>JAQPPZ010003333.1:0-1363284 GCA_028583015.1 Wollemia nobilis
TACAAAAATAGTACAAAACTATCAAAAACCCAAAAACCAGGATAGAAATTCTTGGTGTTCATTCGAGGGTGGTCACTATAGTTAGGTTGATTTTGGTTATTATTATATATATTTTTCTTAGGGTTTCATTTATCAGCTTGATCCTTAGGCTACTTAGGTTATGTACTAAGGGTAAGTGACCTTAACATATCATGGATAAGATGTTGGAAAGTTGAAGCAAATTCAAGGGAAAGATAAAATTAATTTTTGGATTTTTATTTCTATTGTTTAATAATAAGAAAATGGTTTAAGGTTGATAAGAATAGTAAATATCGTGTATTGGTATTCACATACAAGGATTTTATAATATGTGGATGGAACAACCTACATCTAGATCCTACCAAAGAGTATATTGTAGGATAGGTCACATGACATAACATGAAATAGAGTGTTTATGATTTGAGGTCCAAATTTTAGAGGTAAGACCACCATGCCACTAGTCTTACATTTCTTATAGTCAAAGGCTTTGATAATGAGGTTTAATTCATCCAATTCATTTTTTTTCATCCTAAAATTACTTATAAATTTTAGGCTACATATGCCAAGTGTGAGAACATGCATGTGATCCACCTAGAAGGTTAAAGTTCCTCAAGATGCACACTCATCTCAATATGTTATATGGGTATGTGCCTACATTTGATGTATTTATTAACACACACCTATGGTCCATTTATATAAAAAATAAAAGGGTTCATTGTCCTTGTGGAATAGTGATTCTATCTAAAATACAACAAACAAGTAAATGCATTGAAAACAAGTGACTAATCTATATATATTTCTTTCATTGAGAGCTACTAAAAACTAGATAAGAGTTACTACAACTACTTTATATGTTTTAGGAAGGGGCTCAAAATAATGGATAAAAAAAATGGCTTAATGTAAATTAAATGCAATTCACTCTTTAATATCTAGAATAGGAGAATGAAGCTTTATCATAATTCTAGGCTACGATTTCTTTATTATACCTTCTTTAGTATTTTTAAAGTAGAAATAAAGGACTAGAGATATAGTCGAATAACAAATAGTCCTATCTATAAAAGGAAAATTTAAAATATTTAGGAAGGTACCTAGTTCTATTGCTATGTGAAAATTGCCACTTGTGACATAGTGCTAGTGATTCTACAAAGTTACTACTGCCAAGTTACCATCAATGATTATATTATATACCAATAAAATAGAAACAAAATAGAATTGGGATGAGTAGTTAGGGGGTCTAGCAATATTTAAAAAGTATATGGATTTTTAGGCTAGACAATCAAACCTCTAGGTCACTTAGAAAACTAAAGGATTGTTAAATGATAAAGTAAACAAACATATATGTGGAATCCTTTCCTGAGGCCTTGGATAGCAATATCACCCTATCAACAATAATTTAGTGTGTGAAATTCTAGTGGAGTAAAATGCATTGAACTATAGTATATTTTTTGTTTCAAATTTGCGTAATAGAGAGGATCTAAGAACTATAATATAGACTAAACAAATAGGTAAAATTGCTATCTACAATTTTGAGGTATATATTTGACATACAAAAGTGATAGGTGGTTAAATTTATTAAGGGGTAGTTAGAGGAATGAAATATTTTAAATGGGTAATGTTCAAACAAATTCTATCTAAAGTGGCCTATAATGAGGTTAATTTTATTTAAATGTCATGGCCAATGAAATCATTGCCTATGTAAGTGAGGTAGCATTTTTTATTTGAGAGGATAAACAAGAAAACATTTGAGCTAAAGCTTCAAAAATCATCCAAGGGATATCTAGGAGTAGTGGCACAAAGAGAGGGCCTAGAAACAATACAAAAAATGAATCTAATTTCTTAAAACCAAGTAAATATGGGATAAGTGATTATAGGAATTCCATAAATAAAATATTAAGATGTAAAATTAATGAAGATTTGTTAAAGAAAAATTAGACAAAATGCTAGTAAATCAAAAGCATAAACCCCAAATGATTCTAGAGAGAAAAATATAGGCAACAAGGCAATTACATGTGGGTAAAAAGTACTTATTATACCTAAGCATGAATTACTCAAAACATCAAGAAAATAAAATAGTAGAATAGTGAGAACTTAGAACACTGAGAAAGAAAAATAGTAGATTTTTATTTGCATTTAATGTGCTGTTGTGAGAGGAATCCCAAGCACTCTATTTATAGAATTTATGGCCTTGGGGAAGGATCAAGGTGAATTCATAAATGGAAATGGAAATGTAAATTTATAAATTTAAATTTTGAGTATAGGAGGAGGTGGATCCAAAAGGATTAATGTTGGCCTTCAATATATTTTAGGAGGATGGTATCATAACTATCAGGTGACTCAATAGGGGTCAAGAATCTAAGAATGAGATTATATACACGATAGGGTGAAATTTCTACCTTAAAATTATTGCTAATGGTTACACTAACAATATTGTAGATCTAAAAATTTTGATCCAATGATATGGGCAAAGATTATATTATCTCATAATTTAGATAGAATGTTAATTTAGAAAAAATATTGGCATTTTTTCTTTGAAAAAGTAGAAAGACCTCAAAATTGAGTTAGAATGCTTAATTGTCTTTTTTAACTTCCTAGTGGATGATTGTAGGTTTGGTGTTTCAAAATTGGGTGTCTACGTTTAACCCATTTTGATACATTTATTATGTATAAGCTTCTTCTATTTGTCTTCGTAGATGTCCTTGATAATATTTTTTTTTTATTGGTTGAAAGGGTGTTGAAAGGTCCCTGAACCTTGTACAAGAGGAATTACATGATTTCCAAATCGACCAAGGTGGTCCAAGAGCTAAAGATCAAGGAAAGAGCAAAGCGCCACACGAGGAAAGGTGTCACGAAATCGCGACCAGTTTGGATGATGTCGTGAAATCGCGACATGTTGCACCGTTGCACCCAAGAGAGGAAGAGATGTCACGAAATCGCGACAAGAAGCGGCACCGGAGCCAAAGGAGAGAAAGTGTCACGAAATCACATGTTGCAAGGTTGCTGCCAGAAGAGAAGAAGTGTCGCGATATCGTGACAAGTTGCAAGGTTGGTGCCAGAAGAGAAGAAATGTCACGAAATCATGACATGTTGCAAAATCATGGTCGAAGGGAAAAGATGTCACGAAATCGTGACCTGTTGCAAAAAGGCACCCGAAGAGAAAAAGTGTCGCGAAATCGTGACATGATGCAAAATCGTGGCCGGAGAGAAAAAGTGTCACGATATCGCGACAAGCTGCAACATCGAGGCCGAAGAGAAAAAGTGTCACGAAATTGCGACATGTTGCAAAATCGTTGCCAAAGAGAAAAGGTGTCACGATATCGTGACATGATGCAAAACCGTGGCTAGAGAGAAAAGGTGTCGCAAAATCATGACAAGAAGAGACATCACGACCGAAGAGAAAAGGTGTCACGAAATCGCAACAAGATGCATCCTCGTCGTCGAAGAGAAAAGGTGTCACGAAATCATGACAAGATGAAAGACCGCAGCCAAAGAGAAAAGGTGTCGCGATATCATGACAATATGGAAGACCGCAACCGAAGAGAAAAGGTGTCACGATATCACGACAAGAAGCATCCTTGTCGTCGAAGAGAAAAGGTGTCATGATATCGCGACATGATGGAAGACCACAGCCGAAGCAAAAAGGTGTCGCGATATCGCAACAAGCTGGAAGACCGCAGCCGAAGAGAAAAAGTGTCGCGATATCGCGACATGATGGAAGACCGCATCCGAAGAGAAAAAGTGTCACGATATCGCGACATGATGGAAGACCACAGCCGAAGAGAAAAAGTGTCGTAATATCGTGACATGATGGAAGACCGCTGCCGAAGAGAAAAAGTGTCACGATATCGTGACATGATGGAAAACCGCAGCCGAAGAGAAAAGGTGTCATGAAATCGTGACAAGTTGCAAGGCCGCGGCCGAAGAGAAAAAGTGTCACGATATCGCGACAGGATGCAACATCACGGCCGAAGAGAAAAGGTGTCGTGAAATCGTGACAAGTTGCAAATTCGCGGCCGAAGAAGAAAAGTGTCACGATATCGCGACATGTTGCAAGAACGCGGCCGGAGAGAAAAAGTGTCGCGATATCGCGACATGTTGCAAAAATGCGCCAAAGAGGAAAAGTGTCGTGATATCGCGACATGTTGCAAAATCGTAGCCAAAGAGAAAAAGTGTCATGATATCGTGACATGTTGCAAAAATGCGATCGAAGAGAAAAAGTGTCGCGATATCGCGACATGTTGCAAGACCGCGTCCGAAGGAGAGAAGAATGTCGTGATATCGTGACAAGTTGCAACCTTGCGGCTAGAGGGGAAAGGGATGTCACGATATCACGACATGCTGCAATTTCATGGCCAAAGGTGAAAGGTGTCGTGATATCATGACAAGCTGCCAAAACATGGCCGAAGGAGGAGAAGAAGGAAGAAATGACGCGAAAACTCGACCAGATCCAAGAGCAAACCAAACCGGTCCCCAGCCAACCACTCACATTGTGCAGACATTGACACTTATAGAATCATTCCTTAGCTCAATGGGGAAGGAGTCTCTCCAAACATGAATGTCAGATTCGCCTACTCCCTTGTTAGCAAGCTAGTCCGCAGCTTTGTTTCCTTCCCGATATTGATGCTTAATGACTAATTCAGGGTAATTGCCAATTAATGCCTTGCAATCTTGGAAAATCGAAACAAGGGCCCAGGGAGGCATAGAAGTCCCATTGAGCCAGTTGATACAGTGCAGCGAGTCTCCTTCTATGATAAGTTTATTGATGGCCAAACCTTCCAAGAGGATCAAGCTTTGGAGCAGAGCCCGAGCCTCTGCCATATTATTAGATTGAATTCCCAGGTTCTAGGCAAAGGCCAAAATTATTTCTCCTCTGTGATTTCTAAGAATTCCTCCTCCGCCAGCCGCTCCTGGGTTGCCTTTGGCCGCACCATCGAAATTGAGCTTGTGCCACCCAGTAGGAGGTAAGACCCACTTGATGACAGACCTGTCAACCGAAGTACGGCCCATGGCAGAGAAGTTAGAAATATTGAAAAGTTTTGTTAGGTCCAATTCAAGGCCAGGAGGGGGGGTTTGGAAGACGAAACAAGAGAAGCATTCTTCGCATCCAGGGCCAATATTTTGGCAAAAATAATCTTCTTATCAGTGGCTTGGTTTTTGAAAATTATGGCATTTCTCTCGAGCCATATCTGCCATAGGAAGAGGTGGAGGCAATCTTGCCACATGAATTTAAGTTGATTGCTCTTGAAAGGCCGGGTCCATTGCTAAAAGAGGAGGTGAATGGAATGAGGGAGGGTTGCGGAGATGTCGAAGGTGTTAAGAACCTGGTTGAGAACTGCTAGAGAGAAGGGGCATTCCAAAAAAACATGCGAAGTTGACTCACAAGCATTTTTGCACAGGATGCACCAATTGGGAATGAGTAACCCTCTGATTATCAAGTTGTCAGTGGTGAGGATTCTATTTTGGATGGCTAACCAACAAAATAATTTGACATTGGGAATGATCTTGGGAACCCAGACCTGATTAGATAAGTCCTGACCATCATTGGAAGTTTCCTGACTGTAGTAAGCAGATTTAACAGTGAAATTCCCTGAATCTTCAAGGTTCCAGACCATGGAATCATCTTTGTGTGAGTTGGGGATGATGCAGGTCCTTAGAAAGTTTTGTAACCACCTGAGTGCCTCAATGATATGCCTAGGCCCATTAAGATCTAGGTGTTTCCATTCAGGTCTTGTGATACCTAGGTTAATGAAATGACACACCTTATCTCCAAAGGTGGCTTCGGTAGCCGTCTTGAGCACTGCAAGATGCGGATCTTGGCTGAGAGGTTTATCACGGATCCATGGGTCATCCCAAAAATGAATAGTCATTCCATTTCCTAGACACCACCTTAAGCCTTCCATGATGATCTTCCTTGTTTTGGTGATGCCATTCCAGAAGTGGGATCCGTTAGGAAGGTTGTGCTCTCCAAGAAAGGAAACCTGATGGAGGTACTTAGCTTTGATGATGTCAATCCAAGTGACATTTTCATTGGTGGTAAGTCTCTAGGACTACTTGGCAATGAGGGCCATGTTCATCTGCTTGATGTCTCTAAATCCGAGTCCTCCATCCTTTTTCTTGAAACATACCCTATCCTAGGCAACAAGAGGAAATTTATTCTTGTTTTCGTTTCTCGCCCAAAGGAATATGCGTTGAATTTGCTCAATTCTTTGGCAGATGGAAGCAGGAGCTTTGAATATAGATAAGAAAAATACGGGAATACTTTGTAGGCAAGCCTGAACCAGAGTGGCTTTGGCTGCCTGACTGAGCAAAGAGATTTTCCAACCTGCAAGTTTCTTGTTGAGGCGATCTAAAACAGGGTTCCACATAGCTTAGACAGATCTATCGTGGAAAAGTGATAACCCAAGATAAGTAGTTGGAAGGCTCCCAATGATGCACCCAAGTATCTCAGCAATCCTATTTTGCCTGTGGATGGGAGTATTGAGAAAGTATAGCTTGCTTTTGCGATAATTGACTTTCTAGCCAGCCGCCTCTTCATAAGAATCAAGAATGTTCTTAATGATTTTTGCTTCGGGAACGGAAGCATGAGAGGATAGAATAGTATCATCCACAAACTATTGGTGGGATATGGCATTGGTTGTTGAGGCTGGTTTGATCCCAAAGACAAGACCACTGTTGTAGGCAGCTGTAAGGGTTCTTCCAAGGGTTTCGGCCAAAATGATGAAGAGAAAGGGGGATAGAGGGTCCCCTTGACGGATGCCTTTGAAACTTTGGAAGAAACATGCGGGTGAGCCATTGATAATAACAGAGAACCAAGCAGTCGAGATACATTCATGAACCATCTTGATCCATTCTTTGTGAAACCCAAACTTCTCAATGACCTTGAATAGGAATTTCCAGGAAACCCGATCAAAATCCTTGTTCATGTCAAGCTTAAGGAACATGCTGGGTTTTTTATTTTTAGATGTCGAGTGAGCCAATTCATGGACTATTATCACTCCGTCAGCAATGAATCTGCCTTTGACCGAGCTCCCTTGGCACTGATCGATGATGGAGGGAAGGATGTCTTTCAGCCTGTTTGCTTTGGTTTATGTAAATCACTTTTATGAACTTCCTTTGTCTTGCAGGTTTGTCCACGGATAGTATGCCCTTTCGATGGTTGAAGAGCGCTAATATTTCAGCCCTTATTTGGATGGCTTTTCCTGTACCTGTTGTGCCTTTTGAGGCATCAAATTTTCTCCTTTACCTACATATTATGTATTGTAGAATTGCAATACCATGTAACCTTTACATGTATATAAAAACCCTTTTTTTATTGCACCTTTTCTTGCACTCTTTTACAGGCTTGAGATTATGATTTTGTAGCAGATTTTATGAGTGCAATATGAGGGTTTTGAGGATGTATCTTTGGCTAGACTTCTTAACCTCTTCGCTTGGATATTTTATGGTGAATCCAAGCCTTGTAAATATTGTAAAGTAGAAGATTTCTTTTAGTTTCACTAACCCCTTTAGTGCTCTAGATTTGAGACTCACCAAGTCTCAATCATTGAAGCTTCTTTTTTTTTAGCTTTTCTTTGCTTGTACTAACCAATTTTGGTGGCTTCTATTAGAAACTAAGAGTTACAATTTTTGTGCTTTAAGAGTGTCTTTATACACTATTCAAACTAGATTTTGTACCTTTTTTCAATGCATAAAACTAATTTCTTTTGAGAGTATTAATAGTGCAAATAAATCCAACAAATTCTACTATTTAATGCACTAATAAATTACACCTTATCACTCCAATATACTCTCAAGAAAATGCACTTAATAAATTCACTACAACTAACCAAGAATAATTTGAAATGAACCTTCAAATATTCTACAAATTCACTATAATTAGTATTGTAGGATTCAATCTTCTTTTCACTTTCCAAAGTAGATAATAGGTATTTGATAGATAATTAATATTTGGAATCTAATCAAATCCTAGTGTTCAAATGAACCTCTAAAAGGAATATTTTTATTTTGTAGTTCTGAAGACTATAATTTAGGTTGCAAGTTTAATCTAGATTAAGGTGCTTTAACAAAGTAATCCAATTAATGAATCTACTTGCACCAATAGTTGCTTACCTTTCTCCTTACCAAATTCTCCTCCTCTTGGGATTATTTTCAAATTGCAACAATTATCCCAAGTCCTTCACTATCAAGGGCTTCTCCTTGGTAGTGGATTTCTCTAGTGAGTTATTCTTTGATGATTTATTTAGCAAGGCTCTACTAGCCTTTTACTGGATGCTTTTTGAGACCTCTCCAATGTATTTGATCTTGCAGCTTCTTCTGGTATTCCTTGAGACCTTATCTTAAACCCTTTGCTTCTAGAATTATTGGTGGTGAGATCTTCTCCTAGACCTCTTATTCTATTGCTTATGTATTCAAGAAGTACTCTTCTATTCCTTCTTATTCTTCATGTGGAAGTTCTTTAATGAGATCTCCTCCTGATATCGTTTACTTCAAGTGTTGGATTGATTTTGAAGAGGCTGCTCTTCCTAAATTTAATGTAGAAAACTTTCTTGACTTACTAGATCTCCTTTACTTGCAACAAACATATTAGTACTAAAATCTAATTTTGAATTCAAGATAAAGGCATCTGTGGCCTGTTTTAGTATCAAGGCTTATGTGGTCTTTCAAGGCTTTTGTGGTCTTTTCTTTAATATCAAGGCTTATGTGGCATTTTCTTCAATATTAAGGCTTTTATGGCCTTTTCTAGGCTTATGTGGCCTTTTCTTTTGGATCAAGGCTTCTATGGCCTTTTCTAGGCTTCTATGGTTTTTTCTTCTGGATCAAGGATTCTATGGTCTTTTCTTTTGAATCAGGGCTTCTATGGCATTTTTATTTTTGTGAAGTTTTTCAATCTAGCAATGGAGATCTCCTATCTCCCGACTTCACCATGATTATTTTCCAGAAGTTTCTTCTAAAGTATTCTCTTTTCTATAACAACTAATATTTGCACTATGAAGGTACTCTGATTTTCAGTCAACGAATTTGAGGTCTCCTACATTTTTGTTGTAGGATATATACCAATCATATAAGAATAATTCCCTGCAATAAAATAAACTTTAGGTAAATATTTCCAGATCTCTTAGATGAGCTTCACTAGTTGTTTCATTAAACTAGTGCATCAAATATTGAGTCCTAGTCTTCATAAGTTTTTTTACAACTCTATGGAAAGACTCTAGCCATATGCAATCTCAGTATTTCTAAAATTGAGATTTTATTCAATCCTCACTTGTAGCTCTCTCTAATTCTATCACCTAAACTCATCTAAGAAATTTTAATAGTGACTGGTCCAATGGTGCATCAGGTTGACAAAAAACTTAGGGTCAATGATAATGGTGAATTTCCTATTAATCTATCATATCTTGATCTACCATAGCTCTGATACCATTGTTAGCTTTTTATACATGTAATGGGAGATAGAATTCACAAGATGCAGAATAATAAGAAAGAAAGCAAATATACGATATGACTAAAAATATGCTATAAATAGAAATGACAAAAATGAGTATAATAGTAGTTATGGAGGAAATGAATACTCCATGATACAAACTACTACTCAATGAATGAGCTCTGAGCTTATAGCTCACACACAGTAAACTACAGAGTATCCTACACTATTATAATCCTACACTATTGTGATCCTACACTACTATGATATTTCTTCTATATTTATGGCCCTTTATATAGGAAGATAAGTTCCTTGGCCAACACTCTACCTAGTTGTACAAGTGGATACCTTGCACATTACAACTTACACATTGACACTTGTGCATTTATTACATTGCATGAAGTAACTAGATAAATTCCCCCTAAAGTAATCTAATATCCTAAGTATGTACCAAGAAAGGTACATTTACATGACCCAAATAATGTAATATAAGCTATTTCTAACATATGAAATATTATATATGGTAGTAGAAATGAAAAATAGATATTTCTTTATGGCTTAATGAATGCAATTATGAATGGTCATATTCATGAATTGTTTTTATTGGGTGTATTATTATTTTTAAATAGAATAATATAGATGCATACATATATAAATACTAGGAGTTGTCATGATCCCTTTCACAAAATCATCTTGTCATAAATATTGAGGGTTGAACATGAAGAGATGGACAAATTATTCTATTAGGATTAATCCAAAATGATGTAACTCCTATGAAAAAGATGTAAATAGTTTCCTTGTAGGAAGATATTATTATAACCGGTAATGGGATTTCTTCCTTGAAAAATAGAGTTATTGTATGATTTGGATCTTATGTTATTTAAGTCTCTTTTATTGTAAGAAATGGAATATTGAATAATAATTCAAGTAAATATTGGATGCAAAGAGAGTTAAGGTTGTTCTTGTTAGAAGAGAAAATAGATGCTTGTGTATTGATCATGAAAATATTTGATTAATAAAGCTTAAAGTAATGTTATTCTAGTAAAATGTATAGAATTTGGTAACTTCCTTAGAAATGCTTAAAATATTTTTCTATTTATAAAGGACAACATGTTTTATTTTTTTTAAGAGAGAGAGAGAGAGAGAGTTAGTTAAGGTTAATTTATGTTATTATATTTTGGTTTGAGGGTTTTTAAAAGGGGTACACTATTAGTAGCCATGTCTAGAGACCCTATAATATGAAACCAAACCTAAGGGAGTTACGGTGAGGCAACACCTAGGTTTCTTTTACAATGGACACATTTTGAGTGGGAACTCGAGTGTGATCCAAATATAAGGAGTCTTTGGATAAGATTCTAAGTGGTGTAGCTTGAATATTTCTTTCAACCATGGAGGTTTGGAACCCATGTGCAAGGGATTAAGTGATGGCATCTTGAGTGGGTAGGCTCAGGTGTCCATGTGAAACTATCACATGGAGTGATAGTTGTCTTAACTAAACCCATCATGGAGATGGGGTAGTCAAGCACTAAAGTTTTAGTAGTTCCACTATGGAGGTGAAACTAACTAAAATTAAATAAATTATGTCCAAAGGAACCATCATAGACTAGCATATTTTTGGTAAGGGAATTGGCATTATCCTTCTCTAAAGATATATAAGGGATAATCCCAACGCTATGGTCAAGATATCTTGCATTCACAAAGAATGTAAGAAATATGGGTCGACCATTTGTAGCATCCTTTATACTATGGAGATATAAAAGGTAAACCCTATAACTTACAAGAGATTGGTCTCCCCTGTCCACTCAAGAAATATCTATAGTATTATAGTCTTGAAATGTGATAATACCTTGTCAACTTTAATCCTATTGGAAACATATTTAGTGAAACTTAACTATGATCTTTTCTTGGTGTTAAAAAAAATCTCTCTTAGGTTGGTTAGATTTGGGTTGTTACACATTCTTAGTGAATTTTCACATTGTATTCATGTGATGAATAAGTTACTGATTGTACAATTATGAGAATAATCCACACATACCTTTTACTATGAATCATACAAATGGTGATTACCCTGAATGAACAATTATTTCTTATAAGGAATCATACAATTTTTGAGTGAATTGTACGATAAAAGATAATTGTACATTGTAATGTTGGTGTTGTTGTAAAATAGTTTGGATTATATGGTTTATGGACTATATAATTGGAGTTTGAATTATTGTGATGTTGATCAATTTAGTATTCCATTCTTGAATCTTTCACCACCTCCCTCACTAGGAATACCACTACTCATGTTATATTTGGTTCCATTACTATTATCAAAGTGAGGAGGGTTTGATTCAATAGGAAAGTAGCAAGAAGGAGATAAGGGTGGATGACAGATACAAGTCTACAAGGACATAAGAGAAGAGATCCCAAAGAGGATCAAGTACCAATGAGAAGTACAAGGATTTCTCAAAGAGGGAATATGAATAATATTGTATTTTAGTTAAGAGAGATGGACGAAATGATACTCAAATGAGTTTGAACTTCTAAATAGGGAGAAAGTGATAGGTGAAAAACATTGTCTATAAGTATAAAATATGAGGTGGAAAGAGAGTAGAAAATAGTTGAAGAGAACATTCATGTAAGTGAAGATGCTAACATAGGAATTATGTGAGGATATAGAGAGTGGATGGTGATAAATAATAAATTAGCAAGGAGTTTTCCAATGGGTGTAGGGTATGGGATTTAGGCACCAGAGAAAACATGCATGGATACTTGGGAAAGTAGACCAAAGCCACATATCATTTATCAGTGAAGAAGTTCATATAGTGAGGATGCACAAGAAGTAGGAAGAAGACTATTTGGAGAAAACAAAGTACCAAGGATAGAATCACCAGAGGAAGAACAACAAGAAGAACCACCAATTATAAAAATACATTGGGCATAAATCCCAAGGTATCTATCATCAAGTAATGAAGAAGAAGGACATCAACCAATGGTAAATATTACAAACAAAGCAAGTAAACAAAAAACCTCACCCTTAACTAGATAAGGGAAAGAGGATATAGCGATGCACATTGGCACTTGTACCACCATTTGGAAAGAAAATTGGGTAAGGTAACCCAATTAATGGTTGTAATTATTTCCTACTATGTTGCAAGAACTCATGATAGACTAGTATTTGAAAAGATAAAATACATAACCCTTTTGAGCAAGAAATACCATGATAGAAGAATTCATAAATGAAATTTTGATCCTTGAGGGATGACAGATTATCACTAAGATATATGTTATGAAGTAAAGGAAATAAGAAGGTGTTGAAGCATATAACAGAATATTGAAGTAGTTGACTGATAATATGTAAATACCACCACCTGATGGTCTGATTATGAGATGGTTTATCGATGGACTATTATCTAAGTATAGAAATAAAATGAAGGTAGTTACATATTCAAAATATGCAAAAGCACTATAAAAAGCAAAGAATTTTGAGAGTGAGGTAAAGCAAAAAATAGCCAAAATATCCTAAGGGTGAATATTTAGATAGCAATATCGATAAGGTTCAAAATATTATCTCGTAATTCAAAAATGAGTTTGATAAGATGATGAAATAATTCATTGGTAATGTTAAGAAAGATCAAAAATACATATGGTGTACAGACTATAATTTTGAGATACACCAATGTTAATTATCCTAAGAATGCATATTGTAATATATGCAATGTGTTAGGACATGTTGTTACTTATTATCCATTCAATTTGAAGGGGTTAAGGTACCAAACTTTGATGGTGCAAGAAGAAGAAGAAAAATTGAATGCTCAAAGTAATGGACAAGGTGTGACTAGTGGTGGTTATAGGAATAATCATTGAGGAGGTAGGCCATATCAATGTAATCAATAAGGAGGTTAGATTTGGTTGTAGGATGCTTCAGATGGTAATACAATCATATAATGTGATAATTTCTAGGAATGGGGATATTTTATGAGAAATTACCTTGCCACTTATAAAAATGAAACAAAAATAAATAACATGATGCACATGTGTCGATGGTGTGGCCCAGTAAATCACAAGGATGTCAATTTCTCAAAGAATATAAGCATTAGTAACTTGTAGAATATCAATTTTCTTGACATTGAAGCACCTCCCATAGAGAAGGAAGTAAAAGAGAAGGAGATATTGGTCATGACAAGGAGTCAAGACAATAAGGATAAATATCCTAAACCTATCATAAAGAAGGAAATGTTGGAATTGAATAATAAGGCATGAATTATATTCACAAATATGTTTACAATATATAGGCATGAAGCCTATGAGTGAGATTTGACAAGTGTCATAATCTGCACTCCAAGTGTCATGCAGATGACACATAACTCAACTCAACTAAAACTAAGACAAGTGGCAGAACTGAAGTAGGAAGGCATAGTGCACATTAACATAATATTCTAACATTCCCCCTTAATGTGCACTATCCTAACTATTGAATAAGTCAACATTAGATAACATTCCCCCTTAATGTTGACTTTTATTACATAGATAGAGCAATTTTCTAAATTGAGAAAACTTGTCTTGCCCAAGTGACTTGGTGAAGATGTCAGCCACTTGATATTGAGTTGGTACATACTCCATGTGTATAATGTCTTCTTGGACCATTTCTCTAATGAAGTGATGGTGGATCTCAATGTACTTTGTTCTAGCATGGAAAACTGGATTCTTGGTCATATTGATGGTACTTTGATTATCACAATATATATATGTTGGACCATGAATGAATAGCCCAATGTCTTGAAGTAATTGCCTTAACCAAATTGCCTCCATATTTGCTTCAAATGTTGCTCTGTATTCAGCCTCTTCTAAAGATAATGATACTGTGTTCTGCTTCTTTATGCTCCATGAAATAGATCCTTGGCCCAATTGAAAGTAATAACCTGATGTGGATCTTCTATTTTTAGGACAACTAGCCCAATATGAATCTGTGTAGCCAATAAATGAAAAATAATCACATGATGTATACATGAGACCATGATGAGGTGTGGCCTTGAGGAATCTCACAATCCTCTTAGCAGCTATCCAATGGCTCTTCTTAGGATCTTGCATGAATCTGGAAATAAGGCCAACTAAATAGGTAATATCAGGTCTAGTTGAAGTTAAGTAGATCAAAATTCCAACTAGCTACCTATAAAGGGTACCATCAACCCTTTTTTCATCATTATTATTAACCAATTTCAACCTTGTTTCCATGGGAGTGAGGGAGGGCTTACACTCCTCCATGTGAAACCTCTCAAAAATAGACTGAATGTATTTAGCCTATGAGATAAAAATCTTACCAGGTTGTTGCCATACCTCTATGCCTAGCAATAGTGGTATGATAAGTCATCTTAAAATTGTTGCATAAGTCCTCCTTGAGTAACCTTATTCCTTTTGTTTCATAACTTGCAATGATAAGATCATCCACATATAATGTAACCAAAATGATGTGATTCCTCCAATGTTTCATATAGAGAGTAGATTATGTTGTAGATCTAGTGAAACCAAGGTTGAGGAAATAGGAGTCTATCTTCGCATACCAAGCTCGGGGTGCTTGCTTCAATCCATAT
The DNA here is from genome assembly GCA_028583015.1 of Wollemia nobilis. Lineage (NCBI taxonomy): Eukaryota > Viridiplantae > Streptophyta > Pinopsida > Araucariales > Araucariaceae > Wollemia > Wollemia nobilis. Next base: position 15,013 of record JAQPPZ010003333.1, read on the forward strand.
AGAGCAATTTTTAATCTAAGGACTTTGTTGTTTTTACCTTCAACTATGTACCCTAGTGGTTTTTTTACATACACTTCCTCCTTTACGTTATCATTGATAAATGCACTTTTGACATCCATTTGATATATGGTCCAATGCTTTTGAGCTACCATAGCAATAACTATCCTAATTGTAGTTATTTTTTCCATAGGAGCAAAGGTCTCCTCATAATCAATTCCCTCTTGTTGCTTATAGCCTTGAGCTACTAGGCATACCTTGTAGCAATATAATGATCCATCTGCTTTATACTTTGCCTTGTACACCCATTTTGTGCCAATGGTATATTTGTCTTGGGGTAAATCAACTAACTCCCAAGTGTGATTCCTTTTAATGGAATCCAATTCTTGATCCATGGCAAGAACACATTTAGGATCAGCAAGTGCTTCTTTGACATTAGAAGGTTCTAGTTGGCTAAGGACTTTGGCCATGAGGGCATGATTCACTTGGTTTCTTAGGATCGAAGGCCTTTTACCTGTATAAGTGGGAAAATGACTTTGGGCTTCATTTATGGTGGCTTGAACCCACTTAGGTAAAGGATTGGATGATGTGGCTTGATCATTATATGGAGGAGGATATGGAGGACATGGATAATTTATGGGTATTTCTTCATGTGGAGGATATGGAGGGATTTCTTGATTAATGATTGAAGAGGAAGGACTAGATGATATTGTATGCATTAAGGGAGCAACTATTTTATTAGTTAATTTCAATGTGGGGGACATAGGAGGAGGATTATATGGAGGGTACTCATGAAAGGTAACATCCCTAGATAGAATGATCCTCTTGGAAATAGGCTCATACAACTTATATGCATTGGAATAATCACTATAGCCAACAAAGATGCATTTTTATCTCTTATCATCAAAATTCTTCCTTTTCTTATGAGGAATATGAGCAGAGGCATCACATCCAAATACTCTCAAATGGCCCACATAGGGTGTCCTTCCACTCCATGCTTCTTCAGGTGTTATTTCATGTAAGGCCTTTGTGTATGATCTATTAGTCAAGTATGCAGCAATAAGAACAGCTTCTCCCCAAAATGAGTTAGGTAATGTTGCAGCATGTAACGTTGATTTTGCCCTATATTTTATTGTTTGATTCATCCTCTTAGATACTCCATTTTGTTGTTGGGTATAAGGGGTTGTGAATTTCCTTCTTATACCATGGTACTTACAAAAATTGAATAATTCATTGGAGACATATTCTCCACCATTATCTGATCTTAAGTTGGAGATTTGGTAGCCACTTTCTCTTTCAACAAGTTCCATGAATTATTTGAACTTATCAAGGGCTTTCCACTTATATTGAATTAGGTAGATCCATAAGCCTATGAGTGATATTTAACAAGTGGCATAATCTACATTCCAAGTATCATGCAGATGACACATAACTCAACTCAACTAAAACTAAGATAGGTGGCAGAACTGAAGCAGGAAGGCATAGTGCACATTAACATAATACTCTAATAGGAAATATGATAGGAATTACATAAAGTGATTGAAGATGAAGTCAATAAATCCAAGCAAGAGCGATTAGCTAAACATAAGAAGTTAAAAATGCCAATAGGCTCAAAATAAAAAGTTTCAAAACAAGATTTGGCAACACAGGTATTGTATACAATGGTGGAGGTAAGGGTGGAAATTTTATTAGGTGTCATAATATCATTACATGCAGCCATAAGAGAAGAAATACAGCCACAAAAGGTAATGGAGATATAGAGGTAGCCTATGGGGGAAGTAAACAAAAAGGATCATTTCATCGATTAGATAGATATTAATGATTGATGTTGGAAAAAATCCAACATTAATTCATATGAAGATACTGGAACACAAGTAGAAACAATTAATTATAAATGATGGGTCAAGCGTTAATGTACTCATAGAAAACACTTGGCAGAATATTGGGGTTCCATTTCTGAGTTCCTAGCTTTGAATTGTATGGCATCAACTAAAACAGAATAAAAATAAAAGGTGTTGTAACAGATTAAAAAGTTAAGATTGTGGATCAAGAATTCATCATGGATTTATTGTGAACACAATACAAAAATTATAATATAACACATTGCTAGAAGGAGGGTGTCTAAGGTTAGCCAAAGTGAATCACAACTAGGAAAAAGAGTAATTAACATTTAAGGGGTAGCATAAATATATTATTAATTTAAAAAAGTATATGATAAGTGAAGATTTGGATATGACAAACAAGTTAGAAAGTTCCTCAGAGGAGGAATAACAAGTTAGAAAGTTCTCCATTAGAAAATTGAGGAGTATGAAATGTTTCAGTCCACTTGCCTCATTATTCAAATAAAGAAGACTCTATAAACCCATGATGAAAAGATAGAGATTAGAGAAAATATTGAGGAAGAAGAGGAGAAATGAACATCCCCTAAATTTTTTGCAGAATATACAATTGGTGATGCTGAGATTGATGCAAAACCAGCACACCCTAAGGATGTGGAAAAGGCAAAGGAAGAACTATAAACCATAAAATATTAAGTATTGAGGATGGTGGAAATAAATTTAGGAATGAAGGAAGATCTATAGATAATTCATTGTGAAGATGATTGGGATCCTATATTAAAAGCAACTTTCAAAATATTTTTGCAGGACAAGGATGTCTTTGCATGGACATATAATAACTTCAAAGGGATACTGTTGGAGTTATGTGTTCATACAATCTAGTTTATCCTAGGTGCCTTACTAGTAAGAATGAGGTTGTATAAAATGACTCCAAAATATGTAACTTTGATCAATGCAAAAATATAAAAATTATTGGATGTCAACATCATCTTCAAAGTTAAGATGAGTGAGTGCATATCATCGATTATGATCACTTTGAAGGAGGCAAATAAAATTTGTATATCTATGGATTTCAAAAATTTGAATGCAGTGACCACAAAGGATCCCTTTCCCATTCCATTCACTAATTTCATCCGAGATGAGGTAGCTAGACATGAAATTTAATCATTTTTTGATGGGTTTTCCAACTACAACCAAGTTAGTATTGTATAAGAGGATAAATTGAAGATTGTATTTATGGTATAAAATGGTATTTATACCTACAATAAGATGCCATTTGGGCTATGAAATGCCCCAACCACATTCTAGAGAATAATTTTGTATATATTCAACCAAATTTCAAAGAAGTTCAAAGCCTTTTTGGATTATTGGTCAATATATGGGAAATTCAAGGAGCATCTACCAACATTAGACAAATGCATGATATTTTTCATGAATTCTTGATTAGCCTTAAATACAAGAAAACATAAACTAATAATACCTTATGGTAAGTTGCTAGGGCGCATATTGCATAAGGAAGGGCTAAAAATAGATCCTGATAAGATTTGCATCATTGTAAATATGAAGTAACCACATGGTATAAGTTAATTAAAGACCTTCATGGGATTTATAGGGTACTATAGGAGGTTTATCAAGAATTTTTCCCATGTGTCCTATCCATTGGATTTTTTAACAAAGAAAAATATTCCTTTTAGGTGGATGGAGGAACATCAAGGAGGCTTCAAGGAGTTGAAGGTAAAGCTTGTTTGTAGTCCCGTTATGGTATTTCTAGATTGGTATAAGGATTTCCATATCCACATAGATATGTCCAATTTTACAAATGAACACGTATTGGCCCAAGAAGGACAACTTAGGCTAGATCATCCGATCTATTTTTGCAAGTCATTTACTATCAAGGGTAGAAAGAAATTATAACACAACAGAGTAAGAGGATTTGAGGATTGTGTACACAGTACAAAAGTATAGGTACTATTTGCTAACAAACCCATTTGCCTTTTATGTTGATCATAAAAATTGGTTGTACTTGATAAATAAACAAGTTATAAATAGGAAAATTAGCAGGTGGCTCATCATATTGCAAGAATTCATGTTTTTGGTAGTGGTTAGACTTGGTAAGAAATATGTAATTATGGATCAATTTTTATGGATTCGAACAAGAGTGTCAGATGAATTTTCTAATGCTCGATTATTTACAATAAGAGTTGTACCGTAATGTTACAATTCAATCAAAGGATATTTATCCATATGATAGTTTCCTAAGAAAATACCAATAGTAAAAAAGAGGAAGATAATAATGAAGTCAACAACATTCCAATAATAGCAGGATCATTGTAAAAACTTATCCTAGATGGAATCTTGAGGAGATGTATAATGGAAGAATAAGTAAAGACAACATTGAAAGAAGCTCATGAAGGACTAGCCAAAGGACATATGGCACTAGATGCAACTGCAATAAAAGTGCTTCTAGAAGAGCTATGGTGGCTCACCCTTTATCATGATTTAAAGGAGTACGTGCTAGCATGTGATACATGCCAATGAGCGAGAAAGTTGTTATGATGTAATTTCATTCTATTACACCCATCCCAATAATTTATTTGAGAGTTGGGATTTGGATTTTGTGGGCTCATTAAGAAAAACTTAGAGGAAGTATCAGTAATTTGTGGTAGCAATAGAAGACCTAACAAATTGGGTAGAGGTAAGGATATTACATGATAATTTAGCAACAAGTTTAACCCAATTCTTCTATGAATAGATGATTACAAGATTTGGAATCATAATATAGCTGACAAGTGATAAATGAGTTCACTTTTTGAATAAGGTAATTAAAAATTTGACTACATATTTCAAGATCTTGCACTTGTTTTCAAGTCTTTACTATCAAAGATAAAATGGGTAGGCTAAGACAACAAACAAGATCTGGGTGTTCACTCTCTATAAAACCTATGGAGTAGAAGGATCCAATTGGGAAGAAATATTACCATTAGTTATATTGACATATAGGATAACTTTTAAGCCCACAATAAACCATACGATATTCCATTTGATGTATCACTAAGAGGTAGTAGTGCCAATTGAATTCCTTATACCTAGTCTAATGATAGCGATGGAAATCTATCTTGAATATACATAAAGCATAGATCATAAGCTTGCAACACTAATTAAACTATATGAGAAGAGGGTCATGGTACAATGGATAACCAAAACAACCCAGAAATAAGGAAGTTATGGCATGACAAAACCTTAGAAAGTTAGAATTGAAGCAAGGTGACTTGGTCTTGAAGTATAATGGTAAACAAGAAATCAATCCAGGGAAGTTGAAAACCTTATGGATTGGTCATTTCAAAGATGTAGAGATGATGGAAAATGGTATAGCAAATCTGCAAAAATTGGATAAGATAATACTTCCTAAAATAATGAATGATTCCAAACTAAAACCGTAAAAAGTACAATATCTCTGTATTGCTATGAAAGAGATAGAAAGGAGAAGAAAACAAGAAGAATCTTATAAATAATAAGACATAAACCTGGAACAATCAAACTCCTCGACCAAGATGAGGATAATGTAGGTATGATAAGGTTATTTTTAGAAGATAAGGAAGCACAACCATCTATAGAACAATAATAATTAGAACCTCGTCTCTAGGAAATGAGAATGATATAGGTGCATGTGCATTTTCTAGATAGAATAGAAATATATGAAGAAAATTTTATTTTTAACAATGAAGAGAGTCCACAATGAGGAACCAATAATGGTAAATCTAGTAGTTTAATGAGAAGATGAACAACAAGCAATAGAATAAGTGCACTCTCAAATAGAGCAATAGAAGTTACCTCAATATACTAATGGACTAAGAAGGTTGAGGTTGAATGTACAATATCTAGACAAAATAAATATGTATGACATGGAGATACCAATCTAGAAGAGAGGAGATTCAAATGAGGACTTGGTAGGACACATTGTTAGCTCAAATTGGGCCTATACATTAAATAATGTAGGAACTAATGCAATAACTACAAGTATGAAATCTTACAAGCATATAATTCAAGACTGAGAGAACAAATTATCCAAGAATTGGATGATGTGATTCAAAAATTTGATAATCAACAAGCTGCTAGACTCCAATACCTTGAAAAACATGGAGAATTAAAAGAGGGTGTACCATAAGAACAACATGCATACCTTGAACAATAAGAAGAAATGAAATAATGTATCGGATAAGAAATGTCAAAAGTAGAACCGTTATTCTAGCACAATATCTTCCAATTATGGATGAAGTTGTTGAAATACTATGGAAAGATATTGAGGAGGTTATTATATCATTAGATATGGTGGGAATAAATTAGGAACTAGATTCAAGTGATGATGGGGTTCCCCTAATAATGAGATATAGTAGCAGTTAAAGTGATACTTCTAACTTCTTGAGGTACCAAGAACTACAAGTTTGTCTTGAGGTGGAGAATTATGTAGAAGCATATAGAAAATTAAAAATACCAAGAAGAGAGATAATAAGGCTTCAAAGGACTATGGAATTAACATTTGGTTGGATCCTATAATGAGAAGATAGTATAAATAACTTAAGTATTGATTCTAACTTCTCATAACAGTATAAATAAGCATTAATAGATTATGAAACACAAATATGCTTCAAGGAGATAATTTTTACAAGTAAATCAGATATTGATATCCTAAGGCAAATGTCATTGAGAACTCAAAATTGAGAAGGAAAATTGTCAAGAGAAAAAAAATTAATATATAATTAACTTCAAGCAATTTGGAAAGATGAGAATCAAGTGAATGATAACAACAACAACAAGGTGACTTAGGCATCTTGGGGAGGCAACCAAATCTTTTTTGGGTATAAGGAAACCTAGCCAAAGGAGAAGTTTGATTGATCTCCCTCTAAGTGGTTTGAGGGGAAGAAATCACCCTCCTACCATCCCTAGATAACTAGGTTGGCATAATGAGTTATAAGGATCATTTTTTGATCCAGTAAAAAAGGAGTGCCCTATGGGGTGGATCATTTATACCACCATGAGGACCATGTTTAAACTAAGGAAGTCATTTATGAAATTTGAGGTATCAGATGGGCCTTGAGAAGTATGGATTCAAAAGATAACTATTTCAACATAGGGAGATTCATCTAATAAATAGAGAGATCCATGTTACAAATGCAATATCGTGAAAGAAATAAGTGAGGAAGATGAAGAGAGAAAGTCTATCAAAGGTAAGCATGGGTTGAACAAGTTGGTGAAGGATTTAGGAGAACTCGATCACCAAGTTTGGAGGTAAACTTAGTTCAAGGGATCAAATAAGAAGTTTCCCAACTGAAGAAGATCATATGACAAGGGGTCGTACAAATCAAGAGTAGTAAAATAATCATACGATAAGACTTGTACAAGCCTAGAATAGAATAGTTGTACAACATGACATCATACGATTCAAACAAGAGAAAATGATTGTATAACCCAAGAAGAAACAAATCATATGCATTAAGAGTGTATGACACAGGAAGAAATGGATCATACAACTAAAGATTATATAACACAAAATCAGAGAGATGGTACAATGCACTAGGAAGAAAGAGATTGTATAATAGGTAATCGTACAATGGATGAAGGTGAAAATTATGGTACACCAAGGAATCATAAAAAAGGGGATCATATGATGAACCAATTTGAAGGAGGTCGTACGAAATTTTTTGTAGAAGACCTCTCAAAATTGCAGAATTTGGTAGGGGATATCATACAAGTGCAAGTCAATGTTATTGTATGACTTGTACAATGACCTTCATACCTCAAAAAGGTAGTTGCATGTAAATAATGTACAATTAATGTAAAAAAATAAAATAAAATAAATAAAAGTAAAAGTAAAATTAAAAGCAAAAATATAAAAATCGCATGTAGCATTGAGGTGGAAACTAGTTAGGCACATGCAACTCTAACGTGATGGTTGAATTGTTATAATCATTTCTTCCAAAGAAAAGGTTATAAAAAGGGCACACAATTCAATTTAAAAATAGAATAATATCATTGTAAATAAAACTAGAGCATAAGGATTATTACAATAAGAAACACCACCAGTATAAGATCTCAGTTGCATGTAGAGCAAATTTACGGCATCCAAAAGCTAGGGTTTTGAGAAGACCGTAGCCATCATCAAACCTTGTAGGAGAATGGGAATTTTTTCTGCAAATTAAAAGTAGAGAGAATTTGTGTTAGAGTTAGAGTATATTACCTCATTTGGGTCATGTAAATGTACCACCTTTGGTACATAGTTAGAGTAGGAGATTATTTTAGGGGGAAGTTAGCTAGTTACTTCAAGCAATGTAATAAATGCACAAGTGTCAATGTGCAAGTTGTAATTTGTAAAGTGTCCCCTTGTACAGCTAGGTAGAGTGTTGGCCAAGGAATATATCTTTCTATATAAAGGGTCTCATAGTGATAGCTCATATCAAGTTCATATCAAGCATATCAAGTGCATTATAGTAGAGTGTAGTAGATAGTGGTAGAACTCCTGTATGGAGTACAATCTAGTTATTTATCTTATAGTAATGGAGTGACCATTACCTCCATATTGCATTGTGTTTTTACCACTTTCTATTTATAGTATATTTTAGTCATATTGCAGAATTACTTTCTTTCATATTTTCTACATTTTATTAAGACTTGTGATGTATCTCTCCCATGATATATATCCTCAAAATCTAACAGTGGTATCAGATCCATGGTGAATCGATATATAGGGAGAGTCATAGGAAAGATTGAAATGACTGAATTAAAAAAATTTAATATTACATTTGGCTAGAGTCTTTCCACAGAGTTGCAAAAAAACTCATGAAGACTAGGACTTAGCATTCATACCACTAGATTGACAAATCAACTAGTGAAGATTATTATCTCTAGAATTATAAATTCTTTCGTTCCAATCTCTAAAAACTTGTTGCAGGAAAATGAGATTTAGAAAAAGGTTGGGAATCTTCCTACAAGAGAGCTAGGAAGAATGTCTTCTTAGAATCATTATAGTACTTGCAGTAATAAGGAGAAGATGGAATATTTATAGACATCATAAAAATGTCTCATTACAAGAGTTGCAATCCTACAAATTGTAGAAGTGAAGAAAAGGCCACAATAGCCTTATAGCAGACTCAAGGAAGAAGATACTCTAGAAGTCGAGTCAAGGAGGAGATAGGAGATTGGTGATCTCCATAGAATATTGAAGACCTAAATATTGTAGAATAAAAGGCCATAGAAACCTTGTACCAGAAGAAAATGCCACAGAATCCTTGATATAGAAGAAAAGACTAGATAAGCCTTGATCCAGAAGAAAGGGCCATATAAGCCTTAATTCTGAAGAAGACATCAGATAAGAGTTCCTGATTTAGAAGAAGAGTTCCTAATTTAGAAGAAGACTCCAAAGTAGAATCCATGAATTAGGATATTGGTGATCTCCTTTACTAATTAAAGACTTCTTTCAGAAGAAGTTGAAGAGATCTAAAGTAGATCTTATTGGAAAACTTCCAATATTGGGAGAGATAGAGAAGGACTAGCAGAGTCTTGTTCCTGATCAAAGAATCAGTATATTTTAGAGATCCAAAAATAATATCTCATCACCAACACTTATAGAAGTAGAAGGTTGAAGAAAATGTCTTAATTAGAAGACCAAAGAAGCTGCAAGATAGAAGACTTTGGAGAGTTCTCAAGGAGGAAAAGAAGAAGGCTTGGAGAGTCTTGTTGCAGAGCTCATAGAAGCATCATCAAAAGAGTTCCTAGAAGAAATCATTGGAGAAATTCACCACCAAGAAGAAGCTCCTAATAGTGAATGACTTGGTACAATTATCGTCATCCAACAACAAGCCTAAGAGAAGAAGAATTTTACAAAGAGTGTCAAATCCCAAAGAAGAATCTAGTGAAGACCTCAAGATATTCAATTTATTGAGAATAATATTATGTTTGAAGTCAAAATTCAACAAGAATATTGAATAAATATTTAGATATAATAAGCCTACCAAATTCAATATATTCGAATATTACCTCTTATAGCAAGAAGGTACATTTTAGAAGCAAGGAACTTTTGAGCCTACAATATAAAATCTAAGATCACTAGAAGGATCAAGCCACCAAACCCTAGGATCAATATAGAAGGTTTGAGACCATAGTTTGGTGAAGCAAGAAGCTATTTTGGATAGCCAACAAGAAGCTATGAATTCATCCACTACAAGGCAGTAACTTGGTGAATCAAAATACCAAGATATACATCTACTATAGAAGCCATTAAAAGGTAAGCAACTTGGGTGCAATTAGTTGAAATTCAAATTAAGGTTCATTATCAAAATCTATTAAGCACCATATTTGGATTAAAAGTTGTAAGTAGAAGGTCCCATATTATAGTCTTCAAGAAAGTGCAAAAAGGAGAATTTATTTAAGATATATTTGCACATTAAATTGGATTTGGATATTTTCAAAAGAAATAAAATTATCACCTACCTATTATCTACCTAGAAATCAAGAAGACTACATCCTACAATATTGATTATAGTGAAAATTACATATTATTCATTAAGGGTTCATTACAAATTACTCTTAAAAGTTGTAGAGATTATTAAGTGCATTTGAAATTATTTTGAGAGTTTATTTATAGGAGCAATAAGGTGAGATTATTATTACCATTAAAGTGCTTTATTGATCCACTAGCACTATACTAGTTGATCTTTAACTAGTTACTCTTAAAAGGGTTAGTTTGTGTTTGTTGATTATTAAAGATCAAGTGCACAAAACTAGCATATTATCAAAGTTTCTATATACACTATTTGGTGCACAAAACCTGCAACATTTCATGGCCCAAAGAGGCCACCAAAATCATATCATATTCCTCCAATAAGTAGAGAAGAAAACCACCATTATGACCTATCCAAAAAGCGTGCACCTATCTATTGCATCAATCGAAATCAACATAAAAGCATAACATAATGAACAAGATTGCAAAATGACGAGAAAATAGATGTTTCTTTATTGATATTGAAAAGAGTCTCGGTTACAATCATGCCCCTCTTAGGGTCACCCAAATGTTGATACGATTAATACAATTCCCAAGCCCCCAATGGGGTAGGTGCAATACTAATGCTCTCTAAATAGTCACAAACTGCTCTAGGGTGGAGTTGACCCTCTTCTTCACGTTGAGGAAGGAATTAGATGATTGAAGCTCCTTTGAACCTATTTCCTACGATCAAGAAACAACACAAGAACATTAAACAAATAGGCAGCCTCTCGTGATGAGGCCCTTTAAAGGATTTATACATGTAAAAGCCATAATACTAATGAAATCAAGAAAGTAGATAAACTATACTAAACATATGCAATTCTCATAAATATTGATGGAAACATGTAAATAAGGACTACAACTACCAATCTAATGGATCAAATGTATGAAATGAAGCATGTTAGCATGAAAAGAAACCAATTATGTCCTACTTGCTGAAATGAAGTAAACCTAATAAAATCCTTAATCCGATCAGTCAGAGTCTCTAAACTACCAAATCAAGTACTAAAATGATTAATCTAACCTAACTAAGCATACTATAAAAGGAACAGTAAGGGGATCTTATACCTGTTGCAAACCGTAGCTCGGATGAGCGGTCTGCACTGTAAACCATGGCTAACAGTCATGGCCTGCAACCAAGTAGGTTTGCCCTCCAATTCTAGGGTAGTGGGCTTGATCCTCCTTGTCAAATTGATGATCAAGGGTCGCCTCAGTGTCCTCTGATAGGTTTGGTGGTTGAATTGCTCGATAGGGCCTCCGTTTGCCCAAATTAGCATTTCTTGGCGTTCTAGCTCCTTAGGGCATCCATGGCATAATTCGTCATGATGCTTAGGTTGGCAAAGTGATAGCAACAAATCTCTCTCTTAGTGCACTCAAGTGAGTTCACAATTCGATAGGGCTTCGCTGCTCTAATCTCCAATGCTTGCTTGATTCTTTTGCCCTAATTCGAAGGGGTACTTATAGGACTACCCAAGGGCTAGGGGTGGCTTCATGGAGAAGCCAAGAACAAGAAGGGGTGGTTAGGATAGTTGGATTGGAAGCTTCCATCCTTTAACCACCTTCTTCTAGATCAAATGGTCATTCAAACTGATTTGGCTCGGATGAAGGCCAACTGAACTTCAATTAAGACCATAGGTGACAGCTATGGTTCAGACTATAAACCATAGGTGTCAGCCATGGTTCAGACTATGGACCATAGGTCTCAGTTGTGGTTCAGACTGATTAGGCCAAGGAGCCCAAATTGAGTGGTTAGAACCACTGCTCTATCTTGGAGTCTATCCAAGATCTTCCATATGGTCTTGTAGCATGTCCATATGAGTAGTCGCCATCGACATGACATGTTTTAGGTGTCTACAGATGCCCCTTTTGAGATGCATTGTGAGATCGAACAATGCATGAGAAAAAATACACCACCTAAAATGATGTCGAAGGTTCTATGATGATCATTAGTCGGATCAACATTAGATGCCCTAGGTCCTACAAAAGGATGTGCATCCTAGAATCATTGCTTCCAACTCGGTGAAAGGCTTACATTTGAAATAGTTTGCACTCATCATCTCATTCGAGTGGAGTTGGGCATTCAATAGGTATCCTTAGACCTATATAATCGAAAGGATAAGAGTTACAAACTAACTATCATATTTTCTATTTTCCCCAAGCAAAGGGGTAAGCTTATGATAGTTGTTGACAATGATTCGCAAGGACGAACGTAATTTTGACAAGATCAAGGGATCTACGATCTCAGGGATCTTCTATTGATTTTGATTATGATTATGATATTATGACTACCCCCTCAAGTGACGAGTCGATGAGGGTAATGACAATGTATGAAGCGACGAGGTCACTTGACCACAATGAATGATCTGAACAAAATTTAGAATTGAGCATTTAATTACTTGGCTAAGCCTAGTTCAGCGTATGATTACAACTATTAATAGTAATTGCACATTCCTATCCCATGGAGCAGTCGAGCTACAATAGTCATCTTAGGGAATCAAAATGATGCAAATCCAATTAGTTTTGTGTTGAATCAATTTGTCGATGATTTTCTGAAAATATGTCATAGGGGAAATGACATGAAACGCCTCATTTCCATGGAGCGGTCCAGCCTTGAAGGCCTTCTTCAGAATTGAAAAGAAGCATATCAGATCAATGATGACAATTTTACCCCAAATGTCCTTATGGTTATTTACTCATCTCGCCGGATTGCATGGAGCGTCAGTCGCTACAACCGCCAAGTGTATAGAGTAAATAACTAAATACGAGGTGCATTTGGCTTTTGATTATTTTAAATGTTTTTGTTAATTTTGAATTTTTAGTTGATCATGGTGCTTAAAAATCACCAAATTTGCAAAATTGATTGCTTTTATTGAGATTTTGATCCATTAGGAATCATTGATTTATCATTTAAGATCTTCCCATGATGGGATTTTACTGCATTTAATGCTAGTTATGAACCATGGGTTTAGTCTACGATTGAAACTTTCAAATTTTGGGAACCGTAGGTTAGACCTACGATCACAAAACCCTAATTTTAGGACCACGGGTGTCAGCTACGGTCCAACAAAAATAGGAAAAGGTTATAAAAAGTTTTCCCATTTGAAAATTTCATTATTGTCTTGAAAGTGACTGCAATTTGAAGAGCTCTGAGAGGTGTGAGATAAAACTTGACCTAAAACCCTGCTAAGACTAACACCAAACACCTAACACACCTCACGATGGTGGACCATGGACAACCTTCTTCTAGCTCAATGTGGGTAAGGTAATTCAAAACTGAGTCCTCACATTCATTACCAATTAAAATGAACCAAATTAATTAATTGGTTGAATCAATCTCATTAAACTATTGGTAATGAACCACACCCTAGATTAGGCTAGCTTAGGATTTATTATTTTATATTTTTTGTTTTATTGGCTAGGAAATGACCCCAAAAGGGTCGTATTCCTAGACCATAGTTGCCAGCTATGGTTCCCCTTTGACATATTGGGGACCGTAGGTATCAGCTATGGTTAGATTTAAATTACAATGGTAAAAATTTGACCATTGTGTGGACCATGGTTCTTTTTTTGAATTTTTTTTTATTTTTTGTGATTTTCTTGGCAATTAATGCCATTTATTGCACCTATGAGATGTATTATAAAATTTTTTGATCATGCTTAGCATAATTTTGCATTGTTAGCTATTTTTAGCTTGATCTATCTCTTTTTAGGTCATTTTATAATTGCTATTTAGTTAGCTTTTAGTTAGATTTTTCCTTATACCATATCTCTTTGTAGAGACTGACCTCTAGAGCTAGGGAGCTAGAGCTCCTTAACACTCTCCACCCACTATTGACTGATGAGGAGCGGTAGTGGTTTGGGGCCATAGGCTTTGGCTATGTCTTGGATCTACCCACGATCAGGGTAGATCAAGCTTACATGACTACATTGGCCCAGAGCTGGAATGCCCGGACCAACACATTTCACCTATCGATAGGTGAAATGACTATCACACTTGAGGATGTCTACAGGATCTTTAGGATCCCTATTGATGGTGAGCCCATCACCTCCTCTACATTTCAGAGTAGGGGAGCTATATTTGATGAGATCTTCGATGATCGGAGCTTGGAGGCCCAGTGTAAGATCGACCATGGAGGTATTCACATTGGATACTAGTACGGGGAGGAGGTCTTCTCCATCCGAGAGGTAGTTTTTATGCACCTGGTCATGCAGATTGTGCTTCCAGACTCCTCGGGTGTGAGGATCCCCTAGAACCTTTTAGCTAGTGTCAAGAGGGTCATTCAGAGCTCCACATGATGACCATTGCTCCTAGCCTAGGGGAGCACTCTACTATGCCAACTCTACCAAGAGTTATACCATATTACCAGCAGGAGCCAAGTAGGCATTAGCTATAGTCTACTCCTATAGATCTAGGGTTGGTAGCACATCCAGATCGAGAGACCTATAGAGCTACCCCTAGAGATTACTTCTATTGATGATGCACATCAGTGTTATACCGCATGCTAGCCTCAAGAGGAGGAGGGGTTCCAGAGTAGGTCCCATGTAGGGGACATCGAGCATTATATCAATCGATTTGCAGCACTACGACCTGATGACATTGAGTGGCATCCATACATGGGTTGCCCTGTATGGCCGAAGGTTAGTGAGTGGCTATGCTAGGCTCGGTGAGATAGATGGCTTCTAGGTCATAAGGATGAGATTCAAGAGTATCAGTTCTTCTCTAGAGTCCTATGATAGTTTGGTATAGTCCAGGACATCCTAGAGCTACCTATTATCTACAGGTGGCTAGTTCTAGAGATAGATCTATAGTGGGTGTAGCCTACACCACTGGGTGACACTATAGATGATTTCTAGGAGTCAAGAGTTATTATGGTTGGGACCACCCCAACATATGATACTTGGTGGTCCCTACTTTAGTGGTAGGGATCTAGGCCTCTCGATCGGGTAGATGATGAGGCGAAGGCTGATCCATAGGGGCACAATGTGCACCCATGGACTGAGGGTGGATGGGGGGTAGAGGTTGTAGCAGAGGATGCACCACCGATAGAGGCCGAGGAGGAGGCCATAGATGAGGGTGAGGTGCCTCTAGATAGTGAGGTAGGGTAGCTGCTAGCCTAGGTGGTAGATCTACAGAGCCATATTGGGAGGTTTCAGTCCTAGATGTTGTAGAGGGATACTAGCATCACCACCTTAGAGGTGAAGCTAGCTCATAGTGAGAGACAACTATAGTAGGCTAGGGATCAGATCATAGCTATGATAGCACATGCTATAGTGGTAGAGGCATAGGTTTAGGAGCTCACTAGTGCGCATGACCTGGTAGAGGCATGACTAGGTACAACTATAGCAGAGAGGGATTTGGCTAGGGCAGCGGTGGGTGGCCCACCATCTATACAGGTTGCTATGGCACCTCCTACAGCACCAACACCTCTACTGCCAGGAGGTCATGATCCCATGGCCAAGATCAGATGATTGACTTCCCTCATAGAGGAGGGAAACACTATACAGGATGTGAGGGTAGCTCACATCTCTCAGCTAGAGGGCCGCATCAGACTGCTAGGTGGGGAGGTTCCCAAGGATAGGTATTCCATAGGTACCCATGGGACCAGCTCCAAGACTAGGACCAGGGAGACAGGATAGTCTTCTACCAGCTTGAGCCATAGGATGCATAGGACCGAGAGGACTCACCAATCTGAGCGGACCCATAGGTCTTCGAGTACTCAGGGTGCTAGCTCACAGAGGACTCAGGGGATTGGTTCTCATGTATGGAGCCTCTTTGGATTAGGCTAGACATAGGATCCTCAGTAGGCTACATAGTAGGTGCTAGAGCAGACTATAGAGTAGGCTCCCAGAGACAGGGCTGAGGGAGGCAGAGAGGGCTCCAGTGGAGGAGGATCAGGCCAGAGCTAGGGTCTCCATTTGATATAGGCTATATCATTTTTGTATGTATCATTTTTGGTGTGAGGTCTGAGGACCTACATGATTGTAGCCTACGGGAATTTTGATGTACCCTGATGTACTCTTTGACACACACACACACACACACATATATATATATATATATGAGATTTGATCATTTTGGCTCATTATGTGTACTTGTATATGTTTTTAATTTTATGTTTATGTTATGCACATGGATGCAGATGTTTATATTGATGCTATGCTTATGTAATGTGATGTATGGATGACATGCACTAGATAGATTTTTAATTTATGATGATGATGATATGTAGTGATCTAGATGCTTAGATGTGTGATTTGATGGATGCATATGGATGTGATGTTTACTTAAATGCATATTTGATTTTGCTTTATTGCATGCATTTAATTTTATGACACTATCACGATATGTTGATGCAATGTATGTAATGCATTATTTAAATGAACTTGTATGCTTTAATCACTTAAAACATAAGGAATGAATGCTATATATGTTTAACAATCTAATGGATGACACCATAGAATGTATAAAAATCATGAATGTAATTGAAAGATCCTCATTACAAGAATTTAATCAATTAATCACCCATATATGAAATGCAATGGTATGAAGTTGTATGATGTGAATGATATAATGTGTCATTCTATTTTCTTTTGCAAGTTTGAAAAATATGCACAATATAGTCAGTGGTCATCTAGATATCATTTCTGATATCCATCCGGTATCTATCCTATATCTTGATTGTGCTTTATATAATGATGTATCATGGATTCGATACTTTTCAATTTGATGATTTTATTCTATATGGTTTGTGTTGCTATTAGAGAAACTTTTGAGGTTTTCCATGAGACTCAAACACCCTAGTAGACTTCTCAAACATCCCATACTAACTATACAAGGCTTTTTTTGGACAAGGCTTTCATCATGAATGACCCAACTATTCATTACCCCTGTGTGTGCACGTGAGTATATTAAGATAGACCATAGGCATACCCCAGATGTCAGTCGGGACTCTTCCAACCCATATGTGAGATCGGGTTCCTCCTATGTTCGTATCATCCTTGTTTCAGACTTGATTGGACTATAATGCTAGACAACCCCAGGCACCCAGAGCTAGCTCATCTCGCAAATTGATCAAGACTACCCCTCCAAAAATAGTCGGGACTCTTTCAACCCATTGTTGCATTTGGGGATCACCCAATAAAACTACTACTCTAGAAGTAGGTGGGACTCTTTCAACCCATTGTTGCACTCGGGGTTCATTCTATGGCTTTGAATGGTGAACAATCCAGGGATTCAAGTTCTCACCCCATTTTAATTTTTGCTCATATGTAGTGATAAAAATCATTGTTTTTCATGTTTTACTCTGAGTGATAAAAATCACTGTTTATTCCCATTTTTCTTGAGCAAGGGATTTGTATAGTGCTTTTAATTCACTATATCATTTTAGATTTGAACTTTGAACTTTGGGTTTGAAATTTAAACTATGTATCTATGTACGAGTAGGGGAAATTCTTGTCCTTTTGCCAAGGTTCACCACTCTAGACCGAACTATTTGCAAGATAAGTAGGTAATAAAACCCATCTCTCTAAATACCCAGGACCACTTTCATAGATTTCATCCTCCCTTATCTTAGCAGGATTTTAAATGTGTCAATTAGTGATGGGATCCTGATATGCCAAGCACTATCACAACTAATGACCTCATCTACAAAAGCAAAAACAACTTTCTATGACATCTGAGAAACCCACTAGGTATGGCTGAGTGACCGGAAAACTTTGGTATACACACATATCTCATAGAAATAGGTGTTGTGTATGAATGCAATGGATTATGATAAATGCAAAGGTGCATGATTAAAACACAAACGTGGCATCATTTGTAAGACTGACAAACACAATCCCTCCTGACTACGGAATGCAATGGATGATGAATGCCTATATGCAATGCAATAATGAAATGTATGCATGTGTAAATGAACATGCATAATGCAAATGCAAATGTTTTTGGAATTTTTATGCTTTACCAATTTTTTTGGATTTTATTGATTTTATAATTTTTATGGATTTTGAGCCTTTATATTTGACCAAACGGTGAGTACATGCCTTTGGAGCCTTTAGATTGACCAAGCAATTTTAAGAATCCTTGGAGCCTTTTAGGATGACCAAGAATTTAAAAACCTTGGAGCCTTTTGATTGACCAAACTACTCAAGAAGCTTGGAGCCTTTTATTATGACCAAGTGATTTTAAGCAAACCCTCAGAGCCTTTTAATGACCAAGTGGTTTTAGGAACCCTTGGAGCCTTTTAGGATGACCAAGCAGTTTTAAGCAAACCCTCAAAGCCTTTGGGTTGACCAAGAGATTTTAGAAACCCTTGGAGCCTTTTGGGATGACCGAGTGGTTATAAGCAAACCCTTAGAGCCTTTTACTGACATGACCAAGTAGTTTTAGGAACCCTTGGAGCCTTTTGGGAGGGTATGCTACCCTATGTACCCCCAATGTATGTGCCACTCGATGATGGTGAGGGAGGTGCAATACCTCTAGACCCCTCACTTTGCCTTATCAAATTTGGCATGGATGGTGGGGAAGGTGTGCTACCTTGAAGACCCCTAGTGCTCATGCTATTCACTAAAATGTAATCAACTTGTTTAGGAAGAGTGATAGAAATCAATTCTCCCAAATGAGGAATGGACCTCAATGGAGTGCCTATGTCTTGGCAGGGTTGAATGAGTGAACCATCCTCACGGATCATGTCTCATTCTACTAGGTCTTGGATGACCCTCTTAAATGATTGACAATCCCGAATGTCATGTCCATGCACTCGATGATACACACAAAAGGGACCCCCATCAGGTGACCCAGTCTTGGATGCCCTATGCTTGACTTTGGGTAATATGAATGCCTTTGCCTCGTGTAACTTTTGAAACAAAGTTAGAGTAGTCATCTGAAATGAAACTACTCATTGCACTGGCTTATCGGGCTTACGAGGTGACTGACGACCTTGAGGTCGCTCTTGAGGAGGTGTGACCTCCACTTTAGCATGTTGTGGCACTATGAGATAACCATATACATTATAAACCCCCTTATCTATCAAGTTTTGCACCACACTCTTGAACTCACGACAATCTCGAATGCCATGACCCTCTATTCGATGATAGAGACAATAGTGATGCTCCTTGTAACCCATAGGTTTAGCTCTATTTGGGTCTAAAGAGGTGATATCAGGCAAGGTGATAACCTTAGCCTCTTGCAGCTTCTAAAAAATGTTAGACATAGACTCTTTTAAAGGAGTCCAAATGCGTTGTGACTATTTTGGGTGCTCGACCCACATTGGCTTACTTTGAGGACCCACTGGTTGGGTTGGCCGCATGGGCTTTTGCTTTTGTTGAGGTTTTTCTTGCACTTGCACAAGAAGTGATTCAACCTCAAACAAGGGTTGCTTTTGTGATCCCAGGTTTTCAAACTGGTTCATGATAAAATGCAATGCCTTATCTTGCTCATCCATTCGATGCTCCATTCATTCTAGATGGCTTAGAATGGATTGCAAGACTGACAAAGAGTTCATATGTATTTCCAATGACTGATTTGAAATACCTTTGTCTATTGAAGGAAATAGAAAAGTGGATGCTATGGATCCATTAGGTAATTGCAAATCACCTATTTCCTTCATTTGGGTTGATGTGGAAGCTTCTTGATGACCCACTTCATTAGTGCTATCCACATGCTCATGCCTATGACTCAGCTCAAGTTGTTGTCTCACTTCGTTGTGTTGAACTATGTCAGTTTTAGTACCCCCAATATGATGTGAGGAACCTACCTATTTGTGCTCTTGAGATGGCACCATGAGAAATGAGTCAGGAGTGACTAATTTCAAAGGTTCTAGCCTTGGAAATGTGGAAACACCACTGGATTACCCCATCTCTAGCTCTATGTGATTAGGAATCACCTGATCTTCTAGCCTAATGTCAACCATTCCCACAAACTCATGAGAAGACTCCACATCTGTATGAGTCATAGGTGACTCATCAACATACTGAGGCTATCTTATTTTAGTCATGATAACTGATCCTTCCTCATACCCATGCGATGCCTCCAGGATAGGATCCATAGGTAGAGACTCGACAAAAAGTTGACCTAAATCCTCAATGGACTCTATGGTGGGCAGCATCATAATGCTAGCCTCTATAAGCTCTTCATATTCAACATCATCCTCATGAGGACTATCTAGTGACATGATGGATGAAGATGGTGTGATACACTCGGATGCATCCATGACCATGCTAGGTTCTTCTACTTTGGTAGGAGTAAGAGGCTCCTCTAAAGACACATCAGAGATAGTTGTGAGCATCTCCATAACTGCATTCATCAATCCTTCCCTGCTAAGAGGTGTCGAGGATGCAGGTGTGATGGGTGAAGCCACAAGGGACAGTGGTGGTGAAGGTAAATCCACCACAGTCTATGGGGTTGCATCCAAACTCTGGATAGACTCCTCAGGTTGAATGTTCAGATGCCTAGGTGACCCATAAGATTCCTGAGGGTGATCCTCAGGTTTATAATACTTGAAGGGATCTGGGTCCACCTCAACTATATGGACTTCACTTCCATGGGTGTACTTAATGCACTGATGCACTATGGATGGTACGCACTCCATGGCTCTTATCCATGGTCTTCCAAGCAGCAAGTTATACTATCTTGAACCCTCTAAAATGTAGCACAATGTAGGAATAATATTTTGTCCTACCTCGATGGGGAGGACTATTGTGCCTACTGTAGGGGATTCCACATCATTAAAGGCTTGTAGCATTAAAGTTGTTTCCTTGATGTGGGATGGTGGAATTTTGAGATGTTTGAATGCTGAGGTGGTGATGATATTAATTGATGATCCTGTATCCACCAACACTCGCTTATACGCAATCTGCTTTATCCTCGCTATGATATGCAATGGAGGATCAGATTCCTTGATAGGGATAGGTTTGACTTCCTATTTATGGAAAGTAATCACAGGTTCCTTATATGGTGGAATAGACTGTATATGCCCCAAGGATTGTGATGAATTTTGAGCATTGACATTGCTCACCTATCGAACTTGACTACTCTCAACCTCATGCTTACGCATGGGATCCTTAAACATCTCTTTCTATTGTTCTTCGATAACCCTAGGCATGTCTATCCATCTAGAAGAATGGCTATCTACTTGCTTAAGAGGCAACTCTTGATGATGCATTGGGTGCATCACATTGACTTGTTGCCTAAGCACTCTAGGTATGAGCTTCTTTTTAGGAGTTACCTCACATGATTGTTCTTCACATAATTTCTATTGGTAAATCCTCTCTTCACATCGTTGGAGCTCATCCAACCTTTGTTGATGCGATCTCTTTCTCTCTACGCACTCACGCTCTAGATGCTCACGCTCAATGCGTGCCTCCTCCAATTGGTCTTGGAGTAGTCACCTCTTATGGGCTGCATGAGACTCAGATTCCCTATATGACTGACTCATGGAGTAAGATCCACAACTCTCTATCTCACTAGGTGGAGACCTAATGACGTGGGTTCTCACTATGTGTGAGGAAACCCCATGATCTATATGGGTGGACCCCCTACGTGATGAAGGGGGTTCATGATGACTATTAGAGTGTCACGCTAGGAGGCTTAGATCCTCAGGTGCATGATGTGTGTGATGCCTAGCAAGGAGGTGTGCAAGGTCTAAAATATCCTCAGGAGAATATCGAAGGTGTTCAGAGCCTCTCCATGAACTCTCTGACTCATTAGCTCATGATTGAGCTCTATCATGCCTAGTCATCATGATGAACCAACTAAGCAAGACTCGAGAGGTTTCCTCTCTTACTAAAAATTTTGGCCTCAAGGAAGGCCTTATCTTGATGAATTAAGCAATAAAGAAGCATACAAAGTAAACAATGTGATTATCTCCTTTACATTTTAAAAGTGAGCCCTAAACTATTGGATGTGTTTCAATGATTTGTTGTATCAGTAAAGAAACTCCTTATCATGTTTTGCAAAGCTTGTTGGATGATATTCTTAGTTTAATTGGCTTTCACCTGTATGCTCATAGCTCGACAACTTGGATGTGACTTCCAAGCCATGTAATCCAACCTATAATGTGTGGTAATGAAGCCCACACATGGTCAAGGAGCACAGGTCCTCCCAGATCCTCACCCATTTTCCCCTAGTCAACGTTATACCCTCCGAAGAGAATACATGCAAATTTTCTAGGGTACGAAAGGTTCTTGGATCCGGTATTGGTCTAGTATCCAAGGGTACGTAGGATTTGGGCCAACGGATGGAAATTACGCCCACCATCGTTGAACCCTACTAGTGGTTGGATGTCACTCCCAACTCACTAGCGTTTAAGTGAAACATGGTGTGTGTGGTTCATTTTATTCTTTTGCATAAAAGGAAAATGCATAATATAGCATAAATGATTGTTTCCTACATGATATGCAAAAATAAACATTTCATTTCAGAAAAGATGCATGCTATATCCTAAATGATTTTTGACAATGCAATTACGATGATATAGCCTCTGATTGGGCCTCAAGCATGCAAACCAAACACACAATTCTATCAAGCATGTTGGATTCTAGGGCGGACTGCACTCAGAGATCCATTGTTCCTAGCAATGCCTTTCTAATAACATGAAAATGAATACAACTCTAGGACCTAAGTTCATTTTCTTTTTTTAGTTTCCTAGTTGTATTGCAAATTTGGCATTCTAGAAAAACACAGAGACAAAAAAAGTTACAGAGGGTGAAAAATGGGACCTACCTCAGGTCCACATCCGATATGTATTTTGTTCTCTATTGTCTGATCTATCTGCTATGAACCGTAGGTCTGGTGCATGGTCTGCACTATAAACCATGTGTTGTAGCTATGGGCCAACAAATGAACCATAGTTGTCAACTATGGTCTACACCTACAATTTCAAAAACACAAGAAATGATCAGTTAGATCGCTTGAATTGTGGAGTTCCACCATGATCACCTTCTGACCTATCCAAAAAGTGTGCACCTATCTAGTAGATCAATTGAAATCAACATAAAAGCATAAAATAATGAACAAGATTGCATATGACGATAAAATAGATGTTTCTTTTATTAATATTGAAAAGAGTCTCGATTACAATCATGCCCCTCTTAGGGTCACCCAAATGTTGATACGATTAATACAATTCCCAAGCCCCCAATGGGGTAGGTGCAATACTAATGCTCTCTAAATAGTCACAAACTGCTCTAGGGTGGAGTTGACCCTCTTCTTCACATTGAGGAAGGAATTAGATGATTGAAGCTCCTTTGAACCTATTTCCTGTGATCAAGAAACAACACAAGAACATTAAACAAATAGGCAACCTCTCGTGATGAGGCCCTTTAAAGGATTTATACATGTAAAAGCCATAATACTAATGAAATCAAGAAAGTAGATAAACTATACTAAACATATGCAATTCTCATAAATATTGATGGAAACATGTAAATAAGGACTACAACTACCAATCTAATGGATCAAATGTATGAAATGAAGCATGTTAACATGAAAAGAAACCAATTATGTCCTACTTGCTAAAATGAAGTAAATCTAATCAAATCCTTAATCCGGTCAGTCAGAGTCTCTAAACTACCAAATAAAGTGCTAAAATGATTAATCTAACCTAGCTAAGCATACTGCAAAAGGAATAGTAAGGGGATCTTATACCTATTGCAAACCATAGCTCTGATGAGTGGTCTACACTATAAACCATGGCTGATAGTCATGGCCTGCAACCAAGTAGGTTTGCCCTCCAATTCTAGGGTAGTGGGCTTGATCCTCCTTGTCAAATTGATGATCAAGGGTCGCCTCAGTGTCCTCTGACAGATTTGGTGGTTGAATTGCTCGATAGGGCCTCCATTTGCCCAAATTAGCATTTCTTGGCATTCTAGCTCCTTAGGGCATCCATGGCATAATTCGTCATGATGCTTAGGTTGGCAAAGTGATAGCAACAAATCTCTCTCTTAGTGCACTCAAGTGAGTTCACAATTCGATAGGGCTTCGTTGCTCTAATCTCCAATGCTTGCTTTTTCTATTTCAACAACGCTTCGCTATCAAAAGCTATATCTTTGCCCTAATTCGAAGGGGTACTTATAGGACTACCCAAGGGCTAGGGGTGGCTTCATGGAGAAGCCAAGAACAAGAAGGGGTGGTTAGGATAGTTGGATTGGAAGCTTCCATCCTTTAACCACCTTCTTCTAGATCAAATGGTCATTCAAACCGATTTGGCTCGGATGAAGGCCAACTGAACTTTAGTTAAGACCATAGGTGATAGCTATGGTTCAGACTATAAACCGTAGGTGTCAGCCATGGTTCAGACTGTGGACCATAGGTCTCAGCTATGGTTCAGACTGATTAGGCCAAGGAGCCCAAATTGAGTGGTTAGAACCACTGCTCTATCTTGGAGTCTGTCCAAGATCTTCCATATGGTCTTGTAGCATGTCCATATGAGTAGTCACCATCGACATGATGTGTTTTAGGTGTCTACACATTAAAATCAGTAAAATAAGATACAAATCAAGACTTGGTGAGTCTCAAATTTGAGGTGCACTAAGGGCTATCTACAAAAAAATAGTGCAGAAAATACTCCTACAAAAGCTTCTATCTATGTGGTTATTAGCTTGGGTTTATTACCAAAAGTAATCAAGCAAAGGAGACAACCTCAATTTCTTCCATTACCTACAAGAAAGCCACCATTAAAACTAGCAAAAATAAGGTTGCAAAAGGAGGTGCAAAAAAATGTATTATATTCACAAATTCATTTACATCATCTTGCACCATGCTAATTTGTCCCACGTAGGAATAGGGATAGGTTTTAAGTTCCATAAAGGCACATTCTTCACAAGGATAAATAATATCAAAGTAGTTGTGTAAAATAATTCTCCAAGTAAGGTAAAAGAGCCTCTCAAAGAGCTCATATCATCCACCATGTTGGGAAGTCGTATCAAGGTACCTGCAAGTAAATGCAGCATAACACAAGGAAGGAGAAATTTTATCTACAAAGGAAAATACATAGCAGGTTGAAAGGAGGAAAATAAAGCACAAAAGAGGCTATACCATCTAGACGTACGTCCACAAGGAGTACTCAAGGGCACCATTGGAGTATCTCAAAACTCCACCAAAGAATTACCCACAACCACCAAATAATTTCTCAAAATCCTAGCTCAAAGCCACCAAAGCATTTATCACTACTCCAAATGGAACCAACTCACACCAAGTGTCATTGAAAGCATTCAAAAAAGGAGAAGCTGGCCACAATACATTGATACAAGAACCTTGTAAAGAATACGTTAAGGATTGAGATACATTGAGAAGAATAGGCCCATGCAAAAATGGAAGGTGACACTTGTCACCTTGAAGGAAAGCCTAACATATCCTACATGAGCACTCACCCTTTGCATACCTGAAATAAATTCCAAGAAGGTGTTACATAGGAGGATATTGGGAGTGTTAAAAGAGAAGTGACACTTGTCACAAAGCAATATAAGCGATCATACAATATTTTAATGCTCACCTTCCATTCTGCAAAAAATTCCAAGGATTAACAAGGTTCTATCTCTCTCCCAAGCGTTATTGTGAAACTTTCGTGACACTTGTCACCCACTACAATATTTATCCCTATTTGAGGTGTAAAATACCAAGGAGAAGCACATTCATAGTAGCCAAGGGAGTGTAGCATGGAGGAAGAAATAAGAGCATTAAAGGCTCTTGGTCAATAAAAAGTGGAGCACCCAATATTATAGTCAAAGGAATTTTTCACCATCCACCATTAAAACGAGGTAAGCAAGCATTAAGACTGGTATGCATATGTTTGAGAATACAAGGAAAATATAGTGCTCATATAGTAGATTTGAAGTATTATAAAGGTAAGACTTTACCTATATTTATTTGCTTTTATTAATATGGAGATATAAGGGTATAATATAAGGTTGAAACTATAGGAAAATCAACCATATTTGAAAGCAAAATTAAAGGAGAATTATAGCTTAATATTTGCAAATTAAAACATAGGAGAAATAATAATTTCTACCTAGAAAATTTAAATTTCTATTATTGCAAATATTATTGTTTTCTAATTTCCACATTAGGGAGTTATAATACATACTACACCAAAGTATGATTTTGGAATTTAGAAATATTAAATATCAAAAGCTATAATAGAAGGTTCATTAAATATTATCAAGGGCTGGAAATTAATTGGTATACTTGTCTCAAAATCACATTAAAGGAACTAAAGAAATCCAACCATTAGGACATCATAAAAATAGAAAGTACTTAAGTTCAATAGGAGTAATAAGGTGTAATAAAATATTTTTTGCTATTCACAAAACTTTACAAAATCAACCCAAAATTGAACTACTATTCTCAAAAGCAATTTATCAATCATTTAGCATATCTAAAATCACTAGGGAGACATAAGGTATTCTACAAAACTTGATAATAATAGCATTTCACCAAAATTTATCAAGTACTCAATCCATTTGGGAGTCATAAGGAAGCCTACAAAACCTAAGCTCTAAAAAGGTTTTATCAAATCAAGCTCATATACTTTAACTAGGGATTCATAAGGTAGACTACTACAAAGGTTCTATCAAACCCATTTCTACAACCCTAAGGAATAGCAAGAAACACTATCTCAAACCTATCAAGAAGGAATATGGATGAAATAATAAGAAATACCTTTATTAATAAAGAATTATTTCATGAAATGGAATTGTATTCTCATAACTTGATAGATACCCTTGAAAGATATGAGAATCTATCAACTAGTGATAAGGAGAGGTTCTCCTTATTTCTTAAAGAAGCAAAAGAGGGTAGATTTGAATATTTAATTGGTTATCTTCATGAGAACTTCTTCAAGGCATGGTGGAATTCACAAAAGATAGTTATATTCACATCCAAGGAATGTTTGATGATTTACCTATCATTAATTGTGTTTGTACTCACTAAACACATGAAGCAAGCTAGCAATACAAATCAATATTATTGTGATGATAGACTAACTCCTCATGAAGCAAAAATTCCACTAGTATCAATGCAGAATTGTAAGAGGAGGAAAAGGAAGAAACGATATTCTAAAGGAGATCATAGCAAAGAAGACTTGAATAGCAAAAAAACCATAAAGACTAAACCAGACAAGTATTTTTAAAAGTTTGAATAACCCTCAGCTACAACTCTCTTTGCATCATATAAAGACCCTAAATACATGCTTGATCAAATTACAGTAAGCAATGGAGGAGGATACAAGTTTTAATATCCAATAGAAGAAGCTCCATATTAAAAATTAAAATCTTCAATACTCAAATAATGTAATGCAGGGGGATATTAGAGTTAGAGTATATTACATCATTTGGGTCATGTAAATATACCACCTTTGGTACATAGTTAGAGTAAATGATTATTTTAGGGGGGAGTTAGCTAGTTACTTCAAGCAATGTAATAAATGCACAAGTGTCAATGTGCAAGTTGTAATGTGCAAGGTGTCACCTTGTACAACTAGGTAGAGTGTTGGTCAAGGAATCTATCTTCCTATATAAAGGGCCTCATAGTGATAGCTCATATCAAGTTCATATCAAGAATATCAAATGCATTATAGTAGAGTGTAGTGAATAGTGGTAGAACTCTTGTATGGAGTACAATGTAGTTCTTTAGCTTATAGTAATGGAGTGACCATTACCTGCATTCTACATTGTATTTTCACCACTTTATATTTATAGTATATTTCAATCATAATGCAAAATTACTTTATTTTATATTTTTTTATTTTTATTAAGACCTGTGATAGATCTCTCCCACTGCATATATCCTCAAAAGCTAACAATTTGGAGGTAAGGGGCTATGTAGTAGAAGTAGGCAAATTATAGTTATAAAATTGATAGGATTAATATGATATTCTCTAATATTATCCATCTTCACATGGATCATGATGTATTGCATTTAATACTCATAGATCGTGCATATTAAATGTTGACTTGTAAAGGCAGACATACCTATAAATATATTTTTGGATTAATGCAATGCTCAATTTTCATTTGTGCTATTTTGTGTTGTTTATTAAGAGTTTTTCCCACATCATTAGTATCAGAGCAAGGTGCAAGGGTTTGGAGACTATCCTCTTCCTGAGACCATATTGGTTCAGAAAGGAATGAGAAAACCAACCCATGGATCTTTAGTGGTGAATATTCTTTTCCTTTCGTGAACACCTTCATGCACTTCTAATTTTAAAAACTCTTGGTTGAGGTCCCTCTAACTCCGACCCTTAGCTAGCTAGGGTCCCTCTAACTTTGACCTTCAACTTTTGATCCAAGCCTTGCCCTTGGATTTATCATTTCTTTGACATTTGTGGTGCAATCATGCATTGATCCGATGGATTCCTCGTTGTCACCATTCACAGGGTGATATCTATTTTCTTTTATGGCAGCGTGATCCTATTAATCAGCCACATACCAAATTTAGCCATCATTTCGATGGCTTTTCAATACACATCGGCATTGATCTGATGGTTTCTCGTTGTCACTGTTTTCTAGTGTGTTATCCATTTCTTCTGGCAACCTCAAGTACTTAAAAATACCACTTTCCTTATGGTAAGACTGTCGTATGACACCATCGATCAAGGAAATTTCAATGATTTTTGGCGACCTTCGAGGAACGTTATGCATTCTCATGTGATTTTTGATAACATTTTAAATAATTCATGTTCAGCTAGTACACATATCCATTTTATACTATGTTACCATCATGTTTCAAATGATTTCACTGCTTCTTGATACCAATCTATAATTCCCAGCATCAAAAACACTCAACTTTGGAGAAATTTCACGTTTATCAGCGATCACGAAGAACTCCTGCACAATGGCGATGAATTTTCGATGAGGATATAAATTTTTGGCAATAATAAATTACACACCTTAAGGTTATTTTAATTTTTCAGTGAATTTTATTTACCAACATTGTTTTAACATTCTGTTTGGGCGAATTCGGTTGAGTTCTTTAAAAAAAAATATGTGGGCTTTATCTCACATTGCACATAGCATCATCATCAAGCACCCTTATCTATAGGATATATCACATTAATTGGTATCCATATTACGCTGGCTACCCTCCCTTTGCTATCATTTCCATAGACTTCCCATCACCTTGCTCACCTACCACAAATTCTATACCCTGCGCCTGCCTTGCATTATGTGTTGCTCAATTGTCACCAATCGCCTTCGTTCCCCATGCCCTATCTCACATTTTGTATTTCTTAGTCATCATTGTTTGCCTGCATTTTATGCACCTACTTTTATTTTCATGTTGCTCGGTGGTCACCACTTACCTTGGTTTCATTATCATTTTTGACCATTGGATAGTGTCCACTATGACCGTTTATGGATTGTTGTTTGTTGTGCATCATGATTGTTAGATCACTATTGAATATTGTAAATTATGATCGTTGGATCACTGTTGATTGTTGTAAATTGGACCGTTGGTTGCTTGTTGTGCCTTGTGTTGCTTCCACATTTTGCTTGTTGACCGTTAGCCATTGAGTCTCAAAAATTTTAAAATCAACTTCCTTGGTCCAACCAGTGAAGGAGGGCCATTAAAATTTGACCATAATTTTTATCGTATATTTTCATTTTATCATCCAAATTGGTGCCTAGTAAACCCTCAGTCACTCCTAGTAAACCTATGGCTATCAATATGGCCATTGTTGAAAAATTGATTGAAATCAGTGTAACCCAAAATGAAAAAATGGCAGAAATGTATGCCATGTTACAAAATCTTCAATGCTTCTCCCATCCTCCTCGTCCAAGGTGTGAAATAAAAATATATGAAGGCTTCAGAGACCCTGATGTACTCAATATTTGGATTCTTGATATGTAAATATGGTTTGAATATACTCACACCCCTGATGATGAAAATGTTCCATTTTCAAAGCTCAAAATTTCCAACATTGCCAAAGTCCTCATTTCCAATCGCCAAAATCCAATTTGTACATGGGATGAGATGGTCAAAGCCTTGAAGGTTGCATTTTATCCATAAAATTATGAGAAGGACTTACTGAATGAATGGCTATACCTCCATCAAGACAAGAGGTAATTTGTACAATATTTTATTCATCATTTCAACCACCTTCGAGTTTTACTTGGCATATCAGATCCTGATGATGTCTTGATTGCCAAATTCAAAAGTGGTCTCCTTGCACACTTTTATCAGGAGTTGAAATATACTCCTTGTACTACACTATATGAGGTCTTCAATCATGCACAACTCATCGAGGAGAAGCTCTCAACACGCTACACAGGGGCTAGACACTCTTCAGAAGGTTATGTGCCACTGCCACATCAACCTCAATAGGTTTCTTTCCCTTATTATACTTATTCTCTTTTTGCTCCTACTAAATCCTTTTCTTTTGTACCTCATGCTTCATATTCTTCTCACAAACAATAATTTTGTAACTATTGTAAAATAAGTGGACATAACAAATCATAATATCCCCAATTAAAGAAATCTCAGCAAAAACAATTGTTTGTCCAAGCATCTATGACAAAACCCTTTGAGGAGTCAATTTTGAGGGGATTCCTAAAAAACCCATATAGAATTCTGGGGAATATTGTGTTTATCCTAAGTTAGAAGGTTGACTAAACAATTCACCTTACTTAACCATCACTCTCTTATTGAAGATCATGAGAACCTGTTTTTTACTCATGCTCATTTAACACCTAGTTTTTCATTTGATTATATCATCAATAATGGCTTGCATAAGAACTTGATTACGTAGTCCATTGTTGATAAGTTGCATATTTCCACCTATCCTCATCCTTGTCCATACTCCCTTGGTTGGAAGGACAATACTACTACTTCTCGGATCACAAAAACATGCACTTTATCTTTTGCCTTTGGGCCTAAGTATGTAGACACTATCACATGTGATGTAACTCCTATGGATTGTTGTGGGTTGTTGTTAGGAAAAAATTATCAATATGACAAGAGAGCTCAGTAATATGCCTATAAAATTACCTAAACCCTTCAACATAAGTACCAAAATTTTCTTATTTGAAGTGTTCAATTCCCTCCATAGCAGGCCCGCACTAATTTACTTCAGGTACGAAAAATTGCATTAATTTTTAGCACACATTAGCAAGTGGACACACAAGCATGAGCACTATTCATAAATTAGCACCAGTCTCATCACACACATATTTCTACTAAATCTCCACCAATTTAGTTTGTACTAGCATGGGTTCCTATAATTCAGTTTATACCAGCATTTGTTCCTATGGTACCTACCCTGGTTCTTGCAATTTAGTTTGTACTAAAAAAATTTCCTATTGTACTGGCACTTGTTTATGTGGTACCTATAGCAGTTCATATTGCTACTCCTGATCCTCCTCCTCCTGCTCCAATTTTAGATTCCACTATAGCTCCAAATCTAGTCACCACTACTCAACATCCTACATTTTCAACCTTGTAGGCATCTCAGTCGTTGGCAGTCCATCCTCAACAGTTGCCTTCATTCAATTTGTACCAGCTTCTGCATCAGGCTCACACTCATATGGCTCATAAATTTTCTCCTCTTTTGAACGCATTGGATACCAATGCTTCTATAGTGGTGAGGAATTATAGGGATGAATATTACATTCTCTAATATTATCCCTCTTCACATGGATCATGATGTATTGCATTTAATACTCACATGGATCATACGTATTAAATGTTGACTTGTAAAGGTAGACATACCTATAAATATATTTTTGTATTAATGCAATGCTTAGTTTTCATTTGTACCATTTTGTATCATCTATTAAGAGTGTTTCCCACATCAAAAATGAAAAAGGGTAAACACCAGGCAAGAAGAGCAGGCCAAATTTTTTTAGAACCCCCCTATATAAATTGCATAGGATGGGCACCTATTATCCAAAATTCTCTTGAAGAGGGTTTTGTAGTAAGATGAAGAAAAAAGAAAAATGTGTTGTATAGGTGATCTGTGCTAGGGAGGAAGGTGGTCCAAAATAAAGTCATACAAAAGTAAAATGAGTAAAAAGCAATAAAACTTGCAAATTAAAGTGCTGGAAGAATTGCTAGAAAAAAATACCAATAAAGGTTGTTGTACAATAGGTGGAGTTGTGAAAAACTAGCACCACAATAACTATACGATTCAACGGAGATATTGTACGATTAGGAATCAAGTTGTACAATTGATAAAAATATTATACAATTAAAGGCATGATCGTATGATCAAAACAAGTTGTACAAACACTAGAAGAATCATACAATTTAACAAATGAAGTTGTATGATTGCACACGGGGAATCATATGACTGTACAAGAAAAGTTGTATGATTGTGCACAATCACAGGAGGAATCATATGGTTGGGGGATTGATTGTCTAGGATAAAAACTAGGACAATATAAATACAAATAAAGTATGAGTGGGGGAAGAAATTTTTGTGAGCACATATGAAATATTATCGAAAAATGAATTGAGCTTTCACTCGATCCATTGCATCAAAGGGAGTATTGGCCAAGAAGGACAGAACCACGGTTCACAAGAAGATCAAAACTAGTTCAATACCCACATAGGTGAGGACATGGTTATTGGCCTTGGCAAGGACATGGTGGATGAAGCTATAGGATGGCAAAACAAAATCAACCCCCCAGAAAGCACCAGAATGAATGACTTAGAGAACAACAAAGGGAACTTTGAGTGAAGTACACAAAGAAAATATACTAAAAGAGATTTGATCATCGAAGTAAAGAGAAGGAAAACTGGTATTGAAAGTTATAACATTCACATAACCTGTAGGAGTGTTCTATCAAAAAAGGTGGTAAGAAAACCTATAAAATCATGAATTGAAGGTGATATTGAAGAAAGCAGGATTAAGCATTATTACACAAGTCTTAGTGTATGACAAAAATTTCTTTCAAGAGTACTTGTTATAGATAATTCAATCATGTGACGAAAAGAACAATTGGACTTTTGTTCAAATTGGGAATCAACATCTCAAAGTAGTATTCTTAGTAGAGAATTTTTTATGAAAATTTAGGTTATCGCATGGAGGAAGAGAAGTAAATAAAGACCATGTAGATATAATTGAGTGGCATAGGCTAATTTGCAAGTTTACCAAAATTAAGCCTGGGGAGGATGTTACCAAGTCTTTCAGCTTAGGAGGACGCAAAATCAAGAAGATCCAGTTGAATACTAATAAAATAAGGTGTGTTATGAATATTGTTATGGCATGGCTTTTAGTAGGCATGATCATCGAAGATACCCATATGGTTGGTACATTATGTAGAGGTCATAATAGAGGGTGTGCAATATAATTGGGGGACATACCTATCATACATAATTCAAAATTTATTGAAGTGACAAACAAAGAACTTTTCTATGGTATTGCATGTTATTGGAGTGATGCTTTATGTAGTATCTCATGTTGGCATTCCATTTTATGAATTGACTACTCCAAGAGACTTGCCAAAAGACCAACCTTCAATTTCGAGATGGGCAAAATCAGTACTAATTACAAATTCTATGTTAGAAAATGGGAAGACCAAGAAAACTTCAAATAAAATAGAAGCTACCATAGTAGAAGAAAGCAAGTCTTTGGATGAGGAGGTACACCATAGAAGCAAGATAAAAGAAGGTTAAACTTGGAGCAAAAAAAATACAACAATTTTCAAGGAATTGTCATCAAAGCAACAATTGCATCAAATAAGGGAGGAAGAAGAACCACCAACAAGCCTTATTTGCACAAGGAGACAATGAGAACAAGCAAAAATAGTGTTGCAAGAGCAGCATCTTCTTGGACCAATTAAGCAAAAACAAATATTAGCAATGGAACTTGTTGTAGAAGTTAGAAAAGAACTAGAAGAGATGGATGTCATGGAAGTAGATCTTTCGAGACTTACAAAGGGGCCATGACAAGAGAAAACTTGTGGGTCACCTACCTTGGTAGATATAGATGATTTTGAATTATTAGGAGTGAAAATATGCCTTAATGATGTAAAGACACCACCAAAAATAAATGTGGAAAATCTAGAAAGGAACAAGGAGGTGGTGATTGCACCTGAAAAAAAACTAGAAAGAGAAGAAGCAATCAAAATTTAGTTGAAAACTAGCTAGTGGAGAAAGCTCGCTAGAGAAGCAAAATGATGAACAACATGATTAGAGGGGAAAATAAAAATATATTAAACACAATGATCAGTTGGAGGGATCAAAAGAACATAATGTTGAGCAGTGGGATCACCCAGAATATGAACAAGAAATAACTACAAAATAAATGGATTATAGAAGATAACTACAAAATAAACATATCAATATGAGATAACTCCAAGATGAATGGATCAATAGGAGATAGCTATAGAACAAATTGATCAACAAGAATAAAATGAGGAAGTACCGTTGGGTGGAAATGAAGAAATGCAATCTAACCAATAGGAAGAAAAAAATGTAGAATAGGAAGAAACACAAACTAATCAGGGACTTTAGATGCACTTCAAGATTGAAATACCCACTTTTGGGTTAACTAATAAAGGAGAAGAAACTGATGAACGAGTAGATGAATACTTTGGGAAGATGATGGACTTGTTGGATAACACATGACTGTAATTTTAGA
Source organism: Wollemia nobilis (assembly GCA_028583015.1). NCBI lineage: Eukaryota > Viridiplantae > Streptophyta > Pinopsida > Araucariales > Araucariaceae > Wollemia > Wollemia nobilis. Next base: position 49,959 of record JAQPPZ010003333.1, read on the forward strand.
TGGGTTATGTAGGACAGTTAAGGCATTGGAAAGCCAGGGCCTATAATGAGATGAATAAAGTAATGCAATGGGTTAATAAGGAAGAATAAAGGAACTCATTAGAATCTATGAAAAACAACCTTAGGAGTTACCAGTTGGTGCAGTAACTAGCATGATCAGAGTAACAAAGTTGCCAAAAGGTGTGAAGATCAATTACAGAATACCTTCAAGAGTGTATATAGATACAGCTACTAGGTAGCATTGTCCATCAGATATAACAGAGGTGGAATATAGGAAGGTACAACAAAAATTTGGTACCATTGTTCAACAAGTATAATTTTTTGATGCATTGGATAGACTAGTTAATAGTGGGATTAAAAAGGATTTATCAATCCAAGGAAGAAGTTAATCAACAAAAGGAAGAGGTAAAAGCTATAAGAAAATAAATGCAAGCTATGGAAGAAGAAATGGAGACAACAAAAAGAGAAGTAGAGGCAATGAGAAAATACGTTGAGATAGAAATAAATAGCCCAAAACAAACATATGAAGAACATCTAAAAGGTCTAAGAAGAGGAATTAAGGATCAAAATGACCAATTAGAAGACCAAGACAAATAGTTGAAGTGAAAAGAGGAATAACTACAAAGACAAGAGGAACAATTGAAAATACAAGAGGAACAATTAAAAAACAATGGGCAAATAAAAAATAAATATGAGCATCTGAAGAATAAGGACGAACAATTAAAGGAATAGGAGGAGCTGAAGAGTATGGAAGAACAGTTGTAGGCTAAAGATAAGAATATTGTTGAAATGGAGAGAGGTGCAACAAAATATAATGAGAATATTATAAGCTACAATGCCATGCTCGATGTAAGGGAACATCAACAACAAGCTCATAAAAAAGAGCGAGCAAAGGGATCAACTTATTGTTGGGAAGAATGAAGAATTGGTTATTGCAGCCAGGATTGAGGTTAAATTGAAAGATAAAATTAAGGAACTTCAAAATGGGAAAAGCAACTTATAAAGAACCTGGCTGAAGCAGAAAAGAAAGCCAATAAATATGGGCTAAAAGCTATTGAGATCAACTAGTAAACAGTAAGATTGAGGAATGAACAAGAGATCCTCCGAGTTTAGCTAGCCAATTTACGTGAAGAACAAAAACAATAATAGCATCCAACTGCAGGAAAACAACAAGTGTCAGTGAGTATGTTGACTTATTTAAAGGGGAGGATAGGTGTAGGTAGTAAATCTACCTCTCAAAAGAAGAAAAAATATTTTTTTGTATAAATGTAGAACTGCAAATTTTGACAAAATTTTGCATGCTTTTTGAAAAGGTTTTTTTTGTAATTTTGAAAAATTAAGATGCGAAATGAAACGCGCATTAAATTAGATGAAATTAGAGTGAAATATAATTAGAGTTTTAAAAAAAATAGCAAAATTGACATGAAATTAGGATTTAATAAAAAACAAAAGTTAGACTTTAGAAACGTAAGTAATTCATGGAACATCAACTTCGAGGATGGAAGATGTAAATGATGTGTTGTCCCAAAAACCACTTGGAATGGCTTGGAATAGACATTATAAAGCCCCCTTCTTCATTTGAAGTTCATTGTTTTTCCCAAGAGAGAATTGAGTGCAAAGTGTAATGTTATTATCCTACTGGAGAATATCGAATGCATATGCAAGTATGTTTATGTGATTGCCAATGTCATTTGACTTGGTACATATTGTAATTGCACCTTTGTGTTGCTAGTTACAACTGTTTAATACAAATGCAATCATTAATGTATTTTTGCCTTTGCATGTATGTGTAACTAGAGTATTATGTTAATGTGGTATTGCACTTATTATCACCATTTGCATATAATTGATAGAATGCAAGCATAAATCGCATTGTAGTAGCAATACTTAATTATAGGTTACAAAGTATGATGAATTGCTATGGATTGTACGGTGGTGTACGATAACTAATAACTATCGTTGAGGAATCACATAGAGGATTGTTGTCATGAATAGCTATTGTTTTTTTTGGTAAATAAAAGTCTTCATTAATTACCGGGTTTTGCAGGTTAACCCAAAACCTATTACAATATCCGACCTTCTGCTGAGATTGTAGATCCTAGTCATCCTTGAAACTTTCTTACCAGAAATTGTGTTGAATCCCCTACAACACCTTACTAACAAAGCACACCCATACCTAAACATAACTGTAAACATTACTTACATTGACGAGAAATTGAAGTTTGGAACTTTGCACTTGTGAAACATGTTGCTTGCCCATTTCCTATTCTCTGTCGGAATCTTCCAAGGCTTACACCCTGTTACCTTCATTTCCAATTTGGTATGATTTAGAGGGAAACCCCATAGTTATTACCAGCTCCATGGGGAAAGAACACCCATTCATCTTTCTCCTTAACGGGTAGGTTTCTTTTCATGACTAATAATGTTTTCCACTTCACGTGGCACACCTTGTGTCCATGTCACCAAACTACCAACATCAACACCTATGTTGGCTAATTTGTCAGGTGACCTGTTGGCCTCACGGTACACGTGACGAGCCCTCCTGTTACTGTCTTGCCGCAAAAAGGATCCTCACTTCATGGATGACTCCCTCGATTCTCCATGGAGGTTTTTGCCATTGGTTAACAGGTTGATGATGTTCATAGAATCACCTTCAATCATCAAGTTACCTTGAGTTGCTTGGGCTACTTGCAACCCTCTCCAAAGGGCTCTAGCTTCTGCTTCGTTATTAGTTCTGATTCCCAATGGTTCAGCGAAGGCCTTGACCAGATTTCCTTGATGATCCCTGATTATTCCTCCAGCTCCAGCTCTTCCCGGGTTCTCCTTGGCTGCACCATCAAAATTTAGTTTAAACCAACCCTAGGGGGTGGCTCCCAAGAAATCCCATTTTTGGGATTGGGCAAAGGAATGGAAGGTTTGTCCTCAATACCTAAGGCCCGAGCTAATTGTTTTTCTTGGGGAAGAATTGAGTGGTTCTCATCCACTAAGGTGCTAAGGTTTTCTTTCGCAAAGACAATAATCCTGTTGAGGATGGTTTTTGGGTTGTGAATGGTATCCTTAAAGGCTCTATGGTTCCTTTCTAGCCAAATCTGCTAGAGAAAATGATGCCAACAGATTTTCCATAGGTACTTAAGTTTTAGGCTAACAAAGGGTTGAGGCCATTGATGGAACACTTCGGATATAAGAGCAGGCTTAACCCACGAGATCCTAAAGGCTTGGAAAAGTTCATCCAGGATGGACTCCGCTACCGGACACTCCAGAAACAAGTGTTGGGTTGTCTCCCATCCTGCCCTGCACATGTAGCAATGGTTAGCAATAACCATACCTTTGGATAACATATTGTCCATAGTGAGGATTTTTCCTTGAATCACCGACCATGAAAAAAAGGATATTTTAGGAATTAAGCCTTTGATCCAAACCAAACTCGGTTGAAATTGTTGACCTTCCACATTGAGAAGCAAATTATAGGCGGACTTAACTGTGAAGTCACCACTTTCAGTCTCAGCCCAAACAATGTGATCTTCATCCTCTCTAGAGGGAATAATTTGCTGAGTTAAAATGTTATAAAGCTCTTTAGACTCCGCTTCAAAACCCTGTACTATGATGTGTTTCCACCTGTTGATATTTATATCCTGCCACATATAATTTGCAACCTTCTTCCCAATATGTTGCTCCATATGCTCTTGAATCCTAGCCAAACGAGGATTCTGGGATAACTCCTCAGCTCTCACCCACCGATCCTTCCAAAAGTCTATTGTTTGCCCATTTCCTAGAATCCATCTAAGACCTTTCTTGACAAGATCCCTGCTCGTGAGGATTGCCTTCCAAAAAGCAGACCCCCTGCTTGCTAAGTTGTCATTAAGGAAGTTCACACCTTGGAGGTATTTCCTCCTAACTATGGCGGTCCATTCATTATCGACCTTAGTCAATAACCGCCATGCTTGTTTGGCTAACAGAGTTGTATTGAGATGAGCAACTCTCCTCAATCCTAACCCCCCATCGGCTTTAGGTTTGCAAACCTTGTTCCAACCTACTAAATGGATCCTTTTCTTATCCTCGAGTCCACGACCGAGAGAAATTTTTTTGAAGTCTGCTCAATTTTGTGATACACCTTGCTGGGAGCTACGAAGGCGATAGGAAGTAAACGGGTATACTTTTAAGTGAAGCCATAGTTAAATCTGCTTTGCCTGCTTGAGATAACGAGATGTCCTTTCCAACTTTGCTAGCTTTTTTGGATCCTCTCCGAACTATGTTCCACATTGATCCTTCAGGTTTCCCCGTAAACAGGGGAAGACCTAAATAGGAGGTGGGAAGGGATGCAATCTGACATTCCATGATCCTTGCTATGTTGTTTTGCCTAGGAATGGGGGTATTGATGAAATAAAGTTTGCTCTTATCAAAATTCACTTTCTATCCAGCCGCTTCTTCATACATTATGAGAATATTTTTAATCCTTCTTGCCTCAACCACGAAGCCAAAGTCGGTAGCAATGTATCATCAACAAATTGTTGATGTGTCATCGGGGTAGTTAGCGACGTGGCCTTGATACTTGATATAAGTCCAGCTACCGTTGCTGCCTTAATGGTTCTTCCCAAGGCCTCAGCTACAATGATGAACAACATAGGACTTATGGGATCTCCTTGTCTTAGACCACATTTGCTTTGAAAAAAACCTGCGGTAGACCCATTAACCAAAACTGAAAAACAAGGCTTAGAAATACACTCTCTTATTAACTTGACCCATTTCATGTTGAAGCCAAATTTTAATAAAAGCGCCTCTAGGAATTCCCAATTTATCCTGTCATAAGCTTTGTTCATGTCTAACTTTAAAGCCATGACTGCTTTTTTGGTCTGAGCGGTTGTATGAAGAGCCTCATGAACAGTAATAACTCCATCTAAGATTGATCTTCCTTGTACAGAACTTCCTTGACTTGGATCAATGATAACCGGTAGAACTTTCTTCAAACGGTTGGCTAAAACTTTGGACAAAATTTTATAGGATATATTACACAGGCTAACCGGCCTAAAGTCAGCCATAGTCTTGGGGTTGGGGCCTTTAGGGATCAAAGCAATGAAAGTTGAATTGAAACCCCTTGGAATATGATTTGAACTTTGGAACTCCTTGATTGCGGCAATAACTTCTGCTCCAACAATATCCCAACAAACTTGGAAAAACCACGGTGAAAACCCATCCGGCCCAGGAGCTTTGTCGGGATCCATGTTAAACAAAGCCTCCTTGATCTCTTCATCTGAAAAAGCTGTTGTAAGAGACTCGTTAATCATTTCATCAATGAGTTGTGGAATGAATTGAAGGAGAGAGTCCTTTGCTTGGGCATTACAGGCCCGTTCTTCACCCAATAATGAACTAAAAAAATTAACGGCCTCGTCCCTGATCTCCTGAATGTTTTGAGTTGAGGATCCATCCACCTTAGTTAAATTTCTAATATTATTGTTGCTTCTATTGCTCAATGTGGTAACATGGAAAATTTTTGAATTAGAGTCCCCTTCCTTTAGCCATAATGCCCTTGATTTCTGCCTCCAATACATCTCTTCACAAGCTAAAATATTATAAAACTCACAAAGGGTTTCCTTCTCTTCAATCCTTGTCGCCTCATCATAGGTTCCATTTTGGATTTTGCTTTCTATTATTCTCGGTTTTTCCCCCACTTTGCTCTCTTATTCTCAAAAATATTTCCAAAGACTTCTTTATTCCATATTCTAAGGTTGTTTTTCACCATCTTAAGTTTTTGAGATAGTTTGAAGGAAGCACTTCCCTGGATAGGTTGCTTCCACCATTCCTCTATTCGTTTCTTGAATTCCGGATGTTTAACCCACATTGACAGAAATCTGAATGGCTTTTTAAAGGAGTTAGCCTGAAATGCCTCCCATAGAATAAGATTATGGTCTGAAGCGCATTTAGGAAGGGCTTGTAACGTTGAATCACCAAACATTGTTGTAGCTTCCTTGGATAAAAAAAACCTGTCCAACCTTTCTTGAATCAGGTGACTTCCTATCCTCTTGTTACTCCATGTAAATTTGGCTCCTTTTAGTCTTACATCCATCAATTCATTTGTGTTAATGAATTCATTGAAGTCCTCCATGCTCCTTGAGGGTAACCCGGATCCTCCCTTCTTATCAGATGGGTAAAGGGGGGTATTGAAATCTCCCCCAATCACCCAAGGAATGTCTTTAAAAGCTTGGCTCAAATGCCCCAAAAACTCCCACAGTTCAAGACCGCCCTTGGACGAGAGGTGGGGGCATAAACATTTGACATAATCCAATTCTTATTAGTATCAAAATCATGAAATAATACGCTTAAGACTCTTTCATTTGCCTGAATAATACTTCCTTCTATTTTAATAGGATCCCATAAGATCATGAGGCCCCCAGATGCTCCTCTCACTTTGTTGAAAGGCCACTTCCCCTTGCTTCCAAATCCTTCTAGCTATAAGTGTTGATTGTGCCGCATCTGTTTTGGTTTCTTGAAGAAAAATGATAGTAGGATTCCAATCCTTCCTTATAGACTTCACCATCCTTTGTTTTGGTGGGCCGTTTAGGCCTCTCACATTCCATGAGAGAACCTTCATTTAGACTGTTTGATATAGCTATTGTTGAAGCATTGTATTGAGTGCTTATAATAACTATTAGGTTGTCATATCAGATAGTTATATAATTGTACACTCAGGATTTGCACTAGGGAATAAGAACTTGCACATTCTTAGTAAATTTGCATGATGCTTTCGTGTGATGAACAAGTTACTGATTTTACGATTGTGATAATAATCTACACGTCTTTTTTTGTGAATCGTACAAATGATGATTACCATGAAGGAACAATTGATGCTTGTAAGGAATTGTAAAAGTGTTTGAGTGGATTGTACGATCAAATTTTTGGATCATATGGTTTATGGATTGTACAATTATATTTTGAATTATTGTGATGTTGATCAATTCAATGTTCCATTCCAAAATCTATCACCACCTCTCTCACTGGAAATACCACTACTTGTGCTACAGTTAAATTCTCTTTTCAATGGTTAGAGGAAGTAGCAAGTTTAACTAAAGCTAACAAGAAAAATTTGAAAGAAGCAAATTCAAAATAATGTTCCAAAGGATTACAAAATGTTTCAAGGGATCCATTTATAGATCAATGCATTGGAGGAAACTAACAATCCAAATTTGGTAAAGCGGATTATGATTTTGTGAAGCGAGTAGAAGTTTTGTATGTTGAAGCAGAAGAAGATGATATCATATGGACTTCATGGTTGAATGGATTATTTGAGTTGTTGGTTGTTAGTTGGATTATGGGAAAGAGTATGGATTGGAACTTTTAGCTTTTTGAGACTGCTAGACTATTTATTAAAATAGTACCATTATGATTTTTTTAAATGACATTATAATATGAATGAGATTCATTTCATAACTCATTAAAATGATAAAATATTTTTTAATTGATTATTTGGGATTAAAATGAATTCCACTTGTATTATACAATGACCCATAGTTTAGTTATTATGTATATATTCCTTGATAAAATTTAATCATGAAATTTTAACTTTTTGAGACTGCTAAACTCAAGGAAACTAACAATGTAGAGTTGGTAAGGCGAATTATGATAACGCAAAGTTTTGAAATATTACGCTACTAAGATGTAATGTGTAGGGAGTAGGGGTGGAGTTTTTGTATTGTGAAGGTTGTTGCAAAACAATGTCAAGAAAAATGTTGAATTCTAGAATATTATGCATAGATAGTAGAGGTGGAGTTTTGGTATTGTGAAGGCTATTGTAGGAAAATGTCAAGAAGGATGCTAAATTTTGGAATATTTGTATTCACATAGGAAATTGAAGAAGATCCAAAAATGAAAATAAAAATGATATAGGTATCTAGTTGTAGCATCTCAATTGAGATGAGAATTAAATGTCTGTAAACTCTCAAGCTCTAAAGGAAAGAGTTGTGGCTTGTCATGGATGGGGTACCCAATACGATCCCTTATTCTTCAACAAAAAAAAAAAAAATGGAATATGTGTATTTATACATAAGATTTAGAAAAAGAAAATCAAGAATTCAATTTTTTTTATGAAAAAAGATGTAGTGAGCTAGCTATAGCAACTCGGTTCAAATGAGAATTAAATTTGTTTGTAAAGTCTCAAGCTCTAAAAAAAAGATTTGTAATTTCTCAAGGGTGAGGGACCCAAGTACAACCTTCTTTGTCAAGAAAAAAAATATGCAAATATATAAAAATAAATAAAATTAACTTAATGTTGTATGACAACTAAAACCAATTTCAATCTTAAAATAAATTAAAAAATAAATATTTAAATAAATACCTGTGATTTCAGATTTCATACAAGAATTAAATAGCCTTTGCAAAAGTTTTTATTAGGTCGTTGATATCCTTTCAGTTTTTTTTTGGCAGTATTATTTAAACCTTTAATGTATTGTATTAAGTACATAAATTTTTAAAATAAATAAATTTATCTTTAAAAATCTTTAGAATGAAATTAACTTGTAAATGCTTTTACTAATAAATTGTTCTAAGATCATTTTATCTTATTAAAATTATTTAATTTTTTTCGTTAATTGTATTATTTCAACCTTTAGCAGATGATAGAATTGATTAAGTACATGAATTTTTTTCTATCAAAAAAATTATCCAATTATATAAAAATTGTTTGAGTAAGAAAATAAATTATAAAAAATTACTCTTTTTATCAATATTTATACCATCTGATAACACACCTTACAATAATCAGTTATATTTATATATTGTTTTTTAATAAAAGTTCAAGTTAATTGTATCTTACCAATTAATCTCGCGGAAACTTTTTCCATTTAATTTTGGTTTCTTTTTTTATTTGTAGAGTCGTCCCTTTCTAAGTGTTCAAGTGTTTGTTATGCTTGACCACATATTTTAACTCCATGGACTTACTCTAATAATTTGTTATGCTTGACATCGTATTTCAACTCTATATCGACCTACTGTAATAATTTTTAATATAGCCACCAAGTTAAAACAAGACTTCTGATTTTATTTTATTTTAAATATATATAAATATTTAAAATAATGTACACTTCCACACTTTTAAAATATACTTTTATATAAACTAATAAAATTTATCTAGCATTAATGGTTTTAACATTAATGGTTTCAACTTGAGCACCTCCAGAATTAAGAGATTTTTCGATATATAAGAATGAAAGGGCTTTTAAGTTCTAGCTCAACCACTGGTTAAAGGCTTACAAGCAGTCGACAATGGAGCCCAATATTGATTCCATCTATCTTAACTTTTTAAGAATGAAAGGGCTTTAAAGTTCTAGCACAACCACTAGTTAAAGGCTTACAAGCAGTCAACAATGGAGCCTTTTACTGATTTCATCTCTTTTTGACCAAACTTTATTAAATTATTGCAACTAACCTTAAAACCTTTTAGTTATGATTTTTAAGCATTAATATAATTTCAATCATGATATCAAGTGGCATTAGTTCAATCGGTTAGATTTTTCAATATTTAAGGAGGAGACCAAGGTTCAAATCTTACCAAATGATTTCATCTCTTTTTGACCAAACTTTATTAAATTATTGCAACTAACCTTAAAACCTTTTAGTTATGATTTTTAAGCATTAATATAATTTCAATCATGATATCAAGTGGCATTAATTCAATCGGTTAGATTTTTCAATATTTAAGGAGGAGACCAAGGTTCAAATCTTACCAAATGATACATGAATAATAATAATAAAATCCGAACTTTGTTGTAATACTACTATGTAGTAGTAACCAAGTGAAAAAAACAATGTAGATAATGGTATATCAAATACAATAAGTTTAATTGATTAAATTCCTTGTCTTTTAACTTTTACGAAATAAACCCAAGTTCAAATTTTACCAATACATGTATATTTGTCAAGCTGATGTAATACCACTATTGAGACTGTTTTAATCCCATACAACCAATTAAAACATAATGTAGATAATGACATGATCACTTTACAACCAATATGCACAAATATGCACATCAATATACAGAAAGCTTCAATAAAAAGAATTCCTTAAATCTACAGTCGAGGATAATAGTTCTCCCTCACTTGAAAACTGGTCATCATGAGCTCCGGCTGCGGCGTGAGGAATGAGACTGTAAACCATCTAGAAATACTAGCAGACAAAAATAAGGGAGTTACTTCTCAACATGCACATAAATCCATTGATGCAATAAGAGTGTACATAATAAACGCATTTGATGAGTTCTAAATCTCTAAATTGGTAAAAATTGCTGGTATCCCTTTATAAAGAATCTTGTTTGTTTTATTTTCTTGACATCAGTCTAGCAATTCTGGGGTACACATTGCAAAAGGTCATATTTTTGGAAGAGTGCTAGTCTATTAATGACCACCACTGTCTGTTTTTAGCTGGAATCATAAGTCTAGAAAAGAATTTAGACAAAATCTCATCCTAGGAACAAACTATAATTAGAGGAGAGGAGCTAGACGAATCCTCATGCTAAGAACAAACTATAATTAGAGGAGAGGAGCTACTAGTTGAGCACCTTATATTGCACATTTGCTGAAATTAAGTCGTTTCACCTCAGCTCATGAAAATTTAAGGGCAATGAATTTAGTATGTTTACATATTTTGTTTCAGTTTGACTGATCACATTCGATGCCTTTTTTGAATGGATTTTTCAAAATGTGTCCATATTACATTTGAAATATGGGTGTCTCATTTTGTGACAAGCGTATCCTCTAATAATTGAGCACTTTACATTGGAAGTTGTATAACTCTATGAAGGTGCCATACTGGCTCTCAAAAACTCACCTAAGGTTAGAGTACAATGTGATGTGACTGTCTCAAGATTTTTCAGAGGATAACTAGATATATACTATGCAGTACAAAAAAAATTGTCTCAAGATTTTTCAGAGGATAACTAGATATATACTATGCAGTACAAAAAAAAAATCTTACAATGACACGCTAACTCATATAAGTAAAATACATTTATGTTAAATTTATTAGTACTTCTGTCTTCAAGCAATAGGTGAAAAATGTAGACTCAGTTTCTTGTCACAATTATTGTATCAACTATTGGTCTCCGTTTACCTATTGGTTGCTTTACCTTACCGAAGGAAAAACAGGACTGCATTCAACGATTCTTAAGTCCATGAAATATATTTGTAATAGTTTAGGCCTTCAGTTTTCCTGTTATCCTCTATCTTGATTTTCTGTAAATTGCTCTCTTTTCGAAGACCATATCCAGAGACTACATTATTTAATAATGAAACAATCCAATTGGACCTATATAGACATTGTCAAGATGATGTAGGCCTCATAAAACTATAGGAGTCATCTTATTGGAAAGGTTTATTTTATATGCGTTTGAAAATTAGGGGTCCATCTTCCATTTGATCTTTTACATTCCCTACCTTGGGGCATTTAAAGCACTACATGGAAAATCTGACAGAACTAGAGCAATTAATAGTTTAGATGCAGATGTTAGATTAAGTGTGTGAAATTTAAAAACTGATACTCATCTTGACTGCATGCAACAGGTCAGTGAAAGCATCACATATCAAAAGAACCAGTTATTGCTCTAGGACTAGCAGAAGTTAGATTAGATAAGTGCAAATAAAAAGCATTATATACTTAATTGTGACCTTTTCATATATTGAATACAAATGATAGTACCCTGTAGCGCCCTTAGAATTCAAGAATTTGCAAACATACAGATTCACTGGATTGAGTGAAACTATATGAAAAATAATAACTTCCAAATTATTGGCAAGCTACCATTAGCTGTAGAACAGCACTCATTCCTCAATGAAGCCCTGAAGCCTGACTGCCATGAATATTATACCTTTAGAACTCCATGGCTGCAACTTATATACCAGAAGTTATCCAACCTGAACAGATGGATAAGAAAATACATTCTACTGAGTGGGGATATAGAGCATTAAAATTGCCAGGAACTGGATAGAAGTAAAGTACACATCATTATTCTCGTCCAGGTGCTGCATGGAAAGATCTTGTTATCTCTTCCTGAAATGTGTGCTTATAAACTTTTCAGCAAAGGAAGGGTATTTCTTCCTGATAAAACCCATCAAACATTTTTTGTAAGAAAAGTCCGTGTATCGCCCATCCTTCTGTATAATAAACAAGCAACGGCTAGACTCAAATTCTGGGTGCCGCCCAACCTGTAAACCATAGAGATGAGATTTTGATAGAAAAATATCGTTGAGTACACATTTCCATTATCTAAATCTACCAATCTCTTCTCCACTTATGTACATCAAAGCTCACCAATGACAAAATCCATACGAAAACAATCATTATTCCAGATGCAATAAGAAGAAAACCTTTGACGTAATCCATAAACCAGATTCCTATGCACTTCAATAAACTTTGGATAGTCACATGAAAAGTCTCTTTAAGAAGAATTTCTGAAATCTGGATCAGTCCGAGGAAAACTCCTCAAACGATTTGGAAAGCTGCCTCGCCCACTTTTACTTTAAAGAGAAAATTCTAAATTTTCCCAGTCTAAGAGGTAAAGAGATTTAACATAAGATGATGACCAAAAAATTGCAATAGGCCCATGCGTTCTTGTATAGCTTCTTTGTAACTCATGAGTGCCAACATCTGAGCAAGAAAAACCTTCATGCCAGGTGTTAGAAATAAAAGAAGCCATCCGATTATCAAATGGCATCAGCTCATGTGGTTAAGTACATCAACTTTCAAATTGGAGACCTAGGTTCAAATCTTCCCCGGAGATATATGCATAATTGCCAAAACATTGTTTTAATACCAATATCTGGTTTGTTGAAATACAGAGGTAATGTGTTCATGATGTAATAGGGGTGGGGTCTGTTCCAATCGCATAAAACCAATTAAAAAAAACATCATATTCTCATAATGAGACATTGAATCTAATGATGTCCAAAGGCTCACAGTTGTGGTATTTTGGGCAGGTTAGATTTATCCCACTGACAATGGAAATAAGTAGGTTCAAAATGCTCAAGACTAACTAAATTTGGTGTTTGGAAACAAAATACATTTTAAAGTATTTGATAAGCTGTGGAACGCATGGCAATTCCATGTAAGAAGCCACAATGTTATTATGAATCTCTTGTTAAAAGTCCTCATGGCAACCTTCAGAATGACATAAAAAGTACTATAGATGCAATTATACACAAGAACCGACTGCTATACAAAGAATATGAAAATCAAATAGTCATGATAACTTTGCTAGCTTGAAGCAAATTATAATAGCCTTATTTTAGTCACAGGTGAATTGTAAGAAGTGATTCTTTATAACCTCACCTTTTATAGTGACCGTTATGGTGTGTCTAATGTCAGGTGGGATTTGAACTAGGATTTAATATCTACATCCAAAAGCCAAATTATATGAGGAGCATGATGATGATAGGAATCTCAGGACCTGCACACCCAGGCAAATCCACACCAAAGTTTCTGACATGGATGTACTCGAGGATGGTAGGATAGATTCTGAAGTGAACAGCTTACAAGTTGCTATAACTTGAAGAAAAAAACAAAAGCACTAGAGCACAAAAGTGTCTAAATCTTCAGTTTCTTCTATTTAACACCTCTGAATTCATTGCCTAGAAATAAAAGAACTATTTAACTCTAATTTTAAATCCTTGAAGATAACACAACTGAATTTCATGCAAAGTTGCATGTCAACATTTACAAAAAGAGCTACTTAAGAGAAGAATCTGTTGTACATGTCATGAAGCTAGAGAGAAAAAGACAAATTAGAGGTTGGTTGAAGATCTGAACATACCATGATTGAATCAACACCACAACCTATCTTATCTTGTAATCGTGGATGAAAAGGAAGAAGTTTTTCAACTATTTTGTTCTCATCTTGTGGACTCAATAGTTCACCATCTTTATACCTGCCATCAAAGACATTTTCAATGATATCAAGGGAAATATTACATCATGCGGATTGAACTATAAATATACACTATCTTGCACACAATTTCAGACTTAAAATATGTATATTCAGGTTAATAATTGTGCTAATCTAAACTGGAGATCGTCCTAAAAATGTATGAAAATTAATCGATTATGTGGTCCTTCTCAAGCACGTGCATGAATAACACAGTTAAGTTTGGTAATACCTTCTAACATAACACAGTTAAGTTCGGTAATACCTTCTAACATAGGAGACACATTATGAGTAATCGAATTATTAAGTAGATAGGGTTCTAGTACAGACTTGTTCAAAGGAAAAACGCATCTTTTTCTCACATAACAGTCTTAAGTTCTTTATTTTTTTGGCCTCTCAAGCAAGTCTTAAGTTCTTTATTTTTTTGGTCTCTCAATGTGTTAGGAACTTCGGATGGTTGGGGGAAGGAGGAGTTTGCTAACTTTAAACTCTCACCCCTACTTAGAACCCAACATCCAAGGGGTTATTATTCCATCAAAATTCGCCTGGTACTTACACCTATCTTTATTCAAATATGGTCTGCATTATGACAGCCAAAACAAGATGACTTGGGATGCCTAATAGGGTTTCAACTTGGGCCTTCATAATGGAAGCCAATCAACCTTGCTACTACACCATGGCCTGCAGGATTAGTAAATAGAAAATATACTTCAAAAGGAGGTGTGTGTCTTACATTGAGCACTAGACAAGTCTATGCAACTGTATCCCTAACTGGAAATATCCTGTATTACCTATTACAAATTTTGAATTTACTACCTTCTTAACAGATATGCTGAATGCTATATGCATACAAAATAGACATGAGAGGCTCTAACAGACCTAAATCCTTACCTATTACAAATTTTGAATTTACTACCTTCTTAACAGATATGCTGAATGCTATATGCATACAAAATAGACATGAGAGGCTCTAACAGACCTAAATCCTTATCCAATACACATATTCTATGGTTAATATGAAACTAAAATACTCATAAATTTGGTCATGTAAAATGTCCTCCCTCACCATAACAAGTGCCATTCCCAAAGCTGGGTTGTGCAGATCCGACTACCATGACAACCGTGCACTTGAGTTTCAAACACTGTGCTTGGATAACAGCTCTGTCCTCTCAATTTTCAAATATTATTGCTATTGCTTCCATTTTAGAAGCTCTTCTGTCCTATGTGATCTGTAAAATCCTTGTTGACACATTCTCCAAGAGGGTAAAAGTCTGTAACCCTGATGTGTTTTGAATGGATGAAGAGAGAAATGTGTTCCTTTTGCATGACATTATTTTTTCAATTGATTATATGGGATTGAAACGGGCTCCACGGGTATTATATCATCACCACATAGTGGTATTACAACAAAGCTTGGATATTATCCATGTATCGTTGGGCAAGATTTGAACCTTGGTCTCCTCTTTAAATATTGAGAAATCTAACCAGTTGAGCTAATACCACTTGATGTTCCTTTTGCATGAACATTTCCAAAGGTGTATAACAACATTATACTTCATTCTTATATGATTTAATTCAAAGTGGACCAATGAAAAAAAGTTGTTTATTAGATTATATCTTGCTCTGGCAATAAGAATTTCTCACCTCCATCAGAGTTGTGTAACATCAAACCAAGTGTCTAAACAGAGTACTGTTATTTTGTTGCAAAAGCAGGTGCATGCAATACCATGCTTTATTTGAAAATCAAAATAACACATCTGGCTTGGAATGCATTCTACATAAAACAAAAGTTTGATATAGGAGGTGTTAATGTTCCAATAAAGAATTTGGGTTGCTACAACATCAATTCTCCCAACCATATGATTTGTTTGTTAGCAACTTTCCATATTTATCAAAATGATGGTTCTCCATAAAAATCTCACTTGGAAAACAATTCATTTAATCATAGCTCCTTCAAACTACTATTGATGGGTTCTCACAAATAAAAGCTTACAAAATTTAAATCAATTTCATTAATGCCATAGTTACAAAATTTAAATCAAAATCATAAATGCCATAGTACTAGATTTTAGAAGGAATGTAAATCACCAATTTAAATTTACACCCAGATGGGCAAACACATAATTTTAAATACCATTGGATTATGCCAGCTATTTTGCAAACCTTTTAATCAAGACTAAATGTACTGGATATGTCTAGCATTAGTAATACTAATCCTTTGTTAGAAAAGTAATTTTTAATGTCCACAAGGCCGTCAAACATATGGGACAATGTTGTTTATTTAATATATGTTAAGCCAACAAAACCCCAATACTCTAGTTATGAAAGTTTGGTGTACAATCTTACCCCCTTCCAAATTCGAACCTTGGACCTGCCGTTCAAATACCAAAGTGTTCCCCATCAGGCCCACTCAAGTTGTTAAAAGGGAGAGAGAAAGATGATGGGTTAGGTACAGGGGTCTTCAATTGTACATGCCCCATGCCCCTTGTCAACCAGCCCAAAAATAAAATGGCTAAATTTAGTCCAGAAAAGTGGTGTTGGAGGGAAATTTCAAATATATCACACCGCGATCAGTCATCCTGAAGTGTCAAATAGAAAGAAAGAAAGCTTTTGTCTGGAAAAAGAGTTTCACTTTAATTTACCAATGTCCAAAAATGTTCTGAAAAATGGCAAATGTAGTGATGCAAGAACATGTTTAAAGTGTAGCTAGTTAGACTCTAAATTTTAGGAGACATCAGAGAGAATGCAGAGCTCAAAATACACAATGAACTTTTTTCATAGAAATAGAATGCATTTAGCTCAGTTCCACTTCATATATAATAATTTTCTATATAACAAATAACTCAGTTATGTTTTTGTATGATATTATATACGTATGATCATGTTTGAACTCAAAATGCATCACTGTATATCATTTTGATTCAGCAAAGAAAACTCATCTCAGATAGACAACAGTCAGCCTTTTGATGTTTAAATTGTGTGTGTAATTGTAAATTGTCCCATGTCCCTTCAACGTTTACATTAGAAAATACAGCTGAGGTAAAAATAAAAAATAATAATAATAGTAATAAAGAACTAAAAAATTGAGCTGCCCCTTTTGGAGACATTTAAAAATTCCTATTGAGTTCTAATTATTTTCATAACATAAGAACGAATGAAAAAACTGTGAATTCTAATCTTTTTGAGGGGATACTGTAATGTCCCCTTTCTAGCCAGTCAGCTTTGCAGTTGTGATTAGCCTACTCACGGGTTCCCGTTGGCTAAATTGGATGTGTGGGAACCCATGGTTATCTTAATCAGGCCACTCTCAGCTGTCAGTTGCCGGTTTCTGTGGCTTATTTGGGTAAAGGAGATGGGACTTACTATTTATAGTAAGTTAATTCTGGGGTTTCAGTCAAAGCGGATGGTACCTTTGGATTGTTCATCGAAATTGGTAACCAAATCCATGATCAGTTGGAAGGTTGGTTTGCGGAGCTTAGAAATTTTAATGCCCGAAGATTATTTATATAAAATTAAATTAATAATTTAATTTTATATAAGTTATGACTTTATAATAAGGGAGAGGATTAAAGAGTCACTTAAGTTAAAATTATTTTATAAAGTGACTATTAGAATTGCAAAAATGGGATGCCATTTATAATGAGAAAAAATAATTTCTAGAAACATTTTAAATTGCCTTTTCCCTCCAAAAAGCCATCAACCCCTTGTGAGCTCTATAAAAGGAGATTTGGTCATTCATTTCAGGCATCCAGGTTTATATGTTTGCTTTGGCATTTGGTGAAGAAGCTTGCAGAGAATCTTTGCAGGGTTTCGAGCTTATTGGGGACGGCAACCTCCAATAGGGACATCCTCTTCGGGTATGAGAGATTACCCCTGGTGGATTAGGGTGGCGATTTCATACAGAGATTGCTCAGTGCTGATTGTGGAGAGATTTGCAAAGTTTTTTCGAAAGATTATACAGAAGTGTTTTCAGAGGTGCTGGGCGAAGTTGCTGATTGCTGGCCGTACAGCACAGGCCGTACAATTACGCCAGGCATAATATCTTTGCGGAATTGGGGCGATAAGTCCATAAACCCCTATCTCCTCCTTCATTAGTGCCCAAGGATTGCGAGCTGCTAGTACATCATTTCGTGGGTGAAGAAGTTGCATTTCTGGAGCTAAGTGAATAAGTGGTATGTACAGATTTGCAGATCAAATAATACAGACTGAAAATTCCAGATCGATATATCTTTGTGGTATTTGTGTGTTTCCTCGATTCCTTCACTGGGTTTCTAGCATTACATATGTAAAATCTGCATCTCAAGTTTCGTTTGATTTGGTTGCATAGTTACAAAGTTGTGACAGTTGCAAGTGGACTGATTTAGCATTTATCTGAGTTTTTTTATTAATTTGAAAATAATACAAAAAAAGTACATATTTGCAAAAAATTAAAAAAATATATTTTAGCCAGATTAGGGAGGGTTGTTACAGATACCAAGACATTCCCTGTGGGGCTGAGGAACACTCAAATGTCCCTGAGCCATCCTAGCATTTCAAGACATAGGGGATGTTTCCCATGTATCTCCTGTCCTCAAAATGCAAGGGATGCAGGGTTCACATCCCAGGTGTTACCTTGGTATTTACACCAAAACACAATCACTGGTGACACCAAAATTCGGCCAAAAAAATCTCCAATGAATCAAAGACTGACTCTACAGACCAAAAGCACACAATGAGGCACTAGTTGTGCTAAAAGATATTGGTTGAAAGTGAAACCTATGGGCACATATCACATCCCACACGTATATGGGTTTATGAGATCATAACTTCAATTATGTATGAGGTCTCATTGTTGCAATACATAACTTCCTAGGAAAAATAATATTGAAAGGGAAATAACAAAAATGGGAGTAGAGCTTTCATGTTTCTTGTTCTATGCTGCTTAAAGGTCAACAAACACTGGTTTTATGCTCTAGAAAAAGCAGGATCTATCTTTTCAGGGCAGTACCAAGGCTTTCATATATGTTGAACTTGAGCCAACGCATAGTATATTATCCCATTCAAAAAATACAATTGTCATTTATGTGTCCTTCTAAGGAAGGAATAGAAATGAGATAACGCTTTACGAGACAAGAAGTGAGCATCAATATCCAATGATTTGAACAGATGAAGATACTAAATGGAAGACAAATTACAGGGAAAAGAATAGATTAAAGCCCAAGCAAAGCATCTCCTCATGTTGGATTTGTTATTGATAATCAACGTCTTTGCAGCAGTGATGTTCACTCCAGCAAATTCAGACACAGCAGCAAAGGAGATTCTCCTATAATGTGTTTAGAAGAATGCACTGGCTTTTTTTCCACCAAAGCTGTGGGTTGTTTCCGATTGTCTATGCATGTATTATAGAGCCAAGCTGTCTCAATTGCTCTGTCAAGGTCTCTTCAGTCAATATCTTGATCCTAGTTAGGGACCTCTAAAATTCCCTCTTGTGCAGCAATATGGTTCTGGATAGCAATAGCAAAAGTGTATTGATCATAATCATCCATGTATTTCCTTGGTTTCCCCAATGATACGTTGCTTTAACTGGAACTGAGACACAATTATGGAAAGTAATTGTAGACAAAACATAACTTTGTAGTCATTATTTTTGTTTTATCAACTACTAAACTTTTCAAGTACAACCTTTCCAACTGCAAAAAGAAGATCACAATTGCAATGTTTAACCTCATCACTAAAATTCTTCTTTTTAGTGTTGATAGCCACATCTATTTTCACGAGAAAGGAGAAAGAAGCAAGAAGGCTGGAGACATTGTTTTAATTGTATCACAGTTCTGATAGGCCATCCCGAAAAGTTTTGAAAAAAAAATAATGATTTACTCTAGGAGGGAAGAGTGTTTGAATTATATTATACCTCCCATTGACCATCCCAATAATGGAAAAAAGAAAACTTTAGTCTACAGAAAGGTGTGGTAGGAGGATTTTGAGGAAGCATTTCAATCATGCCATGCTCCACTTTGGCTAACCCTCAATAAAGCTTTCACATCAACTTTCCATAATTGTAAGCTCCTCCATCGCACATGTCAAAGAAAAGACCCAAAAAACTGAAGGACAGGCCTGGAGGACCAAAGTGGAGGAACTTGAAGGATCCAAGGAAAACCACTTTCATGGATTCAAAAACATTACTGCCTGATTATGCATGTCAAACCTGGATTTATATCTGTCAGTGCTAGTTAGTACCTCTCTGGCTGGAAAGATTTGCCACATGTTAAGTCAAGAAGAAAAAAATATCCTTGCTTATCCTTGTCTAGCTCGGATAAATTTACAAACATCATCTCTACCAATATATTCATCCCACTCAAACAAATGGGATGAGCTATAGTGGTTAAGTTTGTGGGCTTCCAGCTGGAAGACAGTCAATTCTCAGACAATGAGTAAATTGTGGAAAGTACAAGTATCGAATAAATTCTAGAGAGTGAAAGTGTCGATCCAGCAAATTACTGTATCGATGAAGTCCGGGCGCGATGCATCCCAATGAATGCAGCTAGGTTCTACGTTGTGAGTAAAGTTCCAAAAGAAAAAGAGATTTTTTTGCCCTAGCCTAACCTAGCTCTGAGCACTTGAAATTCATTTTCGCCATTAAATATTCATCCCATCACACACAAACTCAAGCCATATCCATCAAAAATGACCAGTAAGGATAATCACGATTCACACCTATCAAAAAGTTTACTAATTGAATGTGCATAACTGGAAGAAACTGTAATAATCAAAAAGTTTTTGATCTATGCTTATGTCTTGCAATCCATGGTCCATAGAGGCCTTTTAAGTTGTGATATTGAGTTGCTGCATGTCATTGCTTCAGACTCTCACTTTAAACAAGTTCTATTTAAAACTTAAAAGGTAACTAGATCAGCAGAAATCCAAAGAGGACTCAAGGATGAATAATTTTTACAAAGGTAGGGAGCTAGATTAAAGCATTATTTCCAATATACAAGGAGAAATGAGGGATCCTAAGGACTCATTATGCCCAAGGCTGATAGAGAAAGTAATCATAAAAACGCAGTCACCAAGGGACGTGTATGCAAAGATGCATTTTCATCATTGTGATATAGACTACTGACATGCAAACTAAGATAAACAAATGGCAAAAGCTTTACTTATCTCAAATAATAAGATGTGCTCTGCTACCAAATAAGAATGAAAATTATGTTCAAACTACATGTGATGATCACACATTGATGGTAAAAGTGTATAAATATATAACAATGAAATAGTTCAAAGCCAGTGGATTTGGTGGTGTGCAAGGTGCACAAAAATGTTTAATACATAGACACATATATCAATTTCAAAATTTTAAAGTCCCCAAAGCTATGCAAATGTCAGATTCAGAGCACATTGAGAAAGAGAAAGTCCACCTCAACCTCACAGCAGCAGATCAAAAGAGCATTCCTCGAGTCCATAGGAAGCCTAGGCAAAGACAAAAGAAAGAGATGGGTTCCTGTTAGTCAAAAAGTGACTAACTACAGAAAAACATCTGATGCTCATTTTTGCATATTTTCCAAGAAGACCGAAGTGGCCCATATGCTAAAATATCAAAGAAAATGCAAAACACCGCGAGGAGGAAAAAGTGTCGCGATATCGCGACATGTTGCATTTTCGCGGTCCAAAGAGAAGAGAAAGGAGCAAGGGGAAAAAGTGTCGCGATATCGCGACATGTTGCTTTGTCGCGGCCAAAAGAGAAAAAGTGTCGCGATATCGCGACATGTCTCATTTTCGCGGCGGGAAGCAGCAAAAGAGCAAGGGAAGAGACGAATGTCGCGATTTCGTGACATGTCTCATTTTCGCGGCGGGAAGCAGCAAAAGAGCAAAGGAAGAGACGAATGTCGCGATTTCGCGACATGTCTCATTTTCGCGGCGGGAGGCAGCAAAGGAGCAAAGGAGGAGACGAATGTCGCGATTTCGTGACATGTCTCATTTTCGCGGCGGGAGGCAACAAAGGAGCAAAGGAAGAGACGAATGTCGCGATTTCGCGACATGTCTCATTTTCGCGACGGGAGGCAGCAAAGGAGCAAAGGAGGAGACGAATGTCGCGATTTCGTGACATGTCTCATTTTCGCGGCGGGAGGCAACAAAGGAGCAAAGGAAGAGACGAATGTCGCGATTTCGTGACATGTCTCATTTTCGCGGCGGGAGGCAGCAAAGGAGCAAAGGAGGAGACGAATGTCGCGATTTCGTGACATGTCTCATTTTCGTGGCGGGAGGCAACAAAGGAGCAAAGGAAGAGACGAATGTCGCGATTTCGTGACATGTCTCATTTTCGCGGCTAGAAGCGGCAGAGGAGCAAAGCAGGAGACGAATGTCGCGATTTCGTGACATGCCAGTTGTAAAGGAATAAAGTATATTTTTGGCAACTGGAGACGAGCACTGACATCAAGTGCTGATTTCTGAAGAATGGTCTGTTGATTATAACCTGGCAGGTCCGTTGGATGATTGCCAATCTATCCAATCTACGGGAAATCCGTTGTGTATTGTTAGAAACTGCAGATTATTGCTTGTAAAATAAGTAAGATGTACTTAGGAAAAGATACTCTTTTAGGGTATATATAGGGGTGAGCGACTCCAGAAAAAGGGTCGGCTCTTGGACGTTTACAAGCTTGATGCGCATGTACTGGATTACAAGCAATAAAAGATTTCTTCCTCTGGCTTCCAAAACTTCTGTGTGCTTGTATGTATCTGGTGTTTTAACTTTTATTCACTCTGAGTTTTATAAATGTATCTGTTCTGAAATCTGGACTGTGCACGTATGAATCTTGTTTCTAGAGTTGAACATTAACAGATATTTACATGCTTTTTAGACGAACATCTAAAAGTCACACTCAAGAATTCGTGTTTTCTATAAAGAAGAGTTCTAGCTTTGTTGTTGTCTAAACTGCATCATCAATGTTTGTTGTTGTCTAATCTATACCGTGAGAAAAGTTCTAGCTTAGGCTATATTTCCCTTATCTCTTGTTCCCCTTTTCTCTAAAAAACTCAAAGGAACCAGCCTTCTCTGGAGACTAGACAGATGATCTCAAGCAAGATCTGTCTATTCAATGTTGGCAAAGTCTAAGGCGCAACACTATCAACCGAAGGCAGATTTTGTTCCAACAGTTTTTGGCACGCCCGGTGGGACCAGCAATCCCACAAGTATTGTATAAGTTTTGGTGTTTTACCTTCGAGCCTTTTGTTTGCAAAATCTCAAGAAAAAATCACCTGGCGACTCCGTTGCATTTAGACCATAAAAGAAAGACCTTGTCTAGAAACCTTCCGGTTGTATAGCCATATGATAACCAGATCCCGAGCTAGAAACTCTGAAGAACCTATCGAGTTTTTTGAACTGCATCTCGGAAGCCTAAAAGCACACCCTGTGCTAGCCGCAAGATCAAATCCGCCCGGCACCATTAGCACCTCTTTAACACCCGTTGTAGGAGCATCTGCAAGCAATCCCATAGCGGTTGTAACTCCTTTAGCAATCATGGCAGCCGCCCTTGCCCTAGCGCATCTTGTATGGAATCAAATTGGCCCTTTGAACTTGGGAACGCACCACCAAATTCCACAAGCTGCACTAAAAGCATTGCCGAGCTTCGACGGAACAGGCAAAACAGCAGATGAACACTGTTTGGATGTATCAGAGCTAGCATCTGTTTACAACATCACTGAGGAAGATGTAATGGTCGGATTGTTGATCATATCTTTGAAAGGAAAGATGCTCTATTGGTACAGAGCGCTTCCCGCTGGATCCATTACTTCTTGGGCAGCACTGGCTGGCCGTCTGGTCGATGAATTCAATATACATGCGGATCCTTTCACATTGCTGAATCAATTCACTGTCATTGAGAGGCATCCACAAGAAGAAATCCAAGATTTCAACATCGG
The DNA here is from genome assembly GCA_028583015.1 of Wollemia nobilis. Taxonomy (NCBI): domain Eukaryota; kingdom Viridiplantae; phylum Streptophyta; class Pinopsida; order Araucariales; family Araucariaceae; genus Wollemia; species Wollemia nobilis. Next base: position 73,753 of record JAQPPZ010003333.1, read on the forward strand.
GTTTACCAGAACTCGTGATAGAGTACCGCAAGGCCTAAAGCCCACGAAAGAACAAGCTATATGCTATTATCTAAGGGCTTTTGATTCAGAACTCGGTATGATAATAAGGCAATCCCGTGTAACCACTTTTCCTGGGATCTATGTAGAGGCAGCAAGGGGCGAAGCTGATCTCATCGCTACAAAAAGATACCCATCCAAAAGTCTATTGCCTATTTTACCAGAGCTTTCCCAAGCATCAATTTCTAAACTGCTTGTACTCCCATCAAAGCATGCTCTCCCATCTATAGCTACACTTCCTACATTCCCTGCATTACCAGTCACACCCCTTGCATCAGCTCCCCCCAATGATCAATACACGACCATAATTGATACAATGAAGACATTGTCAAATGAAATGGCATCCATGAAAAAGAGAGAGGTTGAACGGAATATCCAAGCAAGAAGATTTCCACAGATACAAAAGGAAGGTGCTTCGACAAGCAATAGGGGACAAGAGAGACCGAGCACGGTATATACAAATGAGACAGTGGAGGCCGAAGAGCCTCCCACTGATTCTAACTTTTGGTGTACTACATGTAACGATCCACATGGGGAAAGTTCGTGTATGATACACCAGCATTATGTACAAAGTATAGCAGTTGAAAAGAGTAGAGAAAGAATGAAAGGCCATATAAATATAATTAGAGAGAAGGACCACAACTTCATGATGCCTACAGTAGAACAGGTTTCAGTTTTGACAAGATCAGGTAAGAAACCACTGCAAGTAGACCCTAAAGAGCTTCAGCCATTAAATGTTTCCCCTGCTCCCAAGGAAGTTCCCAAAGAAACTCCTAAGGGAAGTCTCCCCCAGGAAAGAAAATATCAGCTTCCAGCCAAAAGTCAAGGGCAAGAAACACACAAAGAATTTATTCCTCGGGGGGAAAATGAAACCCAAGAACAGGCTAGGGAAAGGTTGAGATTCCCCTCGCTGACAAAAAGGCAAAGAAGCCGAAGCTACCCGGGGATACAAAAATAAATATGAAACTTTTGCCAAAGAAAGAGAAACAATAGTTGATTCACCTACATTCAGTATAGTAGAGGAAATGAAAAAGACTCCTTCTAAGGCAAGTATGTATGATGCTCTTCAAATCCCAGGTCAAATCGATCTCCTACAGGAATCCCTAAGAACAGTGGAAAATGGAGATGGGACTGCATCATTTTCAAAAATGGTTCTAACGAACTTGACGTCTGCCACTGGTAAGAACAGGCCACCACCCTTCTATTTGTCCCTTCAAATGGAAGGATGGGTTGTCCACAACTGCATGATAGATTCAGGCGCTGCTACCACTGTGATACCCAAAGCAATATGTGATATTATGGGAATGGAGTACACTAGGAGTAGCGCAAGCGTCCTACAATTAGATGGTACTCCGGTAAAAATAGGAGTGATGAAGGATATTCCCATACGGCTGCATAAAATGCCTCGGATGACAGTCATACAAGAGGTAGTAGTCGTAGACTTGGAGCCCTATTTTGGTATGTGTCTATCCGGAGAGTTCACAACAAAGATGGGAGGATACTTATCCTTAGATTATTCTCATTTGGAGATACCTTTCAAAGATAGAAGGGTCAAGATTTTTAATGAGAAAACATCTACGTTTCATGTAGAAAAGATTGGTGAAACTGACCGTGTAAATATGATGACTGAAGAAACAATAGAAGAAGATCTAATGGAAGAGACATTAGAAGAGCTCCAAGTCGAGGACGATTTTTCTCTACAGAATTTTAATGCCATGATAGAAACAAAAATAGGAAACTATTCTATTGAGAAACCAAAAGAAAATTGATACCCTCCCTAGAAAAGGATGGTTCTGTGAATCAATTGTGGAAGCTTTTCTTTGATGGGGCTAGGTGCAAGAATGGAGCTAGTGCCGGAATAGTTTTGTTTTCTCCCACCGGAGAGGAAAAGGTTTTCTCTTACAGATTGGCTTGGAGTTGCTTCAATAACGCAGCAGAATACGAGGCCCTGTGCTTAGGGTTAAGAAAGGCTGAGAAATTGAGAATCAAACAGTTACTCATCTATGGAGATTCAGAACTTATTGTGAATCAAGTCACCAAAAAAGGTATAAGTAAACGGGATTATTTGAAAGCTTACAGGAACAAAGTGTGGGATCTCTTAGAGGCCTTTGAGGTCCTAAATATAAAGTTTATCCCTAGAGAACAGAATACCCACGCAGATTTGTTAGCTTCAGGTGGGAGCTAATTTTTGTCCTGTAAGTAATGTTATTCGAAGTCTAAAGCTGTTAGACTTATATACAAGCCTTCGATGCACGATAAAAATGTTTTCCAGCAAGATTTTAAAAATGATGAACAAATACTAGATTTCTTAATCCTTGAAATGAATTGCTCAGCCAACCGGGATCTGCAGGATGAAGAGGAAGTGAACCAGATCGTAGAATTGTGTAAAAAAGGAGCTAAGCCTTTTAGGCAAAAGCGAGAAAAGGAATTATATGTACAGTATAATATAAGCATATCCAGACAATATTTGTAAATATTACCGTTTTTCGGCCTTAACACAAAAAAAAAAAAGATTTTCAGTCGCAACCAATCAGAAGTCGACATTTATTTTTGAATAGAGATACTAAGGTATAAAGGGAGTTTTGGCGAGGTAATGTTCACGTTTGATCTAAGTGCATTTTCCTATGTTCTTTGTCTTTCTCTGAAAGATTCTTTTTACAACTGCGTTGTTGACTCCGATGCCCAATGGATAAAGGCCTGGTTCAAAATTTTTGCAAGCAAAAAATCCCCCGGAAGGCGCCAAGAATGTTAGTCAAAAAGTGACTAACTACAGAAAAACATCTGATGCTCATTTTTGCATATTTTCCAAGAAGACCGAAGTGGCCCATATGCTAAAATATCAAAGAAAATGCAAAACACCGCAAGGAGGAAAAAGTGTCGCGATATCGCGACATGTTGCATTTTCGCGGTCCAAAGAGGAGAGAAAGAGCAAGGTCGCGACATGTTGCTTTGTCACGGCCAAAAGAGAAAAAGTGTCGCGATATCGCGACATGTTGCATTTTCGCGGCTAAGAGCAGCAAAAGGGAGCGAGGAGGCAAAAGTGTCGCGATATCGCGACATGTCTCATTTTCGCGGTTCATAGTGAGGAGAAAGAGCAAAGGGAAAAAATGTCACGATATCGCGACATGTCTCATTTTCGCGGCTAGAAGCAGAAAAAGAGCAAAGAGAGAAAAGTGTCGCGATATCGCGACATGTTTCATTTTCCGGTCAAGCGAAAAGAGAAAGAGAAGGAATGTCGCGATATCGCGACATGTCTCATTTTCGCGACTGGAAGCGAAAAAGAGCAAAGGAAGAGAAGAATGTCGCGATTTCGTGACATGTCTCATTTTCGCGGCGGGAGCGAAAAGAGCAAAGGAGGAAAGAATGTCGTGATTTCGCGACATGTCTCATTTTCGCGGCTGAAGGCGACAAAAGAGTCCAAGGAGGAGAAGAATGTCACGATTTCGTGACATGTCTCATTTTCGCGGTGGGAGGCAACAAAGGAGCAAAGGAAGAGACGAATGTCGCGATTTCGTGACATGTCTCATTTTCGCGACGGGAAGCAGCAAAGGAGCAAAGGAGGAGACGAATGTCGCGATTTCGCGACATGTCTCATTTTCGCGACGGGAGGCAGCAAAGGAGCAAAGGAGGAGACGAATGTCACGATTTCGCGACATGTCTCATTTTCGTGGCAGGAGGCAACAAAGGAGCAAAGGAAGAGACGAATGTCGCGATTTCGCGACATGTCTCATTTTCGCGGCGGGAGGCAGCAAAGGAGCAAAGGAGGAGACGAATGTCGCGATTTCGCGACATGTCTCATTTTCGCGGTGGGAGGCAACAAAGGAGCAAAGGAAGAGACGAATGTCGCGATTTCGTGACATGTCTCATTTTCGCGGCTGGAAGCGGCAGAGGAGCAAAGCAGGAGACGAATGTCACGATTTCGCGACATGCCAGCTGTAAAGGAATAAAGTATATTTTTGGCAACTGGAGACGAGCACTGACATCAGGTGCTGATTTCTGAAGAATGGTCTGTTGATTATAACCTGGCAGGTCTGCTGGATGATTGCCAATCTATCCAATCTGCGGGAAATCCGTTGTGTATTGTTAGAAACTGCAGATTATTGCTTGTAAAATAAGTAAGATGTACTTAGGAAAAGATACTCTTTTAGGGTATATATAGGGGTGAGCGACTCCAGAAAAAGGGTCGGCTCTTGGACGTTTACAAGCTTGATGCGCATGTACTGGATTACAAGCAATAAAAGATTTCTTCCTCTGGCTTTCGAAAACTTCTGTGTGCTTGTATGTATCTGGTGTTTTAACTTTTATTCACTCTGAGTTTTATAAATGTATCTGTTCTGAAATCTGGACTGTGCACGTATGAATCTTGTTTCTAGAGTTGAACATTAACAGATATTTACATGCTTTTTAGACGAACATCTAAAAGTCACACTCAGGAATTCGTGTTTTCTATAAAGAAGAGTTCTAGCTTTGTTGTTGTCTAAACTGCATCATCAATGTTTGCTGTTGTCTAATCTATACCGTGAGAAAAGTTCTAGCTTAGGCTATATTTCCCTTATCTCTTGTTCCCCTTTTCTCTAAAAAACTCAAAGGAACCAGCCTTCTCTGGAGACTAGACAGATGATCTCAAGCAAGATCTGTCTATTCAATGTTGGCAAAGTCTAAGGCGCAACACTATCAACCGAAGGCAGATTCAGCAGATCAAAAGAGCATTCCTCGAGTCCATAGGAAGCCTAGGCAAAGACAAAAGAAAGAGATGGGTTCCAAAGCAATTATTTAATATGCAGAAGATACCTAAATCAAAATTGCAAGAATAATTAAGGGGAAGTGGAAAACACACAATCAACCTTCTGCCTGATCGACACCATCAAAAAGAGACCTAAATTGAAAGACCAGATTGATCCCATACCAAACAGTGTTGTCTATTTGATACCATGTTTGTGTGGTTGGCCTCACTTTGGTGAAATATAAGAGCAATACAAACTAGTCTGAAATAACACACTATGGATAGCATTGCCATACAGGAGAATCAGAATTTCAAAAGCAAGTTAAGAGAGACTATTGATAGAGAATCACCCAAATAATCTCAACAAAAATAACAGGGTGCACTTAAGCCCATTCTAGAGAACCATGTTCAGCCTACTTTGAAGAAAAAAGGCTCATAACACGTTAGAATAAATGTAAATTTCAATAAAAATTAAAAAAATTTATTATTTTATTAAGAAGCCCAATCTCACACTTTTTTTTTTTTAAGCGAAAAACCCCTTGCGGGGCCGCCTTGGTCTGAGAGACCACGAACAGGGGGTTCTACACCGTCAAAGTCACCCGGGAGTCGCACCCGACCCTGCCCACACCAACATTATCAATTGGATTTTAGATACCCAATTTAACTTTTTGGTAGGGTGGAGATTTGAACCTGGGACCTCTCTTGGAGGATTTCCCTCTCCTCTCCAACTCACCTACAACACCTGGGTACCCAATCTCACACTTTATTTACAAGTAATTTTTTCTTTTTCTTTTTTAAATTGTGCCCCTTATTATCTTGATCCTGATGAAAACATGGTCCATAATTGTGATCTTTGAGTTTGTATCTTTGTCTCCAATTCGGATCTGAAGTGCATACAGTCATTCTCTCCATAATTAAAATTAAATTGTCAAACAGTATTTAACAGTAAATCAAAATAATGCCGCAAGCATGGTGAAGCAATGCTAGATCAAAACAACATTTTAGTTGTAAATCAAAATAATGTCCAAGGCATGGTGAAGCAATGGCAAATTAAATGCAATCATATAAAAATGACCCAAGTTCAAAATCCCCACATTATGATGGACACTCCTGGTATAAGGCAGCCATTCTGTGACAAATCGGTTTCTTGTAATACCAAGATAATGATGTTTATTGAAATACAGTGACAGTCATCATGCAACGCGGATAATGCCGATAGGGCCCTTTTAACCCTATGTAACCAACTAAAAGATAGTGTGAATGAAGACAACTTTGTTCTTCTTAATTATGGTGATGGACATTCCTGCTACAAGGCCCAGCATGTGATAATACTGCTTGTTGTACTGTATGGTTTGTTGAAATATGATGATGAAGGCCCAGCCCAACCCCATATAACCAACTAATGTTATTGTCTAACAATCTCTGAAACAAATTTATGCTAACCAAATGTGCATTAAGTCTTGCTCTACCTTTATTTCAAAATCTTGCTGAAATATGATCTTCAAATTTAATCAAATTAGTTGGGGTAGCTCTTCCTTCGGTCAACTCAACAGAAGGAATACATCATCATGAGTAAATGGTTTAGAACCCACACGGAAGGGATTCTAGTTCTCCTATGCCAAAATTAGGGTTTCTTTGATGCCAAAATTAGTGAAAGAATTGCATTATTTCGCAATGGGCATCGAACACGTGCCATTAGACCAGAGTACAATGGAGGGGTTTTTATCCTTTAGCGTCCACGTCATTTTTGTCGGATTTTTTCCTTCTAATTTTTAGCAAGTGACATCCACTTTGACAAACTTGGCGAAGGCGCTAAATTTAGCATTAGGAAGAAAACGAGAGCTGAGCTTTACTTCACCTGTCGGAGTGGAGAATCCTCTTGACAAAGCGCGTGACTGGTTCAATTTCTTGGAGAATCGCGGCTTCCGCAAGCTTCCAAGTGCCCACATCAAAATCTCCCAAGGCGCCCCCGTTCCATTCCTGCCCCTGCAAGATATATTGGTCGCTTGCATCTTCGGAAGGAAAGGTCCTGATTTCGAGTCTCGTGCTTGGCGGTTTTTGGGTATAAAGCCGGGGAATGGATGACGAGGCGAAGATGGCTCGGCTGGGAAATTTCGCAATGTGGCATGCTGTATTGTATGCCAAATACCTGACAGCCATGGCCTCTTCTACCACACACCACTGACCATTATTGGTATAAAGTTTATGTTGTTGAAGTAAGGTGGAGTCGATTGGGTTCTGTAATCTTCTCCCACATATTTTTGGAAAAGGGGATTTAATTCTTCTATATCAGAATTCCATGTTTGTGTGAAGGGTTTTGATGAATGTGTTCAATGATTTCTAACCAGTAACAAGGTTAGAGTGGTAGCATTACAGAAAATTGAACACTTGACCTGATCTTACCGATGGATATTCGTAGTTTTTTTTTTTAAAAGCGAAACTAATGTGTATGGTTGTATGTGGTTGTGTGTTAATCCTTTAGTGATAAGTTTAGTTTTGGTCTTTACTAACAGTTATGGTTGGAGGACTGCACAGCCCTATATGTCTATTGTGGAGGTTTATCACATTATCTAATCCAAAAAAAACAATCAAATATGTTAAAATTGGTTTTTAAAACGGGCAAGGGTCAACGCAACATTTCGGGGCTTTGACCCTTTGACCCTTCTTCCAGAGGTCTAAGGTTATCACATTATCTGAATCCAAAAAAACAATCAAATAGATTAAAATTGGTTTTTGAGAAGTGCGAGGGACAACGTTTGGGGCTTTGGCCCTTCTTCGAGAGGTCAAAGTCGTGACGTGGGCGAGACCTCTAAGGTTATCACATTATCTGAATCCAAAAAAACAATCAAATATGTTAAAATTGGTTTTTGAGACGTGCGAGGGACAACACAACGTTAAAGCCCTTCTTCGAAAGGTCCAAGGCCGTGACGTGGGTGAGTGTGTAAGAGGGTGGGTGTGTATGGTTGTGTGTTTGGTTTTATTGATAAGTTTAGCTCTCACCCTTATTAGAGGTAATGGTTGGAATGAGGATGCCCATTAGCCTTGAGTGTTGGTGGTAAAGGTTCCCAAAGTAATCTCAATAAAAAAAACTCTCACCCTTATCAGAGGTCGTGGTTGGGATGGGATGGCTAGCCTTGAGCGTCGGTTGAGCGTCGGTCGTAAGAGTTCATCAGAGTTTGGGTCATGATTGGGATACACTAACCTCAATCAAAAATGCTCTCATCTTTATTAGAGGTCATGGTTGGGACAGAGATGTCTAGCTCAGGTTTTCTTGTCCTAATTTCAATCAAAAATGTTCTCATCTTTATCAGAGGTCATGGTTGGAATAGGGATGTCTAGCTCAGGATTTCTTGCGCTAATCTCAATCAAAAATGCTCTCACCCTTATCAGAGGTCATGGTTGGGATAGGGGTGTCCAGCTCTAAACGTCGGTTGTAAGGATTTCTTACACTAACCTCAATAAAACATATTGGTTTTTGAAAGTATTGGCTAAATAGAGTTTATTGGTTCTAAGGGTTTCTCATACTAACCCCAATTAAAAAAAAATGGTTTTTGAAAGTACAGTTAAGTAGAGTTTATTGGTTGTAAGGGTTTTTTTTATTTGATTATTTTATTTATATTTTTAATATAATATAAATTTAAAATTTAATAATCTAATTTAAAAACATTAAATGCTATGTAATGGTTGTTTCAGAGGAGTTCAAAGGTGGTAAAAGAATGTTTAAAATATTAAATCATACATTCATTATCTTAATTCTTTAAAAAGGGAGGAGGATTGCATATTTCAGATTATAGATCTATTGCTTTATGCAATGTTATATATAAAATAATCACAAAGGTAATGGTTGAACCTGAAACCTCTTCTACATAGTATTATATCCTTGGAGCAAGGGGGTTTTATAGAGAGCAAGAAGATCTTGGATGGTGTGGTTCTAGCTCAGGAGGCAATTCACTCAATGCAAAAATTTTACAATAGGGGAATGTTCATAAAATTGGATATGTCAAAGGCCTTATGATAGAGTGGAGTGGAGCTTTTTGTCAAGGATGATGGTAGCCTTCAGTTTCTCTTATTGAATAGAATGGGTCATGAGTTGTGTTTCTACTCCAACATACTCAATGTTAATCAAAGGCCTTCCCTCACAGTCATTTGGAGCTACTCGAGGCCTTTGTCAAGGAGATTCTTGTTCCCCTTATCTTTTTCTCATATTGGTCGAAGGCTTGGGTAGACTCATCTTGAGGAGAAGACAACAAGGTTTGCTAACAAGGTATCAAGGTGGGTGAGGAAGTTTTGACTCACTTACAGTTTGTGGATGACATAGGATTGGTGGGAGTGGCCAACTTTAGGGAAGCAAGAATGATTACAGATACTCTTAATGTTTACCTTAGGGTCACAAACCAAGTCATCAATGATAAAAAAACCAAAGTGATCTTTTTCAATCTTTATCGAAGGCTTCTAGACAAAATTTTAGAGATCTTAGGATTCACGAGAACTTCTCTTCCAGTGGTATATTTGGGGGTCCCTTTGCATTTTAAAATTTTGACAATAGATATCTAGAGGAATCTTTTGGATTGTATCAAAGAAAGAATTAATCATTGGTCTCATAAATGGTTAAGCTATGGGGTAGATTAACTTTTTTGCAGTCAATCATTCAGGACATGCCAATTTATAAATTTTCTATCCTTATTGCCCCACATACCATATGGAAAGAGTCAAACAAGCTGGCTAGAAAAATTTTATGGGGAGTAAAAGGAGAGAGGAAATGAGCCTTAGTAGGTTGGGAGAAAGTAAGCCAAGCCAAGGTAAAGAGAGTTTTGGGATTGAGGAGATCAAAGTTAAATAATAAAGCTTTGGTTGGAAAGCTTTACTAGAGGTGGATTTCCCAACCAACTTCTTTATTCAATAGAGTTTTAACTAGTAAATATTTGGGACAGGTGAATCCAAATGAGGTGAGTCGTTTCCCTTTGGATGGTAATGGGTCCTTAGTGTGGCAAGTTCTAAAGTTAGGATCTCAAGTAGTGAAAGATGAATTATTTTGGAAAGTGGGAGAGGGAAGAAGGTATAATTTTGGATAGATTAATGGGATCAATATCCACCTATTATTGTTGAGTTCCCATAACTACAACCAGTAAAACAACTATAGAAAGTAGGGGTTGGATCTAGATTGAAAGTTATTTCAACACTAGTTAGTTAGGTAATTATAAGTTTAAGCAGTTTAAGAAGTTGGATGAGTGGCCAATTCTAATCCCTCCAAAATTGACACCCATCATGACTAAAATCTTGGCAAAAATATTTCTCAGGAGGTAGAGATGAGGAGGATGAATTAGCTTAGGGTTATGGGAGCCTTGGAGTCTACATAGTGAAGGATGGATATGATAAGATCCTTCAGAACCTCCTCCTCATGCATATTTGGTTGAGGATTGGAGAAAGATTTGGTAGTCCAAGGGTTGGCTAAAAGTAAATTTCTTTGCCTGGTAGTTCATACACAATATAATTCTTACTTTTGATAATTTGAGACATAGTGGAATCGTTGGTCCATCTCAATGTGTTTTATGCTACAAGAGCGAGGAAAAATATGACCGCTTGATGTTTGAGTACCCATTTATGCACTAGATCTAGGAGCAATGGGTTTTAGCTATCAAATATGCTTCTATCTTGGCGGTAAGACAAGGTTATAGGAGGATAATCCTAGAATTAGATTTTCAAATACTGGTAGGAGCTCTGGATTGCATGAGGAACTTTGCTTTGAAGACATGGAGGTTGAGGATTCTTGTCACCTGAATTAAGGAATTGTGGAGGGAATTAGATGATGTGATTCCAATTTATGTGAGTAGAGATCTAAATAAAGTGGCAGACTTCTTGGCTAAGATGGGTACTAAGAAGGAGGTAGGGGTTTAGTGGAATAGTGACATGGCTATTGAGGATGAGAGGATTAGGCATGTTGGTGAGCAAATCTAGTGTTTAGCTAATTTGGATAGCCATTGTAGAAATATGGTTTAGGAGATTTGGCTCCAATGCAGATCTTTTACTGTTGTAAACAGGTAGACAACCCTTGTAGAAATATGGTTTAGGAGATTTGGATCCAATGCAAATATTCTTTTATTGTTGTAAACATGTGTTCTTGTCAGCTAAGGCTAGGAGGAGTCTCATCCCAACTTGTAAATGATCTTGGTTTTAATATAATATTTTCAAATGTTTTTTTTTCTTTTTTTTCGTGGAAAACATCCCAAAAAGGATGTCACTTTCGGGTAATATCCAAGGAGGCAGGGATGTCTCTTCCACCAAAATCACCCAAGGCTCGCACCTAGCCTACCACCTTTGACATACTCAAGGAGCAAACTTGAAACAACAAAAAACAAGAACACACAAACACAAACACAAACACACAAAAAGATTAAAAAAACAAAAAATAAAAAAACATGCTCCTTGAGTGTGTCAAAAAGATAAAGCACAACCAAACACACACACAATAAGATAAAAAAAAACACAACATGAACCACACAAAAAAAACACAAGAACAACATAACAAAACATAAACATAACAAAAAACAACATAACGCTACAAAGACACAACCAACAAAAACATGAAAAACAAAAACAACCAAAACCTAAAAAATAAAATAAAAAAAAAAGACAACCAACAACGGACAACAGAGAAAAATAAAAACATAGAAACAGTCACACACCAAAACACAAAAACAAAAATTAACATAAACATATAGAAACACAAGCACAACAACAACAAAAAACACAAAACAACAAAAACACAAGAACAACAAAAAACACAAAACCAAAAAAAGCACACATAAAAAGAAAAGAAAAAAATAGAACACAACAATGACCTTTCTAGACCAAAAGACTATTAAGGCAAAAATCAACTGAGGAAACAAAAGAAATATTAGTTTGAGCTAGGGAACTAAATTACCTTGATCAAACCAAAGAGAAGCAAAAATAAAGCAAGAAGAAACTAGGTACCTTTAGAATTGGAGCCATCCAAAGAAATTATAGAAAGAAGAGCTTCCCTTATTTGTGAAATCCACCATCTAGGAGGGTGGTTGTAGCAAGTAATATCACCTTTGTCCAAAGTCCAATTAGCTTTAGCATCAACACTCTTGTTCTGATCTCTGACCACATGATTGTAATCAACTTTCAAAAATCTCATTTGGATTAACTGAATCTTCTCAATAATTATTTTTATTCTCCAATCAACCTTATGATTCTTAGAAGGAGTCTTCAAAATATTAATCATGAGTTGAGAGTCAGACTCAACTAGTACCTTTTTCCAACCAACCTTAGTAGCCTCTTGAAAGCCTCTAAAGATACCATACCCCTCAGCAAGGTTATTGGATAGAATACCTAAATTCTCAGCAAAAGTAAAAACCAGGGAGCCATCTGAAAGTCTATCAATTCCTCCCATACTAGCTTTTCCAAGGTTCCCTCTAGAGGCTCCATCAATATTGACTTTTCCAAAATCCTTAGGAGGAGGTTGTCAATTCCTTGTTCTATCCATATTGCAATTACTCACATTCCCTTTAAGTTGGTTGCTCTTAGAAGAGTTAATATTCAATCTTTGCATCACTTGATCCCATCGTTTGTGGGAGTTTTGGGGGTGATTAAGGAGCTGATGGACTGATTCAACTAAGTTGGCAAAGGTCTTCTTCCAGATATAGTGAATATCCTTCCTTTCTTGATTAGAAATTTGGTTGTTCCTTTCATTCCATATATTCCAAAGAAGAATGGTAGAACCCATCCAAACTAAGCGCCTAATAGAATGATAAACATCCTCTTGATTAGGTCAATCCCTCCAAAGTTGTTCAAAAGTAAAAAAATTGGACCACTGTAAGCCAAGTAAAGTGGCCATTCTCCTCCAAATCTCAGAGGCTAAAGGACACTCAATAAAAATATGGTTGAGAGTTTCCACATTCTCTCCACACATTTCACGTCTAAAAGGGCCATGAAAACCATGCTTCATAATATGCTCCCCAGTAAGCACCCTGCGATGCAATAAAATCTAAGTAAATAACCTCACCTTAGGCCAGAGCTTTTAAGCCCACATATGAGAAAAGATGTCAAATAATTGGTTGGGAATATTATGGCATAAGGCCAAATAACCTTGAGCAACTCAATACTCACCCTTAGTAGTGTTGTTCCATCCAAAACAATCTTTATCATGGGACCAAGAGAGAGATCTCATATGAAGGATGCACTAGATATCTTGTCTTTACCTTTCTGAGATTTGAATAGGCCAGTCCTCAATAGGGATCCAATATCTACCAATCTCTAAATTACCAGTATGGTATCGACAGTAATTAGCCACCTTTATCTAGTTAGATCGGTGAAGCTCCTCCATCCAAGGCCTCCAATCAAGAAACTGAGTTATCAAAGGCGTGTGACCAGCCCAAGAATCTGTCCAAAAATTTACCTGTTGACCATTATGAATGATCCAAAATAATTTTTTCTTTATCAAATCCTCACCAGTATTAAGAACTACTAAAATGGGAGAACCTTTGGAAGGCAATTGATAGCGAACAAGGTCTTTAGGACTTTTGTTCTCAGCATATTTAGCATGGAGATTCTTGGCCCAAAGAGCATCGGGATTATGCAAAATACTCCAATATAATTTAGCAGCTAAAGATTTTTTGTTATTAATAGCATACCGGAATCCTAACCCCCCTTCATTCTTAGGAAGACATAAAGTATCCCATTTCACCAAGGCCCATTTTATTTTCTCCTTAGTACCACTCCAGAGGAACCGATGACTGATTTGATCCATTTCTCGAAGAACAACCTTTGGGATATTCAACACGATAGAAACATAAATAGGAATAGCCTGAAGGACTGATTTTACCAAGGTGATTCTACCCCCAAAAGAAAGCCACCTATTGGTCCACTTTCCAATTTTCTTCTTGACTTTGTCCAACAACCAATTCCAATATTTTTTTTTCTGTCTTCAAATATTGATGGGAATACCTAAATAAGTGATTGGAAGGGAGGTCTTTTTATATCTTAACTTATCCAATACCATGGATTCTTGTCTGGTAGAGCAGTGAAAGAAATGGACTTTAGATTTGTCTTCATTGATAAATTGCTCGGTAGCCTTAGAAAAATAGCTAATGATTTGCTTAATAGTAGAAGCTTCCTTAACTATAGCTTTACCTAAAAGAGTAGAGTCATCAACAAATTGAAGATGAGATATAGGTCTAACTCCATGAGCAATGGTAACTCCCTCAAGGGTTTTGTCTTCTCTCTTTTTGGTTATAGCCCTACCTAAGCATTCAATAATAATGATGAATAAATAAGGGGATAGGGGGTCACCTTGCCTAATACCTTTGGAAGCTGGGAACAACTGAGAAGGCTTGCCATTGATAAGAACTAAGTAGGAAACTGAAGAGATACATCCCTTAATCCAATCCATTCAATCCTGAGAGAAACCAAATTGCTTCAAAACTTTGCTAAGGAAGTGTCAATCCACTCTATCATAAGCTTTGGATAAGTCTAACCGAATGAACATGGAAGGAGATTTTTGCATATCCATCGAATGGATGGCTTCTTGAGCAAGAACTATCTCATCAACTATTTGATGCCCTTCCAGATAACCCCCTTGTTCATGGGAAATAATCTTATGTAAAAGAGGCTTCAACCTTTCTACCATGATCTTAATAATGATTTTGAGAAGAACATTATATGAAGCAATAGGTCTAAAAGTTGAGATATGTTCAGCCTCTTGAGCTTTTGGAACAAGAGTAATATAAGTTTTATTGATAACCTTCAAAATTTCTTTGGTTTTCTTGGCTTCTTCCACCACCTCTAATAAATCAGCATGAAGGATATCCCAAACTCTTGGTAGAACTCAATGGGAAAACCATCAAGACCTAGGTTTTTCCCTTTTTGCATTTTAAAAACTACCTGTTGAAGCTCATTGATAGTAACATGACCAGTCAAAATAGAGTTCTCCTCATAAGTGATAAGATAAGGGATTGTTTGAAGAACATTTTGTTGAGAAATCGAGTCAAGAGGAGTAGCAGTTAAAATATTGGAAAAGTAATTGACAACAATAGAGTTCATGCCATCCAAAGTGTAGACATCTCCAGAAGCTGATTTCAGGGAAGAAATAAAGTTGTGAGATCTTTGAGCTAGAAGAGATTTGTAGAAGAAATTTGTGTTTCAATCACCTTCTTTGAGCCATTGAATTCTAACTTTTTGCTTCCATAAGAGTTCTTCTCTTTTTTCCCATTCCTCTAACTGAGTTATGAGTTTAATTTCATCTGCACTTGTACTCTCGGTGAGGCCATCTAAACGAATTTTCTTATGCAAATTTTTAAGTTGAGCAATAACTTCATGTTTTTTTTATGAACATCCCCAAACTCCTTCTAGTTCCAAGTCTTGATTTTGGATTTAATGTATTGCAATATTTTGGTAAAACAGAATATCTTAGTCCTATACCTAGGTTTACCTTCCTTCCACCATTGTTGCACTTGAGGTTTAAAGGAACTGTCTCTAAGCCACATTAACTGAAATAAAAAAAGGAGAGAAACTCACATTTGTTTTCCACATTTCCACCATGACAGGCTAGTTATCTGAACCAACATTGTTAAGAGTCTTCACTTTAGGAATGTGACCATGGATTAAGAAATTGTCAGAGAGCAAGAACCTATCCAATCTCTCCATTATACAAGCTAAGCCTTACCTTCTGTTAGACCAATTCATAAGGCCATTACCTGGTCGGATGTCCACAAGATGGAGGTTTGTAATATATTCACTCATGAGGTTAGTGCTCTTGTCCAAATTTCTATTTCCCCTATTTTCTCATCTAAAGAGAGGATGGTATTGAAATACCCTCTGATCAAGATCCAAGCTTCAGGAAAATGAGAGATAATATAAGTAATATGCTTCCACTGTCTTCTTTTTCCTCCAAAATAGTTGGAGCATAAATAGTAATGCATAGCATAATTTGGTTGGAATGTCTGCTTTGAATAGCTATAGTCAAAAGACCCCAACTTCCAACCATATGGTGTATAACTACCTCTTTTGGGTCCCAAAGGCAAGCAATGCCACCAGAAGTCACCTAGGAACTGAGGGAAACCACTTTTCTAGCTGGCCAAATTTTACTAGCAATTGAATCCATATCCTCTATTGACATATTCGTTTCTTGAAGGAAAACAAGATGTGGATGATTTATTTGAATCATTCTTCTAATTTCATTTTATTTTTAAAGACTCCCTTTGAGTCCTCTAATATTCCAAGTGATGATATTCATTAATACTAGGTCTAAAAAAGTTGGGAAGGACATTAATCTTACGTGCCTCTACAAGCTTTTCACCTTCTTTTACCATATGATATTGATTAGTCTTGTGACCTACCTTTTGATTAGATTCCATATTCAATTTTTTTTTCATGTTTCTTGACTTACTCCAATTGAATCTGAGATGGCTTCTAGCCTTGAAGAATGCTTGTACACAATCGAAATGTCACTAGAAGGTTCAAACAAGTATATATTGTGACCTGTATTATTTGAAGTTTAACATTTAAAATATTGTTTTTCTTGTGAATATTTTCTCCCTTTTTTTCTTTTGAAAACCTTTGATTTGTTGGTTTGTCTTTGAGTTCTTCCCTTTATATTTAAATTGTGTTTCTAAGATTTATGTTTCCATTATTTCCTCTTCCTCACTTAGGACCTCATTTGTGGAAATAATTTAAAACAAATTAGCAGATAACTTTTATTGATCATTCATAACTGGTTTTTTCTGAGTGTTCTTCTTCTTCTTAGGCATTTGGAAACCTGCTGAATTTATATCTTCTTTCTTTTTATCTAGAATTTTATTTGGGCAAATACTAGCCAAATGACCATATTCATGGCAAATTATACAACGAAAAGGAATGTTCTCATAGTCCACTGCTTTCTTTCAAGTGTCCTTCCCAAATTGTAAAGTGATCTTTTTAGGTAGGGGTTTGTCAAAATACATTAAAACACAAATTCGAGCATAAATAATATGTTCAAATTTTTTAGTACAATTAGCAGTCATCATAAATATTTCTAAAGAGTTTCCAATTGAAGAAAAAACAATCAAATTCTAGAATTCAATTGGGAGGCCAAAGATTCTAACCCACATGAAAGCTGTAGAAGGCATCTCTTCTTCGACTTTAAAATTAGTATGCCAGGGCTTCATGAAAAGCCCTGCACTTCCAAATAAATAGGGACCCCCTTGAAATTTTTTTTCTCTATCTTCATTATTAGCAAATAAAACAATAAAATAACCATTTGGATAAATAGGGATTTATAACTCACCTTTAGTTTTCAAGATTTTTGCAACCCAGACTTTGAAAGCAGATAGGCTTGGACGAAAACCCACGAAACGATAAATTAGTCCTCTTTTTTCTAGATCTTCAATGCTAGTCTGAATGTTGCCCATATCAAGCTTAACAATAGGAGTTCCATCAGTTGCTTTAATACATCCTGACTCTGTTTTCTTGGGATCAATCTTAGACATTATTAGAGGTTTATGGGAAGCCCTAAGATTAATATTAGCATTAGGTTGAGGTTGTCCACCATGGAGGACATCCCTAAAATTCATTTTTGGGGCTGATTCTTCGAAATTCTTACCCTTGATAGGGGTTTCCACAGTAGATTTATTTTGTGGGTGCACCTTAACACCAAATTCACTTGAGATCTGAGCCATTTTTTGATCAGCTGCTTGAAACTTGTTTCGCGGTCTCTTTAATCCATGCCCTAGACGTTGTGGAAAGGTATGATTTTCACTTTTCTTTTGTGCAGCAAATTGGAAGCCATTGTCACTCAAGTTCACAACATGAATATTTGTTGAAAGACAGATTTCTAACCCATCTTGGATCCCATGCAACATTGCTTGCTAAAATCTTGAGCAAAAACCACAAAAATATTGGCCGCTAGGGCCCGAAAACCAACTTCTAGAGCTGCTTGCACTTAACCCAAATGAAAAAAAAAATCAAATTCTTTTTCAAAAAAAATTGTTAGATTTTTTTTAAGATTTGGTTAGTGTGAGAAACCTCTATGATCAACACTCAAGGTTGAACATCCTCGTCCCACCATGACCTCTCATAAGTGGAAGAGTTGAGCTTATCAATAGGGACCAAATACACATCCATACACACCCATCCCCTCACACACTTGCCCACGCCGCAGTTTGAACCTTGGACCTCCTGAAGAAGAACCAAATCCCAAACCGTTGCATTATCCCCCAAATAAAATTGTTAGATTTTTATAGCAATTTTTAAAAATAAGTGGAATCAACACATTACTTAATATTACTAAAAAGATATATACACAAAGCAATAGACATAGTATATGGGAAATTAGTAGACACTAAAATTTTTTATTATCAAATAATAGAATAATCAAATGGTTGGGAGGACTTTAATTAGAATTAATTAACATCTTGAGACCATCATTTTTTTCCCTATGGGACACTTTAATGGTTAGGGCTTTGGGCTCTCTTTTGGGAGACCCAAGTTGAAACCACGACAAGGTGTGGTGTGTGTGTAAGTGAGATTTGTGTACAAAAAAAAAGGTTGGCAGGACGAGGTTTTTATATCCAAATACAAATTACCTTAAGGTTAAGGTTATGTAATCGACCTTTAAGATTAAAATAATAATATAATTTAAAAAATACCTTTTTCAAGGTTTACAAGGGCTTAAAGGGTTTTTATGTACAATACAATACAAAACTCAATTGTGGCTTCAAGAGAAGCTTAACTACCATATATCCCAACATCCTCCCTTAAGTTGAATGAAAGACAAAAAGAAATATCCTTATTTGTCATCCCCCCTTAGGGGATACTCTCATACACCAAGTAGCTCCTGCATGCACACAAAAATAACCTCGAGCATAACCTTGATCAAGGTATTTGTTGACTGCCCTATTGAAAGTGTAAAAACTAGATCAAGCATCCCACATGCATGAAGCCATATCACAAAATGCATCTAGATATAAATGTGCTTAGTCGAGTAATAATACATTGATTGCAAAAAAGATAGATATTGCTTTGATTATCACATCAAAGAGTGACTAGAAAACTTTGAGGAATGTCAGTCTCCTCTAAAATCATGAGCATCCACCAAATATGCTTAGCTATCTCATTGATAGCATAATTTTTAGCTTTTGTAGAAGAATGGGATATGGTGGATTAACATCTAGAACACGAAGAAATAGAGTCAGATCATAAATATGACAGTCTAGGGTGGACCGTCACTCATCTAAATTATTGTCACAAATAACATTTGAAAAATCTTGTCAAAACTTTAGGGGATCCAACTGAGTAATGAAGACCCATTTGATAAGTTTCTCAAATTACCTAAGAATACTCTTGGTCATGATCTTTCTCAATGGGTCTACATGTACTTCAAATAATAGTTAATAGTAAAATCTATATCAAGTTATATGTGAGTGAGATAAAGTAGTTTGTAATGCCTACGAGGCCATAGGCCATATGAGATGATCCTCATGGAGGATGTTGTTTACCCAATATATGTTTATCCAACCATACTCTGCTTATCAAAGCATGGTGTACAACCCTACACCCTATAGTATTTGAACCTTGGACCATTATTTAGAGTTGCAAAGTCTCCACAATTATGCCACATAGGTTGTACACCATATATAGTCCACCTATAATATATCATTGCAAAATAGTATCCACTAAAGGATTCATAAAATCATATTGAAGCTTCAAACCTAAAGCAAAGGGAATCCTAACAAACTTGCAATCCTTCATCCTTAGACACTAGAAAAGACCCAATGCATACTTGGGCTATGAAATGATACCACGATTTGTCTAATCAATATGAATTCTCAAAAAGTAGTATAGGAGCCCTACATCTATCATCTCAAAAATGGAATGAAGTTGTGACTTCATATCCTAAATCAAGGTAGGATAGTTTATGGTAATGAAACCATTAATACAAAGAACAATCACCAAATTCTCCACTTACTAATGTTTGATGTAAACATCATGTTTGACCTCACATCATCAAAACCCAGAATTGAAGAAAAAAGAGTGAATCTTCTTAAACCAAGTGTGAGATGTTTATTTAAGTCTATACAAGGACCTAGTCAATTGATAAACTAGAGGAGTAGGGAACTTAAGATTAAATCCAAGAGGTTGCTACATGCATATCTCTTGAAGCTTGTCATGTAGGAAGACACTCTTCATATCCATATGATGTACCTTATATCCATATGAGGTTGTCATAGAGACAATAATTTCAACTAGATCCATTCTAGCCATTGGACCAAATATCTCAAAATAATAAACTCCCTCCTATTAAGAGAAATCCTTAGCAATGAGGCATATCTTGTGTTTCTCCACTTGACCAATCAAAGTATACCTAGTTTTTAGGCACTTTTGGATCCAATTATATTCTTCCCTTTCAAAAGAGGAACAAGATCCCATATCCTATTATTCATGAAAGCCTCATACTTTGGAGGAAAAACATCTTCCCACTTTGGTTGGTCCTTGGCCTAAGAACATGTAAGAGGATATTGAGAATGAGAAACCTTCATAAAAAATGCTTGAGAAGGAGCCTTTCAATGTTTCTTTAGAGATAGAATAAGCTAAGCATCCTTTAGAAGCGTCTTAACCCACTTAGATGTTGAAGGAACTAAGGAAGAACTATATGCACACTATGGCAAAGCAACATTAGAACCCAACATTGAAGAATTCAACTTAAAATCACCCCTCACCTCATCATGCCAAAATGAAGCACTCTAAATTAATGTGTCCTATACATCATGTCTTGAAACTAGAAAAGTAAGTGGTGATTCCTGTAAAGGGTTAAAAATTATAGGTAATGGACCTCTACTCAAAGATGAAGATGAAGAAGATGTTCTAATAGGAATAGAGCCTACCAAAATACATGAAGAAATAATTGAGTCTAAATTAAATAAATAAATATAAGTCTTTCACCAAAAATTCATGTGGTAAACTAGAGGGAGCACTTGGAAGAACCTCTCAAAATCAAAACTTCATGCCTTTGAGGGTTATAAAGGCAGTATGCCTTTGAGGTATTTGAATACCCCATAAATATACATTTGTGACTCTTCAATGCCTCCTTTCGAAGATCTTTGGTTATGTGAGCCCATGTTGAATACCCAAAGATACAAAATTAAGAGACATCAAGCTTATCTTTTTCAACTTCACAATGTGTCATGTCCTGAACAACCTTGCTGGGAACTTGTTGATGATGTATGTTGTACAAGTGATGACCTCACCCTATAATTTTGTGCTACATTCCCTTGGCATGAATTATACACCATACCATCTCCATGATTACCTTATTATTTATTTTAGGCATATCATTTTTCTATGAAGTATAATGAACAATTCTATGATATGCTCTACCATGAAAAGTAAAAAAATCATGAAATACATTGCTCATATACTCACATCCCCCATCTGACATAAGACACTTGATTTCTTGTCCAACTAATTTCCACGGGATCCTTGAAAGCCTTGAATCTCTTAAAGACCTCATCCTTAGTATAAATAGTATACAACCACACATATCTAGAGAAGTCATCAATAAAAAGAAGGAAGTACCTATTTCCAAAAAGAGATGGTGTACCCATAGGTCCATAAATGTCACTGTGTATGATCTCCAAGAAGTGAGTATCCCATCTTACAATCTCTTTTAGAAACATCTTGATGAGGATTGATGTTTGATCACTCATATGACCCCTCTAGTAATTCCTAGCTAGGTTTGCATAGTTTATTTCTTGCAAATTAATATTGTAAGTGAGTCTCCTTCTCACATGCACTTGTGGGCACTAGTTATCTTCTAGTTGTCATTTAGGAGTGTTAGTTAGGAAGTGTGAACTCAAAGTAGGAAGTGTGTACTTCAAGATAGCTAAAATGGATCTTCTAGTTAGCAATATTCCTTTCCTCTTAACTTAGAAGTTACGTGCATTCTCCTTTGCACTTTTGTAGCTTATGGTTAAGCATATTGGATCAAATCCATGATTTGATGGGTTTGGTTATGTATTTTGGGCCATTAGAGCCTATATAATGAGTTTGTAAATAATATGAAGTTAGTTGGATTTTCAATCCTTTTCATTGGTATCAGAGCCTAGTTTATGTTTGCACTAGGGCTTGTGAGGTGAGAGGGTAGGAGATAGATTGTTTTTCATGAGAAATTCTTTCTCATTGAGGACTCGGTTCAAGCTCAAGGGGAGCTTGAAAACCATTCGCAGAAGGAAGTTCCTTAGGCGTCAAACTCCTCGTTCCAACTTTTTGCTTATGCTCAAGAGGTATAGGAAAAGTTTACCCCGATTCCTGTCTTACAAAAATCCCTTGGCAGGTTTGGACTACTCCTACGGTGAAATACGCATTAGGGAGCCATTTGTTCCTGCCATTGAGGAGTCTTGAAGACTGAGGAGCATCTATACCAGGTCGTGTGTCGACTTGGGTCTGGTTGCCTTTCAAACGTTGGTCGTGTGTCGACTGGATCTTGAAAGGAGAGCTACTGAAGGGGTCTTGGTGATATGAAAGAAAATTAGCAATTTGTTAGGAAAATTTGAAGGTAATTTACCTTCAAAAATTGCTAATATTTGTAAAATTTAAGTTTTTAATGTTGTTAAATTAACCCTTCTGGTTAATTTAAAATTTCATTTTTTTTAGAAAAACTTAATCTTAATTAATATATTATTTTTTTGATATATTAATTAAAAGTTTTTATTGTAAAAAAAAAAAAATTAAGCCGAAGGGCCTGTTTGCCCTTTTCGGCTGTGATCCAGCACTCGTGGGTGCTTGGCCGGTAGCCCATGGGGCTTTTCGAGCGCGTCAGGCTGACGCACTCGACTCCGTTATCCTATCGGCCTGACAGCCTGACAGTTAGCACCTGCGACAGACGCTGTCAGGCGACAGCGTCTGCATCGCAGTGTCGATGACAGAACTGACTGGTGTAGAGCCAGTGACAGTGCTATTAGGCATCAATAGAGCCTACGACAGACACTGTCAGGTTCGACAGCATCTGCGACGTAGTGCCTACGATAGCACTGTCGATGTAGAGCCTGCGACAGATGCTATTAGGCTCGACAACGTCTAGAGGCCGCGACTGTCCACGAGTGGGCAGCTAGCCACCACGCCAGCACCCGTGTCGACATCGTCCTGGTGCTGACAGTCCTGGAACCTGTCAGGCTAGACCTCGGTCGATGGGTGGCGATTGGTGCCGCTCCCAAGGTTGGCCCAACATTGTCTTTGCATGACGCAGCTTTGCATCTGAACATTTTTTTACCGCCTGGGGAAACGTGCAACAGCAAGAATTAAACCTACCTCGAGAAACGTGCAACAACAGTTGCAGAATTTCATGCAACAGGGAGTGCAGTGACAGGTTAACTTGGACTTGACAAGGTAAATAAGTTGTTTAATTTTTACTTTATCTAAGGTTTAGAATTGCATGTAATTGTTTTTATTTATTTATTAATTTATTTTTTAAATATCTTAATTAAATTTAATTAATATTTTTGATTAATTAATTTCAATTTTTAATTAAGTTATTTTTAAATTAATAAATTATAAAAGAATTTTTAAACCTTAGGTTAAGTTAAATTTTTATTTAGCCTTAGGGGTAATTTTCAAGGCACTACATTGTAACAGGGTATTTTCAGATTTTACCCTGATTTTTAAGTGTTTTTGTCCTTGTTACTTCTGGCTTATACCCGGTTTCACATGGCTTCTGACTTGGCTGCCCAAGTGGCAGAACTTGCACATGTTGTAAATGCTTTAGCAGATAAAGCTAATGATACTACCATGGCAGAAGTCCTCGGTAACCTTGCAATGAAGGTAAATGATATTTCTGTCCACAATGCTTCAACTTCTGCTCATGATTCTCGCCTGAGAGTTCATTGTGAAGTGCCACTTTATGATGGATCCCAGAACCCTGAAGTCTTGAATAGTTGGATTCTTGACATGAGTTCTTGGTTTTCTTATACTCAGCTTTCAGATGAGGATATGGTTCCATATGCTAAGCTAAAACTTTCTGGTTTAGCTAAAGTACTTGTTGAAAGAAAAAGAGGTCATGATGAACTCACCTCATGGGATGAGCTTGTAGACTGTCTTAAGACCAATTTTTATCCTTCCAATTATTCTAAGGAATTGGTCATTAAGTGGTTTCGATTTCGACAAGGTACTAATATGATTGTGCAGGAATATATCTTTCAATTCAATAGGTACAAGATACTTTTGAATGTGGAGGAAGATATTAAAGCTTTGATTCTCAAATTTCAAAGTGGTTTGTTGGAACATTTGTACAGGGAAATTATGTTTGTTTCTATGGAAACATTGGATTCAGTTTTCAACCAGGCGCAACTTGCGGAGGACAAGTTCAAAGCGCATTCACGAGCATTCCGCGCACTTGCTACTCAAGTGGTTGCAAACTCATCAAAAGGGAATAGTTCTTTCTCACAAAAGAAGAATTTTGCTCAAAAGAAGAATGTTTCTTCTCCATATCCTTCTTCTCCTTCTCCTTCCGCTTCTACTCCTTCTTCTTCTTCTTCTTCTTCCAAACCTTCTTCTTCTAAAAATTTTTGTAACTATTGTAAGAAAAAAGGTCATGAAAAAGCTGATTGTTTTAAGCTTAAAAAGAAGAGTTTAGTCATCACTACTCAAGAGGAGGATGCTTCCAAAGGTCCCCTTGAGTCGGTAGGAGAAAGTAGAGTATACACGAAATTACGAGGTAAGCTCAATGAGGTTACCTTGGTAAATGTAAGTTCATCAGGGGGCGCTCGTGATGCTTTGTTCATCACTCGAGCTCATTTGCTCCATAATTTTGCAACAGATTGTATAGTGGATAATGGCTCACAGAAAAATCTAATTGCGAGGTCCATTGTCGAGCGATTGAAGTTACCTATGGAGCCTCATCCTCAACCTTATTCTTTGGGTTGGAAGGATAGTGGAAGGGGCTCAGAAATCACTCACACTTGCACATTAAAATTTGCACTTGGCCCACATTTCATAGATCAAGTCACTTGTGATGTGACTCCTATGGATTGTTGTGGGATTTTGCTTGGACAACCTTTTCAGTATGATCGGAGAGCTGTTTATGATGCTTTCAAAAGAACCTACACACTTCAAAAATATGGTAAGGTCTTTCTCATTAAAAGCACCAACACTCCTAACATCATTCTAAATTCCAAGCAAACCAAAAGGGCAATTAAAAAAGGTGGTGACGTTGCTCTAATTTTCATTCGCTCTCAAAACACTCCTACATCCACATCCATTCCAAAGCAACACTCTTCAATGGATAAAATATTGCAAAATTACTCACACATATTTTAGGAGCCAAAGTCTCTTCCTCCAATTCGCACAATTAATCACAACATTGAAATCATTCCTGGTTCTTCACTACCTAATGCTCCCATGTATAGACAATCTATTTTGCAAAATGAAGAAATAAAAAGGCAAATAGAAGATTTGTTGTCTAAGGGTTTCATTAAGGAAAGTACTTATGCTTGTGCCTCACCTATTTTGTTGGTTCTTAAAAAAGATGGCACTTGGAGATTGTGCATTGATTTTCATGCTTTGAACAAAATTTCTGTAAAGAATAGATATCCACTACCACGCATTGATGATTTATTAGATCAGCTCCAAGGAGCTAAGTTCTTTTCAAAAATAGATCTCAAAAGTGGATATCATCAAGTGCGTATCCAAGCTGAGGATACATGGAAGACAACTTTTAAAATGAAGATGGGCCTCTTTGAATGGTTGGTCATGCCCTTCGGTCTTACTAATGCTCCTGCAACCTTCATGAGGTTGATGAATGATGTATTTCGTGATGTACTTGACAAATTTGTAATAATATATCTTGATGATATATTGATATTCTCAAAAACTTGGGAGGAACACCTTGGGCATATCCATCATACACTTGATCTTCTTGCGAAGAATCAATTATATGCCAATTCTTCCAAGTGTTCTTTTGGCAATACTTCAGTTTCTTACCTTGGTTATGTGATTAGTGAAAGTGGAATTCAGGTAGATCCCACCAAAGTTGATGTTTTACTTAAGTGGTCCCCTCCTTCAACTCTCACTGAGTTAAGGAGTTTCCTAGGACTTGCGAATTTTTATCGCAAGTTCATTCCTCAATATTCCACTCTTGCAGCTCCATTGCATTATCTCACTAAGTCTAAAGTTCCATTTCATTGGGAGAAAAGCCAAGATATTGCCTTTGAGAAACTCAAAAAGAAACTTTGTACAACACCTGTGTTAACTTTACCTGACCTCTCTCAACCTTTTGAGATTGAAACGGATGCCTCTAAAGTTGCCTTAGGAGTTGTGCTCAAACAGAATGGTCATCCGATTGCTTATCATTCAGAAACTTTTTCTGCTGCTAAGTTGAACTATTCTACATATGACAAGGAGTTGTATGCATTAGTTCAAGCTATCAAGTACTTGGAGACATTATCTTTTGGGAAAATATACGGTAGTACACACTGATCATATGCCTCTCAGGTTTTTACAATCTCAAAGTAAAATTGAAGAATCAAGACATATGAAGTGGGCCTCTTACCTCCAACAATTTCACTTGGTGATCAAGTACAAAAAGGGGAAGAGTAATACTGTTGCTGATTGTTTGAGTAGGCCTCCTGCCGCTCTTGCCTTAACGAGTTATGTCCACTTCACACTTGGGATTTAAGACTTGGCCTAATCAGTATTCACGGGATCCTGATTTTGGGAAAATATTTGAGCAAGTGAGTAAGCCTTCTTCTTCCAATTTGCGTCCTTTCCAAGATTTCTACATCAAAGAAGGACTTCTTTACAAATTGGACAAGGTTTGTGTTCCTTGTGAGCCTAGGGTGTCACTTCTTAAGGAAGCTCATTCTACACTTTATGGTGGTCACTTTGGGAAGCACAAAACACTTCATCACTTGCAAAGATTTTTTTACTGGCCTAAAATGCGGAGGGATGTGTTGAGATTTCTCAAACGAGTGTGCGGTTTGTTGTCGTTCAAAACCATCTAACGGGAATTTTGGCTTAGGCATGCCTTTGCCCATTCCTTCCCATCCTTGGGAAAGCATTTCCATGGATTTGGTTAGTGGTTTTCCCATGACAGTGCGACAACATGATTGTGTGTTCGTGGTGGTTGACAGATTCAGTAAGATGGCTAAGTTTATTCCATGCCGCAAGACAAGTTCTGCAGTAGACTTAGCCCAATTGTTCTTTGACAACATTTGGCATTCCTTTGGTCTACCTACCAGCATTATATCGGATCGTGATTCACGCTTTGTGGGTCACTTTTGGCATTCTTTGTGGAAAATTTTGGGAGTTTCCCTTAACTTTTCCATCGCCTATCATCCGCAGTCGGATGGGCGGACTGAAGTGGTAAACCGTACCCTTGTGCAAAGTTTACGAATCTATCATCACGCTTCACCGGCAAAGTGGGACTTGAGTCTTACTCATATTGAACATGCCTACAATAGCGCCCTACATTCTTCTACGGGTCACTCACCTTTTGAGGTTTGTATGGGATTTCAGCCCTTGGCACCTTATGAGTTACCTTTGTCTTTGCCTTCTCCTGTCACTTCACATCTTCAGAAGGAGCAAGACAAGGCACACTCATTTATTCAGCACTTGCACAATCTTCAATCAAAGGTGATTGAGATTTTGCAAAAGACACAACAGCAACAGAAAAAGGCCATGGATCGACATCGCATTCCTCATCCATTTCAGGTTGGTGACAAAGTTTGGTTGCATCTTGACAAGCGACGTTTTCCTGATAAGACTCATAGTAAAATCAAACCGATTCGCTATGGGCCTTATACTATTCTTCAACAGGTGTCCGAGAATGCTTTCTGCCTTGATCTTCCCGCACACTTGGGAATTCATGACGTCGTCAATGTAGATCTTTTGAAGTTGTACTTTGACTCTACATTGGAGACCGCACCAACTATCAGTCATCCTGTGGACGTGGTTCCTGATTCTCAGTTACCATTGGATTTCGATCAGATCTATGACACGAAGACTCGACAGACTCGCCAGGGGTCTACCACCTCATATCTTGTGGCTCGACGAGGACAGCTGCCGCATCAGGCTCGTTGGATTTCTTTTCATCAGATGTCCCGTGACTTTCCTACTCTTCTGAAAGCATTGGAGGCCAATGCTTCTATTGTGGGGAGGCATGATGAGGATTGATGTTTGATCACTCATATGACCCCTCTAGTAATTCCTAGCTAGGTTTGCATAGTTTATTTCTTGCAAATTAATATTGTAAGTGAGTCTCCTTCTCACATGCACTTGTGGGCACTAGTTATCTTCTAGTTGTCATTTAGGAGTGTTAGTTAGGAAGTGTGAACTCAAAGTAGGAAGTGTGTACTTCAAGATAGCTAAAATGGATCTTATAGTTAGCAATATTCCTTTCCTCTTAACTTAGAAGTTACGTGCATTCTCCTTTGCACTTTTGTAGCTTATGGTTAAGCATATTGGATCAAATCCATGATTTGATGGGTTTGGTTATGTATTTTGGGCCATTAGAGCCTATATAATGAGTTTGTAAATAATATGAAGTTAGTTGGATTTTCAATCCTTTTCATATCTCCCTATGATGCTTCCCAAAAATACATCCCTCACATGTACCACTCAAAATAAAAATGTGTGGAGGTCTAGTGGCCATCTAATGACGACTCATGTATCTCAAGGATCCATAACTAATATGCCCAAGCCTATGGTGCCATCTCTAACTCTCATCATTTGCATGTGCAACCATAGCCACAAAATCTTTCTTCCTAGGAGAAGAAACAAAAGGAGTCAACCTTTCTCCCAACTTATACATTTGGTCCAACTCATCATAATAACCAAAAACAACAATTTTAAATCCATTTTCTATATCCTTCATTAGCCAACAATCAAACCAAAATATTACTTTCTTATTTGTATAAGTATGCAATAAATAAATAAGATATTGGGACCAACATTAGGAACATGAAGTACCTTATAAAAAATAAGATTAAATACTAATCAAAGAAGAGTCATCTCCAATATGACACACTCCCTTGAATGTGATTTGTTGCACCCTTGTAGGAGATGTTTGTGCTTCATTATTTATCTTGTTGCCCTTGAATCTATGATACACTCATTAAAAGAGGTGGATGTTCAATATGAGGAATAAAAAACTCCATGTGCCTGTGAAGTCTCTCCATCAAAACTATCCTTACCTTGTGCATAGAAGAGAGTAACATCAACATCCCTATTTTTTATTGCTTCTAAAATATCTTGATATGAATATGATAAAATTTTACTTTATGTTCTTCCTTCTTGCAATACTCATGCCTTGGATTTTTGAAGAGCTTCTTGGGATTCTTTTCATTTTGTTTTGACTTCTTATCACTTAGATATTTGACAATAGCTTCCTTAATATGGGTCTAATTACTGAGAAATTTACCCTTACACTTTTGTCTTCTATCTTGATGATGTAAAAAATACTTGAATACCTCATCAATTTGTGGTGTAGGAGAATTAGGAAAATAGACTTGAAGTATTTCAAAGAAAATAACTATCGCATATGTCTTTGACACATTGTTAAAAATTATATTGAGTAGTTCAATGTTCTTCTCCTTATCCATAATTTTCTAAGCTTCTTCTATAACCCTAGGTATTCCTATTATAGTCTTAATATATTTTTGTAATTTATTGAAATGACTAATGTACTCATCAACAATGTCAAAAGAGTCCACCATCAAAGTGGAAAGCTCAACCTCAAACCTACTAATCTATGTAGAATTAATGTAATCACATAGTCCCTAAAACTTATCAAGCAACTCATTGGAATATGTGGTGTTACTAACACAGGTGTAACACATCTTGTCAATATGAAGAGCTATAGCACCAATAGCCTTGTCCTTCTTATCATGATAAATCTACTTTCTTTAGAATCAATAGCACAAAGTTCCTTGTTCATATATGTAAGTAACTCTTACTCTAGAGCAAAGCTTCAATCTTAAATTTTTAGGTAATACAGTTTGGACATTCATAAAGGGAACATGTGGATCCTTAACTATCCTACTAAAATATAACTTTATGTGTAAGTGTGACAAAAAAAAACACTACCATTGAAGAGATCTTAAAAAACTATGCAATTTAAAAAAATGGGCTCAAAATGCTTTTGTATGCAAAAGTTATAGCCCTCGATATTTTAGCTCAAAAATCACACAAAATACCTCAAAATATTTTTAGTACCTACAAAAAATGGGAGGTCACAACATGTTACTATGTAAGTGGTCAAGGGGGTGCCAACTCTGTGCTAATTGAACAATGTACTGATGAATCATGTGATACCACTTATCACAATCAGGGGCCTGCTACTTGTGCACTAACTATGTAGACCATTGGGTAGGATATTGACGAACAAGATTGTACCACTTATCACACTTTGATTAGGTCTACAATCTATGAACCATACTACACCAAATATTACATCCTAATTTGCTTTGAAACTCATGCTTTGCCAAGTCTATTGTTGATCGTGCAAATATATGATCATTGAGATTGAAGAGATGATGGATTTTGATTGGTTAAATTTATAATTATAGGTACCAAGTGTCAAATGATCTTCCATGTTGGCCATTATATGTTCTACCATGTTAAAAACCACATAATATATACAAATTGCCATAATAGTTGTACATATTATCACATCATGTGCCATGCCATCTCCCATGTCATCGACCACATCAACTGTATAGATTAAAACAACATCATATATCATGTCAAGTACATCATAAACATATTTAACTAAAAGGGATGATGTCATCAAGTGCCACATCATCATATAGTATCACATAACCAATCCTTCCCACATCACTAGTCCTTTTCATGTTATCAATACTAATGTCATCCATCTCAAAAAGGATTTGGTGCTAGGGGGTTCAAACTCATGATCTCTTCTTCCTTCCAATTCCTCAACATGGGCTATGTTAGCCACTAATCTAAGGTACCCCTTGGGAGTAAAGTGGCTAACACTATATAAAATAACAAACAATGGTTCAAACACCTTCATGTTAGAGAATATTACATTATTTGGTACATGCTAATGTACCCCCATGGTACCTTCATGGTACATCTTGTAAATATTATATTAGGAGTGAGTCTTAGTTTAGAGTGTGATTAATATTTTATGTAATGATGTAATGTGTAGGAAATGCACAATTATTATGTAAGTGTGCATGTGCAGAAAATGCACAAGTGCCATAAGTAAGCAAGTGTCAAGTAGAGAAGCCAAGAGTCATGAGACTTGGCATATGGAAATGAATAGTCAAGTAGACAAAGAGTCATTCTACTATGGCTATATATTACTCCATGGAGGAGAATCATCCAATAATTCATAACATACAATTATCAAGCGTAGAGAGTCAAGTGCTATATTTGTAAGAGAAAGAGGAGTAATAAAGGTTGCATACATTTGAGCAATTAATATTTTAAGTTCTGTCACATGCTTTGTTCATGTATGATTCAAACTATTTAACATTCATATTGCTGCTTATTAATGAATGTAATTGATATATTATAAGCCTTGATTTACATATTAATTGTCTCATATCATTTTACTTACATCATTATCTTGATCTTACCATATTATGGCTATCTTATGTTTGATCTTGTGGAAATTATACTATGATTTTTATATTAACATTAAGGCTTCAAAAGCCATCACTTGACTTAGTGTGTGTGTGATGTAGGCATGTGTTAGTATGATGCATGCCATCACTTCTCTTAGTGTGTGTGTGATGTAGGCATGTGTTATCATGATGCATGCATGCATCCCATCCCTTTTGGATCCACCATGTTAGGGAATATTCATTTTATAAATTTGAATTTTAAATTTTGGAAGAAAAAGAAAAAAATTCAAATGAAAAAATGAGTATCTAGAGGAAAAATGAGGCAAAATGCTAAACTTGGACCTTGGAATTTCACAAAGAATCCAAAAATATTTATAGTTTATTCATATCTATTAGGGTTTTCCCTATGTATCCTTTTTGTCAAACAACCAATCAAGATATCCTCTAATACCTATATAACAAAAAAATTGCTAGACCATTTTAGCAACTTTGACAAGCTACTTGAAGGTCTTTGCCAAATATGGAAGCCCACCTATGGATTATCTAGTACCATGGATCTATCTAAAAACAATTAGCCTCTTATTTTCTTCTTTCATGGTGGCTAAAAAATCTATGCTATCATTTGTGTTGCTATTGGACATAAAAAGTTGAAAGAGAAAATGAAAACAAATTATAAAAGACAAATAAGGTTTTCAAAAAACTCAATCTTGAAACTAATGCATCCATCTCATTAGAAATTAAAAAAACAAATAGGATTGAGTTCCAATGAGAGGAACAAAGGAATATGTTGATGAATATTTCTCTTAGAGAAAAAATGTTGAATCCAATGAGATCCTCGTGATGCAAGTCCTCCTATGGTTTTATCACAAATTTTTTTCTTTCAATTCGGTAATCAACTCACAAAAAAATCTTTTTGTTGCTCCAAACACAATTAAACTTGGGAGTAACCATGGAAGCCAATATTTTGTCGACAAGCAATCAAGTAATGAAGATTCACATATGCTCTGAAACCATGTTAGATTTCATAGTGGTTTCCATAAACAGATGGAATCAACATATTACCTTAGTATTGCAAAATGAAATACACATAAAGTAATGCATACAATATATTCAGGTGTTCATGGGTATTAAATAATCTCATTGTCAAAGAATAAAAATACACTTCAACTAATAGTTAAATGGTTGGTAGGATGAGGTATTTATATCCAAATACAAGTTACCTTTAGGCCAAGGTTAAGTTATTGACCTTTAGGATTAAAATAATAAAATATTTAAAAAATATAATTTTCAAGGTCTATAAGGGCCCAAAGGGCTTATATGTACAATGCAATATAAAATTTGTTTGTGGTATCAAGAGAAGCTTAACCACCACATATTCTAATAAAAACTAAGGTTCAAATCTTGCCAAGCTATATATTAAAATTTATCAAGATATTATAATACCATTATGTGGTCATGATGTAATATGATCGGGATATGTTTCAATCATATATAATTTATTATATAATATATATCTACATGAGGCTTAAACCTTAGAATGTGGTTTGTTGAAGTACAATGAGATAATATTATTAATATGTTGTTATTAGTTTTAGGTTATAGTCAAAGCAAAATAACCCACTTATATGGGGTATACAAGTGACAACCTCACCTTTTCTTATTTTAGATATTTGAGAAAAAATAGGGAGGGAGGACGAGCAAGGAGAAAGACTCACATTTTATTATTTCAAATGTTTGAAAAATAAGAATTATTAAGAGGAAAAACTAGGTTGCACGGAAGGAAAGTCATTTATGAAAGCCTTAACTAGAAGGAAGGATACCTTGGTTGGTGACATGAGGAAAAGGAATTCTAATATAATCCTTATCTAGATTATCAAAGATGAGGTGATAAAGAATGACGTTAGTTCCTTAAAAGTAGAGGGTTAATATATAAGTTCCATGGATACTTTCCAAGTTTTTGAAGATTCAAAATTGGATCAAGTGGAAGTGGGGATTGAATTCTCAATTACTCCATGATTTTTCTTTCAAAAGGATTTTTTCTTATCATCTTGTCAAGTTCAAAAATTAGGGTAAAATAATGAGTGATGGCTTAAATATGCTTTATATTTAAGACCATGGAAATATAATTTGTGGAAGTAAAAGCTATTGAAAGGCTTGCCATGTGGGTAAGGTTTTTTGGACTTTCATATCAACTTATCAATATAAGGAAGTTTTGAGTGTGAGACAAACAAAGTCTCCCCAAGATCGAATAATGCTCCACAAGATCAATCACACACAAAAGAGGAAAACCCACAACACCAATATTAAGTAGTAAAACCCTACTTCAAATGAAGAAGGGAAACATCCACTATGAAGCTCACTATATTACTCAATGATTCAACAATACAAGAATGCTTCAATGTTATGCAACAATATGCATCAACATGATATATCAAGATGTAGTAGACAACATCCCTATTTAAAGAGAAGCTTTTCTACTACAACCCTAAAATTGTCCTAATATTATCACAATCTTATCTTGAGATGTGTGACAAATATTATCACAATCTTATCTTGAGATGTGTGACAAGTGGCATCTATCAAATATTAAAAAGTAATTGGTTACTTTTTTTTTAAGCAAAAAACCCCTTGCGAGGTCCGCCTTGGTCTGAGAGACCATGAACAGGGGGTTCTACACCGTCAAAGTCACTCGGGAGTCGCACCCGACCCTGCCCGTACCAACATTATCAATTAGATTTTGGATACCCAATTCAGCTTTTTGGTAGGGTGGATATTTGAACCTGGGACCTCCCTTGGAGGATTGCCCTCTCCTCTCCAAATCACCTACAACATCTGGGTAATTGGTTACTTTTTAATATTTGCTAGAAAAGGGGAAATAATTTTTCCCACAAATTAAATATTCCTAGCACCCTTATTTTATTTATTAATTGGGTGAGAATATTTTTACATAATTTCTAATTCAAATATTATTCTTTAGACTTTATATTTTAGTCTAAGAATAATTTACACAATGTTGCATTACATATTCCAAGATTGAGGAATAGTGACAATACTCTAGGGGAATTCATCTAGGGGGAATATAGCTACTAAGGAGTGAAAAAATGCTTCATATGCTAGGATAGGAATTGCCATGGATATTTAAAAAAAAACCTTTGCCATAATTAGCTAAATATTGAATTTGAATCAAGAAAATGGGATCAACAAGTGGATTATGAAAATATTGCATTATAATGCCATAATTATTATGAGGTTAAACGCGTGGTAAGAGATAACAAAGTGAAAATAATGGAGAAAGAGACAAATAAGTTTAATCATGAGATAAATTTTTTATTTTTTTAAGCGAAAAACCCCTTGCGGAGCCGCCTTGGTCTGAGAGACCACGAAAAGGGGGTTCTACATCATCAAAGTCACCCGGGAGTCGCACCCGACCCTGTCCGCACCAACATTATCAATTGGATTTTAGATACCCAGGAGTCACACCCAACCCTGCCCGCACCAACATTATCAATTGGATTTTAAATACCCGGGAGTCGCACCCGACCCTGCTCGACCCTATGCCCAACCTGTTGAAAGTGACACCTCAAAAGGGGTGTTTTCCACTATAAAATTATTTATCATGAGATAAAATTTAATATGAAACATAGAGATCATATTTTACTAGAAGTTGGATTAGATCAAGAAATTTCCACTCCCAAAAAAATAACAAAGAAAGTCTCTTTATATCATCAAATGGTGAAGGCCATCATGGTTCACTTGGATCAACCATTAAAAGAAACACAAAATAATACAAGGGATGAGGAAGTACACTGTGCACATTCAAATTCATAAGGAATTAAAGGTGCAAAGAAAGATGTAGAGCCAAATTTTAAAACAAAGAAAATAAAAGAAGTGAAGTGTAATAAAGGTAAATCATCTTTATTTTCCTCAAATAGTATAAGATCTCATTATAATAGAATGAAAGAGGTGTCAATTTTATCCCTTACATTTTAGGGTTTCAAGAGCAACATAATAAATAAAGAAGTATGAAGGATATATATGAAAATTTATGATTTTTAGGGAAACAAAAGAAAGTAACTACTATGGAGGATGGTCCTTGCACTTTAGCGCATCCATAGAAATATACAAAAGATAGTGCTTAGGTTATTCCTTGCACTTTAGATCCTCTAGATGATAAGTTTCATTATAAGTAATTTAGAAAAATCTAAGAAATTGATGAAGATGGAAGTGTTGGTGGGAATGAAAAAAGGAGAGGAATACCCTTAAAGCAAAAAGAAAGATAAAAGGAAAATCATAGGCATGTCGACATGTAAAAAAAATATTGCAAGTGTTAACATGAAGTGGGGCTAAACCTTTAAAAAAAATAAAAATAAAAGTGATGATGAAAATGGTATCTTGGAATATTAGGGGTATGAATATGATGCTTAAAAAATAGTTAATAAGCAATTAATTTGTTATAGTTATGATTTTTTTTAATACAAGAAATAGAAATAAATATTGAGGAATGTAAAGATGTGATGAGCTTTAGAAATGCTCATTTTTTGTACTTCTTTCCCTATAAAATGCAGCACTTATTTTTATAGATGTATATGTTTTATAAAAATTATATACATATTTAACAGTTTATTTTACATGTTATTTAATATTTGTCTTTAAGTGTATTTTGTGTAGATTTTGTGGAAATTATTGCATTTTAGCATGTTTTCATCGAGGTCCCACTTGGACCTGGCACTTGCAATTTCATGAAGGCAAAACCTCTACGGTAAATTGGTGTGAAGTATGAAGTCAGGCACCCAATTCCTTTTGAAGCACCCGACTTTCGTTCGACACTTAACTGTTAGGCACCTTATTCCTGATTAGGCATCTGCTTCTTGTTAGGTGCCTGCTTCCCGCTAGGCACCTGCTTCTTGTTAGGCGCCTGACTCCCGTGTTGGCACATTTTTTTTGACTTCTATAGATGAGGTGCCTGATTCTATACTTCTACATAAGAGGTGCCTGATTTCCACTAAAGCAAAATTCCAGCACAACTCTATGGTCGACAAAACAAAGCAAAATTTTAGCAACAAGCATAAATGGAGTTTCAACATTGAAACCGGACCAGGGACGATGTCAAAGATGACTATTAATCTATTTTTCAGCTACTACATGAAATATTTATGTAAATCGAGTAAAGCAAATATTAGACGTATTCTAAAAACAAAATACGTTGAAATAGCTCACCAAGCTCAATATTTTACTCGATTCCTTCATTCATGCAAGCGGTTGTAAAATAGAATCAAAACTTTGATTTATTTTCCCAACTGTAACAGGGTGTCG
Organism: Wollemia nobilis; assembly: GCA_028583015.1. Classification (NCBI taxonomy): domain Eukaryota; kingdom Viridiplantae; phylum Streptophyta; class Pinopsida; order Araucariales; family Araucariaceae; genus Wollemia; species Wollemia nobilis. Next base: position 110,422 of record JAQPPZ010003333.1, read on the forward strand.
CATATCTTATAAATATACAAGCCACCCTTGAAGACGGAGATATTAGACTTTTCCTATAAATTATTTGCTACAATCGTTAATAAAAAATTTCTGAGTTATTTCCTATTACGTCTAAGCACCCGATGAAGATTTAATGTGGGAAGAACCTGCTGGAAGCGTGGGACCACTTACACTAGGGTTCTTCCCTTAATTTCCCTTATTTTTTATTATTTTATTTTCTATTGATTAATTTGCTTTCCTGTTATTTTCCCCTGTTTTCAATAATTTTCAACAAAGTACCATTTCAATTTCTATGTGCATTTTAGTCATGTTTTCATAAACATAGGATAAATTATTGGTTTGGAAACTAAAATAAAAACTTCAACGAACACCAATACCCCCCCAAACCATAAATATGAGGGACTAATCTCCGAAGGAGAGAAGCATATATTGTGCACGACTGCTCACAAGACTACGAGCTACCCCATGTTGATACTTAAATAGAGGTAATTAATTGAACCATAGGAAAAAATAACCAATGTTTTTTCCAAAATTTTGGTGTTGTTGTTGGGGAGTAGCCACTATAATTTCTATTTTTGAAGGAAGCATAGTAGCAGTAGTTTAGACTGATTTATCTAGAAACCTTCATCTGAAACTTTGTATGAGTCCACCTAAGAATAGAGGACCGGATGGTTGTTTTGTAAAAAATAAAGAAGTTGTTTTTCAAAACCCTTCTACTTCAGTATCATCTAAACCAGAGACTAAAAACTCTCCATCACAATATCCACATGTGCATTGGTTGGAACCCCCACTATTTGCATAGGATCCTTCTGAAACAATTTAGTAGAATCTTAGAGTAGGATCAAAGATAAGTAGAGTTCAATCTGAGGAATATCTACTGAATACCCAATGCTGGAAAGCAGTATTAGATAGAAAAATCTCAAATACTAACTTATCCATCCTTCTGAAGGATAAAAAAATGAACTAGAAGCATTGAAAACTGCTCTAAATAGAATGGCAATAAATACAGAGGAAGCATCCACTAGTTTTAGTTTTCCAATAGGAGAGGTAGGAGGAGATCACAAGACGAAGCACATATCTCTTTCCCACCTTCTAACATTTAGAGGACTACCAATAGAAGATCTAGATCTGTTTTTGTTTACATTTGATATTTTATGCAGATCTGTGGATTACACCACAAATACTCAAAAACTAAAATTATTCCCTTCCACCCTTGATGATTCAGCTTTGCGCTGGTTCATCAAATTAGGGGATAAACATATAACTACTTGAGAACAGTTGAAAAGACTTTTCCTAGATCGGTATTAGGATTTTGGCAGAGCATGAGATGCAAGAGAAGAAGTCCTAGACATGACACAAAAGGAAGGGGAATCTATGGAAGAATACTAGGATAGATTTAGATTCAATTTGTAAAGATCACCCCATTCAAAACTAGGAGATAGGCCCCTAAGAAGCATTTTTTGAAAGGACCGATGAATGAATCCTTGGAAGCCTTAAACATGATCTTTGGAGGGGATATTTACCAACATCAAATGGATGATATTTGATGTTTGTGTCAAAATTTTTTAAGAAGTAAAGGTAAGTTGATCCCTAGAAATATCAAACAATCAGCCATTATCACTAAAATAGAAATAGGCAACATGCTTGAAGACCTTAAGAGCAAGATGTTATCATATCTGGCTCTTCAAATAAATATCCTTCTGCTTCAAAAAAAAAGTAGGATAATGAGGCAGCATTGGCCTACTTCCATCCTAAATGTAGAGGAAAACATCTTAGAAATGAGTGTCCAAAAATTAAAGTTTGTGTATGTACTATCTGTAAAAAGGATCATAAAATCAAGTTGTGTCCATAGTTAATGAAATCTAAAGAGGAACCTGAAGTAACAGAAGCATACTTCATGGGTAATAGGAGAAACTGACAATAGTCTCCTATGTATAACAATATGTAATCAGGAATGCCATATTATGGGGGTAGTAATTACCAAAACTAAGGTAAAGCCCAGCCACCCAATATGGGTTGGTATGAGAAACAACCTTGGAATCCATTTCCCCAAGGAGCAAATCCTTACAACCCTTACTCTTGGATTCAATACTAGTAGCCTGGGTAGCAATGGAGAAACTAGAATGATTGGAATAAGTATCCATAGCATCCTACTCCAGCTCCACTATAACCAAGTCTACCTACTCCTCCTTCTTCAAGGACTCCTATGTTACCAGCATAGCCTACAAAAAATCCAAACAACAAACAACAACCAACCTATTAGATGGAAAATGAGATGTACCCCATGTATAATATTAAGGTAGTTTATGATCCAATCTAGTTACGATCAGGAAAATAATTAGGTGTAGAAGTCACTCCTCTTGTCGAAGAAGAGGAACACATAGAGATAGAAAAAGGGGAATCACCCCTTATAGAGGAAGTAGAAGAAGAATCAACACTTGTAAATAATAAAGAAGGGATTCCACCTTTTCCACAAAGGTTGTAGGAACCCAAGAAACCAATACAAATAGAGTTTGATATTCTCTCTAGTTTAAAAAACTTAATGATCACAATCCCTTTCTTTTAGGCCATTAGAGACATACCTATCTATGGTAAGGCCATAAGAGAGTTGTGCCTCAAGAAACCAAGGAGGAAACTAGCTAAATCAAACAGTTTGGTAGGGTAGTTAGCTGACCTTATGTTAGGGAATACCTACAACCAGAAGTACTTAGATCCAGGAAGCCCTGTGTTAACTATAAAAATAGAGGGCTATGTTTTACCCAATACACTAGTAGATTTGGGGTCTACCATCAATGTCATGCCCAAGAGACCATGTAAAAATTACAAGTGACTAATTTGAAGCCCACTAAAACTATGGTGTAGTTGGCAGATAGGTCTACAATGCTCCCTGAGGGAATGTTGGAAGATATCACTATTACAGTGGATGCATGGGAGTATCCAATAGATTTCTTAGTGCTACAATCCAAGTCTGGGTTAGGTGGATACCCATTAATCTTAGGTAGACCTTGGCTAGAAATAACTGATGCTTACATAAGCTATAGAGATGGGAAAATGACCATTTCATATGGTTAGAATATAAAGAAACTAATCATACATCCACTTGCACAGTCTGCATATTTGTTGGGAGAACCTAAGAATGAAAGTCAAAACATTGGTGGTCTATCAATGATCCAACCTATCATGACACTTGATGAGTTGGAAGATGAAAATGATGAGGATAAGATGATATCTCACTTTTTTTAGGGAGAACCCTCCTATCCTCCTCCTGAGTTACCATTAGTAAAAGACCACCATATTTAGCAAATAGAAATTACACCTAGTATAATGTTGAACATAGATAACAAGTTGATATCTGAAAAACAAACCAAACTGAAACAAACATTGGAAAAACATCAAGATGCCTTTGCTTGGGAGTATTCTGACATGAGAGGAATAGCTCCTAAGACCTGTACTCATAGGATATATCTGGAAGACCAGGTTAAACCAGTAAGACAACCACAGAGGAGAATGAACCCCACCATGAAAGAAATTATCAAAATAGAATTACAAAAACTCCTCATGGTTGGATTCATCTACCCCTTTTCAAATAGTGAGTGGGTATCACCATTAGTGGTGGTGCCCAAGAAGAATGGAAAGTGGAGAATTTGTGTTGATTATAGGTTGTTGAAAAAAGCAACTAAGAAGGACCACTTCCCTTTACCCTTCATAGATCATGTCCTTGACACCTTAGTAGGCAAGAAATATTTTTCTTTCCTAGATGGATTTAGTGGATATAATCAAATCCAAATAGGGGAAGAAGATCAAGACAAAACCACATTCACTTATCCATGGGGAACATTTTCTTACCGAGTTTTACCATTTGGTCTATGCAATGAACCTGCCACCTTCCAGAGGACAGTTCTAATAATTTTTTATAACATGATTGTGGAGGTATATATGGATGATTTCATTGTATATGGATAAAATTTTAAAATCGCCATAGAAAATCTGGAAAAGACACTTAAACGGTGTGAGGAAACTAACATGTCCCTAAGCAACGAGAAATGTTATATGTTGATGCAATAAGGGATAGTTTTAGGACATCATATTTTTGCAACTCAGATTAAAGTAGATAGAAAAAAATAGAAGTCATCCAAACCCCGCCTACTCCCAAAACACAGAAGGATATCTACAGTTTTCTAGGATCAATTGGTTACTATATGAGATTTATATCCGACTTTAGCAAAACTGCTAAACCTCTTACCACATTGTTAACTAAGGATACAGAGTTTGTTTGGACTGAAGAATGTGAACAAACATTCAACACCTTAAAGGAAAAACTAAATACTGCTCCAATGCTAAGAGGTTCAAATTGAACCATACCTTTTCACATATATACTAATGCATCTAAAAATGCAATAGGCTTAGTACTGGAACATAAATATGGGGATGATTTTTATGCCATATATTATGTTAGTAAAAACCTCATAGGTGTTGAATTCAATTATACTATCATAGAGAAAGAGTTTCTTGCAATAATACATGCTCTTAACAAATTTTGTCATTACATCACAGGATATCAGGTTTTTGTACACACTGATCACTCAATGATTAGATACTTGATAAAAAAACCTGGGATTAGTAGCAGAATTATCAGATGGCTATTGCTTTTACAAGAATTTTATGTGACAATAGTGGACAAGCTAGGAAAGAACAATGTGGTAGCTGATTTCTTGTCCAGATTAACACCTCTAGACTATGCAGCTACAAAGGATCAATTTCTAGATGAGCATTTGTTTTCTCTGAATGATAAGATACCCTGGTACATAGATATGGCTAATTATTTAGCCATTGGTAAAGTATCCCCTACACTTTTACCTTGTGAAAAATAGACTTTAATTGAGAAAAGTGTAGATTTATCATGGATTGATGGGTGCCTATTTAAAATAGGACCTGATTAGGTCATGAGAAGATGTGTTGTTGAGAATGAAATAAATGAAATACTGAAGGCTTGCCATGATGAACCTTGTGGTGGCCATTTTGTAGGAAAAAAAACTGCATATAAAGTGTTGCAAGCTGGTTATTACTAGCCTTCACTATTCAAAGATGCAACCAAACATGTAAGCCAGTGTGATCAATATCAAAGGATGGGTAGATCTACTCTCAGAGATGAGATGCCACTCCAACCATATATTCATATTGAGCCATTTGATAAATGGGGGATGGACTTTGTAGGATCCATTAATCCACAGTTAGGAGGTAAGAGGTATATCCTAGTTTGTACTGACTATGCGACTAAGTGGGTTGAAGTGCAGGTTTTACGTGATTCAAAGGAGAAAATTGTAGAATATTTCTTGTATTCATAATTTTTTATAAGATTTGGGGTTCCAAGAGAGATCACTACGGATCAAGAACCTCAATTTACTTCAAGTGTGATTCAGGAACTCATGCAACAATATAAAATCAAGCATAACAAAACCACTCCCTACCATCCACAAGTGAATGGGCAAGTTGAGGTAACCAATCGAGAGTTGGAAAATATCCTAACAAAGATAGTGTAACAACATAGGAAGTACTGGGCTACTAGATTACTAAAGGCAGTGTGAGCCTACAGGACCACCTGGAAGACTACTACTGGTTTCACACCATTTCAGATAGTCTATGGGAAGAGTGTTATGATGCCTTTAGAGTTTAAAGTTAAAACACTTAGGACTACTTTAGAATTGAATATAAACCTTGATAATGCATAGAAAGAACAAATTTAGTAGCTTAATCAGCTAGATGAATACTGCCTTGATGCTCTACAAAAAATAGAGATAATTCAAAAACAAAGGGCCAAGTGGCATGACCTCCACACCAGGCCAAAGTAGCTTAAAGTGGGAGAATGGGAATTATTATATGATTCCCAGTTCCTAGAAAGGAAAGGTAAGATCATGCAACATTGTATGGGGCCATATGAAGTGACAAGAGTCATAAAAAATGGGGCTATAAGGATCAGAATAATTGATGGTAGCAACATTATCTTAACAATCAATGGTCATCATCTGCATCCATACCATATGTCTGAAGCATACGTAATTGAGTCTAGATTAGGCATGGGGGAGATCCTAGTTGATTCTAATTTTATCTTGAGTTAGTAATGTGGACCTAGCCTACACAATCCCAAAGATAATTATTCTTTCAAAGTTTTTCTTTTTTTTAGTTGTATTTTTGTTTTGCAAGAACAATGCCCTGAGTGCAGCTGTTAGGCAGCTTGGGAAACCTAGGCCTAACAAGCATTGGATCCATGAACCTGCACATTCCTAGATTTCTAGGAGAAATTTCTTGTAGTAGGAGTAGCTTATACCCACTTAGAGAGGGAAATACTAAACCTAAATCTACACAAGAGTGTTTGGATTGGTCTTTATGGATAATAAAACACTCAACTATTGGTTCAGGGGTGAATTCTGATTTTGTTCCTTCTTCAATCAGAGCGTTGAATGACCTGATCAACCTTACAACGGATATACAAGGAAAATTCAACATCCATTGAATAAAGAGAAGCGTCTAATTTTCTATTTTTCGATAGGAAATGCGCTTGATTCCCATTTTATGATAGAAGGCACCTGATTCCCATATTACGACAGAAGGCACCTGATTCCCATACTATGAAAAGGAGGCACCTGATTCCTATTATACGGTACAAGGTGCTTGACTCCCAACATGTTAAGAATATGGTGCTTGCATCCCGTCTTATGGCAGACCGACACCTAATTTTTGGTTTTTCCAAGAAAAAGGGTGTTTGAATTCCATTTGTCGAGACAACAACACCAAATCTTCTATGTTAAAAAAAAAATTGTTTTAAAAAGTATGACACTCGATAGTTAGCTAAGGCACCTGCATCCCAAGTTAAGCATAAGTGCTTGATTGCTAAGGTGCCTACTTCCCATGTTAAGCATAGCTCTCGATTCCTAAGGTGTCTGCTTCCTATTCCCAAGGCACCTGTGTGCCATAATTTGAAAAGAAGGTGCCTGATTTCCATATGGAAAAGGCACCTGATTTCCATATTTTTTGGCCATTTTCTACCTTGGAAGAATAAATCTTTAGTATTGGGATGTGGCCTGATCCACATCATCACCCCATGCACGTGCAAAGTCAAATCTATCACCAGATAAAATTAAAAGTTAACATCAACCAACTTCTGAGGAGGGGATGTTTGTCATCCCATGGGGGTATGTTTTTTCTAACCTTTGTTTTTAAATTTTGCAGGATGTCTCGAATAAGTCATATTATAGCTACCGAGAACCAATCACGTGGAAGATAATTTGTTGTATGGGAAATATGGCCATCATTATCCATTGTGGTTTTCCTAGTCATCAAACACCAGCCAATAGCAATGCACCATAGATATCTATGCATATACACACTGAATGAATTTACGTGCATGATTAAATTTTTTGTTTTATTTCTATATTTTTTTCATACGCATGTGTGTCTATGGAAAAGTGTCGGCACACCCCCCATTATTTTCTTAGCCGCCTGAATAACTCCACTTGGCACTATGCTACGTATTATGGCTCTGATTGGTCAATTGCTTATGGTTATCACCTCTACACAATCGGACACATGCTCGAAGGAAACTTACCATGAATAACCATAATTGTTTTTTATTACGATAATTAACTACCTGTGTGCAAGAAAGCAACTATTTTAAAAATTGCTTACTAAAATAGCTATTGTAAGTTGTCTTCAGAAAAAAATTAGAGTGTAAAGTGCTGTAGCAATTCAGGGAGAAAAACCAGAAGCATTGTCGAGTGAATTGCAAACTAAGGGAATTTGCACTCTAAGCATGGGGGGAAATCTAAGAACCATGATCTCAAGAAAATTGAACATACCGACTCCTCAAGGATTTCTACAAATGTGCAAACCCAATTTGATGTTGCAGGATGGATGGAGTACTGTCAAATGGTCAATCAGGTCCAAGATGCAGAGGTAGCTAATGAATTCGTAGCATCCATGAGGGATGGAATTGTGCATATACGAGGACTAGAGATTCTAGTCATCAAAAATTATATCACCACGGTGATGGGCCTTCCTATGACAAGGGAGCGCATGTAAAAGGAAGATAACCTTGATCTCTATGCACAAATATTCTTTAGGGGACCAACTGAGCACCTGACACGTGCTAGTTTACCTAAACACAACATCCTCGAGCTGCAGAGGGCGGTCTTCAAATAGATCGTGTGATTCTTCACTTTCTTTGGTAGGTACTCCACATTGAATGCAAATCATTTTTAATTTCTCAATCACATACTACATGGGGATAAAATCAACATCCTGCATTACCTTGCATGCACCCTCAAAGATGAGGCCAAATGATACTAGGTAGGTACAACATCTACCTTGGCTCACCATGGTCTGATTTCAACCCTGGTATGATATGCAGAGTCACATAGAGATGAGATAGTTGAGGACACCAAGGGTACTGATGCAGTTCCAAGGGAACAAGAAGAGGGAGAGGTGCCAATACATGATGAGCAGTTAGCCCAAGAGGTGACATAATGAGAAGAGATGGCGCCTGCATCCCAACCTACAAAAATTACAAGGGAAGCAGGACAAGACTCGTCCCCTATTTTTCTATAATTTGGTGAGGAATCAGGATAGGCATTGTCTTCCACTGGCCCTCAATTCAGTTATGAGGCAAGGCAGGATCTTCCAAGCCCTCCTTTCATGCTAGTTTCCACTAGAACTAGAAGTAGAAGGTCAAAAATATCAAGGGATTTTTTGAGCTCATCAAATGATGAAGCAGCAATCGATGAGTTGAATAGGGAAGATTACCTAAACCATATTTTACAAGATATTTCAAAGGGGTAAACTCCTTAACAGGAGGTTGCTACAGAAGATTTACCATAGGAGGTTCAGGAGGAAGATTTGCAGCAACAACTACACGTATTGAGAGAACAAGCTTCTACTTGGGAAGCTAAATATAGAGAAGAAAAAACTTTGTTTCAAGAGTCCAGGAAATAAGCTGCATTGAAAATGCACAAATTGTATAAAATAATTTAGAAACTATAGGGGTAACTAGAATGATTGCAACTACAATGCAGAGTAGTGGGAGCCAAGCAACCGACCAAAGTAGATGTAGCGATGCAAACTGATGGGACAACAAAGGTACCCCCTACTAATAAAAAAATAGAGTAGGGATTGGATGTTGTAATGGAAGTAGAGAAACCCTGTTCAACATCACATTCTGTAGAATAGGTAATTCAAGAAGATGAGGTTGTTGAGGAATCTCAGACCTCAACACAACCTACAGAAGAAGCAGATGAAGAGGATAATAAGATAGAGGCTAAAGAGCCTCAAGTTTTAGGTAAGGATGAAGATCCAGAATATTCTCCAGTTGATGTAGGGTCTAAACAAATTCAAGAGAAAGAAGTAGTTCCATCCGAGCAACAATTCATTGCATAGGAAGAAGAGGCTCAACAACCTGCATATACTAAAAACTAGGGAGCTACACCAGTACCAGAATACCCTAAGATGCACCCCAAAAAGCTAATATTAAAGTAGAAAGCTATAAGGGCATCTAAAAAAATACCCAAAACTAGATCAAGAGTTGTCGAATTGAAGAAATTGGGCATCAAATCCGATGAGGAATCAGAACTGGCTTCTGATGAGGAATGGGAGGCAGCAAAGGAATTATTTGTTGCCCAAAATTTTTTTTTTGAAAAGCTTAAAGAAGTTATGGCAATAGACAAAAAAATTGGAAAAATGCTTCTAAGAGGGCCCACAAGGAATAAAAAAAGAGGCCAAAAAGCAAGCCAAGAGGCCTCACAAGAAAATTCCAACTGTCCAACCTAATCAATTCTGGAGCTTGTATGGGTCGGTAGATGGTCAACCTTTAAGGATGAAGGTATATTTCATAAGGATAGGATTTATAGGTCCTGTGCCACTTGCAAATTAGACATCAAGCAATAAAACCCCTTCGATGACAAAAATAGAGGTCAAGACTAAACTTGAAATTGACCCAATAGGGGCCGATTTTCCCACAACCAAGGTTACTAAAAATTCTAGCATCCCATTTGGCGATGAATATGTAGTACCTATGGGTAAAAAGTTACCCCTTCACCATGAATACTGGAAAATGGTTGAGACCATATTCCAAAAGTATGCCACTAGTTCTCTAGCTACTATTTGAATGTTGAAAAAGGTAAGGTGGCCTAGACAAGGGAACCGCCAAAGAAAAGGGCAGGGCCAAGTGAGCCAGTTAGGTGCAGTAAGCGCCAAAAATAACAAAAATAGGAGGCAACCGCTCCCAAAGCACCAAAGGGGAAAAAGCCTAGAGACAAGGAAAAAACTAAGGCCACTGCGAAGAAAAGGAAAGATACCAACATGGCTTATTGGGATTTTGTAAACAAAACTGGTAATTACTAGTATAAAGTGGCACAGGGATGTGCCACCCCTTAAGCATGGGGGGATGATGAGCCTTAGAAATGCTCATTTTTTGTACTTATTTCCCTATAAAATGCGGCACTTATTTTTATAGATGTATATGTTTTATGAAAATTATATATATATTTAACAGTTTATTTTACATGTTATTTAATATTTGTTTTTAAGTGTATTTTGTATAGATTTTGTGGAAATTGTTGCATTTTAGCATTGTTTTAATCAAGGTCCCATTCAGACCTAGCACTTACAATTTTATGAAGGCAAAACCTCTATGGTACACCAGTGTGAAGTATGAAGTCAAGCACCCAATTCCCTTTGAAGCACCCGACTTCCATTCGACACTTAACTATCAGGTGCTTGCTTCCCGTTAGGCATCTGACTCCCATGTTGGCACTTGTTATCCAACTTCTATAGATTTGACACCTTTTTCCCGACTTCTATAGAAGAGGTGCCTGATTTCCACTAAAGTCAAATTCCAACATGACTCTATGATCGATAGAATAGAGAAAAAATTTAGCAATAAGCATAAATGGAGTTTCAGCGTTGAAATCGAACTAGGGACGATGTCAAAGATGACTATTAATCTATTTTTCAGCTGCTACATGAAATATTTATGTAAATCGGGCAAAGCAAATATAAAATGTATTCTGAAAATAGAATACGCTGAAATAGCTCACCAAGCTTGATATTTTGCTTGATTCCTTCATTCATGCAGGCGGTTGTAAAATAGAATCATAACTTTAATTTGTTTTCCAAACTATAATAGGGTGTGGCCGCATATCTTATAAATATGTAGGCCACCCCTGAAGATGGAGATCCTAGATTTTTCCTGTAAATTCTTTGCTGCAATTGTTAATAAAATATTTATGAGTTATTTCCTGTTAAATTGTCTAAGCATCCGGTGAAGATTTAATGCAAACAAAACCTACTGGAAGCGTGGACCCACTTACAATAGAGTTCTTCCCTTACTTTCCCCTGTTTTCTGTTATTTTATTTTCTATAGATTAATTTACTTTTCTGTTATTTTACCCTAATTTTGTAATTTTTAGCAAAGTACTGTTTTAATTTCTATGTGCATTTTAGTTCTATTTTCATAAATGTAGGATATATTATTGGTTTAGAAATTAAAATCAGAACTTCAATGAACACCAGTACCCTCCCAAACCATAAATATGAGGGACTCATCTCTGAAGGAGAAATTATAAGCATATATTGTGCATGACTTCTCACAAGACTACGAGCTATCCTAGGTTGACAATTAAATGGAGGCAATTAATTGAACCATAGGAAAAACTAACCAATTTTTTTCCCAACAAGATGCATTTAAAAAGATTTGGAAGATGGAGATTTATCTACCAGTTTTTTCTGTAGGAGCCTCAAGAGATAATGCAATAATATGAGACAAATGCCAAAGGGATGGACAATTTCTAGAAGAAAAATGTAATTGGGTTCTCGGAGCTTTTAGTAGAAAAGAGGAAAATATCAAATTTGGGGTTATAAATGCACATGCCTCAACTATAGTTACTCCTCATAAAATATTGTTAGGAATTTTTTTTTTTTTTTTTTTAAAGCGAAAAACCCCTTGCGGAGTCGCCTTGGTCTGAGAGACCACGGACAGGGGGTTCTACACCGTCAAAGTCACCCGAGAGTCGCACCCGACCCTACCCGCACCGAAATTATCAATTGGATTTTAGATACCCAATTCAGCTTTTTGGTAGGGTGGATATTTGAACCTGGGACCTCCCTTGGAGGATTTCCCTCTCCTCTCCAACTCACCTACAACACCTGGGTGGGAAATTCCTTTTCAACATGGATTTTAAAGGAGCTATTATCTTTTCATAGTTCTATACAAATTTATGATAATAGCCTATGAGTCGCATAAATATTTGAAGTCCATTAAGGGTGTGAGGTTTTGGCCATTCTTAAACAACTTGAATCTTTTAGGGTCAACTTTAAATTCATCTTTGATGACAATGTGATCCAAATACTCCATTTATTGTAACCCAAAAAACACTTAGACCTCTTAGCATAAAGTTCATTCTTAGAAAAAACCTATGTAGTATGATCCAAATGTTTGTGGTGCTCCTCCCAAGAGTAACTATAAATAAAAATATCATCAAAGAAAACTAGAATAAATTTGCAGAGGATCGAAAAATGGAATTCATCAAAATTTGAAAAATGGAAGGTGCATTGGTCAAACCAAATGACAACCAAGAATTCATAGTACCCTTCATGAGTCCTAAAAGTAGTTTTAGGAATATCATCATCCTTGATTCTACTCTCATGGTAGCCTAATAACAAGTCTAGTTTTAGAAAATATTGGGCACCATGCAATTCATCTAACAACTCATCAATTGTTGGAATGGGAAATTTATCCCTAATAGTAATTTTATCGAGTTATCTAAAATCCACACATAAATTCCAAGACCCATATTTTTTCCATACCAAAAATACTAGGGAAGAATAGGTACTGAAAATGGGTTGAATAACACTTGCAACAAGAAGTTCCTACACCATTTTCTCTATTTCTATTTTTTGTGCATAGGGATGCCTATAAGGGCAGATATTTGGAGGAAGAATACCTGGAATAAGCTGAATCACATGATCATGAGTATGATAAGGGTAAGTCCTTTGGGTTCCTAAAAAACTATGGCATGTTTTTATAATAACTATAATGTCTTTGGATGGTCATTGTCTCCACTATTTAAATATTGTCTAGCAAATAGTTGGGCCACAACACCATGTTTAGACTTTTCAAGAGTTTTTTCATTCTATGATATGTAACAATTTGAGTAGCCCCTACCTTAAAGCTCCTTAAGGTTTACTCTATCCCTTGTTGGATGCATTCCATCCACAATTTAGATAAATCCCATAATACAAGATCTAACAATCTCAGCCACTAAGCCTCCAAAACAACATCACACCCACCTAGGGGTAGGGCAAACATGTATACCTTAAGATTATATTTCCCTATTTGAGTTTTACTATTTTGACACTTTCCCTTATAAGGCAAAGTTCCTCCATTTGCATTCATGACCTCAAAGGAGTTACAAGTCTTAACATAATAATTTCCCTATTTTGCCACCCTTGGTTTAATGAATTTATGTGTGCTCCTAGAGTTAAAGAGAATTATGACCCATTATATTTTGAAGTGTCTTATCACCTTCATGGTTTTGTAAGTTGATACACCTAGTAATGCAAACAATAATTTTTTTGGTTGGGATTCTTTTGGGATGTCTAGATTCTCTATATGTTCCTCTTCATGATGATCCTCTCCCTCAAAATATTCTATATTTATTGGCTCATCTACATCCAATAATATTTTTTTTGTATATCCATTTATGCCCCAAAGCATATTTCTCATAACAATTATATCCATTTCCTTCCTAGTCAATAATTTAATTGGCAAAGCTTTATTTCCAATATTTGATGTGAACTTGGAGAAATATGGGTTTGGCCTATAATAATTTGGATGATCTCCTTTGGGCCAAAAAGTTTTCTTTGACTAATCTTGCCAATCCTATGGATTGCATCATAGACTGTGGTTTGAAAATTTTTACCTTGTCCTTGATATCATCTTTCAACCCAAATAAAACAACTTTAAAAAATTACTTCACTCAACCTCTTTGTCCTATTAGCTAATTTCTCAAATTAAGTTTTACATTCTTGGAAAATAGAGGATTTTTTCAATTTGGTTAAGGCTCTTGTAAAGTCCTCATACTCACTAGGACCAAAAGAGTGAGTAATTGGGACTTAAAGTCTTCCCAAGAAGGGTCAAGGGCCGTGTTATGTAACCATTGATACCATTATAGGGCCTCAAATTCAAAATCAAAAGATGCCATGGTGACCCAAAAATATTGGGATACATTATGGAGTTTGAAGAACTGATCTGCTTGACATAACAACCATCAACATCCTTTCCATTAAACTTGGAAAAAAATAATTTAAACATAAAAAATGGGGTATTTGTGTCAAAAAGAGCATGATGGAATCCTTTATCTTTATTGACTAAACTACCATTCAGTCCTTTAGTGTTGAGATGCTTGAATACCTTCGGGACATTTGGGACATTTGGCTTTGTAGGCTACTAAGTGAGTGGTTTAATTGCTCCATATATTCTCTTTGTTCTAACTCCTTCATTGATCCTCTAGTCCCTCTAGCCATATATGTATGATTTGGACCACTCCCACTAACTTACTAAAAATATAAGTGTTGTTCTAGGAGTTACTACTTTTAGTAATGAGCCAAAAAAAAGTGTTTGGGTACTATATAGCATAATGATTAGCTCAGAAAACAAATACAATGGGATAGGTCTCACAAAGACATTTTTTGGCACTCTAGAAAAAGTGCATGAAGCCTATATACCAAAATGATCAACTTGTCAAGACAATCACAATGAGCTATATTCCACAACAATGTTTTTTAGCACCCCAATTATTTTTAAGGGAGTGTTGTCTTCAAGTGTAGTTTGTTTTTCTCCTAGAGTCTTGGTTCACTCACAAAATTAACTTTTATCTAAAATCCCCTTAACAAGCTTTTTAATGTCTATTATAACACTATTATGTTAGATTCTATAGCTCCCTATCTTGGCAAACTATCACTGATAATTTCCCTAACTATTATGATTTTTTACAGTAGCAAAAAATTGCTACTGACTTTGACTCTGGCTGAAAGTATACCCAACCGTTACTGACTATTACCCTTATAGAACCTGTCTTGAATTTTATGTTCACCACTATTTCTTTTAGCTATTTTAGTACAATTAATTTTGTGATAGTGTAGTCTCTTAAATATGCTCACTTTTTGTGGTAGGATTCTTGGTTTTGGGTTTAACATTTAATAAAATTAGGGTACTCTAGGCTAGGGTGTATGTACTATCCATAACCCTTTGTTATACCACAATGATGAATGATAGTTCTTGGACAAATATTTTAGTCCACTACATAAGAAGGATTCCATGCATACCCTTGAGCATGCTACTCACCTCTCTAATAGTATGGAAGGGTGATCTTCCCAAGTGCTATACTTGGTACACTATGGATAGATACATGGTTGAACAACTTCCTATGGCTAAAGGTTTCTCCTAATATTAGGGGGGATCTACCAAAATACTTGAAGATACATGGGAGTTGAATTTTGTATATGGGTGCTATCTAAGGCCTAGGTATTGGAGCCTGATTACCCCTCACTTCACTAGACACTTTATAGGAAATCTAGCTTAGCTAATAATGACAACTCCTCCATGATATTTTAAAACCCTTGCCACAAGGTTTCTAACCTATTAAATTAAATAGAAAAAATGGTTATATTTTTTTAATAGGATAATAAACAAAAAAATAAAAACATATGAAATTTATACTTGATAGTTGAAATGGTAGGGCAAGAACTATCGTAGTTGTAGCAGATTACGACCCTAGAAAGTGCTCTAATACCACTTGTTAGGAACCTTAAATCACAATATAGAATTACTGGCCTCTTTGAGGGGGAAAACTACTTCAATACTTTGATTCAATATGAAAAATATACATTTTTTTATACCTATTTATATTTAAAAATACATTTCATGCAACCCTAACCTAATGCTCAAGAGTTGGCTTACATGCAAATTGCTACCCGAGCTAGAATCTTCTACCAAACAAATAGTTACATTCTTTATAATGATTACATGAAATGACCCCACTTGTATAGGCATCTCAAGTGCTACATATCATTACAAAATTATAAAATATCATTAGAAAGGGGTCATTACATAATAATGCTAGAATTACATAATGATATTAGGATGGGGTCCTAACAAAGATGTTAGAAGGACCTCCATTTTTATGTCAAATTCAATGATGATTCATAGCTATGATCTATGGATTCTTATGGTACTTTAACACAATTTTATCTTCTTTAGACATGAATGGTGGTACTTCTAGATTGTCTAATTAATAGAGGATTTTGCATCATTTTTCATTTTAAATGAAAATTTATATTCTATTGATTAAAGCTTTCCATATACATGGGATAATAGACAATTAGGAAAAATTGGAGAGTAGTGATGAGTGGGAAGGTAGCGACGGGAGGGCACGGGAGCGGGAGCGCCAACACTGTGAACCTGGGCATCGACAAGTTGGAGGGCCGCAACAAGGCGAAGGGAGGGCAGTCAAAGAATGGAGGCTCGACGAAGTTACCCGAAGATGGAGGAAGACGCGGGAAGGATCCGCCTGACAAAGGGAGAGACTGCCAATAGAAATCGTATGCAGAGGCAGCGGCTTCTGAAACCCCAAATGGTATTTTCACTAAGGACCTCTTTCCATCCGGGGATGAACTGGACATCCCGGAGGAAATCCTATCAAGTTTCGTCGAATTTGAAAAATTTACCCTAATCGGGAAGTTTATTGGAGGGCATCCCGATATGGAGACCATCCGCAGGTGGGCGGCAAGAAAATGGCGGACCTCGGGTCATATGGAGCTGGCTGCCCTATCCCAAGGTTTTTTCACAATTAGGTTGAATAATGCGAAGGATTACTATAAAATTTTGCTGGGGGCCCTTGGTTTCTGGGACGCAGGAGTCTCTTTCTCAAGAAGTGGGGGATGGATTTTAACCCCGAAACCCAGAGTATTAATATTGCCCCAATATGGGTTAGGCTGCTGAACCTTCCCATTTTTTGCTGGCATGAAAATTTTATCAGGGGTATCACCCATTCCATTGGTGAGTTGGTCACCATTGACCCTCCCACTCGGGCCCGAACCAGATTTGTCCAAGCTCGCTTCTATGTCTTGGCGGATTTGGAGGCGAACCTTCCATCCTCCATCACTCTTCGGTCTGGAGGCTCCATTCTTCATAAGCAAGTCATTAACTACGAAAATAGATCGGCCTTTTGCCCCCGATGTAGTTCCCAAGGGCATCTTCGGTCAAATTGTCCTCTTAAAAAGTCGAGGATGAAGGGTGGGGCTTTTGGAAACCCCCCGGAGCAAGAAGGAAAACAATAGAAACACCCTGTAGCGATAGTTCCTGAGTCTCCAGATCCTTCTGGGGTTCTCCCCGAGTCGGACGTCGTTCTATGCAATGTAAGTTCCCAACTAGAACCTCAAGTGGAAAAGGATCAGTCTCCTTCCCGTATGTCTGCTCAGGCTGATTTTCCTATTTGTCAAAACCAGAAACCTCCCGAGTCCCTACTGGAAGAGTATCTGTTGGGCAAGAGGGACGAATAGCATGGCAACATTAGTTCGCGAAACACTAGAAGCCGAAAGCAAGGGGTGGATTTTGGCTATGAAAGAAAACAGGGGCGACCTCCTAACAAAGAAAGAAGGGATAAGGAAATGGTAGCAGACATTGCAAATGGATCCCAACGGTTGCTTTTTCAAGAAGATTCTGACTCCCTGGTGGGTGATTCGCCT
Source organism: Wollemia nobilis (assembly GCA_028583015.1). Lineage (NCBI taxonomy): Eukaryota > Viridiplantae > Streptophyta > Pinopsida > Araucariales > Araucariaceae > Wollemia > Wollemia nobilis. The sequence continues at coordinate 128,215 of JAQPPZ010003333.1, forward strand.
GTCCCAAAACCTCCCATCTAGCAGGGAAAGGGAGGCAAGAAAGTCTTTAAAATGTCCAGATGAAAATCCTCTCATAGAATGTGAGAGGTCTTAACGGAGCGACCAAACGTAGGGTGGTGGTCGATCTCCGAAAGAAGTCTAACCCATCCATCATCATTTTGCAGGAGACTAAGTCTGATGCCTCTACCTCTGTCAAGGTTGCCAGGGCCATTTGGGCCAAGGCCAAATTCCTTTCCAGCCCTGTAATAGGTTCTGCAGGTGGTCTCATGGTGCTGTGGGACTCTGACAAGGTCGAGGGTAGTCTTCTATCGGCTTCTAGAAGGACTATCAATGTCTTGTTTCACTCCAAGGTTGATAATTTTTCATGGATTTTGACCAATGTTTATGCCTCGAACTCTGCTTTGGAGCGAGCTGAGTTGTGGAAAACCATCTCTCTGATGAGGGAAAGTTTTACTGACTTCCTGTGTGTTGTGGGAGGGGATTTCAATTGCCCTCTTCATCCCTCTGAAAATAAGGGAGGCACTGAGTTGGCCAGCCGTAGCATGGAGGATTTTAGAGATTTTGTTTCATCCAATAATATGCTAGACATCGAACTTAAGGGGGCATCCTTCACCTGGAGCAACAGGAGGATTGGGAGCAAACTCATCCAGGTCAAGCTCAACCGATTCCTCATTTCCCACGAAGCTATTCCCTTGGTGCTGCAACTCTCTCAGCTTTACCAAGAATCAGGTCGAACCATAATCCCATTATTTTAGAGGCCACTGGCGGGCCTAGGTTTAAGATCCATTTTAGATTTGAGTCCATGTGGATTTCCCACAAGGATTTCAAATAGTTGGTTTTGGAATGATGGTAGGTGACGGTGGTTGGTTCAGTGTCCAAAATACTGGCCCTAAAACTTAAGATGATTAAAATTGAACTTAAAGGTGTGGAATAAGGAGGTTTTTGGCAACATTTTTGACTCTGAAAGGTCCATCTCTGAGTGCTTGAAGAGTTTAGAGGAAAATATGGAGGCCGAAGGGTATTCTAAAGGCCTCAGAGAGGAGGAACGGAGCCTCCTGGTGGACTATCATTCCATTCTTGCTAGTGAGGAAACGTTTTGGCGTCAGAAGTCCAGGGATCTCTGGCTGAAGAGTGGTGATTCAAATTTGAGGTTTTTCCATGCGTCTACCATGAGACACAGGGGGGCCAACAAGATCAGATAGGTGCTGTGTAAGGATGGGCACACTACCAGGGAGATTGAGGAAATTTGAAGTGAAGCTGTCGATTTCTTCCAAGATTTGTTGGGTGCTCCTCCTGATAGCATCCTCCAAGTTCAAAAATCCTTGCTTGCTAATTTCCCTACCAAGGTCCCCCATGAGGCAAGTATTAAACTCCTGGAACCTTTTTCCCATTCCGAGATTAAGGATGCTCTTTTTTCCATGCAACCAGATAAGGCCCCCGGGCCTGATGGGTTCCCCCCCCAATTCTTTCAAATTATGTGGGATGTTGTGGGGCCTGATGTCTACGAGGCTATCTTAGAAATCCAAGCATCAAGATACATCCATCCGAAGCTCAACTCTACCTTCCTAGCTCTCATTTCTAAGTCACCCGCCTGCAAAAGTTTTTCTGACTATCGTCCCATAAGCCTTTACAATGTTTTCTACAAGATTCTTACCAAGACCATTGCCAATCGTCTGAGATCCCTCCTCCCCTCTTTGGTAGGTTCATCTCAGGGGAGCACCGTTAAGGGTAGAAACATCCTTGACGACATCATTACTATTCACGAAACCCTCCATACTACCCAATGTTCCAAGAATGCTACACTTTTCCTTAAACTAGACATGAATAAAGCTTTTGACAGAGTGGACAGGAGGTTCCTCTGTGCTGTCCTTTGCAAGTTGGGCTTCCATCATCACTGGATTGACCTTGTGAATAGTTGCATTTCCACTCTGTCCTTTTTTGTGCTGATCAACGGGTCCCCCATTGGATTCTTCCAGAGTGCTCACGGCCTCAGACAAGGTGATCCTCTGTCTCCTATTTTATTCATTCTTTTGGCATAGGTCCTTAGCTGGTCTTTGAGTGAAGCCCTCCATCGAAGCAAAATTTTTGGCATTCTGCCTACTTCCAGAGTTGATCCTGTCACTCACCAACAGTTTGTGGATGACACGCTCATATCCACTGGAGCGTCTATCACTCAGGCCAAATCTATCAAGCGCATTCTATCCCGGTATGGGAAGGCTTATGGCCAAAAATTTAATTATTTGAAGAGCAAAATTTATTTTGTAAATACCCCTCTACGTAGGAAAATTCGCATTGCCAGAATCCTCGAATGCACTATTGATTCCCTGCCTGCAACTTATTTGGGGTTGCCGCTAGTTTGCAATGGGCGAGGTGGTGGGAACATCTAGAATTCGATTTTGGAATGGCTTCATAAGAAACTCAGCACTTGGAAAGGCAAATTGCTATCTCAAGCTGGGAAGGCAACCCTCACCAAAGCCTGTCTTCAAGGAATTCCCACCTATTTCATGTCTGTTTTCATGCTTCCTGTGTTTATCCATTCCAAAATTGAGCAGATTCAAAGGAATTTTCTCTGGTCTAGCAGCGAAGAAAAATCTAGAATTCCTCTGGTGGCGTAGGATAAGGTTTGCCTTCGAAAGGACCAAGGGGGCATGGGATTGAGAAGATCCAAGCTCATGAACACTGCCTTAATTGCCAAACATGCTTGGTGAATTCTTGTTAACGCACCGGCGGAATGGGTCAATATAGTTAAAAGAAAGTATCTTGGGGAAAATTCTCTCCTGGAAGCTGAGTCTCCTCATGAAGCTTTGGCTTTCTGGAAGATGGTGCTTCAGGGCCGTTCGGTGATTAACAGGGGTGCTCGTTGGATCTTGGGGGATGGATCCACGATCCTTTTTTGGAGAGACAAGTGGGCTACAGATGAAGCTCTCGCTATAAATCAAAACTTGGCTGGCTTGAGGGCCCAGATTGATCCAAATAGTCATCTCAAGGTTTCGGATTGCATTGACCGGAGTTCCCTTCCCCCTTAGTGGAAACTTTCGATAGTGGATGGGTTTGATAATGAGGTGAATTTATTGTACAGTGTCCTCCAATCGGTGTTAATTCCTTTGGTCATAAGATATGATAGAATTATTTGGAGCAACTCGCAGGATGGGCGGTTTTCTGTTAAGTCTGCTTATGATATTCTGTCGTGTGAGGCTGCTGTGGACCCCCGGTGGAAAGCAATTTGGAGGAAAGGGATTATTCCTAAGATAAATTACTTTGCTTGGATTTCCTTTTATAACAAAGCCTTTACCATAGACAATATCCACAAGAGAGGCCTTGCAATTCCCAATAGGTGCTATCTTTGCTTAGCTAACTGTGAAACATCCGATCACTTATTTTTGCATTGCCCCTTTTCCCATTCAGTCCTAAGCTGTGTGTTGTATTCCTTCCAAGTACTCTGGTGCTCCCCTCGCTCCCTTAAAGACGCCTTCCTCCCATGGCCCAAGCCCTTTAAGAATTCTAAGCTCCAATTCCTTTGTGAGGCTGCCTTTCACCATTCCATCTGGCAAATTTGGCTGGAGCGTAATGCTAGAGTCTTCGGAAAGATCCCTAGAATGGCTCCCTCTATTGCCCAGTAGGCCTTATCCTTTGCTGTCGAGAATTCAAAAACTATTCCCAGCTCCCGCCCTCACAATCCTTGGGAGGCAATTATTTTCAAAAGATTGGACCTTGGCTCCTCTTCTAGAGTTGACTCAGTGAATGGCTGCAGGGAGGTCACTTGGACCAAACCTTCTTTTGGGTGGATCAAACTTAATTTTTACGGGGCTGCTAAAGGCAACCTGGGGCCCGCTGGTTCCCGAGGGCTTGTCAGGGACCATAATGGGAAGCTGATCTTGGCCTACTGTGAAAATATGGGCCCTCAGACCAATCATTTTTTTGAAGCCTGTGGTGTGTTGAAAGGGTTGCAGGTCATATCGAATGATCATAGGCCTTTAATTATTGAAGGCGATTCTCTAAACATTATCAAATACCTTCGTGGCTCCAAATACCCATCGTGGTGGGTCCTGAATATCATCCTCGAGGCTAGGATGCTCCTCTCTCGGCGTGCCAAGTGGGAGGCGGGGCACATCTACAGAGAAGGTAACCGGGTGGCGGATCACTTGGCCAAAAAAGGACTGATGACCACATGCCCGGTTGTTTGGCGTTCTCGTTTCCCAACCGAGGTGGACAGTTTGGCCAAGGCAAATATTCCCTCATAATGAAGAATTTGTATCATAGGTCTTCTCCCAAAGTTTGTTGATATATTGTCTTCGGCTATTATTCTGTTTTAATGTATTTCAAATCAAAATTTCCAGGACTATCCGTGTCTTCTGGGGCCCTCGGGCATTTTGTATTTCCCCGTATTTTTTACGAACTGCTCTATTTACCCAGCCATCCGACATGAAATATCTTTTAGCAAGGCTGATTTTGTACATAAGGTTTTGGGATCCTTTATAAAAACCCACAATTAATCTATTTTTATAATTACCAAAAAAAAAATAGACAATTAGGAAAAATCATATAAAATACTGGAATGATTTTTTTTTATCTAATACATGGTTACAACCAAAATACAATCTCTCCACACATTGTTTTGCAAGTATACCAAATCACAAATCAATTTTTTTTAAATGTGATTTACTTAATAACAATCATCCAAAGCCATTTTGATTTCAGTGAATTTAACTTCAAGACCCTAATTTCTTCCACATGGTTATGTTATATTGGGATAAAGTAAAAGGTCCAAAGGACCATGTATGTAAGGCTTTGTTCAAAAAATAAATAACTTAAGGGAAAAAGAAGATTTGAAATGCAAAATATTTTGGTAGCATATCTAAAACAAAAGGGAAAAAACTTCATAATATACAAGCTAGTATAAATCAATGGAATGGACCAATATGGTTATATACAAGAAAAATAATTACTTTCTAATGATCATAGTATATTGAAAAAGGAAGAATCATATTGGTCCCAAAAATCTAGGGAGAGATGGCTTAAGGAAGGGGACAAAAATACAAAAACAAATCATAGTATAGCCAAAATAGTTTTTACTTTTTGTTGAATCAAAGATATTTCATCCTAGATGGAAAAATATTAAGGAGAAAGAAGATATCAAGGAGGAAGTGACTAATTAATTCACAGATATTATGTCAAATGTTGGGTAAAGAAAAGGAGGCTAAAGGTAAGCTTTTGAAAAATATTCCATCAATTATCACAAAGGGGTAAAATTAAAGCTTGACAAGAAATATCTCTATGGAGGGTCTATAAGAGATAATTTTTTATTTCCACCATAACAAAGCACCAATCCCTAATGGCTTTAAATATTTTTATTTTTTTTAGGATTTATTGAAGAGTGATATATTAACCATGGTTGAAGTGGATAGGAAAAAGGAGGATGCAATAATTTGAAATCAATGTCATCTTTATACTTTGGTTCCCAATAAAGGTGAGATAATATTTTGATAATTTTCATCTAATAAACATTTATATTATGGTTTATAAGATATTTTAAAAAAATTATCCAATGGCATTAGCTTAACCAATTATATTCCTCAACTTCTAAGTTTGAATCCTGCCATGTGATAAATTTATAATTACCAAGTTGTTATAACACCACTATGTGGTCATGATATAATATGTGTAGGACATGTTTCAATTCCATATAACTGATTAAAAAAGTAGTTTTAAAATTATGAAAAAGAGATTGAAAATCATCTAGATTGTGTTATCTCAAATAAGCAAGATGATTTATTTCATGGAATATTTTTTGATGGTGTAGTCATAGTACAAGAGGCCATACACTCTATTCATTCCATGAAAAACTAGGTATGATTGTAAAATTAGATACGAATAAAGCATATGATAGTGTTTGTTGGAGTTTTATGCATGATATTATCAAAAATTTTGGTCATAATCAAGGTTGATGTTAATTAATAAGATGTTATTGCACTCCAAAATATACTATTTTGATCAATGGATCCCCCCTCTGTATATTTTGAATCATTATGTGGACTCTATCAAGGCAACACACTTTATTATTTTCTATTTATTATTCTTGTTGAGACAGTAGGAAGAGATTTATCAAAGGCATAAATGGAAGAAAAAATCAAAAGTATTTAGGTTGCAAAAAATAGTTTCTTTAAATCTCATCTCCAATTTATTGATGACACTTTTATTTTGGATCATCCCTCAATTAATGAGGCCATGGGTTTTAAAAATATTATCATGTTATAAGAAGGCTACTAGACATTTGGTTAATACTACAAAATCCATAATTTTTCAATAACATTGCCTTAAATTTGCATTGCATTATTGTTGATATTTTAGCATTTAAAGTTGGAAATATCCATCAACATATTTGGGTATTCCTTTGTCTCATAAAGAAAAGAAGAAGAAGATCTAGGACTTAGTTTTGGAGAGAATGAAATCTTGTTTGACAGGTTGGAAAATTAAGTTCTTAACTATGGCTAGAAGTCTTTAACTCATAAAGAATACATTGTAATGTATCCCTATATATAATGTCACTTTTTAGATTGTTAGTAGGTATAGCATTACAATTTGATAAAATTCAAAGAGATTTTTTTGGAAAGGATGTGAGGAATATTTTAGGTTTTTTCTTTATAAGTGGGATAAGGTTTGTAAAGGAAAAATCCTAAAGTGGTAGACTTGTAAAATTGTAGACTTATGAGTTTCATATTAAGGGAAAAACTTAGGGGGGATTAATCAAAGATCAAGGGAAGAGTTGGGAAAAAGTGTTACTTCAAAAATATATAAGTTCTTTTTATGACATAAAATTGTTTAGGACAAGATCCACCTATAATTTCTCAGTGTATGTGAACAACAATTTGAAGAAGTTTGTTTGGCTAGAATCATAGAGTGCACACAGTAAAGCCTGCATTTGCAAAGTGAAGCATAGAGAAAAAAATACAAGTGATAGAAATTATTTTTTGAAGAAATATATTTTTTTTTTGAGGAGGAACGAATTCAGGGGAAGACAAATAACCCTAACATTGACTGATTTTTCTAGGAGAGATCGTGAGTATCAGTTCAGTTTCCCTTTGATAAGGAGAAGCTGAATCATATGCGTCAAGTGCTTAAAGTGAGAAAAGTACCCCATCCAAAACCACTTGCTTGCTCTAACAATGGTATCTTTATGGCCAAGTTAGATGAGTATCCTGTGATTGATGTGCCTCCAACTTACATCCAACAACATTTGCTCATGCTTTCCACCCAAGCCCTTGCATGTAAATTTATGGGAATATGGCCTAGTCCAATCACAATATAGAAATGGATTAACACACATTGGGGGGGTAAAGTCTCCTCTTATGAATTCATGATGATAGGTAGGGGATACTTTGTCATTACATTTGCCTATGTGGAGGACAAGAGCACTATATTTCATGGAGGTCCTTGGTTTCTAGGATCCAACCCACTCTACATGACCTTGTGGAGCATGACATTTGATCCTCAATAGGAGGAGCCTGTAGAAGTTTTTTTTTAGCGAGGTTGCCATTTTTGCCATTACACCTATGGAATAAATATTCGATGGAATTAATAGAAAATTTTATTGGAACATTCATTGACTGGGCTTCTCCAAATACCAATAATGCTATATGCACACACATATGTGTGCATGTCAATCTGAAAAGGGTTTTCCTGAGCATATTGGAATAAATTTTTTTGATTGGATACATAACCAACCCCTGGACTATGAGCATATACCATTAAAGTGTATAACATGCCATGGGCTCCTGAAACTACCCAATTAAACAAGCACAAGAAAAAAAAAGGAAGAACTAGGATTCCAATAATTCAAAAGGAGACTGTACAAATCAAGAAGCAAGAATCGACAACCTCAACCACAGGATAAAAAATGCTTCCAGCACAAAAATAAATTTACAAGTCTTAATGAAGGAGAAAAGGAAATCAACGCTCTAGATGTGATGGCTCTTAAATATAAAGAGAAGATACCTACAACTGAAGCTAATAAGTCACCAGATATCTTAGGAGATGCACCAGAGAATACAACAGTTGGAGGTGAAACTGATGGGAACTTGAGGAAGAGGTAGAAGAAACACAAGTGGAGGAAATAGTTATTCTTAGGGGCTTGTTGACCACATGATCTAAAACTAAGGGAAGAAAATCAAACCAACTCAGAAACAAGCAAGCATAGAAAGACTTGCAATCCAAAACCTAGGTCAAAATTGAGGAGAGCTTCATAAAAAATAAGAATCAATCCAAAAAATGAAGATTATGTCATGGAAATATAGGGGATTGGGAAGTCCTTTGAAAAAAACTATCTCAAAGTTCAAATATAGGAGAAAAATCCAATAATAGTTTGTATTCATGCAACAAAAATAGTAGAGGCAACATTGACTACAGAATGGTAGAAAATATGGGCATAATCAGAATTGAAAATTGTTAATTTTGTGGGAGCTTCAGGGGGAATAACTTTGGCTTGGTACCCACAATAATTAGTTTTTAGCTTATAACATAAGCATAATAACTGGATAGGTACAAAATTTGTCATACTAGATGGAACTAGTGTAGCAGTAATAATTTTTATCGTCCAAATCATCCTATCCTGAAAAGAGAAGCATAACAAAACTTAGCACAATGGCTAGAAAATGAGAAGTTTGAAAACATAATACTGGGAGGAGATCTCAACATTTTTTTCTACCACTAGGATAAGGCTAGGGGAAGTTTAGCAAGGGATCCAAATAGAGATATACTCAATCAAATTATGGAAGATGAAAGTTTACAAGACATTTGTCCGACCAAAGGAAAGTACACTTGGAGCAATAGAAGACTAGGGGTAAACTATATTGCAAAAATATTGGATAGATTTTTGATTAGTGAAAATATCCTAACACACTTTTCCCTCACTTCCAATCACATCATTCATAACTCTATCTCAAATCATAAGCCAATTCTCTTGGATAGCGGCCAAAGCCTACAACCCTAAAAAATTCATTTTAAATAAAACTCTGAATGGGCAGTAGAAGAATATTTTAGTGAACTTGTGGAAAGCACTTGGAACCAACAGGTCCAATCTACCAACTCCTAATAAAAGTGGAAAATCAAAATTCAAAAATTGAAGCACATAATAAAAAATGGTTGGTAGAAATAGCGAGAGTCAAACCAGACAAGAAGTAGTTGATGCAACAACTAGAGTAGCTAGAAACAAAAATTGGGGATCATCCTCCTCATTTATAGAAAGAAGATGCAAGAAATGACCTAATTCAAATGCTCAATAATTTAAGCACTGAAGAAGAAAATATTAGAGGCTTAGATACCAAATGGTTTGGCTAAGCAAGGGGGATAGAAACACCAAATATTTTTATCTAAAAACCATGCAACGCTGAACACAATCAAGGAGATAGAGCATGAAGGAACCACTTATATAGATAGGGAGAAAATTAAGGAACTTGCCAATCAACATTACTCAACTCTACTCTCTAGAGAAAATGGTAACCCTCATTCCCAGGGAATACTGCTACAACATATACCAACAATATTAAGTTTAGAAGACAAACAAGATCTCAGTCAACCAATCACTATGGAGGAACTCAAGGAGATTATAGCAGCTCTACCAAAGGATAAAGCTCTTAGATCTTATGGATTCACAAACAAATTTTACCAGCAATACTTACACAACATTGAAGAAGATTTGCTATGAATTATTGAGGATTTTTGGGTGAAAGGTAAGATTATTGGAGCCATCAACTCCACTTTTCTAGCATTTATTCCTAAAGAAAAAATACCACTACTTTCTCTAGATTCAAACCAATTTCTCTATGTAACTCTTTTTGTAAAATTATTACCAAGTTGTTGGCAAATAGAATAAAGAAGAACTTGAAAAACTAATATTAGAAGAGCAAGGAGGGTTCATGCATAAAAAACAAATATATGATAATATCATAACAGCGCATGAAGCCCTCCATAGTAGTAGAAAATAAAAAATGAAACAAATTGTTATAAAACTTGATATGGCAAATGCCTTTGATCGAGTTAATATACAATTTGTAGAACAGGTACTACAAAGTTTTGGATTCCCACATCGGGTCATCAAGTGGATCGGAGCATGCATAAAAAACCCATGGATAACCCCATTAATAAATGGAGAACCAACAAATTTCTTTCAGGATACAAGGGGAATTAGACAAGGGTGTCCACTATCACCATACCTTTACATCATTTTAGCTAAGACTCTTGGAAGATTAATCAACCATATTTGAAGAGAAAGAAAAATACTAGAGATATACGTTGTAGCAAGATGTAATTTGTAACACATGCCCAATTTGCAGATGATATCATTCTTCTAGGTGAATCCACCAAGTAAAATTTTAGATAATTCAAGCAATGTATGGATTGGTTCACACAAGCTACCTAGGCTCATATAAACACTCATAAGAGTTAGTTCTATACACAAAATATTGCAGCAATAAGAGTCAAAATATTTTGCACTATCCTAGGATTTCGATCTAGCATATAAAAATACTTCAGATATCTAAGAGTGCCCATGAGCCTCCACCTCAAAGCCTCAGAATAATGGACCCCAATATTAGACAAGATGGTTAAGAGGATACAAAGTTACAATAATAGTTGGCTCAGTATTGCAAGAAAGGTAGTAATAATCAAATAAGTGTTAGCTTCTCTTCTAGTCTACCAACTATTAGTATATCATGCTTCCAATTTTATTTTGTAAAAGGCGAATGGAATCATACGCAACTTACTATGGCAAGGAGGTAGGCAATTAGAAAGAAAAAATCTCCACTTGGTCAATTGGGAGATGGTCACCAAAAGTAAAATTCAAGGAGGATTGGGAATAAAAAAAATGGAGATATGTTAGAAAGCACTGGGAAAAATACTTGTTTGGAATATGCTTAAACACAATCGAGCATGACAACAGATACTAGTCAGCAAGTATGTAAATAATAAAAGAAATATTCAAATGATCAAATATATAGATAAACTTCCCAGAGCCTCGTTGGTTTGGAAACATATAGTGGCTGCAAAGAGCATAATAGAGGATAAAAATTCTTGGCTACCGAGATATGGTAAGTCAATTAATCTATGGGAGGATCCGATCCTAAGAAATCCACCATTAAAAGAGAGAACTCCAATTAAATTGTATAATCACTTGGAAAGCCAAAGAATACTCAAATTTAATGACTTGTTTTATTGGACCTCAAAAAATTTGAACTGGATCTCCCCTCCCATTATTGGGATTATTTTAAGTCCATGTGGTGAGAATTAGACCTCTTTATCCCACAATGCCAGGCAAAATTATTTGGGGTAGCATCAACAGTAATGGGGAATACACAGTGCATCTAGGAGTCCAACATCAGTAAATTGGACCTGCAAAAAAAAAATATCGATACTATGGAAAACTAAAGCACCATCTAAAGTACAAGTATTTAGCTGGCTAGTTTCTAAAAATAAAATTATAACAGGTGATAATTTGCAAAAGAGGAGTATAGCAGGGCCTCATGTTTGTTACAAGTGCAGGCTGAAAAACGAAATAGTTTTCCATATTTTGTTTGAATACCCAAAGGCAATTTCAATTTGGTTAGGAATAACCAAAATTCTTGGTATTTTCTACTCTAGAAGGTTAACCATAGACACATATTTTACCAAGTGGAACAAATAATATAAAGGTAAACTGGTAGGTAAGCCCCTCCTAAAATATTTGTGGAACTTTATATCATATTTTGTCATCTGGATAGAAACCAGAGTATTTTTGAAGGACAATAAAACTCTAACACGAAGGATAAAAGAAGAATTATTCCTAGATTTCAAATCTAGTTTCTATCAACAAAATTACGAAAAATATTTATCACCCATAAAAAGAAGAATGATGTACTAACTTAATCTTCAAGCTTGCCTGACATAGGGAGGATTTAGAGCAAACAATTCTTTGCCTAAAATATATTTTTTGGTACTCTTTTTTTATGGTACCTCCAAGTCCAACCCCACTCAAGCAGCAATAGGGGGACTGATTATTATAGGACCCCATGAGATCCTGCTCAAATACATGACCAACTTGGGAAAATCTAATACGACAGAGGCTATTGGATGTGAAATTGGCTTAAAATTGGTGGTAAAGCAAGGAATCACTCAAGTCATAGTTTACGAGGATTCTAAACTGATAATAACATCTCTTGCCAAAAATAAATATTTTAGATCTTTACAATTGAATATTATTCAAGACATGATTAGACAACTAGGTAGGATCATTGGAAAAATATCCTGTCAACACATAAGGTAGAAATTCAATAAAGAGGATGACACACTAGTGAATAAAGCAATAAATATAGCCCCTGGTTATTGTCGCCAAATCATTAAGAAGCGAAAGGGCAAGGGTGGTATGCGAGGATGACAAAGACTCCAATAATGAGGTTATTTTTTGTCTTCATGTTATGTTTCTTAGAATGCTCTGTTCACTTTGATCTATGATTAAAGAGTTTTATAATTTTTTGTTAAGTAAATAAATATTTTCTTTAAAAAATTTTTGTTTAGGAAATGAATCCTATCTAGAGGCTCAACAACATGAAACTTCATATTAGTTTCTAATTTATCAATGAGTATATTAGGTGGTCAATCAATGAGGATGATTTTAAAAATATTTGTTCTTATGGTTGGTTGGATGTTTATCCTCTTATTTCTAATCCAAAATTCCAACCATTGGCTCAATATGTTTAGCGTATAAAGGTTCAAAAGTAAAAATTATGTTAATGTGAGCAACAACTCTAGATCATGGATTTTTATTATCAACTCAGTTGAAGGAGACGAACTCAAAAAAATAGTGGATGAGATTTAAAAGATGATTTAAGAGTTTTATTTGGATATATTTATGTGGAAGGATGAGTTGGTTTGGAATCTATGAAAATATGGTGGGCATTCAATCAAGTTGATATATAAGGATTTAGAGCAATCAAAATTCCTACTCTAAATATTTCACTTAAATGAATATTTGGTCATTCAAGGCCCTTCTCAGGGCCTCAATATTGATTTGGTTTAGTCCAAATCAATATTATTATAGGATAAATATTTCAAATAAGAAGATATCAAGAACCTTTTAGGTGTTTCTTGTATTACAAGGATCTAGAAGTATCATATCAGTTACTTCTTCATTATCTAGTTGTTACATCATATAATAATATATTGGGTAGCTGTGTAAATGTTGAAAGAGTTGATGACATATCAGATTAATTATTTCAAATCTAAAGAATTATGCATTTTATGGATGATTGGTTTGCCATTACTTGTTGAAATTTATGGCTTGAAAGAAATAATAGAACTTCTTAAAAACAAATTTTAAAATTATGTCTCAGTATGCATAGAATCCTAGTGTATAGATGATAGTAAGTTGAGATATATTATCTTTTATGGAGAATGCTTGTGTTCAATTTTTTATGAATGTAAAATCCTAATGTATGAGTAAGCTAGGGCCTAGATTTCCTAAGGTGTAGGGTGAGTATGCTAGGATTATAATTTCCCCAAAAATATTCACACTAACCCTTCCTTAACTCATATTCCATAACATGTTGGCTAAATTATTATTTTTATTTTTAAGAAGAGATTCCTTAACTCATTTGCCCCAAAATATTCCTTATAATTTGGAGTGCATGGAGAGTTTTCCATCTTTGGTATCATCCTCAAAATATCCATTGCCTTCCATATACTATACAACTTGAGAAGGCACACGTGTGTGCACACACACACACAAAAGAAATTCCATTCTAGTTAGATGATAGCTATGAACCAAGCCTAGAAGTTATTTTAATAGTATTGAAATTATAATTAGTAATTTTAGCTCTAAATTCAAAACTCCAAGTGTGCTATAGTAAATATAGAATTATGTCAAATAAAATTTAGAAGTTTTTCTCACATTATTAATTTAAGAGTTTTTATTTCTAGAAATAAATTTGGAAATAAAAAATAGAATTATAGAAATTTTAGATTTTTTTAATTAGGACTAAGATAAAAAAACATATATTAGAATTATTTGATAAGTTGGTACTATTTTAAATATGAATACTTTATATTAATATAATTAGTTTTGGAAGGTGGAGCAAATTAATAAGAATTTTGAAATAGAGTGGTCATAAGAATAGACTAGAAGTTTAAATTAATAGAAAAATAATACTTTTGATTTGACATTAAGTTGAAATGTTAGGCCTTGGACATAATGGTGATTTATAAGACACCATTATGGATGATTATAAATAGGCAACTTAGAAATTAGGCAATTGCATTTATTAGATAGACTTTAATATCTATAAAAAAATATCATGTATTATGAATATTTTAATGGCTATATAAGTAACTTATTATAAAATATCTCAATCCATAAAATTATTAAGATTTGGAAAAATTAGATGTTAATTTGATTACCTTCATAGTAGATTTGCCTATGCAATTAATTTTAAACTTGTATTAATATATTAAAAATGCATTAAATGACTTAGTCATGGTAAAAGTTAGCTATTTGATTTTCCTACCAATTATTCATTTTAGTGTCTTAAATCTGAGTTGGGAGTTAATAAACTAGATGGTCTAGTTTCCATGGATATATTCTAAATTAAGTGGGAATATTTTTTTTAACATGAGATGTCCAAGTTGTAATATTGATAAGGATAGCGAAAGGGATTTTAGTAAAGATGCATAATTAATATTTCATTGCCTAATTATTGATGTGATAAGTCTAACACTACTAAGAGATAAAAATATAAGTTGAACCGCAATATTACTTGATTTCAATTCCTTGATTGGGTTTGAGTAAAATGAACTTGTTCATTTATCTTCATGAAAATATAAAAGATGAAGTATTATTTAGCTTTTGGAATTTATAAAATCTAGATTTTATCCTAATATAAAAGAAAATTTATGGTGTTTTATAAGGTCATTAGTGTAGCAAGTGTGAACACTTAATTTATTAAGTGGTTAATTTAGTGGCTAGGCTAGGTTAGTGTTGTCGGAAAATTCTTGTCGGCAAGTGTGAATATCCCTTATCCCTCCATTCCCTCCTTTATTCCCTCTTCCTCCTTATCACTCCACCTCCTTTCCCCTTATTCCTCCAACCTCCCTTCATCTTCTCCTCCGTCTTCCTCCCTTCCCGCTTCTCCTCTAACCTCCTTTATTCCTTTATATAAATTAGATTGTATTACCTATGTTTGATGGATCGCTGGTATAGCTCTGCGAGAGTTTTAATTAAATAAAGATTTGTTTGATTTTATCCTAAGTCACCTGGTCCGAATTTGATATTTGGTATCAGAGCCAACCGGGCATGCATGCTGGGCATGAATCCCGAGGACGCACGGTGACTAGCTGGCGAGCGTGCTGGGCACGTATCTCGAGGGCACACCATGATTGAGGAGCTGGGCGAGTGGATCGAGGAGGTGGCAAAGCGTAGAGTTGGGCTCAATTTTTGAGGCGATTGACTACATAATTTTTGAGGTGACACGTGGTGGAGCAGACACTGACATGGCGAGCAGAGGTGGCAGAGTGCAGAGTTGGGCACAAATTCTGAGGTGACACATGGTAGGCAAAGCTGAGAGCTAACTCAAACATGTAACTCGAGGAGCTGAGGTGGACACTAACATGGCGATAGCTGACACATGGTGGGTGCTGGCAAAGTGCTGACTATGCAAGCCAGGAGCTGATGTGGCAGAAGCCGGGCACTGACATGGCGGATCAGGTGTGCGGTGACGTGGCAAAAATTGGTTTGTCCATGTGGTGGAATTAATTTTGTCAGAGAACACATGTGGCAGAAGCAGAGGAGTCGAGCAAGCATAGAGTTGGGGAGTGATTGCCCGAAGGCAATCGAGGTCTTATGCGCTCGCGCGCATATAAGAAGACCTCTGCGTCTTCCTCCCATTGAATGTGGGATAAATCCACGACATTTAAAAAAAAAAAAAAACTTGCCGCGGTAGATAGTATAAGGAACAACAGGTTCCTTTGTTCTCCAGCCGAAGTGGGTAGCGTAGGTGGTTGAGTCCTTTGCTTGCGGAAGAGAGGTCCCGGGGTCGAATCCCGCCGGGGTAAAAAAATACAAGTTTTTTATTTTATTTTTGTAATTGTCGGAAGCAGAAAGATTTAAGAATGCGGAGGTCAGCCTTTTTATCATCGGAGCCACGTGGTGCAGCGGATAGACCTTGCGGGTAGGAAGCGGAGGTCAGCAGATCAAATCCTGTCGGGGATTTCGAAAAAAAAAAAAGTTTTTTTAATTTAATTTTTTATTATTTGTTTTTTAATTAAAGGTTTTTAAAATTATTTAATAATTTTTATTTATATATTTTTTATTATGTTTTTTTAAATAAACTTTTATTTAAAAAAAAGGGAATAATTTAAAATATATATATAGAAAATTGTTAAAATTTTTTTAAGGGCTTTATTAAAACAAATTTTGGAAAATTGTTTAAAAAAAATTAAAAGGGTAAAAAGTTTTTTTTGGCATCATTATTGTAACCCAGTTCATGCGGTGTAATTATGGGTAGATGATTCGATCATCTAGATGCTATTATGCATTGCTCTCTGTTGAGAAGAGAGACTCCTGATTCCTTTGATAGGAAAGTCTAGCAGAGTGGACTTCATATAGTGTTTTGTCAGTTGGAAAACCAAGTGATAGCACATCAGAGAAAACCAGATTCTGGATACGAGGCGAATTCTGAAGATAATATCTTCGGGCAAAGAGTAGTTGAATTCGAGACGGTTGAAATAGTACCTGAAGGACAATCAAGTGACAGTTATACTCCTGTAGTGCCTAAAGTTGAAACGAGTGAGAGCTATACACCTCGCTCTCCTGATTCAGAACCAGAAGAAGCAGAAGCAGAAGTAGAGGAAAAAGAACCAGTGGAGGTGAAACTCGCAATTGAAGAATGAGTTGTTCTCAAAAGGCATCTTGAGCCAGCAACATCAGCAAAAGAAGTCATTATAATCAGTGATGACGAAGCAGACAATTTCACCTTTCTAGTTTTGGGAAATCCTCAAGAAGAAGAACGCCAAATCAATGAGCATTTTAAGAAAGCTAGATTTGATTTAAATCGATGATCTATTTTGTACTTCTTTGTACAGCTTGTTTGAAGTTGAAATAAAATTTGCTTTCTAAAATGGCTTCCAATACTAGTTTACCAATCCCTGAGTTCAATGGTGGTGATTACGAGTATTGGTCAATTAAAATGAAAACTCTTTTGATTGGCAAAGGTCTTTGGGATGTGATTGAAGAGGGATATACTGAACCTACTACTACTGAATGGGCCGCTATGAGTGGTGTTGATAAAAGGGCTAGAAAGGAAGCACAGAAGAATAATTCTTCCGCCCTTTATCATATCCAAGCTGCCCTTGATAGAAGTATTTTCCCTAGAATAGCTTCTTTTATAACTGCTGAATCTGCTTGGAATGCTTTAAAAGAAAGTTATAGGGGTAGTGACCAAGTCAAACAAGTTAAACTCCAAACCTTGAAAAGAGAGTTTGAAACTCTTAAAATGCAAGAAAATGAAAAGGTTGGTGATTACTGCGTGCGTGTGAAAGCCGTAGTAGATAAGATGGTCACTTTAGGAGAAGATGTAAAGCCTGAAGTTATAGTGAAGAAAGTGTTGAGGACACTTCTTCCTAAGTGGAATTCAGTAGCCATCATTATAGAAGAATCCAAAGACCTAACTTCTCTATCTTTTGAATCCCTAATTGGCTCACTACTCTCACATGAAGAGAGGTTACAACAAACTCCTTCCACAAGTTACGGAGGAGATGATAAAGCCTTTGCTTCTCAAGAAGGCAGAGGTAGAGGTCGTGGCAGAGGAAGGTATAGAGGAAGAGGCAAAAATAATTAGAGAGGTGGAACTCCTAACAGAGGAGGAAATTAGAATAGAGGAGGATTTTCAAACAATAGTGAACAACAGAATAGAGGAGGACAACAAAATAGAGGGAAACAATCAGGCAGAGGCAAAGGAGGAGATAAGTCAAAACAATCTTGCTACAATTATGGCAAACTTGGCCATTATGCTCATGACTATTGGACTAAGACTTCACAAGGAGCTAGTAGCAGCCAGAGCAGTCCATTTGGAAACTTTGGAGAAGAGGAAGAGGCCACAAATCTCTTTCTCTCATATGGTCGAGCAGATCAGAACATGAATGATACATGGATCTTGGACACTGGGTGTTCAAACCATATGAGTGGCAAAGAAGAGCTCTTTGCTACTCTAAACTCCTCCTACAAATCCAGACATCAAATTGGGAGATGATAAATCATTGGCAGTTGAAGGCATTGGAGCTATGGCAGTTCCAACTAAAGAAGGAGTCAAACAAGTAAGTGATATCTATTATACACCCCATCTCCAACATAATCTTTTAAGTGTTGGTCAAATGTTAGAAAAGAACTACAAGTTGCTTTTTGATGAGGGTAAATGCACTATTTTTGATAAAAATAACAATAATAGAATCATTACTCAAGTGCCAATGACAAAGAATAGATTGTTTCCTTTAAAGTTTGGCCAGCTAGGGGGAGATAAGTTAGCAAGTGTTGCTATTTCCAATCCAAGTGTTCTATGGCACTTGAGATATGGCCATTTGAATTCTTCTAGTTTGAAAATGCTAACTTCCCAAGCCATGGTCACTGGACTTCCTAAAGTTTAGGATAGTAAAGAAGTCTGTGAAGGGTGTGCTCTTGGAAAGCATGCCAGATCAAAGTTTCCTCATGGACAAGCATGGCGGGCCAGCTATCCACTCCAGCTAGTGCATACCGACATCTGTGGTCCGATGTAGACACAGAGTCTGGGTAACAACTCTTACTTTCTACTCTTTATTGATGATTATACTAGAATGTGTTGGATATATTTTTTGAAACATAAGGATGAAGCATATGAATGCTTTATCGATTTCAAAACAAGAGTTGAAAGTGAGAGTAGATATTTTGTAAAATGTCTTCGATCAGATAGGGGAGGAGAATACTCCTCTAATGAGTTTGTGAATTTCTATAAGCAACATGGCATTAAGAGGCAGTTCAATGCTGCCTACACTCCACAGTAGAATGGTGTCACAAAGAGGAAGAATCACACCATTGTGGAGATGGCAAGGTCTATGCTTCAGACGAAGCATTTGACTAATTCATATTGGGTAGATGCAGCTAGGACTAGCGTATATATCTTGAACAGAAGTCCTACTTCAAGTTTGGAAGGGCAGACACCTTACCAAGCTTGGTATGGTAAAAAGCCAAATGTTAAGCATTTCAGAGTGTTTGGCTCGCTGGCCTATTCTCACATTCCTGATGAGCTTAGGAAGAAGCTCGATCCAAAGAGTCAGGCATGTATCTTTGTAGGATACTGTGAGAATACAAAATCTTACAGACTCTATAATCCTCGGACTAGAAAGTTTGTGATTTCCAGGGATGTGATTTTTGATGAAGGGGGAGAATGGGGTAAGCCCCAAATATTCAGTGATGTTGAATCCACCGATGTAGTTTCTAAGCGGTGCAACAATAGACACCACAGAAAGGAAAGCAGTCTCCTCCCGATCCAAGTTCATCTTCTGATTCAACTTCTTCACCAAGTCCTTCTCCATAGAGATCAGTAAGTTCCTCACCCATGGACATCGATTCTCCATCCAGAGGTAAGAGAACTCTATAGAATCATCCATCATATTAGATGTTGGATAATTTTTTTTCAAGAAGATACACTAGGAGTCAAGCTAGTGAAATGGATTCTGTTTTACACAGATTAGAAAGTATGCACTGGTATGGTGATGATGTCTCCCAAGGAGGAACCTAGGGGAGATCAAGTTAACTATGCTTTGTTAACTAGTGCACAATTTGAACCTTCTAGTTATGAGAAGGCATGTACTCAAAAAATTTGGCAAGATGCCATGAAAGAGGAGATAACCTCTATAAAAAACAACGACACTTGGGAGTTGGTAAAGCTTCCTAAAGGCAAGAAATGTGTTGGATGTAAGTGGGTCTACAAGACCAAGTTTAATGCTGATGGTAGCATTGAAAGGCACAAGGCGAGACTAGTTGCAAAGGGATTCACTCAAAAATATGGAGTTGATTATGAAGAGACTTTTGCTCCTGTAGCTAGACAGGAGACTATTAGAACAGTTCTTGCCTTAGTTGCACATAAGGGATGGAAAGTCCAACACATGGATGTGAAAAGTGCATTTCTAAATGGTTACTTGATAGAAGAAGTGTATGTTGAGCAACCACAAGGATTTGAAGAGAAAGACAAGGAACATCTTGTTTACAAACCGAAGAAGGCACTTTATGGCCTCAAGCAAGCACCACGAGCTTGGTACTCACGCATTGATGGGTACTTCAAAGAATTTGGGTTCACTAGAAGTAGAAATGAACCCACCCTTTACTACCTCCAGCAAGGAAATGACATCCTCATAGTTTGCTTGTATGTGGATGATCTCATATTCATGGGTAGTAATGAAAAAATGAATATGGAGTTCAAACACTCCATGATGAAGCAATTTGAGATGAAGGATCTTGGCTTAATGCACTACTTCCTTGGAATGGAGGTTCATCGATCGGATACGGGGATCTTCATCTCGTCAACATAAGTATGCTCGGGACATGCTTAAGAAGTTTTCTATGGAGCATTGCAAACCATTTGCAACTCCAGTTGGACATGGGATCCATTTAAGCAAAGATGATGGAGCATCAAAATTTGACGTGACCACTTTCAGAAGCATGGTTGGGAGTTTGATGTTTCTCGCCAACACCAGACCTGATATTCAGTATGCTGTTTCTCTTGTCTCTCGATTTATGTCTAACCCTTCTGAGTTGCATTTGCGAGCAGCTAAGAGAATTCTCAGATATGTAAAGGGTACATGGGATTTTGGAATCCATTACCATAAATGTAACACTATCAAGCTTGTAGGCTTCAATGATAGTGATTGGGGTAGCAACATTGATGACAGGAAATCAACTTCGAGGGAACTGTTTTAGTCCGGGATCGGGACTAATAACTTGGAGTTCCAAGAAGCAGACGATCATAGCACTATCTTCAACAGAAGTTGAGTATATAGCAGTCACTCATGCTAGTACTCAAGCTCTATGGCTACGAAAGGTATTAGAAGAAATTGGAGAGCAGCAAAGTGGTCCAACAAGGATATTCTCGTGACAACATTAGTGCCATTCAATTGGCATACAATCCTATCCACCATAGTAGATCAAAGCATTTTGATATGAAGTACCACTTCATCAGAGATATGGTGGAAACTAAAACTGTTGAGCTTCACTATTGCCCCACTTTGGAGAATGTTGCGGACATCTTCACCAAGGCATCGGCTAAAGCTCAATTTGTAAAGCTGAGAGATTGTCTTGTTAGTCCTCTCAACTTTAAGGGGGAGAATGTAGCAAGTGTGAACACTTAATTTATTAAGTGGTTAATTTAGTGGCTAGGCTAGGATTCGTGTTGTCGGCAAATTCTTGTCGGCAAGTGTGAATATCCCTTATCCCTCCATTCCCTCCTTTATTCCCTCTTCCTCCTTATCACTCCACCTCCTTTCCCCTTATTCCTCCAACCTCCCTTCATCTTCTCCTCCGTCTTCCTCCCTTCCCGCTTCTCCTCTAACCTCCTTTATTCCTTTATATAAATTAGATTGTATTACCTATGTTCAATTGGATCGCTGGTAAGCTCTGCGAGAGTTTTAATTAAATAAAGATTTGTTTGATTTTATCCTAAGTCACCTGGTCCGAATTTGATAATTAGGTGTTGTCACATATTTTTTAAACTTGTCACCTAGATAGCAAATATAATTTGGATCTAGGGATAAATTTGTGGTTAGATAGTAAGGTTATTGAATGGGAAGAAGGTACCCTATATAGATATTTCTAGTTTGCTCTCCTCTTTGATGAGATATTGGTTGATATATTTTTGATCTAAAGTATAAATTTCTCTTTATTTCTAGAAGTGCATATTCCAAAAGTGGAATAAAATCTCATATAGTATTTTAACATGGCTAAATGCAAGCATGATAGAAGTCGATTCTAGTAATTTTCACTTTTTTGAGGACTTTTAGAGACCATCAAGTTACATGGTGGATCATGGTTATTTTATACCATCTTTATAGAAAAATATAACAATGAAAACTATTAGTATGTTCATTCCAATAATCACAAGGGTCTTGATAGGAAAATGAGTAGGCTATAGGAAAACTACTTATTAATTAATTTCAAAAAACTAAAATATAAAGTTAAAAATATTTATCACATCTTGGACATCATTTTATTTGATAATTGCCCCTCTAGTTTTTCATGGGTTGTTTTTCCCTACTAATAATGATAATAATAAATTTCCTTATGAGCTCTATTTTATTAAATTTTGGAATTCCTACACTAGTCTAATAGATCTAATGTAAGAAAACCAAACACATCTATACTAAATAAAATACAGATTTAAATCAATACTTACTCTAGTATAAAATGAAATGAAAATATTTCTAGACTAACTTGTAATGTAAATCAAAATATTTAAGGCTAATGTATAAGTTCAAAGTTTGAAAACCTAGCCCCAAGTTTCACCTTTGAGGGACCAAGGAAGAAATAGTTTGCTCAAAATTAAAATCTAAAAATGTATAATATAAGCATATATTTATAGTCTCCAAGTTTCATATTCGAGGGATTAACAATCCAATAGTTAGAGAAAGTCAAGTAATAAATAAATGAAATTAGAAAGTTTTCTAGAATAACTTCCAATGCAAATCAAAGACATTAAAAACTAATATAGAAAGTAAAATATTATAACCCTAACCCTAAGTTTTATTTTTTATGGACTAGGGAAGAAATGGTTAGCTCATAAACTAATAAATGAAATAAATCAACAAAAAATACTCCTAACAATCAAACCCTAGCTTGCGTTGAATTAAAGAGAAGAGGGGAATATCACTAAGAGTCCTATAGAGGGTTGAGAATCCAAGGAAGAAAAAATATTTATGGAAATCATGACCTTTGGATATAAAGTCTTGGTGGAGTGCTCTATCCTCATCCATTAGATGGTGAAACCAACAATCATTAATATTGGAGTTGTCTATAAGGGTTACATGGGTTGTATGGTCATTATATTTATAAAAGGAAAGGGGTAAAGTCTACCATGGTAGTTAGATGGAGATGAAAGGGTTAAATTTTGATATATATTTTCTAATATCTATAGATCAAATGAGGAATGCCTTTGGTTATTTATATTGGAGATGGTCAATAAATTTTTCCTCTTAACCAGTGATTGAATTACATCATTTTCAAGGCTACAAAATTACAATTTTTGGTCAAGGCAATGCATCATTTCAACCCCAAATATTTAATATATTAGGGTTTTGATTTAGTGCCCAAACCTTAAAATAAGATCAATGTTCACTATCGCCTATTAAAGGGGGATAGTGGCACCATTATGTTTTTAACCAATGTACTAGGTGAAATGTAAAATCATTAATACCCATTACATATATGTCCAAAATAGTTTCTAGGGGATCATTTATTCATATAAGATTTATGATCATGTTATAGAGGACATGGTCCATTTAAGGTAAGGAAGATTTGTTGTTGATGGATTTACCATCGTCATATCCAAGGACTAACAAAGTTAGTCCACCCCTATCCCATAATTAGGTAGATGGAGATCTCCACCACTTACAATTGGTTGTTAGTGCTCTTTTTTCAATTACATATTGCTCCTTCCTAAGGACCACATATGACACCATATGGGATAACAAGTCATGAGTCTTTAAGATTATAAGGTAAAGAACAATTCACAATAACCGAAGCAACAAAAAATAAAATTATATCTAAAACATACCCTTTAGTCAATTTTGATTTCACTATATGAAAAATATAAACCTTTTAAAATAAGTAGAAAAATAAAGGATAAATCATTCACAAGTAGATAAACATATACGTAATATTGATTTCTTGCCCCATGTTATGGTATGTGAATAAGACCTATAAAAGACAAGAAAATGATAAAAAATGTTGCCTAGGTGCAAAAGGGATAAAATTGGACTATGTAGGTGAGTTAGGAGCAAGTCAAAACCCCTAGAAGCACTACCCCTTCTATGTTTTTGTAAAACTCATAAAAAATTATATAAAAACTTGAATTTGCAATAATTCAAAAATGTAAATAAATACGAAGATAAATTTTGATTTTTAATTTCATTTTCATGTGTTCACTTAACCATCCTAACATGATACACATAGGTTCAAATTTCCAAGCAATACATGCATAATTTCCAAGCTATTGTGTTACCACTATGTGGTCATGATGTAATATGGGTGGGGCCTATTTCAATCCCATATAGCCCATTAAAAAACAATTACAATAAACAACCCACCAAATCCTAGTGGCTAAGAGTTATAAAAACCATAGTATTAAAAGAGGAAAAAATATTAGGTTCACCAATTTTTTTATTAAATTTTGGAATACCAACACTAATAGAATAGATCTAATATAAAAAAACAAACACATCTATACTAGATAAAGTTAAGCATTTAAATCAACACTACTCTAGTATAAAAGGAAATGAAATGAAAATATTTATTCATTAACTTGCAATGCATATTAAAACATTAAAGGCTAATGCAAAAAGCAAAAGCTTGAACCCTATCCCTCTAAATTTCATCTTTGAGGGAATAGAAAGGGAGTGGTTAGCTTGAAAATAAAATCTTATAATATAAAATAAAAGAATATGTTTCTCATCAAAGTTTTATCTTTGAGGGACTAGTAATGTGATAGTTAGAGGAAATAAAACAAGTAAATAAAATGAGAAAGTAAGATTTATACACTACCTTATAATTAAATCAAAGATATTAAACAATAATGTAGAAAGTACAAGATTACAACCTTAGGTCTCTAAGTTTCATCTTTGAGGGACTAGGGAAGCAATGGTTAAGTCAAATTTCAGTAAATGAAATAAATTAACAAAAGCTACTCCAAATAATCAAACCTTAGCTTACATAAAATTAGAAAAGAGGAGATTAGCAAGAATCCTACAAAATGTGAAGATGCTAAGAAATTATATCCATTGATGTCAAATACAACCTTTGTATACAAAATCCTCATGGAGTGTCCCATCATCTCCATTGGTTGACACTATGATCTAAGAAAAGTAGGGGTTTATCAAAGTTCATCAAAGAATAACACCAAAGCCACTTTAAAGTATCTACCTTGGCACCCATATAGACTCCTCACCATATAGGTTGGTTCCAAATATTGCTTTGATGCTAAGACTACTGGCACCAAACTCCCACTTTGCTGCCAACTATATTGGCAATAAATCACTTTGGTGCTAAGAACATGCTAGTACCAAACCACATCAACACATTGACTACTTTAGTTCTAAATATCTGGAACCCATCTAGAAATTATGAAAGTTGTTGGCACCCTCATGAGTATGACAAATGACCAATTGTAATTCCATGCATCATTGTTATATAACTATTATAGTTGTTTTAGACCAATTAATTCACTTGACCACTTCATTTATTGACACCTATATTTCCAAGACAAAAGAAGTAGATTCTTGGCTATTTATAAATATCACCAAGATGCACTATAAGATTAACTATTTCACCTTTAGCTTCTTTGTAACATTATATATATTATATACATATAGCTTAGGAATACTTCCCTTTTCAACCAAGAATCCAAGAACTTAAAACTTCTTATATTTTATTTCTTTTATTCTCACTATTGCTACACCTCTATAGAATAAAGAGCCCTTCTCCTTGTAGTGTGAATTATATTCAACATATATAATATCATCTCATGATTAAGATAACAATTTATATTTTAGATTCTATTTCTATATTTGCAATAGTATTTTGTATGAATCTATTGAGGTGTATTTCATCTAAATAGTACATCTAAAGCTTTTGCATCATACCACTCTAACTATAACTTGTAGGGAACCACTAGGTAGTCATATGAACATTTTGTGCTTGGTATGAAAATCAAGTTGGCATCAAATATTCTTCTAATCCACAAAAGAGATAAATATATGGATCACTCCTTACTTGCTCCTTGACTCCTCACATTCACTATCCCTTACAAACATCCTTTCATTGTATAAGATCTTCCAATATGCACAATCATTGGATGCCTATTTACATGCATTATTTGTGTAAGAAGTGTCATACCAAGTTTTACATCCAAGTACCCCAAAGCATATCCCTTCTACAAAGGAAGTAAAGCAATGGTATATTCAATATCTCAATGTGAGACCAAAACCTAAGATATCAAGAATATGATTCAAGATACTCTAGATGGAATAAAGAACCACTATATTTGAGAAATTTTGAATATTTTTATAAACCTATTCTAGAGATATTAATGCAAACAAAATTGTAAAATAGAAGGAAAATAACACACATTCATAATAAACACAAATATTTATCCTAGAAACCCTTGACCAAGAAAACCAACAGAAACTTAGAGCCACACCTCTTTATTTTTATTATTATGCACTTTTAACAAAGAAGTTACAATATATATAGGTATCTTGTAGCATTGAACAATCCTAAACCACCAAGTATTAGAATACAATGGGTATAAAACCATGGGCTAAAACCACCCATACCCGATAATTAAGGAGACCACCTCAAAAATAAAGACCCCGCACATTGTGCTAAGGTGTATAGTTTTTTCTTTACAAAGGATACAACACATCTAACAATACTCCACTTTTTGAATACTTTGTATTGATGCCTATAAAAATCACAAATTCAACTACTTGGGGCAACTAAGCCCATTGTCTCCTTACATGAAGAAAAATTCTCAATACTCATAGGCTTAGTTAATTTATCTACAAAATTTTTCAAAGTATTGATTTTCTCTAATGATAAATTATATTCAACCATGTCTCTAATAAAATGGTATTGTACTACAATATACTTTGTCTTAGAATGATAAGCAGGGTTCTTTTCTAGATAAACTGCACTTTGACTATCACAATTTATCCTTACAACTCCCTATAAGAACCCAAAATTAGAACATAGTCTTTGTAACCATAATGCTTCCTTGCTTGCATGAGTAGTTTCCATGTACTCAACTTATGTAGTCAAAATTTCCACTACAACTTACCTCTTGCTCATCTAGTTGACTACTCCACAAAACATATGAAATATATTATCACTTTTGGATCTTCAACAATTAGGATTTTCATCCCAATATACATCAAAAAAACCTTGTACATTCAATACCTTATTTGGTTTAGGTCTTCCTTAATAGAATATTGCATAATTTGATGTGCCACATAAGTATATGAAAAATTACTTTACAATAGTCCAATGTTCTTTTCTTGGTTTTTACATATATCTATTTTGAACTCCCACTGCATGGGCAATGTCTAGTTTGGTACATATCATGACATGCATCAAACTCCTAACAATACTTACATAAGGAAAATGAGATATTTCATGTTCCTCTTTTTATGTCTTTGGACACTATTCTATAGATAGATTTACACTCAAAGGAATGGAAATATTGACTAGTTTACAATCATGCATATTAAATATCTTAAACACTGTCTCAATATATTTTCTATGATTCAATACAAATCTCTTATTTGACTGATTCCTCTTAATTTACATGTCCAAGATGAAATTTGAAAGATCAAGATCCTTCATATAAAACTAGAATGAAAATTGAGACTTAAAATTCTTGATGATTTTCCCATCATTTCCAATTAATACTATATCATCAACATACAATACCACAATAATAAGTGATCACCAACATGTTTGATGTACACATAGTGATTGACTTTGCTTCATGAAAAACCAAGTCCCAATACATAAGTGTCAAACTTTTAATACCTCATACTAGGTGATTGTTTCAAACCATATAGATATTTCTTCAACTTGCATACTGTGGGTGAAATTACCTTCTCACCCACTCTTCTTTTTTGAAGGTGATGACATGTTAGAGCCAGCCAATTTTGAGGCATTAATGAGTAAGGCAAATTTCAGAGGCCAAGTAGAAAAACACCACTTCGAATCTCCAAGCCTGGGATTAGATGGAAGAATGGGTAGGGACATGCTCAAAAGAAAATCCCAAATCCTCGCCAAAACTATAGAGTGGAATAATGGGATCCCAAATCCCTGAACAAAAGAATTAAACTATGGTACAATGATCACAAGTCCCAAGTTCCCATCCCTAAAATTGGGTGGAACTTTGGAAAGGGCGCATTAAAATTTTGAAATGGATCTTTCGTCTCGATGAAAATATGATGAGTAGAATATTGGGAGGTTGGTGTGAGAAGGAGTGTACCCAAACCTCCATCTAAGGTTGAGGTCATCATACGTCAGGATGAATGCTTCACCCAGAAGAAAATATTAATGACATCAACCACTTGATGCAGATAGTTTATGGGTGAAAGAAAGAGATTTGAAAATGCATAGCTTTAGAAGCAACCATCCTCTAATATTTCTACAACATGAGAAGGCAAAGTAGATGGAAATTTAAGAAGCTATCAAAAATATCAAGGAATCGAATCTATGTAGAAGCACCTACCTCCCTCCGAACAATCACCATTCCTCCTGGAGCATAACTATAGTTGATATTCTAACTGTTCCAGCAAGATTATTTTACCTAATACCATTAATGTTGTAATTTGAATTCACTATAAAATATTCTATAAATAGTGGGATGCTTGCCATTCCTAAACGTCGCTCTGTGGCCTTTACAATTCATATGTAATTATTTGTTGCCTTGTAAATAATAGTGTATCACTATTTGGTCTCTTAATCTGTCTTTGATTATACTTTTATCTATGTGTGGATTTTTATTTTTGCGATGGCTATTTGAGTTGGTTTACTTAATTTTTCTATCTAGATTTCATGGGTCTAGCTGGGTGATTTTGGAATTTGCATCCACCTTTGGATGTCGGGGTTTATTTCTACTAAAGTCGATCAGGTGGGAGTGCTCTAATTTCACTTCCTAGATTTCATGTACCCTTCCACTGGTTCTAGAATTCACCCTTTCCCATTATGTTGAACAAGAAGTGAAGATGGGACAAGTTGATCTGTTAGGTGATCCACTACTGTTTGCATCGACGATGTCGAACGAGTGTGTCTTGATGCAGCCATACCCAGTACTTGCTAGTTCTAGCTACGACCTCCCTTTGCTTTCTTTCTTGTTTCCTTTTACTATTTTCTCCTTTATGATGTAGGTAGCTGGAATTGAAGGAGACAAACTTCTCCAAAGATCGATCGCCTCTACCTCTTCCAGGTTGGACAACCATTCAATACTGGTTGAGGACTGTCGGGTGTACCTCCCACTCGTTTGGTGTTGATTTTTGCACCAACAGTTTTTGGTGACTTTGTTGGGGAACTCAATGAGTTTTTATGTTTGAGAAAACTAGAGTTTTGTGATACTCTGGTTTACCCACATCTTTGCAAATCACCTTCTGACTTTGACTAAGGAAAATATTCAAATCATGAGATCAGTTGTATTTTGTACTAAAGATCCAAATATCTTGGAGGACTCAAGGTTTTATGAATAGCCTTGACCTCATCAATGAATAAAGTATGTTCATCTGGTGATTCCAACTCCAATGCATGAACTGGGACCTCTAAAGGCCAATATCTCAATGGCCCAGCTGTGCTACCTATAATGGAATGATCCTGGTCTACTAGATCTCCAATATTGGCATGAGATTCCTGAAGGTGCCCTGGAAGCCTTGACAAAATATAAAAACACCCTGGGAACTGACCAAGAGTACCTTGAAGATGTTACTGCACTAGCATCCCTCCATGGCATAGCACATGAAGATGTCATGATTAGGCTCTTGTTCGTCTCTAGAAGGGAGGACACTATGGTGGTACTGTACCCTTGGGTGAAAAACCATCTACTCATGGATGGATTTGGTGGGAGCACTTATTGACACATTTGACGGTTCTATGGATCCCTTCTAGCTCTTATGCACCTCTAATTCATCAAGAGGGCTACTTTTGAATCAATCATATATTTCAACATACAATTCAAAAGGAGTTGAGAAAGGATTCCTTTCAAGTACCAACCATATCTTCTCCAGGCTCACCTGTACTATGTTTGAGCTTTTAGCTCAGATATATGTTAGGGTAAAATAACGTAGTGTATTGCATTACACTACATGCGGTTATTACATTTACTTTTCTATGTAATTATGTAATTACCATGAGATATTTTCCTCATGGTTAAACTAGGTAAGTACCTAAATATCCTATGTTAGATATTTAGGTTAGTGTTATGGTTAGAACTCTCTACCTAGGTTAGTAGTTAGCTACACCTCTCTCATACCGTGTTGGTTAGCGAGATAGACGAGATTAGTTAATTAGATTGTTATATATAATTTTGTCAATCTAATGCAATAGCTAATGTTCAATTAATTAATTTGGACTTACCTTGGACCTACATTGGTATCATTCGCCTCGCTTCTCTACCCATCACTATGGATACTCCATCGTTGCAGATTCCCATGGAGCACCAGAGGTGCTCAACGTGGAATTTTCCTCACACGGGAGGCCTATAGACCTGGGCCCACGAGTTTGGCCATAGATCTAGCCACTCCAGCCTATAGGCCCATAGCACTGGCTATCATCGACGACATCACCAACCGACCTGTAGACCTGGCCGTCCCAGACGACACAGCCAGAGGGCCCACAGACGCACCCACCGACTGACACATAGGACGAGACTAGGGCTCGCAACTCCCTAGATCGATCACGGTCAACGAGTCAAGGCCATTCAAACTCGGCTCCCACACTGGCCCCCAGGGCCCATAGAGCCACGTAGGCCTCGCAGGCCACGTGGCCCAATCACGGGAGAGCCGAGAGGGCAGGAGCACCCTCCCTCTCCCCATAGACTGACTCAGACTTTGGGATCTGAGAGGGTAGGCGGCCCTCCAATCCCTGACCAACACTTGGACTGGACAAACATAGCTTGGCATTGACACGCATCCTGAGGTACATGTGGACTGATGTCGACTGGCCCTGGCATGCATCTCGAGGGACACATGGACTGGATCGCCAAAGCCTAGACCCAGGCATACACCCCGAGGTGCTGACTTGGCAGACATGTGGCGGACAACCTTTGACGGACACATGGTGGTGGACAGCCATTGACAGACACATGGTGGACAGCCACTGGATGCGACTCTACATGTGGCAGACGACCACAAGACTGACTCGATGACGACACAATGGACAAAGGCCTACCCCTGGCACCATGTGGTGGTGACCAAAAGGGCAGGCGACGGTAGTCAATTTACCGAAGGCAATAAATGGATAAGGGGGGCCTTTCCCATTATCAAGCCCACAACATCCCACTACGGGATGCATGTGGGATAAACATCCCTAATTTTTTTTTGAAAAAAAATTAGCCGTCGTAGGGTATAAAAGGCACTTTCTGTGCCTTCGTTCCATCGGGCGTCGTAGCCCGACCGGTTGATCGGGTCAAGCTAAGGCGCATGGTGGGGAGTCCAGGGTTTGACTCCCACCGAGAACAAAAGGCCATTATTTTGGCCTTCGACGCAACCCAGGTAATTTTTAATTTTTAATTTTTTCAATTTTTTAATTAATGTTTTTTTATTAAATTTTTTTTTTTAATATTTTAAAACTTCAAAATATTTTTTTAAAAAAATCAATTTTTGTTTAAGTATTTAAATTGATTTATTTAAGAGATATATTTTTTAGTTTTTCATTATTAATTAAAATGTTTTATTAAAACTTTTCTTAAATTATTGCAAATTAAAAAAAATTAATTAAAGAAATATTTTTGCAACTTTGATCTTTAAAGGTGCTAATGTTTTCTCACAAAATGGAGATATAAGACATAGCAAAAGCACATTTTTTGGATGCAAATTAGAAAACTCTTTTCAATCCTTGTTCATTTAGCATACAAAGAAAGGATCACACTGATTTTCTTTTGCAAAATTAGAAAACAAGGAGCCTGATTTTTTTTGTAATTTGTTTTCTCCAAGGAGACATAATACATAAAATTGCACATCTATTTTTTTTTGCAAAATTGAGAAGACTTTGTAACCTTGGGTCTATCAAAACTAAGTTTGTGTCGACTAGTTCTGGAAGCCTTTCAAAAGCGGGTAGTGTGTTGACTTGTCTTGAAAGGAGTGCTCTAAATTCTACATTTTGTAAACATTAAGGGGGGATAGAATTCATTTTTTCTTTGATTCTATAGTTTGCAAAATTGTAACAAAAAAGGGGGGATATTTCAGTATAAGAAAGGTGCATTCTCGATTTTACTCGACACCTTCTCTTAAAAAAAAATTGCTTGTACTAGGTGCATTTTTGGTTGCATTCGACACCTAGAGTGATACAAATTTGGGTTGCTCTCATGTTTTGATTATTGCACTAAACACTCATGTTTTTGTGTGCAATTAAAAAGTCAAATATAAAAATTCAAAGAAGCATTTCACAAAATCCAAACTTCACTAACAAACCATGCTAAACTTTGCATAGGTTCAAAAAGAGTAATTTCTCCCCATCAAAAGGTCAAAACTTCAAATCACCTTGATTCACTCTCTTTGTTTGGATTAATAACCTCAAAATTTTCATCCTTCATTCAAGGGTGTTAAAGCAGGTGCCATTAAATATCCTAGAGGGAAAAATCACAAGTTTTCAAAACCTACCCCTGTTTCATTTGCTCTATTTTGTTTGGCTTAAAATTCCTCCAACTTTTCATCCCTTGGTAAGGGTGTTAAGGCAGGTGCCATTAAATATCTTATAGAAGAAAATTGAAACAACTTCCATATACTCTTTTGAGGGTATAGTGCAAGATATCACCATATTAGTCATATCAAATTTGAAACCTAAACCATGGCCATGATACACAAGTATCTCACTGAGAGCCAACTGCTCAAAGGTTCAAATTATTCATCTTGGAAGACTAAGATGAAAGCTATATTAACTGTAGAGGAATTGTGGTCCATAGTGGATGGAAGTGTCACTAGAGCTCAATCACCTAGACAAGATCAAATAGACTTTGATAAAAAGGATAAAACTATCCTTAATGATCTTGTTTGCTATTACTGATGATATCCAACCTCATATCAGTGAAGCTACAACTGGTAAGGCAGCATGGGATGCCTTAAGTCTTAGCATACTTTGTCTGAGTCACCTTAGATGATTATTTTTTTGTTCTATCTCAAGGCCAAGACAGTAGTGGAAAAATATCGTATGACTGATTGTAAACCCAAAGCAACATCGATGGAATCAGGGCTACAGTTATCACGATATGAAGACTCACCACAGGTAGATGGAACACTTTATAGACAGATGATTGGAAGCCTCATCTATCTGACTAATACTAGACCAGATATTATTTTTTCTATAAACTATCTCTCCTGGTTCATGCAAGAACCAAAGGTCTCCCATTGGAAAGCATCTAAGAGAGTCTTACACTACATTCAGGGTAGTGCCGATTATGGTCTAGAGTACAAGAAGAATAACTCATTCTTCTTATAGAGTTACACTGACTCTGATTATGATGGATCCATAGATGACATAAAATCAACCTCAGGCTATGTTTTTCATCTTGGATTTGGTCCTGTCTCATGGCATAGTAAAAAGTAACAGGTGGTTGCTTTATCTTCAACTGAGGTAGAATATCGCACTACACGTGGAGCTGTGTGTGAAGTGATATGGCTAAGTCGCATCTTGGCTACCATGGGCCTACCAAAGAAACTTCCCATTCACATGTTTTATGAAAACTCAGGTGTTTTGAACTTGGTCAAGAATCCAGTACATCATGAATGAACTAAGCATATTGATATAGATTGTCATTTCATTCATGATGAAGTTCCTAAACATAGAATCTAGCTCCAACACATTCCCACTAACGAACAGGTTGCAAATATTTTTACAAAGGCACTTGGACGTGTCAAATTTCAACTATTTCGGAGCAAACTTTGTATATCAAAGTAATGTAATAAAGGGGGGATGTTAGGGTAAAATAAGGTAGTGTATTGCATTACACTACATGGGGTTATTACATTTACTTTTCTATGTAATTATGTAATTACCATGAGATATTTTCTTCATGGTTAAACTAGGTAAGTACCTAAATATCCTATGTTAGATATTTAGGTTAGTGTTATGGTTAGAACTCTCTACCTAGGTTAGTAGTTAGCTACACGTCTCTCCTACCGTGTTGGTTAGCGAGATAGACGAGATTAGTTAATTAGATTGTTATATATAATTTTGTCAATCTAATGCAATAGCTAATGTTCAATTAATTAATTTGGACTTACCTTGGACCTACAATATAGGCCTCTTACTGTATCAGTCAAGGTAATCAGATTCTCTCAAGTATTTCAAGAGGTCTTACAGGTAGAGATTTTCCTGCATCTTCAAAGGATTCCACCTTATTACCCGTATTTTCTTCTACTGTTGTTTTTCTTCCAATTGCATAGTATCCATCATGGATGCCTTCCGAAGCTGTGTGTGGATCAGGACCACAACTATGCAAAACAAAAGGAGCAGATCCTTTCCTAAGCTCATGTATGGGAAGTGCAACCACCATTCCTACAACAAATAATTTTATTGCTTGCACCTCCTTTCATCAAAAAGAGATCTGTACCAGGGCAAAAATTCCACTCACAAAGAGGAATCATTTTTGCACCCTTTTTGTATCCAAGAGCATGCTAATCAAGGACTAAATTTTTTTAGGAGGGCTCATCCAGTCAGAAGACAAACCCTAAGGAAATACTGGTCAAAATAGGATCAATTAATAAGCCCTATCATCAAACGTGCATAGATTCAATGGAGGTATGCATAACAGGGAGTTCATGCCAAGTGGAACCCAAAGAGTGGTGGCAAGGGAGCCTATTGCCACATCAACTTGATACCAGTACCCGAGGAAGGCTCTCGTATGGTAAAACTTATTGCCACATTGATCATCACTTGCATAAGTACTAATATGCATGATGATCTACCAAGTTGTGACCTTTTGGTAGCTTGGAGAACATTTTGGCAATGTCGATCAGACTACAGAAGGTGAATCAAGTTCATTACAATTTGGTCTGGGTATTACAGATTCATTGGATAATTTCTAGGACAAATCAGTGGTTACGGTGTGCCACTTGCATTGCAATTTTGTGTACATAATCCAGTAGTTAAATAAAAGTGTTGTAAGCATGTGGCCAGTGACATCATTCTATTGGTGACTCGCGAAGGATCTCAAGAAAGAATAGTGATTTTTAAGCACTTCACTTTGTTTTCAGTATTCTTCTTTATGTTTTTCATGACCCCGTACCCAATGGACCAAGACTCAAAATTCATTCATCACTTCACACAATCCCCAAAAGGATATACATTGTGACATTAAAAGTAGTACCCACTCTTCCACCCAATGGGAAAATGAGCTATAAATAAGAGCCTCAAGAGGGTAAAAAGAAGCAAGATGAAAATAATTCTACAAAAAATATTCCCTGTGGAAGTGGTGATAAGCTAATGAAGTCTCTGTGTGGTTGCATCAAAAAAAGAGGTTGCAAGTGCCCCAAGCATTTTGATTCTAGTTCTTGGTGGGGTATGTTTTTGGGAATGTGATCTGTGGGGGTATCCCATGGATCACCTTTCCTTTTATTTCTTTCATTTTGTTATAATATTCCTTTTCTTCTCTTTCCTTAGTTCTTTGATTTTGCAAAATGATGAGGTTAGTGGTAGTCATCTTTCTACATTTGCCATTTTCTATGTTTCCCTCCCTCCCCCTTCCCCTCTTGTTCTCTTTCTCTAGTTTTTCTTGTTTTTTCCACTTTTTGTTCCCCTCCCTTCTGTCCTTACTTTTTCCTCTCACCTCATTTTCCATTCACCTTTTACCACCTTCCTCCTTTTGTCTTGTAGTCTTGATTGGTTTCTTTTGTTTATGCCCCTCCCTCTTTATTATTTTATGTATTTCAAGATATAAATTTTTGGATCCTTAATAAAAAGGGAAAAGCCCTTGTGAGTCATCAAGAGTGTGGGTGAAATTACCTTCTCATCCACTCTTCTTTTTTGAAGGTGATGATATGTTAGAGCCAACTAATTTTGAGGTATTAATGAATAAGATGAATTTTAGAGGCCAAGTGGGCAAAAACCAGAAAAAATCTCCAAGCTTGGGATCGAACAAAAGAATGGGTAGGGGTATGCTCAAAAGAAGACCCCAAATCCCTATCTTGACTATCAAGCGAAATACTGGGATCCCAAATCCCTAGATAGAAGAATCAGACTATGAAATAGTGATCACAAGTTCCAAGTTCCCATCCCCAAAATTGGATGAAAATTTGGGAAGAGCACATTAAAATTTTGAACCAAATATTCTATCTCCATGAAAATATGATGAGCAGAAGACTGGTAGGTTGGTGGGATAAGGAGTGTGCCCAAACCTCTATCCAAGGTTGATGTCATCACATGTCAGGATGAATGCTTCACCTAAAATAAAATATTAATGACATCAGCCACTTGGTGTAGATAGTCATTGGGCATAAAGAAATTTTTTTGAAAATGCACAGCTTCAGAGGCAACCGTCCTTTAATATTTTTGCAACACAAGAAGGCAAAGTAGATGGAAATTTTAGAAGCTATCAGAATGATCAAGAAATTGAATCTTTGCAGAAGTACCTAACTCCCTCCAAACAACTGCCATTCCTCTTGGAGTAGAACTACAATTGATCTTATGACTATTCCAGCAAGATTCTTCTACCTAATGCCATTAATGTTGTAATTTGAATTCACTGTAAAATCTTCTATAAATAGTGGAATGCTTGCCATTCCTAAGCATAGCTCTATGAACTTTACAATTCATATTGAATTCTTCGTTTCCTTGTAAATAATAGTGTATCACTATTTGGTCTCTCAATTTGTCTTTGCTTCTACTTTCGTTTTTTGGATGTTTATTTCTATATGGTTGTCTAAGTTGGTTCACTTATTTTTTCTATATGGATTTCATGGGTCTAGCTGGGTAGTTATGGAATTTGCATCCACCCCTGGGCATCGATATTTATTTATGCTAAAGTTGATTGGGTGGGAGCACTCTAATTCTACTACCTAGATTTTATGCACCCTCTTGTTGGTTTTGGAATTCACCCTTTCTTGCTACATCAAACAAGAATTGAAGATAGGGTGGGTTGATATGTTAGGTGATCTACTACTATTTGCATCGATGATGTTGAATGAGTGTCTTGATTCAGACATACCTCACCCTTGTTAGTTTTGGCTATGGCCTCCATTTACTTTCTTTCTTATTCCCTTTCTCCTTTTCCCCTTTGTGGTGTAGGTGGCTAGAACTGAAGGAGCCGGTCTTCTCTAGAGATTTACCACCCTTGCCTCTCCCGGGTTGGACGGTTGTTCAATGCTGGTCGAGGACCGCCGGATGCGCCTCCCACTCGTTTGGTGTTGGTTTTCACACCAACATATACCAAGTCCTTTCCTTTTAGTGTGAAACCTTCTAGTTGAGACATATATTTCTTATTTTAGATCCCCATGTAGGAATGCTATCTTCACCTCCATTTTCTCTACTTTTAGGTATGTAGTAGCAATAGACCAAAAAAATATAATGGAATTTAGTTTAGAAATAGGGGATAAAACCTCACCAAAATAAATTCCTTGTACCTAGGAATATCTCTTTTGCCACTAGGTAAGCTTTGTACTTCTTGAATTTAACTTTTGCATTAAACTTCTTCTTGGATACCCATTTGCTACCAATTGATTTTCTTGTAGCAAGCAACTTCACCAAGTCTTATGTCTTATTTTTATCTAAATATTTCATCTCATCAACGATGAAATTCTTCTAGAATTTACAATACATTGCATTAACTGCCTCCTTAATAGTTCTAGGATCATCATTAGTAATAGATAAAAAAAATTAGAATGAAAATCAGGTGGATTGTACCCCTTTGGTTACCTTCTTTCTCAAGTTGATATCCTCAATACTAGATTTTGAAGATCTGATTCATCATCTTATGTTGAGTTAAATTATTCATACATGAACTAAAACTTTACCTTTTTTAGTTCTTCCTGCTTGGGAGTACTTTTAAAGTCTTGGAAGATTACATCTTGTCTATAAACAATTGTATTAGTTTTTGGGTTTTTAGCCTTTTACACCATCTTTATAACCAATAAAGATACACATATATGATTTATTATCTTACTATTTTTTTTTTTTGGAACATGCACATAAGCATCACAACCAAAAACTAAGATTTTGAAGAGATGGTTTTTTACTAGTCCGTTCCTCATATGTAATTGTATCAACCAATGCTAATGTAGGTGATCAATTTATCAAATAACATATAGTGTCCATAGCCTTTGCCTAAAATTCCTATGCTAACCCTGCACCACTATGCATACTCCTTGCATTTTCCATCAATGTTCTATTCATTATTTTTACAACTCCATTCTATTGAGGAGTGTATGGATTCATATTTTTCCTTGCTATTCTACACTATTTACATAACTCCTCAAATTTTTTGTTGTAGAACTTTCTTCTATTATCTTTCAACAACACCTTTATCTTTTTCTTAGTCTAGTTTTCTACAAGAGCCTTAAAATATTTGAATTTTACAAAGGCCTCTTCTTTCAAAGGAAATATATCCATGCAGATATTGAGAAATCTTCTATAAATGAAACATAGTACAATGAATTTCCAAGTGATGAAATAGGCACAAATCTAAACAAATCGCTATGTATCAAGTCCAAAATCCCTTTTGCTCTTGCAACACGAGATGGAAAATTTACCCAATTATGTTTACCATATACACAATGTTCACAAAAATAAAAATATAAAGAAAAGTTAGAAACACCTTCAACCATGCAAAGCTCGAAGGCCCTTTTCTTTGATATATTCTAGTCTTTGATGCCAAAGCATTGTCTTCTCTATAGAAAGAGTAGGGGCTTTTTTTATTTCATTTTTAGGAACAAAAAAACTATTACACCCATAAATTACAATGTTTTTCAATAGCTTATATAGTGTTCCAATACTAATTCCTCTTGTCAATACCATTGCTCCTCGAACCATCCTATAAGTAACCTTTTCAGATGCTATCTGCACATCTGCATCATTCATTATACTCATAGATATCAAGTTTTTGGCCAACCTTGGAATATGCAAAACACTACAAAGGTTTTTAATCCTTTCATATTTTAGCAATACTTTGACCCTTTTATATCTATGATTTTGGTTGTTGAGGAATATCCTAGGAAGACATCACCTCCATTATACTTTTTATATTCACTAAACCAAAGTTGATCAACCATGCATTACAATTTGAATGTGTACTCAAACATGCCAAGTATACATCCCCTCCTTATTCTATGGAGGTCTTTGCTTCTATAGAATAAGCATCATCAAATCCCTTATCTTTGTCAATATTTTTGGATCTATAGTATTTTTTCAAATGCCTAAGTTTACCACATTTCTAGCATTTTTTTATAGATTTTCTAGGAGATTTAGATATCCCTCTTGATTTTGATTTATCCCTAGAGTTGTGCTTATTTTTATCTTGGGAATGACCCCTTAAAAACAAGGCATCATTGGATGAGCCCTCTAAGGATTTTTACCTCATTTATATTTATAATACGAATGCAACCACATCTTCAATCCTTAAAGTAGTTATAGTAGTACTCCCAATGGACACAACTAGATTATCCCATGAATTTGGTAAAGAATATAACAAAGTAATACACTTATCTTCTTTAGTCATTTTAATATCATAGAGGCTAAATTACCATGGTGTTAAAAACATTGAGATTTTCTACCACAAAATCCCCATCATTCATCCGAAGGAGATACAACTTCTTTTGAAGGAGCAATTTGTTTACTAGGGACTTTGATTGATATAAAACCCCTAACTTCTCCCATATATCCTTAGAACTATTTTCTCCAAAGATATTGATCCACATCAAATATACAAGGTATAACTAGATAGTACTATTTACCTTCCTATCTAACTTCTCCCAATATTCTTGCAACATATCCATGGGTTCTTTTCTTGACATAATAATACATTGATCAAAGCTCTTATCGTTAAAATTTTTGATCTTGATCATTGAATTTATAGCTATTTTCCTTCACATTAAATTCACTTGCATAATAATCCCATTCAAAAAATAGGGTCATCACAAACCCAAGATACCCTTGCTCTTCTTGGACCAAGCTAAATATTAGCAACAAAGGCATCCCCATGAAGCCAATAACCACACTTTGATACCAAATTAAGAGTTTGATAAACCTATTCTAGAGATATTAATGCAAATAAAATCATAAAATAGAAGGAAAAATAACATGCATTCATAATAAACACAAATATTTATCTTGGAAACCCTTGACTAGGAAAACTAGTAGAAAATCAGAGCCATACCTATTTCTTTTTATTATTATACTTTTAACAAAGCAATTACAATATATATATATATATATATATATATATATATATATATATATATATATATATGTGTGTGTGTGTGTGTGTGTGTATAGAGGTATTCCACAACACCAAACAACCTTAAACCATCAAGTGGTATTAGAATACAATGGGTATAAAACCATGGGCTAAAATAACCCATACCTAATAATTAAGAAGACCACCCCAAAAAATAAGGAACTCACACATTGTGTTGAGGAGTAATTTTTTAGAGGATACTACACTTCCAACAATTTTAAATCTCATGTTCTGATTAGGAGCCCTATTTACAACTACTAATCATGCCCTATTCTAGAGTCAAGGATCTATAAAGGTGTAGATAAACATTGATATTCCAGTCTTCTTAGGTCCCAAAAATACCAATGAGTTGGACATCTAGGTTTAATATCTAGAGGTATACCACATCACCAATCAATTCTCTAATGCTAACAAGATAGGCTTCACAACTTTAAATATGTCAATTTTTTTTTTTTAGTAGTGCAAAGTTGCTAACAAAAGTGTAGATGAGTTAGACAATATTATCTCTTTTATTTAATAGATAGAAAAAGGAGGGGTTTTGAAAGGCTTCCCTAAAACTTTTACATTAGAGACTCAAAATATCCAAATAAAAGAAACACTAACGAATCAAAATAAAACCACTAAATAAGAAAAATCTAGCCCTACCCAACCATCAAACTCCAAGGAGGAGAGAATAGATCCACCAAAAGAGAACCACAAAGAAAAGTAGATCCAAATATAATCTTGGGAGGAATTATTAGAGATGAAGAAATCCATATTTGGGGTATTAGGATTTTGTATTAACTTCCAAGTAAGCTTATTAACAAAGTAAGCAATCTGCTTAATAAAACATTTGATGGATCTCACTAGCTCCTTGACATAATCACAATAGAAGCTTGGCATAGCCACTAGGTCATCAAAAATATTTCATTGGGAAGGTAGGGTGATAGGAATATTAGGCTTCTCCTTAGTGATAGAGGAATATTCAGAGTCATCTGAGTCAAAAAAATAGTGTGTCTTCAACATCTTTGTTTCCTTGGAATGAATACACACCGGTCTCCTTGTGACTTTAGCTTCCACCTTCAACTTCTTTAGGTGATAAGACTTTATTTTTCTAGCCAACTTGTCCTCCTTGAGATACGATGAGTCACTATCCTTTGAATTTGGTGAGATAGGATTAGATATTTCTTTTGAATCCTGATGGTCAACTTTTTCATGAGGGTCATCCCCCCAACTGTGGGCTCGAAATCACATCTCCCATAATATTGTCAACAATATTATCCAACTCAATTTTATCTAACACTGGATCCATACATGGTTTAAAAACCACCATGGCCAAAATTATCCTCAAGTGGTAGTTGATGCTAATAATTACTTGTTTCAACAATGACCTGCCATTACTCTCTGTTCCTGCACTTCCTTTCTCTAGTTGTGGCCTTATCCCTTTCTTTGTTGCAATTTTATTTACCATACTATTATGGTTGGTTGGGACCTGATCCTATTTTTGGTACCTTTTGGTATTGACTGCGTCTTAGAGGCTGGATGGGTACTACCCCTATATCAGGATTCTTTTTACACCAACCTTGATTACCTGCATTTTCTTCCATATAGAATCCAATGAATATAGTGATATTATTATGGAATGCTGGTTCAAATTGCTTCTATAGATATCTAAAACATGTCATGTTTAGAAGAATACTCGTATGGGCACCTTTGCAGACCATATGGATGAGCTTGGAACTTTCCAAGACCAAGCAATAGTTCTAACCACTCATTTTAGGTAGTTTGGACCTATGCAACCTTAATTGCTAATGACATCAATAGCTAATATCCCAATCATTGACGATTAGAGTGGCTAAGTGCTAGTTGTGACTTTCGATAGCAGTTAAGGGCAG
This sequence comes from Wollemia nobilis, assembly GCA_028583015.1. NCBI lineage: Eukaryota > Viridiplantae > Streptophyta > Pinopsida > Araucariales > Araucariaceae > Wollemia > Wollemia nobilis. Next base: position 170,507 of record JAQPPZ010003333.1, read on the forward strand.
CCTACCCATAGCCATGCTAAATGAGAGTGGCTAGCCCTATAACCAACTCATGCTCCCCAAGCCAAGAAAAATTAGTTGCAACAAACCAATTTGCAATAGTTCTTGGGTGGTTTTGGGTTGCAAAGCTTCCAAAGGTTTCCTCCCAACTGCTCATGCCAATTGATTCTTGATATTGGATTCCTTGAAAAGCCAAAATAAAGACTTGGGAAAGTCTATTTATAGGCCTCCCAAAGAGACATATGCATCCCAAATTGACCATAACAAAGCCCTACCAGATTGGAGAGCGAATTTATGTATCCCTTGAGGAGTGCCAAAATGTTGTCCAATTGTGGAATGATGACTGTTGCTGTTTTAATGGAGCTTCCAAAGGCTTGAGGAGCAAGCTTTCAATTTTGTGATCTAAGACACGGGTGACCCTTGAACATCAAATTTTCAAGAAAATTGAGCATTATCAAGCCGATATTCAAGGGGTAAAACACCTCCCCGTAGTCGCTATTTTTGACAATGGCCTGCAGGTTAGTTGCTGACTTCAATAGTGGCTAATAGAGACAGTTCCTATGAGCGATAGTGACCAGGGTTTGACATGCTATTTTCCTTGATTTAGCCATAGATTTCCTTTTCTTAGCATGTATTTAGCTTTATCTAGCATATATTAATTATTTTATTGCATTTTCATGATTCATTATCAATTTCATAGGCATATTTGCTTTCCTTTACATTCTTTCACACATTAGGTTCTTTATACTTCATTTGCAAGTTTATATGTATATTTAGGTTCCTTTGTATATTTTAAGCATTATTTCATGCTTTATTATCAATATTTCAGGCATATTTATGCATCTTTACACACATTTATGCTTGGCTTTACAATTTGCACTAACAAAGATACAAGCCTCATTTTGAGAGACCTCATATGTTGCTAATCTTTCTTGAAGTTCTTTCTGTGTAGATCTTAGGGCATCATAGAGTAAAGGATCATAAAGATCTGGTTTCTTAATCTAAAGAGATGGAGGTGGCTAATTAATCCATCATTTAAGCAAAGTGGTGGAGACATGAAGACCTTGTGAAGCACATCTTCCCCCATTTTGGGGTCATTTGTATTTGTAACATTGTATCAAAATTTGGTATCCCTAAGAGGGATAAATTGTAATTAAATATTCATTTGATTAATAAAATAGAGCATTCCTTCTTGTTATTTCCTTTTTGTCAAATGATTATATAGATTATATGCTTTCAATTCCTTATCATGTTACAATAGCTTTAGATGTGTGATTTTCATAGATTTACAAGTGGCAATCATGGTTGGATGGGCCCTATTTTTGTGTTGTTTACTAATGTTTTTGTCCTTTTCCTTATTGTAGGTACAATCGCTTTAAGCGATAGTGACTATTAGTACCAATCGCCATTGACTTCAGTAGCTAGAACCATAGCCACCCTAATTGACAACGACTAGCATAAAAGACAACAAAACAATTAGTAGCCCATTTCTTCATTAGATGAGAATTTTATTGTAAGTGGTCCTATATTATTTTTCTATTTATTGCTTTCTTTTGTGTTTTTGAAAAGTAGTAGGATTAAGTAATTCACATAGAAAAAGTTAAAAAAAGTTAATCAATTCTATTTTTCTATGTTTCTGCTAGCTGTTTCTGGGAACAACGACTAGTTCTACTAGCTGCCCCAGAAGACAATGGCTAGGATTTTTGATTGTTACTCTGTATAGTGATTGAGTCTATTTCCTGCTATACACAACAATGGCCCCTATTTAATATGTGTTTAGATATGCTTGCTTAAGGCCTGATCAAAGGCTATTTTCATGATTAAATTTGCATTTACATTCTCTAAAATTAAACAACATTTAATTGTGCATTCTCTAAAAATAAAATGTACCTTCTAGGCATATAGAGAAAAATCATTTGAATGCTTCTTGATGCATATTTATTTCATGCAAATTAAAAGGAACACACACACACACCACATTCTAAAGTAAACATCGATGGCGTTGAGCCTTCACATCCAACCCACTGATCAAGACCAATGGTGGAATTTATTACCACTCAGTTGGATTGTTTGACATTGTATCATCAGGACTCATCCGTTGCCAAGGTCGATTTAAGATCTATTCTATCCATGGAAAATTACATGCATTCCTCTTGGAAGGGGTGTATTGCTGACCATGGTGTGCTGGGTGAGAATCGGTAATACCTATGCTTCCTGATCAGGTATGGATTTCATCTCCATATTTCAGTGGGTAGACAACCTGGATTTCATTACCGGGTTTGCCACTGCGATTGTATAGGTGAAAAACTTAAACAATCTAAGAGTTACATCAACTATTGTAAAACACGATAAGAGTTAGATTGTAATCACAACAAATCAAAATGCACAAAACAAGTTTTAGGAAACACAAAGAAAATTTAAATGAGATAATCACCTTGTATAGTTTTTTTACCTTAAAAATTACATAAGAGATAATTCACAAGTTATGGTCACAACACGGGGCCGTCGCCCTCGATCCACGATTGAGGCAAAAATCGATGCTCTACCCAACACATAAAACATTGAAGTTGAGCCTCCCAAATAGAATTATCCTGAATGATATTCAGCTAATATTAGAGGTGACAACACAACTCATGAGGGTTATCATCAAGAAACCCCAATTAGAGTATTAAATACAAGATTCTCTCATGATAGAAATGAGGGTGGTTCAATACCCCACCATCACAAGATAGACATAGAAAAGATATTACCAATGAAGGGCAATATGAAAGGGGTGCATCAAATCGTAGACCCATAAGAGTTTCAAACCACACTGAGTATGGGAAGTTTATGCTAAATCTTAATACTATTGGGATAAATGGTATGCCTCCTGACCAACCTTGGAGAACTAGTCAGCTCAACCAAATAGATCAAGCTTTGGTAAGATCAGAGAGTAGGACATATACTATCCACTCTCATTATGAGAGTACGTGTAGTGAGGATAAAGAGAGGCATACTTGTGCCCATGGGGAATGCTCAAAATGCCCTCACAACACAAACACCCCATACACACATATGGGAATAAAACAAAGACCTCAATAGAATATCAATACAACTTATGTTGATAGAGATAAGAGCATAGCAAATCACTCTATTAGGACTCATACCACTAGAGCTTTGTGCACAAAGCTAAGAATCCAAAGACCCTGCATAGTTGATCTTGTAGATCATGCATGTAGGCTTTGTTTAGGATAAATATAGCAAATACTCCAAGATCAATTGGAGGATTTGCGTGTAGACCGTGAGTGGCTAGAATAAGAGGATACAGTGTGAGTGGCTAGAATAAGAGGATACATAATGACAAATTTTGCTTCAATAATATTTGTATAAGCATTGTTTACGAGAGCAATGCATCCTTGATCAGAAGGAGTAGGAAGAGAGAGAGGACATGTTATCTAGGGCTAATCTACATTTTATTAGTAAATACAAAGAGTAGCATAACACTAGACATGCTATATCACACCTAGAGCTATGCCCTAGGAAAGTAGAACATCATGCTCATTGTACTTTCCAACACACTTCAAGGCAACACCAACATAAAATGCTAAATCATCCTGGGTAGAGTTAATACAAGGAGTCGAAGAGAGATGGCCAAGATCAGTAGTATCCTGAACCATCTTCAATGGATGTAGACAATATTCACAATCATCCATATCAATCTCAAAGAAATTTACCTTTGCTTGCACCCTAGAGGTCACTTTTGGAAGAATAAATCGTATCTTCTCAAGCGTACAAAGTCCTTGCTGAGAAAATTAAATCTCTTGAGAAATAAGGGATGGCTTATAAAAAGCCTACCCTAAGTAAGATTCATAATCAACCTCTGTGTCCCTAGATCCCAAGTCTAGCATATCTCGATCACTTCAAGATGCCAAAGCTAGATAAATTCTAAGGTGACGATGATGCACAAGAACACGCGACCAGTTTCATGAATCTATACTTTCAAATTTAGAATAATGATGCCTTGATGCTAATGACTTTCATGATCACCCTTTCAGGGCCAACCCTATAATGGTACAACCAGCTACTGAGGCACATCATTACCAACTTTGAGTATATGGAGAATGCCTTTCTTGAATGCTTCTCATTTGGCATCAAGAAAAAAACCAATCTATTTGATCTGGATGCTTTACGACAATATGATGACAAGCCAATCATAAATTATGGAAACATATGGATAAAATTAATGGCTAAAATTCCATTCTCCATTCCAACCATAGAACTAACCTAAATGTTTACAAAAAGCTATGCAAAACACATCTCGCTATTGCTTCAACTACAATAGTATACAACATTCGAAGAGGCTTTAGCACAAGCCAAAGTCATTGAGGATATCAAGTTGCAAGAAGGAAACTTAAAACTCAGAACTAAGAAATACTGGAATAATAAGAGTGCAAGAAATCAACATCATCAAGCCAAACCTACACCTGTTAATCAAGTCATGTTGAATATTCCAAAGGGGGATAAAAGCCAACAATAATATAAATCAACATCATTAGGCATAACCTCCCATGCGTAGTACAATCAACACAATAAAAATCAAGACAAAGATAAGCAACGTCATCCATCTCATTAGTTTACACCATTATCTGAGACTTTGGCATCAAATTTTAATCAACTATGCGAGGATAAGGTGCTTCGATTACCCAAATTACAGTTGTTAGATCCTAATCACCCTAAGCCCAAGGGGTTCAGAGAAGATCACTATTACCCGTATCATCGACAAAAGGGCCACAAAAGTGAAGTGTGCCATGGGTTTAAACATGTGGTGCAAAATATGATCGATAAGGATTAGTTGCGGATAGACAACCCCTTGGCACCCGATAACCAAAACATGGGAATATTCAAAGATCTCCTACCGAATCATGAACCACCAAGAAACCATGCTGGGCAAGTCAACCAAGTGCAAATAGAACTGCCAAAACAAAGATTTATAGGTATGGTTAATGTGGTCACTAGAAACAAGAGGTATAATCAATTGGATCCACCTACAACTCCCATTCGTATCCAAGCTGTGCCTCAGCAAATGCGAGTGCAAAACCCATTTCTAGGCCCACCAACAAGACCAGTGGTAACAATCAGATTCACCTAAGGTCTACAAATAGGCTTAGTGAAACTATCAATATATAAGCTCATAAAATAATATCCTAGGCAAAAAGAGATATTAATGGAAATATTGAGAGCCATAGAAGTTCAACCCCAAAATCCCAAAGCCTTTACTAACTTCATGGGGCATGTGTAGCAGTGTTAGGAGCCCGTGATCCAATTTTATGATCATGAAATCAAAATGGTATCCACTGCCATAGCAGACCCACCACTTCATATCATTGCATGTGTTAACCACACTCCCTTAAAGCGGGTATTGATTGACACAGGATCCTCAATCAATATAATAACCACAAAAGCCTTAGGACACTTAAACCTACCTAAGTCACATATTGTAGCTTCAAATTTTATGCTATGAGAATTCAATGATGTGTTGTGCTCGACAATAGGCATAATAGTCCTTCCTATTTAGGTTGGACTAAAAACCATCTTGGTGATGTGCCATGTTTTAGAAGGTATTATGCAGTATAACATCCTTCTAGGTCATCCTTGGATTAGGAAAATGCATTGTGTCCCATTGATTTTGCATCAATGCATCAAATATGTGCACAAGGGACAGGTACATATGGTTCCCTTAGATGAAGAGTCATTTAAATATATGAATTAGGTTGACTTTCCAAGAGATTTCATCCTACCATCTACTCTCTTGGATATTAGACCTACATCTCCCATTAGACATATGGTGAGTAAATCAAAGTTAGTGTAGGCCGATACTTCTACGTCGACACTGCCACCAATCCCTAGGACAACAACTACTTCTGAAAAGCCTACAACATCATCAAAACCAAAGGACAATCAGAAGCTAAAAGCATCTTTAGTCAAAGAGGAACCTCGGGTGATTCTAAACATAGCAACTACAAAGATTCCAAATCCTATGGAGGAGGAAAATTCGTACAATATAGTCAAGGAGGTACCTCAACCTACCTCTCTTGTGTCATCAACTACATCATCTGCACCATAGGTGATGATTCACTTAGTAAAACTTGGGTTAGTTGAATACCTTATGGAGAACATGACTTTCACACCCATTATAGAATCTACATAATATTTGGGTAGACCTCAAGCTCCTCGCTTACCTATTGGGATGGTGGTACCACTAGGTGTGCCATCTAATCAAACTAATTTTATATATGGGGGATTGGATCATGTCGTAGCCCATATAAGATGATGATGATGACCCTTTAACCACAAATGTTCATTATATATCCAAATCAAATTTCACCCTTCAGTATTTTGATCATTACCATTGACATGGTTACGAATTAGACTTATTTGAGAAAGGGTGCAAGACTCCATATCAACTGTAGTACCAATTATTGACTGATAGGTTTGGTCTAGGTTATCACATTAGAGGTCAGGATGAGTTATTAGCTATATCTCTAGATCACTTGAACCTAGGATTTGGGGAGAATATTTATTGGAATCCCTATTACTTAAACCCTTTGCACTCGTAGAGGGGTAATTGGCCTGTAACCATGATAATAGTAGAGCCTCCTTTAACTTATCATCTAGGTCTCTCCCTAGAAAGATTCGAATCAAAATCCATTTTTGAGGAAGGTAATTCAAAACACAATTCTAAAGTAGACAAGAGTGAGTATGTCAGTGATGACAATGAGTATGAGGATGAGACTGAGTTGGATTACCTAGGGCCTTGACATCTACGACATCTTAGGCCACATGTCGATTTGGAGGAAGTATATCATATAGTTTTTTTAGGTTCTCTCATTCATAGGTGACCAGTGAACTTGAATGAAATATACCACACGATCTTATCTAATCCTCTGAATGTAAGGCAAGTGTTCCCCCAGATGATACAATTGCTGTGCCTATTCCTAGAGTAGACTCGGTTATCCCAATACCACCTGAGCCACATATAGAGCATGGGAGACAACCATAATATAATGAGTTTCTATCCATAAACTTGATCTCCATCGATCTGACCATTCCACTCCATAATCCATAAAATCCTTCAAAACATTTGCACCTCAATCATGAGGCCATTTATTTTAATCGTGTTAATTTACCCCTAGAGCCCGAAGATTTCTTTCCTAATGAATAAATGTTACAATCATTCCATTTTATACCAGGATGTGCACATGATGTCTATCATGTTGAGGTCAATCCTGATTTGGTAGAACTTTCAAACCCAACATATGACATCCATTTGATTCCTACGCCTCATCAGCTTAAGGAGGGATCACATATGTCAATAGAGGAAACTTTCATAGTGGATATCAACAATAATCCTACCAATACAAATAAAGTTAAATTCAGACAAAGCTTATCTCCTGAGGAGCGCACCAACCTCATTACTCTATTGAAAGAGAGACCTGATCTCTTTGCTTGGACCTATAAGGACATGCCGTGTCTAGATCTGAAATTAGTTGTTTACAATCTTTCACTAGACCCTACCAAGAAACTGATCAAGCTAAAACTTAGGACAATGCATCCAACTGTCACCTTGATGGTTAAAGATGAACTGCAAAAGCTATTGGATGTAGAGTTCATAATTCCAATCGACTATCCATAATGGGTATCAAACATGGTACCCATAGGAAAACCTGATGGAAGACTCTACATATGCACGAATTTAGGGACCTCAATAAGGCAACACCCAAAGATTCATTTTTTTCCTAATATTGATGCTCTTGTAGATGCAACTACATGTCACAAAATCTCTCACTCATGGACAACTTTTTTAGTTACAACTAGATTTAGATTAAACTCGAAGATCAACACAAAATCACTTTCACCACTCTATGGGGAACATTTTGCTATAAAGTTATGCCATTCAGTCTCAAAAATACTGGTGCCACATATCAACGGGCCATGACATACATCTTTCATGACTATATGCACAAAAAGTTAGAAGATTATATTGATGACTTAATAGCCAAGTCATTAATGTATGAAGAGCACGAAACACTGACGCAATATCCTAACTTAGTCCAAATCAAAGATATCACGAAAGAACTCATTGGAAAAAAAGTCTTCGATTATATGGTTGAGGACAGAGGCAGAATGAAGTGGAAATAAATAAGGATTTAGGGATTTCAAACGGAATCAAATGATCTTTGTAACATTCTCGAGCAACAATTTATCCCCATGAGACCCAAGGAATATCAAGTGACCTGGGCTCCTACGAAAAATAGGAAGTTCACTATTAAATTAGCTTACAAGATTCTGCTTGATGATGAGGATTTTGTCCTCCAAAATGACTTAGTTTGGATAAAAAATTTAATTCCAAAAATTGTAGTCTTTTCATGCCTGGTTATCCAAGGAAGAATTCTAACCATTGATAATATGATGCGTAAAGGTATTTGTCTCACTAATCACTATTATCTATGTAGGGATAATTGGGAGACCATTTATCACATTTTCCTTGAGTGCCCTTTTTCCTTGACTATCCTAAGTGGGGTTTTTCAGACCTTCAATATTTCCTAGGTTAAACCAGCCATCGTACTTGATTTGTTTTTCTAGTGGCCTTACCCATTTTCAAGCCAAAGACTTAGATACATGTGGAAAATTTGTCTCAATCACTATCTTTGGTAGGTGTGGTTAGAAAGGAACCATAGAGTCTTTAATGAGTCTATCCATGATCATAAAACTATCATTTCTAGGATCCTATCCTTTGCCAACAAGAATGTGAACCTTATCCCTTTTGATAGCCATAAACCTCATCTGCAGGAGACCACGATTGCTCAATATTTAAGCTTAACCTTGTTAGATGAGTCTGTGCCTAGGGTAGTCAACCCCAGAGCCAATGTTAAGTGGTCCCACCTCCTACGGGTTGGTTTAAGCTTAATTTTGATGGAGAAGCTAAGGAAAATCTTGGCAAAGTAGGCACTGGTGATATTGTGTGAGATCATAATGAGAATATGATGCTTGCATTTTTTGAATATTTGGAAACAAGGACAAACAACAAAGTTGAAGCTAGAGCTATGTGGAGAGGCCTTCAAATGACTCAAGACTTAGAAGGCAATTTGATCGTAGAAGGAGACTCTATGCATGTTATAAATCTCCTCAATAATTGGAAAACACCTTCTTGGAGGATTAAAATAATTGTTGAAGAGGCTAGGATCATTTTCCAGGGAAGACAGGACAAAAAAGCCCAACATGTCTTTCGAGAAGCTAAAAAAGTTGCTAATAAGCTGGCCAATTTGGGTGTCAATGGTGACATACTTTTCAAATGGGAACACAGTGTCCCAAGCAAAGTAGAGGAGCTTATTCAATAAGAATGCCAAGAATGATAGTCGAATTTACCAATAGGGAAGGCACTGTAAGTTCGAAGGCTATGAGTATTCCTATCTCTTTTTTGAAATGGACTCACAATAAAAATTATCCGAGCTATCAGTCTTGGTGGATGTTGCTTGGAAATACCACAAAGACTAATGGGGATAGTCACATGTCAGATAACATGGCTCCTAGTCATCTTAGTAATTTGAGGTTGGTTGATAATCACAGGGCAGGAAAGAAATGGTAATACAAGACTTCGAATCAGAGCCACGTGGACCACTAGATAGCCACCACCATAAATATAGCTAGCAGGTTCACTTCTCCAAGGTTGATTGGCCAAGACGGTATGTGGTCCCAAAGCATGTCATATATGGAAGAAAGCAATTACCAAATAATTATTAAGAGTAACTGTCAATACAGAGCTTGTGGGAGTTTTTTTCAGTACTCTGCTATGTGTGTCTACAAATTTTTGTGTCTGCACTATTTCAAGGAAGGGATCTGTGTATGTTTCTTCTTTTGTAATTATGATGCAGGTGTATTTTATCGGGGTATACCCAAAATGTTGTATGGGAAGTTTATTTTTGATAACAGGCTATGTGCCTTACCGGATGTAATGGCTTTGGTGGTATGTAGATTTTACATATATAGGATCCTTAGTAAGGACATGTTATCTACCAAAAAAAAAGAGTACACTGAGGTCATTAAGAAAGTCTTCGATCACCTATTTGAGCACAATGGCAGGTTGAATCCAAAGAAATGCATCTTTGGCGTAACTTCAAGTAAAATTTTGGGATTCATAATTTCTAAATAAGGGATCGAAGTAGATCCAATGAAGGTCAAGGCTATATTGTAAATGTAACCCCCCACAAACATTAAGGAATTAAGAAGCCTACAAGGCAAGGTAGCATCCATAAAGTGCTTCATCACACAGTTATTGAATAAATGTCAACCCATGAATTGACTTCTACACAAGGGAGTCCCATTCAACTAGGATGAAGACTACCAAAAAGCCTTCACTAAAATCAAGAAATACCTGGTATCGCCATCAGTATTATCTCCACCTAGACCAAATGTGCCATTTTTGCTATATATATCTACCACAAACTTTGCACTGGAAACTATGCTAGCCCAGAAGAACATGCAAGATAAAGAGCAGGCAATATACTACATCAGTCAAACCGTAGTTAGTTATGAGCTATGATATGCATATGCATAATAGATGTGCTTAGTAATGGTATTTACAACTAAGAAGTTGCACCACTATATGCTGAGTCATACGATATATTATATCAAAATAAAATCCTTTGCAGTACATGATGAGCAAGACATATCATAACATGCATACTGCAAAGTGGATCATGCTATTGACAAAATTTGACCTAGAATTTATTAGTCAAATTCAATCAAGGGACAAGTCATAGCTAATCAATTGGTAGAGGCACCTCTTTAGGATCATAGGTCTCTTGTCATAGAACTTCTCAATGATGTAGTCTTTGCATTTTTGGAGTCACCCAAACTTGAAGAACCAGATAATCAAGCTGATATGTCTTTGTTCTTCGACGATTCAAAATGCAAGCAAGGAGGTGGCATAGAGATTGTGTTTTTCATGCCATAAGGTGCTCCAATACCATTGTCATTTAAACTTAACTTCCCTTACACTAGTAACAACACCGAATACGAGGCCTTAATCTTAAGTCTCTAAACAACGCTCACCATAAATATAAAAAAGTTGAATATCTTTGATGACTCCCTTCTCATAGTCAATCAAGTTAAGGTAATTTATCAGTGTAGGTGTCCCATATTGAAAGCATACAAAGAACTTGTGGACACTTACTTAGCCCAACTGGAGTGGTATGCCATCGAGGCAATCACTTGAACATCCAATAGATTTGTTGATACTATGGCATTTTTAGGATCCTTAATCCCTTAAAATTCATCTGCTGACTTCACTATCATCCAGGTACAAATGCTATCATAATCCTCTATATGATGTGAGGCTCAAGATAATAACGAATTAGTCTACATGATTCATATAGAACCAAACCATGACTTGTTCTATAGATCTAGAGACATTATGAAGAAGGTGCCCTAGGGGTCTTTGATCTAGCAGGATCCTGTAGAGAATGATACCACTATTCTTCATAAGGTTATTTCCCAATATGCATTTGTGCAAGTTTAATTGCAATGGAAACACATCGTCTAGTCAATTGAAGCCGTCGCTTATCAAGATTGGTTATCACAATTACATGATTTTCTTAATATTGGAGTAATCCCATAGGAATTTTTGCATGCCACAAAAAGAGCATTTAAACAAAAAGTGACTAGATATATCTTGTTAGGAGACATATTGTATCATTGTAGCTATAATGGAATTCTAATTCATTGCCTTGAGCCCCAAGAATTAGATTTGGTTATTTCATAAGCTCATGCCTATACATGCGGTGGCCATTTTAGTGGTATGGCCATCATCAAGCACATCCTTCGAATGGGTTACTATTGGCCCACCATGGAGAAGGATTGCACAACGTATGTTAGGATGTGCGTTAAATTTTAGCACCATGCTAATATTACACACCTATCATCATAGGTCTTACAACCCATTCAAGCGGCATGGCCATTTTCTTAGTGGGTTTTAGATATAATTGGTAAGATCTCTCCTCCATATTCAGGTCATCACACATTTATCATAACGGCCACTGAGTATTTCACCAAGTGGATGGAGGTAATCTCTATAACTGCAATGATAGGAGCACATATTACGAAGTTCATACTCCATAATATAATATGTCATTTTGGGATACCATCCAAAATAATATCGGATAATGAAACTTCATTTAAAAATAAAACTATAAGGGCTTTAATGTCCAAGTATAATATTCAACACAATTTTGCAACTCTATATTATCCATAGGCAAATGGGCAAGCAAAGGCCTCGAATAAAACAATGGTAGAAATCTTAAAGAATATTGTTTAAGAAATCCATAAATATTGGCACATTTAATTACCTCTTGAATTATGGGCTTACAGGACTAGTATATGGACGCACACTGGGGCAACACCGTTCTCACTAGTATATGGTGATGAGGCCATCATGCCCTTGGAATTGGAAATTCCAACATTGCACATTGCATTGAAAGAGTTCATTGATGATGACACTACACGACAAGCTCACCTAGATCAATTGATGCTTCTTGATGAACGTCATGTGAATGCTCTTGAGCATCTCCACGTTTATCAAGATCAGCTAAAATGAGCTTACAATAATAAAGTCCACCTGAGAGACTTTAAATTTGGGGATCTTGTGCTAAAAGAGAACCAACATAACTCAAACCTACCACCACATTTGCGAGATAAATTTACGGCCAATTGGTTAGGTCCATTTATCATCTTAAAGAAGATAGGACCAGGGACTTATTGCCTAACATCACTAGAAGGTGTTGAAGAGCTTGAACCTCTCAAAATTCATCACCTAAATGTGTTTCACACATAAAGCAATAAAATAACAAAAATAATTTAAAACATAAAAAATCCAAACAAATAAAAAAGGCAATAAATTTCAAATACATTGCAAAACATCAAAAATTCAAAAAAAAATCATAAAATCATTTAAATTTCAAAAACAATTGAAAAACATAAAATTCAAAAATAATGTAAAAAAAAAAAATACAAAACATTTAAATTTGTAGTGCATCACATGAATTCACTTAATTGTATTGCATTAGGTATTTTCATCCATCACACTTGCATTAGGATAGGTTGTGTTTACAATATTACAAATGACACCACGTTTGTATCTTAATCATGCATCTTTACATCATCATCATCCATCACCCTTGTGAGTAATTATGTTTTTCAACACAACCCTTCATGTTGCTATAAGGTATATACTAGGGTTTTATGATCATTCAACCATACCTAGTAATCTTCTCAGATTTTGTAGAAATCTATCTTTGATTTTGGAGATGAGGTCTATTTTTGATAGTACCTAGCATATATCAAAAACCTATCAAAATTTTAAACATTAAAAATCCTAGTTTGAATAAGGAAATATGAACACTACAAAGTGGTCCTAGTCACCTTAAGCAAAAGGTTTTTACTTGCTCATCTTGTGATGCGCATGGTCTAGGATGTTGATCATTGGAAAAAATACAAGCTCCCCCTTACCCAAAGAAATCCCTTGCTTTCATACAAAATAAGCAAATTCCCAAATCAAAGAAAAAACAAAATGCCTTGCTCAAAAAGAAGAGAAAAAAATGCAAAATAAACAATGATTTTCATCACTAAGCATGAGCAAGTATCCCAATAAAAGTGAAGAAAAGAAGGGGGTGAAGAGCTTGAATCCTTGGAATGGTCAGTATTTCGAAGCCATTGAGTGATCCCCATTACAATAATGGGCTGAATGAATCCCACTTGGCAATGGGGTAGTTTTAAGCAATTTACAATATTAGCTAGATTTAGGTGGCCTGTATTACCTAGTAGTCTAATCCAGTTGCATCCAAACTTAGGATCAGGATGAGCATATGGTGATCCTCATTACAGTAATGGGCTGAATGAATCCTTTATGGCAATGAGGTAGTCTTATGTTTCATCTAATATATTTATTTTCACACACAGGGATAATGAATATCTGGTATTCATAACAAAATATTTTATCTTTCAGTAGTCTTGTATAGTCATTATACAATTTTTTATTAATTAACTAGGGTGTTTGAGTCTCATGGAAAACCTCAAAAATCCCTTATAGCAACAAATCATCTCATAAAAAAATCATAATTTTCCTTATGAGGTTTTGTTTATTAAGGGGTGTTCATGAAATAGGATAGATACCAGATAGATATTAGCAATGATATTTAGATGACCAATGACTATTTTGTGCATCTCGTAATTTACAGAAGCTTATAAGGGAAAACCATACATCTCACAATCATATCATCTCAAATATGGATGCTTAAATGATTAATTATTATGATAAGAGTTACCATATTCATTCATGATTTTTATATATTCTATGGTGTCTTCCATTAGTTTGTAACACATATTAGTTTCATTCCTTATGTTTTAAGTGATTAAAGCATACAGGTTCATTTACACTAGATCATCATCATGTAATTAATGCATTATATTACATATCATTTATCATATTATATCACATAGATTAAATGCATAAAATAATTGAAATAAATTAAACATGCATTTAACATTCACCATATCATCCATATATGCATACATCATAGTGCATCTATACATCTAGATCACAACATCTAATGATACATCTATTATCTATCTAGTGCATGTCATCAGTAAATTGCATCCATATAGCATAATAAAAACATCATATAAGGATTGCATCCACATTTGCATCACATGAACATAAAGCAACAACATAATACACATAATGAGCCATAAAAGAGTATTATATATATATGTGTGTAAATGTTAAAAGTACATGCAATACAAAATACCTGTAGGCTACAATAGTGTAGGTCCTTTGACTTTGCACTAAAAAATAATACAAGCTAAATCATGGCATATCAAGCATGTCCTGCACCCCTAGAGTTACCTCCATCCTCAGTTCTATCTCTGAGTCTTCTTGGAGCTAGTGCTCATCGATCTCTTAGATCGGGCCCCTAACCTATGACTTGGTTGCATTGATGACTACTTAGATTCACTTTACCTTATTCGATGGGATCCCCCTACTGTAGACCGCTATGGTAGAGTGCCATCTAATATCCCAATTCAACCCTCAAAAGAGATAATGTATGCAACATCTATGACCATTTGAGACGTGTTCTTCTCTAAGAGTCCCCTCAGTCGCCTGATATCTGCATCTGCATCCATGCCTACCCATCCTTGAGAGACTAGAGTTGATGGAATAACTAGAGAAATAGGAGAAGCCCCGAGCTATGTTCTAATAGCATCTCTCTCAATAGTACTAGCATCCAACTAAGCCTATAGAATATCCCTCTGTATAATGATCTTCTCTATAGTGGTCATATATGGATCAACTTGTGCTTGTTGAGTGGTCCTCTCCTCTGTGTACCCTCACCACTACCTCTACCCTATACTCAACTAGATCTGTAGTGTAGCGAGATATGTATCCCGCTCTAGGATATGCCTTTATGATATTTTGAGCTATACCTATAAGCTATGAATCTGAGCTTACAACTGGGACACCTGATCATCTGGGTCATCCTCATCCCCATCATCCTCTTCATGTGGCTCCTAAACTTTCTCTACAGCCTGTCCCCAAGTCTCATCTACCTTGTGATGCACTCATCACCCATAACCATTTTCTACATCATTATTTGCACCATATCTAGCACTACCTAGGCTACCACCACCCTACCATAGTTGAGTAGTCCACCAGGTATCATACTCACTTGTGGTCCCCGCATCCACTACCCCTATATCCATTGTAGGATTATTATCCTCACCAGTCAAAGCTATAACTTGAGGCCATACAAGCTGCATCTCTACCTTCATGGGATAGTTGAGGACTAGCTCCTCTAGCACATCCTACCTGATCCTGAATTTCCTAGTCACTTAGGATAAGTGGAAGAACTCCCTCGCCCTAGATTTATGCCCAATGACCCATCTATTGCACCTCATCCAAGACAAGTACCTACCTACCTGATCCTAAGCTAGGTAATCCAAGTAGGGTCTCCATATGATCTAGCTCACTTGTAGCCCTGTAAATGACCCCATATAGTTAGCAAGATCCCCAATATGAGATCTACTTTGGTGTGTCTCTGACTACCATGGCCATTGGGTACCATAGCACTATGCCACCACCGCTACTATTATAATCCCTAGGGGTAATCTATCAAGGCTATCTATCCTAATGTGCTCCCACCCCCATATCTATAGAAGTAAGCTACACCCAAATCCAACTCATCCATGTTGTGTAATTAAGTACAACTCATCATAGAGATAGGCTAGCAGTGCACTCCCCACACCATAATAAGTGGCGTAGTGCTATCCAACAAATCATGTATCATCACCAAGAGGTTCCAAGGAAACCTCACACTTGAAGTATCTGGTAATAGCACATTATAGATAATGTGCATAAGAAAATCTTGGCACTATGAGAAGACATCCTCCCTAAACCAATAAGTCACTAGCATCCCACCATGTTCAATTTTTCCTAGTGCCTCAATCTCTCTATCACAAAAAACCCTATGAAATACTGTCATATTCATGGTAGTCACCGGAGAGGTGATAGCTCATCCATCTATGGGAATCCTAAAAATACAATATAAATCCTTAGGTGTCACCATGATATCTCCAGTTGAAATATGAAAAGTGTTAGTCCTAGCATCACATCGATGGTCTAAGGCTATGATGTAAGCCAGGTACGACATGATAATCAACATTATAACAACATAACTAACATCCAATGACTCAAAACAACCCCAATCCCCATTGTCTAAATGGGGTAGCAGCTCAAGAAATAAATCAGGCTCTCACGCTCATGCAATCAAGATCTAATGTGCAAATCAAGAAGCATATTCAACTTCAACTTTAAAAAAATAAAAACTTTCAAAAAATTTGCTAAGGTTTCTTAGCCACTCACGTTGATAGCAGCCACCATGGCCATCACTGACATTGATAGTGGCTAGCGCCAACAATCAATTTTTTGACCATTGGGATTTGAACCTAGCCGCATACAATGATAGTGACCCCCCTTTGGAAAATTGGGAGCCACCATCACTGACAATGACTATGGGAAAGACCCCACACAAGGTCATTTACCACCACATAAAGACCTAAAATTAAAAGCCCACCCATCTAAGCTAACCTAATGCTAAATCTAACTCAGGTGAGGTTAATTACCTGTAGTTTAGTGAATTTCATTTAAATTCGTTACTTAGTGAGGTTTATTTTACTAATGCATAACTCACTATAGAGATATGGAGAGCCTACCTTAGGAGCTCTGGCTCTGCCTCCAATAGAGGCCTTAGGCTGATCCACCATACTGGTGAATGGTAAGTTTGCAAGCATTCTGTATCTTGTTTCTCCTTCTCTCCCTCAGAGCTCACTATTTACTCAAGCCAACTTGAAATAATGATAAATAAAAAACCTAATTTTGCTTTTATATTTTCTATTTTTCCCCCACCCGTTGACATCGACATCAGGTGTAGATTAGGGCAACCTCAATCATTGACAGTGACAAAGGCTAAGAAAATTGCAAAAACCAACCATAAATTTATTGGAAATTTGAGTTAATATGAGGCATTTTATGTTGTCATTGATGTCACATGAATCATTGATGTCATATGGATCACATTTGGTTTTGGTGGCCAAAATATTTCATAAATAAGCATTTATGATATTTTGGAAAGCATGGCTATTTACAGGGTTTTTTTATGAAAACCAAGGAAGGCAAAATAAAATATTTTATTTAAAACCATGGTGGGCTTATGTGGAAAGGGATTTTCTTAAAAGCAAAGGTCAAATTTTATTTCATCGAAAAATGACCTCCGATGATGAAGATATTAAAGTTTAAAGTTTAAGTTTAAATTAATGGAGGGCCGACCTATGTGCAATTAATGGAGGTTGGCATATATATGTAAAGGTTTCAATTTATTTAGGAAATGTGGCATATTATATATCGTCAAAAATATTATTTTGAGGGATATTTGACTAACTTATTTAGAAGGAGAAATAAGTTATGTGTAAAGAGATATTTCTGATTTTGCAAAGGGTTTCCAAAAGTGAAGTTTGCCTTGTTCCTTTTCAAGAGGATTAATTATTTCATGAGGTGAAAAGTGGTTTTAGGAGAGATAAGGACGTTATGCAATTAAAGGCCTTGGTGATGATTATTGAAAAGTGGAGTAATGTTGATTATTTTGTGATCTACTAACCCTTGTGAAGATTGGCAAAATAATTTTGTGATTGTGGCAGATTTACAAAGAGGTTTTTTCATCTTCATAAAAGGTATGAGCACATTCTTCTATTGATTTTTTATGGTGGTTGATTTCTAAAATATCATTGGAGGGAAAAATATTGTTTGTGGTTTCCTTTTCAAAAGTGGTTGGTTGAATGCTTCAAGGTTTTCTGAATTGAGAGTTGTGTCTAAACCTTGTTTGATAAGCATAGTTGTTGAAGCCCATTGGTTGTGAAAGAACTTGAGTTAGAAAAGAATATGAGTATCATTGTTATGTGAGATTTGTGGTTGAGCATTGTTGGAAACATTTGAGTTGGTTGATACATACTTGGACTAGGGTTGTGTGAGAAAGAGTTGTTCCTTGTGATGATTGGTTGAGTTAAGTTGATTTGAGTTGAGTTGAGATTGATTTGGGTTGAGAGTGATTTTAGAACATATTGAGTCTCTAACAATTCTCTTTATGCTTCTATGAGTTGATTTGGGTTGAGAGTGAGATTAGAACATATCGAGTCTCTAAAAATTATCTTTATGCTTCTATGAAGTTAATTTGAGTTGAGATTGCCATTCATTTTTGAGTTCATTTTGAGTACTACTTGAGCATGATTGATTGAGCCTTTGAGAAGGCCTTTGGGATAGATTTGAGGATAGTGTTGGGATAAATTTGAGGACAGTGTTTGGACAAGTTCTTAGTGAGATTGTTGGAGCAGATTTGGGCAAGTTCTTGGTGAGATTTCTAGAGCATATTTGGGCAAGTTCTTGGTGAGCTTGCTAGAGCAGATTTGGGCAAGTTATTGGTGAGCTTGCTAGAGCAGATTTGGGCAATTTCTTGGTGAGCTTGCTAGCATAGATTTGATAAGTTATGTGTGAGATTTTTAAGTAGGTTATGTGTGAGCCTATTGAGAAGGTTCTTAGTGAGACTACTGATAGAGCTTTGGAGGTGACAGAGTACCGAGGATAGAGTCTCAATGGATAGAGATCTAGTAGCCAACACAGTTGAAGACAGATCTAAGTGAGGAGTCTTCAAGTGGAGAGAGGTCCACCAGTTAGTGCAACAGAGAGACAAATTCTTCTAGAAGATCACATAGCCAGAGTAGAAGGGAAAAAAGTTCTCCTGTGGAAGAGATCCATGAACTTGAAATTAGGGGATCAACATATCCTTTGGATAAAGATCCTTAAACATTGTAATTGGGAGTGATTCCCAAAGAGATTAATTGAGAAAGTTTTAGTAAAATATTTTCTCCCTGGAGTAGCCCACATTGGGTGAACCACGTAAATTGTGATGTCTCTATTGTGTATGGTTTCTGTGCATTGCTTTGATTACTGCTATATTTACACAACATAATATTGAATTGGAAGAAAAAGTAAAAAGTGGTCTTATACTGTTCACCCTCATCTTAGTATAAGCTTGTGTTATTCAATTGGTATCAGAGTGGGTTCCTTCGAAAAGGCTAATAGCTTGAGGGCAGATTCTACAAAGAACACAAATGTCTTCACAGAAAGGATTATCTTCAATAAGGCTCCATTGTTTTATGGTAACAATTATGCTTTCTGGAGCATGATAATGAAGAACTACTTGATATCACAAGGATATGAGGTATGGCAGATGGTTGAAAAAGAGTATAAGGTTGAAGGTGATACCAATGAAGATAAGACTACCAGGAAATTGGTTGAGATCAATGCAAGAGCAATGTATTGTATTTTGAGTGGGCTACATGAGATAAATTTTGCAAATATCATGGTATGTACTTCAGCTAATGAGATGTGGACCAAGTTGAGGAATACTTATGAAGGAGATTCCAAGGTAAAGTTGGCAAAACTACAAACTCATAGAAAAATATTTGAGGAATTGAAAATGAAAAATTCTGAAGATATTGCAAAGTTATTACTTCGAGTTGATGAGATTACGAACACTATGAGAGGCCTAGGTTTTGAGATGAAAGAAATAGAAGTTACTCAAAATTTTTTGAGATCACTTCCCATGAAATATTATGCAAAGGTTTCAGCAATAGAAGAAACAATGGATATCAACAAGTTAACAATGGAAGAATTGCAAGGTACTCTCAGAGCTTATGAGATGAAGGTAAGTAAGCATCAATCTCCAATAAAAGAAATTGCATACAAGGCTTCAAAAAAAGAGAAAGGGAAAGTTTTAGAAATAGATATAGTTTTATAAAATGATGAGGAAGTTAACTTCATCAAAAGGAATAAGGACTTAAGGAATTTTAGAAATATAAGGAAAGTCAGGTGCTAAAAGTGTGATGATATTGGTCACTATGCATACAAGTGTCCACATGAAGAAATTATTGATGATGAAAAATAGGGTCATAGAAGAAAATAAGATGGAAAGCATAAGCATTACAAAGATGACAGATTCAAGCAAAACAAGTATGAGAAGAATAAATTTTTTCGTAAGGCAAAGAAATCTTACTACATTGTAGAAGTAAGTTATAGCTCAGATAATAATGATAGAGACAATTCATATGATGAAAAGGAAGAGCATTTATTCCTAGGAATAGAAGGTGAAAGAGAATAATGTTTTTTGTGTGGTCAAAGAGATCACAGATCAGGGTATTGCAATGGTTTCAGTGATAGTGAAGATGAGATGACACATCAACGAAATAGGCATGGTCAAATAAATCTTGAGATTTTGTTTGCTATAGAAGATTATAATTATCTTAGTGACAGTGAATATGAAGAAGGGTTTTTCTATGGAATAAAATAAGTAGAAGAACATTCACTCCAAATAGAAGAAGTTAAACAAAAGGATAACGTCTCAGTTGATCTAAAGGAAGACTTCAATGTTATCCATGAGCAACTACAAGAGGTTAAGGAGAATCTAAAAGAATTAAGATATTTCCTACATGAGAAGTTTGATCCATCACATGACTCAAAATGTCAAGATATTTGTACTAAGAAGGAAACATGTATTTCAGATGCTATAGATATGGATGCCAAATTACTATTTGACATAAATGAAGAGAAAGAAGAGGAAGATTCCAAAGCACCAAAGGTCCCATATTTTAGGTTTGGGGAATCACACTCAAAAGGAAAGGAAGTTATAAAAGATGAAAGCAAGGAAGCACCTAAGATTTGTGAGGAAATTTCCAAAGTTTCTATGGCTCCAAATATTCAGTTTGGATCTTTTTTTGAGATAGGTGAATCAAGTTCAAAAGGAGAAGAAACTCTTGAAAAGAAAAGCAAGAAATAAATTAAGGAAGAGGATTTAGATACTACAAATAAGGTTCAAGGATGTAATGCATAAGTTGAAGATAATCATAAGGATAATTATCAAGAAAGGTATGAAGAACCAAGGCATGAAAAAAGGGCTTTTCAAGGAAATTGTTTTTCTTGTAATGGATTTGGACATAGAGCTATACATTTCAGGATCCATGGATCAAAGAGGTTTGATTTTTCTAGAATAAACTTCAAAGGAAGAAGGTATGGTTTTCAGGGACATTGCTTCTCATGCAATGAGATTTTTCATAGATATTTTTAGTGCAAAATAAATGAGCAACATGGTTTTAGTTTTAGATCTACACAATTCAGAAGTCATGGTCATAATGGTCATGAAAACAGAGCTTCACAATACAGGGTTCAGGAAAGGAATGGATATGGAAATTATTTCAAGAAAGAATTCAGGATATGGGTACCATCCAAAGGCTACAATATCAAGTGTTTTAATTACAATAACTTTGGGCATATTTCAAGATGGTGTAGGAATCAATTCCAAACAGGTTCAAGGCAAGAAGGTCAAACAGGTTCAAGGCAAGAAGTCAAGCAGGTTCAAGACAAGAAGATCAAGTAATTCATCAAGAGAAGAATATCAGAAAAACATGGAAGGAAATTAATAGAGGAAAGGAACAAAGTGATATGGGAGTAAAAGTACTCCCACCCCAAAATTAATCACCTCAAAAGAGAAGGGGGTGAGGGGGCTAAGCTTAAGAGTCATATATTTTAGCCCCATAGGTGTCCCTTTTGCCATTGATGTCAAAGGAGGAGATATTTGAGTAAGGGGGAGAGCATTGAGTTAGGGGGAGCAGCCTCCAAAAAGAGCATTGAGTTAAGGGGAGCAACCTCCATAGAGAGTATTGAGTAAGGGGGAGCAACTTTGATTCTCAAAGATGGTTTTTGCAGTGATTGTGGTGTTTGCATTAGAGGTGTTGCCATCAATGAAAAAGGGGGATATTGTTGGAAATTTTAGTTAATATGAGGTATTTTATTTTGTAATTAATGTCACATGAATCATTTATTTCATATGGATCACATTTGGTTTTGGTGGCCAAAATATTTCAAAAGCATGGCTATTTACAGGTTTTTTTATGAAAACCAAGGTAAGAAAAATAAAAGGTTTTATTTAAAACCATGGTGGGCTTATGTGGAAATGGATTTTCTTAAAAGCCAAGGTGGAATTTTGTTTCATCAAAAAAGGACCTCCGGTGATGAAGATATTAAAGTTTAAAGTTTAAGTTTAAATTAATGGAGGGCCGACCTATGTGCAATTAATGGAGGTTGGCATATATATATGTATACATGTAAAGGTTTCAATTTATTTAAAAAATGAGGCACATTATATATCATCGGAAATATTATTTCGAGGGCTATTTGACTAACTTATTTAGAAGGAGAAATAAGGTGTCTAGAAAGAGATATTTCTGATTTTCCAAAGGGGTTCCAAAAGTGAAGTTTTCCTTGTTCTTTTTCAAGAGGATTAATTATTTCATGAGGTGACAAGTGGTTTTAGGAGAGATAAGAAAATTGTGCAATTAAAGGCCTTGGTGATGATTATTGAAAAGTGGAGTAATGTTGATTATTTTGTGATCTACTAACCCTTGTGAAGATTGGAAAAAGAATTTTGTTATTATGGCAGATTTACAAAGAGGTTTTTTCATCTTCATAAAAGGTATGGGCACATTCTTCTATTGATTGTTTATGGTGGTTGATTTCTAAAATATCATTGGAGGGAAAAGGATTGTTTGTGGTTTCCTTTTCAAAAGTGGTTGGTTGAATGCTTCAAGGTTTTTTGAATTGAGAGTTGTGTCTAAACCTTGTTTGATAAACATAGTTGTTGAAGCCCATTGGTTGTGAAAGAACTTGAGTTAGAAAAGAACATGAGTATCATTGTTATGTGAGATTTGTGGTTGAGAATTGTTGGAAACATTTGAGTTAGTTGATACATACTTGGACAAGGGTTGTGTGAGAAAGAGTTTTTCCTTGTGATGATTGGTTGAGTTGAGTTGAGATTGATTTGGGTTGAGAGTTATTTTAGAACATATTGAGTCTCTAACAATTCTCTTTATGATTCTATGAGTTGAGTTTGATTTGGGTTGAGAGTGAGATTAGAACATATTGAGTCTCTAACAATTCTCTTTATGCTTCTATGGGACAGATTTGAGGATAGTTTTTGGATAAGTTCTTAGTGAGCTTGTTGGAGCAGATTTGGGCAAGTTCTTGGTGAGCTTGCTAGAGCATATTTGGGCAAGTTCTTTGTGAGATTACTAGAGCAGATTTGGGCAAGTTCTTGGTGAGCTTGCTAGAGCAGATTTGGGCAAGTTCTTGGTGAGCTTGCTAGAGAATATTTGGGCAAGTTCTTGGTGAGTTTTCTAGCGCAGATTTGACAAGTTTTGTGTGAGATTTTTAAGCAAGTTCTATGTGAGCCTATTGAGCAGGTTCTTAGTGATCCTATTGACAAATATTTGGAGGTGACAGAGTACAAAGGACAAAGTCTCAGTGGATAGAGATCCAACAGCTAGCATAGTTGAAGATAGATCTGAGTGAGGAGTCTTCAAGTGGAGAGAGGTCCACCAGTTAGTGCAACATACAGATAGAGTCTTCTAGAAGATCACATAGCCAGAGCGGAAGGGGAAAGAGTTCTCCTGTGGAAGAGATCCATGAACTCTAGATTAGGGGATCAACATCTCATTTTGATAAAGATCCATAAACATTGTAATTGGGAGTGATTCCCAAAGATATTTATTGAGAAATTTTTAGTAAAATATTTTCTTCGTGGAGTAGCCCACATTGGGTGAACCACATAAATTGTGATGTCTCTATTATGTATGGTTTATGTGCATTGCTTTTATTATTGCTATTGATACTGCTATATTTACACAACATAATATTTAATTGGAAGAAAAAGTAAAAAGTGGTCTTATACTGTTCACCCCCCTCTCAGTATAATCTTGTGTCCTTAAAAATTTTTATAGCAGCTAAGAAATAGTAATAAATGCACATATTTTCTCACCATGAGGAGATTTAGAATGGACAATTGAGCATATCTAATGATCTAGAATTCTCAAAAATTTCAAAAATAACAAAAAAATCAAATAAAACAAAATTTCAAGTGCACCTCGTATCCATTTATTTACCCTATACACTTGGCGGTTGTAGTGACTTGCACTCCATGTAATCTGGTAGGATGAGTAAATTACCATAAGACCATTTGAATCAAATTATTCATCATCGAATTAAAATTTCTTCACTTTAATCCCTAATAAGGCCATTGCATTCGGATTGCCCCACAGGAACAAGGTATTAATTTCATTTCTTCTATAAATTTTTCATCAAATCATCAAACATGGTGATTCACAATAAGCTTAAATGGATTTGCTATCATCTTGATTTCATTAGAAGGCCATTATAGCCAGACTGCTCCATGGTATAGGGATGTACAATTACTATTAATGATTTAAATCACAACTATAATAGGACCTACCATACAACAACATGCAGTCATATTGAATTGTTTAAATTATTCATCTTGGTCAAGTGACTCATCGCTTTCATCACTTGTCCTTTCCTCATCGACTCATCGCATGAGGGCGTAGTCAATTTAACAAAATTCATAATCAAAGTCAATAATTGAACACTCAATCATGTAAATCATATTTGTATTACGAATCATTGCTAACAACTATCATAATCTTACCCTTCTGCTGGGGAATAAGTAAATATAATTTTTTTTTATCTTTGGTAATTTTTTTTTGGTCATTATCATTCGAACAATCTATATCAATTTCATGCAGATCATGTCCAAAGCTTTACTCAAGCTAAGCCTTTCATTTTGTTGGAAGCAATGATTTTGAGATGCATACCCTTCTATGATTAGGGCATCTAACATTGACCATATCAATGAAAACCAAATAACCTATAATATGGCTTTAGGCAGTCTATTTTTGCTCAACATCATGTTTTTGCACACAATGCATCCCAAAAGGGCATCTGTAGACACCTAAAATACGTCATGTTTAGGAGACTCCTCATATGGGCATCTTTGCAAACCATATGAATGAGCTTAGAAATTTCCAAGGCTAAGCAATGGTTCTAACCACTCATTTTAGGTAGTTTGGGCCTATGCAGTCTTAACCACTAATGGCATCAGCAACTAAGATCCCAACCACTAATGATTAGAGTGGCTAAGTGCTAGCCACAACTTTATATAGTGGATAAGGGTAACCTACCCCTCACTACACTGAATGAGAGAGACTAGCCCTGTAACCAACTCAAGCTCCCCGATTTGAGAAAAAATAGTTGCAAAAAACCAATTTGCAATGATTCTTGGGTGGTTTTGGGTTGTGAAGCTTCCAAAGGTTTCCTCATAATTGCTCAGGCCAACTGATTCTTGATATTGGCTTCCTTGAGAATTCAAGATGAAGACTTGTAAAAGTCTATTTATAGGACTCCCAAAGAGACATATGCATCACGAATTGACCCTAGAAAAACCCTATCATATTGGAGAGAAAATTTGTGTATCCCTTGAGGAGTGCCAAAATTTTGTCCAATTGTGAAAAGATGACTATTGCTGTTTCAATGGAGCTTCAAAAGGCTTGAGGATCAAGCTTGCAATTCTCAACAAATGAACCACGAATTCAAGACAATACGCCACCAATTTTATGTTTTGAGACACAAGAAACCCTTGATCATCAATTTATTGAGAAAATTGATCATTATCAAGCCGAGATTCAAGGGGCAGAACACCTCCCCCACTACCACTAGTTTTGACAGTGACCCGCAGTCTTAGCTACTGAATTCAGAAATGACTAACAAATCTAGATGCTATGAGAGATAACGACCAGGGTTTGACATGTTGTTTCCCTTGTTTTAGCCATAAATTTCCTATTCTTAGCATGTATTTAGCTTTATCTAGCATAGATTAGCTATTTTTACTACATTTTCATGGTTCATTATTAGTTTCATAGGCATATTTGCTTTCCTTTACATGCTTTCATACATTAGGTTCTTTATGCTTCATTTACAAGTTTACATGCATATTTAGGTTCCTTTGTATATTTTAAGCATTATTTCATGCTTTATTATCAATATTTTAGTCATATTTATGCATCTTTACACACATTGGTGCTTGGCTTTACAATTTGCACTAACAAAGATACAAGCCTTATTCTAAGAGGCCTCATATGTTCCTAATATTTCTTGAAGTTCTTTGTGTCTAGATATCAGGGCATCATAGAGCAAAGGATCATCAAGATATGGTTTCTTAATCTAAATATATGGAGGTGGCTAAGTAATCCATCATATAAGCAAAGTGGTGGAGACATGAAGACCTTGTGAAGTACATATTCCCCTATTTTGGGGTCATTTACATTTGTAACATTGTATCAAAATTTGGTATCCCTAAGAGGGACAAATTGTAATCGAATCTTCATTTGATTAATAAAAGAGAGCATTACTTCTTGTTATTTCATTTTTGTCAAATGATTATATATATTATATGCTTTCAATTCCTTATCATGTTGCAATAGCTTTAGATGTATGGTTTTCATAACTTTACAGCTTCCAGCAGTGATAATTTGGAGGAATCCATTTTGCAATGGGTGCTTCTAGTTTATCCTAGGTGGAAACTGAGACATGTCAAATATATGAGCTTTTAAAAAATGCTTTATTTCTGAGTCAAGTGTATCCTCATATTTATCATCCCCTGTTCTAATATCAGGTGGTAGTGGATGTTCAAGTCCTATGATTGGTGGTGACATTGTGGGCTTCATGTCAAACAACCCCATCTTCTTATAAAATTTTATTATTTCTAATGGCTTCCCCTTGAATGAACCATATAGGTCATAAAAATGCTTAGGCTTTACATGCCTGAGGTTGATGCTCTCTCTGGCCATTCACCGTCCAACCCATCATTACTCCCATTCTTCCTTGAGTTTATTTTTGAACTCCTTCATGAGTTACTAATAATGTGCAAATAACTTCAATGATTTAGCCTATTCTTCATTAGAATTGGGATCCTGTAACACTTTCTTTTTTTTCTATGGTGGCCATCATGCTTTAGCCTTCAATCGCTTTTGGGGTGACTACTTGGCCTTAGCCTTCAATTATAATTTCTTAGTCTACCTTGGGGCCATTGCATCATCCGCTAGTGCTGCTAGACCTATAACCATCTCCCTATATAGGGGTGGAATTTCTTAAACATTAGATAAGTTTAAGTCTTGTATCCCTTGGTCTATGGGTGCATCAGCAAAGAGTTCAATCTTGGAATATGTGTCAGGTTGATCAGCCATGGTTTGGTCAACTGGTGGTTGGCCAACTGACTGTGTAGTGTCTAGGATATTTTACACCACCTCGACGACCTCTTCTTGCTTGGTCTACTTTTCCATCTCAATCGACTCTTCTAGCTCAACCAGCTTCTACACTGACTGGTCCATTTGATCTTATTCTTGGGCCACATCTTCTTGACCCCTCTATTCCCTTACTAACTAGGCATCCTATTTTGATATATCTATCATTTCAATTGATGAAGCATCAGGTGGTAATTCTATTTATTGCTAACTGGTTTACAGGTCAGCAGTAGAGTGTTTAGCAGAATCATTAGCCAATTGAGTGATGTCTTCTTCCTCTGTATTTAACAACTCCACTATTTTAGGCCTAGTTGATAAAATAGGGCTCCCCCTATTCTTTGATGGCCTCTATATTAGGGGTAGCTAATTGGTCCTCTGTGTTAGATATTTTCTTATTTGAAAATGACCTTCTAGCATTCGAATGGAATGCACTACTGGATGCTACCTTATCCTATGTATCAATAGAGGTATTTTTGGGTCAAAGGTCTAGTTTTTTTAAATGACAATGTCGGTCATCAATTGTTGTAATTATTGGATATCACTCTCCAATCATCATATTTTATCCCTTAGCTACCGAATAATGTTGTATGACTCCTATTGTCTTATTGCTACAGCCTATTGGGATTCGGTAAATACCGTCTATTATTTGAATTTATCCTCCTAATGGGAGGCTTACTCCAATTTCTATACTTGGTCATGGAGGTATTCCTTCAAAGGGCCATGGCAAGGTAATTCAATAGAGGCCATGCTTTGCAATACGTGGGAATCTAGTTCATCCTCGGTCATCACTCTTCTTCCTCTTCTAACAAACTATAATCCACTAGGGACTCCATCGTTGCTCAAATATTTGTAACAAGTGGGGATGTTTCTCAAAATGGGCTTGGCACTACCCCTTCTTCCTTCCACTTTGAGTGTTGGGAGATAGATGATGATACTGCCTGTATTGGTATTGAATCAGCCTACTTTGCATCCCCTATAGAATGACTATGTTGGGAGGCAGTCGATGATACTACCCGAGATGGGCTGCACTCTTCTTGCTTTATTGTTTCCTAGAATACAAACACCTTTGCAACCTCATCTTCCTCATCCTCTTCCTACCCATGGGTCATATTTGATGCAACATTTTCCTCTTTTAGCTACCCATGGGTTGTTTATATTTTGGAAACCCCTTCTTCAGCACTTGGTGCAACTTTGTACACTTCTACATATTGAATTAGGGTTGAAATAAACCTGTGATGCCCTAAGGCGGTATTTATACTTGTATGGTACCGATTAGCCTTGTATTGTAAAGCACACACCAAGAAATAGGGGAAATTAATGTGGTCCCCATGTAGTATGTGATTGATGAACCAAAAGTGGTTGGCATTCAACCACGAATACTTCCATGTATAGGTGAAAAATCTTGCAATTTGTTCGAATACCTACCACTAGAGTTTTGGGGTGTGCTGCTTTAGCAACCCATACCATGTCAACTGCATTGTGGGTTACCTAAAGAATCTTTGAGCATAATGCACCATAATATCTTCTTTGTATGTTCATTCCCCTATACATGGGAGACCGACCACCTTTAAAATGTATTCCTCTATGACTTTTATGATCAGTCCATGCATCTTGATGACATCATCATTCATGGTGGTTGCAAATTCACCTGCTATCACTAGATCTTGGTCTTGGATGACCAGGTGGTAGTACTCTATCCACCCTACGATATCAAATTACTCTCGAACAAAACCAGTTACACCCAAAAGATCCTTGGGCTCATATTTATTAAGCACGTAATTTGTTGATCGTCTTCCCATGGCATCGTATGTATGTTCGCTGGATTTTTCTTTCTGGTTCCAGAAAAAAACATTACTAATCAGTTTAAAAACATGTCGAAGAATGCAAATATATCCATAGATACAAGGTACCTATCTTCCCATAACCAATAGTAATTACAGGTAATTTGCATAATCAATTCTTAAACTATGTGCCAGATTTATGTGGATACCATTATAATTTTCTTTCTTGCATCCAATTTGTGATACATGACCTAGTGTAGACAGAGAGTTGCATGATTTGATAATAATTTCATGGGGCATGTGGTAGCATGTTACACAATTTTTTTTTATGATAACCATACACAACAAAAAAATTAGTACATACCTGGGTGGTTTTTTTGTGAAACATGATATGAAATGCCTGATGATGCAATCTGATTGGTCGATGCATGACGATAGTATTCTAGGGTGAATAAGTAGCATGCAATTTTCCATGTGGGGTAATCTTGTCAATTGATTATTATTGGGTACTACATTTTTTATTAGGCTGAAGGTCTTGTGAAAAAAATGAAAAAAAATATTATTTATAGTTACTGTGGGATGATACACATCCCTCTTAGGAATTTCTATATCTATCTTAGAGTATGCTCATTTTATCAATGGAAATTCATGGAATCTAATGGTCATTGATCGGGAAGCACACATACTTTATCATCAGAAAAAGAATAATATAGGCATACTATGTTTTATTAGAAAGTCACACTTTACCAAATTGTGGGTGAAGATTACGCCACTATGGTTTTGAATTTTTGGGTGCCTGCTATTATGTTGAATATAGATGCTTGTTGCATTTATGATGTCAAATGCAAGAGCCACCTTTGTTTTGGAATATAGGTGCCTTCCTTTGGGTGGAAGACAAACACCTTACTTGAATATAGAAACTCTCTGTGGTTGGAATATAGGTACCTTCTCTGATGTGTTGAATACAGGTTCCCTATATATACATAGATACTATATAATATATATATATATATATATATATATATATATATATATATATTTTATAGGCATATCCCTTTAGGTGGAAGATAGGTTATTGCTATCAGTTCTTCAAAATACAGACACCTTGTGTTTAGAATATAGATGCTCTATATCTATTCTTTAGAATATAGGTTCACTATGTTTAGAATACAAGCACCCTGTATCTGTTCTTCAAAATACAAGTGCCCTATGTTTGGAATACAAGTACCCTGTATCTATTCTTTGGAATACATGTACTCTATATTTAGAATAAAGGTTCTCTGTAATTGGAAGATAGGTACATTCTGATATAAATGTCCTCTGGATCTTGTGGATATGGGTGCTTTATGATTTTAGGGAATATAGGCGCATTTTGCTGACTTGAATTGAAGATAGGCATCTTACTGCAATCCTAATAAAGATACCCATTTCTTTTGAAAGATAAGCATATTTTTTTTTTGTGATCCACATACAGGTGCCTCTCATTGAAAAATTAGAGTCTGTTGTGTTGAACCGCATATGAGTGTTGTCTTCTGTTAGGAATTAAAATCTCATACATGAATCTAGATAAAATTGTCATCCTCCTTGGGAAAAGTTCTACTATCTTCCTATAAAATAAAAAAGATACAAGGCAGCGTGGACCAGTCCCTGATAGGCCTAGTTTCTAGGATGCCTATAGATTGTGTTCATGTCCATGTGTCATGTAAAACACACCAAAGCAAAATAAATAAAAAGATACCGAGACCTCATACTTGATAGGCCTAGTTGGCAAGATGCCTACAGATTGTGTTCGTGTCCACGTATCCCTGAAAACTAAAAAAAAATAAAAAAAAATTTATAAATATTTTTTTTACATGTTAACATGTAAGCATCCATCAAATTGTTATTTTTTTTATTAAATGGATGTCTCCCCCATGCTTGCTTCGGAGTTGATTGCGTGAATAAAATGTGCATGATACTATCGTAAGTGGTGGTTGTTGATGGTTAGCATGATGTTGCTACCATTAATTATTTTTATGTAGACACTGTTATTAATCACCTCGACCACTTCATACGGGCCCATCCATCTCTGCATGAGCTTTCCCTTGCACTCTTGCAATCGATAATAAAAAAGTAATACTCAATCATCCTCCTTAAATAATTCTAGTCGTATGTGGTAGTCATGCCACATGGGCCTTTGCTTCTACATGATTTATGTACACTACAACCCATCTTATCAATATTCATCCAAGTTTTTATGTTCATGAATTCATTTTTTTGTGACATATAAATTCAATTTTAGCTCTATAATAGTTAGTAGGGTTTTTATTTCAAACTCGATGAGCATCATGGCATTTTTTCCATATACCAATTGGAATGGTGTGAATCCTGTAGTAGTCTTGCAGGTAGTGCAATATGCCCATACTGCCTTCAGTAGGCAACTTGCATAGTCCTTGTGTCGCTACACAGTTTTAGTGAGGATGTTCTCCAACTCTCAATTTGTGATCTCCACTTGTCCATTCGCTTGTGGATGATAGGGGTGGTATTATTGTGTTAAATTTAATGCTGCTTCATCAATTCCTGTATTAGTATTATTGTGTTAAATGAAATGTGAGTTAAAGGGATCAAATCAAGGTGTGGAGCATAAGAAGTATGGGGTTCTTATGCACCCATGATTTGTACTAATGATTTGAGAGAAGGAATGGTGTGATTCCTTGTAAGAATGTAGTAGAGACCAATTTGACAAGTAATGAAAATTAGACCTTGTTGTAGACCTTTGACTAGGGTAGGTTAAATGAATGGCCACATGGTAACAATTAGCTAGGTGTAATAGAGGCTTAGATAGCCAAGGAGGCTTAGTGAATAGTAAATGAATAGTGGAAATATGAATTATGAATAGAACAGTAATTCTAGTACAAATGACTAGAATTTGGTGTTTGTAGATGTCGGTTGCATGTAGGAGGATGAACGTGGAGTTCATTCTATAGTGAATAGTGAATAGTAAATGAATAGTGGATATGTGAATAGTTGATAGGGAAAGGAAAACCCTATTGTTTGAAGACTAGTTGACCTTAGAGATTAAATGGACTAATCTCTTCTTTTGGAATAATTAGAGATTAAATGGACTAATATCTTATTTTGGAATAATTAGAGATTAAATGGACTAATCTCTTATTTTAGAATAATTTGATATTAAATGGATTAATATCCCCTTTTGGAATAATAAGAGATTAAGTAGATTAATCTTCCTTTTGATTTTATGAATGTATATTCTTTTTGAAAGACAAGTTTTATTGTATATTATAAAATGAAACTTGGTTTTCCTTACAAATGAGAAGGTCTTTTTTTATAATAAAAATAGTTAATGAAGGTGGATGACTTAGATGAATGTATTTATATTTCCAAATGATACGATTAAATGCTTGAATCTATGCTTAGATTTTGGTTAAGGAAATATATATTATCTAAGAAAAGTATTGGTTTCTCTTAGAGTGTCCCTTAAAAATTAAATGAATGTCTAAGAGAGTACGAACTTCTCTTAGTATACCATTTAATCATGGTTTGCTTATTGAATGGATGTAACCATTCATAGATAGGAACTATGAAAGTTCTAAACTAATGATAGAACTATGGAAGTTCTAAGTTATGATAGAACTGTGGAAGTTCTAAACTAATGATAGAACTGTGGAAGTTCTAAACTAATGATAGAACTATGGAAGTTCTAAGTTAGAACTGTGGAAGTTCTAAAATAATGATAGAATTGTGGAAGTTATAATATGATGATATAATCATGGAAGTTCTAAGTTTTTGATAAAATATGTTGGCAATTTTGGGTACTTTGGGTACATTGCCTTTGCTCCAATGTATAAGTTGTCATTGATGTCAAAAGGCATTTTTGTGTTGATTTCAAAAGAGTGTGATGTCAAGAATATCTTGAGAAGCTTCATTATGTTAAAGGGTTTTTATTAAAACCATGGTGACAAGGCTAAAGGTTTTTCTTAAAACCATTTGGACTCATTAAGGGTTTTTATTAAAACCAAGCTTAACTTAATGCAAAGGTCCATGTGTATTATTAATAATTAAATTAACTCAAACCTTTGTCAAAGGTCCAAGTTTAATTTATTATTAATAAAATAATAATAATAATAATAATTTTAATTATTATTAAAGGGTCTTTCAACCCTTAAGCGTCGCCGATTTGTTGCCATCGTTGGAGGAGCACCGACGTCAAACAGTGAAGGAAAATTTGCTATATAAGTTGGCATGGTTTTCAAAAGTGAGCACCTCCGATTATTATTTGATATCTGCGATTTGTGGTTCTCTGTATGTTTCGATTTGCGCTTGGTTTCTATGATTTGCTTTACTCCGTTTCGTTCGATTTGCGCTCGGCGTCCATGATTTGCATTTGCACTGTTTCATTTGTTTTGCGCTTGGCGTCCGTGATTTGCAATTGCTCTATTTCCTTCGAACAGTGCTTGGTGACTTTGAGTTGAGCTTGCTCAGTGTTTTCGATCTTCGTTTGATGTCTTTGATATCGCGCTTGTTCTGTGTCTTGGAGACTATGCTTGGCAAACTCGGGTTTGAGATTGGGCTGCATCCTTACCCTTTGGCTTGACGACAGTGGATTGTTTGCATGCGGTTTGTGGAAGACGTTTACGTTTTCCAGATTCTTGGCGTCACAGGAAGATAAAAGAGAGGGCAGTGGTTTATTTTTTTGTTGGGCACTTGTGACCCAACGACGGTGGCGTTTAAGCAAAAATGCTAGACGACAGAGGTGCTGAGTTCGATTCTCTTCGTTGGAAATTCCTTTTGGTCACGGTGTGCAAAGAATGGTGGCCATGAATGCGCAGGAGGTATAAGGTTAAGGTATCATTTTTTGTTTTGACATTGATGTTTAATGTTTAATGTCTATGTGGAGTAATAAGGTGTAAAGAGGTTTTACTTTGTATATTATTGTACTTTGGTGGTTTTTACTAAGTTGGAGAAATAAGGTGTTATATTTGGATCTTTATTATTGTGTATTATTGTATAGTTGCTAACTCTAATTGGTGGCAAATTGAGAGTTAGTGTTGTGACATATTTTAAGTTCTCCTTCTTCATCAAAGTAAAGGTATGGGCAACTTCTTCCATGTATGTTGTTTATGGTATATTTTCTGAAATTGAGTTTGGAGTGAAAAGGTTGTCTACTAGGTATTGTTGGTGTAAATATTATTTTCTGGATATTGAAGATTGCTTATGCATTAAAGTTATTGTTGAATTTTTGGGTGAATGCATAATTCTGGTTGAGGAAGAAGAAGCATTTTTGCAATAGGGTTTATGTTAGTAAGTCTTGATACTTGCATTGAGATGATGAAACCCTAGTTGTTGGTAAAAAGAATATAAGCATCATTGTTATATGAGATATTGCATAGTTGGCAATTGTTGGGTTGTGTTTCATATTATTGAGAAAAGCATACTACATCTATCTTATTCTTTTGAGATTGAGTTTGAGTTGAGATTGAGTTGAGATTGAGATTGGGAATTAAGTATAGAACATATTGGGTATCTAACAATTCTCTTTATGTTTCTATGAGATTTGAGATTGAGATTGGGAGTTAAGTATAGAACATATTGGGTCTCTAACAATTCTCTTTATGAAGCAGAACTAATATAACACAGAGAAATTCACAAAATATTTCATTAACAGAGGTCTCGAATTTGGAAATACAACAGTCATATATCAAATGGCCAACCCCTTTACAATATACGTACTGCCTTTTATAACAGGCCTGACCCCCTCTGGACATCATTACATAGAATGCCAAGTTTGTTTCTAACTACCCACACGAATGTTCTGTCGCCACCTGCAAGATGCTGCCAGGTGCCTCGAATCATCATGGTATGTAATGGCGGAGTGCGCTGCAGCCGCCTGTCCATCAACCCGCCGAGTCATCATTCATGGGAGTGCTCTATAGATACCTGTAAATTGTTGCCATGTGCCCTCCTGCAATGGCCTCTGTAACCGCCTAGTACTCCATGGCCACCTGTAATTTGTTGTCACGTGCCCTTCTGCAACGGCCTCTATAACCGTCAGCTTGTCTGGAGTCGTGAGCGTTCTGTCGCGATATCATGATGTTTTTGCTTCCTTACGCTCTCTCTCATCTTCAATCACGATATCACGACGTTTTGGCATTCGGCCTCTATTTCCTCCTTCGGGCCGCGATTTTGTGACACATCACGAAATTGTGACGCCTAAGCCTTCCGTACTCGCTTTCTGCCTTCGGGCCGTGAAACCACGACATGTCACGATTTCGCGACCACTTTGCCCCTTGGTGTCTTTGTCCCAAAAGTGTCACGATTTCACGACCATTTTGCGCCTTTGAGCCTTCACTCCGAAAGTGTCACGATTTTGTGACCACTTTGCGCCTTTGAGCCTTTGCTCCGAAAGTGTCACGATTTTGTGACCACTTTGCGCCTTTGAGCCTTCACTCCGAAAGTGTCACGATTTCATGACCACTTTGCGCCTTTGAGCCTTCACTCCGAAAGTGTCACGATTTCACGACCATTTTGCGCCTTTGAGCCTTCACTCCGAAAGTGTCACGATTTTGTGACCACTTTGCGCCTTTGAGCCTTTGCTCCGAAAGTGTCACGATTTCGTGACCACTTTGCGCCTTTGAGCCTTCACTCCGAAAGTGTCACGATTTCATGACCACTTTGCGCCTTTGAGCCTTTGCTCTGAAAGTGTCACAATTTCGTGACCACTTTGCGCCTTGAGCCTTTGCTTTCGAAAGTGTCACAATTTTGTGACCACTTTGCGCCTTGAGCCTTTGTTTCTAAAAGTGTCACGATTTCACGACCACTTTGCGCATTGAGCCTCTACTTCTGAAAGTGTCACGATTTTGCGACCACTTTGCACCTTGGTCACTTTTCTCAAAAAGTGTCGCGATATCGCGACAGTTTGGCCCCTTGGTGCCCTTTTTCAAAAAGTGTCGCGATATCGCGACAGCTTTGCCCCTTTGCACCTTTTCTCAAAAAGTGTCACGATATCGCGACAGCTTCGGCCCTTGGTTCCTTTTCTGAAAAAGTGTCACGATATCGTGATAGTTTCGGCCCTTGGCGCCTTTTCTGAAAAAGCATCGTGATATCACGACAACTTTGGTACTTAGAAAAATAAACATTTTTGGATGATGCAAGATTGCTCTTCCACCTCCGGATGCTCCTACATCAGACACCCGGGGTGGATTGAGAAGTGACCTTCACTTCTGTTTTGTCTAAGGTAGACCCAGGCGATCAACCTTTTCCTTCGACAACTAGGTTGCATCTTCGATGGGCCTGCGCTTCCACTTGATCAAATACTCAGAATATTGCTTATTCCTAGTGCTTCGACCCTCCCGCGTATCCAACACTTCTTCTATCTCATCTGCAGCTGGGATGGCTGCTGGAATGCTCCACAAATCTGGACTGGGTGTCTCACTGCTACCTCCTTCATGGTACTCGACCAAATCTGAAATGTTAAAAATAGGTGAGATGTTAAGTTCACTCGGCAACTCCACCTCGTATGCATTTCCTGAATCCCATTTTCCAATGATCCTGCATTGCCCAAACTTCTTCATTTTTAGCTTGTTATAGGTCTTGGCAGGAAACCTTTCTTTCCTTAGGTGGACCATGACAGAATCTCCTACTTCAAACTCCTTAACTCGACGCTTCTGGTCTGACCTGGCATTATACTAAGTATTCATATTAGCAATGTGCCTTTTCACCTCCTCATGCACTC
Organism: Wollemia nobilis; assembly: GCA_028583015.1. Lineage (NCBI taxonomy): Eukaryota > Viridiplantae > Streptophyta > Pinopsida > Araucariales > Araucariaceae > Wollemia > Wollemia nobilis. The sequence goes on from JAQPPZ010003333.1 coordinate 207,857, forward strand.
CCTTCAGGTGTTCAGCAAAGTCTTGACCTCAAGACTCGCATTTTTCTCTTGTATCCATCTTTCTCAATTCTGAAGCATTTCTTGGGCTGCTCCCATAGATTATTTGGAATGGTGATTTATTGGTACTCCTGTTGATAGAGCTGTTGTAAGAGAATTTTGCCTGCGGAAAAACTAAATCCCATCCCTTGGGCTTGTCTCCGACCAAGCATCTCAGTAGATTGCCCAAACTCCTATTTACCACCTTTGTTTGGCCATCTGTTTGGGGGTGGTATGCAGAACTAAATTTTAAGTCCGTCTTCGCTTTCTTCCATAGGGTTCTCCGGAAATACCCCACAAACTTGGTATCCCTGTCCGACACAATGCTTCTTGGTAGCCCATGAAGGCGTACCACTTCCTTGAAGAATAGACCAGCCACATGGACCGCATCGCTAGTCTTCTGGCAGGGAATGAAATGAGCCATTTTCAAAAACTTGTCCACTACCACAAATATGGAGTCGTGCCCCCTCTACGTCCTAGGCAAACCAAGAACAAAATCCATACTAATATCCTCCCATGGCATTTCGGGTACAGGTAGTGGTTGATATAAACCAGTAGGCTGCCTCACACCTTTTGCCATCTGGCATATCCTACAACTTTGCACAAATTTTGCCACATATTGTTGCAATTACGGCCAGTAGTAATTTTCACTAACAAGGGAGATGGTCTTATCTCGACCAAAGTGCCCAGCTAAACCTCCACTGTGCTTTTCCTTGATGAGATTCTCCCTCATTGAGCTCCTCGAAATGCATAATTGGTTCCCCCTGAACAACATTCTGTCTTGAATCAGAAAATTCAACCACTTAGTCCTGTCCAAGGTAACAGGCGCAGTGCAGGCCTTCCAAGGTTCTGCGAAGTCGGGGTCTGCAGGGTATAAACCCTTGAGCTTAGCAAACCCTACAACCTCCACCTTCATCTCCATCAGTAAACATTGCCTCCTACTCAAGGCATCCGCAACTTTGTTGGACCTCCCACTCCGATGTTTCATCACAAAGGTGTAGCTCTACAGGAACTCGACCCATTTCAAGTGCCTTTGATTTAATTTCCCCGATCGTTAATATATCTGCAGTCGTTGATGATCAGTATAAAGAACAAACTCCTTTGGCAACAAATAATGCCTCCATTTCTTTAGAGCCTGAACTATGGCATAGAACTCTTGATCATATACTGAATACTTCTTCCTGGCATCGTTGAGCTTCTCGCTAAAATAAGCAACAGGCTTACCCTCTTGGCTCAATACGACCCCTATGGCACTACCACATGCATCACAGTCTACCTGAAACACCTTGTTAAAGTCTCGGAAGTGCTAAGACAAGGTTGCTCCGTGACCTTCTTCAGCATAGCAAAGCTTTTGTCCGCTCCAGTCGTCCACTTGAATTCCTTCTTGTTCCCCCTCATTGTCTCGGTAAGGGATGCGCAAATACCGCTGAAGTTTCTAATGAACTTTCTGTAGAAACTGGCCAGACCGTGAAACAATCTCACCTCAGTCACGCTTCTTGGAGCAGGCCATTCTATGATAGCCCTCACCTTTTCGGGGTCCATTTTGAGACCGTATTCTGAGATAAAAAATCCTAGGTATACTAACTCCCTCTTCACAAAGTTACACTTCTTCAGATTTATCAGCAACTGCTCCTCCCACAGTTTCTCAAAAACCCTCCTGATGTGCATCAGGTGTTCCTCCAGGGTCTTGCTGAAAATCAAGATATCATCCAGGTAGACAATAACAAATTTGCCCAGAAATTCCTTCAGGACTTCATTCATTAACCGCATGAAGGTGCTCGGTGCATTGGTTAGCCCAAATGGCATGACCAACCACTCATACAGCCCCTCTATGGTTTTAAAGGCTGTATTCCATTCATACCCTTCTCTAATGCGGATCTGATGGTAACCACTTTTCAGGTCAATCTTCGTGAAGTACTCAGCTCCACTCAAGCAGTCCATGATATCATCCATCCTTGGCAGTGGCAATCTGTATTTGATAGTGATCTTGTTAATTGCCCGAGAGTCTGTGCACATTCTCCACTCTCCATCCTTCTTGGGTGCTAGTACTGTAGGTACTGCACATGGACTAAGAATCTCCCTAATCAACCCCTTCTTTAGCAGATCTTGAACTTGTCGGTTTAACTCGTCAGTTTCTACAGGCATCATTCTGTGTGCAGCCTTATTCGGCAAGCTCGATCCAGGCACCAAATCTATGTGGTGATTGATCTTCCTAACAGGTGGTAAACCTTTAGGAACATTATCAGAAATGATATCTAGAAACTCTTCTAACAGTCCCATGACTTCCACTAGAGTTTCCTTGCATTCTTCCTCCCTAACCCTAGGGATTATTGCATAGCACATATGTTCTAGCTTCAGCCCATCTAAAAATTTTCTACCATCAACTAGACAGACTCGTGCACTGCTGCATACCTTCTCATCCACCTCCTTCAGGGGTTTCAAATTATGGTGAACTCCATTTTTCGACAGGGATATGTATTGGCTCGACCATCGTGTACAACACTTTGATCAAACTGCCATGGTCTCCCAAGCAACAGGTGACATGCATCCATAGGCAAGATGTCACATAAGACCTCATCTCGGTAAGTTCCAATGTTGAACTTCACCAGGCATTGCTCACTGACCAGCACCCTATGGTCTTTTTGTAACCATGCAATCTGATAAGGATGCGGGTGTTTTATTCTCTCCAGCTGCAACTTGGCAACCATCTCCTTAGAGACCAAGTTTTTAGTGCTTCCATTATCAATGATGATGTTACAAACCTTGCCTGTGCACTTGCATCTTGTGCGAAATAGGTTGTTCCTCTGATCTACCTTCTTTTCTTCATTCAACAAGACTCTTTTGATGACCATCGCTTCTCCTCATTCTACCTCCTCAGAGTGCTCAGATTCGACACCTTCGTCTGCTATAGTAGCTCGAGCCTAACCCTCAAGTCTTCGATTTGGCCTTTCTTGATGCTACGGGTAGTTGTATGCCCGATGTCCTTCTTCTTCGTAGTTGAAGCAGGTTCCTCGAAAGACACCTCTTCCAAACCCTCGTCCAGACCTACCTCTTCCTCTCGGGTAGTTGTTGTTCTGATTGCGTGGGTGTTGGTTATTCTCCTCCTTCACTTATTTCTGGTTTTGGCTACTGCTTGCTTCACCAGTCTTCCCCAGATCTCTGTATCTTCCTCCACTGGTCCTTCCACTAGATCTTCCTCCATGATCCTTTCCTCTTTGCTTACCATCAAATATCCTATTTAGTTTCTCCTCCACTTTTAATGCAAACTGGTATGCATCCTCAACCGTGCTCATTTGAACCAGAATCAACTCTTCTTGGATGCTGGTTCTCAATCCATTGATGTATCGAGCAAATTTCTCCTTATTTGCCTCAGAATGGCCGGTTCTAATTGAAATCTGGTAGAACTCCTCCGTGTACTCCTTGACAGATTTACTTGCCTGCCTCAGACTCTGCATCTTCCTCAACAAATCCAACTCATAATCTATGGGGATGAATTGCCTCTTCAATTTCTCTACCATCCTATTCCACCTGGTGATCTTTTCCTCTCCCCTCCTGTTCCTTTCCAGATGCACTCCTTTCCACTAGATGCTAGCATGCCACTTCAACTTTTTTTTTGCGAATCTGATCCGATTTGGATATGAGATCTCTTCATACTCGAAATATTCCTCCATGTCGTTGATCCAGTCTATCAACTCCTTGGGATTGAGATTCCCAGAATAAGTGGAGACATCGAACTTCGACTTCTTCCCAATCTGGGATATGGCACTATATAGCCTAGCTTCTGCTGGATCCAACGCTTTTTCTTCATCAGATGGACCCTCTTCTTCCCAAACTTCATCTTCACTGGGTTCCTCCCTTCTTGGCTCAACTCCTCTTTTGATTTCCTCCTGTAGGGCTTCAACTTGCCTCTACAAGGCTCTAAGACCGACCTCTACTCCTCTATTTCTCGCACCACCACGGTTCCTTCGCGGAGGCATCCTGCTCGCTTCCTCACAACCCACAACCACAATCCTGGTGCAAACTGCCTCACTGTCGGTGATCGGTTCGTGCACTCAGAACCTTCTGGCTCTGATACCACTTGAAGCAGAACTAATATAACACAGAGAAATTCACAAAATATTTCATTAACAGAGGTCTCAAATTCAGAAATACAGCAGTCATATATCAAATGGCCAACCCCTTTACAATCTACATACTGCATTTTATAATAGGCCCGACCCCCTCTGGACATCATTACATAGAATGCCAAGTTCGTTTCTAACTACCCACACGAATGTTTTGTCACTGCCTGCAAGATGCTGCCAGGTGCCTCGAATCATCATGGTATGTAATGGCGGAGTGCGCTGCAGCCGCCTGTCCATCAACCCGCCGAGTCATCATTCATGGGAGTGCTCTATAGATACCTATAAATTGTTGCCATGTGCCCTCTTGCAATGGCCTCTGTAACCGCCTAGTACTCCATGGCCACCTATAATTTGTTGTCACGTGCCCTTCTGCAATGGCCTCTGTAACCGTCGGCTTGTATGGAGTCATGAGCGTTCTATCGTGATATCACGACGTTTTTGCTTCCTTACGCTCTCTCTCCTCTTCGGTCGTGATATCGCGACGTTTTGGCGTTCGGCATTTATTTCCTCCTTTGGGCCGCGATTTCGTGACACGTCATGAAATCGCGATGCCTAAGCCTTCCGTACTCGCTTTTCGCCTTCAGGCTGTGAAACCGTGACATGTCACGATTTCACGACCACTTTGCCCCTTGGTGTCTTTGCCCCAAAAGTGTCGCGATTTCACGACCATTTTGCGCCTTTGAGCCTTCGCTCCGAAAGTGTCCGAAAGTGTTATATTTGAAATTTGCATCTTCTTTAATGAAAGGTTATTAATATGAAATATGCATAGTCTTTTGCTAAGATGGAATATGAATGAATTCATGTCTTATTTATATGATGGAATGGTTATATTCACTTAAGAATGCTTTAGTTAATGATATTTGTCCATTGCAATGGTTTTATGAAATATTAAAGTAAAGGAATATAATATGCTTAGAGAGAGATGGTAAATTATATGTGGTTTATTTATGTTCATGTGGGGGTACTTGGGAATACAATGCTTTAGACATCCTATCCAGTACCTTGTCAAGATATTTCCATGATTTGGGACAGTCACGAGGAGGTGACTACCAAATCAATTGAAGGAACACTTTTTGAGTTGTAGCTCAAAAGTACATTTTGGGTTGTAGACCGAATGCATTGAGTTGTAGCTCAAATGAGTTCCTACATTTTGAGTTGTAGCTTGAATGTACATTTTGGGTTGTAGCCTAAATGTGTTTGGGTTGTAGCCTAAACAATAGTTACAAGGAGGTAACTAGCAATCATTGGCAATAGAACATTTCAGGTTGTAGCTCGAATGTGTTTGAGTTGTAGCTCAAACAAGTTCTTACATTTTGAGTTGTAGCTTGAATGTACATTCTGGGTTGGTTATCAGCCTCCAATAATTTCAACTAGTCAACGGGGTTTTTGTGTCAACCTATTCGTATGCGAAGGATTGATCCCAAGAAGATAGAATCTGGTTGCATGCGAGTAGTGGATGAATCTCCAGTTGTTAATTTACAAAAATCTGATATTTAGGATGGAATTACTACAATTGAGAAATGAGGGTTGATCTATTGATTCTCAGGCTTTCGTCCATCCTTACCTACTTTTAAAATTTGGGCTTTGAAACAATGGAAAATTCTAGGTGAGTTTAATATATTAGATTATCCTAATGGATTTTTTTGGTGTAATTTGCTAATGAGGAGGACAGAAAATAAATATTCTAGTGTGGTCATTGGTTTTTTGGTCGATTTGTTTTTTAATGAAATCTTAACATGCTTTATTTAAGGTTGAAGAGGAAATGCCTTCAATAGGACCTGTATAGGTCAATTTTTTTGGTTTACCGATTAAGTTTTGGAATCCTATAGTCTTATTAGTAATTGGTAACACTTTAGGAACCTACATGATGACAACAGATAACACAATGTGGTTTGAGCATTTTACATATGTTAAGATTTGTGTGCTCATAGACTTTAATAACCCCTTACCAAAAAAATCAGTTTGCAATTTAGGGAAGAAAATTGGGAGCAAGAAGTTGATTATGAAAACATTACCTTTAGGTGTTGGGTGTGCCATGAATATGGTCACTTAATAAAATATTACAAAGATGTAGTCTTGGAGTAAATTAAGTAGGATCAAGGTCAGAAAGAATTTTAGGTACCTTAAAAAAAACATGTTACTAAGAAAATGAAGCCTATAGATAAGTCAACCTCATCAGATAATAGGTTTTCAAAACCTGAAGTAGAAGATGATTTAGAGGATGTGGATGATTCTATGAAGACAGAGATTTTGGAAACCCAATTTTCAAATAGCTCACATATTCCCCACCCAAAAATAGTCAAATATTCCTCAGAGAAAGCCAATTTTGATATCTATCCTCAACAAGGGAAAAATCACCAACAAAAACACAAAATGGAGGAGAAGGTCAAACAAGGCTTAAGTTCTCAAGGAGGATACCAGGGATATATAAATCAAGCTTTAGTCTCATGTTCTCAATCAACAAGAAATATATTTAAATCTAGATCAATCAGAAGTTAGTCAAACCTCTTGTAAAAAATTAAGTTGGATACAAACTAGAAGGTAGAAAGGAAAACAAATGTGGTTCAAATTCAAAAGGGATAAAAGTTGGATTCAATAGGCTATTAGATGAAAATATAGAGGGGAAATGCAAATCAGTGATAGAAATACTGGTGGGCTTTGCAAATCAGGGATGCTCTTCTTTCTATCCTTTCTCTGGATGGATCCAATTATAAAATTACCTTGTTCCTTTTTCCTTTGTATTAGCTTATGTCTAGTTCAATCAGGGTTTTTCTATTCCTAGCTTACAAAGACCTTTCTTATGTTTCTTTTGTTGAATCTTGGCTATTAGGCCTATTTGCTTGGTTTCTCCATAGATGTAATATGTTTTTTCCTTCTTTTATTTTTTTGGTGTGTGTGTGTTTGTATTGTTTTTGTTGTATTTTATTTTTGTTTTGTTTTGTTTTATTTTTTTTGTGTTTTTGTTGTTTTTTGTGTGTTTTGTGTTTTTGTATTGTTTTTTTTTTTGTGTTTTTATGTTTTATTTTATTTTTTATGTTGTGTTTTTTAATGTGTTTTTTTGTGTTTTATTGTTGTTGTTTGACGTTTGTATTTTTTGTTCTTTTAGACATGATCTTTGAGTGTGTCGAAGGGGGTAGTCTAGGTGCGAGCCCTGGGTGTATTTTGGTGGAATAGATACTCTTGCCTCCTTGGGTCTTATCCGAAAGTGGCACCCAGAAAGGGGTATTTTCTACAAAAAAAAATACTTTGGTTTGTTACATTTAGAGTTATAACCAAAACCTTGAATGCGGGTGGTAATGCTTATAGCTCAATTGGAATAAGTAAATGATCATTCACTATTTTGCTAAATTCTTGAATTAAGGATCTCAAATCTACTATTATTCATAGAAAAAAATTATTTCTCATCACTCTTTATCTTCACACAATGTAATTGAACCCACAAGTGTAGAATATTATTTCAAAATTTAAATTTAAAGGCTATTGTTGAGTTTGTCCCATGTATCTTTTGTGGTAATCCAAAAAGTACAACTAAATATCATCAAATACATCAAATATTATAATCAAATGGACTTTCTAGACTACTTTGTCAAAATTTCATTGTTTGTCAGGGTTACTAGTATTTGTGTGGTACTAATATCACTCATCATAGATCCTCAAACTCAAGCTAGATTTTCAACTTTGTTTTCCATGTAAAATAGTTGTCACATTTTAACAATTATGAATTGGAAAATAGTTTTGAGATATAAGTATCCATATTCACATTTAAAAAAATTAGAAGATAATGTGTTGGTTACATTAGGCTTGAAAATAGCATTTTGATGAGTAAAATACCCTTATCCTTATGAAAATAGGATACCCTTTAAACTACAAAAAAATTATGTCATATAGAGAAATTCACAATACACCATGAGAACTTATTAATCAAATTCAATTTACTTCATATTACAATTTTATTTAATAATAGTATTTTTTTAATTTCCCATAATGCATGTGGGACTATACAACGAACTTAAATTTAAACAATGTATATATCTTACAAATTTAAAAATAAAGGGACATAGTATACATTTCACTCACTTCATTTGTATATGGATATAAAATAAAATATTAGGGACTAAGAATTTTACCCATAAAATATGTGGGACATAGGAGATTGCTTTTCCTTTTGTAAAACTTTAGGATTGTTTCAAATGAGATATTTAATAAATATAGCTCCACAATTGATTGAAACAATATAAAAGCTTATGTAAAATGATGATGTAAGGAATTTTCAATCAATATATGTTTTTGATTTGAGATTTAGTGACTCACACATAAATTATTCAATTTTATTTCTTTAGCATTGTTATGTCTCTAAGTCAACAAACACCATTAATTTGATGTTGTGATTATGTTATTGACATAGATAACAATGCCATTTTCTTCAAAAATTAATAATTTTTATTCAACTCCTTTGAATTATTTGAATGTCTAAGAAAAAAATTATTCAACATCTTCTAAAAATAATTTCTTTAGCATATAAAGAACATTTTCCTTTCAACATTGCGAAAAATATTTTTGTTATTTTTGACTTGAAATTATATCCCCATTACAACAATCTATACACTATTGATTAAAAAAACATCATTAAATACAAGTCCAAACTTGATTGAAATAATCTAACAACTTATTAAGTTGGTGAAATAAGCCACTATTTATCAGTCTATACTATTAAATTGAGATACGTTGACTTACATATAAATTAGATTTTAAATTTCTTTAGCATTTGCTATGCCCCTAAGCCAAAAATATTCATTTGATGATGCTTCAATTTTATCATCAACAAAAAATTTCAACTTTATCCAACCATTTCTAAGCTCTATTTAATGCCTTTGAACTATTTCAATATTTGAGAAGAATATACTATTCAACCCATTATTAAAATAACTTCAACAAATAGACAATGATTTCCTTTCAACATTGCTAAAAATAATTTTATATATTTATTTATTTATAGTTATCTCCATGCTACAATATGAAATACTCATAGATGTCTCAACACATTAAAATACTACTCTTAAAGATAACAATAATTCAACACTCATTGATGACAACTCAATGTTGACAATATTTCATAAATAAATATGCCTTAACTATTTTTCTTGTTTGCAAATGTTTTTCCTACTTATTGGTTTTTGGCAAATATTCCAATTTGAAGTGTTTTTAGAACCTTTTTTCAAATCTTATGATTTATCAAGATTTATGTATTATTGACATCAATATATGGTTTTTTCCCTATGTTGAGGATGAACTGTGTGGAATAGTTCTCAAGTACTTTTTTCTTAGTTTGAAGAGGTAGATTTACATTGTTCCATGTAATAAAAATATTTTGCCTAGGATTTTTGAAGATTTATATGGATTCGTGATAGTTGTAGCAAATTTTGAGTCTTTTAGAAGCTTGTTAGAAAAGAATTCAGTTAGTCAATACCTCTTCCTTCCTTAGGCAATTGGTTCAGCTTATTCATGAATATATAATTCTTCATAATATCTTCCTTCTTCCATTCCTTGTCCAAGTTGTAACTCTTCTTTTAAGAAAGTTCATACAAAGACTATTTTGGTGACTAAAATTAGGTGGTCCACGAGTAAGAGAAAGTCATCAAATAGGGTGATGTATGCCTTGACTAAAATAGTTGTGCTTTAAATACATACCTTATGTGACAATGGGATATTAAAATAGCTTATCTTTAAATGAGATGGTTATTTTTCCTTTCCTTATTCACTTGAATTATTAGCAAAAGTGATTTTTGGTTGTGTGTGGGAATGTCTAATAGTGGTAGTGATGGATATGATCAAGACTAATGAGAATTTTGTTTAGCAAATGTTTTTTGCAACAAAATATATCAAATGATGTGAAGGATCCAAATGAGTTTACATAAAAAATTGGAGGCCTACTAGAGCATCCTTTATGGGGGATGATATTTTTATTACTAATGTCTCCTCTCCTTGGTGAAAAGGATTGAAAATCCAACTAATTTCATATTATTTACAAACTCATTATATAGGCTCTAATGGCCCAAAATACATAACCAAACCCATAAAATCATGGATTTGATCCAATATGCTTAACCATAAGCTACAAAAGTGCAAAGGAGAATGCACGTAACTTCTAAGTTAAGAGGAAAGGAATAATGCTAACTATAAGATCCATTTTAGCTATCTTGAAGTACGCACTTCCTACTTTGAGTTCACACTTACTAACTAACACTCTACATGACAACTAGAAGATAACTAGTGCCCACAAGTGCATGTGAGAAGGAGACTCACTTACAATATTAATTTGCAAGAAATAAATATGCAAACCTAGCTAGGAACTACTAGAGGGGTCATATGAATGATCAAACATCAATCCTCATCATGCCTCCCCACAATAGAAGCATTGGCCTCAAATGCTTTCAAAAGAGTAGGAAAGTCACGGGACATCTGATGAAAATAAATCCAACGAGCCTAATGCGGCAGCTGTCCTCGCCGAGCCACAAGATATGAGGTGGTAGACCCCTAGCAAGTATTTCGAGTCTTTGTGTCATAGACCTGATCGGAATCCAATGGTAACTGAGAATCAGGAACCACGTCCACAGGATGACTGATAGCTGGTGCTGTCTCCAATGTAGAGTCAAAGTAAAAATTCAAAATATCTACATTGACGACGTCATGAATTCCTAAGTGTGCAGGAAGATCAAGGAAAAAAGCATTCTTAGACACCTGTTGAAGAATAGTATAAGGCCCATAGCGAATCGGTTTGATTTTACTATGAGTCTTATCAGTAAAACACCGCTTGTCAAGATGCAACCAAACTTTGTCACCAACCTAAAATGGATGAGGAATTCGATGTCGATCCATGGAATTTTTCTACTGCTACTGTGTCTTTTGCAAAATCTCAATCACATTTGATTGTAGATTGTGCAAGTGCTGAATAAATGAGTGTGCATTGTCTTGCTCCTTCTGAAGATGTGAAGTGACAGGAGAAGGCAAAGACAAAGGTAACTCATAAGGTGCCAAGGGCTGAAATCCCATACAAACCTCAAAAGGTGAGTGACCTGTAGAAGAATGTAGGGCCCTATTGTAGGAATTTTCAATATGAGTGAAACTCAAGTCCCACTTTGTTGGTGAAGCGTGATGATAGATTCATAAACTTTGCACAAGGGTACGGTTTACCACTTCAGTCTGCCCATCGGACTGTAGATGATAGGTGGTGGAAAAGTTAAGGGAAACTCCCAAAATTTTCCATAAAGAACGCCAAAAGTGACCCATAAAGCGTGAATCATGATCCGATATAATGCTGGTAGGTAGACCAAAGGAACACCAAATGCTGTCAAAGAATAATTGGGCTAAGTCTGCTGCGAAACTTGTCTTGTGGCATGGAATAAACTTAGCCATCTTACTGAATCTGTCAACCACCATGAACACACAATCATGTTGTCACACTGTCATAGGAAAACCACTAACCAAATCCATGGAAATGCTTTCCCAAGGATGGGAATGAATGGGCAAAGGCATGCCTAAGCCAAACTTCCTATTAGCTGGTTTTGAGCGACAACAAACTGCACACTGTTTGAGAAATCTCAACACATCCCTCTGCATTTTAGGCTAGTAGAAAAATCTTTGCAAGTGATGAAGTGTTTTGTGCTTCCCAAAGTGACCACCATAAAGTGTAGAAGAGCTTCCTTAAGAAGTGACACTCTAGGCTCACAAGGAACACAAACCTTGTCCAATTTGTAAAGAAGTCCTTCTTTGATGTAGAAATCTTGGAAAGGATGCAAATTGGAAGAAGAAGGCTTACTCACTTGCTCAAATATTTTCCCAAAATCAGGATCCTGTGAATACTGATTAGGCTAAGTCTAAAAAGTGTGAAGTGGACATAACTGTTAAGGCAAGAGCGGTAGGAGGCCTACTCAAACAATCAACAATAGTATTACTCTTCCCATTTTTGTACTTGATCACCAAGTGAAATTTTTGGAGGTAAGAGGCCCACTTCATATGTCTTGATTCTTCAATTTTACTTTGAGATTGTAAAAACTTGAGAGGCATATGATCAGTGTGTACTACTGTATCTTTTCCCAAAAGATAATGTCTCCAGTACTTGATAGCTTTAACTAATGCATAAAACTCCTTGTCATATGTAGAATAGTTCAACTTAGCAGCAGAAAAAGTTTCTGAATGATAAGCAACTGGATGACCATTTTGTTTGAGCACAACTCCTAAGGCAACTTTAGAGGCATCCGTTTCAATCTCAAAAGGTTGAGAGAGGTCAGGTAAAGTTAACACAGGTGCTGTACAAAGTTTCTTTTTGAGTTTCTCAAAGGCAATCTCTTGGATTTTCTCCCAATGAAATGGAACTTTAGACTTAGTGAGATAATGCAATGGAGCTGCAAGGGTGGAATATTGAGGAATGAACTTGCGATAAAAATTTGCAAGTCCTAGGAAACTCCTTAACTTAGTGAGAGTTGAAGGAGGGGACCACTTAAGTAAAACATCAAATTTCATGGCATCTACCTGAATTCCACTTTCACTAATCACATAACCAAGGTAAGAAACTAAAGTATTGCCAAAAGAACACTTGGAAGAATTGGCATATAATTGATTCTTCGCAAGAAGATCAAGTGTATGATGGATATGCCTAAGGTGTTCCTCCCAAGTCTTTGAGAATATCAATATATCATCAAGATATATTATTACAAATTTGTCAAGTACATCATGAAATACATCATTCATCAACCTCATGAAGGTTGGAGGAGCATTAGTAAGACCGAAAGGCATGACCAACCATTCAAAGAGGCCCATCTTCATCTTAAAATCTGTCTTCCATGTATCCTCAGCTTGGATACGAACTTGATGATATCCAATTTTGAGATCTATTTTTGAAAAGAACTTATCTCCTTGGATCTGATCTAATAAATCATCAATGCACGGTAGTGGATATCTATTCTTTATAGAAATTCTGTTCAAAGCATGAAAATCAATGCATAATCTCCAAGTGCCATATTTTTTAAGAACCAATAAAATAGGTGAGGCACAAGTAGAAGTACTTTCCTTAATGAAACCCGTAGACAAAAAATATTCTATTTGCCTTTTCATTTCTTCATTTTGCAAAATAGATTGTCTATACATGGGAGCATTAGGTAGTGAAGAACTAGGAATGATTTCAATGTTGTGATTAATTGTGCGAATTGGAGGAAGAGACTTTGGCTCCTAAAATATGTGTGAGTAACTTTGCAATATTTTATCCATTGAAGAGTGTTGCTTTGGAATGGATGTGGATGTAGGAGTGTTTTGAGAGTGAATGAAAATTAGAGCAACGTCACCACCTTTTTTAATTACTCTATTTGTTTGGTTGGAACTTAGAATGATGTTAGGGGTGTTGGTGCTTTTAATGAGAAAGACCTGACCATATTTTGGAAGTGTGTAGGTTCTTTTGAAAGCATCATAAAAATCTCTCCTATCATACTGAAAAGGTTGTCCAAGCAAAATCCCACAACAATCCATAGGAGTCACATCACAAGTGACTTGATCTATGAAATGTGGGCCAAGTGCAAATTTTAATGTGCAAGTGTGAGTGATTTCTGAGCCCCTTCCACTATCCTTGCAACCCAAAGAATAAGGTTGAGGATGAGGCTCCATAGGTAACTTCAAACGCTCAAAAATGGACCTCGCAATTAGATTTTTCTATGAGCCATTATCCACTATACAATCTGTTGCAAAATTATGGAGCAAATGAGCTCGAGTGATGAACAAAGCATCACGAGCGCCCCCTAATGAACTTACATTTACTAAGGTAACCTCATTGAGCTTACCTCGTAATTCCGTATATACTCTACTTTCTCCTACTGACTCAAGGGGACCTTTGGAAGCATCCTCCTCTTGAGTAGTAATGACTAAACTCTTCTTTTTAAGCTTAAAACATTCTGCTTTTTCATGACCTTTCTTCTTACAATAGTTACAAAAATTTTTAGAAGAAGAAGAAGAAGGTTTGGAAGAAGAAGAAGAGAGAGTAGACGCGAAAGGGGAAGGAAAAGAAGAATTCTTCTTTTGAGCAAAGTTCTTCTTTGGTGAGAAAGAACTATTCCCTTTTGATGAGTTCACAACCACTTGAGTAGCAGGTGCGCGGAATGCCTGCGAATGCACCTTAAACTTGTCCTCCATAAGTTGTGCCTGGTTGAAAACTGAATCCAATGTGTCCATAGAAACAAACATAATTTCCCTATACAAATGTTCCAACAAACCACTTTGAAATTTGAGAATCAAAGCTTTAATATATTCCTCCACATTCAAAAGTATCCTGTACCTATTGAATTGAAAGATATATTCCTGCACAGTCATATTAGTACCTTGCAAAAATTGAAACCACTTAATGACCAATTCCTTAGAATAATTGGAAGGATAAAAATGGGTCTTAAGACAATCTACAAGCTCATCCCATGAGGTGAGTTCATCATGACCTTTTTTTCTTTCAACAAGTACTTTAGCTAAACCAGAAAGTTTGAGTTTAGCATATGGAACCATATCCTCGTCTGAAAGCTGAGTGTAAGAAAACCTAGAACTCATGTCAAGAATAGAATTATTCAAGACTTCAAGGTTTCAGGATCCATCATAAAGTGGTACTTCACAACGAACTATCAGGCGAGAATCATGAGCAGAAGTTGAAGCATTATGGAGAGAAATATCATTTACCTTCATTGCAAGGGTACCAAGAACTTCTGCCATGGTAGTATCGTTAGCTTTATCTGCTAAAGCATTTACAACATGTGCAAGTTCTGCCACTTGGGCAGCCAAGTCAGAAGCCATGTGAAACCGGGTATAAGCCAGGAGTAAAAAGGGAAAAGCACTAAAAAATCAAGGAAAATTTGAAAAGTCCTTGTTACAATGTTGTGCCCTGAAAAATACTCCTAAGGCTAAAAATTTAAACTAACCTAAGGTTTACAATTTATATTTTATTAATTTAAAAATAACTTAATTAAAAATTAAATTATAATTAATCAAAGATTAATTAATTTAATTAAGCTATTAAAAATTAAATTAATAAAAATAAAAATTACATGCAACCTTAGAATAGTAAATTTTTTAAAAAATTACAATTTTACCCTTGGTCTTGCCGACACTGCACTCCAACTGCTTGCATGAATTTTTGAACTTTAGTGGCACGCTTCTTGAGGCAGTGATAATTGTAAAATGCGAATTGATTGGTTACTGTTACACACATCCCGAGGCGGTAAAACCAAAAAAAAAAAAATTCAGGGACAAGGCTGCATCGGGCAAGACAAACGTGCAGGGGGCAAGTCATGGGAGCGCCACCCGCCAACCGAGGTCTGGCCTGACAGGTGCCAGACCTGTCAGCACCAGTATGGTGTCGGAACGGTACTGGCGTGGTGGCTGGCAGCCCTTGTGTGGTCAAACGCGGCCCCAGACACTGTCGATTCTGACAGTGTTTGCAGCAGAGTCCGCACCGGTAGTGTGGCCGTAGGCCTTGCATCGTAGATGCTATCAGACCTGAAAACATATTTCACAGGCTCTGTCGATGCCTGACAGTGGTCTGCACCAGCACTGCATCGGTCAGTGCTGCCACCGGCACTGCGATGCAGACGCTGTCGCCTAACAACGTCTGTTGCAGGTGCTGACGTCTGACAACACTATCGACCGCAAGCGCTGGATATTAGGCTGTCAGGACGGCAGGACTACCGAGATGAGTGCGTCAGCCTGACGCGCTCGAAAAGTCCTACGGGCTACCGGCAAAGCACCCACGGTGCTGGATCGCAGCCAAAAAAGGGCAAACAGCCCTGCGGCTTAAATTTTTTTTTTTTTTTACAATAAAATTTAAAAATTAATATATTAATTTAAAATTAAGTTGCTAATAGAAATGAAATTTTAAATTAACCAGAAGGTTAATTTAACTACATGACAAACTTAATTTTTTACAAACATTAGCAATTTTTGAAGGTAAATTACCTTCAAATTTTCTAACAAATTTCTAATTGCTATAATATCACCAAGACCCCTTCAGTAGCTCTCCTTTCAAGATCCAGTTGACACATGACCAGCGTTTGAAAGGCAACCAGGTCCAAGTCGACACACGACCTAGTGTAGATGCTCCTCAGTCTTCAAGACTCCTCAATGGCAGAAACCTCAGGAAAAAAGGCTCCCTAATTCGCATTTCACCGTAGGAGAAATCCAACCCTGCCAAGGGATTTTTGTAAGACAAAAATCGAGGTAAACTTCTCCTATGCTTCTTGAGCATATGGAGAAAGTTGGAACGAGGATTTTGATGCCTAAGGAACTTCCTTCTACGAATGGTTTTCAAGCTCCCCTTGAGCTTGAACCGAGTCCTCAATGAAAACAAGTTTCTCATAAGAAAACTAATCTATCTCCTATCCTCTCACCTCACAATCCCTAGTGCAAACTTGAACTAGGCTCTGATACCAATGAAAAGTATTGAAAATCCAACTAACTTCATATTATTTACAAACTCATTATATAGGCTTTAATGGCCCAAAATACATAACCAAACCCATCAAATCATGGATTTGATCCAATATGCTTAACTATAAGCTACAAAAGTGCAAAGGAGAATGCACGTAACTTCTAAGTTAAGAGGAAATAAATAATGCTAACTATAAGATCCATTTTATCTATCTTGAAGTACACACTTCCTACTTTGAGTTCACACTTACTAACTAACACTCTACATGACAACTAGAAGATAACTAGTGCCCACAAGTGCATGTGAGAAGGAGACTCACTTACAATATTAATTTGCAAGAAATAAACTATGCAAACCTAGCTAGGAACTACTAGAGGGGTCATATGAGTGATCAAACATCATTCCTCATCACTTGGTTCCTTAGTTTAGATTATAAGGGATGTTGAAAATGTAATCCAAATCATGGGAAAGGCTAACATTATATGATGTATTGCATAAACCTAAGGGAATTTTATTCTACAATATATTTTTTATTTGTAATATTCTATTATGTAGCCCAATGGGCTATGGTTAACCTTGTTATGGTTAAAACCTATTTATTAATTATAGTTAACCTAAATCCCACTTGTTATCTCAGATTAGGTTAAATCTTATGATGTAGTTGGGATTTTGGTATTGCTATAAATACCCTCCTTCCACTCCTTGTTTCTCATTTGAGTTTTGTGTAATATTATCTACAAATATAGTTGTCATTTATGGTGCATATGAGTTTCCATCATATATTTCTCTTTCATTATTTATTTGAATTTTTGTATGAGATTTGGATGAATGATTTGTTTTTCTTAATTTTTGGAAAGCATTATGAATTTTAACTTTTTCTTCTTGGATTGGCTATGAAAAATTTTAAATAAAAATTTATTTGTTTTTACTACCACTCATCGAATGGACCTTTTTCTCATAATTTTAGTCTCACCTAAACAACATCATACCACTCTAATACCAAATTTTATGAATATATTGGATGATATAAAACTTTGTCTTAATGTGAGTTTTTATATAAAAGTTCAATTAAAATAACAAAGAGTAATCTAATTATAACTACCTTCCAACTATTCAAAACCATTTATACAATTATTATAATAGTATTATGTGATCCAAAAGGAAGCAAACTCAAATACCATGCTTTCTATTGGGAGGAAGGCCTTGTGTGGGTTACATAGTTATTAGGATTTTATATTTGTTCCATGAGGCATGGGTTTGAAACTCATGTGAGATGCTTTTATTAAGAAGAAAAATGAGTTATTGACTAATGATACATGCGTAACATATATCAGTTCTATAAGATGCATGTACAAGGGTTATAAAAGAGACTAAATAATTGACCTATATTGATGGCCAATGTCCTAAAAAAAAGGTAGAGCATTTTGACTTCTATGTGCACCATTATCATTTTGGCTAGATAACCATAAAATAAGGCTTAACTTGTAGGAGGTCCAATGTTCAAACCCCTAACCATAACTTTTAGCTTGAGTTATCACTTGATTGGTAGTGTAGATTAATAAAATGGTAGTGGACATGGTGTTTGAGTAGTTGCACACAACTTGTTTTTTAATAATATTACCATTTTTATAAGAAGGTAGTGATAATCACCTTTTATATGCCCAATCACCATCCAATCAACAAAAAACATGAAGGAGAAATGAAAAATATATTTATTAATTCATTGAGGTAGCACCTTTTGATTTATTGTGGGTGTATTTAAATTTAAATTCTTAATATTTATTTTTCTTTATTAGTGCATGAAGGGGTAAAATTATAGAGACTAACTATTTCATACAAAAGCACTTGGAGCTTTTTTTCAAACCATATGATTTTCAATATCTCTATAATAGTTGCATTGGTTTTATTTTTTTTTACAAATAGAATATGGCAAAATTGTAGAAGTATTATGGACTAGATATGTTGTATTTTCCCTAATAAATGTGTAAACTTAATCTATATCATGCATAAAGTACCATGAGAGCAATTTTAGGAGTATCTTGGATAGAAAAATGTGTCCCTTATGGATGAATTGATAGCCTTCTAAATAGTGATGAAGCCTCATATTCCTTGGTGACTTGGAAATATTCTAGATGATGTGGGAGTCTACAATTTTTAAATATTCTTAATTCTAATCAAGCATTCATTATGGTGGAGAGATGATAACATATCCAATGTATTTTATCGTTGGTCCCAAGCTCAAATCATAAGAGGGTGTTGGAATATTATGATCTAAACTTATTGGCCAAGTTTGATAGATGATGACCTAAGCCCATGGGAATTATTAATGTAAGCCTAAGGGAATTAGTGATATAATCCTACTGATAATCTTGATGTATTTACCACTAGCAATATTAGTTAAACCACTTGTATGGTTAGGAAGCCATCTCTAGTTGGATTGATTAAGCCAATTGGATGGTTAACCTTAACTATACCTTTGTAAAGGCTTTAGAAACTTTACTTAACCTTAATACTTACATTAGCTTAGGTTAGTGTAATATATAATTATTATTTGGAGATGAGGTATCTACTATAAATATCCCCCAAGCATTGATGCATTGTATTATTATATATAATAATATCTTCATATGAGCTATTATTCTGGTTGCTCCTTTGGTACCCACCCTCTCATTTTTCTATTTGATTTTTTTTTTACTTCTCTATTCTCTTGCATATGGCTTGTGATGAATGTTAGCTTCCTTTAATTTTTGTAGAGTATTATGAAATCTATCAAAGACTTCCCATTGTATGATCCTTATCGATACATATTATATAAGAGAGGCAATATTATAATCCTAAACTTGAGCATGATTTTGATATTTATTTAAAAATAAATCAAATAAATTCTAAGAAATAATGGCTAGATAAGTCCTCTACACAATACGTAATGCTTTAGCTTTGAAGCAATTAATCCAATATTTTATCAACTCTTCCGTTTATGATATAACTACCTAATATATTCTCATATTTTAAAAAATGTAACTCCAAAGTTTATAAAGAAAGGGATAATGAAGAAGTAAATGATCTAATATTTCTAAATCCTTCTTACTCAAGACACTCTTAAAAGTTTAATGATATTATCGTCTTCATAAATTAAACTAGAAGAATATTACTTTGGATTTATAAATAAATTAATATTGATGCCTTAAGGAGTGCCTTAATTGATTATACATTCTTCCAAGAAAACATTTGAAAGTAGGAAATTTTGATTGCTATAAAGCCTTATCCCAACTTGTCCAAGCATACACTATTTTTTTTCTATATTCTAAACCAATTAATCCTTTGTGTAAAAATAGTCAAATAGAACTCAATAACAATTCTATGAATATCATTTATAAAAAAAAAAATTAGGTCCTTTCCTTCAACCATGTCTTTGGTATGATGTTCCATGTTGCTAAGCCTCTAGCTAGGGACGATTTTCTTGAATAGTTTTATTGCAACAACAAAGTCTATATTTTTTAGGTAACAAATTTATTTAACTCCTTTCTTAATCATTGAATAAATCTAACCAATTTTGAACCTGATGCTAAACTCATACGTCTACAATTTCACAAACCTTATCCTCTAATATTCTTTCCTTCACAAAACCTATTCCACATATAAAGAGGAAACCCATTTTTTCTCACATTTCTTCTAAATAAAATCTTCTTAAATTTTATCAAATTAGGTTGCTACACCTATTGATAATCTTAATTTAAGTGAATATTCCAATTTTAAACCCTAAAATATCTATAATAATATGTTTTAAATTTAGGGTAATTTTAGTGAAATGAATCATGAACTTTATGGTATTAACCAATTATCAAATGAAATTCTCATAGTATGATAATATTAATTTAAAATCCATGGCATAACTAATTGTGTGATCACCCAAAAAAATTATTATCATTTAAAGGGACTATTTGCTGTAATCTAAATACCTTTGATATTTTCTTCCATCTTTTCCTTTGACAATCTTCCTAGTGCCTTGGTAATAGTAATAAATAGATAAGGATATTGTGGGCCACCTTGGTAGAAACCATTAGATGAGTCAATGTATCTAGTAGAAAATCCATTGATCAAAACAAAATATTTTAAAGTGTTATGAAAACATCTAACCCATAGGTAAAAATAATTTTTTTAGGAATATCATGTGGGAAACTCTAGCAAAAAATCATATGCTTTCTTCATATTTAATTTTACATTCATACCTAGTTTTTCATGAAATGAAGAGAATATATGGCCTCTTGTACAATGATTACACCATCAAGAATATGTTTACCACAATCAAAACCATCTTGTTCCTATAAGATAATAGAATTTGGAATGTTTATCAATCTATTTGTCATAGTTTTTGAAACTATATTATAAATCATATTACTAAGGCTTATTGAATGAATATCTATCAATATATTTTATCTCACCTTAGAAACCAATATAACAAAGGTGGAATTGATCTCACTTATTGGAGCCTTATTATTTTATAGTCTCTTCAATTGCATCTAGCATGTAACTCCTCAACAAATTCTAATTTTTTAAAGAAACATATAGGATATCCATCAAGGCCATGTTCCTTGTTAAGGTAGAATGAAAAAGCTACCTCTTGTATCCATAGATATCTTCCTCATCTAGCTTGTTGCAGAAAGTGCATTGGAATGTTAAATAAATTATTACAAAAATATTATTTCCACAATTTATTTTAGGGTCAATGTAAATTTTTTTTCCACCAAATATAATACCAGATTTGATATTTTAGAAATTTTTTTATTTTGAACAGCTAGTTTCTTACCTTATTTTGATTTTATTTCCTTAGAACTACTAGAAGTTGATGTAAAAGATAATAACATTTTATTATATAATTTATATTATATTTTGAATCTAATGCACTAATGAGAAGTGCTTCTAAGTTAATCTTAATTCCATTAATTTGGAAGAGTGAAGTCAGGGTCAATAGTTGTATTGGATGTATCCCTAACTAAAAATTTAGTGGACCTCACTAAAGTTAGAGGGTTATTGTACAACCTTTATGGTTTTATTTATCTTGGTCCCTTACTCTCCATATTTATATTTGATATTAAAACACTCCTAATAATAGTTTATATAGTCCTCCTCACTTGCTAATTTATAAACATGACTATAAAAATAAACATGATGGTGATGGATCCAACAACTAGATTCTTATGTCACTTCACTTGCAAGCCTCCCTTTTGATGAATGTGCCATAAAATTTATATATTAGAAATATTTATACACAACAAGAAGTTGTTGGTATAGTGTTAAAAATCCACTAAGTATTTCTCAAATTTAATGGAATCATTTATCTTAAAATATAGCAAATGGTTAAGGTAGTTCTCATGTAGATCATGACGATTTATAGGTAATGTTGTTGTCTATAATTATCCTTGCCCAAGAAAATCACACCTTGTAGGGGATGATAAAGTGGGTCCATAGCCAAGAGCATGGGATTTAGCTCAATCAGAAACCTCAGAGAGTTTTTACAAGGTCAAATTCTTGTTAGGATGTGATATTCAAGGCACTTGTTTCTCAACAAAGGGAAAGTTGTGTGAGAAAGTAAAAGTAAAAAACAACTCAACAAAATAAAATGGGACAATGCGCTAAGAGATCTGATAATATATTTCTACAAAAATAGGCTTGAATCCTATGTGTCAGTGATGAAAAATTTCTCTCCTTGACATAGTGAAGTACAAATGAGAGTTACCAATTATACACATGCATAAGAAGACGGGTCCTGTTGGAGATTCAAGTAAGTGACTCAGTCTAAAAATAAATGTAGGCCCCTCATGCACACATACACTTAATAAAATCCCATGTTCAGGCAAAAGTTCACATACATAGAAATGGATTTGTAGGCTATGCCAAAAATTAGATGTAGGTTCCTATGTGTGTTTGTGTGTGTGTGTGTGTGTATATATATATATATATATATAGATAGATAGATTTTACATAAATTATGCCAAAAGAAAGGGTCCAATATTGCACACATTTTTCTCAAGAACCAAAACTGTTTCTATAGAGAAAAATAAAAGAAAAACTTAAAAATGTATACAATTACAAACTTGTTGATCCTTTACAAAGCTATTGCTACTCCTATTTATAGATTACAAGGGGAGGGTTTTCCCTCTAAAAATCATGCAAATATTTCTAGGTGGTTGTCATTTTAGATATTGAGTCATGTCTTGTCTAATTATTTATCCCTTTGAGATCCTCTAGATTTGAAGATATGAATATCAATTGATTCGAAGCCCTTGGATGAGTAGCTACCATATTTATTGCCATCTACCTATTTTTAGAAATTTACATCACCTGGGTATAGAAGATTGCTTTAATTAATACTCTAGATATTTGAGTTGGTTCTATTGTGGCTCCATGCTACTATTGTTCTTTCTCAAAGATACAAGAAATTTTTGTAGCAAAGGGAAATCATCCTTGAATAATGTGCACCTTGTTGGTATTGAATTTTGAGGTGTCAATATTGTCTTCTTTGAGAGTCATACTTCATATCTTAGGGTCACTTGCCTTTAGATATTCAGGAATTTTTACCTCTTGTACCTTTATTATGACTTTTACTCCTATATTTTATTTGTGACTCAAGAACTTTCAACTTTTGAAAGTTTCTTGCTTATAATATTGGGCCTCTAATGATCAATATTT
The DNA here is from genome assembly GCA_028583015.1 of Wollemia nobilis. Taxonomy (NCBI): domain Eukaryota; kingdom Viridiplantae; phylum Streptophyta; class Pinopsida; order Araucariales; family Araucariaceae; genus Wollemia; species Wollemia nobilis. Next base: position 231,155 of record JAQPPZ010003333.1, read on the forward strand.
TCTTATGTGCTTTTCCATGACTCATACTTCTACTTTCGAAAGGTGTAGTGATTTATCACTATAATTCTAGTCCCTCAAGGGATATTTAGCTTGCTAAATATAAGGAGCCCATTAAATCATGCCTTAGTCCATTGGACACAAAGTCAAGAAAAATTTCCCTTAAAAGCAAAAGTTTCTAGTTGTCAAACCATATTTTTTAAATTTTACATGTAGTCAGGACTTTCACTATCTCATAAAACTAAGATCATCAATGGTACATATGTACAAAGTTTTAAGTGAGTTGTATTTATCCATTGGGAATGGAGTCAAGGTTCCCCACAAGTTGTTTCTTGAATTCTTTATTTCTTTATTTTCCTCCAATTTCTCAGGTGAAATATCATTACCCTTCAACAATTGAAACTCTTGAGCAACCCCTTTGGTGTAGGTAGGCTAGTACTAGGGGTAAGCAATATCCTTGGTATAGATGGGATGGTATCAGTGTTACCTTATTTTATGCTTTTGGCATCCTTGAAGTATGATATCCACCCGTATGTTAAGCCTTCTACTACTTTTAGGCCCTTATGGATGAAGAATGTTTTGTTTGGACCATGTAGGTGCCATCGCCTATTAGATCATGAAATCCATAGAAATTTACATCCCTTATTTCATCCACCCACTATTCCACCTAGCCATTGAGAGGGTAAAATAGAACCAAATTGAACTATCCTATTTTTGTAACCTAGATTTGATCAATACCTAGCCGGATGAAGGCCTAAGATCCTCTTGAAAAATATGAGGAGGCTCATTTAAAATCATATTTTATTGTTTATGGGTCTCATAGACACTCTTATTTATGTTCTCTGAGATATTCAATACCTCATAATTGGGTGTGGCCTTGGAGGGAGTGTTTGATTTAGGCTCCATTGGATTTTCTTGGGCATTAAGACCCACTTGATGTGTTTCTATTTTTCTTCTAAAGAGATCCTTTGTCTACCCTTTCTTCAAGTCCATTCATCAATAGGGTAGCCAGTTGGTCCCACTTAGTAATTGAGTGTGGGGCAAGGGAATTGAATCTTTGAAGGGATTTTCCTTGTAGTGAAGCTACCAACAATATTAAAGCCACATCATACTCTATAACATTATGCATTTGATATGAAAGACCATTTTTTATAAGTGCTCTAGCGTGGTTATTGGTCATTCACTAGTATATTTCGATAGGATTACCATAGCTAATTCAATGAGCTTACCCCAAATGGCTAGTATATTAGGAAGTCACAATGACATTTTATCATCCCAGATAGGGGACAATATAGGTGAAAGGACATTCATCTTCAGGTTTTCTATATTATTTGGTTTGAAGTAGAGTCACCAGGTGAATGTAACTTTGTGCTTCTTAAAATTAGGTAGACTGAGGCCTTCACTAGAATCTTAATATTATATCTTTAGCATCAACTTATTTTAGTGTTCATTCTAGGGTGGAGTCACCAAGTGAGAAGAGAGTTACTTCAAAAAGTAGGAACATACCAAGACCCTCATCATATCTCAACCTTACTCATTGCGACTTAGACTAATGATGTGTCACTAGGGTCCCATCGAGCATGCCATTAAACTATCATCATATTTGATTATCCCTACCCAAGATAATAATACCTTATAGGGAGTGACATAATAAGGCTATAGTCTAGATGGTGGGGTTTGTATCAATTGAGGGTCTTTGGTAGTTTTTAAAAAGTTGGCTCCTTTTTGGATTGTGATATTCAAGGTGCTTATTGCTCAACAAAGGGAAAGGGGATGCAAGAAAGTAAAAGTAAAAGCAACTCAAAAAAATAAAAGGGGTGAAGCACCAAGATATTCACTAAGATATTCCTATAAAAATAGGTCTAAACCTTATGTTTCAATAATGAATACTTCCTCTCCTTGACATAGCGAAGTACAAATAAGAGTTACCTATTATACACATGCATAAGGCGAGCCTCACTAGAGAGCCAAACAAGTGTCTTGGTTCAAAAATGGACATAGATCCCTTACACACACATACACTTAATCAAATCCAATATTCAGGAAAAATATCATAGATAGATACACATATATAGAAATGGGTCTATAGGCTATGTCAAAACATAGACACAAGATATCATGTATATATATATATATATATATGTAAGGAAGATTTTACATAGATTGTGCCAAAAGGAAGGGTTCAAAATTACCCACAAGCTGCTTAGGAACTAAAATTGTTTTTATAGATAGAAATGAAAGGAAAAATTATAAATGTATATAATTTAAAACTCATTAATCCTTTAGAAATATACTACTACTCCTATTTATAGATTACAAGGGGAGGGTTATCCCTCCAAAAATCATGTAAATATTTCTATGTGGATAATATTTTAGATACTAAGTCATGTCTTGTTTGATTATTTATCCCTTTGAGATCCTTTGAATTTGAAGATATGAATGTTAATTGATCTTGAACCCTTGGATGAGTAGCTACCATATTTATTGCCATCTACCCATTTCTAGGAATTTCCATCACCTAGGTGTAGAAGATTGCTTTAATTAATAGTTTGGATCTTTGATTTGCTTTTGTTGTGGCTCCATGTTGTTTTTGTTGTTCTTTCTTAGAGATATGCAATATTTTTGTAGGAAAGGATAATATTTCTCAAAGAATGTGCACCTTGTTGGTTTTGACCTTTAGGGTGTCAGTGTTGTATTCTTCGAGAAATTTATTTCATCTCTTAGGGCTGCTTATTTTCTCTTCGAGAATTTTTGCCGCTTATACCTTTTTCAAGACTGTTTATCCTATATTTTATCTATGATTTAGGATATTTCAACTTTTAGATGTTTCTTGATCATGAGATCTAGCCTCTGACTATCAGACTTTTCTCATATTATTGTTCACAACTCAAACTTTAACTTTTAAAAGATATAGTGATTTATCACTACAGGTAAAACAAATGGAAAATTGAGTGACCATCCACTATTTTATCTGGGCACAACCATATTATTTTTTCTAGAATCAATATTCTTTCTAATGTGTGATGTTTTCATCTTTTTCACTCAAATAATTGTAAAATATTCATATTCTAGCCTCAAAGTCTAGTAAAGTCCTATGTAATATGTTATTTAATGGTGTTACTAATCATTTAATATTTAATTTTATACTCTATAATGATGCTTAATACATGATGCATTTCAAGTTTTTGAAAAAAATTTGAAAAAGTTATAAAAAAATAAGATTATTTACAAGTTAGGATGAGACTCCTCATAGCCTTAGTTGACAAAAAAACCTATTTAAAATTGTAAAAGGATATTTGAATTGGATCCAAATATCCTAAACCATATGTCTATAATGGTTGTCCAAATTATCTAAACATTGAATTTTCTCATCAACTTGCCTAATCCTCTCATCCTCAATAGTCATGCAATTGTGCCACTAAACCCCTACCTCCTTCTTGGCACCCATCTTAACCAGGAAGTTTACCACTTTATTCAAAGCTCTACCCACATAAATTAGAATCACATCATCTAATTTCCTCCACAATTACTTAAATTAAATGACAAAAATCCTCAACCTCCATGTCTCCAAATCAAAATTCCTCATGCAATCTAGAGCTCCTACCAAGATTTGAGAATCTGACTCTATTATTATCCTCCTATAACCTTGTCTTACCTTACAAATAGAAGCATATTTTATAGCTAAGGCTTTTGCTTCATTGTTCATGGTATTTCCTAAGCCCTGAAGTTCCCAATAGAGCACTGTCTCAACATGATTCCCATAGATCACTCCAATTATAGATTTGTTAGCTTTTGAGAATGTATATTGAGGGAAATGCAATCACAAGATGTGAAATAAGTAAGCTATGATAACTATATGATAATGGTACTATAATATGCAAGAAAATAAAGAGATAAAATTCTAAAATAACTTAGTAATATGACATTAATGAAAGCTCACAAAAATAGTACAATGCAATATAATGAAGGATTTGAACAATCCAAAATTTTCAATGAAGAACTAAATTGTACCTACTCACTACTCACTATAGTACCATTATATCTCACTCACTGTCTCTCTATCTCAAAGGCGTATATATAGGAATATATCTACCTTGGCCTTTACTCTACCCATGAATCTTCATCTACCTTATCCTATGTCTCATGTACATATGGACTACATGCACATTTACATCATTGCACATTCTAACACTTGTGCAATTATTACTTGCATGAAGTAACTACTTAAACCTTACTCTAAAGTAAAATCCTACTCTAATTATGTACCCAAGGTGGTACATTGACATGTAGCCAATAATGTAATATACTCTAACACCTCCCTATATTATATTATTTGGGTATTGAAGACTTTAGTTTTCAATATGGATCTTCGTCTTGGTTCTAGAATTCAAATTCGTTTCTCCTACTTCCTTCATTATCCTCTTTGTCTAAATCTGGATGAGTATATTCATCTTGTTCTAGTTCTTCTTCTTATCTAGTTTGTAGATGGACAAGTAGTGGATATTTTTGTTGTTCTCTCATCCTTTTAATCTTAAATATTCTATTTCCCCATTTGCTTTTATGATGCATGGGTTCTTTATTTTCTACAATCTGTTCCTTAGAAAACATGTTAGTAATATTTTAAAATACAATAATCTCTTGTGAAGTCTCAATCAAATATAGAGCATATATATCTCTATGGTTTAATCTTGTAGTTTCTATCTCATTTTGATTTATGATGTGACATTGAATCCATTTATGTGTCTAAAATAAATCATCCTTTTGCTTTCTACTAGCTTGGCTACTGAAATGAGATTAGATGTTAATCTAGGAATATACATCACATTATGTAGCAGAAAGTTTGGAAATGACTTACTAGGTGTTACACACCCATATCCATGTATAAGATAGTTCTTGCCATCTGTAATTTTCAATCTATAATTATTAGTGATTTCAAGACAATCAAACCATTGCAAGTTGTCTATCATATGATGACTAGCACTAGAATCAATATACCAAATATTATTTTCAATTTGACTTGTAGAATTGTTTGTGTTAGAACTAATTTTACATATTTGATGTGGTATATTGTATGTATCTTGATATTGCATCCTTTTGTAGTGTGCCTTGTGATAATATGTCCCTCTTGCTATTTTATCCATTGTAGTATTTCTTATGTCTTTCAATCCTTTTTAACTTTTGGATTCTGACCTTCAACTCTTGTAGTATATGATCAATTAATAGAATTCTTTAGCTCTTTAGTATTTTGAGAATACTTTTGATAGATCCTTTGTAGTAGTCTACCTTATGTCTCCCTAGTATATGATCAACTAGTAGAATTCTTTTAGCACTTGAGAATATTTTAGATAGAACCTTTGTGGTAGTCTACCTTATGACTCCTTAGTTGTAAGTATATGCTCAACCTTGCTAAGAAATTTTTCAATTTTATAAGTTTTGTAAAATACCTTCTATCTAGCAAGTGTTTGAATGCACTATGAAACTTGATAGTATGCTTAGATTTCTTAGTTTAAGTTGAATTCCTTTTGACTCCCTAATGTTCAACTTCACTTTATTTCCTTATGTCTATCTATTTATTAGTAAGTAGAAAGCTAATAAGGTTCTTCTCCTTTAAGACCTTTTAGTTGGATTAATGTCTCATAAATTAATGTAAGAGACTAATGTAAAATGCAATTTCCAACTTCTATGCAATTAATATTTTTGCTCCTTTAACATTCACTTTTAAATGGTCCAATTTTCTAAATTCCAAGAAACTAAAATTTGAAGTAGTATACCTTATAAATCCCTACTTTGAAATTTTAGAAAATAATAATATTTACAAATTAATATTTCAAATTTTCCATGTTGAAAACCTTATATTTCCTAAATTAATTATTTGCAAATATTGTTATGTTTAAATCTCAAGAAATTTATAATATCTTCTAGGATATAGTCCCTTTGCTAAAATTGTTTTCTTACTCTCTAAGGTTGATATTTCAATGCATTAATAAATAAATTTCAACCTTGTATTAGGCACCTTATAACTTCCTAAATTTAGAAAAGCAAATATTAAATAATGTAAAGCTTTTACCTTCCTTGTAAAGTGTATTGTGTAGGCTGATTGGTCTATGGAGTGACTCTTTAATCCAAGCACGTATTTTTTGTCTTTTATATATGGTAGAGATCAATCAATGTTCATGGATACCTTCTTCTACTTCTTAATGGTGCTTTTACTCCCTTATTTAATGCTTGACTGTGTACCTTCTATTCTCCCTATCTTCTCTTAGACTTGGGCAGCTTAATAGCCATTGTCCCTTCTTGATGTTTTGGATGTGTGGCACATACGTTGCTTGGGTGAATGTTGATTACATTCTTGATGAGCGCTCTTACCTTCCTTACAATAATTATGATTCCTTCTAGATTTTGAATGATTATTTCAATGCTCACGATGGGTGTTACTTTATCATGAGTGCTCCATTCTTGTGCAGGCATTAGAATGAATATGAGACATATTTTGTTGTTGTGCCAAGTAGCACAAGATGCCTTAGCTCTAGACTACAAGTGGTGCTCCTTTATCTTACATGTAACGATACCTTTTATTCCATAAATACTTCTTACCAATTAATGCACTATGAGTCTTGTCTTTAATAATTTATTTCAACTAAACGGTGATGTTGTTCTCCCATGAAGTTGGCTCCATCTATGGTGGTTCTATGGTGCTTCAACACTACCCTCTATGGTGATGATTTTACTCCATAAATTTTGGTTCTATGGCACTTAAACGCTACCCCTCTTAGGTGATGATTCTTCTTAGCTGGTAGTTCATCTATTGCTTGGGTAATATACCTTTGTTTTCACCTTGATTTTTTGTAACTTACGTAAGCTTTAGTCTTGTACCTTGCACTTATTTATCCTTTGTGCTATTCTCCTTGCTTTACATTGGACTTGTAATGGATGTAAATCTACCTTACGTAGGCTTTGATGTTGTAGGTTAATGTTTCTTGTAGACACTCAATTTGGATATGGATTTGGTGTCTTTAGACACCTTAAAACTTGGTTATTTTAGCCCTTCAATAAATCTCTTCCCTTTACTTGAATTTTGCTCTACAAACTTGATGATTTGGCTACTTTGTAGACATAGGATGCTTGTTTTTTTAGTGTCTTTGAGACACTCTATCTTCTATCCTCCTTTTTTGCATAGGACAAGAGAGATATGGTGCAATAATGTAATGCAAATAGTTAGAATAAAATACCCTAACTTGCACCAAAGTTTTGAAGTCTTTAAATCTCCTTTTGCAAGTTTTCTTTCTTCCTTGATGAGGCAACTACTTGCTCTACTCCTTGGTGGCAAGCGGTGATTTGAAGTTTCTCTCCTTACTAGAAAAATCATTCCTCTCTCTCCTTTTCTTGGTTAACTTAGCAATAATGAGTCCAACCTTTTAATCATGCAACTAAAATGCCCTTTTGGATGGCTTAGCTTTACACTAATTTTCACCTTAACTTCAATACTTAATGCACCTTTAATTATTATTATTATGATGCAATAGTAATCTCTCCTTATTGCTCATGTAAATGAACTCTTAATCTATGCAACCTTCACTTAAGAGTAATGTCTTCTTTGTTTTCAATAAAATATAGGATGTTGATATTTTTCTTTCTTTCAAAATATATCTAACTCCTATTTTTGATGTGCAGGTATTATCCTTATAAGAAACTATCTTCTACACTCCCTTTAAGACTTAAATATGCAACCTTATCCTTGCAAATTTTAAAATCTAATATGGTGCTTTATGAAACTTAATAATGCATCGAATAAGTAATGTTCAAGTAATAAAATTTTTGGACCAAATTTGCTTACCTCAATGACCTCTGTAGATGATAAATATATTGGTGATTTGAATCACATAATTGCTACCTTATAATGGATGAAATTGTAACTCTTCCTTACTGTCCAAAATAGCTCTTTAGCTCACCTATTTGTAGCTTTGAAACCCTCTAACTTGCTACCCAAAAATTTAGTTTGGTGGCTTTAACTCCTCTTCAGGATATTCCCTTGAATTCTGTAAATTAGTATCTAGTAATGTTGCCCAACTTGTTGCTTTGATACTATCCTAAAATCTGAACTTCTTAGATTGCAAAGTAGTCAATTTATCCTCTAAAGTGCTATCCTGTAATCTCATAAATTTGGTAGGAAAATCCTCCAAATCACAATTGATATTTTTCTTTAAGAAGCCTTCACTTTTTTACTATAAAACCAACAATCTCCTTTCTTCAAATGAGCCTTCTAGATTTTAATGGCAATCTTCAAATCTCTAATATTTGGCTTTTTCCTTACTCCTTTCTCCTTCTTTCTCCTTGTCAAATTTTGACTTCAATATTGGCCTATCTAGTGGCCTTCTTCTCAAGATTCTAACTATCTTGAGGTATTCACTATTCTCCTCCAAAATTTGGCAAACTCCTTGCCAAATTATTTTCCTTTTGGGCTTGTTGTTAGATGGCAAAAATTGTCCCAAATTCTATTCTATCATGAACTCCTCCTTGTTGGTAAATTACTCTAATGAGTTCTCCTGAAATCTTCTCCAATGGCCTTCCCTAAATATCCTTTGATGGCATTCTCTGATATGTACAATAAGGCTTTCCTAGACTTCTCCTTATTTCTCCTTGAGACCTCTTCTTTAGGATCTTCAATTTCATAGCTTTCTAGTGTTCTCAATGAGACCTTTTATTCAATATTCACCTATGGAAGATTTTACAATAAGATCTCCTTTTTGGATCTCTAAAATTTGTTGCTTCTAGAATCTGGAATAGGACCATTGCTAGTCCTTCTCTATATTCAATATTCTAAAACTAGAAGTTCTTCAATGGGACCTCTTATAGGTCTCTTCAAATTCTTAGGCTATTTTCTTTTCCTCCTTTAATCTGCAATCTATAGTCTTCAATATTCAATGGAGATCACCAACCTCAAATCTTCTCTTGGAATCTTCTTTGGAGTCTCTTCTTCCTCAATCTGCAATTGGCTTCATTGGTCTTTTAATCTCTTATGCAATCTACAGGTCTACAACTCTTACAACTGGACCTTTTTCTCAGGTATCTATAATATTTAGTCTTCTAATTTTTACTGTAAGTAATAAACTAATTCTAAATAAGATATTATTTCTAGATTTATTATAGGAAGCTTCTCAACTTTCTTTGAATCTCATTTTCCTACAACAAAGTATTAGAAATTGGAAAATGGTAAATATTTAAATCTAGAGATTCAAAATCTTTACTAGTTGATTTTTTAATCTAGTAGAATCAATGTTGTTTCCTAGTATTCATGAGGATTTTTCCAACTCTATGGAAATATTCCAACCAAATGTATTTTCAAAAAGTCTAAAAATGAGATTTTTGAAATCCTCTCAATCTCTCTTTTGGCTCTCTATTGGAAGGAGATCCAACACCACAGTACGGACCAACGCCAACATCAAACGACTACTATCATGATTGAAGGCGAGGTAAGACAATCGATCTTTGAAGAAGGCTGATTATTGGGAGGAGGTCCTAGCTACCTATGCCTAAAGCAAAGGGAGAAAAGAGAATGGGAAAGAGAAGAGAGAAACTACACAATAGCCAGAACTCATAAGGATGGGATATGGCCACATCAAGATGTACGCTTACCAAACCCTACTGATGGAAGCATAGGCATACCACCTAAAAGATCAACTAATCAGGCCCTCACTCAATACTTTAGTGCAATAGGTCAAAAGGAAAATTCTAGAACCAAAAAATGGGTGCATGAAATGCAAGATTCAGAACTAAAGCACTTCCATCTGACCAGCCTAAGCAAAATTAAACCCCTAACCCAATAATGATGCAAATTATAGAACTACTAAGCAAAACCCATGACTTCCAGATAGCATAATTAAATAGATCTAGTTAGATAGCCAAAGCAAAAATAAACATATTAACTCAAAAACAGAGACATGAATACCAGATTAGACATTAAATAGTAGTATCCTTGTATTTACATAATGAGAAGTATTACATATGAATTATAAAGGCCAAAGAGTTATTCTTGGGACATCTAACATCCTAGTATTTATAGATATTTTATAATAAATTCAAAATAAAAGCATTAATGGTTATAGGAAAGAAGATAGCATTGAATTAGACATGCATTTAGATAATACACTACTCATCAGGATAATGGTGATTTCTTGGAAGGGAGGTAGGTGTTTCTATACTAATATAAGTCCTTGATCACTCTATCAATTTTGCTCAGCTCTTTAATTCTCATCTACATTACCCCTTCAACTAGCTAGTGGTCCTCCAGTTAGGTGATGAATGATAGGGATTAATTACCTTGGGAGTAGCACATTTTAAATCAATACCTTTGTGCACGAATAACTGGTACTAGATAGTTGGAGCCATTAACACCTCCTCTTTTTGAAACTCCAAATGATGGTGGGAGTTCAAGTGTTGAGCAGTATTTTACTTGCTTCATTAGATAACAAAATTTTGCATATGGCGACATCATGAAGGAGGGTAAGATATTACCAAAGTTTCACCCAAACATGGGTGGGGGTTTTCATTCTCCTTGGGGTAGGGATTTGCAATATTTCTACCCTTGCTAACTAACCAAAGTTTTTGCCCAACCAATGGGCGCATTTTTAGAATACATCCAACCAATGGCAGATCCTAAATATTTTCCCACTCAATTCTTTGACCGACCTTCTTGAATTATCTTTAGCTTTATGGCGGATTTAAACTTACTGTCCATTGGTTACCTTGAATTTTTTTGTCCATATACTACTCATTATCACCCATTGGTGCTATTGCCTCTACCTTCTGCCTGACCACTAACATAAAATTCTGACTTCCAAAACTTAGCCATTTCTTTAGAGCATCATCATTTATGAAGAAGAGTAGGTGTAGAAGATAAAATTTCACCCACACTCTTGGAAACTTACAGGGGTTTTCCATCTTGTGGAAAAAATGATCCAAAAAACTAGAAAATATGATAGTCTAAATAGAAATACAAGGAAGAAGAGGAAACTATAGAGAGGAAAATAAGACGCACAGATAAGAGCAACCCAGGTGGGTTGCGTGACATCAGGGGATGTCAGAGAAAACATCACACTCAACATGGTGGAATATTGAGGGGAAGTAGGAGATAAGGGAGATAGACAATGAAGGCAAAGGGGCATGCCAATGAAAAGAAAGCTAGAGAATAATCAAAGAAATGGAGGACATAGAAAACATTAGGAGCATAGATAGGGAGGCTAGCAACCCGAAGAGTTTCAGATAACAAATGCAATGGGAAGATGAAAGAAAGGGGAGAACATGGAATAGGAGAGACACAAAGGGAAAATCAACCCAAGGCCTATCATATGAAATTGATAGGGTAGAAACCCCATTCCATGGGATGCCCCTATGGATTGAATCCCCCTACACATAGCCCACCAAGAACCTGAAGTATTCCAAGAGTAGATAGATTGCCACATACATTCACCTCTATTGTTACAAGTCTTCTTTCTTACACAATCCAACAAGGACCCTCTTTTACTAACTGTTATCGACCATGGGGTCATTCTATCTTAGTTGCATCCTACGGCTTACACTTCCTGAACATTTCTATGACTATGGATTGTAGCTATATTTATAGGATGATTTATTTCACTAATTAATGGGGTAGACGCTACACTTATGATATTGATCTAGCACCATTTTCCTAAATATAGTTATATTTTATTTCTAATATACCTCTGAATCATGTGTTGTTAGGTCATTTTTGCTTCATTTGATGATAGATTCCTTGGAATTAACATATAAGGTATTTGGTCCTTGTTTCTCTATATTCATTGGACTACGAGGTCATTATAGAACATGAAAAATCATGGAAGACAAGGACGGTAGCACAATGAAGAAAAAATATCATTTTTCCAAAGCCATGCCTAGGAAATCTCTCGTGCTCTTTACTTCATAGTTTTTAGTACCTTGGCTAGATGGAAATTCATTACTGGAGCATTTCCCTTATAAGTCACAAGAAAAATGATGATGCTATCAAAGCAATGATGTTTATCACATAATTTTTATTTAGTTACCACATATTGATACAAAATTACGATGTGCCAGACATGTCTGAACCAAGGGTGATTGTGTAAATCACCCCGTAAATATGCAATGATCAAACCAGATTATATTAAACTTGAATCATTGTTTGTATTCCATTTGGCACCATCTATAGTGGCATGAAATCATTATTAGATCATGATTATTTATTCTTCTGTCCTACCTAAGCATCTTGGAACTCAGGCCATCAACAATCAGCATGGCAACCTCTCTTGCCATCTCATTCCACCTCCTTGGTGGTGGTATACTAGGAAACATATTTTGATGTTGTTCCTTACCAAGACTGTCTTGTAGTGTTGATATTGTTTTAGGCTCCTTATCTACCAATGGGCCTTGATTCTGACTTCATGCAACCATAATTTTACCCCATAGATCCGATTGGATCTGGAACTAATTTCTTGAGTTGTCTTTCCATGTATGGATGTCATAGCAGTCATCTCCCTAAGGTGGACCTATTAATTGACCTGGAAATAGCTCTGGAGGATAAGGGATTATACAGTATTGAAGTAGCCATAGCTTCTCCATAAATATTTATTTAGTTCTAAAAACTTCCTCATAGAGTTCAGGGAATTTGGTTACCCCAGATTGATATAAAAGAAGACCAATATTAGAGCTGAAAGCTCGAATGTAGTACAAATACGCTTGGGCAGAGGATGGGAGTAGTTGATGTGGGATTATTTTTCAAATATTTTTAAATTGAACATTGAACTCTACCATATTCTAAATAGGGTTCATCTTGATGAATGAGAATCAACAGCTAGAAAATGTCCTCGAATCCTCCAAACGTATATAGGAGAGGCTCGACTAAATCTGCCCATGCAGAGATGCTTCCATGTTGTAAGGTTTTATATCAGAGCAATGCTTTTCCTTCTAGATAAATAATAAGCAGTATGACCATAACATCTTCATGTGTGATATTATGGATGATAGCTAGGGAAGCCACTATCTCAAGGTGTTCACTCACAACACCTCTAATACAATCGTATTTTGGTAAGGTATTGATAGCGACCTCAGGGATATCATGTAAATTAGGGATATTAAGGGAGGCCACATCATTCCACTGGAGATAGTGCTATTGAGACATCATAACATTGATTCTCAGGGATCTCGATCCTTTTGTTAGAGTCAGAGTCACCAGATGAGCATACTTTCTTTGTCTGTGAGGTCAAGAATGCTCATTAAATATTGAGTCCTTTAGGATGTTGGGATATTTCAAGGTATATAAGCGAACACTAATATTTGAATTTAGATATTATTTACTCAGAGGAGTCACCAAATGATTTGAGAAGATATGGGTAAACCAGAGTATCACCAAAATCTGATTTATTAAAACAATGGAGACCTTATGAGTCCCTAGTAGATTTACCAAAAACTATTGGACAAAGATTCAATAGTACAACATGGATTAGTGCTAACATCGAATTACCACCACTGTGATTGAAGGGGAGGTAAGGTGGTCGATATTTGAAGAAGACCGGTTCCTAGGAGGAGGTCCTCGCTACCTATACATAAAGTAAAGGGATAAAATAAAGTGGGAAAGAGAAGAGAGAAACTAGGTCATAGATAGAACTCACAGGGATGGTATATGGCCACATCAAGACATATGCTTACCCAACCCTATCGATAGAAACACAGGATACCACCTAAAAGATCACCTAACTAGACCGTCACTCAAAACTTCAATACAACGGGTTAAAATATGAATTCCAAAACCAATGGATGGGTACTTGAAATCTAGGATTCAAAATTAAAGCACTCCCACATGACCGGATAAATAGTTTTGAAATATCCTTCAATTTGGATCTAAACCCTACTTTCTATGGTTGTTTTTATTGTTGTAGTTCTATTAATTCAACAATGATAGGTGGGTATTGATACCATGAATCTATATAAAATTGTGCCTTTTCCCCTATCCCCACTTTCCAAAATGATCCACCTTTCACTACCTAATATCATAACTTTAGAGGCTGCCACACAAAGGATCCATTACCATCCAAAGAAAATGACTCACCTCATTCGGGTTCATTTGTCCCAAATATTTACTAGTTAAAACTCTACTAAATAAATAAGTTGGCTGGGAGATCCACCTCTAGTAAATATTTCCATCCAAATATTTATTATTTAACTCTAATATCCTCAGTCCCAAACCTCCCTTTACCTTGGGTTGGTTTACTTTCTCCCAACCTACTAAGGCCCATTTTCTCTCTCCTTTTATTCCTCCCCATAAAAAAATTCTAGTCATCTTGTCCAAATCTTTCCATATGGTATGTGGGACAACAAGGATAGAAAATTTATAAATTAGCATGGCCTAAATGATTGACTATAAAAGTTAATCTACTCCCAAAGGTTAATCATTTGTGATACCAATGGTTAATTATTTCTTTGATACGATCCAAAATATTCCTTCAGATAGCTATCTTTAGTTTTTTAAAATTCAAAGGGACCCCCAAACATACCACTAGGAGAAATTCCTCATGAATATTAAGATCTTTAAAATTCTATCTTGAAGCCTTTGATTAAAATTGAAGAATACCACTTTAGATTTATTATCATTGATGACTTGGTTTGTGGCCCTAAGGTAAACATTAAGAGTATCTCTATTAATTCTTGCTTTCTTGAAGTTGGCCACTCCCACCAATCATGTGTCATCCACTAACTGTACGTGAGTCAAAACCTCCTCATCCACCTTGACACCTATTAGAAAATCCTATTGTCTTCTCCTCAAAATGAGTCTACCCAAGCATTTAGTCAATATGAGAAAAATATAAGGGGAATAAGGATCTCCATGAAGAAGGCCTCAATTGGCTCAAAATGGTTGCGAAGGAAGGCCTTTGATTAACATCGAGTATATTAGGGTAGAAATGTAGCTCACGACCCATTCTATCCAATTTTGAGATATACTAAAGGTTTTCATCATCCTTGACAAGAATTTCCACTCCACACTATCATAAGCTTTTGGCATACCCAAGTTTATTAACATTTATCTATTGCCATATTTTTACATTGAGTGGATTACCTCTTGAGCTAGAACCACATCATCCAAGACATTTTAGTTGCTCAGCCATTACCTTTGTGATTAATTTATATATGACATTACATAAGGCATTAGGTCTATAATTTAAAATATGCACCCCCTCCTCTCCTTTTTAAATTAAGGTAATAAATGCATGATTTAATTCTTTAAGCATTATTTTACTACCTCTGGACTCCTCTATAACAACCATTACATCCTCCTCCAAGTTGTTCTAGAAGGTTTGTAACACTCAATTGGGAAGACATCTAGACCTGACATTTTTTTCGTACTTATTCTGAAGACTAACTTCTTCATTTCGTCCCTATCAATGGGATTAAGCAAGGCCTGGTTTTATTCTTCAAAGATAATAGAGGGTATGACAAAAAGAACTTATTTTTGAGCCTTTTTGTCTTGCATCATACTTTCCTTAGAAAATTTAGCAAAATAATCCATTAAATAAAAATGCATACTTGGAATTGTATCAAAGTAGTGCTCATTCTCATATTGAATAGCTTCCATCTTGTTCGTTTATATCCTAACATAAGGAACCCAATGAAAAATTTTGGTGTTTATATCATATTCCAATAACAAAGTGGTTCTTGCTCTTTATTTCTAGTAGATATCTTGGTTGTAAATATCCTAAATCACTTTAAGCAATGCATCATCCTCTTATTTGAGATGCTCAATAATCATTCCTTCCCTTTAGTATTTTTGCACCTCATCCTATCTAGCCACGAATGGAGCTCTTTAAACATAGAAGTTCATCTTGTTAGCTCACCTCCATTATTTTAGTTGATCCTTAACATGACAAAGTTGCTAGTGGATTTTACCATATGTTGGGCATCCCTCTTCCCACCACAATGGAATTTTCTTTTGGAGTTCCTTTTTTGTAACCAAAATTTTTTAAATCTAAAGGGTTTGTGATGTTGCCTTGTCTTGATCCCCCTTCCAAAAAAATGGGAAAGTGATCCAAAATTGGACCCTCTAAAATATAAAATTTTAGATTCCATTTCACAAACACCTTCTATGAAACCAAAAAAATATCTAACTTCACCTTCCTACTATGTGACTCCCTCTTATTAGGCCAAGTTTAGTTGGTTCTAGAACATTTAATATCCAACAAATGTAATGCATGGATATGGGAAATCATAAGTCAATCTTTTGGGTCCAAAATTGGGATTCCCCTTTCTTGATCTATGGATGATAATTTAGCATTAAAATCCCCAAAAATAATCCAATCTATCTCCTCCCTTGAGACTCTCATATTATGCACCACTTTCCATTAATGAATTTGACCAAGTAGATTTTGAACTCCATAAAAAATTGTGATTAAAACCTACCCAAATATCACATTGTTCCTAAAATGTGATGTGATGACAACCCTCCAAGCTATATGTTTTATTGCCATCCATTCAAGAGAGTTACAAAATGTAAATATCCCCCCTAAGACCCCTTGGGCAGCCACTTCCATATGACTAGCACCCCCAAAAATTTGTTTACTATTTTACACATAAGATCCAATGATATTTTTGTCTCATGGATAAGCAAATTGATGGGTTCTACTATTAAAACCCCTAATATTCCTTGATTGTATAATCATTGGTTACCTTGAGGCTAGTAAGAGTCTATTGATCTCACCAATATCCTAGTGATCAGTTTGCCTCCTTGAACTACTATCAATTTCTTATTTAATTTTCTACCCACTCCTTAAGAGATGGTATTCTTTGATTTCTTATCCACTTGGCTTATCCCTAGAGTTAGCTTTTCTCTATTTTTTTTGCCATACCCATGATGATATTCTTTCTTATTGGCTGCTCTTGGTTATGCACTATCAATACCCCACAATATCATTTTTTCGTAACTCATTTCACTCTATTACCTGCTCTAGGATAAGAGGAACCAAAAGAGAGGTATGAACATGGTTATTATTTTTATTATTCTCATTCACTCTTTCCATGAATTGATATTCTTCCTGGTCCACTAGTATCTTGAATATCTCATACTTATTTTAGGGCTTGAGTTGGGTTTGCTCTTTACCATATTTTTCTTTTGCCTTCTTCTTTTGGGTTGTTCAAAACCATCTCTCTATGCTTCTCTACCCCAAGAAATATTGGTTTCTTCTTTGTTTACTATTGAATTACCCTCCTTAGGAAGATTTGAAATTCCTAGAGGAGCCTCTATTTTTGTGTTCCTATTGTTGAGGCAAGACCGGGCCAAATGCCCATATTTGTGGCAAAATCTATGCCTAAAGGGCAACGCCTCATAAACTAGTTGTTGAACCCAAGAGAGTATTGCAAATTTGAGTTCCACCTCTATCGACAAAGTTTAGCTGAGATCCATTTTTATGCATAATCTAGCATAAATAGTCATGTTTCCTTCCATTGTCTCTAGAAACACCCAAATATCTTCCAAGAGATTTATCGATGATTTTCAATACCTGCTCACTCCAAAACTCCATTGGAAGTACATACAAATGGATCCAATCCAGGACAACAACGGGTTCAATTCGAGGATCAAATCCCACTCTCTAGGGATGAACAAATAATCCTACTAGAGCATGACTCCTCTTTCCTTATTTGAAAGCCCTATTTCTATCGGCAAGTGAGGAAAGCCTAACAATAAAATATCCATTACTAATGAACCCACTTATGCAAAAAATTAGGGTAGGGTGAGTACCCATGAATATATAGATTAGATCATGATTAGCTCCATATAAAATTATTTCTTCTACTATCCTTTGCTCAATTACAATATTTGGCCTTGATTTTTACTGTAGCAAGAATCCGTTGAATCTTTGAGATGTTGATCCTTTTCCAGCAGTGAGATGTTGATCTTTTTACAACAGCGACAAAGAGTATTTTTAGTGCAGTATTTTATGTTTCTTCAATATTTGCTGGATATTTTCCTTCAAACTATCTTCAAACGAACTATGTTTAGTAAAAGAGGATCTAGAGGTATTCCTATTGGTCCCTCCTAGAGCAAAAATATTCTCTTTGATTTTGTAGCAACAAAAAAGTACTTTGTCTACCCAGTTGATGCCCTAGTTTTTCCTTCTAGTAAATTTTACCTTCATGATGCAATTCAAGTTACCTCTTAGATAAGTGAGGGATATTCAAAGGTAAAACATCTAAGATTTAGGTTATCATGAATAATAGGTTTAAATATGATTAATTAGATAAATTTGCCCTCAAAATAAATAATTAGTAAGCATTATATATAAATAGTTAAAGAGTTCAATAGAATGTTATGCATTCAATTAATTAAATAATTTGAATTTTAAAGAGGATGCCAATATATGAATTCCACAAAGTGAAACACTAATATTTTGCAAGTTGTAATACTACGATGTGGTTATGATGTAATCCGAGTAAGACCCATTTCAATCTCATATAACTAATTGAAAAAATATCTGTTAAACCTAATTTGAAGTGAAATATCCATTAGAATCTATTCAACTAAAAACAACTAGCTCATAAATTATCTTTTAGGTGGGACAAAAGGAAGTTCACTAGAAAACATAAACAACTCAAATAAGGATAACATAATGGAAATATGGAATGTGCTCTTAGATTCTACTTTGACAATACTTTGTAAAACAACTCCATCAATCTTCTATAGCTCACCTTTAATAGGTAACCATGTGATTGTATTTTAAGCTCATACAATGTATACATTAAAAACTACATGATGTACTTTGAATGCAACAAGGACAATTAATTGAAAATAGTGTGGACTTTATAATTGATATAAAATAATAGTTAATGGAAAATATTTTTACATAAAATATATTAAAACATGGTATTAAATACTAAATTAAATATATAATCTTCTTCCAAAAGAACATTGCAACCATTCGAGCCTTGGTTCTTCTTCGGTAGGTTTAAGGTTCAAACAACTATGTGTGTGAGGGGGTGGGTGTGTGATGGTTGTGTGTTAAATTCTCTATTGATAAACATAGCTCTCGGCCTTACGAGGGGTCATGGTTGGGAGGATACTGCCCTGTAGGTTGATCGTAGAGGTTTCTCACTCTAAAAAAAAAAAAAAAAATTAAATATATGATCTTATAATTACAAAATATTTTATTAAAAATAAGTCCATACTAATGATAAAAAATAATATATTTAAGATCAAATATTAATACCATAAATGAACCTTAATAACATAAGCTTAACAAAAAATACTTATATTTATTAATATAATATATCTATAATTGCCAAGTTATTATAAACCCTATATAATAAAAATAATTGAAATTTGTTTTTTTACTTACAATAAAATTATTCTCAATAATTAAAACATTCATAACTATAATTATAATTAATAATTTAATTGATTTTTTTTTTTTGGTAAGTTAAAATTATATTATGAGCAGGTTTTGAAAGGATCCCAAAACCTTTTTACAATAGGTCAACCGACCAAACCAAGGGTCAAAACAACCAATTTGGCAAATCCCAGTGGGAAAACTAGCAGGATGATGAAGTTGAAAATCCTGCCCAGTAGGAAGCAACCGAAAACCACCAAAATGGAAATCCCGCCCAATGGGAAAAACTAGCAGATTTGAAAAATCTCGCCCAATAAGAAATCTAGCAAAAAACCAAAAACCCACCCCATAGGAGAACCAGCTGAAAACCAGATTTGAAGAATCCTGCCCATTAGGAAAAACAACAGATTTAAAAAATCCCGCCCAGTGGGAAAACCAACAGAAAAAAACCTGCCCAGAAGGAAAACCAGTAGGAAATCCTATTATAAAACTCTCGCCCAATGAGAATAACAATAATTTTGGAGGATCCTACCCAGTGGGAAATCTAACAAAAAACAAGAAAACATCCCGTGGGACTACCAATAGAAACCAAATATCCCGCCCAACAAAAAAAATAGCAGATTTGAAAAGTCTAATTGAAAAATAGTATTATAGAAGATTAGTCAAGTAATTTAATTGAAAAATAGTATTATAGAATATTAGTCAAGTCTCACTTGACATGACATCCTTAACCGCAACTTCAATCAAAATCATTTGATCCTGGTCCTAAAATCCGTGCTCAACGATACCACAAGGGAGTCAAACCTTAGATACAAATTGTCGATATGGTATAGGATTCTTGGGCAGTGCCTAGATACACATCACAAATTTGGTTGCCATGAAGTGTGGCATTCGACCTCTGCATAACTAAATGACATCCACTTCCGATAAAATCTCCATTTTTCTTCAAGTTATCAATAACAATTCAATTTTTATGTCAAGTTTGTAATACTCATGCACTATAAAGTTTCCACACAAGGAAAATACTAAATATGTAATCCTTTTTGGAGATAGTTCCGAGGGAGTTAGGCCACTCACATTATCATTTGAATATTTTGAATTCCCTTCAAAAGTAAAAATTAATTTGCCTAATCAAGAACACAATGAAAATCTAGCAAAACAATTTGCTAGTGAAAATTATCAATTGAAGGTCTTAAGTGATGATAAAGCCTCACTCATAATTTCTAAACAAATTAGGAGGAAGCCAATACTTCAAAAATATTTATTTCTAAATATTTTTGGGCCATTACCTTTGATACAGACTCTCTAGAATAAAGGATCATCTAATAAAAGTCCTAATCAAGACAATCAAGTGGTAAGACTTCCAAAGGTATGCGTAGTTTGGTAACCTATTCCCTAGGTAGAAGTCCAACCACAAATAAAAATATTTATGATGAAGCCTAGTACTTCAAACTCTATGAAGTCTAGAAGTTCTACATAAATTCATTGGAGTAAATCAAGAAAAACCTTCTATATAGGAGGTAGATGTCCATTAAAACAAAAATATTGTATTACACTAAATGAAGATAAAGATATTACAACTCGTTTATATATATCCTATATTCTAGAACATTATGTGGATTTTGTACAAGATCAAAAGGATGAAATTAGACAACTTAATTATATAAATAATTGGTTCATATATGCAGAAGGTCATATAGATGAAATCCATGGCTAGTTAACAACTATTGAGTTTGAGATGAAAATTATAAATGAAAATCTTGAAGTTGTTAAGAAGTTTATGGAAACTCAATCAAAGAAATTTCAAGAGGAAAGTAATTTTATTACTAAAGAATAGAAAACAATTCAGTTTCCTAAAACAACAAAGTCAATCAATATCATTCCAAATGCCTATCAAGCTTTATAAAAAATGCCAAGAAATAAATTTGAGGAATCAAGATTGGAAGCAAATATGGCAAGAATAAAACATGAAAGAATATGAGTAAAAAATCAAAGAGATGCATTATATCTATTTTCATTAAAATATAGTGGAATGATATTTAATATTGATGGAGACCCAAACTCTAGAGATTCAATATTAGTCTAGATTAATCAATACAAATCAATCCAAAAAATACATAGTTTAACAAATGAAGTAGTGATTGATTTGGCTACAAGACACTTGGAAGAAATGGTTTTTCATTGGTGGAATAATTCAAGTGATGAATCAAAATTTGTTGTTTCAAAATGGACTTGATGAATTATATACATCAATGATGACATAGTTTACACCAAACCAAGTAAATAGAGAAAAACAAGATCAATTAGAATTAACTTTCATGACGTTGTGTGATATAAAAAGGTTTGAAGAATATGCTACTCAGTATTTACTAAAATTTTATAATTTAGCCTTGCATAAGGACCAATATGTAAAAATGGTTTTTATCTTCTTTACAAAAAGACATTGGTTAGTTAGTATTAGACAATATTGTACATTAGGGTATAGATATAAATACTTTGTATTTTGTGGATATGGTAGAAGTTGTTTGTCATAAAATTAGAAGAATTTGTTTATAGAATACAGTTACATCTAGAAATCCAATCAACAAAGGATTGTAAGGAGTAATAGGAGTAGATACTTTTGGATGTAAGAAATAAAGGAAAAAAAAAGAAATATTTTAGAAGAACACAATTTAGGACTTTTAGACCATATAAGTTCTTTAAAAGAAGAACTAGAAAATAAACAAGGTCACTAAAAGATGTTTTTTTTACTCTTAAAATTAAAAGGGACATTATGCTACAACAGGTCCATTTAAACCTCATAAACAAGTTAAGCAACTATTTGTTAGTCCAAAAATTAAATAAAAATGGAAAATGTGTGAATCAAAATCAAAGTTTCAAGATTGTTTAGAAAATGGTATTAAGTTATATGAGATCAATGAAGAGTATAATAAATATGATATTCAATATCTTTATGAATCAATGGAAGAATATGTTTCTCAAACTAAATTAAATATGATTAATCATTTGTAAGAATAGCTAACCAAGGAAACCATTTAAAAAAAAATGTTGGGTTTGTGGATACTAGATCAAACATAAATTTTTGCCATGAAAAGGTTTTGAACAATTGAATTACCTCCAAATAGGAATATATAGTAGCAACTATGAATGGAGAAAGATAATTGAAGCATTTTTCTATAAACATTCCAGTTCATATTATAGATAAAGTTCTATATACAAGTTTTGTTCAAAAGAATGATGTTGATTTTGGTAGTCCATTTTTGGGTATATATGGTCCAATATACTATTGTGCAACGTTGTCTAGTATTGAATATGGACAAAAAAAATTATAATTCCAAGAATAACTACTTTATTTGATAGCCAAAAATTACAAGCTCAATGGACAAATCCATCTCTAAAATATAATGGTAAAGAATGAAGCTCAAAATCATCAAGATAAGAGAGAGCACCAGTTGATAAAACAACTTGTAGCCTCTCAACTTAAGGTTTCACCTCAACACCTTGAAGAAATTATAACTAAAATGTTAGAATGTTGTTTTGAACATCCATTAGACAAATGGAGTCAAGATAGTCCAATGGATAAAATTCCTGCTATCAATGATTTGCAGTAGTAGGGAAAAAGACTTGTTAGAATTACTAAATAAAGGTTTGATTAGACCCTTTGAATCCTCATATGAATGTTCATGTTTTTTGATTAGAAAGCATTCAAAAATAAAAAGAGAAAAATCTAGATTAGTTGTAAACTATATGCCAATAAATGAAGTTACTCAAAATATTAAATTACCTTTACCAAATAAAGCCCAATTAATTCAACGAGTGTTTTCTAATAAAATATTTTCAAAAGTTGATTGTATTTTAGGGTATCACCAAATTAAAATACATCCTAAAGATATCCATAAGACAATTTTTTACTCTCTGTCAAGATTGTATGAATGGTTAGTTATGTCATTTGTTCTAAATAATGCTCCATCATTATTCAAATGAAGATGGATAAATAGTTGAATAAATGATTTTTTTATCCTAATCTTAAATTTAATGAGTTTTTCAGTACAATGATTCTAGAAAATAGTTGGTAATATCATCTAAGAAAAACAATGATGTGTCAACTTCACTGAATTGCCAATCAAATTATGTGGATGAGAAACTGTTCATAGAATTTTATGGTGAAATCCTTGAAGAGACCCAACCGTTAGATCCAATACACATTGCATCATCATAATAACCATCCCAAGAGGTCGGTCCATCAATAGTCCATATTGACTTTCCAAACACACAACTTCTTAAATATCCCATCCAAGAAAAGGTTGAAAATGAAATGTTGAATTGTAAAGTCTATATCTCACCACATAAGGAATCTATACAACCCATCAATACTATTAACCATATATACCAATAGTCTATAAGGAATATTTTTGTAACACGATAGACACTGCCACAATGATGTGGTAAGACATTGTGAAAATAAGATTCCATTATAGATAAGATCAATAGACATCTAGGAAGTTATTAGTCCTTGTCAATATAAACAAGAAATTTTGAGTGGTATCTCCACCACCTTAATGTAAATATAAATAATGCACTTGATGCCCTTGTTGTCATTGAGGCTTGAGATAATTTATGTTTTACCGAAGTGCAAACTCTAGTATCGAGTATAGAAGCATCCTATCCACGAGTGGATAACTTTATTTTAAAAATATTTGTTGCCTATTAGTATTCCTTTGCAATAAGTTGTTCATGCTTACTTTAAACTAACATTAGGTAGAATATAGACTATAGATTGTAGGAGGACTTTGGGTACAATTGATCTAGGTTGTGTTAGCTAACCATTTTAAATCTTGCAGTATTGTAGTATACACAATCTAACTGATAGTATCATAAGGTTTGTCTTGTCATTCTCCCTTAATATCCTTTTTCCAAAATCAATTCTCAAAACCCTCTTCCAATTGGGGTGGTCCAAGGTTCAAACCATGACATGCCTAGATGGGAATAGGGTTAGATGATAGGGGCCAAGTGTTTATCATTTGGCTACCCTCGTTCGTTACCTCAGAGGATCAAGTCTCGTTGACTTCGTCTAACCCAACAGACTAGGGTTTATACTATCAACACCCAATGATGTTACCGATTTCCTTATGTATTAAAAATAAATAAATAAAAGTATAATATAGTTAACCATGTCTCTTTATTATTATTATTTTTTAAAGAATTTTAAAAAATTATACTAGAACAAGATTAATTACAAGTTGGGATGAGACTCCTCCCAAACTTATCCAACAAGAATACCTATTTACAATAGTAAAAGAGATCTACATAGGAGCCAAATCTCCTAAATCATATATTTGTAATGGTTGTCCAAATCAACTAAACATTGAATTTACTCACAAACCTGCCTAACCCTCTTATCTTCAATAATCGTGTATCTTTATTTTCAATAACATATTCTTATAATAAAATTTTTATTCACATTCAAACCTTCTCAAAAAATACAACTGATACTTGACATGAAAATAATAATAGTAACCTTAAATTTTTAGGAAAATGTATCCAATAAAATTAGTATGAGTAAAGCAAGATTGGCTGTTTGGATAGATGTCCAGTTCCTAGGCCTCAATCCATTACTATCTCCTCAAGCAAAGGGGAATGGATCCAAAATATTGAATATGAAAATTCTCCCTAAGATGTTATGGTTGTCAACAATATGACCACCTAAAGAAGAGATACCCAGTCATCCAAAATATTAAATATGAAAACTTATCTCTAAGATGTAATGGTTGTCATCAATATGGCCACTGGAAGAAGAGATACTCAGTCATCCAATCACGCTTTGATTTCTCCTTGATGGAGGAGAAGGTCGTAGATACGAATGATTCAAATCCTACAAATGTCCCAATTAAAAAGAAAGAAGCTCATCCTCCAGATGCACCAATTGTCTAGCAGGAATCATGTGAGCAACAAAAGACTCAACCCTAAAAGGAGAATATGAATATCATTGATAAAAGTCAAATGGTTACTAAAGACCATCCAGATGGCTCCATTGAAAATATTAGCTCCTCATATGGTATTATTGAAGCTAATTATAAAATAATTAGGAACAAATAATTTTTGAAAATGAAGATCCTACAAAATGTGTTACAATTAGATATTACCTCAGGAGCTTGAAGTGTAAAAATGCATTTTTAGATCTTGCCACTCTAAAGGAGGAAGAACCACTACTATAGAAAAAACTAATCAAGCTAATTTCCTCTTTAATAAATGATTTTTATGTTTGTTTTCCTTCTATCTGTTGGAGTTATGTGCCATTTAAAGGTTGTTTTTTTTGTTAGTTATTAAAAAAAAAGTTGATTAAGGAACTTAGCAATTTGAGGAAGATGGAGAATATATTTGATAGAAAAGCAAATATAGGTATGTTTTAATTAACTTTTTAGAAATGTAATAAAAGCAATGTAATGTCTTGCTTTTGGAATGGGAGTGGCCCCCATAGCCCATAGCTTATTTTAAAAAATATATATTATATAATAATCATACCATGGGACAAAAGAAATTGGGCTCCCATAAGAAACCCAAGTTCAATTCACATGAAGGGTGGCCTTGGTGTGCTCCCACTTTTCAATATCTTAAAAAATATTATGTATATATAAATGAAAGCAATGTAATGTCAAGTGGCCCCCATAGCCCATAGTTTTAAAAAATATATATATTATATAATAATCATGCCAGGGACAAAAGACATTGGGCTCCTCTAGGAAACCCAAGTTCAATTCACATGAAGGGTGGCCTTGGTGTGCTCCCACTTTTCAATATCTTAAAAAATATTATGTATATATAAATGAAAGCAATGTAATGTCAAGTGGCCCCCATAGCCCATAGTTTTTAAAAATATATATATTATATAATAATCATGCCATGGACAAAAGACATTGGGATCCTATAGGAAACCCAAGTTCAATTCACATGAAGGGTGGCCTCTAATGTGCTCCTGCTTTTCAACCTCTTAAAAAACATTATATATATATATATATATATATATATATATATATGTATATACATATATGTATATATATATATATATGTACATATATATATATATATATATATATATATATATATATATATATATTGTAAATAAACATAAGTAGAATATATATACAAGAAAACAAAAAAAAACATATGTATATATATATATATATATATATATATATACATATATATATATATATATATATATGTATGTATGTATGTATGTGGTTAGTGTGAGAAACCTGAACAACACATCGCTGGGCAAGCTCCCCCAACCATGACAACAGGGAATTTAACACACAACCACCCCCTCACACACTTGCCCACGTCATGGTTTGAACATTGAACATCCTGAAGAAGAGCCAAAGCCCAAACCGTTATGCTGTCTCCCAGATAAAACATTATATAATATGATTATATAGGATAACGATAATATATTAATACAAATATTTTCTGTACCTTAAAATTTATTTTTGTGATTAAAATATCATTTATATAAGTTGCAAGTAGTGGTAAGGGCTTTGGCCTCTCTTTGTGAGGTTTAAGGTTCAAACCCCACTCAATATGAAGGAACAAATCTCCTCATAAAAACTTGTGGTAAAGGCTTTATAGTTTTTTTTTTTAAGTTTTAAGAATCTAATTTATTGTTGTTTAATTAAATGATAATGTTTACTTATAAATTTTGAACCTTCATTTACTTTATTTATTTTTAAGCCAATTACTTATCTTAAATAATAAGTATTAATTGTTTATATTAAATTACATTTATTGTTTTTTATTTTTTAAAATTGGTTTAAAATTAACATAAAAATAGTAGTGAAAGTTTAGTTATCCTAAAATTTTAATTTTTTTTAGATACCTTTAACAATTGAAGCATATAGTTGGAGGCACACATAAGCACCACTCTCCTTGAGCATATGTAATGTGAACCCAAAACCTTTACCATTGTGATGTCTTAACAAGAACAAAATTTAAAAATTAATGATATTTAAAATTTTATTATAAGTCTAAACCATGAGAATGTATGATATGGAAATCGACAACATAAGATAGACTAATAATTTTTTTTTTTTTTTTGGCAGTTAAACATATAACATGAGCCCATAACCTTTACCATTGCGATGTCTTAACAAGAAAAAAATTTAAAAATAAATGATTTTTAAAATTTTACTATATGTCTAAACCATAAGAATGTATGATATAGAAATCTACAACATAAGATAGACTAATATATATATATATATATTTGCAATTAAACATATAACATGAAAAATTAAAAATCAAAAGCTTATATTTTTTGTTTTATTTATTTTTGAATAATTATCCATTTAAACTATGTAAAATGAAAGTTTTAAACGATTTCATTTGTTACATCTCCATTCACTTCTAATTTCAATAATTTTTTTGAAGTTTCCTTTCTTTTTTAATAAAAATAAGTAATAATAATAATTATTTCATTTGAATGAATGAAATATTTTAATTACGTCCGTGAGACCCAACTATGGTCTATGGGACCTCAAATATGGAAGTACAATTACTCAAATCATATCATATGATCTTTAATATCTTTGAGAAGGTTGTTCCTTCTCCTGTTGATTTGTGTTAGCAATTCTCCAATTTTTTTTATTTTCCTGTCTTCAAATAAATCGTAATAAACTCGCTCCCAAGTGTTTCTTTGTATTTGTCACGGATATCTGAAAAACTCGGGCATTTATAGATGAAGTGTTCCTCTGTCTCTACTGCCCCTGTGCTGCATAGAGTACATATTCTTTCTTCCCATTGTTCTTTCACACTTCCATTCACTTTTAATTTGAACAAAATATGCCTTTCTTTTTTTGTTTTAACAAAATATTTTGCTTTGTTTGAAATTATTACTTTTTTAATAAATAAAAATAATTATTAAAATAAGTAATAATAATAACAAAACCCTTTCATATATTAAAATTTGTTACATCTTTATTTACTTTTAATTTTAATAAAATATTTGAAATTACCTTTTTTTAATAATTAAATATATCTTTCTTTTAACAAAATATTTTATTTTGTTTAAAATTATTGCTTTTTAATAAAAAATAATAATTATTAAAATAAATAATAATAATAACAAAACCCTTTCATATATTAAAATTTGTTACATCTTCATTCACTTCTAATTTTAGTAAAATATTTGAAAAATACCCCCTTTTAATAAAAATAATTATTAAAATAAATAATAATAATCCCTATTTTATTTGCACACTTCCATTCACTTGTTTGAAATTATTGCTTTTTTTAATAAATAAAAATAATTATTAAAATAAGTAATAATACGCCTTCACACTTCCATTCACTTTTAATTTCAACAAAATATGCCTTTCTTTTTGTTTGAAATTAATGCTTTTTTAATAAATAAAATTAATTTTTTTTATTTTTTGATGAGGAACCCTTTTATGTACAACATATCCGTAGCATGTGAGGGGAGAGATTTGAACCTGGGCCTCTCGATAACTGGAGAGTTTTAACTACCCACTTGCTCTCCAAATCCTTTCATATACGAACCTTCTGTTTTCAAGACTGACGCTCTACCACTGAGCTATAAAGGCACCTTTGAAGTTGCCTTTCATATATAAAAAATTTCAGATATTTTTATTAGTAGATATGATTATAATTGAATTATATAATGAATTAAATTAACTTTGTGTTCGATGTTTGAGTTTTGCTATTTTTTTTTTTTTTTATGAGGTCTAAGATTCAACCGCTGAGGGGGTGGCTGTGTGGTGGGTGTGTGTTAAATTCCCTCTTGATAAGTATAGTTCTCGGTTTTACGAGGGGTCATGGTTGGGAAGAGACTCATCAGTGTGTGCTTTGGTAAGGATTTCTCACACTTACCAAATCAAATTATAACTGTGTTAAATATTTTAAATAAATATTATATTTTTATGTAATAAATAAATATTTTACATTAAATTATAAAAAATAAATATTTATATGTTTTTTATTTTTTAAAATCAAGTGGCATTAGCTTAATCGATAGTTTCTTCGATATTTCAAGGTTTAAATCTTGCCCAATGATACATGGATAATATCCAAGTTTTTTTGTAATACCATTATTTGGTGATAATGTAATATGGTTGGGGCCGTTTTAATCCCATATAACAAATTGAAAAAACAAAAATTAAAGTTAGTAACTTTTTTCCATTTAATGATAATTTTAAAATAAACATATAAAATATCCTCATCATCGTAGATGGATATGTTAGATTTAACAATATTTTTTAAGAAGCAAATGAAATGAACAAATTACTTAAAATAAATAATATATTAGATTTAACAATATATATATTTTTTTGGTGGTGGCCACAAGGGGTAAACAGACTGTGACCACGAGGAACCATTACATAACATATCCGCAACATGTGAGGCGAGAGATTTGAACCTAGGACTCTCAGCAACTAGAGAGGTTTAACTACTAGAGAGGTTTAACTACAATATTTTTAAGAAGCAAATGAAATGAACAATTACTTAAAATAAATAATATATCATGTGTTGCATGATATAAAGAATGCTAGTAAACACTAAACATAGCTATTTTCTATAGAAAGAATAACATCATATGGATGCAATGGATTCAATTGTTGAGGGATATTTATAGCAAATACTTAAACCAAAATATTTATAATTACATATTACAGGAAAAGGTAATAGACCGACTAGAGTGTTTGCCAGTTTGAGGTTGGCAATTTCAATTCCAAGCCCCTCTAGGATTCCCCTCACTTGGAGAAAAAGTTTATCAAGGTCGGGCATGGTTTATAGTAGTAGCTTTTTAGATTCAAACCGTGCCTATGGGAATAAATATGACAAAGACTTTTGTCAATTTCCCTATGTAACAAAAAATACATATTACATTTATCCTAGGCTAATAAAACTATCAAGGTTAAGGCCCTCGAGGGCTAGGTGGATTGGTAAGTACTTGTTTGGCCATCCACTTACCAAGAAGACACCCAGGTTCAAACCTTAGGGGTATCCTATTTGTAATGGTAGTAGTCTGATCTGAATCCTTTGAGTGCACACCAAACTTACGATGATTGTATGAATCTCGAGTGATCAATGGTCCCCTTCATGTCGGGTCAATAATAACGAGGCATAATAGGTTTGGTGGGAGCAGCCCTTGTGGTTTGAACCCTACACTTGTTAGTCATTAAAAATAGTGTGGTTGTGACCAACTCTCCTATGTAACAAGAAAATAATTATCAAGGTTAAGTCAAGTTCAACAATAATTCACTAAGACCTTAATAAAAATTTAATTAAGGTTAACCATATAAGTGGTTTAACCAATCCAGTTGGGGTGAATACATCAAACCATTATCTTCAATATTACATCAAGAATATTCAAAGGTTTACATCAAAGTTACCCATAGACTCACATTATATAATATCAACCTTGGCCAACAAGGTCAAATTACCATCTTTGTAAGCAATCTACAAGAATAACTTGTATATTTGTTAGAGATGACCTGTTATCTTCCTTTGAAGATGTGGTTGACCTAGCCAAGCAAGTAGAAGCTACCCTTTTATATAGGGGACAAGAAAACTATGAAGGATGAGGAAAAACTATCTTCCTCTAATCCTAAATGATAGCATAAGAATAAGCATGTTGTGGGTGATGGATTAAATGACTTCCACCCAATTAAAAATGTTAAAAATAGTAAGGTTAATACTACTATTGCTTTCCAACATCTAGTCCTAGCAAAAGCTCAAGAAAAACCTCAAAGAAAGTTGACCTGACTTCATCAATCTCTATTGTTTATCTTGGAATAACTATTAGCAACCCAAATAGTAGAATTGCCACCCATAAGTCTTGTAGAACATGAAAGGGAGAAGCTACCTTGGTTTAAGGCTAATGAATATTATGCTTTCCATCATACCAATGGTCATTACACCAACAAGTGTAGAAATATTACACATCTTGTTTACCATATAATCGATGATGGTCATATTATTATTGGTAATCCTAAACAAACACCATATTCTAATCAAGATATGAGAATATTTCAGGATCCCTTACCTAATCATGAACAAAGGACCACAAACCATGTCAAATACAAGAATGTTCTCCTACTAGATCGACACAGTAGTAATAATTTATGTTAGTGTCATTACTAGACAACAGTACAAAGAAAAGGATCCATCTTCAAACCCATTTTCTAATCCCCCTTTTTTCCTATGGCCTAAATGCATCCCCTTTCTAAAGGACCACCCTAGATCCTATGGTTTCATCACAAAGGAAAAAAGGCTTTTGATCTTCAACAATAAATCAAGGATACCCCAACGATGATCTCCATACTTCACTTACTAAAGACTTCACGTACCCATAAGGAATCCCTTCTTAAGAATTTAAGTGAGCAAACTATATCAAAAAGCATTTACCCTATTGATCGTAGTAATGTGGTAGGATCTCTTAGCGTAAATCATGCAAGAATATCTTTTTATAAAGATGATGTTCCACCCCCTTTTATGCTTGGGGAATTTTTGTTATATATCGCATGCAACATTGACGAGTGTTGGAGATTTATTTTGACTAAGAAAACGATAAAACCAAAAGTACTCCCATGAATTTTAATAAGCCCAAAAGTTTCTATAGGCCTTGAAGAGTCACTATGATTATTGGACTTTCAGAATGTGAAATGAGGGGTTGTAACATCGTTTTCTCTCTTGAAAATGTACAATAGTGTAAAATAGTTGTAGAAGATTGTGGAAAAACTTTATAATACTTCTAAGTTCATTTGGAATGCAAAACAATATTCTATTTCATTTATTTTGTGAAATACTTGCTTGTTGTCCCTATTTTTTTGAAACTTACGATTAACTTTCAAAGCTTATAACTTTTGTTTTACAGCCCTATTTTGTGCATATCATACAACATTAGAAAGGTATTTTTGTGTAAAATTTGCTCCTTAAATTTCATCAAATTTCGAGTAGTTTTGGCTCATCAAATTTAGACTGCCCTACGCTTTTGTAAAAATTATTGCATTTTTTGTTGTAATTTTTTCTTGCTACGATTTTTGCTATAGTTTTTTATCTTCTTTTTTGTGTCAAATACTCCATTTGGTATTAGAGGTTGGTTGGTTGGTTTTTGGATTTTATATAACTTGCATTCATGGTTAGTCTAACATTTGATCAATTTCTTGGACAAGTTCATTGAACATTTGTTGTTGCTTGAGTCTAATGGACAACTTCAACAATTCATTATGCATTCAAAAATTTTACAAGCAAGATTATGATTATTGGAGCATAAATATGAGACTATTGTTAATTGAAAAAGATATTTAGGATGTAGTGGAGAGTGGTTATGAAGAACCACCTGATTGGAACACATTACAAGGAAATGATAGGACAAAAAAATGGAAACAAATAAGAAGAATTCATTAGTCCTCTACTATATTTAGTCTACTCTTGAAAAGATTTTATTTCCACGTATTGTTGTTGATATATTAGCCAAGGAGGCTTGGAAGTCTCTTCATGTGGCTTCCCAAGGAAGTGACCAAGTGAGAATGGTAAAGTTGTAGAACATGAAGAAAGAGTTTGAGAATCTAAAAATGAAAGAGACTGAAAGTATGGGTAACTATTGTGTTAGAGTGAAGGATGTGGTGAACAAGATGGCTACCCTTGGAGAGACCTTAAAGAAAGAGGTAGTTTTGAATAAGGTATTGAGATATCTTACCCTAAATAGAATCATGTTATAATAATTTTTTAGAAGAGTAAATATTTGTCTACACTTGAATTTGATTGTCTAGTTTGTTATCTTATGTCATATGAGGAAATACTAATAAAAACTAGTAAAGAAAATGAGGAGAATGTTTATAATTCTAAATTAAAAATTTCTAAGAATGATGAAGCTGGTCCAAGCACAAGTAAACAAGCACATGGAAGAGGAAGAAATCATAATTACTCAAGAGGTAGAGGAGGAAGAGGAAGATATGTTGTTGCTGGAAGAGGACATTGAATGGCTAATAAAAAAAGAGTTGTGTAGACACAAATTTTTTATCATTTGCACAACCAATCTATCAAAACCCTCAAAACATCCATCAAATCCCTACCAACTCACCAAAACCCCCAATTTTCCATAAAATCCTCTTTTATTTCCCTAATCTTCCTCAAATTCTTCATAATCCTAATTAAACCCACATTTTCCTCTAATATTCCACTTAACACCCACATTAAATGCAAAAAAACCCTTTCACACTCCATGAGGTTTAAATTCAAATTATTTGAATTTAAAATTCCCATGTGTGGCCCAAAGTCTACATGCATTAAATAGCTCCCACTACCCACCCAAGTTAAAATATACACATTAAATTCCTAATCCCTTTCACACTGGGTAAAATTAGTCACTCCAGATCTTGGGTACCCTCCCTTCTCCCTCCAAAAATTCTATAAATATTCCCCCTTTCCCTCTATTTGAGCATAAAAAAAATACTATTGAAGCACTGCCCAAATTTCATTTGCCTCCCCCTTTTTTAGATCCTTGAATTTGTTGGTAACTTTTATTGATTGTTTTTTTTGTGAGTTTGGTAACTCTTGTTTTGTGATTACGAGCCTCATCTAGAAAAGTCCCAACATATACTGCTAATAGTATGTCATGGGTTTGTATGTAGGTATCTGGAGCAACATGAGATTTGCAAGTTGGTCAAGCAAGAGAACTCCATCGAAAACCCACCCAACAAAGGAGTGTAGCATAAAAAAGAGATTTGCACCATTTTCAATGTTGTAGAAAAAACACCACCCTTTCTTAAATATATCACTCATTTAACCCCCAAGAGGGTTCATTGTATTCAAAGGGCTCAATATCAAATATATCAAATTTTATTTTCTTTGTTTTATGTTATGGTGCTTTTTCTATTATACAAGTTGAATGCTACAATTGTCATAAAATGGGAAAAATTGCACAATATTGTAGAGTGAAGATCATAAATGGATATAGAAGAGCTCACTATGTATGTGAGGATGATGTTGCAAAAGGTAGTTTATTTTTTACTAGTGAAATAGCTGAAAGAACTAGTCAAGATGGTATCTAGATTCTTGTTGTTCTAACAACATGATTGGAAATAAAGAGTTGTTTGTTGATGTGAACGAGAATTTCAAGACATGTTGTGGCTGCTCCACAACGTGCCCCAAAATTGGGGACCCACATTTTTTGCATGTTTTCCAAGAAGACCGAAGTGGCCCATATGCTAAAGATCAAAGAAAAAGCAAAACACCGCAAGGAGGAAAAAGTGTCGCGATATCGCGACATGTTGCATTTTCGCGGTCCAAAGCAAAGAGAGAGAAAAAGAGAAAAAGTGTCGCGATATCGCGACATGTTGCATTGTCGCGGCCAAAAGAGAAAAAGTGTCGCGATATCGTGACATGTTGCATTGTCGCGGCCAAAAGAGAAAAGTGTCGCGATATCGCGACATGTTGCATTGTCACGGCCAAAAGAGAAAAAGTGTCGCGATATCATGACATGTTGCATTGTCACGGCCAAAAGAGAAAAAGTGTCACGATATCGCGACATGTTGCATTGTTGCGGCCAAAAGAGAAAAGTGTCGCGATATCGCGACATGTTGCATTTTCGCGACCAAAAGAGAAAAGTGTCACGATATCGCGACATGTTGCATTTTCACGGCCAAAAGAGAAAAGTGTCGCGATATCGCGACATGTTGCATTTTCACGGCCAAAAGAGAAAAGTGTCGCGATATCGCGACATGTTGCATTTTCATGGCCAAAAGAGAAGAAAGAAAAGTGTCGCGATATCATGACATGTTGCATTTTCGTGACCAAAGAAGAGAAAGAAAAAGAAAAGTGTCGCGATATCGCGACATGTTACATTTTCACGGCTAAAAGCAACAAAAGAGAGCAAGGAGGCAAAAGTGTCGCGATATCGCGACATGTTACATTCTCATGGCTAAAAGCAACAAAAGAGAGCAAGGAGGCAAAAGTGTCGCGATATCGCGACATGTTGCATTTTCATGACTCAAAAGGGGCAGGCAGGCAGAGAAACAAGAAGTGTCACGATTTCATGACATGTTCGATTTTTGCCAAGGGAACAGAGTAGTTGACAGTGCGTCTGATATTAGTGATGAACACCAGGATAGTGAAACTGAAGACTGCATAGTGACGTGGACATAAGGACAAAATCCAATGAATAAGACAAAACGTTACATAAGGAATATTTAATGATTTGAAATCATTTAAGATGGTCGTTACACACGGAAGGAAACGGACGCAAGCCCATGTGGAGAAAATGAAACGAAGGGCCACAAAATAGAAATGAAAAGTTTTTTTTTGGAAATCAAAACACATGCATGCACAAGGGAAGGAGAAAACGAATAGTCATGGAGGGAGAAACAAAAATTTTTTCAGAGGTTTTAAATACGCCATTCAAAGAAGTGGAGAGGGGCTGGAAATTGTAGAAAAAAAACAAAGACTATCTTTCGGAATAAAGGAGTTTTTTTTTGGCAAGAGCAACTCTTGTGTGTGAAATCAAAAGGAGATTGAAACTAAGACTGTTGCTATTTCTGTAAATCTTTCCTTTGCATTATTGCTTCTTGTATCTATTCGTTTATGCCATAAAGTGGGTTACGATAGGTGAATGATGGAATGATGCAATTATTTGTTTCCTTAGAGTCTTGCATCTGATCTAATTTGATTGTGTTTATGTTGCAGGTCTGTTAGGTCAGGTTGTTTTAGAATTTCATCTCATAACTTGGGGTTTTGTAGGGAGGAGATTGCTAACCAAATTAATGTCCTATTTTGTTTTTCCAGCTAACTTTTGTAAATTATGTTTCTGTTTTAGTTTTTTGATATTTAGATTAGTCTTGCTTTAAAATCTATTGTTTCGATTCGGGTCCATTCCAAAATTTTTGCATTTGTTTTCATTCTATTCTGGTCCTTTTCCAGAATTCATGTTCATAAATAGTTCATTTATTGCCATGAATAATCTAAGTTATAAAGAAGGTAAATAAATCTGCCAAGAGTATGCTCTACGTATGCGCTTGAGAAAGCGATCTGCTCGCACCAGAAATTGGAGGGTTTGTTTATAGATCTAGTGTTTCCCAAAGAAAACCAGGGATTAATAGCGGAGAAGAGAAAGCCGCTTCTAGATCCACTTCTTTAATTTAGATTTTCATTCTTGCATCTCCAAACACCTTCATCTAATTTTTAGATAAAATATGGGTTTAGGAGGGCTACTAATTCCAAATGCACACTAAATCAGATCAAGTGAATGAATCCTAGCTTGCTAACTTACTAATTTTTTGCACATTTAATGCTAACATTGCTAACTTTACTAACACCAAAGGCTAACATAGGGATAGTGGAACACTTTTAAATAAAGATAAAACGAACCCGCTAACTCTAAAAATGAACCTCATGTTAAAGGCACGGAGCTTAAAATGAAGTGGCTTATACCACACACTTTCTCATTTGGAATCTTTTAAGTTGAAGATAAAAGAGGTTACTAAGCTGGGTTTCGGGTAGATTACTTTAATCTCAAGAACATTAAAAGAAGCTATCTTCGCATTTGGTTGATTTAATGGATTATGATTGCAAAGTACTTGTTCGAATCATTAAAGGCCCCTTGTTAACTGTTACTTGCATGGTTTAAGTTATTCTGGTATACATTCATTTATTTGCTTTTGTCTTGATTGATTATATGCATATGAATGTTTGTTCACAAGAACCTTGGAGAAATGAATAATGCTACTTAATTTCTTTGCAAGAGAGAGTTTCCTGTTTGAGACTCTAGTTGTGGTGATCATTTTGCTATAGGGCAAAATATTCACTCAACATTTTGGCGCTAGAAGGAGGGCCTTCTTTATTGCTTTGTGATTGCGATCTGTTCTAACGATTAACGTGGGTAGTTTTGTTTCCACCTATTGTGCTTACAGGTATAACATTTATTTGTTTCATTTTGCAAG
Source organism: Wollemia nobilis (assembly GCA_028583015.1). NCBI lineage: Eukaryota > Viridiplantae > Streptophyta > Pinopsida > Araucariales > Araucariaceae > Wollemia > Wollemia nobilis. The sequence goes on from JAQPPZ010003333.1 coordinate 268,464, forward strand.
TGAGTTGAGAGAAGTCTTTTAGAGTTCTAGAGTTTTCAAGCTGGCCCAACCTGAGTACATAGCTACTAGGTCCAAAACCATAGGGGAAACTATTTTCCAAAGCCTTTCTCCCACTGCTAGGAAGCCGAGAAACAAAACATTAGAGATCGAAATACCACCCAGTGTACTTGAGTTAGGAGCTTCTTTAGACTCAAGTACGTCTAGTGGGCCTGAGCCCACAATTTCAAACGTGACAGCTACACCAAGTGCATCTGTCCCCATCATTACAAGTGTCGCCATTGTTCCTATAGGGTCGATACCTTTGAATAACATGGCCCAACAACAACAACAACAACAACAACCACCTGCCCTTTGGTATGGTGCGCAAAGTTCTCCCTTGGATATCCCTGGGGTAGTCCATGACTTGCCTAGAAATATTGAAAGGGGATTGCCTAAATTCATGCATGATGGTCCCATAACAGCTGAAGAACATGTCCAAATTTACAAGGATTACATGTTTAGACAAGGAGTTACCCATGAAGATATCGCTTGTCAAATTTTCCCTGCTAGTCTAGACAGTACGACCAATGAATGGTACAGGAATCTTCCCACAGGGTCCATTACTTCATGGGCCCAATTAGAAGCTGCCTTTATTAGCCAATTTTGAATGTTGTTGGATCCTTCCATAATTTATAATTTATTCGTATCATGCAAAAGGTTACCCAATGAGCCCATAAGAACATTCAATCAGAGGTTCCAAAAACTATATACAAATTTAACTCGCCACTTTGCAGTAGATCCTACGGTGGCCCTGCAACTGTACTTTGGAGCTTTAGATCCGTTAACATCCTTGTTGACTAGAAGGAATCCTCAAGTTACGACGCTTTCGTTAGCTTATGCAGAGACAATGACCCTTGAACAAAAAATGAATTTACCAGGAGTAGGGTTGTCTCAATTGACTGGGATGGGACAATACGGTCCATACAGTCAATTCGCCATGATGAATCAATTAATGGCACCACAAGTTCCAACAATGAACAATTTCCAACAACCATCTCAAGTCGCATCATTTCCCACTTATCCTAATGCCTCTGTTTCAACACAGGCATTGATTCCAAATAACCCGATGACCTTGCTTGGGTTCAGTATGGGCAATAACTTGTTGACCATACCTGGGTTCACTCCGATTAGTATGCCAAGCCCAATGACTTATCCAACAATCACTCCTATTCAAAGTGTGAATCCAGGATGGAATCAAAGTGCCTAGACCCAAGCCATTGTACCTATTCTAGAGGTGGCTAATGCAACAAATACAGTTGGGCCCGAAATTACAGTGCCCCAACCACATGGGCCTGAATCCGTGATAGAAGACATGAAGGAAACATTGGCCAAAGTTTTGGTTACTATGGGAAATGTTAATAAAAAAGTTGACCAAGTCATGGGTCATAACCGACCTCATAACCATAGAGGAAAAGGAACATACAACACACATCCTAATAATGGACGAGTACCCAATCCCGTAGCCAATCAGGCAGATGTCTCGAAAGATTTTGGAGAGTCGGGATCTTGTGATAATGATTGCCCGCACTGTTGCCATGGAAAGCAGGAGTCTATATTGACTGAAGTTATATATTCCCAAGAAAGTGAAGAAGAGGAGGATGTGGAGTTTTTTGGAAAAGAAGATGAAGAAACATTGGAAGTTCATGCCAATAAACGTTTTGGGAAAGGAAATCACAAGTATTACACAAGGAGTTCTAAGGATCCCAAAACTTCCTCTACCCCTCCAAACAACCCATTACTTCCTCCCGATTTCAAAGGAGATGTTAATCCACCTCCTCCATCAATGGCGGAGAAGTCTAAGTTGGTGCAAAACATGTCAAATTTGGAAAAACCCACTTATGACTTGATAGAAGACATGAAGAAAACTAAGGCCAATGTCTCAATGTATGATATGTCCCAAATTTTAGGCCAAGAAGTAAGTCCACCAAAAGGTTTGGATCCACCTACCCAAGTTCATGAAGCTAAGGGTGTTGAATCCCAATTGGTTTTGAAAGGGGAAAAGCGAGACGTGCCCCCATTTCTTATAACCATTAGAATTGCTGGTAGAAATCTACACAATTGTCTAATAGATTCAGGGGCCTCTGCTAGCATTATGCCCCTAGAAATCTATCAAAAATTGGGACTTACACCAAAACCTTCTAAAAGCAAGGTGGTGCAACTGGATAGATCGGCCATGGAGGAAGTGGGAGAATTAAGGGATATTCTTATTCAGGTCAACTCAGAACCTAGGGTTCAACATCACATAGATATATTGGTACTTAACATTCCTATCAAATATGGCATGGTGTTGGGAAGAGATTGGAGCAAGAACTTAAACGGATACATTGTAATAGACTCTTCACATATGTGGTTGCCTTGGAGAGGAGTGGCCAACCAAATTCGAATTGATAGTGAACCTAGGCTCAAGGAAATGATAACAGAATACAACAAACCTAATGAGATTCAATACATTGAAACTGAATTAGGAGCCTATTGCTTGGACGTAGAAATTCTTGAGAATTCTCAAAATGGAAGTATTGGATGCAATGATTCTGAAGAACACCATAAGGTTTGGACTTTAAGATTTGATGGATCCAAGTCCAAACAAGGGGCGGGAGCTGGTATTGAACTTTCATGTCTAGACAGAAAACCTATGTTGGCTGCATATAGATTACAGTTCCCAACCACCAACAATGTGGCAGAATATGAGGCCTTGATTTTCGGACTTCAATTGGCCCTTCGAAAGAAAATCAAATGTATCAAGGTCTTAGGTGATTCTGAATTGGTGGTAAAACAAGTTAAAGGACAATATGCATGTAAGAACAAGCGGCTCAACCTTTACCGAACCAGAGTTAGAGATTTAATAAATGAATTTGATGCTTTTAACATATCTCTAATCTCTAGAAAAGGCAATCGTTTGGCAGATTCTTTGGCCGTAGTTGCTAGCATGCTTAAACCAATGGATCACAAGAAGTGCAAGAAATTTTCCATAGAATTAGTCCCTTGCCCCTCGATACCTGATAACGTCACGAATTTCCAAGTCTTTGATAGTGACAGACATATATTCAATTTTGTTACTAATTCTGGTATCTTTGAAAATCAGGTTATTGATGAAGACGAGAGGGGGCAAGAAGAGGCGGGTTTGAAAATGGAAGCTACTAGAAAATGGAATGAGATGCCAAATGGGATGGCCTCATTAGAGAAAATGTTTGATATTGGATACCAACCGAAAGGAGGGAGAAAAGTTCCACCTCCCAAAGAGGCTTGTGACTCAATCAATATTGGAAGTGCAGAAAACCCTCATGAAATACTCATTGCAAAGGCATGTACCGAACATGAAAAGAATTCCATTGCCAATGCATTGAAGGAATACATAGATTGCATAGCTTGGAGCTATAAGGAGTTGAGAACTTATGATCAGAATGTTATAATGCATACAATCCCTTTGAAACCGGACTCCAAACCCTTTAGGCAAAGACAGAGGCCAATCAATCCGTTACTAGAGCCCTTGATAGAAAAGGAGGTAAAGCGACTATTAGAAGCTAAAATCATCTTTCCTATTAGGCATTCCACATGGGTTGCTAACTTGGTCCCTGTGAGGAAAAAGAGTGGAGAGATAAGGCTATGTATTGATTTTAGAAATCTGAATAAGGCCTCACAAAGGATAATTACCCTTTACCTACCATTGACGAAATCCTTCAAAAGGTAAATGGGTCGGAAATGATGTCATTCCTAGATGGCTATTCAGGATACAATCAAGTCCTCATCCATCCTAATGATAGGATGAAAACCGCCTTCACCACAAAATGGGGCACGTTTGCATATAGGAGAATGCCTTTTGGATTATTGAATGCAGGTGCTACATTCCAACGAGCCATGGACTTTGCCTTTAAGGGACTCATCGGTAAGTGCATTATTGTCTATGTAGATGATATTCCCATATTTTCTAAGAATAGGGAGAACCATGTCAAGGATCTAAGGAAAGTTCTCCAAAGGTGTAGGGAACATGGCATTTCACTCAACCCAAAGAAGTGCATTTTTGGGGTAACGGAAGGAAAATTATTGGGACATGTAATATCCAAAGATGGAATTTCCATTGATCCTGAAAGAATAGATGCCATACAACAGATTCCTTTTCCCAATAGCAAAAAAGAATTGAGATCATTTTTTGGGAAGATTAATTTTGTTAGAAAATTTATTTCAGGTTTTTCAGAAATTGCAAAACCCTTGAACGATATGTTGAAGAAAGAGGCCCAAATCAAATGGACGAATGAAAATAGGGATGCTTTCAAAAGAATCAAGGATGCGATTTCTAGAGCCCCGATTTTAGTGAGTCCTGACTATGCGAAGCCTTTCTACATTTACACATTTGCTTCAGACCATTCCTTTGCGAGTGTTCTAACTCAGAAGAGTGAACGCAACATTGAAAATCCCATTGCCTTCCTTAGTACTCCTCTCAAAGATGCGAAATTGAGATATTCCATCTTGGACAAGCAAATGTATGCCCTATTTAAGACTCTAAAAAAATTTAGACATTATATAGTCTACAGTAGGGTGTTTGCTATAGTCCCGGATCCTGCAGTTAAAGCCATGTTTATACAGAATGAACTGGGTGAAAGGTGAGGTAAGTGGATCTCAACTCTTCAAGAATTTGATCTTGAAATTCAACCTATGAAGATAGTGCGGGGACAAGGGTTGGTTAAGGCCATAGCAAAAAATGATCCCTTAGTTTCATGTCAACATTATGAAATAGCAGATATAATTGAAGATGAGTGGTATGTAGATGTTGTGTATTTTTTACTTAATGGTAAGTGTCCACCACATTTGAATTCTACTCAACGAAGAGCCTTGCATTTAAAATCTGCTAATTTTCTAATCAGATCCGATGCATTATACAAGAAAAACCATGAAGGAATTTACCTTCGTTGCGTTGATCGAAAAGAGGCAACACAAGTACTCGAGGAATTCCATGGTAAGTATGGGACAGGACATGGGTCTGCTAATGCCACAACCCATCAAATCCTTAGAGCTGGTTACTATTGGCCTCAAGTGTTTAAAGATGCTCATGCTCATGTGAGGTCATGTCATACTTGTCAAATCATGACAAATAGAGAAAGGGGTGCTTCTATGCCATTACAATCTGTAATCGAGTCTAGACCTTTTGCACAATGGGGTTTGGATTTTGTTGGGATCATCAGTCCCAATTCATCCGATTCCCATAAATACATTCTCATGGCTACAGATTATTGCACAAGGTGGACGGAAGCTATTCCCACTAAAAATGCCACTTCAGAAGTTGTTATTAAATTCTTAGAGGATAACATTGTCACTCGATTCGGAATGCCTAACTCCATTGTAAGTGACAACGGTTCCGCTTTCTCCTCTCTGGAATTTGCAAATTGGGCATTCGACAACATGGTGAGTTTGAAGTTTTCTTCAAATTATTATCCACAAGGTAATGGATTGGCTGAGTCTTCTAATAAGAACTTGTTATGTGTCATTAAAAAGTTGCTTGAAAGAAATCCTAGAGATTGGCATAACAAACTTAAGTTGGCTCTTTGGGCTGATAGAATCAGAATCAAGGAATCATTAGGAACATCTCCTTACCACTTAGTTTATGGACAAGATCCTATTTTTCCCACAAATCTTAAGTTACAAACATTACATTTCATGAAAGATTACCTTGGAACTGATAATAAACTTGAAACTAGACTAACACAATTGATGCATCTGGATGAAAAGAGGGATGAGGCTATGCTTCACTTTAGTAAACACCAAGATGTAGTAAAAAGGTGGTTTGATAAAAATTCTAGAGTCAAAACATTTAAAGTTTTAGATTTAGTGTTGTTGTGGGATAAGAGACATGAGAGGAAAGGAGATCATGATAAATTTGATTACTTATGGTTGGGTCCTTACCAAATTTCAGAAGTCCTAGGTGAAAACAACTTTAGATTAAAAACCCTGGATGAAAAATATTTGGCTTTACCCATCAATGGGCTGCATTTAAAGCACTATTTCCAGGCCTGAAATGGCAAGGCCTTGTATTATATGTAAATATGTCATGCTTTGTTTTTGCGTGTGCAGATTTGATTTTCTTAGGTGTGTGTTAGGTTTTTTGCCTTCAACCTTTATTTTAGCATGATGAGATTGTTTTGAACGAGGTTTTGGAGGCATTTTGATTGCATTGTTCTTTTCTTAGCTTAGTGTGTTGGTCATGGGACCAGTTTTGGGCTTGATAAAAAAAAAAGGGGATAGCAAAGTGGTTAGTTTGTATCCTTATCAATGTTCTAAAACTAGAAGTATATGAAACAACAGAATTGTATTACAGAAAGCTCCACGAGCACTGCAAACACATTAAAGAATATCGTTTGAAATTTGGGATACATGAAAGTTGTCAATTTTGCAAGATAGGGTGAAGCATTTTTGTATAATCCATCTTACCCATTTGTGTTCAGGATGCATTGCATAATAGCCTCGAGTCTCATTCCATTCCATATTTCAAAGACAACCACCAAAAGCATGTCAGACCCTCTTAGGATCATTGCACAATAAACATTAAGTAAGGTCTTGGGGTTGGAAACTGATGCCGCATTGTCTTGAATTAGACACGTTCTGCACATATAAAGAACATCTTGGGCAAAATGGTTGAAACCTTACTTGGAAGAAAAGTGAGGCGAAAAGAATTTTTCTTGTCTGTCCCATCATGCAAAACATAGTCCATGAAACTGTGGTTTTCACCACTCCACCTCCATAACATCACTTGGATTGAAAGGATCGTACTACATGTCCCTCATAAGGATGAGTAGTCATCCCTAAGATTCAAGGAAGCCATTACTACTCCACCTCCATAACATCACTTGGATTGAAAGGATCGTACTACATGTCCCTTGCAAGGATGAGTAGTCATCCCTAAGATTCAAGGAATCCATCATTAATCCACCTCCATCACATCATTTGGATTGAAAGGATCATACTACATGTCCCTTGCAAGGATGAGTAGTCATCCCTAAGATTCAAGGAATCCATCATTAATCCACCTCCATCACATCATTTGAGTTGAAAGGATCATACTACATGTCCCTCACAAGGATGAGTAGTCATCCCTAAGATTCAAGGAATCCATCATTAATCCACCTCCATCACATCATTTGAGTTGGAAGGATCGTACTACGTGTCCCTCACAAGGATGGGTAGTCATCCCTAAAATTCAAGAAAGCCAAAGCCAAAGCCTGGACTATGGGGCTGATCTCCATCGGGGCTATAGATGCCTGACTGGAAGTGGAGTAGGCTCATGCATGGTGACATGTCTCATTTAAAAGCAAGACCTTTGACCGCTCACACGGATAGGCTAGCCTGATAGTTATCCATAATAGGTTTAATCATTTTTCTTAAGATGAGGTAATGAACTCAAATCAGAGTAGTAAGGATAGGGTTAAATTCTCATCACGCTTAGGTTGAGAATCTGATTCCCCAAAGCTCTGATTTCACTTACACATGCACATTGATTCAATATGGCGGTGGCGCATAACCAACCTTGAGATTGGGTATATGAACTCAATTCATGCATGATTGGTCCTGAGAGGGTTTGATAGTTTTAATGTTTGTGCTCGTGCTACTAAAAGTTAAGAGTCCTGGTAAAGCGGGTTAGCCATAGTTCATTATGCTAGCAATACATTCGATCTTGCATAGACCCTCCATGATTCATTATATGCATTCATGTGAAATTGGCAATAGAATGGGGAACTATTTCAAATGATAAAGAATGAATCACTATGCACACATTGAGCGGATGTTGAATAATTCTAATGTTTCATGTATTTCTGGTTTATTTACATTCTTTGGATATTTGCTAACGCTTGCAGTTGAGTTGTAGGTTTTCAGGTTGGGTTTCTCACCGAAATGCTCAGGAGCATTTCCCAGCAGAGTCACCATTTGTTGTGGTTGCTCCACAACGTACCCCAAAATTGGGGACCCACCTTTTTTGCATGTTTTCCAAGAAGACCGAAGTGGCCCATATGCTAAAGATCAAAGAAAAAGCAAAACACCGCAAGGAGGAAAAAGTGTCGCGATATCGCGACATGTTGCATTTTCGCGATCCAAAGGAAAAAGTGTCGCGATATCGCGACATGTTGCATTGTCGCGGCCAAAAGAGAAAAAGTGTCGCGATATCGCGACATGTTGCATTTTTGTGGCCAAAAGAGAAAAAGTGTCACGATATCGCGACATGTTGCATTTTCATGGCCAAAAGAGAAAAAGTGTCGCGATATCGCGACATGTTGCATTGTCACGGCCAAAAGAGAAAAAGTGTCGCGATATCGCGACATGTTGCATTGTCACGGCCAAAAGAGAAAAGTGTCGCGATATCGCGACATGTTGCATTTTCACGGCCAAAAGAGAAAAGTGTCACGATATCGCGACATGTTGCATTTTCGCGGCCAAAAGAGAAAAGTGTCGCGATATCGCGACATGTTGCATTTTCACGGCCAAAAGAGAAAAGTGTCGCGATATCGCGACATGTTGCATTTTCACGGCCAAAAGAGAAGAAAGAAAAGTGTCGCGATATCGTGACATGTTGCATTTTCGCGCCAAGAGAAGAGAAGAACAAGAAAGAAAAGTGTCGCGATATCGCGACATGTTGCATTTTCATGGCTAAAAGAAGAAAAGAGAACAAGAAGGAAAAGTGTCGCGATATCGCGACATGTTACATTCTTGTGGCTAAAAGCAACAAAAGAGAGCAAGGAGGCAAAAGTGTCGTGATATCATGACATGTTGCATTTTTACTCAAAAGGGAGACAGAGAAACAAGAAGTGTCACGATTTTGCGACATGTCCATTTTCGCCAAGGGAACAGAGTAGTTGACAGTGCGTCTGATATTAGTGATGAACACCAAGATAGTGAAACTGAAGACTGCATAGTGACGTGGACATAAGGACAAAATCCAATGAATAAGACAAAATGTTACATAAGGAATATTTAATGATTTGAAATCATTTAAGATGGTCGTTACACACGAAAGGAAATGGACGCAAGCCCATGTGGAGAAAATGAAACGAAGGGCCACAAAATAGAAATGAAAAGTTTTTTTTGGAAATCAAAACACATGCATGCACAAGGGAAGGAGAAAACGAACAGTCATGGAGGGAGAAACAAAATTTTTTCAGAGGTTTTAAATACGCCATTCAAAGAAGTGGAGAGGGGCTGGAAATTGTAGAAAAAAAACAAAGACTATCTTTCGGAATAAAGGAGTTTTTTTTGGCAAGAGCAACTCTTGTGTGTGAAATCAAAAGGAGATTGAAACTAAGACTACTGCTATTTTTGTAAATCTTTCCTTTGCATTATTGCTTCTTGTATCTATTCGTTTACGCCATAAAGTGGGTTACGATAGGTGAATGATGGAATGATGCAATTATTTGTTTCCTTAGAGTCTTGCATCTGATCTAATTTGATTGTGTTTATGTTGCAGGTCTGTTAGGTCAAGTTGTTTTAGAATTTCATCTCATAACTTGGGGTTTTGCAGGGGGGAGATTGCTAACCAAATTAATGTCCTATTTTGTTTTTCCAGCTAACTTTTGTAAATTATGTTTCTATTTTAGTTTTCTGATATTTAGATTAGTCTTGCTTTAAAATCTACTATTTCGATTCGGGTCCATTCCAAAATTTTTGCATTTGTTTTCATTCTATTCTGGTCCTTTTCTAGAATTTATGTTCATAAATAGTTCATTTATTGCCATGAATAATCTAAGTTATAAAGAAGGTAAATAAATCTGCCAAGAGTATGCTCTGCGTCTGCGCTTGAGAAAGCGATCTGCTCGCACCAAAAATTGGAGGGTTTGTTTATAGATCTAGTGTTTCCCAAAGAAAACCAGGGATTAATAGCGGAGAAGAGAAAGCCGCTTCTAGATCCACTTCTTTAATTTAGATTTTCATTCTTGCATCTCCAAACACCTTCATCTAATTTTTAGATAAAATATGGGTTTAGGAGGGCTACTAATTCCAAATGCACACTAAATCAGATCAAGTGAATGAATCCTAGCTTGCTAACTTACTAATTTTTTGCACATTTAATGCTAACATTGCTAACTTTACTAACACCAAAGGCTAACATAGGGATAGTGGAACACTTTTAAATAAAGATAAAATGAACCCGCTAACTCTAAAAATGAACCTCATGTTAAAGGCACGGAGCTTAAAATGAAGTGGCTCATACCACACACTTTCTCATTTGGAATATTTTTAAGCTGAAGATAAAAGAGGTTACTAACTGGGTTTCGGGTAGATTACTTTAATCTCAAGAACATTAAAAGAAGCTATCTTCGCATTTGGTTGATTTAATGGATTATGGTTGCAAAGTACTTGTTCGAATCATTAAAGGCCCCTTGTTAACTGTTACTTGCATGGTTTAAGTTATTCTGGTATACATTCATTTATTTGCTTTAGTCTTGATTGATTATATGCATATGAATGTTTGTTCACAAGAACCTTGGAGAAATGAATAATGCTACTTAAATATTACTTTGAATATGGCTGCAAAAGGCACCTTGGAGGTTGGCACTAAAGAATGTACAAAGAAAATTCATGATATTTACTATGCTTCTAATTTGAAGAATATTTTGTTGAGGTTGGACAACTTGTAAAAAAAAGCTATAAAGTTGTATTTGATAACAATGAATGTATCATTTATGATAAGAATAATATAAACCATATGGTCACCATTGTTCTTATGACAAAGAACCAGATGTTTCCTTTGAATTTTGGAGGAAAAAGGGACTATGAGCATGGTACACATGACACTTGAAGATAAGAATTGGCTTTGGCATCTCAAATTTAGATATTTAAATTTTAAAAGTTTGAAATTTTTATCTTCACAAGAATGGAATACCTAAGGTTAGAGAGCACAAAGGTGTGTGTGAAGCATGTTTGATTGGAAATCATGCAAGAAAGGAGTTTCCAAAAAGAAAAGCATGGTGGGCCTCATACCAACTCCAAATTGTACATTTTGATATTTGTGAGCCTATGCAAACACAAAGTTTGGGTAAGTATTCATATTTTCTCACATTCATTGATGACTTTTCAAGGACGTGTTGGGTGTATTTTTTGAAACATAAGGATAAAGCTTTTGGTATGTTCAATATTTTCAAAGCATTGGTTGAGAATAAAAGTGGATATGGAATAAAGTGTTTGAGAACTGACCATGGGGAAGAATTTTGTTCAAATGAGTTCAATGATTTTTGTAAAAAATATGTCATCAAGAGGTAGCTCACTACCGCTTATACACCACAACAAAATAGGGTAGTTGACAGAAAAAATAGAACAATTTTATAAATGGAAAGAAGCATGTTGAAGATAAAAGGTTTGAGAAATTCTTATTGGTCTTATGCACTTGATACAATAGTGTACATTCTCAATAGATGATCCACAAGAGCACTACACAAGAAGACTACACATGAAGTATGGTATGGCACAAAATCCACTATAAGTCATTTGAGAGTTTTTGGTTGTCTTGCATATGCAAATGTGAATGGTGAAGTGAGAAATAAGTTAGACCCCAAGAGTGACCCATGCATTCTTGTGGGATATTCCGAAACAAGTAAGGCATATAGACTATATAATCTAAAAACTCACAAGTTTGTAGTCTCTAGAGATGTAAATTTTTGTGAAGGGGGAGTGTATAGTCATATAAAATTAGTAACAATTAGGGGACAACCTTCAAATGCTCCCTTTATTCCTCCAAGCCCACCTAGAAGCCCATCAACATGTTCAATGAAGACTACACCAAGTTCAAGCACAAGCAACTCATCTACAAGTCCCACCGAGAATACAAATAAAGGAAAGAGAATAATCAAATCACATACAGCCAACCAAATGATGGACAAGAACTTTCAAAGGAGGTTAACAAGAAGCCAATTGCAAGAGTTGGACCAAGTTGTTTCAAGATTGGAAAAACTCCAAATGTATGGTAATGATGAAGAAGAACCAAAAGGTGAGTTGATGAATTATGCTCTATTTTTTGAATTTGATTTACAACCTTCATGTTATGAATATGCTTGTACTAATGATGTTTGGATGCAAGCAATGAAAGAAGAAATCAAGTCCATTAAAAAATGATACTTGGAAACTTATGCAATTGCCCAAGGACAAGAAGTTTGTTGGATCCAAGTGGGTTTATAAAACAAATTTTAACAGTTATGGAAGCATAGAAAGATACAAAGTAAGGTTGTTTGCAAAAGGATTCACTCAAATATAATGTGTGGATTATGAATAAATATTTTCCCTTGTTGAAAGAAAAGAGAATTTGAATGGCTCTTTCATTGGTGACCAATAAATAGTGGAAATTTTATCACATTGACATGAAAACTGCATTCTTGAATGGTTATCTAGATGAGGAGGTTTATGTTTAAAAACCTCAAGAATTTGAAGCGGAAGGAAAGGAAAACCATGTTTAAAAATTGAAGAAATTATTGTATGGACTGAAGCAAGCACCTAGAGCATGATACTCAAGAATTAATGGGTACTTCCAAGATTATGCTTTCAAGAAAAGTAAGAATGATCCCACACTCTATTTCAAGAATTAAGGTGATGATACTTCTTGTGTGTCTATATGTTTATGATTTGATCTACATGGAAAGTAGTTCAAATATGATGAATGATTTTAAGCATGATATGATGAAGGAATTTGATATGAAATATTTATGACTAATGTAATATTTTCTTGGTGTGGAAGTACATCAAGGTGATGGTAAAAATTTCATTTGTAAATCAAAATATGCAAAAGATATGTTGAAGAAATATGGTATGGAAAATTGTGAACCAATTTGTATACCTGTTGCACATGGAAAAGTATTGTGTAGAGATGATGGAGAAGAGAAAGCTAATGAAAAATTGTTTAGAAGAATTATTGAGAGCTTAATGTGCCTTACTACAAGAAGACCTGATATTGCATTTGCAGTCTCACTTGTATCAAGGTACATAAATGAGCCTTCACAAAACCACATGAGAGTAGACAAGAGAATATTGAGGTATGTCAAAGAAACCTTGAGTTTTGGCATGCATTATGATGCTAACAACAAAATGGAGCTTGTTGTATATGACTCAGATTGGGGAAGTTGCTTAGATGATGGAAAATTAACTTTTGAATATTAATTTTCACTTGGTTTAGGAGTGATAACATGGAGCTCAAAGAAGCAAAGTATTGTTTCTTTATCTTCTATAGAGGTAGAATATGTTGCAGCTGCTACAACAAGTACATATCCACTTTGGTTGAGTTATGTACTCGAAGAGATTGGTGAAGTTCAAAGCATTCCATTGTCTCTCGAAACACCCAAATAACTTCCAATGGAATTATCAATGATTTTAACACTTGCTCACTTGAAAACTCCATTGGAATTGCATACAAATGGATCCAAATCAAGACAACAATGGGTTTAATTCGAGATCAAATTCCACTCTCCATGACTGAACAAATAATACTACCAGAGCATGATTCCTCTTTTCTTATTTGAAATCCCTATTTCTATCGACAAGTGAGGAAAAACTAACAATAAAATATCCATTACTAATAAACCACAAAGAATACTCACTAAGAGGCTCCTAGTTTTGTCAAACCCACTTATGCAAAAAAATAGGGTAGGGTGAATACCCATGAATTTATAGATTAGATCATGATTGGCTCTATATAAGACTATTTCTTCTGCTAACCTTTGATCAATGACAATCTTTGGCCTTGATTTTGACCGTGGAAAGTGTCCATTGACTCTTTGAGATGTTGATCTTTTTCCAACAATTGCAAAGAGTACTTTTAGTGCAATTATTTGTGTTTGTTCAGTCTTTGTTGGATATTTTTTCTTCAAAAAATCTGGAAAAGAACTATGTCTATCTAAATGGGGATCTAGAGGCATTCCTATTGGTCCTTCCTAGGGCAACAATCTTGTATTTGATTTTTGTAGCAACCAAAAAGTACTTCGTCTACCCAATTGATGTAATGTCCCCTCCTCGCTCTTGATCAGTGCCATAGCCCGTTAGCCTATCTTTGAGCTCCTGTAGGCTAGTCGGAGTAGTGCTAAGGAGTTCTGAGTCCTTCCGAGGGCTCTGTTGGGTGATTCTGATGGAGTTACTATTTATAGTAACTGCTAATTTTGGCAGTGTTAGCTTTGGTCTGCTTCATTCCACATTTGCAGTGTTCGGGTTGCCTTATTTGATGAATTTATTCTGTTGCTAAGGTTGGGCGAAATATTTGGAAGTTATTAAAGTTACTTTTTAATTAAAAAGGGCCAAATGAAAAAAAAGTAACTTTATGTTTTTAAAAAACAACGTTGTCCTACTAGGCCAAGGGGGTGGGCGCACATCCCAAGGAGGGGCGTAGGAGTTCTTAAGGCAATAAAATAATATTATTTTGAAATGTGTTTGGAGCCAAATAACCTAAAAATGAGGCATGGGGTTTATATTGGAGTTTTGGAGCTCATTTGCATCATCTTCTTTCTGGCAACATAATAGAACTCTGTCAAATTTGCTTCAGCAATTGCAGACTTTGGCTTTTGGAGATGAAAACCTCCATTGGTATCACTAGTTTTGGGGGTTAAAGGTCCTCCCTAGTCAGTTTTGGGTGTTTCTACTTTAGGGGACACATATTTGAGCTTGATTTGCAGCAGTAGGGTTTGTGATTTCGACAACTTCAGTGGGTGTTTGAGGAGATCTTCTAGGTCTTCTAGTTTTTGGTCATTTTCATCTGGGTGTGCTTCAGTTTAGTGTTTTGTGGTGTGATTTGAGGGTTCTTGGAGCTGGTCGTACCATTTAGGAGTGCATTGGAGAACGTGTAAAGCATTCATATCTCTTAATTCGGGAAGTTTCTCATTTTGGGTTTCCTAGCATATGTTTTCCAAGTTTGGACGATGAGAATGGAGGCATTTTGATGAGGGTTTGGAGCTGGAGTGAATTTATTTTGCTGGTCGTACCTTTTCTAGTAGGTCGTACCATTACCTTGGGAAGTGTGTAATAAATTCAGTCAACTTTTGGGTGTGTTTGTTGTCCAGACATTGGCACCTAGCTTGTACAAGATTGTTGCATTTTACGACATGTCATTCGGAGCCCGTTTGATGAAGTTATGAGCATTTTGGTGTGTTCAGCTGTGTATGGTTCATTTCCAAAATTTTGTATCAGACCTGTACTTGCATTTCCAGGTCAAAAAATTGAATAAAATAATGTTGTTTGGTGTTGGGTTTCAGTTTGTTTCATTTCAGTTTATGTTTATGCAATTTAGAGTTTTTCTTTATGCATATGTTCACACATTATAAAGCACAAAAACCCCAAAACAATTGCATATCATACCTATCAACAAAACATCAAAAAAAGCAAAAAAAATCAGACATTACAAAAATGGAAACAAAGCAAAAACCCTCAGATATTTCAGAGCAGCAAACAGGGGTGCCTATTACAGTGGTATCAGAGCACATCTTGGTCTTGCCAGCCTGTTGGGTAACTCATGCATACACACCAATATTATTTGAGGAGGAATAAATCTAATCCGGTCTTTGTTCACCAGGAGACATTCTTAGATCAAGAACAGGTACAAGGGGATTTATCTAGCAGGTCTAGTAATAACAGTGCTACAGAGGCTACTCCTAATTTGTCTAGTCCACCTAGAGACATGGGAGACAGGTAGAAGGGTAGACAAGGCTCAGTTAGTCCTAACACTAGAGGTGAGAGATAGTTTACAACGATGATGGATATGATGTCACAACTACTTTCTAAGTTTCAGCAGGGGATACCAGTGCAGACACAGGGTAATACTGAGCATACTAGAGCTCACACAGCTGAGTCTAGTCATGCTAACCAACACACTAGCCGTGGTCCCACAGTCTCTTCATTGAGACCATTACAACTGACTTTTGCTCCTCGTGTTGAGGCACCATTGATATAGGAGCCTCCACTTACTCTAGCAGAGGAGTACATGGAAGCCTATGCAGAGTATGAGACCTTGCCAGATGAGATTAAGGCCCTTACCACACTTAATGATTTTGTGCGTGAGAGGAGGGCGAGGGGAAATTCACATAGGCATGATCAGCGTGGACCACCAGCCTAGCGGGAGATGCATCATGCTTTGGGTAAGGTAACATTACCCCACTTTGATGGTAGTGGGAAGACCACAACGAGGGCATGGGTTGAGAAATTGGACAATTTTGTTACACTTCGATCTATCCCAGAGGATGAGGTGATTAAGTTCGCTACATTGCATTTGGATGGCATAGCACATGATTGGTGGTATCATGGGCTCATTACATTGGGACACAGGTCCATTACATCCTATGCTGAGTTCACGGAGAAGCTCATAGACAGGTTCGACAGGAAGGACCCTGAGTTGCATTTCAGAGAACTTGCTCAATTGAGACAGTATGGGTCTTTGGAGACTTACATCTCGGAGTTTCAGCGTTTGTCAGTGATGGTATCAGACATTTCCGAGAGGAGGTTGACGGTTATGTTCATGGAGGGACTCACCGAGCCTATTCGTGGTTGGGTCAAGGCATTTGATCCACTGTCTCTTCAGGATGCTATGAAGAAGGTGAGAAACATGGAGTTGGTTGCCCCTAAAGCAAAATTTCAGTCAAAGCCTTTTTCAAGCAAGGATAATAAAAAACCATTCCTTAAGAATTTTGATCAGCAGAAGAAAGAGACCCCAGGAGGAGATAGAGAGTCCTTGAATGACTTAAGAAAGAGGAATTTATGTTACTCTTGCAAAGAGCCTTGGGCCCTAGGGCATAAGTGTGCTGATAAGGGAAAAAATAGACAACTTGAGGCCTATTCACATGATGAATCAGAATCAGAAGATTTTGATCAGCAAACTGAAAATTTTGATTTGGATGTAGAAGAGCATGAGGAGACACCTGAGGATGAGCCTAAGGGTGAGGCAAAGGGAGAGACAAAAGGGGAGATGATTGTGGCACAGTTGCATAGCTTCCAAAGGAATGATTCCTTGAGGATACATGGTGTTCTTAAGGGACAGTGTGTTACCACTTTGATTGACATGGGAGCTACACACAATTTTATTGATGAAGGCTTGGTTGCTCGTAGAGGCCTTCAAATAGAGGAGATAAGTGAATTCAAGGTTATGGTTGCAGATGGATTCACTATTGGGTGCACTAGGAAGATCTCCTAGTTATCATTTTAGTTGGGCAATTATGAAGTCAAGGATGACTTCTATGTAGTGAGTATAGGTGACACGGATATGGTCATGGGCATTCAGTGGTTGCGCTCCATAGGGGAGATTGTGCTTAATTTTCAGACCATGGAGCTCAAGTTCAAAGCAGATGGTCGTAATGTGGTGTTGAGGGGCATATCCAATGGAGGGCCTAGAGTGGTATCATATAAGCGCATGGAGAGGCTATTTCGGCATGATCAGGTGGAGTGGGCAGTAGAGTGCTTGGTTATGCCTACCATGACTGAGGAGCAGAAACGTTCATATCATCCTGATATCCAGGCTTTGCTTAAAAAGTGAAGCAAAGTTTTTAGTGACATACCTCCAGGGCAGCCACCAGATAGAGGCACAGAGCATGTTATTGAGTTAGAGGATGGGGCCAAGCCCATTATTACCACTCCATATAGACATCCTAAGAGATTTAAGGATGAGATAGAGAGGCAGATTAAGGAGTTGTTGGAGATGGGGTTTATCAGGCCGAGTAAGAGTCCGTTTGCTTCTTCTGTGGTGTTGGTGAAGAAGAAGGATGGTACATTACGCATGTGTATAGACTACAAGCCTCTCAACAAGAAGACCATTAAGAACAAGTACCCAATTTCGAGGATCGATGAGCTCATTGATGAGCTACATGGGGCTTGTTATTTCTCTAAGATTGACTTGAGATCCGGCTATCACCAGATTAGGATAAGGGAGCAAGACATAGAGAAAACCGCATTCAGATGTCACTTCGGGCATTTCAAGTATGTAGTCATGCCTTTTGGCTTGACTAATGCGCCTGCTACATTCCAGTCCTCTATGAATAGGATCTTCAATGGTCAGCTTCGCAGATATGTGTTGATCTTCTTCGATGATATTCTTGTTTACAGCAGATCATGGGCGGAGCATTTGAGACACTTGGATGAGGTTCTTGGCATTTTGGAGAGAGAGTCACTATACGCTAAAGAATCTAAGTGTGAGTTTGGTATGACGGAGCTCCTATACTTGGGTCACATTATTAGTGTAGAGGGAGTCCGTATGGATCCTGAAAAGATCCAAGCTATTCTTGATTGGCCGCCACCTACCAATTTGACACAGCTCAAGGGGTTTTTTGGTTTGTGTGGGTTCTACAGGTGGTTCGTCAAGGGGTTCTCACAGTTGGCTGCCCCACTTACAGACTTGACTAGGAAGGGGGCATTTGCATGGTCTAAATCAGCTCAGAAGGCCTTTGATCATTTCAAGCAGATCATGAGTTCATATCCTGTGTTGGCTATTCCTGACTTCTCCAAGCCATTTGTGCTTGAGTGTGATGCTTCGGGTGATGGGATTGGTGCAGTACTTATGCAGGATAAGCATCCTATTGCGTATGAGAGCAGGAAGCTGAGAGGAGGTGAGAAGAGTTATTCAATATATGATAGGGAGATGTTGGCCATTATGCATGCATTGGCCAAGTTCAGGCAATATTTGGTTGGGGGTAAGTTTATAGTTAAAACTGATCACAATAGTTTAAAATACTTTCTCAACCAAAAAGACCTCAATGATAGACAACAGAAGTGGGTGAGTAAGGTGCAAGCATATGACTTTGATATTGAGTATGTTAGAGGTAAAAATAATGTGGTAGCAGATGCTTTATCCAGGAGACCCCACTTGTGCTCCCTTACAGATATTTTCGATGACTGGAGGTATGTGATTACTGCTGATTATGCTAGAGACACATTTGCTAGCAGTGTCTTGGATGGTTCCCTTAAGGATGACAGGTATCTGGTTCGTGAGGAGATCATTTACTATAAGAACAGGATTTGGTTAGTAGCTGATTCTAAACTCAAAAAGCAGATTTTTGTTAGTTTTCATGATACTCCTATGGCTGGTCATCCGGGGTATTTCAAAACATATAGGCAGATCCATGAGATATTCTCATGGAAGGGGCTGAAGAATGATGTATTGCAGTATGTTAGGGAGTGCCACATCTGCCAACAGAATAAAAATGAAACTTCACATCCTGCTGGTTTGTTACAACCTCTTCCCATTCCAGGCCAAAAGTGGGAGAGCATTTCGATGGATTTCGTCACAGGACTTCCCAAGACCCAAGGGAAG
Source organism: Wollemia nobilis (assembly GCA_028583015.1). NCBI lineage: Eukaryota > Viridiplantae > Streptophyta > Pinopsida > Araucariales > Araucariaceae > Wollemia > Wollemia nobilis. Next base: position 287,737 of record JAQPPZ010003333.1, read on the forward strand.
GATTGCATATATGTGGTGGTGGATAGATTGACGAAATATACACACTTATTTGCCATTTCAACAGGGTATTCAACAACACAGGTGGTAGAGTTATTCTTTCAGGAGGTATTTAGACTCCATGGTTTGCCAAAAAGCATTGTGAGTGATAGGGACAACAAATTTATCAGCATGTTTTGGTAGGAGTTATTCAGGTTGTGTGGCACGGAGTTGACTCCTAGTACCAGTTACCATCCTCAGACGGATGGGCAGACTGAGGTGGTCAACAAATGGTTAGAAGGGTACCTACGCAATTATGCCTCGGGGTAGCAGAAGGCATGGGTTAGATGGCTGTACCTAGGGGAGTATTGCTATAACTCCTCATACCATATGTCCATCAAGATGTCTCCCTTCATGGCGTTATATGGATATGAAGCACCTAGCTTCATGGATCTATTGTTGGGAGATAGCAGGGTACCGAAGGCAAGGGATCTTCTTCAGGATTGCCAAGACATTATGCGTTCATTGAAGGATAATATTCAACATGCCCAAAATTAGTAGAAGAGGTATGCAGATCAGCATAGAGTGGAGCGCACATTTGAGGTTGGAGACTTGGTCTATTTACGTCTACAGCCTTATAGGTAGTCCTCACTAAAGAAGAGCGGTGCAGAGAAGCTCAAACCTCATTTTTATGGGCCTTTTAGAGTTGTTAGGAGGATTGGCGAGGTAGCCTATGAGCTAGAGCTTTCGGAGGGATGCAGAGTGCATAATGTATTTCATGTGTCATGCCTCAAGAAGGCACTGGGACACAATGTGGTGCCATCAACAGAGTTGCCTCCCCTTGATGAGGAAGGCAAGTTGATACTGATTCCTGAGATAGTGCTTGATTCTAGAGAGAGGACCCTCAGGTGGAGGACAGTCAGAGAGTATCTAGTTAAGTGGAAGAATCTACCTGTTGAGGATGCCACATGGGAGGGAGAGCACATACTGCAGCATCCAGACCTTCGATTGCTTGAGGACAAGCAATCTTGGGGAGGGAGGACTGTAATGTCCCCTCCTCGCTCTTGATCAGTGCCATAGCCCGTTAGCCTATCTTTGAGCTCCTGTAGGCTAGTCGGAGTAGTGCTAAGGAGTTTTGAGTCCTTTCGAGGGCTTTGTTGGGTGATTTTGATGGAGTTACTATTTATAGTAACTACTAATTTTAGCAGTGTCAACTTTGGTCTACTTCATTCCACATTTGCAGTGTTTGGGTTGCCTTATTTGATGAATTTATTCCGTTGCTAAGGTTGGGAAAAATATTTGGAAGTTATTAAAGTTACTTTTTAATTAAAAAGGGCCAAATGAAAAAAAGTAACTTTATGTTTTTAAAAAACAACGTTGTCCTACTAGGCCAAGGGGGTGGGCGCACATCCCAAGGAGGGGCGTAGGAGTTCTTAAGGCAATAAAATAATATTATTTTGAAATGTGTTTGGAGCCAAAAAACCTAAAATGAGGCGTGGGGTTTATATTGGAGTTTTGGAGCTCATTTGCATCATCTTCTTTCTGGCAACATAACAGAACTCTGTCAAATTTGCTTCAGCAATTGCAGACTTTGGATTTTGGAGACGAAAACCTCCATTGGTATCACTGGTTTTGGGGGTTAAAGGTCCTCCCTAGTCAGTTTTGGGTGTTTCTACTTCAGGGGACACAAATTTGAGCTTGATTTGCAACGGTAGGGTTTGTGATTTCGACAACTTCAGTGGGTGTTTGAGGAGATCTTCTGGGTCTTCTAGTTTTTGGTCATTTTCATCTGGGTGTGCTTCAATTTAGTGTTTTGTGGTGTGATTTGAGGGTTCTTGGAGCTGGTCGTACCATTTAGGAGTGCATTGGAGAACATGTAAAGCATTCATATCTCTTAATCCGAGAAGTTTCTCATTTTGGGTTTCCTAGCATATGTTTTCCAAGTTTGGGCGATGAGAATGGAGGCATTTTGATGAGGGTTTGGAGCTGGAGTGAATTTATTTTTTTGGTCATACCTTTTCCAGTAGGTCATACCATTACCTTGGGAAGTGTGCAATAAATTTAGTCAACTTTCGGGTGTGTTTGTTGTCCAAACATTGGTGCCTAGCTTGTACAAGATTGTTGCATTTTATGACATGTCATTCGGAGCCCGTTTGATGAAGTTATGAGCATTTTGGTGTGTTCAGTTGTGTATGGTTCATTTCCAGAATTTTGTATCGGACTTGTACTTGCATTTCTAGGTCAAAAAATTGAATAAAATAATGTTGTTTGGTGTTGGGTTTCAGTTTGTTTCATTTCAGTTTATGTTTATGCAATTTAGAGTTTTTCTTTATGCATATGTTCACACATTATAAAGCACAAAAACCCCAAAACAATTGCATATCATACCTATCAGCAAAAACATCAGAAAAGGCAAAAAAAAAAAAAATCAGACATTACAAAAACGGAAACAAAGCAAAAACCCTCAGATATTTCAGAGCAGCAAACAGGGGTGCCTATTACAATTGATGCCCTAGTTTTCCCTTCCATTATATTTTACCTTCATGATGCAATTCAAGCCACCTTTTAGATAATTGAGGGATATTCAAAGGTACAACATCTAAGTTTTAGGTTATAAAAAAAATTAGATTGAAAATATGATTAATTAGATAAATCTGCTCTCAAAATAAATAATCAATAAGCAGCATATATAAATAATTAAAGAATTCAATAGAATGACATGAATTCAATTAATTAAATTCCTTGAATTTTAAGAGGATGTCAATATACGAATCCCACAAAATGACACACTCATATTTTCAAGTTGCAATACTAAGATGTGGTCATGATTTAATCCGAGTAAGACCCATTTCAATCTCATATGACTAACTAAAAAAAGATATGCTAAAACCAAATTTAAAGTGAAATATTCATTAGAATCTATTAAACTACAAACTACTAGCTCATAAATTATCTTTTTATATGGGACAAAAGGAAGCATAAACAAATCAAACAAGGTGAACATAATAGAAATATGGAATCTACTTTGACAATACTTTGTAAACAACTCCATCAATCTTCTATAGCTCACCTATAATATGTAACCATGTGATTGTATTTTAAGCTCATAGAGTGTATACATTAAAAACCATATGATCTGCCTTGAATGCAACAATTAATTGAAAATAATGTAACTTTATAATTGATATAAAATAACACTTAACGAAAAAAAAAAAAGTTTTACATAAAATATACTAAAACATGGTTTTAAATACTAAATTAAATATATAATAATAATAATACATTCATAAACTATTTTATAAAAAATAAGCCCATAAAATTCAGATTATTGATAAAAAATAACATATTTTAGATCAGATCTTAATACCATAAATGAACCTTAATATTTAATTAAATAACACAAGTTCAACAAAAAAAAATACTCATATTTATCAACCATATTATATTTATAATTATCATGTTATTGTAAACCACTATATAATATAAATAATTGAGATTTGTATTCTTGCTTACAATAAAATTAATTATGAACCTGCCTAAGCCTCTTATCTTCAATAACTATGTATTTTCAATAACATATTCTTATACTAAAAATTGTATTCACATTCAAACCTTCTCAACAAATACACCTGATACTTGGCATGAAAATAATAACAATAACCTTAAATTTCCATCTTATAATTTATTTTTAATAATAATTTACTTTAAAAATTCAGTTAAACAAAATTAAAAAATAAGTTAAAAGATAAATACCAAACAAAAAAATATAATAACAAAATTCAAATTTTCACTGTAAACACGGTCATTGCAGCTTTTTTCACCACATTCTTTATTAATTCTCCTGTAATTTCATTGCCTGTTAATTGTTTTAAATATGCAATTTTATGTAAAAGTAAAACTTTAATTTTTATCTCCGCGTTCCGCGTTCTCTTTATTATTAAAACTTTAAATTTTATTGATTTGTTTTTATATTTTTTTAAAAAATCTTTATGACCCACGCACAGGGTTGAACAGTCTTTTCCCAACAATAACCTCATTTTGAAACTGAGAATTATACTTATTAACAGAAAATTTAACACGAAGCCACCACATACCCACTCCTTACACTCACCTTTAAATTTTAGGATTTGCTTTTATATTTTTAATAACTTCAATTTTAAACTATAAATGGAAATTAACAATGAATGAAAAATAGTAGTGAAAGTTTAACTGTGTTAAATTTCTAATGTTTTTAAAATAACTTTAATATAAATAAGGGCCATTAACATTAATGGTATTTTTAATTACTAATTTTTTTGTATATAGCATATTTGTAACATGAGGGAGAGATTTGAACCCGGGGTCTCTCGATTTCAACTAGAGAGATTTAACTACCCATTTGCTCTCCAACTTCTTTACATGAGCAGATCGAGTTCGAATTTAGGTATAAAGGATCTTCACACTTATACATGAGCAAAAGAGGGAGGAGGATGAGAGGACCTTCACCAAACACAACAAAAGAAGGGAGGATCAAAAAAGAGGATATTCTTACCAACCAAAATCAATGGAACAAAAGGAAAAGCACCTACGACGATAAAAGGAAGAAAGGGCACCAGGCCGACAAAAGATCCCTCAGATAGAGACAACCCAAAAATGAACCTCCACTCGGCGCCCCTCTAAAGTGTCCGCATTGGTCATCATGTTGAGCACCGCCGGGACGGCGCAAAAGAGCGTGACTTCGCGCAAACATCATCTTGGCTTCGAATTTGCGGAGGCAAAAGTTGGCACCTTCCACAACGGGCCAAGGGAAGCCCCAACAGAATCCACAGTAACACTGGCCGTAGATCATCGATGGCCATTGTGTACAGCCCGAGGTATAGTTGAGAACAGCCCCCTCCCACTTCACTTGTCCTACGACCATCGGATTCTGAAGTTTGAGTTTCCTTCCGCTATCAACCCCTTGTAAGTTTGAGTTGCATAAGGAAGGTTATAATTATATTCACTTTCGTGGTTTAAGAATCATCTTGCATGTAGGATTTAGAAAAGACCTTGGTGGAGTTTCATATGTAGGGTTTATTGATACCAAATTTACATCTTTTAAACAAGTCCTCATAGGTTTGATTATTCGTTCATTGGATAGAGGAGTTTAATATATTACATTTTATCAATGAGGGTGAGGGTGAGGGTGAGGGTGGGGTGGGCAGCAGTAACAACTGTTGCATAGTTACTTCTGCCCACCCCCTGCGCTTGTGTGTTGTACTTGCAACCCACCCCCACCCTCACAGCATTTGTGTGTTGTACTTACTCCCCACCCCTACCCTCACAGCCCTTGTGTGCTGTACTTGCTCCCCACCCCCACCCTCGCAGCGCTTCGAGGGTGGGGGTGGGGAGCAAGTACAGCACACAAGTGCAACACACAAGCATTTGAGGGTGGGGGTGAGGAACAAGTACAACACACAAGCATTTGAGGGTGGGGTGGGGAGCAAGTACAACACACAAGCGCATGAGGGTGGGGATGAGGAGAAAGTATAGCACATAAGTGCGGGTGGGGGTGGGGAGCAAGTACAACACACAAGTGTCTGCGTGAGTGTTGTACTTGCAAGTATTTGAGGGTGGGGGTGGGGTGCAAGTATTTGAGGGTGGGGGTGGGGTGCAAGTACAACACACAAGCGTCGTGCTTATGTGCAATGAGGGTGGGGGTGGGGAGTAATTACGACACACAAGTGTTGCACTTGTGTGTTGTACTTGCTCCCCACCCCCACCCTCATGCGCTTGTGTGTTATACTTGCTCCCTACCCTCATGCTGCGCTTGTGTGCTATACTTGCTCCCCACCCCCACCCTCATGCACTTGTGTGCTGTACTTTCTCCCCACCTCCATCCTCAAATCACTTATGTGTTGTACTTGCTCCCCACCCCACCCTCATGCGCTTGTGTGTTGTACTTGCTCCCTACCCTCACGCTGCGCTTGTGTGCTATACTTGCTCCCCACCCCCACCATCATGCACTTGTGTGCTGTACTTGCTCCCCACCTCCACCCTCAAATCACTTGTGTGTTGTACTTTCTCCCCACCCTCGTACTTTCTCCCCACCCCCACCCTCAAATGAGGGTGCAACACTTATGTGTTGTACTTGCTCCCCACCCCCACCCTCAAATCACTTGTGTGCTCTACTTTCTCCCACCCCTCACCCAGCACTTGTGTGTTGTACTTGCTCCCCACCCCCAACTTCATTTGTGGGGAGCAAGTACAGCACACAAGTGCTGCACTTGTGTGCTGTACTTGCTCCCCACCCTACCCTCATGCGCTTGTGTGTTGTACTTGCTCCCTACCCTCACGCTGCGCTTGTGTGCTATACTTGCTCCCCACCCCCACCCTCATGCACTTGTGTGATGTACTTGCTCCCCACCTCCACCCTCAAATCACTTGGTTGTACTTGCTCCCCACCCCCACCCTTAAATGAAAGTGCAACACTTGTGTGTTGTACTTGCTCCCCACCCCCAACCTCAAATCACTTGTGTGCTCTACTTTCTCCCCACCCTCACCCAGCACTTGTGTGTTGTACTTGCTCCCCACCCCCACCCTCATTTGTGTGGAGCAAGTACAGCACACAAGTGTTGGGGGTGGGGGTCGGGAGCAAGTACAACACACAAGTGCTAGGGGTGGGGAGCAAGTACAACACATAAAGGGTGGGGAGCAAGTACAACACATAAGTGTTGGGTTTGGGGAGCAAGTAAAGCACACAAGTGCAGCACTTGTGTGCTGTACTTGCTCCCCAAACCCAGCACTTGTGTGTTGTACTTGCTCCTCATCCCCACCCTCAAATGCACTTGTATGCTATACTTGCTCTTGTGTGCTGTACTTGCTCTCCACCCCCAGCACTTGTGTGTTGTACTTGCTCCCCATCCCCACCCTCAAATGCACTTGTGTGTTGTACTTGCTCCCCACCCCCAGCACTTGTGTGTTGTACTTGCTCCCCATCCCCACCCTCAAATACACTTGTGTGTTGTACTTGCTCCCCACCCCCACCCTCATTTGTGTTGTACTTGCTCCCCACCCCCACCCTCATTTGTGTTGTACTTGCTCCCCACCCCCCACCCTCATTTGTGTGTTGTACTTGCTCTGAGGTGGGGAGAAAGTACAAAGGTGGGGAGAAAGTACAACACACAAGTGTAGTACTTGTGTGTTGTACTTGCTCCTCACCCCCACCGTCAAATGAGGGTGGTGAGGGTGAGGGTGGAGAGCAAGTACAACACACAAGTGCAACACTTGCTATATAGCACACAAGCGCAAGTATAACACACAAGCACAATGTGAGGGTAGGGAGCAAGTACAACACATAAGCATTTGAGGGTGGGGATGGGGAGCAAGTACAACACACAAGTGATTTGAGGGTGGGGGTGGGGAGAAAGTACAACACACAAGTGCTAGGGGTGGGGAGCAAGTACAACACACAAAGGGTGGAGAGTAAGTACAACACACAAGTGCTAGGTTTGGGTAGCAAGTACAACACACAAGTGCAGCACTTGTGTGTTGTACTTGCTCTCCAAACCCATCACTTGTGTGTTGTACTTGCTCCCCATCCCCACCCTCAAATGCACTTGTATGCTATATTTGCTCTTGTGTGTTGTACTTGCTCCCCACCCTCAGCACTTGTGTGTTGTACTTGCTCCCCACCCTCAAATGCACTTGTGTGCTGTACTTGCTCCCCACCTCTAGCACTTGTGTGTTGTACTTGCTCTCCATCCCCACCCTCAAATGCACTTATGTGCTGTACTTGCTCCCCCACCCCAAAGACTTGTGTGTTGTACTTGCTCCCCATCCCCACCCTCAAATGCACTTATGTGTTGTACTTGCTCCCCACCCCCAGCACTTGTGTGTTGTACTTGCTCCCCATCCCCACCCTCAAATGCACTTGTGTGTCGTACTTGCTCCCCACCCCCACCCTCATTTGTGTTTTACTTTCTCCCCACCCCAGCCCTCATTTGTGTTGTACTTGCTCCCCAACCCCACCCTTATTTGTGTGTTGTACTTGCTCCTCACCCCTACCCTCAAATGAGGGTGATGAGGGTGGGTGTGGGGAGCAAGTACAACACACAAGTGCAACACTTGTGTGCTGTAATTGCTTGCCACCCTCACCCTCATTGCACACAAGCATGACGCTTATGTGCTATACTTGCTCCCCACCCTTTGAGGGTGGGAGTGGGGAGCAAGTACAACACACAAGTGATTTGAGGGTGGGGGTGGGGAGCAAGTACAACACACAAGTGTTGGGGGTGGAGAGCAATTACAACACACAAAGGGTGGGGAGTAAGTACAACACACAAGTGCTGGTGTGGGGAACAAGTACATCACACAAGCGCAATGCTTGTGTGCTGCACCTATATGCTATACTTGCTCCCCACCCTTTGAGGGGTGGGGGGTGGGGAGCAAGTACAGCACACAAGTGCAGCAAGTACAACACACAAGTGCAGCACTTGTGTGTTGTATTTGCTGCACTTGTGTGTTGTACTTGCTCCCCACCCCCACCCTCATGTTGCACTTGTGTGTTGTACTTGCTCCCCACCCCCACCCTCATGCGCTTGTGTGCGGTACTTGCTCCCCACCCCCACCCTCGAACCACTTGTGTGTTGTACTTGCTCCCCACCCCACCATCAAATGTAGTATTTGTGTGTTGTACTTGCTCCCCACCCCCACCCTCATGCTGCACTTGGTTGTACTTGCTCCCCACCCCCACCCTCATGCGCTTGTGTGTTGTACTTGCTCCCCACCTCCTGTATCGCTCCAAATTTTTCGCACCCTTACCTTCAGGCTATAGGATCCACGCCCGGAAGGGGGATGTGAAAAGGATGGGACAATACCTCGGACTGAGAGGCCTTGCGAAGGTCCCGCCTCTCGGGGGAGGTGTATAAAGGTGAATTTTCGATGGATGGTGGGTTCACCAGGAAACTTTTGAATGGCAGTTTCCACGCCTAGGTTGAGAGAGTGTTTGATGTGTTCATTTTTATGTTTGATCATTCAACTCCTAGGTTTGGCCAAATGAATCTAAACTGTTCTATATGAAATGCAGATTTAAATGAATACAGAAAATAGAATTAAACAGAGAATACAAGAAATATACTAGATTAAAAAGCCATATCTGATCCGGATGTCTGATGGAGGTTCTGATTTTTGAAGCAGTCAAGATCGCCTCTGATATGACAGGATCGTCTGAGATCAGACAAGATCGTCTGAGATCTGACGAATTCGTCGGACGAATTCGTCAGAGACCTGCAATCAGAGAAATAGATACAAAATACCGAAATGCAACTATTCCAACAGAGGGCAATGATGTAGAATGACAACAATAATATTAAACTGATAATTATAAACAAAAATATGAGTGCATTACAATGATTTAATGACAAATTATGATTTTATTATGCATTAAAACTATATGGGTGAACTCCAAGATGCAGAACAATAAGGAATAACCATAGAATTAACTAAATGCAGAATAATGCAGCAGAAAAGGGTGAAGAAATGCAAACTCTGGGCATTGATTTCCCCCAATGTTGACTGTAGTCGAAATAGTCTACAGAATACGAAATCGTCTCTAATTGCAACGTGATCGTCCGAGATCGTATAGGATCGTCTGTGACGATCTGAGCTTGCTCCGGCTGAAAACAATGAGGTTCCTGCAAGAAAAATTAGAAAGGCACAAATGCAAATGATAATTCAGGGTATTCTAACGCACACAAAGATCAAATTACAGGGGAATTCAGCCAGGGGAAAGTCAAGGGGAGGGCCTAAGATTAAATAGGCATAGGAAGGAGGTTGGGAGGTTGGAGATCATCCCAATCTGGGAGATCTCCAACGGGGAAGGTCTCTAACGGCGCAGACACGCTTTTGCCCCGGTTAGAGATGCCGTTGAAATAGAAGCTAATTTTGAAAAATTAGTTTTGGGACGAAATCGTCTGGACGTTCTGCTCCAGACGAATTCGTCCGATTTGAGGCGATATCGTCTGATCGGCGATGATATCATCCAACGGTCACAACAAATCCTAAAAATGGCGCGAAAAACAAGGGGAGCGGGTAAAAGGCTGTTTAACGGGCAATTTGGGGTTGAAATTCAAATTTTAATATTTTATCTTTTTACTAAGGTTTAACCGTGCCAATTTTAGGGTGCTACATTTTGCCCCCTCTTTAGCGAATTTTTTGAAGAAAATGCGTTAAAGACGAGTTTTTCCCATTTTACGAGAAAGCAAAAATATACTCAATTTTTTAGACGACGATTCTTGGTCGAATCGTACGAATGTTGACTATGGTGCCCCCTCCGTGTTTTTACCCAAATCGAACGTTTGAGGTAAAAACGCGAAAAAGCAAAATTAAAATGTTGTTGGTTTTGAATAAAATTAAGAAAAATAGGGAAAACCCTAATTCATTTTTACTATTCATTATTACTGTTCCAGAGGTCTGCAAAGAGAAAAATGGTGGAGACAACGCACAGAGCGACAGAGGTCCGGCACGGACTACGGGTAAGGATCTAATCCTAGTAGATTAGGTTTAATTAATCTTTGTGCAATTCTTGTGATTTAAATTTGATTGTTTGGGGCATCGCGACCATTTTTAGGCCGTCGACGTCGTCGGGACAAAATCGTCCCGATTTCGTCGAAATCGTCCCTAAATCGTCGATTTCGTCTGACGGCGAAATCGGTGAATTAGGGGCGATTTCATCCAACAAGGGGCGATTCCCAAGTTGCGAAATCGGAGACGATTTCATCCTCACAAAGGATGATTTTGCCCAATGTTGGACGATATCATCCAATGGTGGATGATATCATTTTAAACTTGATTTTAAGTTGTTTAATTTGAATGATTTATTAATGATTTTGTTGTTTTATTGTTTGTTTTGTAGAAGGGATTACTAAAGAGCCAGGGAATGGAAATACGATGGGCTAAGAGATGACATAGCCGCACTTGACCAGGCAGAGCGTGACCGACTTGGATAGGTCGGTCTACAACATGTGGCAGAGATGCCACAAGTACCGACTGACATAGGGCTACTGACAACCCTAGCAGAGAGATGGTATCCGGGGTCGTCCTGCTTTCGGTTACCGATAGGGGAGATGGCTCCCACTCTAGAGGACGTATGGAGGATCATGAGGATCCCCATACAAGGACGGTTGATGATGCCTAATGGCCAATCAGGGCCAGGCGATGATGAGGCTCACGGGAGACCCGAGCTTCACCCTGGAGAAGGGCGGAGTGAACATCGAGTCGCTACGGCAGATGCCTGGGGCATCTAGACTGACACGGGTTTTGGCAGGAGTTGTCGGTGGCTTGTTGTTGTGCCACCAGAGCGGATGCAGACTACCATGGATGCTCTCAGACATAGTCTACGACATGAGAGACCACGGGCATAGATTTGCATGGGGCAGCTTTGTGCTATGCCGCTTGTATAGGATCCTGCATGGGGTCGTATACAAGGGAGGTCGATGTCTGGTTTTGACATCGCTGCTGCAGGTTTGGTGCTGGGAGCACATTGCGATGCGGAGGCCGATAGGGCTCCCACTGATAGGGGTTGACCGGGAGAGGCCCCGAGTTTTCTATTGGTGGCTACAGAGGGGGTCACATCGATGGATAGATCTGTCGATGTCACGGAGGTTGCTAGACGACCTCATCCCGGACCAGATCACCTGGAGGCCATGGCGAGAGCACCCCGGGTGGGCAGAGGATGGGCAGGAGCTGGCTCGCATCAAGCGAGTCTACTGGCTGAGGATGGAGCGAGGAGAGGTAGAGCTCCACCGCTATGATCGAGTACTATGACAGTTCGGTCTACAGCAGGGGATCCCTTCTCTCAGGGATTATGAGTACTCTCGGACTATTCGGGATAATACCACACTAAGCGGGGCTCCAGATATGCAGCGATTTTGGAGTCAATATGCGGGCGATGCCCCCATCCAGCCAATGGATGGTGACGATGCTAGGGTTGCGGATGGCTATGATGCCTGGTACATAGGCATCCGCCCTCCTCGGATGACGAGGGTGCAGGGTCCGATGCACGCGGTTGTGCGACGGATGGGGAGGCGATGACAGGCTGCTATTGAGGCAATGCGGGGTCACGAGGGGAGAGAGCAGTGGCGGATCCCATAGGAGAGATGCCAGAGGATGGCATGGGCTCCACAGAGGCCATGGGAGACAGGACGGAGGGAGGAGGGACTCCCTTCACAGTAGGGTGAGAGACCACCATCGCCTGATAAGGGCAAGGGTGTTGACACAGGGGAGAGCAGCGAGACAGTGGCTCTCCGAGCTGAGGTTGCCCGCCTCCGGGCTCAGGTGCAGACATTGCAGGATGAGGCTACACGGCTTAGAGCTCGGGGTGGAGGGGTGAGCAGGGATGATCTATCATGGTCTATTGCTCAGACCGCATTCTACCAGGGGTTATACTATCACATGGTTCCAGAGAACCAGAGGGTACCACTGCCAGCCCCTATTGCAGAGCCGGTCATGATGGGATCGGCGAGGACATCCTCACGATCGACGACGAGGACCCGAGATACAGCCCGGACCTCTATGGGACCACCTCCTCCATGGCAGGGTGGGGGAGGAGATGAGGCTGAGAGCTCGAGAGCTTCTCGAGGCTAGGTGCTAGAGATTTATAGATTTTGAGAGATTTGTTGAGAGGATTGAGTATGCCAGGGTAGAGATTGTGGCATACCAATCCAGCTTTGATATGATGTATATAATTTTTTGATATATATATATATGATCTTGTTTCTGATGATATGACTTGTTCATATGTTGTTATGATGCTTTAATGTTTGAATTGTTTGTTGATTGGATTGATGATTCATGTAATTATGTCGTTTGAGATAGTATAATTTGATGTCATGCTATAAGATTTTAAATGAAATAATCTGATGTAAACAATTGGTTGTGGTGGTGTGATTTGATAAAAGAAATAAAAGGGACTTCTAACAATAATTTCAAAGGACATTGTCGTTGTTATAGACCATTTCATGGAGTCGTCGCTCACTCGGTCGTCAAGCTAATCCCAGTATAGAAATATTGTTAAAAGTAAAAGAGTGCTTAAGAGACTGTCTTAAGACTTTGTGTTGTGATGATAGAAATGATGATGGTTTGATGATTTGTTTTCAGATTTTCATAAAAAATAGTATGCATGAGATATTAAAATATGATTTTTCTAGGCATAAATTCCTAAGTGTGATAAAATTTTGAACAATTCCTTAGAATTTATACCATGGTTGCAATATTGAATTTGAACATAATGTCATGAAATAGAATAAGTGTTCGTTTGTTTGTAAAGTATAATTGTGTAACATAATGATGCAAGTCAAATGTTTTGATGAATTTGTTTTTAAAATAAATGGAACATAAAATTAGAACAATGGTTTGCGCTAGGCATAGAATTATAGGTATAGACTTATACCATCATCGCGAAATCCAAAGAAGAAAATAGATTGTTTTAGTTTTATTGCAAGATTAATTTATGATTTTTGTGAAAAATAATAATATGAAAATTTTGTTTGAAATTATTATTTTGAGATTTTGACTTTGTAAAAAGGTGTATGTAATTGCGTTGATACAAACAACAAATTCTGAAATAAAAGGATAAAATTATTCCGAAAAGAATTACAGAAATATTTTAAATTATCTCAAAGAGAAATATAGATTTATAAGGAATCCTCATGTGCAAATGTGAATTCATTACCGATCTTGATTTATCATAATGATACAAAATCTCTCAAATACAAATGTGTGTGCGATTGTATTATTCATTCACCAATTTTGAGCAAGATAATTTGATACAAGTAATTTGCCTTGACCAAATGAATGTTCGTTGACCATGATTTATATGCATGTAACCGTACTCAGACTACTATGTAAGTTAGGGTATCAAGAGCTAGCTAATCCATAAGCTGATAGAGGTCTATACAAAAGAAGGTCGCTAATGTGACGGACATATCGCCACGCTAGGGATTACCCAAGGCCAAGCGGGTTGGGCACAAACCACCTGTTATGGGGCTTACCTCACAGTTTTCGAATAATTGAGAATTCCAGGGATTCAAGCTCATTCACCCTTCTTTTCTTTTCAAGGGGTAGGGAAAGGATTTTATTGCATTTTTGCTTTTGCGTTTCTCTTTTGCTTCTTTTTTCTCTTTTTTTTTTTTGTACTTTTTGTTGCTTGATACTGAGATAATGCTGAAATATTGTTGTGATGATTCAAATAACCTTTTTCTTTTTCTCTTTTCTTTGAACTTTTTCTTTTCTTCCTATGCTAGGGATACTTGCTCGGATTAGCTGTAGAGCAAGGGATTTTTATTCTAGGTAGGGGTGAGCTTGTCCTTTTGTCAATTCTCAAAGATTCTAGACCATGTGCATGATAGGATAGCAAGGGAAACTTTTCGCTCAGGAAACCAGTTCTACTATGTAGCATCATATCGAATTTGCAATGAAATCATTTTAATGTGAAAATATATACTTAGTTCAAGTAAATAACAAGATCAGTTCTCTATGCTCAAAACTTTATTTAATTCAACTGTGGACTTTGATATAAGAGAGATTAATAATCATACCAAATAAAATCAAGATATTTATTCATGTGAATGTGAAAGTGTGGGATTCCAAATAAATGCTAATTTATCCAAAATAACTGAAAATATAACTGCAATACTTCACAGTTTAAGAAGTACAAAACAAAAGATGTTTTTGAAGATTTTGATGATTTTGAATGTTTTTAATTTTAAGTGATGAATTAAAAGAAATACAAGATAATTGTTTTTGAAACGTTTTAAAGAAGTGACTAAAAGGAAATAATATGCAAACAAATATATACAATGATGAAATGACCAATTTTTATGCATAGTAACGTTTAAGATGCATAATGTTCATAGGTTCTTTAAGTTCTTTACCATCCAAGGTAGATAATTTGTATGCTCCTGATCCAAATTTAGCAGTGATGACATATGGTCCAAGCCAGTTGGGCTCAAATTTACCTTTAAGATTTGTAGTTGCATTAGTATTTTTTTGATTTTCTTTTAAGACAAGGTCACCGATCTCAAAGGATCGAGGATGAACTTTCTTAAGATATGCTCTCTTAAGCTTGTTTTGGTAGGCGCGAAGATGCTCCAAAGCATTGATGCACTTTTCATCTAGAAGTTCTAGCTGACTAAATCTGCCAACGAGATATTCATCCCCTACTTCAGTATCTTGAAGTAGTAGAGCTAAAGAAGGAACTTCTAATTCAAAGGGAAAAATGGCTTCAGCACCATAAACCAAGACAAAAGGTGAAGTTCCAGTGGGGGTTCGAACACTAGTTCGATAGGCCCACAAAGCAGGATATAACTGAATGTGCCAATCTCGACCGGTTTTATTGACCAATTTTTTGAGAATTTTGATTAAGGTTTTATTAGATGCTTCTGCTTGACCATTACCCTGAGGATAATAGGGAGTGGACCAACGATGTTGAATTTTATATTTTTGACATAGTTTCTTGACATCTTTATTTTTGAAACAAGTTCCATTATCGAAAATGAGATTGGCAAGAATTCCAAACCTACAAATAATTTGATTAAAAATAAACTTGGAAACTTGTGTTCGGCAAAAACAAAGAAACCCACCCCAAAAAAAGTGGGCGGTTATGATGAATTTGTGTCCATCGGATGACACAGGGTTGATTTTTCCAATAATGTCGAGGCCCCATTTTGAAAAGGGCCAAGGAGATGAAATAGCCTGTAGTTCTTGTGCAGGTGCATGGACAAGGTCAGCATGTTTTTGGCACTTGTCGCAATGTCGCACATAATTATGTGCATCATTTTCCATGGTAGGCCAAAAATATCCTATCCGAAGGAGTTTCTTAGCAATGGCGCTACCACTAAAATGTCCCCCACAAGATCCATTGTGGGCTTCATTTAAAGCTGATCTAGATTCTTCTAGATTCAAACATCTCAATAAGATGCCTTCAAAAGATCTTCTGTACAAGGTATTACCAATAATCACAAAGCGACTTGCTTGTCTACGTAATAACCTACGCTGGTTGCTAGTACAACCATCAGGGAAGGTTCCTTTTTGCAAAAAATTAAATATATCAGTATACCATGGTGCAGGAGTTGTTTCGTTGATGAGAAACACATCCAAAGGTTCTAAGCATGATTTTCTTGAAGCGGGTTCCTGGAGTCGATGAATAATGATGGTAGCATATTCATCATCTAACTCCAAGGGTAAAAGAGATGCAGCTGTAGCCATAGCGTCAACCGCACGATTGCTAGTTCGAGGAATAGCTTCCAAAGTAACTTGATCAAACAAGGATAATAACTACAAAACATATGCTTTATATGGGCATAATTTATCATCTCTAGTCTAATAAACATCATTGATTTGGTTTATGACAAGTTGGGAGTCATCGAAAACCAATAAAATTTTGATTTTCAATGCCAAGGCAGCTCGTAATCCAAGGATAAGAGCTTCATATTCAGCAGTGTTATTGGTGCAAGAAAATGTTAATTTGAAGGACAGAGGTATAAGATGTTTTTGTGGAGATATTAAAATAATACCCGCACCAGCCCCACTCATGCATCGGGCTCCATCAAAGTATAAGGACCATTGCTCTGAATGGTCTGCCTCTAGTTTAAGGCATTCATCAAGAAACTCAATGATGAGGGGATGAGTAGATTCTAAGGGTGCAGCAGCTAATTGATCTGCTATGATTTGACCCTTAACAGAATTTTGTCCTATAAACGTGAGTTCAAATTCGCTTAGCGCAAGAACCCACTTAGCTGTGCGACCAGATAAATATGGTCGACTCATGAGATATCGCAAAGGGTCGAATTTGGCAATAACATACATTTTCTGACTGAGCATATAATGTCATAGTTTTTGTGTAGAAAATACGACTGCTAGACATAATTTCTCTAATATGGTATATCGAGTTTCATAACTGATTAAGGTTCTGCTAATATAATAATTAGCACGTTCTTTCTTCTCATCATCAAGCTGAGCTAACATAGCTCCTAAGGCGGAATCAGAAGCAAAAATGTACAAGATAAAAGGACGATCAGATCTAGGTGGGGAAAGCACTGGTGGTTTGAGGAGATATTGCTTAAGGAGTTCAAATGCTTCTTGGCATTCGTCATCCCAATGAAAAGAGACATCTTTCTTAAGAAGCTTAAGAAAGGGTCCAGTTTTGTCCGCCAACTTGTCAATGAAGCGGCGAATAGCTTGAAGCTTACCTTGTAAACTTCGTAATTCTGATATATTTGTGGGTGTGGGCATATCTGTGATAGCCACGATCTTGAGAGGGTCAATTTCAATGCCACGTAAAGAAACTATAACCCCTAATAATTTACCGGACTTAACTCCGAATATGCATTTAGCTGGATTTAGTCGGATAAGATATTCCCTTAACCGATCAAATACTTTTCTTAAGTCATTTAAATGATCATCTTCTTTGATGGAACGAGCTATGATATCATCTACATAATCATGTAGGATATCATGCATCATATCATGAAAGATATAAGTCATAGCTCGTTGATAGGTTGCACCTGCATTCTTTAAGCCAAATGGCATCACTTTCCAACAAAAGGTTCCCCAAGGGGTAATAAAGGCTATTTTGGCCTGATCTTCAGGAGCTATCCTGATCTGATTATAACCGGAAAATCCATCCATTAAGGATATCATTCCGCTTCCAGCAGTAAAGTCAATGATTTGATCCATATTGGGAAGAGGAAAATCATCTTTAGGGCATGCAACATTAATGTCTCTAAAATCGGTGCAAACCCTAACTTTAGTGGCTTCTTTCTTAGTTACTGGAACTACATTTGAGATCCATTCGGCATAATCAATAGCTTGTATAAAAATGACTTTCAACAGCTTTTTCTAGTTCTCCTTTGACTAGTAAGGCCACTTTAGGATGCATTTTTCTGAGTTTCTGTTTAACGAGTTTAGCATCCTGGATGGACTACTAGATGATGCATAACTACGGAAGGGTCCAAACCTGGCATGTCTTCATATGTCCAAGCAAAGACATCTTCGTAGTCTTTAAGAAATGAAATGTATTTATCTTGTTTTTCTTGACTCAATTCTGATCCAATATTGATTATGTGAGGGTTATGTTCGGTTCCAATGTTAATTTTTATAACGTTTTCAACTTCCATATGTAAATCTCTCTCAAAATTAGGTGGGGCGGATGAAACACCTAATTCTTGTAATTCTTCCAAGGTTAGCTTGGATAATTCGTCTTGAGGAGTCGAGGCCTCAAGCTGGGCTATACTAGGTATAGAGCCATCAAAATAAAATTCGTTATGTAACATTTCCTCAACGGAGACATCATGGAAAATATCCCCTTCCAAATCTTCATCGGAGTCGGCAATCATTTCAGGGTAGGCTATGGATAGCATATTACAGGTAAAAGAATTATTCTTTGGGCATAAAGAATCTTGTTTATCTAGATAATCTTGATAACATACGAGATGATCATCATCCTCAAATGGAAAGGGCTGACCCTTACTAGGAAATAGGCCCACACCACATCGGGCAGGCCACGGTTCTACCTCAAAAGGTTCTTTCATACCATTTTGGAAAGGTCCCAAACCTTTCCCTTTATATCCCAATTTAAGCATTATGGGTTTAGCTTTAAGATAATCATTAGAAAAATAGCATCTAGCATATCCATCACAATGTGTCTTAATATTCCTGGGTATTCTTCCCCAATCATATCCTTTATAAATAAAAGCACAACTCCCGACTTGGTAGATACTTCCCATAGGTTGTGGGAGACCCAAGGTACGAGGAGAGGGTGGGAGTTTATTTAAAAGGAGGGAAGTCTGCATGGCAGTGTTGGCTTCTTCTGATATAAGAATTTTAGATAAATCGGGTAAGAGCTCATCAGTAAGAGCATAAGAGGTAGAAGGAACATTTCCTACATCGTCGGGTGTAGAAAGGATGCCAGTAGTGGATGTGGATGTCATGGTGATATTGACGGGTGAATCTATAGGTATGGAAGATATAGGAGTAAGACAAGAAGCATTGGTTGTCGATTTAGGATCTTGTCGAGGTCCTAATGTGGTTGGTTCAGAAGATGGTTGAGCTGTATGTATAGGTGTAGTTGAAAGAGTAGATGATGTTATGGGTGTGTGTTTCACACGTTTGGATGGATGATAAGAACTAGGATGTGTGGATGACAAGGCAGGGCAAAATTGAACTCCAACAGGTTCTGCCAAAGCACACATATCAAAAGGTCTAGGATCACCATGAATGGTAACCAACTGGTTTTTAAATTCGAATTTAACACACTGATGTAAGGTGGAGGGAACCGCTCGCATCGCATTGATCCAAGGGCGACCCAGAAGTATATTGTACGATGCAGGGCAATGTACAATAAACATGGTCGTATCTAAGGTTCTAGGACCAACTTGCAAGGGTATAGTAATGACTCCACACGTTTCTTGTGTCTCGTCATTGAAGGCTTTTATAATCATATCAGTTCTTTTCATTTCATCACTTCTAAACCCGAATCGTTGGTAGAAGTCAAAAGTGCATATGTTTAAAGATGAACCATTATCAATCAAGACTCATTTAACAACTACATCTCCAATTAGGGCAGTAATATATAAGGGGTTATCTTTATGTAAACTATGTTGCGGGATATCTTTATCTCGAAAGTCAATACAATCGACTTCTCTAGTGATGATAGTATTGGCCATGGCTTCAGGTTGAATGTTTTGTGGTACCATCATTTGGCTCAATGTAAGCATTAATTCATCCCTATGTGTAGGAGAAGATCTTAATAGGTCCAAAAGGGAAATTCTGGTTGTAGTATTGGATAATTGTTCATTAATATTGTAAGGAGGTTTAGGTTGAACATTAGATGCATAATTCCCTTTATTGGGATTTTTCAAAACAAATGGGGTTGATCCATCATTTTGAGTTTGATCCTGTTGAGAAGTTTGAGCCTGTTGTCTGGTAACGGCTCCGATGGTTCCTACAATATTATTTTGAGGATGATGAATAGGTCTTGGTCTAGCATTTATAGCTTGTTCATTAGAAAGGAACTGATGAGAGGAGGGTCGAGTAGTAACTCTTCTAGGAAATGGTTCTTCTGGAACCATAGAACTGGTGATAGGTTGAATAGGATCTGATTCATCTTCAGAACTATTCGATTGATTTGAAGTGATTTCCATGTCACTTTTAGTCTCATATTCAGTGTCACTAAGATCAAGTGTCTGAATATTATGTAGAGGTCTGGTCGTAACTATGGATAAAGTTGTGTCAAATATTTGAGGATCATGAACAGGTAATTGTCCACTAATAGTCCCTACATATCGGGTAGGAGGAGGAACATTATGATGCTCAATTTGATTGGCCACCTCTTTACCATGTTTTGGTAAAGGATGTTGAAATATGTCCAATGATTGATTGGCATTCTGATTCTGATTTTGGGGAATGCTCTTTTGAGCGTTATTGGAAGGATTTTGTTTAGGTTGGAAGGCTTGCACCTCCATCTCATTATTATCAATCAAATCTTGTATTTTATGTTTTAATATTTTACAAGAGTTGGTAGCGTGTCCAGGTCCTCTATGAAAATCACAATGTAAATCAGCTCTGTATCCGGGTATAGTTGGATCAGGTTCCCGGATAGCTGGTAATTGGATCAAGCCTCGTGCTAGTAATTGCGGGAGAATGGTTGATAAAGGTTGATTTAACCTAGTAAATTCTCGGGGTGGTTTATCAGGAGGTTTCAAGATAAACTTCTCTATTGTTTTCACAGTGTTAACATTAGCAATGTTTCTGCTATCAGTGACTCCGTCACCCACAACTTGTTTATTTTTGTATTGATTTCTGGATGTTTTCTCATCATCTTTCCTTTTGAGCTGACCTCTTCTAATGAGAGCATCTTCCACCCTTCGAGCTAAGTCTATAGCTTGATCGAAGGTAGTCAAAGTAGCAATTGATAATTCATAGGATAGTTGTTCTTGTAAATTATTGATAAAAATATCCAACATCTCCCGATAAGGTAACACAAAGTGTAATTTTCCTATCAACTGTCTCCATCGAGCTAAGAAGTCAGCAAAACACTCATCTTTGTCTTGTTTTAGGTTGTACAAATCTTTAATGGTTACATGCCTTTCGATATAGGCACTAAATTGATGCACAAAAGACTCAGCGGTCTCTTCAAAATTTCTCAAAGAATGAGTAGGTAATTGATAATACCATTCCAATGCCATCCCCCCTAAGCTTTTCGAGAACATTTTTAGTAATAGCAAATCATCATGTGATATGTCATGACATGCTATCCTAAACATACGAAGATGCTCTATGGGATCTTCGGTTCCTTTATATATAGGTAGGACAGGCATAGGAAAGTGTTTGGGATATGGTTGTGCTACAACTATAGGATCTAGAGGTTGACTACACATCTCTCGATAATTGTATGAGGGACGGTAGGGATCTATTTGGTCCATGCGAGAGACTAACTATTTCACCATGGCTTCCAAATTACCAGTTTGTCCACCATATTGGTTTGGTGGAGCATGAGTATGGGATTTGTGAGCATATGATGGCGGGACATAAAGATTAGATGCTATATTGCTATTGTGTAAAGTGTTGATAGGAAGGGTATTATGAAGAAGTTTTGAAGTTGTATTATGTTGTATCCCGGATTGTTGGAAATTGATGTTTGGCTTGTTTTTAGGTTTTTGTCGATTTGAAGCATATTGATCAATAGTTTGGCGAAATAAAGTAGTGAATGAAGGTCTCTTTTGTGTGGGAATGATTTTAGGCTCAATAACAAGTTCCTTAGGAGGTTGGGTAACCTGTTGTTTTTGCATGTTCTGAATTATAGTGGCCATATCCATATTGGATGGTCCAGCTTTATCACTTTCTTGATCAACGAAGGACAAGGGATTAGTGTGCATGTTAAATCCTTCTTCTAGGATTGCTTGAGTTTCACTAATTTGTCCCCTATCAAGACGAACTGCCATATTAAGAGCACCAATATTATTATTGAAGAATTTCCAGAAATGATCTATGTTATCAAAAGTAACAGTTCCGTCTGGAGCCATTCTAGGGGATGAGGATCCTTCCTCTCTAACATTTTCTTGTTGTTCATTTTCTTCAACCAGACTCATCTTCCGGTCTGTTCTAGAGTTTCTCCTTCTGGAATTGGATCCTCAGGAAGGGCATTTGATTTTTTTGTTTTCTTTCCTAACCAATCTTCTTCTTCTTCTTCTTCAGTTTGTTTACCATTCCTAAGTCTAGTCATTGTGCTTAAACTTAGATTTCAGAAAATATATAATAATATATATATATATATATATATATATATATATATATATATATATGCAACAAGCTTAAGAGGTATATATTTTAATTATATACCTACTATAATACTTAAAATAAAATATTTTGATTTTGTTATGTTTTTGTTTTTTTTTTTTTGTAACAATATTATAAAGATAACAAACAACACACTAAATGCAAGAAATAATAATAATGAAAGCAATGATCTAGTTTTCTATAAACAATTTATAAATATCATTAATGGGCTCAAGTTCTTCAGGAGTCATGAAATGTTCTTCTTCAAATTGGAAATTTTCTTTCAAGAATTTGACAAAAAGTGCTATAGTGATATTATCTCGTTTCAGACTCTCTGATTGGTAGAAGTAAAGCTCGTGGCAATACTCTCGATATAACACAGCTCTAGGAACTCTCCTCCACCTTTCCCTATCTGTAAGAACGACCTCTTGATCTTCTACATGACCTAGGAATTGGTGTACAATAGTTGCATTCTCGAGGTATTCCTCGAAGGTGTACAATTCTGAAGACACAAGAGCTCTTCTATCTGCTAACCACCTATGGCAAGCTCTCTGAAGTTCATGATAAAAAATGAGTTGATGAGGATCCAGGATTCTATCTAGGACAAACCTCTTGATTTGTTTAAGCTCTGTTGACCTAGATGAAATGATACCTAGTCTCCTATCAAGTTCGTCCCACAAAAGTTGGTTTCTATCTGTTTCAGGCACACTAAGCACAAAATTAATTTCTATGGCTGCTAATTGGTTTTCAACATTTATAGTAACTGCTAGTCTTTTCTTAGGAGCTACCATCTAAACATGATATGCAACTTAGTAGTTTTCTAATGATTTTAAATGCATCTATTTTTTTTTTTTTTTTTTTTTCAGAAGGTTTTAGTTTCACGTCGGGTTCACCAAAATGTATCGCTCCAAATTTTTTGCACCCTTACCTTCAGGCTATAGGATCCGCGCCCGGAAGGGGGATGTGAAAAGGATGGGACAATACCTCGGACTGAGAGGCCTTGCGAAGGTCCCGCCTCTCGGGGGAGGTGTATAAAGGTGAATTTTTGACGGATGGTGGGTTCACCAGGAAACTTTTGAATGGCAGTTTCCATGCCTAGGTTGAGAGAGTGTTTGATGTGTTCATTTTTATGTTTGATCATTCAACTCCTAGGTTTGGCCAAATGAATCTAAACTATTCTATATGAAATGCAGATTTAAATGAATACAAAAAATAGAATTAAACAGAGAATACAGGAAATATACTAGATTAAAAAGCCATACCTGATCCGGATGTCTGATGGAGGTTCTAATTTTTGAAGCAGTCAAGATCGCCTCTGATATGACAGGATCGTCTGAGATCAGACAAGATCGTCTGAGATCTGACGAATTCATCAGATGAATTCATCAGAGACCCGCAATCAGAGAAATAGATACAAAATACCAGAAATGCAACTATTCCAACAGAGGGCAATGATGTAGAATGACAACAATAATATTAAACTGATAATTATAAACAAAAATATGAGTGCATTACAATGATTTAATGACAAATTATGATTTTATTATGCATTAAAACTATATGGGTGAACTCCAAGATGCAGAACAATAAGGAATAACCATAGAATTAACTAAATGCAGAATAATGCAGCAGAAAAGAGTGAAGAAATGCAAACTCTGGGCATTGATTGCCCCCAATGTTGACTGTAGTCGAAATAGTCTGCAGAATACGAAATCGTCTCTAATTGCAACGTGATCGTCCGAGATCGTACAGGATCGTCTGCGACGATCTGAGCTTGCTTCGGCTGAAAACAATGAGGTTCCTGCAAGAAAACTTAGAAAGGCACAAATGCAAATGATAATTCAGGGTATTCTAATGCACACAAAGATCAAATTATAGGGGAATTCAGCCAGGGGAAAGTCAAGGGGAGGGCCTAAGATTAAATAGGCATAGGAAGGAGGTTGGGAGGTTGGAGATCATCCCAATCTGGGAGATCTCCAACGGGGAAGGTCTCTAACGGCGTAGACACGCTTTTGCCCCGGTTAGAGACACCGTTGAAATAGAAGCTAATTTTGAAAAATTAGTTTTGGGACGAAATCGTCTGGACGTTCTGCTCCAGACGAATTCATCCGATCTGAGGCGATATCGTCTGATCGGCGACGATATCGTCCAACGGTCACAACAAATCCTAAAAATGGCATGGAAAACAAGGGGAGCGGGTAAAAGGCTGTTTAACGGGCAATTTGGGGTTGAAATTCAAATTTTAATATTTTATCTTTTTACTAAGGTTTAACCGTGCCAATTTTAGGGTGCTACACCTCCACACTCAAATCACTTGTGTGTTGTACTTGCTAACCACCCCACCCTCAAATGAGGATGCAACCCTTGTGTGTTGTACTTGCTCCTCACCCCCACCCTCAAATAGAGTTGTGTGCTCTACTTTCTCCCCACCCTCACCCAGCACTTGTGTGTTGTACTTGCTCCCCACCCCCAGCCTCATTTATGGGGAGCAAGTACAACACACAAGTGCTGCACTTGTTTGCTATACTTGCTCCACACAAATGAGGCTAGGGGTGGGGAGCAAGTACAACACACAAGTGATTTGAGGGTGGGGGTGGGGAGCAAGTACAACACACAAGTGTTGGGGGTGGGGACAAAGTACAACACACAAAGGGTGGGGAGTAAGTACAACACATAAGTGCTAGGGGTGTGGAACAAGTACATCACACAAGTGGGGTGGGGAGCAAGTACAAAACATAAGTGCTGGGGGTGGGGAGCAAGTACAACACCCAAAGGGTGCGGAGTAACTACAACACACAAGTGCTAGGGGTGGGGAACAAGTACAACACATAAGGGCAACACTTGTGTGTTTTACTTGCTCCCCACCCCCAGCACTTATGTGTTGTACTTGATACCCATCCCAACCCTCAAATGCACTTGTGTGAAGTACTTGCTCCCCACCCCCAACACTTGTGTGTTTTACTTGCTCCCCATACCCACCCTCAAATGCACTTGTGTGCTATGATTTCTCCCCACCCCTAGAACTTGTGTGCTATACTTGCTCCCCATCCCCACCCTTAAATGCACTTGTGTGTTGTACTTGCTCCCCACCCCCACCCTCATTTGTGTTGTACTTGCTCCCCACCCCCACCCTCATTTGTGTGTTGTACTTTATCCGAGGTGGGGAGCAAGTACAAGGGTGGGGAGCAAGTACAACACACAAGTGTAGTACTTGCTCCCCACCCCCACACTCAAATTATGGTGGTGAGGGTGTGGGTGGGGAGCAAGTACAACACACAAGTGCAGCACTTGTGTACTATACTTGCTCCCCACCCCCACCCTCATTTGTGTGTTGTACTTTATCTCCACCCCGAAGCAAATATAACACACAAATGAGGGTGGGTATGGGTAGCAAGTACAACATGCAAGTGCTGCACTTGTGTGTTGTACTTGCTCCCCACTCCCACCCTCATTTGTGTGTTATAATTTCTCCCCACCCTCTCTCAAATGAGGGTGGTGTACTTGCTCCCCATCCCCAAGGGTGGGGGTGGGGAGCAAGTGCAACACTTGTGTGCTGTACTTTCTCCCCACCCCCACCCTCACTTGTGTGATGTACTTGCTCCCCACCCCCACCCTCACTTGTGTGATGTACTTGCTCCCCACCCCCACCCTCACCTAGTGGGGAGCAAGTGTAGCACTTGTGTGTTGTAATTTCTCCCCACCCCCACCCTCACTTGTGTGTTGTACTTGCTCCCCACTCCCACCCTCACTTGTGTGTTGTACTTGCTTCGAGTTGGGGAGCAAGTACAACACATAAATGAGGGTGGGGGTGGGGAGCAAGTACAACACACAAGTACAACACTTGTGTGTTGTACTTGCTTCCCAGCCCATCCTCATTTGTGTGTTGTTTTGCTTTGATGTGGGGAGCAAGTACAACACACAAATGAGGGTGGGGGTGGGGAGCAAGTACAACACACAAGTGCAACACTTGTGTGTTGTACTTGCTTCCCACCCCCACCATGCTGTACTTGCTCTCCACCCCCACCCTCATGCACTTGTGTGTTGTACTTGCTCCCAACCATGTGTATTTGCTCCCTACCCCCACCTCTTATGTGTTGTACTTGCTCACCACCCCCACATTTTGTGTGTTGTAGTTTCTCCCCACCCCCACCCTAGCACACAAGAGGTGGGGGTAGGGAGCAAGTACAACATGGTGGGGAGTAAGTACAACACACAAGTGCATGAGGGTGGGGGTGGGTAGCAAGTACAACACGGTGGGGAGCAAATATAGCACATAAATGAGGGTGGGGGTGGGGAGCAAGTACAACACACAAATGACCCTCATTTGTGTGTTGTAGTTGCTCCCTACCCTGAAGCAAGTACAACACATAAATGAGGGTGGGGGTGGAGAGCAAGTACAACACATAAGTGCTGCACTTGTGTGTTGTACTTGCTCCCCACCACCACCCTCATTTATGTGCTATACTTGCTCTCCACCTCGAAGCAAGTACAACACACAAATGAGGGTGGGGGTGGGGAGCAAGTAAAACACACAAGTGTTGCACTTGTGTGTTGTACTTGCTCCCCACCCCCAAACTCACCACCCTGGGTGGGGTGGGGAGCAAGTACAACACATAAGTGTTCCACTTGTGTGTTGTCATTGCTCCCCACCCCACTTGTGTGTTGTAATTCTACCCACCCCCACCCTCACCACCCTGGGTGGGTGTGAGGAGCAAGTACATCACACAAGTGTTGCCTGGGTGGGGTGGGGAGCAAGTACAACACATAACTGTTCCACTTGTGCGTTGTCCTTGCTCCCCACCCCACTTGTGTGTTGTAATTCTACCCACCCCCACCCTCACCACCCTGGGTGGGGGTGGGGAGCAAGTACATCACACAAGTGTTGCACTTGTGTGTTGTACTTGCTCCCCACACATAAGTGTTGCACTTGTGTGTTGTACTTGCTCCCCACCCCCACCCTCATTTGTGTGTTGTACTTGCTCCAAACCCCCACCATCATTTGAGGGTGGTGAGTGTGGGGGTGGGGAGCAAGTACAACACACAAATGAGGGTGGGGATGGGGAGCAAGTAAATGCTCTCCATCATGCTGTACTTGCTCCACACCCCCACCCTCATGCACTTGTGTGTTGTACTTGCTCTCCACCATGTTGTACTTGCTCCCTACCCCCACCTCTTGTGTGTTGTACTTGCTCCCCATCCCCATATCTTGTGTGTTGTATTTTTTGCCCACCCCCACCCTCATTTACCCTCAAATGAGGGTGGGGGTGAGGAGCAAGTACAACATGCAAGTGCAACACTTGTGTGCTATACTTGCTCCCTACCCCAGCACTTGTGTGTTGTACTTGCTTCGCATCGTGTTGTACTTACTACCCACCCCCACCCTCATGCACTTATGTGTTGTACTTGCTCCCCACCATGTTGTACTTGCTCCCTACCCCCTCATCTTGTGTGTTATACTTGCTCCCCACCCCCACCTATTATGTGTTGTACTTGCTCCCCACCCCCACCCTCATTTACCCTCAAATGAGGGTGGTAGTGGGGAGAAAGTACAACACACAAGTGCAACACACACCCTCAAATTAGGGTGGGAGTGCAGAGAAAGTACAACACATAAGTGCAACACTTGTGTGCTATACTTTCTCCCTAAATTAGGGTGGGTGTGGGGAGCAAGTACAACACACAAGTGCTACACTTGAGGGTGGGGGTGGGGAGCAAGTACAACACACAAGTGAGGGTGGGGGTGGGGAGAAAGTATGAGGTATTTAAATGTGGGGGTGGGGAACAAGTACATCACACAAGTTCTAAGGGTGGGAGCAAGTACAATACACAAGTGGAGCAAGTACAACACATAAGTGCTGGGGGTGGGGAGCAAGTACATCACACAAGTGTAGTACTTATGTGCTATACTTGTTCCCAACCCCAGTACTTGTGTGTTGTACTTGCTCCCCACACCCACCCTCATTACCTCAAATGAGGGTGGAGATGGGGAGCAAGTACAGCACATAAGTGCTGCACTTGTGTGTTGTACTTTCTCCCCACCCCCACCCTCATTTGAGCTTGTGTGCTATACTTGCTCCCCACCCCCACCCTCATTTGAGCTGCACTTGTGTGTTATACTTTCTCCCCACCCCCACCCTCATTTGAGCTTGTGTGCTGTACTTGCTCCCCACCCCCACCCTCATTTGAGGGTGGGGATGGGGAGCAAGTACAATACATAAGTGCTACCTTAAATGAGGGTTAGGGTGGGGAGCAAATACATCACACAAGCTCAAATGAGGGTGGGGGTGTGGAGCAAGTATAGCACACAAGTGTAGCACAACACATAAGTACTGCACTTGTGTTGTACTTTCTCCCCACCCCCACCCTCATTTGAGCTTGTGTGCTATACTTGCTCCCCACCCCCACCCTCATTTGAGGGTGGGGATGGGGAGCAAGTATAGTACATAAGTGCTACCTAAAATAAGGGTTGGGGTGGGGAAAAAATACATCACACAAGCTCAAATGAGGGTGGGGGTGGGGAGCAAGTACAACACACAAGTGTAGCACTTGTGTGTTGTACTTGCTCCCCACCCCCACCCTCATTTCAATGAGGGTGGGGGTGGGGAGCAAGTACAGCCAAGTGCAGCATTGGCTGTACTTGCTCCCCACCCCCACCCTCATTTCAATGAGGGTGGGGGTGGGGAGCAAGTACAATACACAAGTACTAGGGTTGGGAGTAAGTATAACACATAAGTACTGCACTTGTGTGATGTACTTACTCCCCACCCACAACACTTGTGTGTTGTACTTACTCCACTTGTGTGTTGTACTTGCTCCCACCCTTAGAACTTGTGTGATGTACTCGTTCCCCACCCCCACCTTTAAATACCTCAATACTTTCTCCCCACCCCCACCCTCACTTGTGTGTTGTACTTGCTCCCCACCCCCACCCTCAAGTGCAACACTTGGATGTACTTGCTCCCCACCCCCACCCTCATTGGGGAGCAAGTATAGCACACAAGTGCTGCACTTATGTGTTGTACTTTCTTCGCACTTCCACCCTCATTTGAGGCTGTGTGCTGCACTTGTGTGTTGTACTTTCTCCCCACTCCCACCCTCATTTAAGGGTAAATGAGGGTGGGGGTGGGGATCAAGTACAACACATAAGATGTGGGGGTGGGGAGCAAGTATAACACACAAGAGGTGGGGGTAGGGAGCAAGTACAACACAGTGGGGAGCAAGTACAACACACAAGTGCATGAGGGTGGGGGTGGGTAATAAGTACAGCACGATGTAGAGCAAGTACAACACACAAGTGTTGGGTGTAGGGAAAAAGTAAAACACATAAGTGCTACACTTGTGTGTTGTACTTGCTCCCCATCCCCACCCTCATTTGAAATGAGGGTGTGGGTGGGTAGCAAATACAACACAAGAGATGGGGGTGGGGAGCAAGTACAACACATAAGAGGTGGGGGTAGGGAGCAAGTACAACATGGTGGGGAGCAAGTACAACACACAAGTGCATGAGGGTGGGGGTGTGGAGAAAGTACAACATGATGGAGAGCATTTACTTGCTCTCCATCACCACCCTCATTTGTGTGATGTACTTGCTCCCCACCCCCACCCTCACCTAGTGGGGAGCAAGTGCAGCACTTGTGTGTTATACTTTCTCCCCACCCCCACCCTCACTTGGATGTACTTGCTCCCCACCCCCACCCTAAAATGAGGGTGGTGAGGGTGGGGGTGGGGAGCAAGTACAACACACAAGTGCAACACTTATGTTTTGTACTTGCTCCCCACCCCCACCCTCATTTGTGTGTTGTACTTACTTTGAGTTTGGTGAGGGTGGGGGTGGGGAGCAAGTACAACACACAAGTGCAACACTTATGTTTTGTACTTGCTCCCCACCCCCACCCTCATTTGTGTGTTGTACTTACTTTGAGTTGGGGAGCAAGTACAACACACAAATGAGGGTGGGGGTGGGGAGCAAGTACAACACAAAAGTGTAGCACTTGTGTGTTGTACTTGCTTCCCACCCCCATCCTCATTTGTGTGTTGTTTTGCTTATGTGTGGGGAGCAAGTACAACACACAAAAGAGGGTGGGGGTGGGGAGCAAGTACAGCACACAAGTGCAACGTGTAGCACTTGTGTGCTATACTTGCTTCCCACCCCCATCCTCATTTGTGTGTTGTTTTGCTTGTGTGTGGGGAGCAAGTACAACACACAAATGATGGTGGGGGTGGGGAGCAAGTACAACACACAAGTGCAAAACTTGCATGTTGTACTTGCTTCCCACCTCACCCTCATTTATGTGTTGTACTTGCTCCCCATCATGCTGTACTTGCTCTACACCCCCACCCTCATGCACTTGTGTGCTGTACTTGCTCCCAACCGTGTTGTATTTTTTCCCTACCCCCACCTCTTATGTGTTGTACTTTCTCCCCACCCCCACCTTTTGTGTGTTGTACTTTCTCCCCACCCCCACCCTAGCACATAAGAGGTGGGGGTAGGGAGCAAGTACAACATGGTGGGGAGTAAGTACAACACACAAGTGCATGAGGGTGGGGGTGGGGAGCAAGTACAACATGGTGGGGAGCAAATATAACACATAAATGAGGGTGGGGTGGGAAGTAAGTACAACACACAAATGACCCTCATTTGTGTGCTGTACTTGCTCCCCACCCTAAAGCAAGTACAACACACAAATGAGGGTGGATGTGGGAAGCAAGTACAACACACAAGTGTTGCACTTGTGTGTTGTACTTGCTCCCCACCCCCACCCTCATTTTTGTGCTATACTTACTATCCACCTCGAAGCAAATAAAACATACAAATGAGGGTGGGGGTGGGGAGCAAGTACAACACACAAGTGTTGCACTTGTGTGTTGTACTTGCTCCCCACCCCCACCCTCAAATGAGGGTGGGGGTGGGGAGCAAGTACAACACACAAGTGTTGCACTTGTGTGTTGTACTTGCTCCCCACCCCCACCCTCATTTGTGTGTTGTACTTGCTCCTGACCCCCACCCTCATTTGAGGGTGGTGAGTGTGGGGGTGGGGAGCAAGTACAACACACAAATGAGGGTGGGGATGGGGAGTAAGTAAATGCTCCCCATCGTGCTATACTTGCTCCACACCCCCACCCTCATGCACTTGTGTGCTATACTTGCTCCCCACCATGCTGTACTTGCTCCCTACCCCCACCTCTTATGTGTTGTACTTGCTCCCCATCCCCATCTCTTGTGTGTTGTATTTGCTGCCCACCCCCACCCTCATTTACCCTCAAATGAGGGTGGGGGTGGGGAGCAAGTACAACACACAAGTGCAACACTTGTGTGCTGTACTTGCTCCCCACCTCAGCACTTGTGTGTTGTACTTGCTCTGCATCATGCTGTACTTACTACCCACCCCCACCCTCATGCACTTATGTGTTGTACTTTCTCCCTACCCCCACATCTTGTGTGTTATACTTGCTCTCCACCCCCACCTCTTATTTGTTGTACTTACTCCCCACCCCCACCCTCATTTACCCTCAAATGAGGGTGGGAGTGGGGAGAAAGTACAACACACAAGTGCAGCACACACCCTCAAATGAGGGTGGGAGTGCAGAGAAAGTACAACACATAAGTGTAGCACTTATGTGCTATACGTGCTCCCCAAATGAGGGTGAGGGTGGGGGTGGGGAGCAAGTACAACACACAAGTGAGGGTGGGTGTGAGGAGAAAGTATGAGGTATTTAAAGGTGGGGGTGGGGAACAAGTACATCACACAATTTCTAAGTGTGGGAGCAAGTACAACACACAAGTGGAGCAAGTACAAAACAAAAATGCTAGGGGTGGAGAGCAAGTACATCACACAAGTGCAGTACTTATGTGCTATACTTGCTCCCAACCCCAGTACTTGTGTGTTGTACTTGCTCCCCACACCCAACCTCATTACCTTAAATGAGGGTGGGGGTAGGGAGCAAGTACAACACATAAGTGTTGCACTTGTGTGTTGTACTTTCTCCCCACCCCCACCCTCATTTGAGGGTGGGGGTGGAGAGCAAGTACAGTACACAAGTGCTACCTCAAATGAGGGTGGGGGTGGGGAGAAAGTATAACAAACAAGCTTAAATGAGGGTGGGGGTGGGAAGCAAGTACAACACACAAGTCTTGCACTTGTGTGATGTGCTTGCTCCCCACCCCCACCCTCAAATGCACTTGTGTGTTGTACTTGCTTTCGACCCCCACCCTAAAATGAGGGTGGTGAGGGTGGGGGTGGGGAGCAAGTAAAACACACAAGTGCAAAAATTATGTGTTGTACTTGCTCCCCACCCCCACCCTCATTTATGTGTTGTACTTACTTCGAGTTGGGGAGCAAGTACATCACACAAATGAGGGTGGGGGTGGGGAGTAAGTACAACACACAAGTGCAGCACTTGTGTGTTGTACTTGCTTCCCACCCCATCCTCAATTGTGTGTTGTTTTGCTTCGATGTGGGGAGCAAGTACAACAAACAAATGAGGGTGGGGGTGGGGAGCAAGTACAACACACAAGTGCAACACTTGTGTGCTATACTTGCTTCCCACCCCCACCCTCATTTGTGTGTTGTACTTGCTCCCCACCATGCTGTACTTACTCTCCACCCCCACCCTCATGCACTTGTGTGCTATACTTGCTCCCATCCGTGTTGTATTTTCTCCCTACCCCCACCTCTTATGTGTTGTACTTGCTCCCCACCCCCATATTTTATGTGTTGTACTTTCTCCCCACCCCCACCCTAGCACACAAGAGGTGGGGGTAGGGAGTAAGTACAACATTGTGGGGAGTAAGTACAACACACAAGTGCATGAGGGTGGGGGTGGAGAGCAAGTACAACACGATGGGGAGTAAATATAGCATATAAATGAGGGTGGGGTGGGGAGCAAGTACAACACACAAATGAACCTCATTTGTGTGTTGTACTTACTTCAGGGTGGGGAGCAAGTACAACACATAAATGAACCTGGAGGTGGAAAGCAAGTACAACACACAAGTGCTACAATTATGTGTTGTACTTGCTCCCCACCCCCACCCTCATTTGTGTGCTATACTTACTCTCCACCTCGAAGCAAGTACAACACATAAATGAGGGTGGGGGTGGGGAGCAAGTACAACACACAAGTGTTGCACTTGTGTGTTGTACTTGCTCCCCACCCCCACCCTCAAATGAGGGTGGGGGTGGGGAGCAAGTACAACACACAAGTGTTGCACTTGTGTGTTGTACTTGCTCCCCACCCCCACCCTCATTTGAGCTTGTGTCTGTACTTGCTCCCCACCCCCACCCTCATTTGAGGTAGCACTTGTGTACTGTACTTGCTCCCACCCCCACCCTCATTACCTCAAATGAGGGTTGGGGGTGGGGAGCAAGTACAACACACAAGTGTAGCACTTATGTGTTGTACTTGCTCCCCACCCCCACCTCTTGTGTGCTATACTTGCTCCCCACCCCACCCTCATTTGAGGGTAAATGAGGGTGGGGGTGGGGAGCAAGTATAGCCAAGAGGTGGGGGTGGGGAGCAAGTACAACACATAAGTGCTACACTTGTGTGTTGTTCTTTCTCCCCACCCCCACCCTCATTTTGTGTGATGTACTTGATCCCCACCCCTACCATCATTTACCCTCAAATGAGGGTGGGGATGGGGAGCAAGTACAACATATAAGTGCTACACTTATGTGTTGTACTTACTGCAAGTACAACATATAATTGTTGCACTTGAGGGTGGGGGTGGGGCGTAAGTGCAGCACTTGTGTGCTATACTTGCTCGCCACCCCCACCCTCAAATGAGGGTGGTGAGGGTAGGGATGGGGAGCAAGTACAACACACAAGTGAGGGTGGAGGTGGGGAGTAAGTACAACACATAAGTGCAACACTTTCTCCCCACCCCAACACTTGTGTGCTATACTTACTCTCCACCCCCACCCTCATTTGAGGTATTTGAGGATGGGAAGAAAGTATGAGGTATTTGAGGGTGGGGGTGGGAAGCAAGTACAACACATAAGTGCTGGGATGGGGAGCAAGTACAGTACACAAGTGCTGCACTTATGTGCTGTACTTGCTCCTCACCCCTAGCACTTGTGTGCTATACTTGCTCCCCACCCCCACCCTCAACAAGTGAGGGTGGGGGTGGGGAGTAAGTACAACACACAAGTACTGCACTTGCTCCCTACCCCCACCTCTTGTGTGTTGTAATTGCTCCCCACCCCCACCTCTTATGTGTCGTACTTGCTCCCCAACCCCACCCTCTTTTACCCTCAAATGAGGGTGGGGGTGGGGAACAAGTATGACACACAAGTGCAGGACTTGTGTGTTGTACTTGCTCCCCACCCCCACCTCTTGTGTGCTATACTTGCCCCCACCCCCACACTCATTTACCCTCAAATGATGGTGGAGGTGGGGAGCAAGTACATCACACAAGTGGGGTGGGGAACAAGTATGACACACAAGTGCATGACTTGTGTGTTGTACTTGCTCCCCACCCCCACCTCTTGTGTGCTATACTTGCCCCCACCCCCACACTCATTTACCCTCAAATGAGGGTGGAGGGTGGGGAGCAAGTACATCACATAAGTGCAAAACTTGTGTGATGTACTTGCTCCCCACATGAGGGTGGGGAGCAAGTACATCACACAAGTGCTACACTTGAGGGTGGGGGTGGGGAGCAAGTAAAGCACACAAGTGCTATAATTGAGGGTGGGGGTGAGGATCAAGTACAACACACAAGTGCTGCATTTGAGGGTGGGAGTGGGGAGAAAGTACAACACACAAGTGATGAGGGTGGGGGTGGGGAGCAAGTACAACACACAAGTGCTGCACTTGAGGGTGGGAGTGGGGAGAAAGTACAACACACAAGTGAGTGTGGAGGTGGGGAGCAAGTACAACCCATAAGTGCAAAACTTGTAAGTTGTACTTGCTCCCCACCCCCATCATCAAATGAGTGTGGGGTTGGGGAGCAAGTACAGGGTACTTAAAGATGGGGGTAGGGAACAAGTACAACATACAAGTGCTGGGGGTGGGGAGTAAGTACAACACACAAGTGCTGGGGGTGGGGAGAAATGTATAATAAATAAGTGCTACACTAATGAGGGTGAGGGTGAGGGTGAGGGTGGGGGTGGGGAGCAAGTACAACACATAAGTGCTTCACTTGTGTGTTGTACTTGCTCCCCACACCCACCCTCATTTGAGGGTAAATGAGGATGGGGGTGGGGAGCAAGTACAACACATAAGTGCTGCACTTGTGTGTTGTACTTTCTCCCCACCCCCACCCTCATTTGAGGGTAAATGAGGGTGGGGTTAGGGAGCAAGTATAGCACACAAGTGCGTTAAGTGAGGGTGGGGATGGTGAGAAAGTACAACACATAAGTGTTGCACTTGTGTGTTGTAATTGCACTTATGTGTTGTACTTGCTCCCCACCCCCATCCTCATTTGAGGGTAAATGAGGGTGGGGGTGGGGAGCAAGTATAGCACACAAGTGCGTTAAGTGAGGGTGGGGATGGTGAGAAAGTACAACACATAAGTGTTGCACTTGTGTGTTGTAATTGCTCCCAACCCCCACCCTCATTTGAGGGTAAATGAGGGTGGGGGTGGGGAGCAAGTATAGCACATAAGTGCCTCACTTATGTGCTATATTTGCTTCTTATGTGTTGTACTTGATCCCCACCCCCACCTCTTGTGTGCTATACTTGTTGCCCACCCCCACCCTCATTTACCCTCAAATGAGTGTGGGGGTGGGGATCAAGTACAACACACAAGTGTTGCACTTGTGTGTTGTACTTACTACAAGTACAACACACAAGTGCAGGGTTGGGGTGGGGAGCAAGTACAACACACAAGTGCTGCACTTGAGGGTGGGGGTGGGGAAAGTGTAGCACTTGTGTGCTATACTTGCTTGCCACCTCCAACCTCAAATGAGGGTGGTGAGGGTAGGTGTGAGGAGCAAGTATAGGACTAAAGTGAGGGTGGGGCTGGGGAGCAAGTACAACACACAAGTGCAACACTTGCTCCCCATTCGCAAGTATGAGGGTGGGGGTGGGGAGCAAGTACAACACACAAGTGCTGCACTTGTGTGCTATACTTGTTATCCACCCCCACCCTCACTTGTGTGTTGTACTTGCTCCCCACCCCCACTCTCATTTGAGGTATTTGAGGGTGGGGGTAGGGAGCAAGTATGAGGTATTTGAGGGTGGGGGTGGGGAGCAAGTACAACACACAAGTGCTGGGGGTGGAGAGCAAGTACAATATACAAGTGCAAAACTTGTGTGTTGTACTTGCTCCCCACCCCCACATCTTGTGTGTTGTACTTACCCCCACCCCCACCCTCAAATACCTCAAATGAGGGTGGGGGTGGGGGGCAAGTACATCACACAAGTGTGGGTGGGGGTGGGGAGCAAGTACAACACACAAGTGCTATACTTGTGTGTTGTACTTGCTTCCCACCCCCTCCCTCACTTGTGTGATGTACTTACTCCTCACCCTCACCCTCATTTGAGGTATTTGAAGGTTGGGGTGGGGAGCAAGTACGAGGTATTTAAGGGTGGGGGTGGGGAGCAAGTACAACACACAAGTGCTGGGGGTAGGTAGCAAGTACATCACACAAGTGCAACCACACTCAAATACCTCAAATGAGGGTGGGGGTGTGGAGCAAGTACAACACACAAGTGCTGGAGGGTGGGGGTGGGGAGCAATTACAGCACACAAGTGTAGCGTAATTGTTTCCCACCCCCACCCTCATGAGGATGGGGAGTAATTACAGCACACAAGTGCTACACTTGTGTGCTATAATTTTTCCCCACTCCCACCCTCACGAGGGTGGGGTGGGAAGAAAGTACAACACACAAGTAAATGAGGGTGGGGTTGGGGTGCAAGTATAACACACAAGTACAACACTTGTGTGTTGTACTTGCTCCCCACCCCCACCCTCACCACCCTCATTTGAGGGTGAGGGTTGGGATGGGGAGAAAGTACAACACACAAGTGCTACTCTTGTGTGTAGGTGCAATTACAGCACACAAGTGCAACACTTGTTTGTTGTACTTGCTCCCACTCCCACCCTCACCACCCTCATTTGAGGGTGAGGGTGGGGGTGGGGAGCAAGTACAGAACACAAGTGTAGCCTCAAATTAGGGTGGCAGTGGGAATAAAGTACAATAGACAAGTGCACTTGTGTGTTGTATGTGCTCCCACCCCCACCCTCACCACCCTCAAATGAGGGTGGGGGTGGGGAGCAAGTATAGCACACAAGTTGAGGGTGGAGGTGGGGAACAAGTACAACACATAAGTAAATGAGGGGTGGGGGTGGGGGGCAAGTACAACACACAAGATTTGAGGGTGGGGGTGGGCAGCAAGTATAGCACACAAGTTGAGGGTGGGGGTGGGGAACAAGTAAAACACATAAGTAAATGAGGGTGGGGGTGGGGAGCAAGTACAACACACAAGTGCAAGTACAACACACAAGATTTGAGGGTGGGGGTGGGCA
Source organism: Wollemia nobilis (assembly GCA_028583015.1). Classification (NCBI taxonomy): domain Eukaryota; kingdom Viridiplantae; phylum Streptophyta; class Pinopsida; order Araucariales; family Araucariaceae; genus Wollemia; species Wollemia nobilis. The sequence goes on from JAQPPZ010003333.1 coordinate 325,482, forward strand.
GCAAGTATAACACACAAGTTGAGGGTGGGGGTGGGGAACAAGTACAACACATAAGTAAATGAGGGTGGGGGTGGGGAGCAAGTACAACACACAAGTGCACTTGTGTGCTGTGCTGCTCCCCACCCCCACCCTCATTTACTTATGTGTTGTACTTGTTCCCACCCCCACCCTCAACTTGCACTTATGTGCTATACTTGCTCCCCACCCCCACCCTCATTTACTTATGTGTTGTACTTGTTCCCCACCCCCACCCTCAACTTGTGTGCTATACTTGCTCTCCACAGCAAGTATAGCACACAAGTTGAGGGTGGGGGGTGGGGAGCAAGTACAACACACAAGTGTTGCCTCAAATGAGGGTGGGGGTGGGGAGCAAGTACAACACACAAGTGTTGCCACCCTCATTTGAGGGTGGGGGTGGGGAGCAAGTACAACACACAAGTGCATTTGAGGGTGGGGGTGGGGAGAAAGTACAACACACAAGTGCCTTTGAGGGTGGGGGTAGAGAGCAAGTGCAACACATAAGTGCAACATTTGAGGGTGGGGTGGGAAGCAAGTACAACACACAAGTGCATTTGAGGGTGGGGGTGGGGAGCAAGTACAAAACACAAGTGCCCAACGTAAGTATAGCACACAAGTTGAGGGTGGGGGTGGGGAACAAGTACAACACACAAGTAAATGAGGGTGAGGGTGGGGGTGGGAAGCAAGTACAGCACACAAGTGCAACACTTGTGTGTTGTACTTTCTCCCCACCCCACACCCCACCCTCATTTGAGGGTGGGAGTGGGGAGCAAGTACAACACACTAGTGCATTTGAGGGTGGGGGTGGGGAGCAAGTACAACACACAAGTGAAACATTTGAGGGTGGAGGTGGGAAGCAAGTACAACACACAAGAACATTTGAGGGTGGGGGTGGGGAGCAAGTACAACACACAAGTGCATTTGAGGGTGGGGGTGGGGAGCAAGTACAACACACAAGTGAAACATTTGATGGTGGGGGTGGAAAGCAAGTACAACACACAAGTGCATTTGAGGGTGGGGGTGGGGAGCAAGTACATCACACAAGTGCAGCACTTGTGTGATGTACTTACTCCCCACCCCCACCCTCATTTCCTCTATCTATTAGAGAAAGTGATTTTGGTGACATTTGGTAACTGCTTATTCAAATGAAAGGCTTAACCCTTAAGCTAGGATCCTTTGAGTTGTCTATAACAAGTGAATTTTTATGTCAAGTTTGTAATATTCAGGTACTATAAAGTTTTTAGACAAGAAAAATACTAAATATGCAATCCTTGTTGGCAATAGTTCTGAGGGAGTTAGGCCACTCACATTATCATTTGAAGATTTTAAATTCCTTTCAGAATGAAAAATTATTTTGCTTGATCAGATTTAGGGAGCTAGTGAAAATTATCAGTTGAAGGCCTTAAGTGATGATAAAGCTTCACTCACAATTCCTAAAGAAATTAGAAAGAGGTCAATACTTCAAAAATCTCAATCTCTAAATATTCTTGGACCATTACCTTTGATACAAACTCTCTAGGATAAAGGATCGTCTAATAAAATTTCTAATCAAGACAACAAGTGGTAAGACTTCCAAAGGTATGCATAGTTTGGTAATACATACAATCGATCCTATTCCCGAGGTAGTCTAGCCACAAATAATTTTTTTTTATGATGAAGCCTAGTACTTCAAAATCTATGAAGTCTGGTAGTTGTACATCAATTTAGTGGAGTAAATGAGGAAAACCCTTCTATATAGGAGGTAAATGACCATTAAAACATAAACATTGTATTACACTAAATGAAGACGAAGATATTTCAACTCGTTCAGATATATCCTATAATCTAGAACATTATGTGGATTCTATACAAGATCAAAAGGATGAAATAAGAAAACTTAATTATATAAATAATTAGTCCATATATGTTGAAGGTCATATAGATGATATCCATGACCAGTTAACAACTATTGAGTTTGAGATGAAATTATAAATGAAATATTGAAGTTGTAAAGAAGTTTATGGAAACTCAATCAAAGAAAGTTCAAGAGGAAAGTAAGTTTGTCACTAAAGAATAGAAAACAATTTAGTTGCCTAAAAAAACAAAGCCAATCAATATCATTCCAAATGCCTATCAAGCTTTATAGAAAAGGCCAAGAAAGAAAGTTGAGAAATCAAGATTGGAAGCAAATATGGCAAGAATAAAACATGAAAGAATATGAGTACAAAATCAAAAAGATGCATTATATCCATTTTCACTAAAATATAGTGGAATGATCTTAAATATTGATGGAGACCCAGACTCTAGAGATTCAATATTAATCTAGATTAATCAATACAAATAAATCCAATAAATACATGGTTAACAAATGAAACAGTGATTGATTCGGTTACAAGACACTTGGAAGAAATGGTTTTACATTGTTGGAATAATTGAAGTGATGAATCAAAATTTATTGTTTCAAAATGGACTTAATGAATTACATACATCAATGATGACAGATTTTACACCAAACCAAGTAAATAGAGAAAAACAAGATCAATTGACATTAACTTTCATGACATGTGATATAACAAGGTTTGACGAATATGCTACTCAGTATTTACTAAAAGTTTATAATTTAGCCTTGCACATGGACCAATATGTAAAAATACAGTTTTTATCTTCTTTACCAAAAGGTATTGGTTAGTTAGTATTAGACAAGATTGTACAACAGAGTATAGATATAAATACTTTGTATTTTGTGGATATGGTAGAAGTTGTTTGTCATAAAATTAGAAGAATTTATTTGTAGAATAAAGTTACATCTAGAAATGCAATCAACAAAGGATTGTAAGGAGTAATAGGAGTAGATAATTTTGGATGTAAGAAAGAAAGAAAGAAAAAAATAAATATTTTAGAAGAACACAATTTAGGACTTTTAGGCCATATAAGTTCCTTTAAAATAAGAACTAGAAAACAAAGTGTAGACACCTAAAAGATCCTTTCCCAAGGCATGTGAAAGGGTTATTAACCTTCCACCTCACCCTTAACCTCACCATAGTTGGGATTTAATCCATTCTACGTTACACCTCACAAAGAACACGTCATGAGGGATACCTCACAAGGGACACGTCATCCCCTACCCCTAACCTCTCCAAATTCTATAAATAGAGGGTCATTTATTCTATCTTCATCATCAACCATTTTGCATACCCAGACTCTACCAAAATCAACCTAGAGGCCACTTAAGCCCTCACTTGCCATCAACCACCATAGAGGCATCATAAGCCCTCTCTTTACACCCTTTTTGTTATCTATTGTGATGGGTTTTGCAGGATCTAGAAGTGACTTAGCACTGACTAGGAACTTCAATAGTTGTAGGAAACCATATACCTTTACCAAAAATAGATAAAATTAGTTACAACCAGAGTCATAGGGTACCCGACGACCCCATACAATCACACCCTAGGGTGTAACCTAATCAGAGCCTATTTTAGCTTAAGGTACCCTCACTATTTTTCCCATAAATTTTGTATTCGAACTCTATTTGATCTGAAATTTTGAGAGTAGCTTCCTAAAAACTAGAGGAAGCTACCCAAAAAATTTAATTTCATTTAAATGAACATAATTTGAGTCACATGGTAGGGTGAGATCACCACTCGAAAGCTAATTCTGGGCAATAGTAGGCCACAAAACCCTTAAAACATGTAAGCTTTACTATTTTTATTTAGTTATAATCATTTCTAGCAACTTTCTTTATGCATTAGACTAGTTTATTTTGAGTCTTTTATCTTCATAAATATGGGGTTTGATCAATGATAGGCCCCCAAACATTCTAACCCCCTTTTGTAGGTCATATAATTCTTAAGGACAGGTTTGATCAATAGTGGCACACAAGCAATAAGCACACCCAATTTGAGGATATTTGGAAGACCAATTTAGGGTTTTGTTGAATTTTTCATTGAAGAAAAGGGACTTTCATCCCATGATATCCCCTTTGTAGCCTTCTAAGGAAAAACACATTAAATAAAAGGAGAAACTCTTGTAACCCCCTTTTTGATATAATTATATACATTTCATAGATGAACAACCTGTTTTCCATCATGTTCATTTTGGCATGCCCAGTGGGAGACCCACTTTGTTTATTCTTATCAGTTAAATCACTCAAATAGTTTACTAATTTTTACTATTTTCTATGTTACAAGTGATAAAACCGTCCAAAACCCTACAAAACCCTACAAAACCCTTAAAAATACAAATCAGGTCTGAGACAACTATCTTTCAGGTCTATGAGCCAGAATCACATGGTAGGGTGTGACACAAACTAGTCGTAGGGTACCATGTGACCCAACTAAGCACTCCAAGAAATTTTTAAGGAACCAGCTCTTACACAACCTATAGCAACCCTTGAGTTGCAGGTAATTTTAGGGGACTAAATTGCCCTCATATGGGATTGCTATCCCCCTTGCTAGGTTCTTGTTTGTTAGTGTTTGTAAAACTCGGTACTGCACCATCTTTCTAACCTTTTTGTTGTTTCTTGAATGCTTGGAAAACTTGGTACCACTCCATCTTGCTAAAGCTTGTATTTATTTCTTGAAATTTGGAAAAACTCGATACCATACCATCTTGCTAAATTATTATTCTCTTGGTGTTTACAAAACTTGGTACCACACCATATTGTAAAATTGTGTTTATTTCACATATTACCTTATTAGGTATTTATTTTGTTCACCAGAAGATATTTAACGTTCTTTGTAGTTACAGGTACTTTCCCACAATAAAATTTACAATCAATAAGCTCAAATTCGGCCTAAATTCACCTTTTCACTAGAGTCGCATGGTAGGGTGTGATCTGGATTAGTTGCATGGTAGGGTGTGACCAAAGCTGAAGTGCACTTCAACCTCTAATTTTTATTTTCATAGGCTTACATGAGTTGGAAAATAAAAGTAAGCTTGTAAAAATGTATCTATTTGGTTCTAGAAACAACAAGTTTACACATTTAAGTTTTACCATATTTTTACTTTCACGAAAGGCCTCAAAATCACTTTTGGATTTCTTACAAAAATTGGTAGTTATTTACAAAAGGGATTCAATATTGTTTGGTTCAAACATCTATATATGTAGTCTTGTATTTCACACATCTTAGAGAGCTAGTTAGTTCTATAATTTATCTTTTCATTTTTGCATGCTATATACCTTGTGGATTTTTGCTTTATAAAAACAAATTGGCATCATTATCTTTGCACTTCTTGTGTTGCTCTTGCATTTATCTTATTCCTCCAAAGATATTTTACTTTTGAAATGGCATTTCTTGCTTTCTTAGAATAGGATACACACTACATGTTAAAATTAAATAGTGGTAAGATTGAATTTCATCTCCAATATCCAATCGAGATCGATGACGTTGGCTTTCATATCCTTCCACTAGCTTGCTCCCTACACACCATAGTAGCCCCCGTGAGTGGTTTTCTAGACTTCATCATTGGAAAATCCCCTACTCTTAAAATATCATCATGGTAGGTTAGGATTAGTTACCCCTAATCACAAGGCTTCATAATAATTAGTGAGTGTGCAACTTTCATTCTTGACTAAGCCCACCCGAGGGTGAAGCGAAAGCATGGGTATGTCGGTAGCAGGTCTTAGATAGTGTTGCCTCTTTCTATAGAGGATTTTGTATTTTGGTGCATCTTATTTTCCTTAGGTTGTACCTTAAGCCATTACCTCCATTAGAAACCATTCACCCATTTGTATACAATTACCCCTTGTGTGCCTTTGGTAATAAGACGAGATTATCCACAAATACACCTGCTTTTAAATACACCCTGTTTCATTTCAATTCTAAGGATACTCTAACATCAAAATACACTTTTGTAAAAGTTTAGTTTTTCATGCTTGTTTCTTGCTGTATGATTTTATTTTTGTTACAAAACACTCAAAAACAAGTTTCAAAACCCACAAAAATAGGTCTCACACTTCTCTGGACATAGATCTTGAACTTTTCTATCTCTGTTATCAATTTCAAAAATAGTCATAGGTACCCTGCGATCCAAAATTCTATTTTACAGAAAGTTTTGGTTACTTCCAAAGCATCACTCTCATTGGTTTTTCACCTAAAATTTGGCATAAACTAAGGTTTTCAGCCTATTCCTCCCCCAACAATGGTGGTGGTCACTCGTAGCCAAGCTCGAGATCAAGCTTGTCTTGCAATTGAGGTTGCTCATGCTAACATTTCTCAATTTGAGATATCCCTAACAAAAATCAACACCATCATTACACCACAACCTAGATCCTACTCTCGAGATCAATTTCAATTTACTCACACTCCATCCTCTACACTAGATATTATCCTTGATGTATATCAGATTATGTTTAACACTTTACCTTCCTCATCTTCTATCTAGTCAATCCTTGGTGTCGTTTATTTTTCACCTGGTGACTTTGAGCCTAAAGTCACCATTCATGAGGATCCCTCTCCATCCTCCACTCATTATCCTTATCCATTTATCCAAAAATCATCACAACATATGTTAGATGGTGAAGGCAATCTCCTCCCTACTTATCTAGATGTCAAGCACATCCCTTAGATGGTAGCCACGGTCCTTGCTACCCCTACATTACCTAATACTCAAGAGGCTTCCCCATCAACTGTACCTGTTTCATACTCTACAATCACCATTTTAGACCTCTTGTTCAATTCCCCTTCATAATCACCTTCTAGCTCTGTCTCATCAACATTGCCTACTTTATCATATTCCACTAACCCACTACCCGAAGTAGATCTACTTAACCTTGGTCAGTATTCTTCTCACATCCCACTTCAATAATAGTCTCATGTCCATACACAATTATTTTCTATTGTTGGCACTACCCAAATGCCTAAATATTCACACAGTTCACAAGGTCCTCAAAATCCACCTACATCTTATTCCACACTGCAATCATCTACACAATTTTTTTAGAATTACCTCCCGATGTATTCGTAGGTAAATATTTACATAATTTTGTATGTATCACTATTTTCGAATACCATCTCTATCTTGAGTGAGAAATCACCTACATTCTTTACATCACCTCCTACATGGACTTCCACTTTACCTACCACATTTTTTTTCCATCCCATGGTTACATCCTAGTATGAGTGACCTTCCACTTATCAACAAGCATTAGTACAAGAATCTATTCAAAAGGTTAATCAAAGCTATGCTCAACATCCATATCGCCCTCCCATCTAGAACAAGTACCATTTTAATCATAATCATTCACTCTCCATGATTTTATTCTACCCCCTCTAACTTCATCATCTCAACAACCACTTCATCAACAACAACCTCCATCACATCATTGGCCCCCTTTTCAAACCCCACTTGCTCCACCTCTTCTTCCCTCACCTCAATTTCCATTTCACATCACCCAACCAATTGGCATACCATAACCTTTGGGTCCTCCATTTCCACCTTCTACACCTCATCCATATGCACATTCTTACCCATATCAATCAACACCCATCACAAGTGGCATCCATGTCAATTCCACTCCCACACCATTGAGGTCTTCTTTCACTGACATACAATATGTCTTAATGCACCTCAATAGTCTTGAGTTGCAACTGAGCAACTGTAGGTGTCATACACCCACTCATGATACATCCATAAGAGAACCTACCATACCTCCACTTCCACAAACCCTGCATCCTAAATAATGGTAATATCTACAATATGGGCAAACAATCTTCCCCTCGCCACCTAGTCAACCACTCACTCACTCATAGCATCTTTCACCTTCATCTCACAATTGAACTCCATTGTCTAAGCCCTTGTCCAAGCTATTTCAAGAGTTGTATGATTTTGGATATATTTTCCTACCTAAAATTAAACCAAATAATCCAAATCATCCACAACCAAAGGGCTACAAGGAACATACATTCTATGGTTATCATAGGTAGAAAGGGTATGACATCAACCATTGTCGTGCCCTTAAGAATTAGGTTCAAGATCTGATCCATCAAGGAGTCATAAAAATTGAGAATATCCTCATCATCCCCTAATCTAAACTCTCCTTTCTCTCTCTACTCCTTGACCCTACTCTACCTTTCCCTTCTTTCACATTCCCCCCACTCTTTCTTCCATAAATTTTCATGTCATTGTTGTACGATCATGATTTGAGTGGCTACGTACCTATGACTTGTCCTTTTTCTCCTCTCTTATTATCTTCTCATCCTTTCTTCTCTTCCATAATTTTCCTCCCCTTCTTCTTTCCCCTTATTCTCTTTTCAATTGACTACTTTTCATCATCATTTCTACATCTTCATATTAATCATATTATTGGTGTGGAGTTTCATCTCCTTCAAACACATCTTCCACATTTAGCAGAGTTTCATCTCCTCCCAACTCATCTTCCAAAACTGGAGGAGTTTCATCTCCTTCCAACACATCTTCCACATTTAGAGGTACTTCACCTCCTTCCAAACTCATCTTCCACAACTGGGGGAGTTTCACCTTCCACTACATTTTTCACAATTTGGAGGAAGTTTTTCCCTCCTTCCAAATCCTTTTTCACAATTGGGGGAGTTTCATCTCCTTCCATTCCATCATTCATAACTGAGGAAATTCAACTCATTTCAACTAATTTCTCATTATTGGGGGATTTTCTCTCTTGTTTCTTCTAAATGATTTTGTAATTAAGGATTTCATTCCCTTGTCAAACCGCATCTATTATTGGGAGGGGTTTCCCCTCTTTCCAACCATATTTATCTTTTGAGGAGTTAATCCTCCTTCCACATTCAAACTCCACCACCTCTCATCTACTCATGAGGGTTCCACCCAACGTGGCCATCACAATCAATTGCTAGGTTCAAAAGGTTGTGTCCTTTTGTCAAAGTTTATGCCCTTTGCCTCTCCATCACAAATCAATCACTAGGTTCAAAATTTTGTATCATTTTTCAAAGGTTTTACCCTTTGCATTACCCTCATCAAATCAATCAATTGCTAGGTTCGAAAGGTTGCATCCTTTTGTCAAAGGTTGTGCCCTTTGCCTTGCCATCACAAATCAATTGATAGGTTCAAAATGTTGTTATCTTTTGTCAAAGGTTGTACCCTTTACCTTGCTCTCATTAAATCAGTCAATTTTTAGGTTCAAAAGGTTGCATCCTTTTATCAAATATTGTGTCCCTTGACTTGCCCTCATAATCAATCACTAGGTTCAAAAGGTTACATCCTTTTGTCAAAGGTTACATCCTTTTGTCAAAGGTTACACCCTTTTCCTCACCACCATCAAAAAAATGGTTTCCCAAAAAACTAAGCAACAATTTGGAAAGGTTTCTTGAAAAATATCAAGGTATTTGGAATATTCTCTTTAAAAGTCTTTCCAAAGCAAGGTCTCTCAAAAAACCTCAAGGTATTTAGAATATTCTCTTTAAAAGTCTCTCCGGAGCAAGGTTTCTCCAAAAACCTCAAGGTATTTGGAATATTCTCTTTAAAAGTCTCTCCAAAGCAAGGTTTCTCCAAAAACCTCAAGGTATTTGGAATATTCTCTTTAAAAGTCTCTCTAAAGCAAGGTTTCTCCAAAAACCTCAAGTTATTTGAAATATTTTCTTTAAAATTCTCTTATGAGTAAGGTTTCTCCAAAAACCTCATAGCATTTGGAATATTCTTTTTAAAATCTCTCCAGAGCAAGGTTTCTTTAAAAACCTCAAGGCATTTGGAATATTCATTTTAAAAGTCTCTCAGGAGCAATATTTCTCCAAAACCCTCAAGGCATTTAGAGTATTCTTTTTAAAATTCTCTTAGGAGCAAGGTTTCTCCAAAAACCTCAATGCATTTTGGATATTCTCTTTAAAATTCTCTTCAGAGTAAGGTTTATCCAAAAACCTCAAAGCATTTGGAATATTATTTTTAAAAGTCTCTTAGGAGCAAGGTTTCTCCAAAAACCTCAAGGTATTTGGAATATTATCTTTAAAAGTCTCTCCGGAGCAAGGTTTATCCAAAAACCTCAAGGTATTTGGAATATTATTTTTAAAAAGTCTCTCAAGAACAAGGTTTCTCCAAAAACCTCAAGGCATTTGGAATATTCTCTTAAAAAGTCTCTCCGGAGCAATGTTTCTCCAAAAACCTCAAGGTATTTGGAATATATATATTTTTTAATCTCTTAGGAACAAGGTTTCTCCAAAAACTTCAGCAAAAATTTGGAAAGGTTTAAGTATTTTCCTATTATTTTCATTCCAAAGGCACTGAACCCCTTTGGCTTCACCTCACCATTATTTCCATTCCAAAGGCACTGAATCCCTTTGGATTTAGCTCAAAATCATGTTCATTCTAAAGGAACCGAATCCCTTTGGATTTAGATCAAAAATCATGTCCATTCCAAAGGCACTAAATCTCTTTGGCTTCATTTCACCATTTTTCCCAAATCCAAAGGCATTGAATCCCTTTGGCTTCATTTCAAAATCACATTCATTCCAAAGGCAATGAATCCCTTTGGCTTCATCTCAAAGTTTTACACATTCAAAATTGAGGAGCTTAATCCTCTCAACATCATCCACCTCTATGCATTTTACACTTAATGCACCCCCCTCTCCACATTTTGCATGTCACTTCCATTATTTTTCTCCCATTCTTCTTTCCCCATTTCCTCTATTCTCTATCTTTTCTTCTAGAACCTTGTCAATGTTGTATGGTCACGCTACGAGTGACTACATACCTTTGACTTGGTTTGATCTTCTTCTCCTCTCCTTCCTTTCTTATTTCTTTCTCTTCCTATTTTCTTCCTCCTCTATTTCTTCCACCTTCTCTTCTTTTCCTTTCTCCATCATTCTCCATTTCCCATATTCTTCACCTACCCCATCGTTAGGGCCTCCTATTCATATTTCTTATTCACCCACTCATCATCACATCACTCTTTCACACACATTCACATGCATCACTCATGATTGCTACTACCACACATTGATATTCATTTCACTCAACATATGCATCCATCCGCATCTTTTGGATTTGGTCCAATACATTGTAAACTACATTGGGATACATCAACTTGCATTTACCTATCTCGATTTGCTTTTCTCAATAATAGGTTGGTCACATACTACCATGTATTTTTAGGTATTTTGTTGTGTCATGTCCTCTTGTACATATCATATTACATGTATTGTTCATAGTCATGTCCATATATTTCTTGTACATAGGCCATACATCATGTGTATATAACTCCACTTTGTAGAGTTACACACACATTTGTTAGCATGATTGTTGTGGTGTCCAATCCTACTCTTACTTACATGGCAATGGAAATATTTTCTATTGCTCAAATATTCATAGTCAGTCTAATCAACCTTAATCGAATGTCATCAAATTCTACAAGATTTCAAGGCTACCCCTAGTTTAATTGAGTTTATTCATGGACCACTCACACATTTTATATCTTCAACAAATTTTGAGTATAAGGAAGAAAACACCTCGCATAGACTTTGCTATAAAGCAAACAATTTCACCTACTCTTCCTATCGTTTACGTGATCAAAATAAACCTAGGGATAAACAAAGGGACAAGCAAAAAAAAACAAAGAAAGGAGCAGAAAATAAAAGCAAATGCCCACAAAAAAAACAACACAAAAAAGAGAATCAAACAAAAGGGGTAAAAAACAAAAGAAAAAGCCTCAAGAGTACTATAAAAATCTTGAATCTCGGAGGTCCTTAGGTCCAAAATAAAATCTTGGGGCTATTTCCATCATCAACAATAGGTTCCAATAACTTGCCTAGCAATGGAGTAATCCTTACAAGTGGCAACACATCTGTCACATTAGTGATCTTCTCTTGTATTATTTTTTCTCATATATTGATGTAGTGCTTTGATAAAAGGTACACATTTATCGTCCTTAGTCTTTGACTATTAAGTTGCATTCTCTAAGAAATGTATGCATCTCTTATGACTGGACATTTAGAATTTTTAAAAATATACCAATAAGTGAAGTAATATTTTTCTTAGAAAGGATTAAATTTATATGTCAAGGCACTTATGGCCAAGTGTGAGGTGTGTTTGCATAATAATGGGAAAATAGTTACATCTACTAGATTTTTATAACCCTTGCTTATCCTTGACAACCAATGGAAGCACATATCCATGGATTTCATTGAGGGACTTCCTAAAATTGAGGGTAAAATTTTAATCTATGTGGTAGTATATTGACTTTCCAAATATGCTTATTTCTATGCATTACAACATCCTTATTCAACAAACAAGGTGGTCAAGGTATTTCTTGATTCTATTTTTAAATTATATGGTATGTCCAAAACCATTGTGAGTGACCATGACCCTATTTTCACTAGTAAATTTTAGAAATAATTCTTTCATTTTGGTGGTACTAAGTTGAGTATGTCCTCTTCTTATCACCCCCAATGGAATGGTCAAATAAATATTGTTAATAGATGATTGGGTACTTGCCTCCATTATTTTTCTTGCAAGCAATATCACTAGTTTCATTGGCTCTTATTAGCTAAATGATGGTATGATACTTTATACCATACATCCTTTAAGATGTCCCCTTTTGAAACATTTTCTGGTCAAAAACCTCTATCATTAGAAGACTATGTTCTAGGATCCTCTAAGGTTTTCTAGGTAGATGATTTGCTATACTAATGATAACTTGTGCTTTAGCTTCTTAAGGATAGTTTGACCTAGGCACAAAATAAAATGAATCAACAACAAGATTCACATTAATTTTAAATGACAAATTATTGTATGAGATATGTTTTTTTTGTGCTTGTAATCCTACAAGAAATTGTACTTGGACAACAAGACTAATGAGAAGTTGGATCCTTGATTTTATGGTCCATACATGGTGGTTTGTTGAAGTGGTGAAATTGCATATTAGTTGTAGCTTACTCCCTCATCCTCCATCCATCATTTCTTTCACATATCTTATCTATAAAAGGTTATTAAACAAAATATGTAGTCCTATATGAAGCTTCTAATACTCGATGAAGAAGGTCAAATCACTCTCCCACCTAAAGTAGTGTTATAGTCCAAAATTTTATAGTTTTCTCCATAGACCTTCTTGAAGAAGATGCTACATGTGATTGTGAGAGCATTCTCCATTCTTTTCTAACTTTCAAGACAAATCTTTTTGAGGGAAAGCCATGTAATGAATCCAATATAGCCAAATTGGCTATCTTTCTTTTTATTTAGCTTGGTCCTTTGGTTTAGATAGTTGGTCGTTGAGCATTATGGTTAGGATAATCATTGATTTAGTCTATAAATAGGAAAATTTAGGTGGTAGTTGACATTATATTTCATATTCAATTCTTAGTTGTGTATATTGCACATATGATAATTTGCCTTCTCTAAATAGCTAGGAGACTTTGCCCTCTTATGTGTCTAAGGGATTTACATTGGTTTGAATCTAGATGCAATATTTACAAATTGGATTTGCTTGTAGTTAGATCTATTTTATTATAAAATTTATAATTTTTAACATGAATTATGTTAGTATAACTTCATTATTAATATAAAATAGCAATTATGAAGTGGCATTAGCTCAACAGGTTATATTCCTCAGTATTTCAAGGAGGATCTTGCCAAACGATACATGGATAATATCCGAGCTTTGTTATAATACCACTACATTGTGACAATGTAATACGGGTGTGGCTCATTTCATCCCATATAACCCATTTAAAATATAAACAATAGCAATTAATTGAAAATAATTTAATGCAAGATATACTAAAATGTAGTACTGAATACTAAATTAATTATGTAATAATATATTTGTAATATATTCCATTTTAATAAATGCCCATAAAATTTAGGCTAGTAATAGAAAATCCATGTTTTACAATCAAGACCAAAGTTTCGGTAAAAAAAAATTAAACTTTAACATTTAATCAAATAACATAAACTCAACCAAAACTAAATATTATCAAACATAATACATATAATTACCAAATTATTATAAATTAGTATATAATATAATTAAGATTTATTTTTTTAACTTGCAATAAAATTAATATGAACTATTATTTTTATTTATTTTTTAATTAACACATACATAACTGTAATTACTAATTGACAATTTAATTTAGAAACAATCACTAAATTATTATATCCAGATCAATCACAAGTTTGACTTTACATCACATCCTTAATTGCAACTCCCATCAAAATCCTTCAAAGGGTCCACTCGGCGGGGAAGGGGACACCCCTTCAAAGGGTCCGTGTTGGTCATCATCTTGAGCATAGTTAGTGCAACATAGAAGTGCGTGACTTCGTGCTCCACCAAGGCGGCAAACACCATATTGGCATTGAATTTGCGAAGGTAAACATTGGAGCCTCCCACGACGACCAACGTTGAGGGGAAGCGTCAACCGTTGGCGTGGAATATGGGCAACGTCCACGGGAACACCAACTGTGACTTCATTGATGGAGATAATAAAATAAATAATAGGATAATATTAAAAGAGATAAACAAAAAAAACAGAGTAATGAATCCAAAAAAAATAGAATTGCAGATACTAATACAGATAACTCAAATCACTTCTTTAATTTTTTTTTGTTTTCATGGTTGAGAAATACCAAACATTTTATAGTCTTAGAAGGATAAACTTGGAGAATTCTAGACACCAAAAAATAGTTACAAAAATCATCTAAACTTAGGAAGTTACAAAAATCATCTAATCTTAGGAAAAAGTAATAAATCCTAATCTAAACAATATCATTGAATGATTTGCTACAAAAAAGATTTTCTATATTTAACATCCTCCCTAAAATCTAATTTATGAAAAATAATTTCTCAATCCTTCCTCAAATCTGATTTGTGAGAAAGGACTCTCATTCCCAAAAGATTATTCATTTTATTAGTCTTCTTCCTTCAATGGCTTTGTCAAAATGTCAGCAACCTGATCTTTGGACCTACAATGAGAAAGCTTGATTTATTTATCTTTAGCTAGTTGTCTAATGAAGTGAAATATGATATGTATGTGCTTGCTTCTTCCATTAAAAACTAGATTTTTTGAAAGTTGAATGGCATAATTATTATCATAGAAAATAGTGGTTTCTTCCATGTGGGGCTGCATCAATTCTTCAAGCATCCTGTGTAACCATACTGCTTGGCAGCCAACTGAAGTGGCTGCTACATATTTTTCTTTTGTTGTGGACAATGCAACAATAGTTTATTTTTTTGATGACCATGAAATTGCCCCTGAACCAAGATTAAAAACATATCCTAAAGTACTTTTCCTGTCATTTATATCTTTTGCTCAATCACTGTCTATGTAACCAACTAACTTCAAGGCATCCTTCCTTTTATAAAAAATTTCATGATTTGTAGTCCCTTTCACATATCTGAATATTCATTTACCTGCCTAGAAATGTGTAGCATGAGGATCCTCCATGAACCTGCTTATCAACTTGACTGTATACATGATATCTGGCATTGTTGTGTTTAAGTACATTAAACTACCAACCAAGATTTTATACAAGGTAGAATCTACATTTCTACTATCTTCTTTGCTCAACTTCACACCCATAGCAATAGGTGTAATTGTTGGTTTACAATTATCCAACCCGAACCTTTTCAATATATCATTGTCATACTTCTCTTGATAAATAAAAATCTTGTCACTATTTTGAGTGACTTCAATGCCAAGAAAATAACGCATCAAGCCAAGATTAGTCATTTCAAATTCATTTTGCATTGCCATCGAGAATTCTCTAAGCATATTTTCATTATTCCCAATATAATGCAAATCATCAACATAAATACAAACCATCATAACATCTCCTTGTTGATTTTATTTTGTGAATAAGGTGTGCTCATAAGGACATTTTTCAAAACCATTTTTCAAAAAAAATGATTCAATCCTTTCATACCAGACTCTAGGTGCTTGGTTTAAACCATACAAAAATTTATTTAGTTTGAGCACTTTACCTTTATAACCTTCTTTCTAAAAACCAGGTGGTTGCTCTATGTATATTTCATCCTCCAATACGCCATTCAAGAATGTTGATTTGACGTCCATATGAAAGAGTCTCCAACCCTTTTGTGATGAAAGAGCTAAAATAATTCGAATACTTCATGATAGTCAATACCTAATTTTTGTTTGTAGCCCTTCACTACCAACCTGACCTTGTATTTATTCAATTCTCCTTGCTCATTGTGCTTGGTTTTATAAATCCACTTTACTCCAATTGTCTTTTTGTGCTCTAGGAGGTCTGTTAGTTTCCAAGTTTGATTCTTTTCTATGGCTACAATTTCTTCATTCATAGCTTTTTTAATCCATTTATCATCTTGTACCGTTTCTTCAAATGTAATGGGATCACAATCAACCTCAAAAATGCAAAATGACAAGCATTTTCACTTACCTCTGTTGTTTCTTGATAAAGGTCAGACAAGCTCCTTATATTTTACCTTCTTTCTAGAGATTTTGATGTGGGTGATGAAAATATGCTTCTGGTATTTGGTGAAGAAATGCTACTTCCTAGTGAAGAAGAGGTGCTTCTTGGTATTGGTTTGTGAATGCTACTACTGCTAGGTCCTTTGTTACCAAAAAAATTTTGGCGTGGGATTACTGCTTCATCTTCAATGTTGACTTGCTGATTGTTGTCTTTCAATTTCCAATACCACTCTTGGTCTTCAAGAAACTTAACATCTCTACTTATCACCAAATTTTTTGTTTATGGATTGTATAGTCTGTATGCTTTTGATTCTTCATTATATCCCACAAAGATACATCTTTATTCCTTATTATCTAATTTCTTTTTAAGTGCATATGGAACACGAGAATAAGCAATGCAGCCAAAAAATTTAAAATTATCTACACGAGGTTTAAATTCTCCCCATGCTTCTTCTAGTTTTATGCCCCAAACTATCTTCGTAGGGCTCTTATTCAGAATATAACCTGCACAACAAACTGCCTCTGCCCAAAAAACTTTAGGTAAATTCTTAGCTTTAAGCATATTCCTCACCATATCTAGAATTATTTTGTTCTTCCTCTCAGCTATACCATTTTGTTGAGGAGTATACCTAGTTGTTAAATGCCTTTTTATACCATTCTCAATACAAAAAATTTGAAATTCATGTGAGATGTACTCTCCACCTTTATCAGTCCTTTAATTTTTGAGAAAATAGCCATTTTGCTTTTCAACTAATGCTTTAAATTATCTAAATTTCTTGAAAGTATTAGATTTTGCTTTCAATGGATACACCTAGATTTTTCTACTATAGTCATCAATAAATGTTAAGAAATATCTCATACCAGACAATGAGGTGACTTCAAGTGGTCCACATAGATTTGAGTGTACTAGCTCTAATGGCTTTAAATCTCTCCAATATTTCCCTACTGTAAAGGGTTCTATGTGGTGTTTTCCAATGATGCATCCTTCACATTCTTCATCTGGTCTTTGGATGAGCTATAAATCTATTACCATGGTCTTCTTATGCAAAATATTTAGTCCACCAAAATTCAAATGACCAAATCTAATATGCCATATCCATTGTGAATATTTTACATGGTATTGAAACTCAAAGGCATATTTCTCTCAATGCTAAGAGGAAACATCTTATTAGAAGTCATGGGTATTTTTGTTATCATATTATTCTTACCACCAGTAATAAAGTATGTACCATTGTCAAACTTCACAGTGTGGCATTTTTACATAAGTTGACCTACACTTAACAAGTTATGCTTTAAACCTGGTACATAAAATACATCACCAATAATTTTCTTCTCACCTTGCTTTGTTTTGAGTAATATCCTCCCTTTCCCCATGATCGATGCAGTTGTATTATTACCCATCTTTACTTCTGATTTGATGGACTCATCCAATCTTAGAATATCTCTTTGCTTCATGTCATATGATTACTACACCCAATATCAACATACCATTTATCTTCATTTATTTCCTCTTTTGTGCTACATGCTAACAACACATATTCTTCATGCCAGTCACCTTCATTTGCATATTGAGCTTCCAGTTTACTTTCATCTGCTATTTTTTCTTATATTCAGATGCAATATGTCCATACTTTTGACAATAATAGCACTGAAAAAATGACTTATCATACCTTTGAGAGTTGTTGCATCTTTGCTAAAAATTTCCTCTGCCTCTACCTCTTTGTTAAAAATTTGCTTTGCCTCTACCTCTTGCTTGAGTTTAGTTGCTGGTTTCTTCATAACTTCTATTGCTTCTTGGACCTCTGCCTCTTTGCTAAAAGTGACCTCCTCTTCCTCTTGGACTTCTTCCTCATCCTCTTTGTAGAAATTATGCTTCTGATGCTTCTTCTTTTTCTGACATTGAAACTTTACTTTTGAATGCTTGCTTCAGTGGTTCATTTGTAGATCTATTTATTCTATGCTCATGTGTGTACAATGAACCCATAAGTTCATATAAAATTGACCTCCTCTTCCTCTTGGACTTCTTCCTCATCTTCTTTGTGGAAATAATGCTTCTAATGCTTCTTAATTTTCTGACATTGAAACTATAATTTTGAATGCTTGCTCCAGTGGTTCATTTGTGGATCTATTTATTCTATGCTCATGTGGGTACAATGAACCCATAAGTTTATCTAAAGAAAAATTTGTTAGATCTTTTGATTCTTCAATGACTATAATTGCAAGATCATATTTTGAAGGCATACATCTTAAAATATTTTCTACAATTTTTTGATTGGTCATAACTTCACCATTTGATTTCATTTGATTAATTAACCCCATTGCATGAGTAAAGAAATCCCCTAAAATTTTTGAATCTGACATTTGTAAAACTTCAAAATCTCTTCTAAGTAATTTTTGGTGGACTATTCTTACTCTATCCGTACATTGAAATGATTGTGCAAGGAGATCCCATGATTATTTTACCTTCGTAGTGGCTGTAACTCTTGGGAGAAGGGTTTCATCAAGACCTTGCACTATAAGGAACAAAGCTTTCTGATCCTGTTTCCTATTGTCCTGCAATGTCTCTTTGATTTTGTGTGAGCACAGTTAAAGTTGCTACATCTGTTGGTTTTGAGTATCCATTCTCCACCATATCCCATAGCTCCTATGACCTGAACAAAATATTCATTTGAAAACACCAAAAATCATAATTTTTTCATTAAATTTGGAAATTTGGAGCTACATATTATTAGCATTCGTTGACATTTTAAACCTAGATCTAATACCAAATGATGGAGATAATAAAATAAACAGCAGGACAATATTAAAAGAGATGAAACAAAAAAAATACAGAGCAATGAACCCAAAAAAACAAAACTGCAGATATCAACACAGAAAACCCAAATCACTTCTTAATTTTTTTTTTTTTCTTCCATGGCTAAGAAATACCAAACATTTTATAACCTTAAAAAGATAAACCTCGAGAATTCTAGACACCAAAAAACAATTACAAAAATTATCTAAACTTACAAAAATCATCTAATCTTAAAAAAAACAATAAATTCTAATCTAAACAAGATTATTGAATGATCTATTACAAAACAAATTTTCTATATTTAACGCTCATCCCCCACATTATCAGATTATCGATTGAAAAGGTGTACAACCCACGGTGGTTGTGCACCACGCTATTTGGTGCCGAGGTTGTGCCCGTGGTATAGTTCAGAACAAACGACATCCCACTCATCTTTCGATAATCGAATTCCAAATTTCGGGTCTTCTTACGCTATCAGCCTCTCGTAAGTTGGTCCTATCCTAGTTGGAGCTTCTTTGTTATTTTGGAGATCTTCGATTACTATGACAGAGAGCTTATCTCCTTGATTACTATGGAACTTGTTTACCATTTTGGAGATCCTCAATTATTATGACAGAGGGCTCATATGTTGTTGCAGTCGAAGCTTCATCATCTCGATGCATAGACTATCATTGTTCAGTTCGGTCACTATGAACCCAAGTTGGAGTTTGGTTCCAATTGGAGTTAAAGGAGGGTAATTTGCAGCGCAACGGTTCAAGTCCTTCGTCTTTAGTGAGCAAGTTGCACGATGGACAAGCTTTAGTTTTTTAAAGCCTACAAACACCGACATTGGAGCCTTGCAGGTATAGAAAAGATGCATTATTATTGAAGTAAGTTCACGTTGCCATTTAGCGAAGTTGATAGCAGACACTTCTTATATTAGTGTAGAGATTTCTACGATGGGGACACTTAACTCTTTCCTTGATAGGTGTCAAAACCATTACCACAAGTTCATGCTAAAATGTCTTGAACCTGTTAGGTTGCATGATCTGCATTGTCATGATAGTTGACCTCATGTTTTCTAAACAATATTTTACAACAACACATCCTTGTGTTGTCCCTTCCACAATTTCGTTGATAGGGAGAGATAACACTAACCTTTAATTCTTGTTTTATTTTTAATAACAATTTATTTTAAGAATTCAATTAAATAAAATTAAAAAATAAAGATAAATATTAATCAAAAATCAAATGGTATTAGTTTAATTGATTAGATTTTTTAATATTTAAAGAGGACCTAAATTAAAGTCTTGCCTAATGATACATAGATAATATCTTAACTTTTTTCATAATACCATCATATAATAATGATATAATCAAGTTAGACCTATTTCAATCCCATATAATTTATTAAAAAAAATACCAACCAAAAAATTTAATAACAAATTCAAATTTTACTATATAGACACTGTGATTGCACTTTTTTCACACCATTCTTTATTAATTATCTTGTACTTACATTATCTATTAATTGTTTTAAACATAAAATTTCATGTAAAAGTAAAAACTTAATTTTTATCTCCATCCTCTTATCTTTATTATTGAAACTTTAAATTTTAATATTTTTTATTCATATTTTTAATAATTTTTATCTATTTTTTTGTTACGTGTAATTATATACATTCATTTCCTCATATATTTAATTTAAACCTTAAATTAAAAGAAAAATCAAACCCAAACCATAATATTAAAGTAAAATCATCTACTTAGTCGTACAAGTATATGTTTATAAGAGAAAAACATTTAAATGAATACAATTAATACATATAATAATTTTTGAGTTTAAAATTCATAGATGCTATGGTACCAAAATTTATTGATGATAATGAGAAAAGAACAAAAGAGAGGGTTAAAAAAAATGGATTTTTTTTTATTGATAGTAGAAGGGGTTTTATAGGGTTTCCGAACCTATAACAAGTAGGGTTTTGAAAAAACACTCTGAAACCTTAGATCTAGCAATAAGATATCAAAAAATACTTAGCTATATTCTACAAATCAAACCCTAAATTCCAATGAAGCAACTTCCTAGAAAATAAGCTATAGATTTTTATCAAGCAAATACAAGAGATTACCCCACGTCAGGAATCTAAAGCACAGGAGAAAAAGAGAATAATGAAAATGTTATTGGTTAAAATAAATTTACAAATAAATCTCGCCCAAACCAAAGCATTTTCTACCTCACAAGAAAGGAGAATAGGGGAATCCTATCATCACGATCAACAAATCCATCCAACAAAGCATGTAACAGGACAACCCCTCATAACAAAAAGGGGTTTAAGAAAACAATACTAGAAAATACCAGCCAACAAAATCCATAGCATATCAAAAAACAAGCCCACAGGGCTCACTCGTCTAGCCAATGGAAGACCCACCAGATGGAAAACATCATAAATAATCACCAAGAAACCCACATATCCCATTGGAGAAAACCACTCTTAGGGCATTTGGAAAGAAAAATTAGAAAATACCTAGTGCAACACCTAAGAGAGAAAAAGGGAGGATCCTGAATAAAAATGTGAGTGTTGGAACCTTGGGATCTAACTCGTTCGCCATCCTACCTCAGTTGAAAAATATATACCAAAATAAAGCTCCTCAAACTAAAGCACACCATGGAGATAAAACAAAACCATTTGGAAGAGGAGATTTGCAATAGAGTGCCCCGATGATAGGAAAACCCTCCAACACAAAAATCTATGAAGGTAAAAACCCCATAGATCCCATTGGAGTCCAACCGTAGCCTGGTCTAGTCGTCTACCCATCAACAAAGCTGGATGTTGAGGTTCCTTCAACTGGCCCAACCTCCTTCCCCCGACCCCCTACTAGGGTTCCAACTACCCAACCTTCCACCCTGTGATCCCACCTGCATCTGCAGTAAAAACAACCAAACCAGAGATCCAATGACCCAGAATGAACCAAGATAGGAGATCACCCCACAACACCACCAGATGTTAAGATCATTTAGCCAACCTAGCTTCCTTCCTCAAACCCCCAACTGAGGTTCCAACTATCCAACCTTCCTCTCAACAAGTCAACTGTAGATGCAAAGTCATCTACTAACCGAATTCACTATCCAAAATGGCATCTAGGTTGTCAAGGTTTCCAAAAATCTCTAAAGCTACTACTCTCAATGTCATGGCCCTCTCTTCCATGGTGAAACTCATGCCCTCTTTGCCATGGTGAGGCTTAGGACCTTTCTATCATAGTGAGGCTCAAACCCTCATAAACCCTTTTTTAAACCTATTTGCTGCAATGAAGCTTAAACCTTATCTAAAGAAACTGGAATTTAATCTCCTTTCACAATAATTTTTTTAGAAATATTTCCTTCGCACCTTATGCAAAAATGATTATTCTAATATATCCTTATTGTTATATTTAGTTGGAATGCATTTATATAGAATTATAAGGTAATATAGAACATTCATTTTTTTTGTTTTTTTAATTTGGTATATGTGAGTGGGTGCAATGGTTTGGTGTAAGTTGTTTTAATTTGGTATATAGTTATTTGTTTTTAAGACCCTATTTTCTTGACTGTGCCAAGAGGTGTCATCAATATCATTAACCATTATACAAGATAATGGTAATAAATTAATAATAATATTTATTTTATATTGTAATTAAAATGAATAATATACAGGATTTCACAATTAAGATTTATAGGTTTTTTATCTACTATTGTTTAATTAAATAATAGTGTTTACTAATTGTTATTTATTTTATAATTTTTTATTTATTTTAAAATAATTTAAATATATTATTTATTTATATTAATATATTTATTATTTTTATATTTATAGAATTAAATTATTTAAAAATGTTTAAAATTAATATAAAATAAAGTTAGTACTAAATAAAAAATAATAGTAAATGAAAAATAGTAGCGAAAGTTTAGCTATCCTAAAATGTCAAAATTTTGAAATAAATGGTTTTAAAATTTTTATTATAGGTTTAAATCATTAAAATTCAGCTCAAGACAGACTAATAAAATTTGTTTGATATTTTTTTTGAAAAATTTAATAGTCAATTTTTTTAAACAATTATTCTTTAAACTATTTAAAATAGAAGTCCTAAACTATTTCATTTGTTGCATCTAGGTTCATTTCTAATTTCAATAGAATATTTTGTTTTGTGTGAAGTTGCCTTTTACACAATTTTTCAAAAATAATTTTAAATATTTTTAAACAATTATCTTTTGAACTATTTAAAATGGAAGCTCTAAACTATTTTATTTGTTGCATCTAGATTTCTTTCCAATTTTAACAAAATATTTTGCATCCATGTATTTGAGCAATATATCCACACAAAATCTTAAGGAAACCACCCCAACAACTTGGAACTAGCCAAGATACCTTTTTTTCTTGTTTCAACCGTGACCTTTTAATTCAAAATTTAAATTTAAAATTTTCTCACCCAAACCAGGAATCACATTTCCAAGTTTAACAATACTTTTAATAGGCAAATGAATTGAACATATTACCTAAAATAAATAAATTATCATGTGTTACATGATATAAAGGATATCAGTAAACACCAAATATAGTCATTTTCCATAGAAAGAATATCATATTGATGCAATGGATTCTATTATTGAGGTGTATTTATAGCAAATACTTAATCCCTAACATTTATAATTATATATTACAAGGAAAAAGTCATTGGCCTCTCTTAATGAAGATTCAAGTTAAAATCATGAAAAGGGTGGCCCTTGATATACCTCTGCTTTTCAACCTCATATATATATATATATATATATATATATATATATATATATATATATATATAGAGAGAGAGAGAGAGAGAGAGAGAGAGAGAGAGAGAGAGAGGGGCTAACAAAACTATTGAGGTTAAGTTCAACTATAATTCACTAAGACCTTAATGAAAATTTAATTAATGTTAACCATATAAGTGGTTTAACCAATCTTGTTGGGGTGAATACATAAAACCATTATCTTCAAGATTACATTAAGAATACTCATAGGTTTACATCAAAGTTACCCATAGACTCACATCATATAATGTAAACCTTGGCCAACAAGGTCAGATTACCATATTTGTATGTAATCTACAAGAACAACCAACATATCTATTAGAGTTAACATGTATATCTTCCTTTTAAGAAGTGGCTAATATAGCCAAGCAAGTAGAAGCTTCCTTTTAATTTAGGGGACAAAAAAAAACTAAGGAGGAGGAAAAACCATCTTTCTTCAATCCTAAATGAAAATATAAGAATAAGCATGTTGTGGGTGATGGGGTAACTAACTCCCACTTGGTTAGTAATATAAAAACTAGTAATGTGAATATTAGTAATTCTTTCCAAAGCTAGTCCTAGTGAAAGCTCAAGAAAAAATCAACAGAAAGTTCACCCAGCTTCATCAAATCTCTATTCGTCAAAGTAAGCCCTCAATAAAAGTGGATTCTATTCAACCATCACCATAATGGCTCAAGGGTTCCAAGTATTCTTAGGATCTACTTTAACTACCACTGAGAAGGCTATTGTATTGTTGCTTGATTTTAGTCCAATGGTTGGGTTGAGATTCGTGGTGAAGGAAGTTGTAGGTGTAAGATCATTTGACAATGGTGGCTCCTTGCAGGTGCATCTTAGATGGTGCTTTGGCTTTGGTTGCATCATAGGTAGTAGGGGTGTTGGGCCCTTACATCTTAGCTTCAGGTAAGTGCTTTGGTCAAAATTACCTCTAGGAGTAGGATTTGCTCACTATAGTGAGACTTTACTATAGGACCACAATATCCGTGGAATGTTTAAGTTCAACATAGTTCAAGGAGCAAAATATAATTGCTTCATATAAGAACAAAAGATATCCAAATGTAACCTTAATATATTAACATGTCAAGCAATAATGTAATGAAATTTTTTAATCATCATGTTGTATATGTAGCAAAATAAAGAAATAAATGTGGATGCTAAAAATGAAAACTTCAAAAGTAAATTTCACTGATAAGTAGGAGTGGCATACTAAGAACTATGTAGAATTGGATTTTTCTTAGTTAAAGACTAGGTCAAAATGGTAAGCCTCCTATCCTAGGCCTTCTAGATGTCATATTGAGAACCATAATTTTGAAGACGTTGCATCCAATGAATAATATATTCTTAATTAACTATCACAACAAGCATGTTATTCTAGAAAGTTATCATAAGTGTAGTAATTTTCAATACACTACTAGTAGATCCAATACATCTCTTGATTTGATCCATATCAATCTATGTAGACCTATGGATCCAAGTTACAATGGGTCCAAGTATTTTTAACTCTTTGTTGATAATCATACCTAGAAATATAGGTAAATTTTTTGAAGAACAAAAATGAAATATTCTTTTAATTTCACCAATTTAAGACCTAAGTAGAGACTTCCACAAGAAGAAGGATCCATGTCCTCCACTGATATAGAATCTAAAGTGAAGCTAATATTATTATTCAGAGTACAAGTATATATACACGATCAAATGGTGGAGGGTTACAAAAACCTACAACCAACAAGCTCAATAGGGGTAATCCACTCCAACAAATATAGAGTGTAAACAAAATGAACTGCTAGAAGACAATCCAAGCTAACAGTTCAAACAAACCAAACTACGTGTGCATACTATGCCAACACGTTTATTACAATGCATGAAAATAAAATAATTAAATACTAACTTAGGCTTAATAATAATAAAATAATAAGCCTAAGTATCCTCAACATTCCTCCCAACCATAGAAGCATCGGACCCCAATGCTTTCAATAAATGTGGAATGTCATGGGCCATATGATGGTGAGAAATCCAGCAAACCATATGTGGAAAGTGACCACGGTGGGCGAAAAGGTAAGAAGTAGAACCCTGTCGAGTGTGATGAGTCTTCATCTCGAAAACTCTATATGTAGTGAGTGAAAGCTAATGATCAGGTGCCATTACTACTACAGGGTTGATGATAGGTTCAGGTACTAAAGGGGATACTGAAGTGGTGTCTTTATAAAGCATCGCTTATCCAAAGGAAGCAAAGCTCTATATCCAACCTGTAATGAGTGAGGATTGTGATGCTTATGCATCACTCTCTACTGCTCCTGTAGAGTCTCCTGCAAGTCCTATGTTATCTTACCCTGAAGGCTCTACCGATGCTGAATGAAGGAAGTGACCTTAGCTTACTCCTTTGATTGTACAATGGTGGAAGAGGGTAAATCCAAGGGTAACTTCTATGGAGTAAGTGGTTGTGTGTTCAGAGGTGTGCCCAAAATGATGCCAATGGAATGGTTGATATATTTATCATAAGTGAGAGTGATGGGTTCCGTAACCATGAGGTCTTGTGATTGTTCAATTTGTGGAAGTGAAGCTTCTTCTTTATCATGATTCATTGATGGTGTTTTTTCTTTCTCTTGTGTGGGAGTTATGCAAGTAGGATCCAAAATAAGTGCTTGAATTAATGGCTTACGAACTTGCCAACAACTTAGCATCAAATTTGATGTGGGTGTAGTACTTTGTATCAAATATGTTTTATCATGCAAATCCAAGGTGTATGTGTTATTTTTAGCATGATATACTACATTCCTATCAAATTTATAGGGTTTACCAAGCAATAGTCTACAAAAATCCATCTCCATGATATCACATCTTACTTTATCCATAAACTTATCACCAAAAGCAAAAGTCAAGGTGCAAGTGTGTGTGATGTTAGATGTGGAGTCTACATCCTTCCACCCAAGTGCATAGGGTTGGTGATGTGGCTTTATGGGAAGCTTCAACTTCTCTACAATGGACTTCATGATGAGGTTCTTTTGTGAGCCATTATATATGATACAATCCACATAAAATCATGTGTAAGGTAGGCTTTACTGGCAAACAAATGGTCACAATCCCTTGTGCAAAAATATTCATAAGTGTAATGTTGTTGAGTTTATCCTTTAAAGTTGGATACTCTTCTTCTATTCCTGTAGCCCTAATGAGACCATCTTGTGGTTCCTCATGTGTAGGCTGTACAACAAGTGAATTTTTCTTCTTTGCTCATTCAAGAGCATAAAATTTTGCCTTGGTGTGGCCAGACTTCTTACAATAATTGCAATACATGGTAGAAGAAGAAGAAGAAGAAGAAGAGGCTTTAGGTGAAGCAGGAGGAGAAGAAGAATGAGGGGAAGAAGAAGATGAAGAATTATTCACCTTTTATTGATGTGACCCTTCTGAGCTCTCCTATGAGGATCAATATTTTTGAGAACCACCAACTTTCTCCTCTATGAGTATTGCATGCTTGAATATCGATGATAATGAGATAAATGGAATGAATTTCACTTCCTTCATGATAGGATTTTGCAAACCACTTACAAATTTTTTAATAAGATCTAGATCTGAAGAAGTGACTCTAGAAAGAAATCTAAGCTTATTGAACTAAAAAATGTAATAAAAATTTGACATATTAAAATCTTGCTTCACCCTATACCATTTGTTCCTTAGATCACCCTAGTAATTAGGTGGAAAAAATATTTCTTTCAAGAGTGCCACTAATTATTTCCAATTGTTGACCTTGGTTGTACCATCAGAAACCAATATTTTTGCTAAACCTATAAGTCTTACCCTTGCCAAAGGTAATTTTTCATCTTCTATGAGCTCGACATATGAGAACCAAGTCTCCATATCCAAGATCTAGGTAGACAACACATTAGGATTTTTGGATCCGTCATAACGTTTAACATCACATTTGATTTTGTTGATAAATTTGTTGTTGTAAATTTTGACATCTCCTTGAGGAGGGACATTCACAAAAATATACTTCACTCTATCAATTACGTTGCCAACAATAGTGGCAATATTGGCTACTTGTTGTGCAAGATCATTTGTCATTTGTTTTCTAGTGTATGCCAGTATAGGTTTGCAAAAATTTTGATCAAATCACAAATTTTACCTCTTCAAATTGCAAATTAGGGTGAGTTTTAGTGCTACAAAATTCAACTCTTTTTCCAATTTCACAAGAAAATTTTACTCTTATATTGAAAAAATTTAACCCTACATGCAAATATTAACCTATGGAGTGAGAAAAATTTCACCTCCCAAGTCAAAAAAATGGTGAAATTATCTTCTACAACAAAATTTAGTGGGACTAATTGGGAAGTCAACTGCCGGAATTCAACGGTCAATAGTGAAACTACGCAAGTCAACGGTGAAACTGTGCAGGTCAACAACGAAACTATTCAGGTCAACGATGGTCTAAGTGCAAGTCAACATGCATTCAACCGAGCATCCGTGCATGTCACGTAGTGAGTGACGGGCAAATGCCATGATGGAGCACACGAGCGCCTGCGTGTGATTACCGTAAGGTATCAAAACACAAGGTGGGCATTCCACCTTATAAATGCCTTCGCGCTCCCACGACCAATGTGGGATAAAGGCGTGATAAGAAATTGCAGTTTAATTTCTCCCACCAGTCGGGAAACGAATTCTGGCATCAAAAAAATTTAACGACGAAAAATTTAATCATGCAATCTTAGAAAGATTTCGATTTTTATACGTCGAAAAATTGTTGAACAATGAAAACAACCGTCGAAAAACATGTTCATCATCGTCGATGCAGGGGGAAGTAATGCGAGCACACGAATTTTTCATGACTAAAGAAGCCTATGCCGAAAAGAGAAAAATGGAAAATAAGGTCGCATGTAACCTTAGAAAAAAATTAGATTTTTCACCTTGAAATAAAATGTCGTAGTCGTCTCCATCGCCTGAAAACCGATTCTCGTCGGGGAAAGTTTCGTCATCTCCGAAGAAGGAATTCCATCGACAGAGGTTGAAGGAAACTTAATCATGTGCATCGGTGAAATAATCAACACATAAACCTTATAAATAATAAGGTTCGGGGAGGTCGACGAAATATTATTTGCACTGAAAACTTAATAAGTCACCGTTGCTCCTGCGAAGGGCATCCGTGATCGTGTGGCACTGGAACTCATCGCGATAAGAAAATTTGTTGCACGTGATGGACAATGTTGAAGAATGAAAGACATAATGAATATCTTCGCCTTTAAATTTTTTACATTGGAGCACGTACGATGATGCCAGAAGAAAATATCTCCTTAGAAAAATATACCTTCGATCTGATAATTGATCTTCGAATAGCATAAATGAATTTTACCTGCAATGAGGTAATTGAGGTTACTCGCTTCAGGCTAACTCTTTGACCTTTCATCACGAAAAGGGTGTAGGGGAAAAATATTTTACCCACTGTCACCTCGAGTGCTTCACATATTTGCTACGATTGGTTTTAGCCAATTTCACACAAGCATCAAACAGGATATATTTTCTTAGGCTCTCATTACTAATGATATAGAATTCAAAGTGAAGCTAATATTATTATTCAAAGTATAAGTATATATACACCATCAAACGATGGAGGGTTACAACAACCTGCAACCAACAAGCTCAACATGGGTAATCCGCTCCAACAAATATAGAGTGCAAACAAAAATAAACTTCTAAAAGATAATCCAAACTAACAGTTTGAACAACCAAAATATGTGTGCATACTATACCAACACGTTTATTACAATACATGAAAATAAAATAATTAAATACTAACTTAGGCTCAGTAATAATAATAAAATAATAAGCCAAATCAGATCGAGGGAGGATTTACCACTGATAAAAATTACATATTTTGAAGGAACATGGCATTCAACAATAGTTGATAGTTACCTACTCACTAGAACAAAAAAATTATATTTTTGAAGAAACATGGTATTCAAAAATAGTTGATAGTTACCTACTCACTAGAACAAAACAATATTATAAAACATAGAAATAGAACAATCAAGGAAATGGTATGAAGTAGATATATCTACTCCACCACAATACACAAAAAAATACCCAAGTTGTACACTAAAATATTTAAAGCATCTAGGATAGATGGAATCCTCAACACTTCTACAAGACCAAGAACACAAAGTATAACTCATAATGCACAAAATATGACTCTAATGAGTACATTTGATCCATTTAAAGTACATAAAACCCTTTAGTCTACCGCTTGGAAATATTCCATGCACACTAAATGTCAAGCACTATTAAAAAATAAGACTTTGGGATCTTGTTGATCTTCCACTAGAGAAAAAGACTATTGGACACAAATGATTTTTCAAAGTTAAATATAGTTTAGATGTCAGTATTGATGAACACAAAGCATGACTTGTAGAAAATGGGTATGCATAGAAGGAAGGCATAGATTATGAAGAAACTTTACCCCTGCAAAAAAAATCCATCAAAATTATTTTTGTCCTAGCTACATAATTTGGATGGAAAATTTATTAAATGGATGTGAAAAGTGCCTTTCTCAATGGTGACTTAAAAGAAGAATTTTATATGACTTAACTAGAAGGATTAATCATACCTATACAAGAAACATAAATATGCAATTTGGTTAGATCTCTATATGGTTTCAAACAAGCTCCTAAGGCATGGTATATAAAGATAGATGAACATTTTGGAAATCATGGTTTTAAAAAGAATCTATATGATCCAAGTTTGCATTATAAAGAGCAAGGGGGGGAATTATATCCATCAATGTGTTGTAGATGATTTGGTCATCACATGAAGTTTTAAAAGCATAATTATAGCCACAAATAAAGATTTAAAGACATATTTTAACATGACCAATCTTAGATTATTACACTACTACCTAGGACTAGAAGTGAAACAAAACCATCATCACATATTTTTTTCAAAAAGCAAATATGCCAAGGATCTCCTTGAGAAATATCACATGAAAGGTTGTAAAAATGAACCCCTTGTACCCTAGTCATTTTTAAAATAGAGAGGGTATTGTAGATACCAACAAACCTTTAGGATTACTAGATTTATAAGGCCCTTTATAATAGAGGAAGCACTATAGCAACTCCTATAGAATTAGCTCTACAAATATCATGGTTCTGTCCCTCTCCTCCAACAAATGCAGTGCTTTATTAACAAGTAGTTGTAAGTCTTATCTATCTTACATAGGATTAGTTATCATTTTGTAGTGAGTTATGACTTACATTTCATACATGAACCAAATATGACACATTGAAAGGTAATACAAATTTTCTAAGATATATACAAGGCATTATTTAGTATGGTTTGGAATTCAATAGAAGTGATCAATTCCTCTTAATAGGTTATACAAACATAGATTACATAGGTTACATTGATGACCGAAAATCCACCTCTAGTTATGTATTCTTTCTAGGGTATACACTTATTGGGAAAGCAAGAAAAAAACACTTGCACAATATTCCACTGAAGTATAACATTGTGCAATAGGAGGAGCCATATGTGAAGCAATTTGTTTAAAGAAAATGCTGACAAATATGGAAGTACCATAATATAAACCTACAATCATGCATTGTAAAAACCAAGAAGTACTAAAACTTGTTCATAATCTAGTATTCCATGAAAGGACCAAGCACATTGACATGGAATACGACTTTATCCATGAACATGTTCAACAATAGAACATCTAGCTCAAATTTTGTCCTACTCAAGAGCAACATGTGGATATCTTCACCAAACCACTTGGACATGCTAAATTTGAAGAATAGTACATTTTTCTCTTTAATACTATGATGTAATAAGGAGGTACTGTTAGGGGCTATTACATCATGTATAATATGAATTCAAGTTGAGTAACCACTCAACACGTGTTTTTTAAGGTTCACTAGGGAACAAGGGTGGTTGTAGGTTGTTATGCCATATTCGAGCAACCATTTTATTTAAATACTCTTTTCACTTTCATAATACAATCATCAAAGCATTGAGTTCTAACATATATTGGGTTCATTGTATACTTTTAAGATGAAACTCTTCATTATATTCTTCACTTTCAAGCTTTACAATAATATTTGAAAAATGTTACTTTTTGCTAAGCTATGCCCTCCAAAATTTGATTGATATAAATGATCAATTTTTCACTAATGAAATCACACAATTGATAATATTACTTAAACGGAGTGTTAATTGAATGCAACACAAAAAATAATGCAATCATTCAGTAATGATTTATGACCAGTTTCTTCAACCCCTTGTCATAATGTGAAGAGGGAAAGGAAAAGTTAAAAAGTAGTTTATGATTCTCATGGAGGATGACATTGACTCAATATGTGTTTATTCAATCATGTTTCACTCAATCCCATGAAATTTAGAACATTAGTAGGAATTTGGGAGTTTCACACCCAAAACCAACATTCAAATATCACACATGCATCTTAACATTTATCCATGGGGTTTAAATCAATTGGTTTGGAGTGAAGAGTTTCACATTATAAACCAAGGTTCAAATCTCATGAGTGAACCTTAACATTTTTATCAAATGGTATTAGATCAACCAGTTCAATTCCTTAACTTTCAAGGAGACTCAGGTTTAAACTTTGTTAAAATAATACATGCATAATAGCCAAGACATTGTAATACCACTATGTGGTGATGATGTAATATGGTGGGGCTTGTTTCAATCCCATATAACCAATTAAGAAAAACATATTTCACTTAGTATAAATACTACCCATCAACAAAGCATGGTATACAATCCTACTGAAAATCCACCTCTAGTTATGTATTCTTTCTAGGGTATACACCTATATCATGGAAAAGCAAGGAAAAAAAAAACTTGCATGATATTCCACTGAAGTAGAGCATTGTGCAATAATAGGAGACACATGTGAAGCAATTTGATTAAAAAAAATGTTGACAAATGTGGGAGTACCATAAGATAAACCTTCAATCATGCACTACAAAAAACAATAAATACTAAAACTTATTTGTAATCTAATATTCCATGAAAGGACCAAGCACATTGACATGGAATGCCACTTCATCCATGAACATGTTCAACAATAGAATATCTAGCTCAAATTTTATCCTACTCAAAAGCAACGTGTGGACATCTTCACCAAACCACTTGGACATGTTAAATTTGAAGAATAGTAATTTTTTCTCTCTAATACTATGATGTAATAAGGGGTAAATGTTAGGAGCAATTACATCATGTATAATGTGAATGTAAATTGAGTAACCCCTCAACACGTGTTTTGTAAGGTTCACTAGGGAACAAGAGTAGTTGCAAGTTGTTACGCCATATTTGAGCAACCATTTTATTTAAATACCATTTTCACTTTCATAATACAATCATTGAAGCATTGACTTCTAACATATATTGGGTTCATTGTATACTTTTAAGATGAAATTCTTCATTATTAGTTTTTTTAAGCGAAAAACCCCTTACAGGGCTGCCTTGGTCTGAGAGACCACGAATAGGGGGTTCTACGCCGTCAAAGTCACCCGAGAGTCGCACCAGACCCTGCCCGCACCAACATTATCAATTGGATTTTGGATACCCAATTCAACTTTTTGGTAGGGTGGAGATTTGAATATGGGACCTCTCTTGGAAGATTTCCTTCTCCTCTCCAACTCACCTACAACACCTGGGTAAACTCTTCATTATATTCTTCACTTTTAAGCTTTAATTTATTTGAAAAATGTTACTTTTTGCTAAGATATACCCTCCAAAATTTGATTGATATAAATGGTCAATTTGTCACTAATGAAATCATAATTGATAATATTACTTAAATGGAGTGTTAAATAAATACAACACAAAAATGAATGCAATCATTTTGTAATGATAAATGACCAGTTTCTCCAACCCCTTGTCATAATGTGAAGAGGGAAAGGAAAAGTTGAAAAGTAGATTTTAATGTCCATGAGGCTGGAGGTCATACAAGACGATTCTCATCGAGGATGATATTGACTCAATATATTTTTATTCAACCATGTTTCACTCAATTCCATGAAATTTAGAATAATTAGTACAAATTTGTGAGTTTCACACCAAAACCAATGTTCAAATTCACGCATAAACCTTAACATTTGTCCATGGGGTTTAAAGCAATTGGTTTAGAGTTAAGAGTTTCACATCATAAACCAAGGTTCAAATCTCATGAGTGAACCTTAACATTTTTTTTATAAAACACGATGCAATGAAACACGAATAAATCCTTGGCTTTGCATTGAGATGGGATTAAATAAACAATGAAGTAGTTCCATGGTTGGTTGAAGAACCAACCAACAGTTTTAACAACTACCCCACCCAACCTAGGAGCGCTTGATTAAGTGACGATGATTAACAAGTGAAAATAATGTAATACTATGGTGAAATATAATATATGCTAACATCCCCCCTTATTACATTATTGGAAAATACCCAGAGCATTACGAAATAATTCAAATTTGACATGTGCAAGTGCCTTGGTGAAAATATCTGCAACTTGCTCATTAGTAGGAATGTATTGGAGTTGTATGTGATGCTTTGGAACTTCATCACGAATGAAATGACATTGAGTGTCGATGTGTTTGGTTTGATCATGAAATATTGGATTCTTGACAAGATTCAAAACACCTTGATTATCGCAAAATAAATGTAGTGAAAAATTCTTTGGAAGACCCATATTTGTAAGAATGCGACTTAACCATATTATCTCGTAGACTGCTCCATTTGTTGTGTGATATTCTACCTCAGTTTATGATAGAGAAACCACCTACTGCTTCTTACTATGCCATGAGACAGGTCCAAATCTAAGATGAAAAATGTATCCAGAAGTCGACTTACGATCATCAATAGATCCGGCATAGTCTGAGTCCATGTATCCTTGTAAATAGAAATTGCTATTATTGTTGTACTCCAAGCCAAAATCTGTAGTACCACGGACATAATGAAGAACTCTCTTTGCTACTTTCCAATGACTCACCTTTGGTTCCTGCATGAACCTTGAAAGATAACCCATAGCAAAACTGAGATTTGGCCTGGTATTTGTCAAATATATGAGACTCCCATTCAATTGGTGATAGAGAGTGCCATCTACCTATGGTGATTGATCATATCGTGATAGCTTGAGTTCAGGTTCCATTGGAGTGGCCTTAGACTTACATTCAGTCATACGATATTTATCAACCAATGTCTTGGCATACTTATTTTGTGTTACTCTGATATGATGTTTTTTGTAAGTCACTTCCAAACCAAGAAAATAGTGAAGAAGTCATAGATCTATCATTTCAAAATATTGTTTCAAATCATCTTTCATTGCATCAATCATTTTATCTGAACTCTCTGTTATGATAAGATCATCTAAATATAACACCAAAATCACTATATCAGAACCATTGTTCTTAATATAGATATTTGCATCTGAAGGACTTCTTTTGAATCCATGCTGCACTAGGTGACTGTCTATCTTGATGTACCAAGCTCGAGGAGCTTGTTTGAGCCCATAAAAGGATTTGATTAACTTGCAAACTTTTTGTTCTTGCCCTTCAACCCTGAATCCTTCTGATTGGGTCATGTACACTTCTTCCTATAGGTGAATTTGTATCTAGATGACAAGTATATTTTATGGAATTGATGAATTTTATTCAAACTAAGGAGGCAAATTAGTTTCAAAATGATGATGTGCCAGATAATGCCCTTTACACCAAACAAAGGGGTAAGAAACAAGGTTAGTTTCAAATAGGAGTATCTTCATCATAGGTCACCATGCATTTATTTCGTTCTGATAGTGTCTACACAAGCTTGCTCTTCTTATTGTATCTGGTTGTCCACATAGTAGGCTAGGTTATCTTCCCGTGTGTTTTCTGATGGCGTCCTCATGTCTGGTCGCATCCTCGAGAAGCATGTCTCAAATAAAGACAACGCTCTTCTCCCTTGTTGGCTCTGATACCATGTTACAAAACACGATGCAATGGAAACATGAATCAATCCTTGGCTTTGCATTGATATGGGATTAAATAAACAATGAAGTAGTTCCATGGTTGGTTGAAGAACCAACCAATAGTTTTAACAACTACCCCACCCAACCTAGGAGCGCTTGATTAAGCAGGGATGATTAACAAGTGAAAATAATGTAATACTATGGTGAAATATAATATATGCTAACAATTTTTAATTAAATGGCATTAGATCAACTAGTTCAATTCCTTAACTTTCAAGGAGACTCAAATTTAAATTTTGTCAAATAATACATGCATAATAGCCAAGACATTGTAATATCATCATGTGGTGATGATGTAAATATAGGTACAACTTGTTTCAATCCCATATAATTAATCACGAAAAAACATATTTCACTTAGTACAAATACTACCCATCAACAGAGCATGGTATACAATCCTACCCCTTTTTGGATTTAAACCTTAGGCCAATTTGGAGTTTCAAAGTCTTCACCATTATATCCATTCAAGTTGTTATTTTTTAAAAAGCATACCATATAGTAGATTGGTTTAACAATTATAAAGTTTTTTTTTTTAAATTTGAAAAAATTATATTAAAACAAGATTATTTACAAGTTGGAATGAGACTTCTCCCAACCTTAGCTAGCACAAGGACTCGTTTACTCTTTTTAACTTTCCAACAAACTTCCATAACTCTAAAATCCAAGATCCTAATAACTAACCATGTTTAGTTACAGGACTAAAATAAGATTTACATTGGAGCCAAAAATCCTAAACCATATGTATGCAATGCTATCCAAATTAGCTAAACACTAGATTTTCTCACCAACTTGCCTAATCCTCTCATCCTTAATATCCATATCAATGTGCCACTGAATCTCTACCTCCTTATCGATACCCATCTTAGTCAAGAATTTTGCTACTTTATTCAGAGCTCTACCCACATAAGTAAGAATCACAACATTCAATTCCCTCTATTGGGCAAAATATTGGTTAATTTTCTATAGTTCAATTAATTACCTCCATTTAATTGTCAACCCGGGATAGCTCGTAAAATTGTGAGTATCACGCACAATATATGTCTATAGTGCGAGAAATGAGTTCCTCTGTACCTATTGGTTTAATGGGGGTGTTATTTGTGTATTTTCATTTCATATAAACTCAATAGAATTAAGTGCAAAAAAATAAATAATGAATTAAAAATAAACATGACTAAAAATAAACCTATGAAAAGTAAAACACATACTTGTTGGAAAATTATAGAAAATAGGGAAATTTATAGGAATTAAATAATCTACAGAAAAGACAAAAAAATAGTAAATAAATTAACTACAGAAAGCAAGGTAAAATGGGAGGAGTACTATTTAGAGTGGGTCCAAGCTCCAACAGTCTTCCACCCGATCAATTCATTCATCAGATGCTAGTTTGAGATTAATAAAAACACTTAAATGAATATATTGCAGCTTTAGAAAATTGTATAGCAAATCTGAAATTCGGGATTACATTTTCAGGGGTGGCCTACATATTTATAAGATATGTGGTCATACCCTATTACATTTGAGAGTAAATCAATTTCCAATTTTCTGGATACAACACGCAAGAAAAATGGAGATAAAGCAAAAATATTTAATTCAAACTGATTTAACGTCTTCTATTTTTATTAGAATAGAATACATTTAATATTATGCTTTATCTATTTACATTGATATTTACGTATTACTGAAAAATAGATAACACATGGTTTTTTGACTTTGTTCTTCATCCACATCTATTGCTGAAATCACCATTCTATTCTACCGATAATAGGGGTCGCGCTGTAATTTTACGTCAATAGGAATCAAACACCATAATGGGAATCAGGTGCTATAACGGGAATCAGACGCCATAATGGGAATCAGGTGCCAAACAAGAGTCAGGCATCTAATGGGAATCAAGTGCCCGTCAATCAAGTTCCAAACGAGAATCGGGCATCAAAATGGAAGCTGGGCACCAAACGGGAGTCAGGTGCCAATCTTAGCGCATCTTCATTGTTTTAGTTGCGGTTATTTTTACCTTTGTTTTTTCATCATAAAATAGAGAGTGCCAAGTCCAAATGGGACCTTGACGTAAACATGCTGAAATACCGTAAAAACCACTAAATCTGCACACAATTCACTTAAAAACAAATATTAGATAATATACATAATTTACTATTAAATATATATAACTTTCATAAAACATACATTCTATAATAATAATTCCGTATAATACGTTAGAAATCCATGCAAAAATATGAGCATTTTTGGTGCTCATCATCCCCCCATGCTTAAAAGAGTGGCACGTCCTCGTGACACCCCCATGCTTAAAGAGTGACACGCCCTTGTGACACCCGATGCTTATAATTTTCATTTTTAGCAATGGTTTTCCAATAGGCTCTGTTTTTCTTTCTCCTATTTCTAGCTATGGTAGCTCATTATTTTTTAGAAAATGATTTGTGGATTTCCCCCATGGTAAATCTCTTTTGTTTTTTTCACTTTCTGATTATTATTATTATTTTTAATCTAGCAACTCTGTTATTTTGTAAAGTGTGTGCCAAATTTTTAAGTGGATGATGACCATGAGTGTTCTCCCAACATAATATTTGCATGTGGAAAAAAATACCAAATGGGGCTAAATGGTTGGATGGACAATTTAATGGGGATTGTGCTGGCACTATTTTATAAAAATATATTTCTATGAAAATTATATATATACAAAACAAAAAATTAAGTACATATATATTATGTTTCGTACGTGTATTATATGTAGACGTTCGTGGTGCACTTGTATTGGTTGTTTGATGATGACCATGTGTACTAGAACAAATAACAACATGCTTATTTCCCATGTGACAAAAGTTTTCCTTCGTATGACTAGTTCTTAGTTGCTGCAATTTGATTCATTTGAGGTTTTTTGCAAAAATTCAAGAAAATATTAGAAAAAACATGTCTTCGTGGGATGACACACATCCCTTCCTTGAAAGTTATTTATTGATGACCTTGGAACGTGCATAAATCTCTAACGAAAAAATTAAGATAATTTTATCCATGAGAGATTTTGACTTTATGCACGTGGATGAGTTGTTGACGTGGCTCAGGCCACTTCCCAATGCTAAAGATTATTCATACTAGGTAAAAACATCCGTAAAAATAGAAAGTAGGCACCTTATTATATGGGAATTAGGCACTTTATTTTAATTCACGGAATGCAGACACTTGTAAAAATAGAACACAAGCACGTTTTGTTTGCAATTGAACGTTGTATTTATAATGAAAATTGGGTGCCTTATTTTCAAATGGAAATTGGGCACCGTACTTTTAAAGCAAAATTTATGCATACTTTTAAAAAAAAAAAATTTACCCAAGGAACTTAGGTGTCGTCCTTCCAAAAAATGGAAGTCGGGCTCCATTTCCTTGGTAAAAATAGGAATCAAGCGTCGGTCTACCGATGAACAAGAGTCGGGCACTAGTTCCTTGAAATATAGGAGTCGACGCCTTCCACCGTAAAAATAGGAATCAAGTGCCTTATCCTTTAGAAAATAGGAATCGAGCGTCTTCTCCTGTAGAAAACAGAAGGCAGACACTCCTCCCTTATTTCAACGTATTTTTATGTGTCCATTAGTGTACGTCTATAGTTGATCAAGCCTTCAATGTTTTGGTTTGAAAAATAGATATAAAATCAACATCCGCTACTTAAACCAGCATTGGGGTGTTTTTCTTCATGAAGACTAGAACAAACACCCATTTATGTATTCAATTATAGTAACCCCTCTATGAGTGGGGATGAGCTACTCCTACTCCTAGAAAGCTAGAAATGTGTAGGTTCATGGATCTTGTGCCCGTTAGGCCTAGGTTTCCCAAGCTGCCTAATGATTGCACTCAAGGCATCGCTCCTGCAAAATACAAATTTAAAGCAGTAAAACACAAGCTCATAGAGTCTATGCCTGATAGGCCTAGGTTTCCTAGGCTGCCTATAGATTGCATTCAGAGTATGATACTTACAAAATAGAAACACAAATAAAAAAAATTATATTAACCAAAACATGTCCATGTCATCTTTCCCCTTTTTTTATGATGAATACGTGAACATTCATAAAATGGATGGTATGGATTTAAAAATATAGTCTTCCCCATGGTTGCATTTGATTCAATCTCACAAATGTGAGGTGCATGACAAGGCTGTAAATGGAGCCCATTAACAGTTACTCATTGTTTCATCGTGTGCTGTTACAGACTCCCCGTAAAAATCCCTCACTTTGTAAAATTTTCATAGCTAATTTTTTTTTTGAGTAGAGATGTGCTGCTCAATAGAGTTTTGTGAACCATCTAAGCTCATATTTTATCCGTCACAACTGGTGCTACCATGGTCAAGTGTTACACATTTATCCATGATGCCAAACCGTATGCAATAGATGTGTTTTATTGAGCGCCTGGTAGTAGATCCCATAAAAACTCTAAAGTTAAGCATTATGGCATGGAGTAGAAAAAATATGGGTGACCACCTATAGAAAAAATATGGGTGACCACTTGGGAAGTCCCAAGGATTGCACCCTTTTTTTTTTTAAAAATAGAATGGAGCTGCACATGCTGGTAGGTCGGATTACCTTGGATGCCTATGATCTGCACTGAGCCTCTTGTTGTCTGCAAAACATAACAAAATAAAAAGAAAAATTTAAACTAATGGTGTTAAAGCAACTCTATTTTTTTATTGAATTTTGTAATAGCGTTCATCATGTTGTGGGTGATAACATTGAAGAAGGGGTCTCCCCCATGCCTGCAATCGAGCAAGCTTATAGAATTTGGGGCTTGTTATAAGATCTTAATTTGTGTCTAAAATTTGTTACAATTAAGACTTCATTTATCCCATCCCCTTCTTTATCCAGTTTTATGATTCTTTGTAGTATGAGAAGAGAATATTCCTGTATGACCTCAAAACTAGATTCATCCAACTCATTGATAGATTGTGCAGGCAGGTGGATGACTATTGTTTTTATGATTTTTTCATTAATTATCATTTTTCCTGTTCTACATCTAATGTCAACCTTAAAATTCTACCAAAGTGTTGGGAAATGTTAAATTTGCAGTTTTTACCATTTGTTCTGGTTTCTTAAGGTATACCTCCCTACGATTTCAGTGTAAATAGGCACATACTTGATAGTTTGAGGAATGATATCAGTAAGATTTCTTAACTATTCCATAATATCAAACTTATATGGTATCATTTCTCTGGTTTTTCATAACCTTTTAGGATATGATGGAAGTATTTTATTACTTGATTTTTTAGCATAACAATTTATTTCTACACTATTATGGCACATTGGGTTTATTCCCATAATTTCTTGGTCAACCAGTGAATTTAAATAGTTACTGTTGGGATTTGGCTCTAGTTGAGCTAGCAACTATTTTGGCCTGGTAGAAGGTGAAACTAGTAAACTAGGATTTTTTGATAGTTGTGTCTATGGAGGTAGATCCACAAAGTAAGTTTCTACTTCTTATGAATTTTCTTTTATTATTTTTGGACACAACCTGGTCTGATGATCCAAGTGACAGTTTTCATAAACTTCTACTATATTCTTCAGATATTTTTTTTTTTCATGATTTTCTCTACACCTTAAACAGAAAAAGATAGACATTGCTTCATATTCTTGCTTCTTCTTTGGGAATGTGTTTGATTGTAAAGCAAGAGATACAATTTCACTCTTCACACCGTTAAACAATGTTCCTATTTTTGTTTTAATTGTGGAGGCTATTCCTCGTATTGGCAGTTTTTCATTTTTGCTGGAATACTTCTGGAATAATTATTGAATTTTCCCCATTGATGTCAACCTAGTCACTAATATATTTCGTATAATAATTTTTCATGATAAGATGACTCAAATGGATGGGATTTTCTCTTTAATAAATATTTTTAGAATATTCTAAGTTTGAGGTGTTTTCTATTTTTTTCAATAAATGATCTGTTGGATTTTTTAGGCTCTTGGTGGACTCATGCTTCGCAGGTAGATGATCTATAGGCAAGGAAATCTAAAATTAATTTTCAAACTAAGTGACCTACAAATCATACACTACAGTTGTGACACTCCCCGACAACGATGCCAAAATGTTGGGCAAAACATTGGTTAGTTTTCTATAGTTCAATTAATTACCTCCATTTAATTGTCAACCCGGGATAGCTCATAAACTTGTGAGTATCACACATAGTATATGCCTATAGTGCGAGGAATGAGTCCCTTTGTGCTTATTGGTTTGGTGGGGTGTTCTTCGTGTATTTTTAATTCATCCAAACTCAATAGAATTAAGTGCAAGAAAATAAATAATGAATTAAAAATAAACATAATTGAAAATAAACCTATGAAAATTAAAACACATACTTGCTGGAAAATTACAGAAAACAAGGAAATTTATAGGAATTAAACAATCTACAGAAAAGACAAAAAAAATACTAAATATATTAATTACAAAAAAAATGTGAAAGGGGGAGGAGTACTGTTTAGAGTGGGTCCAAGCTCCAACAGTCTTCCACCTGATAAATTCATTCACTGGATGCTAGTTTGAGATTAATAAAAACACTCAAATAATAAATTATAACTTTAGAAAATTGTACATCAAATCCAAAATTTGGGATTACATTTTTAGGGGTGGCCTATATATTTATAAGATATGCGACCATGCCCTGTTACATTTGAGAGTAAATCAATTTCTGATTTTTTGGTTATAACAACACGCAAGAATAATAAATATAAAACAAAAATATTTAATTCAGACTGATTTAACGTATTTTGTTTTTATTAGAACAGAATACATTTAATATTATGCTTTATTTATTTACATTGATATTTACGTATTGTTGAAAAATAGATACACATGGTTTTTGACTTTGTTTATCGTTCGCATCTATTGTTGAAATTACCATTCTGTTCTACCAACAATAGGGATCGCGTTGTAATTTTGCGTCAACGGGAATCAGGTGCCATAATGAGAATCAAATGCCATAATGGGAATCAGGTGCCATAACAAGAATCTGGCGCCATAATGGGAATCAGGCACTTAAGAGGAGTCGAACGCCTAATGAGAATCAAGCACCTACCAGTCAAGCGCCAGACGAAAATCGAACACTGAAACGAAAGTTGGGCACCAAATAGGAGTCGGGTGCCAATATTAGCGCATCCTCATTGTTTTGGCTGCAATTAATTTTACCTTTATTTTTTTGTCATAAAATGGAGAGTGTCAAGTCCAAATGGGACCTTGACGTAAACATGCTGAAATACTGTAAAAACCACTAAATATGCACACAATTCACTTAAAAACAAATATTAGATAATATACATAATTACTATTAAATATATATAAAACTTTCATAAAACATACATTCTATAATCATAATGTCGTATAATATGTTAGAAATCCATGCAAAAATATGAGCATTTTTTATGCCATCACCCTCCACAACTATTTAATTTGGGTGACAAGAATCCTCAACCTCCATGTCTCCAAAGCAAATTTCCTCATGCAATCCAAATCTCCTACAAAGATTTGATAATCTAATTCTATGATTATAACCTTGTCTTACCGCCTAGATAGAAGCAAATTTAATAGCTAAAGCTTTTGCTTCATTGTTCATGGTCCTACCCAAGCCCTATAGATCCCAATAGAGTATTGTTCTAACATGATTCTTATAGACCACCCAAATTTCAACTCTACTTGGATTACCTTTTATAGCTCCATCAATATTAATTTTAATCTAACCTCTGTGAGTGTTTTTCAACTAGATTTATATTGTCTCTCTTGCACTTCGACTTCATTCTCCATCGACCCTATATAAGCCCAAGTTTTATCTTTATCATACACTACCACCATTTCTGTGGCTTTTCTCCAATGCCTTGCTAGATGCCATCTAGGGATGAAAATGTTTCTCTAAATTTTTTGTCATTTCTCTCCAACCACACCACCAAATAAAGTTTAATCCAAGCTTCCACTCGATAGGAAGAGCTTCAAATTTAAATCTGCCTTCTTCCATATTTCCAAAATATTAATTCAATTCAAATCACCATTGACTTGAATTTTATAAGCTAAAAACCATCACTCTCATATTTGGCACATGAACGAGCACTCAAACATCAAGTGGTTAGATGTTTTCTCATTTTTGTATCATAAAACACATTGGGATGGATCAATGATTCTAAAGTAAGAATAAATAAATTGTTAAATTTTATTTGGAGTTATAAACCTTTTACTTTATAGCTGTATTATTATAATTAGTGAGGTTTTTTTTTTTGAAGTTACAAAATACAACAGGTGGCACAATTAGGGACATACTCCTTAGAAGCATAACAATAGGGGACCTCCATCCCTATGATCCAAACTTAAATAACTGAAATGAAATCCTAATGACATTTCGTTGGGATGTTTCCACAAAGACAAACTTGATTTTGAAATAATATTTTTATTTTTGTTTTATAAATTTAAAACATTTTGAAATGAATTTAAAAAATGAGACTCTTTATTATATTATTCTTTTGTCAAACCTTAAAATCATATTTAAACAACCTTCATTATAACTATGACCTCTAATCTATATTCTTCAAAAATTAACTAATTCATATTGTCAAACTACCAAGTAAACTATAATGTTACCATTCTTAAAAATATATATTTTAGAAGATGATGTCTCCATGAAGTGTTGGGTGAGAACACTTACTATAAAAAGATTAAGGATTCAATTTTTTTTTATACTCAATAATATTCTTCTTCTTAATATTAGACTTTCACATACATTTTATATAAAAACATATATATTATAAAATTATATAGTTTAAATATAAAAAATTAAGCATCTGAAGTGCAGCGCAACGGTTGGGTTTTGGCTCTTCTTCGAAAGGTCCAAGGTTCAAACCATGGCGCACGCAAATGTGTGAGGG
This sequence comes from Wollemia nobilis, assembly GCA_028583015.1. Classification (NCBI taxonomy): domain Eukaryota; kingdom Viridiplantae; phylum Streptophyta; class Pinopsida; order Araucariales; family Araucariaceae; genus Wollemia; species Wollemia nobilis. Next base: position 370,331 of record JAQPPZ010003333.1, read on the forward strand.
GATAGGTGTGTAGTAATTTTGTGAAAGATTATAGTTAAAATTCATAAGAAATTTTCACAATAACTAAATAAAAAATTAAAAATTTAACTTATTTTATACTAAACATACATTTTACTATAAGAATATTAAAAGTTCATTTATACCACACATTTTACTATTGAATATTGTGAGAGAATTTAGCATGGTATAAATTAACCTTTAATAATTATAATGGAGTGGAGTTTCGTGTAGGGAAGTGACCTATCAAAAACCAAAAACACAACGGAGATTAAGAATTGTAAATTTGCTTATTTGAAAGTGAAAGAGTTTCCTTTTACAAACATGTACTCCGAGAAGTCAATGCTATATCTGAAGTCTATCAACATCCCGTTGGAAGTGAGAAGTGAATAGATACATTTTTGGCATTTAAAAGTAAATACATATAAAACATATTTTGAGCATGTAAAAGTAAATAAATATAAAACATATTTGAGTGTATTTTTAGAATTGGTTTTATATGTAGGCTTTTGAACACTTGTTAATATAATTTAAAATTTTATTTGATTTAAAAAGCTGATGTCTGTTCTTATGCCGAATTTAAAATAGAAAGATGAGTGGGCTCATTGCTACAGCCAACAGTAAGACCTGTGGGAAAGAATCCAGCCTAGACTGAGCTGACAAAAGTGGCACAACTATCAAACTCTGGGTGTATTATTGTTTATGTAGAAGAGTTGGAGAACAATTGAATACTTAAGTACGGATTATAACTTTAGATAGAAACTTCCAAACTCCTTTTCCAAACCTGGAACTCTCCGTTATAACATTATTAATTTGGTGTCAGAGACCAACGCGGATATTGAGCCTGCAACTCGGTAAAAACGTTTCTTAGAACGGAGTTCATTTATCATAGTTTGAGTCAATGCACATAAATCCTATCAACCACATCTCTCTTTTTAATTGTTTATTCAGCCTAAAATTAATAGGAAGATTCATTAACAGTGCCCAAGGCAACCATCATCGTATGGCAGGCCTGTTCACATTGTACATAACATACGGCACCCGGTTGCAGACAAAGTAATAAATTTTGTTCAAATAAAATTCTGTCCACATGTACCATCCTTTACTTTATAATAGGCGAATAAGGTTAAATGGAAACTTGGAGGGGATGATATTCATTTGCCATCCTATCAATATGTCTATAACTTTTAATGTCCCCTTGGATTTGAATAACTTGACACAAATAGATCTAAAAATATTGCTGTTCTTCACATGTAACCACCTCTATGTAGGTCAGTCTTACTCTAATGTTTCAACATCGGAAGAAAACCCGTTTTTGTAATTTGGTTACACCCTCACTCCTAGAAAATCATTTTATATAAAAAACACACATTTTCATGATAAATTGCTTCCACAATTATAAAGATAGGATATATATTATTTTATCTTTGAGTTCCTATGAATCGAATAATGTATAAGAAAGAGAATTGTTATGGTATAAATAAATTTTTAATAGTTTTTTTTAAAGATTTTTATAAATCTTAATTTTTTTAATAAATACAAAATCAATATAAAAAATTTAATAAAAACAATTTATTCAACAAATATTCTATTACTACAAATAATCATGTTGGAGTGAAGTTTCGTGTATGAAAAAAAAAAGTCAATGCATATTGAGAATTGAAGTCTATCAACATCCCGTTGGAAGTGACAAGTGAATATATACATTTTGGGCATGTAAAAGTAAATAAATACTAAACATATTTTAGTTAGGTTATTGGATAATTATTAAAATAATTAAAAATTTGAATTTTTAATATATTGATATATTTATAACATATTTATTGAGTAGTTTGAATTTAAATATATTTATGAAAACTTAAAATTATACTAATTCAATTTTTAACATATTAAAATTATAAATTTATATTTTTAATTTAAATTTATTGATCGTTGCAGGATGGTTATAAGTAAAAAAAATAACTTATTGCAATCAATAACAAACACACCTCAATTAAAAGTCAGACGATACACCCATTCCACAATCCTTTCGTTACATTTTGACACGTACTTCAATAAAAAATAAAGGTATTTTCTAAAGCTTCTGGAGTTTAGTGCTTTAAAGATTTTTAGCTTGCTTTCAAAAGACCAAGACCACAACGGGCCTTAACTTGAACACTAAAAAAAAGGTACATTCATGAAAGTCAGACTATAGACCCAATTCACAATCCTTTGTTACTATATTCTAGTGCATTTTGACCACTTCGGTAGTATAAAGGGTATTTTCTCTCTTTTTAATGGTTTATTCCACATAAAATTAATAGAAAGATTCATTAACAGTGCCCAAGGCAGCTATAATCCTATTGTAGGTCTGTTCACATTGTCTATGGCATGCTGGGCCCGGTTGAAGACAAAGTAACAAATTTTATATAAATAAAATACGTTCCACATAATAGCAAGTGAAAGTTAATGATAATGATATTGCATAATTTTTATTTTATTTTTTCTTAAAATTCATTAAATATGATGCAACGTTTTCTTTCGACTTTTGTATTTGTTTAAAATTTGTAGAGTATTGGAAATCTTGGTGGAATGGGAAATAAAAAGATTCCTAAAAGGCTTTTAAACAGTCTGACAATGTTCCTTAAAGAAGAAGAAGAACGCCAATGACGTTTAGAAAGCGTGTGTAAGGTGCGTTGGCCATGGCAGGCAAGGGGGATCTGATTTTGACCTATATCTCTCCACCGAATAGTAGTCCCTATTCAACAAAAAAAATGAAAAGTTGTCCAATTAACAAATGTGTTGCATATGTTCTGGCTGCTAAGCGGTCATATTCATTTTATTTTATTTTTGCTTTCTTACTAAGATTAAATTTGCAATAAAAAGATGGAAAAACATTTTAATTGAAGACATTTATGATGATTATTCATGCTATTAATAAAAATAGATGTGAGGTTAGATAAAAACTAATATTAGTACTGATATTCAACATCTATTATTGGAGGCAACCTATTAGAAACGTGAACATTTTTATAGAGGAGGAAATCAGATTATTTAGCCAATAGTAGTGTCAATCATCTTAATGAAATTCAAATTTAGAAGGTAATAAAAGCCACATATAATTAATACATACTTATATGTTTACCATCTTTTACATTTTTAGTAGGCAAACAAGGTTGAATGGAAACTTGGAGGGGATGATACTTCATGTACCCTTCTATTACTCTATCTGTAACTTTTAATGTCCCCTTGGATTTGAATGACTTAACTATTTTAAGTGCTCCTATACAAATAGATCTAGATATATTGTTGTCCTTCACATCTAACCACCTCTATCTAGGTTACTCTTACTTTAATGTTAAAACATCGGAGGAGAACCTTTCTTTGTAATTTGGTCATATCTACACTCATAGAAAATTGTAATGCAAATGAGTACCTTTATTTGTAATTTGGTCATATATGAACTCATAGAAAATTGTAATGCAAATGAGCAGGGAGGGTATATGTATGCCCCCCAAATTTATGGATAACCCTATGTCTATCCTCCATCCAACCATTTCAAACTAGAAAACCTTTATTCTAAAAGGAATTATGTTGTAATCTCTATAAAACCCTAGTCCACTCCCAAGTTCAAATCCTAGTTAGTAATTTTCTTTCAAAGATGTCACCACATCAAAGGATGCTCACATAAAGGGAAGAACACTTTCAAGAGGAAGTCACATCTCACACAATGACAAGCATTGAGATCTAGTTCCATTATATAAAGAATAATATAAACCACTTTGAGTTTTCTATTATTGATGAATTTACCATTTTTAATTAGGATTTAGCTAGCAAGATGATTCTTCTTTTATTTTTGAGAGGAATTTCTATATATGTTTATTTGTTTAAGTAGATTACGATTTTGGGGGATGGCGATAAAGGTTGGTCAATCAAAATTGTTAGGTCGTTGTGTAAGGGCTACATATCAGTCACCTTCTTTGACCTTTTCCATGCTCAATCCACTCTTTATTATGGTTCTTGGATTATTTGTGGTGAGCTAGATTACCTTTAAAGTTGGTCATTCCATCCTAAATTATCTTCTTACTTATAGTACCCAATCTAGATTGAATTCAATTTCTTAACTTTTCTATTAGACCTTTCTTATACTATGTCACATCTTATCTAGATCATGTTCTTTGATTTCACAATAATAGGAGAAAAGTTTTAGGTCCCAGGATGAACTTTAGGGAGTTTTATAGATATGAACATCTACAAGGCTCTACCTCCATCAATTGAGATTATTAGTGTTGGATTCTTATCCTCACAATAATTGTATTACCTAAATCTTCCAAATGCTTGTTTCTACTTCCTTGAAGTTGGACATCTAATTTATGACTATCCCCAAAAAAAATCTAGAAAAAAAATGGAGGTGAATGTAGTCAAAATTATATCCATGGATTCAATTGTAATGATTCTCTTTCATTTTAGACAAATGTAAACCCTTGCACATATAAGTCTTAGGTCAAAATCCTTAATAAAAGTGATAAAGAGAACCTCTTTTCAAACTCCACCAGTGAAAATTTTATGTCTAATACTGAAATTGTTGAAGGATGGTGAATGAATGGTATATGGGGGGTATGCATCTCCCTCCAATCTGACTAAAACATCTATATCTTATGGTAGAAGGTTTTCTATAAAAGAATCAATCCATTCTTTCCAAATCCCTTCTCTTGGATGCTACCCAATCCCATATCCGAATTCCTCAACCCTCTCTTCCTTCACATTCTAATTCTACTCAAATGTTAGGACATCTTCACCCTTCAATTAACCTTAGGACTGCCTTCTCAAAAGGTGCTAGTATAAGTAATCAATTTGATGTTTTGGATGATGGGGACAAGCAACCCCTACTTTTAGTTTTCCCATAAATTTAATTTACCTATCCTAGAATATTTGTGGTCTTACCCTCCTCTTAAAAAAGTTTTATGTTTTGAGGGTTTTGCAATAGAATAATATCACTATCTTCTTCCTTAAATAAGTTAATTTTTTTATATATATATATATATATATATATATATATATATATATATATATATATATAATGGAGCACTATTTAATCCATCTTAAAATTTAGGACAAAGCTTTCTCCATCAAGCATGAGAATGGAAAGGGTGGTTCTTCCCTTGTCCTACCTCCTTCTCTTGCTTGTTTAATAGTGGAATTTAGTCATGACCTATAGAATAGAAGTGCATGAGTGATTATTATGATTGATAATTAGCTAATTCGTATATGTTCTATTAATTCCCCTAATGATAGTAAGTTCATATAGTACTTTGGGATTGATTGTATACCTCTCTACCTCCTGTAGACTAAATTTTTGCAAGGGATTTTAATACGGTGGAAACTATAAGCCACCATGGTTAGTAAAGTTGCAAACCCTTCAATACTAAATAATTTCCTAGTTAGTTATTCTATAGAATTGTATTAGGTGTGTTTGACCCCCCTTTTAACCAACCCTTATTTGACATGTTAAGGTGATTTACATGATGTAACATTTTCTTATGCCTTTATAGAAGGGTTAATTGATTATATATGACATATTTATGTAATTATTTAATCTAGAAAATTCATCCGAGTTAGTCTAATTCTATCATTCCTTACATAGTACTTCTAGATCACATGCCCATTTCCTTATTATATTATCTCCCATCCCAATGGTACTTTGGATCTCTCCTTTATGTTTAATTCCACATCTTGAATCTAAAAATAATCTAAAGCTCATACAAAATTTTTGGAATGTTATTTGTCTACAAGGAAAGAGAATCATTAATTGGAATTAGTATTTTAATGATATTGTGTCAATTTGAAGGTCTACTGAATGGAATCGGTTTTCCAAATGAAAAATCAACTATTAAAATCCCACTTTGCAGATGACAATATTTTATTTTTACAAAACCAAAGAAGAAATAAAATTTTTTAAGAAATTTTACAACTATACTAGGATGTATTTAGATCTAAAATTGATCACTTTAAACTAAATTTCTCTTTTTTTTTTCATTTAATCCTCAACATGGCAATATACCTTCTTCTTGGAAGGTTATATTTCATGGGCTAATTATGAGATATCTAGGAATACCTTAAGGTATCAATATCTCTTCCCATGGCATATGGAACTGTGTTAACCAAGTTCTAAAAAAATTAAAGTCTAGGCATCAATTATTTTACATTGGTTGGTAAAATTCAAGTGGTAACCAAGGCCTTGGTGGCCTCTGAAGAACATGTGCTTATACTGAGAGGGAAGGTGAAAAGTATAAGATAAATTTTTTTACTTCTCAATCTATATGATAATATCAACAATAATAAAGTAGCAATCATTAAAAAAAACATCACACACATGAGGGAATTTATTTAATGTGGTTCACCCAATGTGGGCTATGTCCACGAAGAAAATATTTCATTTAAATTTTCTCAAAAATTGTCTTGGGAATCCTTCCCTATTACAATATTTATGGACCTCTGTCCAAAGGAGACATCAATCCCCTAATCAAGTTCGTGGATATCTATCCACAAGAGAACTCCTTCTCATTTGATCTAGCTGGTGATCCTCTAGAAGACTACTACCTCCACTGCATTGGCTTGTGGATCTCTCTCCACTGAAAACCCATATCCTCACTTAGAAGACCTTTGTCCTCACTACCCTGGATAATGGATCTCTATCCACTGGAGACTATTGTCCTCTAATCTGTCATCTCAAAAGCCTGCTCTTACTCTCACTATCTTCTACCCTGCACAAATCTACTCAATCTCTGTCTTTGATCTATACTAAACACAATCATTCAATCTAGCACAAATTTGCTCAATATTTGTCTCTGGTATGGCACAAACTTATCCTCAAATCTCCACAAAAATTTATCTTCAAATCTGTCCTCAAGCCTTAACACAAATCTTGACTCAAACACAAATCAAATTTGCTAGATCTGCCCCAAACCTTAACTCAAGGTTTAAACAAATCAATCAAATTTGCTCACAAGCTCTCTAAAAAATTTGTTTATCTCAACTCAATCAAATACTCAATGAAAATTATTCAACAATGCTTATCAAACAAACTTCACATAATAATGATACTCATGATATTTCACAAACCCTAATCATGCATATGAAGGCTCATTCAATATTTCTAACAATGCTTATCAAACAAGGTTTCTATCTTCAACATTTATTCTATAAAAACCTTCATCAATAAATATTGGATATCTCAAAACCAAACTCAACAATGCTTATCAAACTATCAGTTTTCAATCCAACTTAGCATTCACAACATCCAATCCAATAATATTTTACTCACAAGAAATATGTACCCATAACTTTTATTTTGATGGAGATATCTCTTCAAAATCTGTCTTAACCACAATCAAATTTTCTTTGCCAACACCAGGGTTAAGTTACCACAACCTATCTCAAGATATCCACAAAATAATTATCTCAAAAATTAGTTTTCATACAAAATATCAAATCCTTTTTTATACCTTATAATCTCCAAACTCACAATATTTAACTCAATACTTTCACTATAACAAAACACTTAACAATTTCCCTTGCACACCTTATAATCTCTAAACTCACAATATCTAACTCAACAATTTCATTAAAACAACATGCATAACAAAATCCCTTATACACCTTATAATCTCCACACCTTATAAATTTCAATCACCAAAAATCAAAATAAAATATTTTAATTTTTCTTTACCTTATAACTCCCCCAAGCACTCACGACAATCTTAAAACAATTTAATTTTCAACACCTTGGAAAATAAAATCGAATGACATACCTTTAGTTTGTTCTACCCACAAAAAGTTGACTTTGGAGAGTTTGACCACGTGACCTTGCACTCCCAACACCCTAGCTCCAAGCTAGGCCACCAAGTGGGCTGCGTGCCCACATGAGATACACGATGCACACTGTCCCAAAAATTTGCCTCACAAAAAATGTCGAACAAGTCAAATAAATGCTGCTTCCTCGAAAAAATCGATTGCGTGGATCGAATCTCGATATCCTCCACTCAAGCCTTAACACTCTCCCAACTTCCACCTGCGCTACCACCATTGGTGGGATGTCAAACCACTACGTGGCCTTTGTTGCCTCATTTCCCTCCAAGCACTTTTAAATGCAAATTATCTTCTTCTTAGATGTAGCACTCGATATTCTCTTTTTTGCATTCGAAGGTGTGATATTTAACTTTTGGAAAATGGAAATCATTTCCTATATAAATGCACATTATCTTTTGATTTCTCACATCGGCCCATTTTCGAATTTAAAAATTCGAATTTAGTTTTTAAATATTAAATTTAAAACCTTTGCCTCCAATATTAATTTAAATTAAAATTTTAATCAAAGATTAAAATATTTTAATTTAAATTAAACCTTTTAAAATTTCTCATGGGTCTTTTCAATTTGAACTTCGTTTTTCTTCACCTTATTATTTGGCCTGAAATAATAATAGAATATTATTATTTAATTTAAACTTGCTTCTCCTTCCTCGGGAATTCATCCTTTGGGCCCTTTTTAGGCATATAATATTAAAAATAAATATTATATCCTATTCCTTTCCAAGACCTTCTTGCTTTTGGAAAAACTACTTGATGTCCTTAATGACAACGATATTAAACCAATATTCTTTTCACATCAATGACAACAAAACTACTCAAAATTTCCAACAGCCTCACATGTGTATTATTCCTCAACAACTTTGGATTTCCATGTGGCCTATCAATTCATCACATAGATCACCTATCATTATTTTTTGGTCCAAGTGGGATGATTCTAATTTTGTGGTAGAAATATCATGCAAACTATGTATCACCCTAAAAAGAAAAGATGGTCTTGGTATTTTATATCCTCTTACTCGAAGTAAATTTGTATCTATTAATGGTTTACATATGCTTTGAATGATCTAGAACACTCAAAAAAATTATTTCTTCATAGAATTTGTAATGCTTCCTTTAGAGGCAAGTGACAACCCGCTACTTAGATGAACAAAATACTTAAAGTTAAACATTTTTAGGTAAGGGGGTTCTTTCCTTTCAATAAGAATGGACAACATGGGGTAAAATGTATACTATTTTGGCTTGGAAATATGATTTTATATGCCATGGAATTAGTGTAGGGAATTCAAGCATATGGTGGCATAGGGTTGTCTTATGTGAATAAAAGCCTTTAGCTTTTTTCTCTAACCTCAAGGATGTTCACCTTAGTTTTTTATTTCTATGATTACTCTACTTGCTCTTTGATATCTTATAACCTTGTTAAATCATTTTACAAGTTACCTGCATGTTTGAAAACTAATAATAACCAATTTTATAGTTATATACTAGATGAGGTCATTATAAAACTAGAAATGTTTAAATTTAATATTTTGAGGGACTAACATTTGTCTTAATGATGCTTGTATTAAAAATTATAAATATTATGTTGTCTAACCTTGTTTATTGGCCCCTTTCCCATTTTTTCTTGGCTTACCACTGAGTGGTAGGTTGCTTTTTACTAAAAATCTAAATGTGATCATATTGTTTCACAAACATGGAAGGTCAAGGTAGAATCAAAGTGTTAAGTACTTGCTTGGAGACTTCTTCATTTAAAAATTTTAAATTATATAATTCTTGCTCTCATCTTAGGTTGTCCTTCCCTCTATATGTTTTCTACCAATACTAAAACCATCCCTTATCTATTTTGGTTATATTCCTATGTTGAAATTATTTGGTTTAGTATAAGTCATATTTTTTCTACACAATAAATACCATGGAGAGTATTCCTTTCTAAGTAGGTCCAAGCTAGATAATGAAATCCCTTTATGGAAAACTTATAGGTTCAATCCTCAAATACATTTAGAAACAAAGATACACAATTGCGGTTACTAGTTCAACACCTCCATTCAAAATTTTATTGTCAAAATTACTATTTGATTTGATATATTAGGTTTTCAACATATATACTCATTTAAAAAACTTGGACAATAAGGTGACCATAGTGATGGAAAGTTTAAACTTCCTTCATCACCAATATCATAATTATATTTAGGAGTAGTGCAAGACTAGTTCTTAGTTGGAAGGAAACATGGTGTAGTTGGAAACGAATATTTTAGAGATCAATATTTCTATATAGATCAATGAACACCAAAATCTAGCCATAACAACAATATTCTTGTATTTTGAAGCATCCAACTAGAAAATAATTTGACAATGCTTAATTACTTGCATGCCTTCTATAAAACTAATGGCTATGACTTTCGCTATGTTCTTTGGTATGTTGGAATTTGTATTATATTCTAGTTAGCTAAATTCCAAAGGGCCCACCATCTGCTACTCTTAATACTATTTTTTTGTTGACACCAGTTCACAAATGCCTCATCCATCTATTATTATACCTTTGTTGTTGTGGATCAAGTAATGAAAAATTTAAAGTTCTTTTAAAAAAAAAACTCCTTTGTATCATTGACTAGTTTCCTTTCTTATCTATTGGCTCCTTTCCATTATATATAGCATTAGGTTGTCGTCTCAAGATTTTTTAAAGTAATGGAATACAATACGAATCATTTGCAATTTTCTTTAAAAAAATGGATTTTAAAATTCAAACTCATTATCATGCATTTATATAGAACGTTTATATTTAATTATAAAGTTTCCTTTATCTTTATATTATTTCATTATTTTTTACAAGTAAATATCTTAATTTAAAAAATAAAATTTTACATCAAGTAATCCATCAATATAAGAATAAAATATCAATGTCATACATGCTACTCTAGGAGAGAGAAGAACTTTCTAGAAAAGGCTTATTTTGGCTTTCCTTCCTAAATTAGAAACTTCTATCCTAGACATTACTAAAATTACTTCTTATTCCAAAATGAATAAATTTTTAACTTTCAAGTTTTCTAAATAAAGAACTTTCTAACTTAACAACTTTCCAAAAGTTACATGTATGTTTTTTATCATATGTCTTCTTTTTATATTTGCATGTCTATTTTAATAATGTATGCATGATTTTTAAAAGCATAGATACATAAATTTTCTTAAATACAAATTATTTCTCATTTCCTTAAGTATGAAGTTCTAATTTTTTGACTAGGACTTCTTTTTTGATCTCTCACTTGTAATGTTCTTTTCTCCCAAGTTTTCAAAATAATAAAGTAAGAGGTGTTTTCAAGTTTAAGGTATTAATTCTTAAGTAGGAGAAGGAATCCTACACTCTTGATTCATATTCCTTTCAATAATATTAATTCCTTTGTGACAGGGATTCGATTTTTTTTATATCCATACCCATTTCCTTTAGCATTCAAGGGAATGGATATTTTTGGAGGCTTTGCATTTTGTCTCCTTGTTTTTTAATTTCTTTTTCTTTTGAATTGAGAGGATTAATGTCCATTAGGATATTCTTCAACTTGATTATAAGGCTCTATAAGAAAATGATATTCTAAAAATCCTTTTAAACGTAGTTGCATTTTTGTTTATTCTTCATTTTTACTAGCTAGAAATCATATTTAAATGTTTATTCCTATAAACATACAACAATTGCATGACCATGTTAAAAATATTACTTGCACCTAAAGGCAATGCATTTGTAACCAATGTTTTGAATTCTGGTAGATCCACACTCATTCCAAAGATATATTTATTAGGATTCCTTTTCTTATGCCCATCACTATATATATGCATACATATGTTTTGTATTTTTCAAATATTATCTTATCTTGGGCAGTAAATTTTCTAGTTGTGTCTCTAACCTAATTCACAAATCTATCATTGAAAAATGTAATGTAAAATATAATAATTGTACCCAATCTAGAAATAAAGATAAGGTCTCTAACTCTTATGCTTTATTCCTACACTGGTAACAGATGACATGAATCTAATTATTGAAACCCCTCAGAGATGAGGAAATTTAGTCTAATGTGTTTGCCATGGGACCTTGAAAGTTCCTAGATCGGATGGTTTTCCCCTTATTTATTTTATAAATATTGAAATATTGTTGGAAAAAAGGTTTATGAAGCCTTGAGATCCATCCAAACTTCCAAACTTAATTCCTATGGGGTGAACTCCACCTTTCTGATGCTTATTCTAGAATCAGTAGTGGCAGATAAGTTTTGTGACTATCGCCTGATCAACCTTTGCAATACTATTTATAAGATCCTAAAAAAGATATTGACAAATATATTGAAACCTATCATACCTCATCTTATTGACAAGGTGCAAAATGGTTTCATGTTTGGTAGGAAAATTTTGGATGGTGTCATAGTTCATGAAATTATTCACTCAATTTAGAAGAGTGAAAGATCGGGTCTATTCCTCAAATTGGAAATGAACAAGGATTATGAAAGAGTATTTTGGAGTCTTATGGTGGAATTCTTTGCCAAGTTTAGATTTAATCAAAACTAGATTAATTTAATAAAGACTTGCATTTCTTCATCCAAATTCTTGATTTTTGTTAATGGTTCTCCAGCTGGTTATTTCTATAGTTCAAGAGGTATTCACCAAGGAGACCCCTTATATCCATATCTTTTCTTCCTCATGGATGAAGCTTTGGGTAGATCTATTTCATTGGATCCAAATGTTAAAGGCCTTAATCCATCCCTCTCAATTTATCCAATATCTCATCATCAATTCGTTGATGATACCCTTTTCTCATTCTTAGCATTTGTGGTCTAGGATAGAGTGGTGAATAAGATCTTAAATTTATTTGAGAGAGCAGCAGGTCAAAGGATAAAATTCTTAAGTAGAAAATTATACTTTTTGAATACCCCTTTGGCAAGACAAAGGAAGATTGCAAACATTCTTGAGTGTGGTATTGTTGAAATTCCAACAATATACCTTGGTCTACCATTGTTCGCTAGAAGAATGATGGACATTTTTTGGGATCCTATGATCAAGAGACTGCAAAAGAAGCTTGCTAGTTGGAAAAGTGCTCTTTTAAGCCAAGCAATAAAGGTACTCCTTGTTAGGTCTTCGTTACAGAGTACTCCTATCTATTTTATGTCTATTTTTAGACTCCCTATGAAGGTTATTTCTAAATTGAAGCACATTCATAAAGCCTTTATCTACGATGGATCTGAAGACCATAAGAAATTCCATATTTTCTTATAGAATTAGATTTGCATTAGGATGGCTTGTAGGGATCTGGGTCTTAGAGATCTGCACCTGATGAATGGTACCTTGGTGATGAAATAAGGGTGTAAATTCATTAAGAGGGAAGAAGTGGAGTGGATCCATATTATTGTTACCAAGTATTTAGACCAAACCAAAAGTTTTTTATCAAATCCTCTTCCATCTATGGGATCACTTTTTTGGCAAAACTTGATCAAATCCAAATCAACCTTAGTAAAATGCAACAGGTAGATTCTAGGAAATGGTAAATCTATAGACTTCTGGAAGGATTCTTGGTTAATGGATGACCCCCTTTCTCAAGATCCCAATCTAGTGATGGTTGAACCTCTTTCTAGGAACTTGGGAAGGATTAAGGTTGTTGATTTTATTGAAGTTGCCAATGGTAGGAAATATTGGAAGGCTCTATCAACCACTAACTATAGTAGAGAAGTTAAGTTGGCCTAGGATTTTATTTTTAAGGCTCTAAAGTTTTAGATTTTAAAGGCCCATGACTTAGAGGATGTTATTGTTTGGAAAGACAAAAGTGATGGGTCCTTTTTGTTTAAGTTGGCGTATGCCCTTATTGATTCATGTTCTTCCATTTGGATTCATCCTTGTGAGGTATGGTTTAAGCATCTTACTCCAAAATTTAATATCTTCTATTGGATGGCCATCTAGAACAAAAATCTAACAATTGAGAATTTAAGAAAATGAGGGATGATCTTACCTAATAGATGTTATCTTTGTGAATCTTGTCAAGAAACTACAATGCATATATTCTTTCGATGCCCATCCTATGCTTAAGTATTAAGAAGAGCAATCCAATCATTAGGGGTATGTTGGATCCTACCAAACCTACTAGTAGATGTATATTCTCAATGGGTGCCTCTGTTCAAATCTTAGGCTGAAATGTTTTTGGAGGTACATTTTACCCCACCTCTTTTGTGATCTCTAGTGAGAAAGGAATCAAAGGGCTTTTAAGAATTTTAAGAGAGATGCTACTGTAGTCTATTTTAAGGTAATTTGGAGTGCTGTTGAAAATGTGTTCAACTATCAACTAGATATGAGTGGAGGGATTTTGGTTGAAGTGGTTTTGGAACTAAATATTGGCTTCCCAAAGATCCCTAAATTTTCTAAGACCCCAAGCTAGAACATTGTAAACTTGATTTCTAAGTCTATGAGAATTCTTCATTCAAGAGAGGAGGTCCTAATCCATCACATCTTTAGAGAAGAAAATAAGTTGGAAAACTTAATGGTAAACATAGGCTTATCTCTACAAGGCCTCTCTATTTGGAGATCAAATTATCCTCAAGATCTGCTGAGGTTGATGGACAAGGTTAATTCTTGAATTTTTCTCTTTGATGGTGTGTAAAGGTGATTGGTGGCATCTTAATTTTTTTGGATCCATCAGAATTTTGGGTCCACTATAGGTCTACTTCTGGGTGTTGCACTACTTCTTTTCAAATTTAAATTCTGGGGATTTAGCACCAAGAACTCTAGTAGAGGTATTCACATCAAATTATTGTAGGCCAAAACAAATGGGGGTGAGATTCTGATGGGGCAACACTATTCTTTTATGACTATAACAAAGGTATCCTTTTATTTTTTTTGGAAAACTAAATCAGTTGCATGTGAGATTATGGGAAAACCAAATTGTAATCATGATTATTCATGGATAAGGTTATTTTTATGTTAGGTTTCAATATTACTTAATATGAAGTGGCAGGATGACAACTTAGCTTTCTACACTTTGGAAATGAACCGCCTTCTTAGATCGTGGCACCTTCAATTGGAAATATTGTTAATCATTATTGGAAAAAGTGTAAATATGGAAAGTTTGAGATATAATTCTTATAAAGTGGGTTCCTTAATTAGAAACATGTGTCTTAGAATGTGATCCTCTAGTTATCATATTAGCCCATGGTATTATGAAGCCTAGAATTGTTTTTTCAAAATATCTTTGAAAAATTGTATCAGGTTTTGAAAGACTCCAATTTCTCTTTAAAGTCATTAAGAGAGATTTCTCACAATGCTTGTAACTATAGGATCAAAAGAATTAAATATAAGTCCTTCCTTATTTAGATTTAGAATATGGGCTATAGAAACATGCAGAAGGTTCAAAATATTTTGCTATAACCAAACTCTTTAGAGGTGGATGACAACATCAAAAATATTTTGTATAAAGGAGATCTGCTTGATTGCATTTAATATTTCCACAGTCATCATAGAGGGCTCTCTAGGTAAATGGTGCACTCTTGGAGGAAAGGTTGGGTTCAGGTTGGTAGCTTGGAGTTCTAATTTATGATGGCCCTGGTTGGGGAGGTGACGAGACTCCTAGTGGATGGTGCCTCCCATAATAGGAAGAAATAGTCCCTGATTAGGGAGCTAAACTTATTTCTCAATGAAGATGGGTACTTATCAAATTTGTAGAATGACTATAGCACCAAGGACCTCAAGGCTCTATAGAACCAAGTTATTATGGTTATCATGGATTATTTAACGATGGACTCCAACAAGGACATGCTACATAGTTTTCATGTAATGTTTCTAAACTATCTAAGTCAAAAGTGACTAAGTCATTATTGTTTCATTCTCTAGAAAAATCCATGATGGACATTAGGGATGGGAAAGGGTCAAACCCTCTCCACCAAGACTTAGCTCTATTAATTTTTGAACATATGGCTAAGGCCAAAGATGTTGTGATGGATGAGGCTTTAGCCCAAATTGAGAGTCAGAAAGTTCCTCCTACCTTTGATCCTCCCTTGGTATCCTCTTATTATTCATCCAATGACTCCTTAGAGTTTTATTCAAAGGACCTTAAGTGTTCCATTATCTCTACTAAACCTTTATAGAAAGTAAATAACTCTAGTGGTGTCTTAGTGTTGCTCAAATAAATTAGAGGAGGATGTGCTAGGCACTCCAAGCATATGTTCACTAAATCTGTTAAAATTAAAACCTCTCTTGTTAGCTTAGAGATGTCAGATTTTGAGGACCAATATCCAGTGAAGAAGGAATTTTTTTGAAGGATTTGACTAAAGTTAAAACGGATTCACCCATGCCTATGCCAGAGGCTCCCAATAAACTCATATCCTTTCTCATCAAGTTGGAAGACAAACATCAAGCTCTAATTGGGACTCTCCAAGTGGTAATTATATTCATAGAAGAGATCCAAGGCATGATGCATATTCTACAAGGTGAACTGTGTTGGACATTTTGAGTCCCTAAGCTAAAAGTTGTCATTGATGTCAAAAGGACCTATGTAAGTAAGCACTATGATTTTTATCCACAAAGAGCTTCATGAGAAGCAAAGGTTTTGATCAAAGGTTCTAGAAGGGATGCATGGCATTTGGTTCCAAAAGGAGCTTCAAGGGAAGCTTAGCAAAAGGTTTTTATGAAAACCAAGTAAGGTAAGGAAAGGTTTTATTTAAAACCAATGGATGGAAAATTTGAAATGGGTTTTTCTTAAAACCCAAGTTGGATTTTTGTTTCATCAAAAAAGGTGCCTCGATGATGGAGAAATTTAATTTTAAAGGTTTAGTTTAAATTTTAATTTATTTAAAATTAAAATTAAAATTTTAAAATTAAATAAAAGGTTTTTCCCTCATTTATTATTGGCATCGCCGACGTCATGAGGTTAATGTTAAAAAGACTGAAGTATTTGCATTGAAGGATGACTTATATAAATAATCCAAAGGTTTTCCATTTAATACAACCTAAGTAGTGTCGCATGATTTTCAAAAACCTAAAGTGCTTGGCATATGAATATTACGTAGCAAATTTCATGGAGTGTGATGTGGGCAGTCAAGTCGTGGACCGTTAAATTTTTGGCACCTTGTGAGGAAAGAACACACAATTTAAGGAAGAGAGTGCCCAAGGCACTCACATGGGCAGTGTTAGCTCACACGGTTTAGCTGTCGCTTGGCAGCACGGTGGGCAGAGGTTCGAAATGCCAAGGCCCTTTGAGGTCTCCTTTGAGGTATGCGCTCTGACTTCGATATTTGCAGGGATCAACATTTTAATTAAAATATTTTCTTGCTAAGTTTTGATTATGATTTTTGTGGGAGATATAAGGTTGAGCAAGCTTTAATATTTTAATAAGTTTTGATATTTGATTAATGTGAGATATTACCTAAGAAAGCTTTATGATTATTTTTGAGTGCAAAAGTTTTGAAAGGAAGGATATAAAATATTTGATTTATTTTATGGTATAACTGGTTTGTGGAGTGACAAGGTTATGCAATGATTTGATTTATTTTATTTTATGGTAGAAGTGGTTTTAGGAGTGATAAGAAAGTTGTGCATTAATTCTTAAGAAGGCTTTCTAATTAAAAGCCTTGGTAAATGTAATTGTGAAGTGGAGTAATGTTGATTATTTAATGATCTTCTAACCCTTGTGAAGATTGGCAAAAGAATATTGTGATTGTGGCAGATTTCCATAGAGGCTTCATCATCATTAGAGGTATGGGCACATTATCCTATTGATTGATTATGGTGGTTGATTTCTAAAAATATCTTTGGAGTGAAAATGATTGATTGTGGTTTCCTTTTCGAAAGTGACTGGTTTAATGCTTCAAGGTTTTATGGATTGAGAATTGTGATTAAACCTTGTTTTATAAGCATTGTTGTTGGAGCCCATTGGTTGTGCAAAGAACTTGAACTTGAGTTAGAAAAGAACATGAGTATCATTGTTATGTGAGATTTTTTGTTGAGCATTGTTGGAAACATTTTGAGTTGATTGATACATGCTTGGACTAGGGTTTGTGAGAAAGGGTTGTTCATTGAGGTGATTGGTTGAGTTGAGTTGATTAAGCCTAGTCAAGTGGATGCATGTGGTTGTTCAAGTTCCATAAAATAAACTATTCTATATTCTATATTTGAGTTGATATTGAGATTTGAGTATAGAACATATTGAGTCTCTAACAATTCTCTTTATGCTTCTATGAGATTGATTTGAGTTGAGATTGGTATTTGAGTATAGAACATATTGAGTCTCTAACAATTATCTTTATGCTTCTATGAGATTGAGTTGAGATATTTATTGAGCATTAAGTATAGAAAATATTGAGTCTCTAACAATTATCTTTATGATTCTATGAGATTGGACAAGTTCTATGTGAGCTTGTTAAGCAGATTTGAGACAAGTCTTTGAGAAGACTTGTGGACTGATTTTGAGTAAGCTTTTGTGGAAGCTTGCTATGCAGATTTGAGCAAGTCCTAGAGAGGACTTATTGAGCTGATTTGGAAAAGTCCTAGAGAGGACTTATTGAGAAGATTTGAGTAAGTCCTAGAGAAGACCTGTTGAGTAGATTTGGACAGGTTCTATGTGGACCTGTTGAGCAAATTTGGACAAGTTCTGAGTGAGCTTGTTGAGTAGATTTAGACAAGTTCTAAGTGAGCTTGTTGAGAAAATTTAAGAAGGTTCTAAGTGAAGCTATTGAGATAGAGATTTGGATGTGACAGAGTATAGAGGACAAAGTATCAGTGGATAGAGATACAACCATGACAATTGAAGATAGATCTGAGTGAGGAGTCTTCAAGTGGAGAGAGATCCACCAGTCAGTGTAGTAGAGAGACAAACTATTCTAGAAGATCACTAGCCAGAGTAGAAGGGGAAAGAGTTTTCCTATAGATGAGATCCACAAACTTGAGATTAGGGTATCAACATCTCCTTTGGACAAAGGTCCATAAACATTAAAATTGGAAAGTATTCCCAAAGAGATAGATTGGGAAAATTTTCATAAAATATTTTCTCTGTGGAGTAGCCCACATTGGGTGAACCACATAAATTATGGTGTCTCTATTGTGTATGGTTTTTTGTGCATTTATTTGATTGCTGCTATCTATAAACTGCATAATATTTAATTGAAAGAAAAAGTAAAAAGGGGTCTTATACTGTTCACCCTTCCCTCTCAGTATAATATTGTGTTCTTTAATTGGTATGAGAGCCGGTATCTCCATGAAGAGTTTAATAGCTTGGAAGAGGATCCTTGAGTAACACACATGTGCTTAGAGAGTGAAGAAAGTATAGACTTTGAGGAAGAACTCTTCAACTATCTCCAAGATCTTGAAAGGATTCAAGAAGAGAGTGCACAACTAAAGGAACAGATCCGAAATGATGAATTGAAAAGAATTGAGCTTCTACAAAGGTTAATAGAACTCAAAATAGAAGTGAAATAAAGAAGAGAGATTGAAAATCAATTGAGAGACACATTGGAAGCCAAAGAAGTAGGACTTGAGAAAGTGGCAGTAGAAATTGTTATACTAAAATGCAAAATTGAAATAAACAAGAGATTACAAGGAGCTGCACCAAGTCAGCAAGAGGTAGGAACATCAAACAAAAGGGAGGTATCTTACCATATCTCAAGGAAATAATACCACAAAAGGAAGAATACCAGATCAAGTCCTCATCAAAATAGGTTACAAAATTATTTCCATGGATATTGTTTTTCTTGCAATAAATATGGTCATAGAGCTATGCAATGTACTAGCAGAGATAATGATAGTAGTAGTATAGATTCTCTTGCACCACATATGGATGATGATGTTACATGTTATAAATGCAATAGTTTTGGGCATATAGCTAGAAGGTGCAAACTAGAAATATCTAAGTCTAGTAGAAAGACCACAACTTAAACTACTAGAAAAGAAGAAAAAAGGGAAAGGAAAATTGAAAGCCTTGCTAGTTCAAATAACATTGCATGCTCAGGATAAAGAAGAAAAATGGTTTCTAGATAGTGGATGCTCTAGACACATGACAGGAGAAAAAGACAAGTTTATAGTTTTGAAATAAGGAAATAGATCGTCTGTAAACTTTGGGGACAATGATTTAACAAAGATTTATGGAAAAGGAACTCTAAGTATAGGCAATGGGAAAGCAAAAGCTGAAAATTTTCTATATGTGGAAGGTCTGAAACATAATATCTTGCGCATTAGTAAACTCTGTGATCAAGGACATATGGTAATTTTTCATCAAGATAGATGTGAAGTAAGAAAATCTGAATCTAAAAAACTAGTAGCTAGTGCTATAAGAGAAAGAAATATTTATGTACTCAATGAGATCAAAAAGGAAAAATGTCTCTTATCCAAAGAAAATGAGATCTAGTTTCAACATACAATATTGGGACCAAAGGAGAATTTTCTAATGGCTTTGGAAGATAAATAAGGTGGTTCAATAGAAGATAAGCCAAAAGGAAGTAATGATATGAATAAAGGTAAAAAAATAGAGGAATATTTAGCAGAGAATGGCTATGATCTCAATGGAGAACTTATCTATGTCCTTGACACAGTAAAGAAGGTTAGAAAGCAATATTCCAAGCTTGAAAGTCAGTTTCAAGAATGTGATGAAGAAAGGTTATTGCTCATAGAGGATTTAGAGAAGTCAAAGGCTAAGGCAAGCAAGTTATAGGATAAGTTAGAAGCAAATATTTTGGAATGTGAGAAGTTAGTACAAGAAGTGGCTAATCTAAAATAAGACTTAAAGGACTCCAAGATCAAGATGAGGAGTTTCACAAATAGCTCTAAGAACTTGGATAAGTTCATATGTGGACAACAACGAACATCATGTTCAACAGGTCTTGGCTTTGGAAAGGTTCAAAAGAAATAGGAAAAAGAATCTACTTCAAGTCTTGATGAAGAAGAAACTTCAGAAGAAGATACATCATAAGAAGACAATTTAAGTGAAAGTGGGACATCAGAGGATGAGTTGGACAACAAAGAGTTCAAAAAAGAGAGGAATAATGCACAAAGAAGATACAGATGGAACAACAATCAGAACAAGAGATCAATGAGGTCAAGACAAGGAGGATTCAATGGAAGATGCTTTTCATGTCATAGGTTTGGACACATGGCTTCATTGTGCAACACTCATGAAATATAGGTATATGAAAAATAACAACTTTTCCAAGGTTATTGCTACTCATGCAATGGTTTTGGTCACAAGGCAATGAATTGCAGGGTTCATGACAAAATAAGATATGGTTCCATTAGGAGAAATCCTAAGAGGACATCCAAGGAATAATAACATTAAGTGTTATAAGTGCAATGATGATGGTCACATAGCAAGATGGTGTAGAGCAAATATTCCATAAATACGCATGAACAGGAAAAGGAACAGGAACATGAACATGAACATGGAAAAAAATATGAACAGGAATAGGAATATGAACAGGAACAAGAATATGAATATAAACAAGAATATAAACAAAAACAAGAATATGAACAAGAATAGAGACTTAGAAAATAATAGAGACTCAAAAAATAATAAGAACAAGAACAAGGATGAGAACCGAAATACAAACATGGATGAGAACAAGAACAAGAACAAGAATAGAAGTGCCAACAAGAACAGGGATGATTACTTGGAAAGAAACAATGAGCAAATTTAGAAGACTCATAGAAGAAGATAGAAAGATAAAGGTACATATCTGTGCTTTCGAGGAGTAGAAATACTTCCGCCCCAGAATTAACCACCTCATGTGGAGGCAAGAGAGGGGCTAAGCTAAGAGGCTCATTCTTAGCCCCGAGCCCCAAAGGTGATCCTTTGCCATTGATGTAAAATGGGGAGAGATTTGTGTATTAGGGAGAGATTTGATATGAGGAGATATTTGAGAGGGCATTGAGCTAGGGGGAGCAAAGTCCCAGGGGGAGCAGAAAAGAAGGTTAGGTTTCAATAAAATGAATATGGGTTGCCATCAATGACAAAGGGGGAGATCGTGAGTCCCTAAGCTAAAAGTTGTCATTTATGTCAAAAGGACCTATGTAAGTAAGCACTATGATTTTTCTCCACAAAGAGCTTCATGATAAGCAAAGGTTTTGATCAAAGGTTCTAGAAGGGATGCATGGCATTTGGTTCCAAAAGGAGCTTCAAGGGAAGCTTAGCAAAAGGCTTTTATGAAAACCAAGAAAGGCAAGGAAAGGTTTTATTTAAAACCAATGGATGGCATATTTGAAATGGGTTTTTCTTAAAACCCAAGTTGGCTTTTCGTTTCATCGAAAAAGGTGCCCCGGTGATGGAGAAATTTAATTTTAAAGGTTTAGTTTAAATTTTAATTTATTTAAAATTAAAATTAAAATTTTAAAATTAAATAAAAGGTTTTTTCCTCCTTTCTTATTGGCACCACCGACATCATGAGGGCAATGTTAAAAGGGCCGACATATTCACATTGAAGGATGACTTATATAAATAAGCCAAAGGTTTTCCATTTAATAAACCTAAGTAGTGTCACATGATTTTTGAAAACCTAAAGTGCTTGGCATCCAAATATTGCGCAACAAATTTCATGGAGTGTGACATGGGCAGTCAAGTCATGGACGGTCAAATTTTTGGCACCTTGTGAGGAAAGTGCACGCAGTTTAAGGAAGAGAGTGCCCAAGGCACTCATGTGGGTAGTGTTAGCTCACGCGGCTTAGTTGCTGCTTGGCAACATGGTGGGTAAAGGTTCAAATTGCCAAGGCCCTTCGAGGGCTCCTTTGAGGTATGCGCTCCGACTTCGATATTTTGGGGGGTCAACATTTTAATTAAAATATTTGCTTGCTAAGGTTTGATTGTGATTTTTGTGGGAGATATAGGTTTGATCAAGCTTTAATATTTAAATAATGTTTGATATTTGATTAATGTGAAATATTTCCTAAGAAAGCTTTATGATTATTTTTGAGTGCAAAAGTGTTAAAAGTAAGGATATAAAATATTTTATTTATTTTATGGTATAAGTGGTTTTTGGAGTGACAAGGTTATGCAATGATTTGATTTATTTTATTTTATGGTACAAGTGGTTTTAGGAGTGATAAGGAAGTTGTGCATTAATTCTTAAGAAGGTTATCTAATTAAAAGCCTTGGTGAATGTAATTGTGGAGTAATGTTGATTATTTTGTGATCTTCTAATACTTGTGAATATTGGCAAAATAATATTGTGATTGTGACAGATTTCCAAAGAGGCTTCTTCATCATCATTAAAGGTATGGGAAAATTCTCCTATTGATTTATTATGGTGGTTGATTTCTAAAAACATCTTTGGAGTGAAAAGGATTGATTGTGTTTTTCTTTTCAAAAGTGATTGGTTTAATGCTTCAAGGTTTTCTAGATTTAGATTTGTGATTAAACCTTGTTTTATAACATATTGCGTCTTTATGCTTCTATGAGATTGATTTGAGTTGAGATTGGGATTTGAGTATAGAAAATATTGAGTCTCTAACAATTCTCTTTATGCTTATATGAGATTGAATTGAGATATTGATTGAGCATTAAGTATAGAATATATTGAGTCTCTAACAATTCTCTTTATGATTCTATGAGATTGGACAAGTTCTGTGTGAGCTTTTTAAGCAGATTTGAGACAAGTCTTTGAGAAGGCTTGTGGACTGATTTTGAGTAATATTTTTTGGAATTTTGCTATGCAGATTTGAGCAAGTCCTAGAGAGGACTTATTGAGCTGATTTGGACAAGTCCTAGAGAGGACTTATTGAGAATATTTGAGAAAGTCCTAGAGACGACTTGTTGAGCATATTGGATAGGTTCTATGTGGACCTATTGAGTAGATTTGGACAAGTTTTGAATGAGCTTGCTGAGCAGACTTGGACAAGTTTTGAGTGAGCTTGTTGAGAAGATTTGAGAAGGTTCTAAGTGAAACTATTGAGAAAAATATTTGGAGGAGATAGAGTATAGAGGAAAGAGTCTCAGTGGATAGAGATCCAAAAACCAGGACAATTGAAGACATATCTGAGTGAGGATTCTTCAAGTGGAGAGAGATCCACTAGTCAATGCACTAGAGAGACAAAGTCTTCTATAAGATCACTAGCCAGAGAAGAAGGGGAAAAATTTATCCTATGTAAGAGATCCACGAACTTGAGATTAGGTTATTAGCATCTCCTTTGGATAGAGGTCCATAAACATTGTAATTGGGAGAGTTTCCCAAAGAGATTTATTGAGAAATTTTTAGTAAAATATTTTCTCTGTGGAGTAGCCCACATTGGGTGAACCACGTAAATTATGGTGTCTCTATTGTGTATGGTGTTTTGTGCATTGCTTTGATTATTGCTATTGGTATTTCTATCTATACACTGCATAATATTGAATTGAAAGAAAAAGTAAAAAGGGGTCTTATACTGTTCACCCTCCCCTCTCAGTATAAGCTTGTGTTCTTCAAACCAAGAACTTCCATGATGCATATCTCTAAAAAATGGAACCATTAGCAAAAAAATCCCATAAAATCTCAAACTAGCATATTTCTTAACTTCTTATCCCATAGATCTCTAAAAAATGGAACCCTTAACAAACAAGTCTATAGATTATCGAGAAAATAATTTTACTATGGACATTTTGGAAATTGGAACTTTCATCCAATGAATTGAATTCCTATATTTTCTCCCTCCCTTGCCACTAATTGGAGTACATATTTATAGATACCATCTAGTGGTATCAATATTTTATATTCCTCTCTAATAGCTCCCAAATTGGCTAGTCAATCATCCATCCCATTTCCTTCTCTATACACATGTATAACCTCAAAATTTTCCAGTGAATTTAGGGATCTTAGTGTATTTTTTACTATGTCTACTACTCTCCAAATCACCACCACCATTTTATTGAGGTAATTAATAATATTCAATAAATATACCTCAATTATTAGTTTCCTAGCCTCCAACTAAATCACCACCTTGAACTTGAACTCTATAATGATATCAACCAGGTGTTGTAGGTGAGTTGGAGAGAAGAGGACAATACTCCAAGGGAGGTCCCAGGTTCAAATCTCCACCCTACCAAAAAGCTGAATTGGGTATCCAAAATCCAATTGATAATGTTGGTGCGGGGTCGGGTTTGACTCCTGGGTGACTTTGACGGTGTAGAAACCCCTGTTCGCGGTATCTCAGACCAAGGCAGCCCCACAAAGGATTTTTCGCTTAAAAAAAAACTCTATAATGATATCTACAAATTTGCTATACCACCTTGTGACACATTATAAGTATGATGGAATTTTTTGGATAATACCCTATTTAAAGAATTTAATGGTGGACATTGATTACTTCTTTAAATTTTAAATGGTGGAATTTTATTTTAATACCTTTTTTAAATATTGAATGGAGAACTATGATTGTATGATCCTATTTGAAGTTTGAAAATTAATAATGTTTGTAAAAACCTATAGAATATTGAGTATGGGAAAATTGATTCTTAGATGTATTCTTTATTAGTGAAGAAAAAATGCCTAGACTTATTTCACAATATTTATAGATTACCCTTATTTGGAAATATTATTACTAGGGTGGAAATTTGACATTACTTCATTTTGTATCATTCCCTTTGGATATTGTTAAACTATCTAAGGAAGTATCTAGAATGATGATATAGAGCCAACATCATTTAGAGCTAAAGTATGAGTTGCACTGTCATAAGTCTTGAATGGTTATTATGAAATCTATTTTGCATTTTATACTAAAGCAAAACATTTTATTGATAACCCCATGTTCTTGGTATAGCAATCCCTAGTTGCCTCTATGACAAAGATTTGTTTTTTTCTCATTGAAATTATTATAATAGAGAATGATGGTCTGAACATACTTATAAAAAGTTTGCCAACTAGAACTTCAACTAGGAATTAAATTAGAAAATTCATTTGACTAGGTATATTGGCTAAGATAAATTCTTGCAATTTTTTTTTATCTTTAATAGAATGGCATGTCTAGGCTATATCAAAATTTGAATATTCATATAATAAAACATACATAGATTGTAATCTATGCATATAAACAATGATAACAATCATGCTGATGTTAAATTAATGATTGAAATGGTTTTATAATAGATATGCAAAAATATATAAAACCATGAGTCATTGGTACTCAAATCTTTACAAACATTAAATTATCATCCACACTACTTACTAGTCCTCATTCCCAACACTCCCATCCTAAGATCATATTTCTCCATGATTTTATCTTATTCTTCTTCGATCTTTGATAATTATAAGAGCTAGCTAGCTCGGTATTATTATAGAGGGGAGGGGAGGAGAAATGCCTTCTATATTTCCTAGAAAAGTGGACTAGATTGATTACTATAGAAAATTGTAATGGTTGACACACTATCACAAGCTAATAAATGAAGAAAAAAATAGGTTAACTTTTTTCATAACTAACCTCTTAAGATATAGTTTTGAGTAGTTAAGTTTGAGTCCTAACACTGATTATCACTCCTTGATCTCCTTGTAAAGGTGTGATTAATGCAACCTCCATTAAATGCCATATTATTTTTGTTCTCTTGTTTGGAAAAAACAAAGGTTAACTGCACCAACTAGGACTATAATGCTTGCATGTTATGCAATAGTTAGAACATGGTTAGATAATGATTTTCATACTTATGTTATGTTAAATTTGACTACAAATTTTGATCATAATGATTATGGGGAAACATTATATTGATATCATATTTGGAAAAACTAGTAGATGAGATAAAAGAACAAAATGAGTGTTCAATAGTCTAAACTACATCACATTTATTTTAATGATATTTTAGAATGCATCCAATCTAATAGCATATTTTATTATTAAATCAAAATATAAAATCCTAGATAGAGAAAGAAATAGCTTGGCAAAAAAACTACTACACCATAATTGATGTAATAATATGTTGGATTCTAGGTTGTACAATCATGGTTAAGGCTATTTTTAGGTATAGTAGATGCATCCCTAAAGTACAAGTTTATCACCACACTAAATATAATACTAATATGAGTATATACTCATTGATGTCATGGAAGTATATGTGGATGCATTACACAATGCAATCTCTCTAAGTGGTTTAGTTCTATGTATATTTATTTTGGTGAAGGATCAAAGCTTCATATTATGAAGATGAAATAAGTTCATTTAAGGAATATCACTTAGTTGGTAGTAAAAGTGCTTAGATGTTGCATTCTCTTCTAACCACTAGATCAAGTGTAAAAGAAGATTTGTATTGAAATAAACTGTATTATAATTCTAAAACTCCATAGATGCATGAATGAAATGAGCAACTTTATAATCCTTATAAAGGAAACCACTAATAATAACAATTGTGACTATAGTGTCATGAATGTAAATTGATGTATACATATTGTTCCTTTAACATGATAGATTCATATATATCAATTGATCAATTGAAATGAAACTTATTAATAATTACTAAATAGGAAAATTGTTCTTATCCTTTTGAGATGGAAATGTTGTGAAACTTATATACATACAAATAAAAATGATTTCTTTAATGAAAAGTTGGTATGTATCAAAACTAATGATTTATTTAGCAATTTATTATTAATAGGGATGATGTTGTCCAATAGATAACTACAAATCTCACTTTACTTAATGTTATCCATATTTGTAAAACTTATAGTAGCAAGTTCATTTTTGCCCCACCCATATTACATCATCACCATATAGTGGTATTACAATAACTTGAATATTATCCATGTATCACTTGACAAGATTTGAACCTAGGTCTCCTCCTTGAATGTTGAGGAATCTAACCTATTAAACTAATGTTATTTTATCACAACAAGTTCGTTTGAAACAATGAAATAATTCAAATTAGGCCATAAGTTGTTCCAAAAAAATTGACTTTACTGCTTAAAGGTTGAACATTGTCACAACCCACCTTGGGAAGGCCTTGTATAAGATGGACTATATATTGAAAAATGATGTTTAATGCTTAGCTTTTTTGCATTTGGATGGATGTATGCATTTAATATTTTGATTATTTTTATATGAGGATATGGTATTGTTGATTTGATGTGTGTTTGTAGAATCAGGTACTCTTGTAGGTGGACAAGGAAATTGGCCACAGGGAACGAAGACCATATAAAATGAAAATGATGAAGATGACTTGTTTATCAATAGCTCAAGGTAACATGGATAAATACACTTCATGTAGGTGCATTGAATTATGCTTTTGCTCATGTTCGCACCATTTGACTAGGAAGTTTCTTGCAACGAGTCTCCTTAAAGTAGGTCAGTTATAGCTTAGTCTATCATAAAAGATGATGCCCACTTAAGGATAAAACTATGGTGTGAAACATCAAGGGAATATTTTTGTATTTACTTATGGTATTTTAGATATATATTGAATTATATATCTATTTTAATGAAGTATTAATTAGCTTATGTTGTTAATATTCAAATGATTTTAAAGTTGGATGAGTAGTTCTTAAATCAAATAATTTTTTTTGAATGTTTGGTTTAGCTTTTAATTTTAAACCACCACCATGCTATGTTGAGGGGCTATTGAATGAGATGGTTCTCATAAGTTTAAACCACCACATTGCTATGTTGAGTAGCTATTGAATGAGATGAAACTCATAAGTTTAAACCACCATATTTCTACGTGGAGTGGCAAATGGTTATCGAAGTGGGCACATGGGTGGCGAGAGAAAATAATCTATTAAATATTTTGCATGAATACCCCATGTGGGAAGATGTGCAATAAGTCTTGCAAAAATGAGTGAATGGTTGAAGAGTGGGGAGCTTTTAGGGAAGTGAAGTGGAGGATGAATGTAATAGTCAACTTTGACAAGAGGAGAAGACCAGATCAACATTGCAGGGCAAATATGGGAGAAACCAGGTGGTCTTTGTTTTCTTGTTTTCTTTAGTAGGCTTGTTCTAACCTGCTTGTTGATTGGTTGGTTTTGTTTATGTGTTTCCTCACTCTCCTCATTTTTTGGCTATGATTCATAAGTGGTTTGTCACCAGAACCCTTGATTGTTGTCTTCCTTCCTCACAACATGATATTTGGATATTATTTCTATTCTATAGCATAGTTTTTCTAGGTTGTGTGTAGTCTTCCTTTCCTTGATTATTCATTGGTTGTTGCTTGCTTCGAATGATGGTGTTTTGTGTGCACTCCCTTTCTACTTTAGCTTGTGGATGTTTTTTTTCTCCCTATGTGTTCTATGACACATCCCATAAGGGAATGACATTGTTAAGGTGTCGTGATCTTGTTTTCTATTTTTAAACCTTATGCTTAGCAAGTTTTATAGCATTGGTTACTCTTTCTTACTTGTATGTATAGAGCTTTGTGTGAGCTATGTCTTGGTTTGGTGTTTAATCCTATAGTATTATTCCTTGATTAGTCTTGGGATATCATTAACGGTGCTACTTCCTTGAGTTGTGTGCCTTGGTTAAGAAATATTTTGCTTCCCTGTGGACATGCCTTATTTTCTTTCTTCATGTTTTCTACGATTGGCTTATTTTTTGGAATTCGAATATGGCCCTCCTATTGAATAATGGACTGCACTTGCTATATTTACTTTATTAAAGTGTAGATTTATTATTCTAAAGAATAAAGAAAGACTATTTTGTTATTTTAATGGTTTTTAATCTAGTTTAGATTTGAAAAGAAAAAATGGTTTTTATTTATTTTAATGTTTTCCAAGCTAGTTTAAATTTGAAAGAAATAATGGTTTTGTTCTTTATTTTATCCCAACTTAGTGTTGTTATTAAAAGGAAATAATAGGTTGTTCTTTAACTTAATGGGTTCTATGCTAAGAGTAGTTCTGAAAGAAGTTTTAGTATTAAATGGCTAGTTTGTGAGAAGATTGTAGGAAGGGTAAAGTTGTCCTTCGATCTAAAAATCTATTTAATTTTTTTTAATTTTTTAGGAATTGTTAAGTCTTGAGATTGTTGAAAATATCAAGGAAGGAATTATGGAATTCCTTGTAGATTCTTTATGGCATAGGAATTATGGGGTTCCTATGTAAATGAATAAATTGTTTGAATGAAATAAAGTAGTGACTATGATTTACTTAATGAACATTGTTTCAATTATGAAATTAATGGAAATAAGTATGGTATTCTTTGTTTCCTTATTGGAGAGCGACTCCTTGATCTCATTAATTAATACAATCCACTACTCGATTAAAACATAAACTCACACTTGAATCTCAAATGAACAAATCAAAATTTAAGAAGAATAATTTAGTGATAAATGGATCGCCACTTTAGGTGGGCTCTGAAGAACACAAGCTTACAATGAGAGGGGGGGTGAATAGTATAGCACCCACTTTTTACTTTCTTTCAAAACAAATATCAATTAGTGTCCTTAATTGCAATAACCAAATATAGCAATGTGCATTAATGACATAAATAACAATAGTAAGCAAGTGCACATATCACCACACATAATTGAGACACAAGATTTAACGTGGTTCCCCCAATGTGGGGTATTCCACAAGATAATCTCCTTATAATATTTCAAAAAGAAATAGGGATCCTTATCCTAATACAAATGATTACTTTGATCTGCTAAAATCTAGGCTATCTTTATCTACTCAGGTGGGCTCCACTAATCTTCTTAGCTAGGCTATCCACTAATATTTTCAGCTAGGCTATCCACTAATCTACTCAAATAGGCAATCCACTGATCTGCTCAGCTAGGCAATCATGATCTACTTAGGCGGGCTCCACTGATATGCTTAGCTAGGCAATCCATTGATCTGCTTAGCTAGGCTATCCACTAATCTGCTTAGCTAGGCAATCCACTGATCTGCTTAGCTAGGCTATCCACTGATCTGCTCAACTAGGCAATCCATGATCTGCTTAGCTAGGCAATCCTGATCTGCTCAGGTGGGCTCTTCACTAATATACTTAGCTAGGCAATCTTGATCTACTTAGGTGGGCTCTCTATTGATCTTCTCAGCTAGGCAACTGGTGTTGTTATGTTTTTCTATTCCTGTTCTATCTCTTTTACTACTCATAAATCTACATCAATGCATTATCACAAGGCTCAAATAATCCTGCTCAAATGCTATCCCAAATATGTACTCAAGGCCTTCACAAAAAGGCTCAAACAATCCTGCTCAAATACTATCCCAAATATATCCATAAATCTATCCCAAAAACCTTCTCAAAGGCTCACTCAATCATGCACAAAAGTTGCCTCAAATCTATCCAAAAATTTTGTCCCAAAATCCTTCTCAAAGGCTCACTCAATCATGCACAAAAGCTGCCTCAAATTTATCCAAAAATTTTGTCCCAAAATCCTTCTCAAAGGCTCAATCAATCATGCTCAAGTAGCACTCAAATCTCATCCATAAATTCTGTCCCAAAATCCTTCTCAAAGGCTCAATCAATCATGCTCAAGTAGCACTCAAATATCATCCACAAATTAATGAAGGCAAGGCTCAATGATGAACTCAACAATGAATGACAATGTACTCTTAAAAGGATGACAACAATGATCCACAATGATCTCAACAATGTATGACAACTACTCTCTCAAATGGATGATAACAATGCTCAAAAATGAACTCAACCATGTATGACAAATACTCTCTCAAATGGATGATAACAATGCTCAACAATGAACTCTCAAATATATGGCAAATGAGCTCTCTCAAATGGATGATAACAATGCTCAACAATGAATGACAAATATATGGCAAATGAGCTCTCTAATGAAAACCTCTCCAAGCAATAACAATGAGGACTTCAACCAACCAAGGACAATCTCCACAAGTGATAGCAATAGGTTCTCAATAATATCTTCCTCATGCAATGTCAATAAGCTCTCAAGAAACAAGCACAACTCCCTCAAGCAAAGAGCTCTCAAATAGCCAACAATGATCTCCTTAAATGAAAGAAAAATGTATCCACAAGTGACTAGCAAATGATCTCCTCAATGGTATCAAATAGAGGCAATGTACTCAAAAAGTAACCAACAATACTCTCCTCAAAAAAATATCAAAAACCTCCTCAATAGTGGAAATACTCTCAATGAACTACACTAAAGCAATTATGAACTCAAACATCAATTTTATCCATAAAATTGATTTTATAATCCATCCACTTCCTCTCAATAGTCAAGGCACATAATCAAGAAATTTTTCTTCAACTTCAAACCCTAACTCATGTGCATGTCTTCTAACTCAAGGTAGCAATTAACTAGGTCTCAAGTTCCTAGTTTAATTTTATAATCAAACCATGCACTAGGACATGTACATGTTCAACACTTTACAACCTTATAACTCCCTAAATTCATTAACATAAACAACAAGTACCTATGCCATTATTTATTTGTTTTCACACCTTATAACTCCACAAGTACACACAATAATTTTCAATTATTTAATTCAACACCTTATAACTCCCTAAATACACATAGCAATAACAAATAGTATCTCAACACCTTATATCTCCCTAAGCACACAACAATAATTTATTTCCAACAAATACCTTATGACTCCCTAATTTTGGTAGAAATGATTTTAATGCACCACAACTTTGGCAATATCAACTATTACCATGCGCTAGAGATAAATACCTTTTATGAAGTTCGTAGCCTCTACAACCTTTGAAAACGTTAATATATTTGCCAAAAATCAATGCAACTTTACCACCTTCAAAATTATAAACGTTTTTCCCAAAAATCAATACACCTTCACACCTTCGTGGGAGTTGAACTATGTTCCTCCTTGCTTGTGCTATGAAGTGTTTACCATGTGAGCACTGGCCCACATTGGGATTCAATCCCAAACACTTCCTTTAATCTCTGTGCTCGACTGTCAAAATGAAATCAATCTCTCACAAAAAAATTTTGCCCCTAGTGAGATTTGAACACAAACCTCTCCTGTGCAAAGATGATACCCTAAAAATTATGCTATGTTGTCCAGTGTGACATCTATTTCGATAGCTTCTAATTTTGTCTTTGCCCTTGAATTCAATATTTCATTTTGCCTCTACGTTGCCTCCCTTAGATGACTCTCTCTCATGTGTTGATTATTCTCCTATCTCTGCAACAAAATAGCCAAAGTCTTCTTTGATTTATATGCCTTTAAATGCCTTCGAATGACATCGTCAAACTTTGATTTGCCACCCTAACCTTTGCACGTCGGCGGATAATTTAATTAAAATTTATACCTTAGAATTAGTAAATAAATATTTAATAATTCATCTCTTATATTTGAATTGGGATATCTCCTTCGTTCTTTTGAATTTTTCCATGAAAAGTTTTGCACCTAGGTTCTATTGAAAAACATTTTCATCCATAATCATTTGGAGATGTCTTAGCACATTAGTTTTAATGAAAAACCCTTTGCAATGTTTTTAATAAAAACCCTTTCCATTGGTCTAATTAAAAATATTTCCATCGGTTTTAATAAAAACCCTTGCCATTGGTTTTAATAAAAACCTTTACCATTAGTTTTAATAAAAACCATTAATATAATATTTAAAAATTAAATATTATATTCCTCTTGTGCCACAAAACCCTGTATATATCCATGCTCTCCAAAATATCTTAAATGATTATTTATGAAGTGCTTTTGCCACCAAAACTCAATGTGATCCATGTGACATCAATGATCCATGTGACATCAATGACAACACAAAATAACTCAAATTTCCAAAGGCTCACCCTTGCCATATAGGCAATATGCGAATGTCACAAATGAAGTTTGATAAAATATGATAGATGATTTTAAAACAAAACAATTGGACTTATATAAATAATAATCAAATGAAATCTCTCATAATATAGCCGACGACTATATTATGTTTGGTATGTAACATGACTCCCCTCCTCAGAAAGCTTTGTCCTCAAAGCTAGAAATGACTGGAAGATACTTTCAGATTCCCAGGTTGCATCTTCTTCAGGTAAATCCTGCCACTTGATGAGAAATTCTTGGATGTGATGAAATCTTAGTCTACGTGTTCTAGTTTGTAGCACTACTTCTGGTTGTAGATAGATACACCCTTCTTCATCCAACACTGGTAATTCTAACTGAGATTGTACTTTCTGGCCAATCACCTTTTTGAGATAGGAGACATGAAACACTGGGTGTATGCAAGAATATTGGGGTAACTCTAGTTGATATGCTACCTCCCCAATGCGATGCACAATTCTATAAGGACCATAGAATCATGGTGCCAACTTCTGACTAGATTTGAGCTTCAATGATAGCTGCTTGTAGGGTTGAAGATGTAAGAATACCATATCACCAATATTGAATGCTCTTTCTAAACGCTGCTTGTCCTGTTGCTACTTCATACGATTTTGTGCTTGGACCAAATTATCTTTCAAGATAGTGAGCATTTCTTGTTGCTTCTGTAACCAATCGTCGACTTGGGCCACTTTGGAAGATCCTAGTACATAATATGCTATTGTTGGTGGCTTTGTTCCATATAATGCTTCAAAAGGAGACATCTTAGTGGAAGAATGGTAAGAAGTATTGTACCACCACTCTACCAATGACAACCATTGACTCCATTGATATTGTTTATCTTGTACAAAACATCTCAGGTAAGTACCCAAACATTTGTTAACCACCTCTGTTTGACCATATGTTTGTGGATGGTATGTTGAAGACATGTTTAATTTGGTACCACTAAGTCGAAACAATTCTTTCCAAAAATTACTAGTAAAAATAGGATCTCTATCACTTACAATATTTTTGGGCATCCCGTGCAATTTAAAAATTGAATCCATAAATACCTTGGCCACTTTGCTTGCTGAAAATGGGTGTTGCAAGGCCTGGAAATGAGCATATTTGGAAAGGTGATCAACTACCACAAAAATTATTGTTTTACCTTCTGACTTAGGAAGTCCTTCAATAAAATCCATGGATATATGTTCCCACTGACAATCTGGAATAGGTAATGGTTGAAGCAAACCCGGTGACTTGACTATTTCACCCTTATTGCATTGGCATACTTCACACTCAGCTACCCACTGCTTGACCTCTATTTTTAACCCTTTCCAACAAAAGGATTGTTTAACCCGCATGTAGGTTTTTAGAAACCCTGAATGTCTTGCTGATGGAGAAGCATGTGACTCCTCTAGAATCTGTGATTTAAGTGGTGAGTTGTGTGGGATGTAAATGTGACTCTTCTTACATAATATTTGGTCATCATATGTGAAAAGAGGGTATTTAGAGGAACCCCTAGACAATTCCTGAATTATTTGAGTTGTTTCATTGTTGGACAACCATTCTTCCTACAACTGAGACACCCATTGCAAACATGGTCCTGAAATGGAATTAATGACTACTTCATCTTCGTATTTTATAGATAATGCATCAGCTACCACATTTTATTTACCTTTATTATATTCAATCACAAAATCATATCCCAACAATTTAGTCAACCACTTATTTTGTTCGGGATAAGAAAACCTTTATTCCATAAAATGCTTGAGACTATTGTGATCAGTTTTAATAATAAAATGACTATTGAGTAAGTAATGCCTCCATTTTTCCACTGTGTGTAGAATAGCCAACATTTATTTTTCATAAGTAGATCTACCTAAATTCTTCCCTAAAATTTGTTTACTTTCAAATGCCAAGGGATGACCCTCCTGCATTAGTACTGCACCAATACCTATTCCTGAGGCATCGCATTCAATGACAAATGGTTTTTGAAAATCTGGAGTGGCCAAAATTGGAGTCGTACACATTGCTTCCTTGAGAGCCTTGAAGGCTTTGGTAGCTACTTCTGACCATTGAAAAGCATCCTTCTTGGTGAGAGCCATGAGAGGACCCATAATTTTACCATAGTTACGCAAAAATTTGCAGTAATAGCCGGTGAGACCCAAAAAACCATGAAGTTTCTTGATGGTTTTAGGCAAAGGCCAATCTTGTATTGCCTTAATATTATTGGGATCCACCTTAACACCTTCCTGAGATACTATATGACTAAGGTACTCAACTTATTGAACACCAAAGGAGCATTTAGATCATTTGACAAACAACTTTTCCTTGTGTAGGATATGAAGAACTCTGTCCACATGTGCTAAGTGATCTTTCCATGATTTACTATAGATGAGTATGTCATCGAAGAAGACTAGAACAAATTTTTGCAGGAATGGACGAAACACCTGGTTCATGAGAATTTGGAATGTAGATGGTGCATTAGTGATACCAAAGGGCATGACCAAGAATTCATAATGACCTTCATGAGTTCTAAAAGTTGTTTTGGGAATATCTTCTTCCCTAACTCGGATTTGGTGAAACCCTAAACGTAAGTCTAATTTGGTAAATAATTTGGCACCATGTAGTTCATCTAGTAAATCATCAATGATAGGGATAGGAAATTTATCTTTGATTGTGATTTTGTTGAGAGGGCAAAAATCAGGACACATACGCCAAGAATTGTCTTTTCGACGAGCTAAGACTATTGGTGAGGAGTAAGGGCTAGTACTATGATGGATGACACCATGGTCTAATAGCTCTTGGACAATTTTCTCAATTTCTATTTTCTGGGGTTGGGGATATCGATATGGACGACCATTGGGTGGAATAATTCTAGGAACTAGATGTATGGCATGGTCATGAGATATTTTGGATGGTAGTCCTTTTGGTTCTTGAAAAACTTCCTCATAATTAGCCACAATATTTTGAAGATCTTCCT
The DNA here is from genome assembly GCA_028583015.1 of Wollemia nobilis. Classification (NCBI taxonomy): domain Eukaryota; kingdom Viridiplantae; phylum Streptophyta; class Pinopsida; order Araucariales; family Araucariaceae; genus Wollemia; species Wollemia nobilis. The sequence continues at coordinate 406,787 of JAQPPZ010003333.1, forward strand.
CTTTTATTTTCTACATATCTAGTTCTAATTTCTCTATGCAATTGATTCGATGCAATGTGAACTTACAAATTTTTATGGAGGTGTGGGTAATCCTTGAAGACAAATGGTCCTCCCATTGGCTTACCATTCCACAAAGTGATGTTTGTGATTAAAACCCATGGTGGTTTCCAATTGTTCCATCCATGCAACGCCTAAAATAACTTATGAATTTCCTAATTCCATAACAAAAAGAGGACCTTGCCAAGTATACATACCCATTTATAAGGAAACAAAAGATGTCTTACCTAAACATTGAGAAATCTCCCTGCTTGTAGTTTTGACTTGAAAGCGATCTTGACTAGAAGAGAAAACATGTAAACCCAATGTCCTTGCAAGTTTTGCATCAATAAAGTTGTGAGTACTTCCTAAATCAATTAATACTGTCACCCTATATTTCCAAATGAAACCTGCCACCTTGATTGTATGGTGAGAGGATAACCCCATAAGAGCATGTATTGAAATAGTCATGGTATCCTCCTTAGTGACAACTTCCTCGTGTTCATTTTGGTCCTCAATTGGGAGATCCTCAGGTGCGCCATACTCCTCTATTTCTTCTTCTTCCTTGTTTGCATATTCAATCTGAAAGTTTTATCGTGTTGTACATGCTTGATATTTTAGATGATGATTGTGATATTTGTAACAGAAGTACCATGATGGTGGATCATTTTTATAGAAATATTTTTTACGGAATTGAGGTCGCCCATATGAATCACGTCGAGTGGATGGGCCTACGTGTGCCTTTGTCTCTGCCAAATCAACAATCCTTATACACTCATCCAACTTGGATGGATTTTGTAAATCCACTTCAACTTTAATATGTGCTTTTAATCCATTTTGAAAATCCGCTACTACCACGTCCTGTTGTAGGTCTTGTGCATAGTGAAGCATACTAGTGAATTATGAGATATAGTTCCCTACTGAACCTTAAGTGACAACAATCGTACTATGTATGAACCTATGGAAACTTTGTCGAATCTATGAAGAAAGGCTTTTCTAAAATTATCCCAAAAATAAGGCATAATGGGGATCCTCATGTTTATACCATGTAAACCACTAATAAGCTTCAGTGCCAAATTTGGTTGTTGCAAAAGGGAATTTTTCCCGTTCCTGGAATTTGTAGAATTCTAAGATGCCTTCCATTTTGGAAATCCACCCACATGGATCTTGGCCTTCAAAGGTAGGCATGTCAACGCATGGATAATTGACTTCAGTAGGACCTCTTGGTTGGGAGTGAACATTGTTTCTATCTTATTCCTCGTTACTCCTCTGTCGTTGGTTGTTATTTTGATAAGGTCTGTTAGAACCTCTTTTTTGCTCCAAATTTTCTTCATTACCCTCATCCTCAATATTTTGGTGACCATTGTGATTTAGGGACTGACTATTTTGACCTCTATGGTGTGTATAGTCGTCATAGTAGACGTTTGTACTCCAGTGATTGGAACTAGGAGGATTTGGTTGGGGCTATTTCCTAGATGTGTTGAAGCTTGCAGTCATCATCTGAAGATTTACTATTAAATCTCTTAACACATCATCATTGACCAATGGACGATTACTTTCTACTTGAGTGAGGTTTTCTTGTGAGGAATATGGAGAGGTATTGGATGCCATTGGGTTGACCACTGAATGAATTGGATTATAACTACTAATTCCAAAAGGATAAGGAGAATTTTTTGTACCTTGGCTTCAATGAGATCTTCTTGCGTTGTTTTTGGGTATATCTAAGATTGATAGGCGACCGTCAGATCCTTTGGACCAAATTTTTCTCATGCACTTTTCAAAATCTCCTGCTTAGCAGCTTTTAAACTTTGATTTCTACAAAATTTGGTAAAAAATTGTATTCCGCTTCAACTGTCGCTCCAAATATGATGCATATCTAAAATTTGGGTTTGTCTCTTAGCAAATTTCAGCAATTTTTCAAGGTGACAATAATTGTTTTAGCAATTTTGACTTGAAAGCAACTTTTTCAGTAATTTTTTAACTTGACAACTTTTCCAGCAATTTTTTGACTTGACAACAACTTTTCCAAAAAAATTTTGACTTGACAACTTTTCAACTTGACCGTAAATTTGATAGCAATTTCTGATTGATGACTTTTACTTTGACACGAAAACCACTCAAGATGAGAGAGGGATACATAAACCACTCAATACGACACAACAATGACTGATACAAGTGGACATGATGTAGACTCGGCGTGACATGCAAAATAGGACATGATGACAATTGACATTGAATACCGACCAACAATCAAACGAACCAACATGTGAGAAGGAAAAAAATGCAATGGATGACCACCAGACAGATGCAACTCAACACACGTGGATCCTGACATGAAAACATGTGACTCAAAACACACACAAATAGAAATAAGACAACTAAAACTGACTACATGAGACACAGACATAGGACGCAGGAATGAACAGCTCAGACGACATGTGTACAAAGGGATGACAGACATAGGATGCAGGAATGAACAACTCAGACAACATGTGTACAAAGGGATGACGAACATGAAAATGAGGAAGGATTTATATGCAAGGATGATGAATAAGTGGGAGTGCATGTGATCAAAGTCACAACTCACTAATTGCACGTGCTTCCTTATAAAGCCTTTTACACCCACAACACTGACGATGTGGGATAATTGCCCACGAGAAAATAATAAAAAATTAATATGACACTTTGTACCTTAGGTTTAGAGATTAATACTTACCTCTGATTGGTCCAAAGGTTTTACTATGTAGCGCTATGGATTCTATGGCTTTTCTGCTATGAATTCACATGGGAGATGAAACGATTGGACGTAGACACTTGGCACCTTCTTTTGGCTATCCCTTGCATAGGATTTGGTGTCACTTATATCTTAGAGTGGACTATTGGTTGGTATATGAGTATAATAACTTTGGTTATCGGTTAATCCTATTATGTGCATGCAAATATCAGCCTCAACATCTTCTAATATTTTATGTGTGTGATGTTGTATCCACCAAAAGTGTTGCCTATGTTTGGTTACATCCACCCTGATCAATGTGTGGCTGTCAAGCGCCACCCAAAATGCCTATGTTTATTGTATACGTAGGAGATGCTCAGGAATACAAAAATTTGAGGATGTGCCAAAATTTGCTTACAGGAAAAATATAAATTGATGTCTTTAGTGCTTCAAAAATACCAAACTGATGACGTCGGGGAGTAATAATTCAAATGATTAACAAGTGAAAACTATTTTTTGAATTGGAGCTGCCTAACTATTTCACCCATCGGTCTGTACCAAGATACCGAATCTGATACCACTTGGAGAGCGACTCCTTGCTCTCCTTAATTAACACAGTCCACTACTCGATTAAAACATAAACTCGCACTCGAATCTCAAATGAACAAATCAGAATTTAAGAAGAATAATTTAGTGATAAATGGATCGCCACTTTAGGTGGGCTCACCCTCACCGTATAGGCAGTATGCGAATGTCACAAATGAAGTTTGATAAAAGATGATAGATGATTTTAAAAAAAAATAATTGGACTTATATAAATAATAATCAAAAGAAATCTCTCATAATATTGCCGGCGATTATATTATGTTTTGTATGTAACACTTATATGCTTTGCATCATTGAAATGGATCATATAGAAATGCATTCATACCTTCTTAAGAGTTGTTTGATCTGTCCTACCCATATTTTTACCATGGAGAGCAAGGGATATTATGAAGTGGAGGATAGGATGATCCTTTTAGACTTGTGTAAGGGATACCTTTCTTCTACCTAAAGTACAGTGGAAGGATTAAGGAATCATTATCATTTTTGGTGGAAGTTTAAGTATTGTAATAAAGGGTTCTTTTAGGTGTCTTGTTGAGATAGACCTTGTTGTTGAAGTGTTTCTTTCAAGATATGATTATGTATGAAGAAATTTTCTTAAGATTTCCTCAATGTATAAAGGGCATTGTTATGTCTTGCTAATAGTATATTTATATGATTAAATTAATCTATATTTGTGATCATGTTGATGGTAACTTATATCTAGGAATGAAAATTTCTTAATTTATTATCTCTTGGTTAATATGCATTACTTTAACAATATGGAAATTGTTTATTAGTTTTGTAATTTGTAGCTTATACAAGAGAGAGAGAGATCTAATCTAAGTTTAATATTTGATTTTGGGAAGGTGTTTTCTTGAGGGCTCTTGTCTAGAATTTCCCTATGTTAAACCCAAACTTGAGGTAGTTATGGAAATGCAACACATAGGATCTTGTATCCATGAGAAAACTATCATGTGGAGTGATAAATGCTTAAACTAACCCTCATGAAGATGGGTTAGTTGACCACTAGAGTTAGTAGTTCACATGAAGTTATAACTAACTAAACCCAAAGGTATTATGCCCAAAGGCACCAACATAGACTGACTTATGTTTAGTAAAGAAATTGGCATTCCCATTTCTCTAAATATTGAGAAGGGATAATCCCTATGCTATGGTCAATTTGGCTTCTATTCATGGACAATTGCAAGAAATATGGGATGTCCATTTGAAGCATCCTTGGTACCACAAAGGTATACAAGGTAAACCCTAGTGTCCTCTCCTATCCACTAAAGTGATGTTTGTATCATTATGGACTCAAAATATGGTTGTGCCTAATTAATGATGATCCATAGATACTCCTTGTGAACCTTGTCCAAATTCCTTGCCTTAAAAAAACCTCTCTCTCGATTTGGTTAGTTCTGGGTTATTACAAACATGACCATTTATTGTTCATACTTAGATATCTACTATGAATATGACTCACTCTACATAATAGAAATAATATTATTGTTGAAATTATAATCTGATTCATGGCCAAACCCAAAATTGTTTGATGTAACATTGATAGGCATAAGGGAATTTCATTATAGAATACATTGAATTTATTGTAGTATTTTATTATGCAAGCCGTATGAGCTATGGTTAAACCCACTTTATAACTTGTAATTAACCTTAATCCCTATTGTTATGTTAGCTTAAATTGAACTTTTTTATGTAATTGGGGTTTTGGTACTGGTATAAATACCCCCACTACTCCCCATTTAAATATCATAGTATTATTATTCTTATCTACAAATAATATTGCAATTATTAATGGTGCCTACAGATGCCCTAAAATATGTCTATTTCTGTTTATTTTGTACTTTTACATTTTTTGTATAATATTTGAGTGGATGGATTCCTTCTATTATTTTCTAAAAAATATTATGAATTTTGACATGGTATCAGACTAGGTATAGAGTTGTCCCACTTGGTCATGCAAAAGTATTTTTTGGATCCTTTGATTTTAATTTCAATCTATAGGATGATTTTTCCTTAAATTCTTATGAATTATTTCTATATAAGAGACAAAAAGGATTTTCTAATGTTCTTCTTTGCATCTACATTGATAAAATTATTAAAGAAAATATTCCTTGCTTCACTCAAGCTATTTAGACCATCAAGGTGGATCCTTGCAAAGCATAGGAATGAAGATCAAAAGTTTTCACTAGTTCAATAAAGTGCATGCGTGAAATTTACATATAAATTTTTTAATTTAGCATGTTTTTCCTAGTCTGGATTGGTGCCCTCTCAACTAAAATCATAATTTCCCTTCTTCAAGGATATGGGAATTCCCACTAGGTATCATCATGACTAGGAAAGTATTCTTCATGACATTGTATTTCCAAAAATTTGGGTCTAAATATGTGCACTACTCGATTTCTAAAGATAAATTATTTTCTTCAACTACCTAAGTCTAAGAGGAAAATCCTATAGTCTAGAGACTCCATTTCATCCTCAATATCTACTATGGTATGGTAGCATGCATTATGGTTTGGATACAAAGGGAACATATTCGAATCTCATAAACCTTCCCTTTTGCTATAGGGTTCCAATTGAAAGTGCTTATATGAGAGTATTGGCATCACTAACATACCACTAAGGGTTATAAATATGGATAATGAAGCATTTTTATATGATCTAGTTCATGTGATCGATACTCATACTCTCTTTTCCCTATCATCGACTAAATACCACTCATTTAAAAGGAAATCCTTTTCCATTTCAAATGGAAATCATATAAATATGGATAGCATGACATTCTTGGTGCATAAGAGACTTTGGTTTGAGTCTCTCTAATGCTTTTGAGTTATTTTACAAAGCAAGGGAGATCTATGACCTATGTGGCCACCTTTCTTGCCATGTCAAACCCATTTTAACATATTTATACTGGCCCAACCAATCAATAGCAAGCAAGTATAGACAATATACTGGTTGAAAACATTTGAAGTGGTGAAAAATAAATGGAGTGCATTAGCGAATTAGAGACAAATAAGTGATAATATGGGATTTACTCCTTCCTTCCTAAGGTTTGAGCATTTTATTTTTTATTTTTTGGTTCCATTAGAGAATTTTTTTGGAGGCCATAAATTTTGCATATGCAAGTATCATAAGCCAAATGATTTCAAATTACATATTTTTTGAGCTCTACACACTCTTGGCATTAGTTTACAGACTTGGTACAATTTTAGGGATCAAATCATATAATGTGAATATAAAATTAGTCACTTGCCTTAATGGGAAAAATTTGTTAGAGTATATTAAATTATTTGGTACATGCTAATGTACCACCTTGGGTACATATTTATATTAGGAGTGTGTCTTATATTAGAGTGTGAGTATTTACTTTATGCAATGTAATAAATGCACAAGTATTATTAGAATGTACATAATAGTCCATGTGCACATGAGTTCATAAATTAGGAAAGTGAAGAGTCTCAAGAAGAGTGAAGGCAAAGAATACTCCATATGAAGAGTCACATTCTATTGTATATGTGTCTATATGTGTGTGTATGTTAGATACAATGTAAAGTGAGAGTGTGTAGAAGTGTGGTGTATTTGAGATCTTTATTCTATATCAAGATACTATTTTTGTGAGCATTTGTTAATGGCTATTTTATGAGTTGTTGCAGAAGTTATTTATGAGTTTTATATGATTTAGATATTGTCATTAACATATATTTCATATAGCAACTTTATTTGAGATCTTTTGGTTATTTATTTTAAGTATTAAGCATCAAAACCTAATAGTGGTATCAGAGCCACAATGGGGATTGATAAGAGATAGGGAGATTTTTTTTTATAGAATTTAATAGTTGTTATTTTGATAGAGTATTTCCACAGAGTTGTAAAAACACTTGTGAAGACTAAGACTCATCACATATTTCTTTCCACAATATTGAAGAACAACTAGTGAAGATTATTAAATTTAAAATTTTGGATATTTGAATGTATTTGATTGTTGTTGTCTAATATTTTGTTGCAAAAAATTAGTTCTCAGAAGTTGAAAAGCTTCCTACAATAAATAGAGAAGAATTTTAACTTCAATTACCTAAAATTCTATGTCCTTTCCTCGTGTAGGGATTAGTTTTTGAGTTGTAGCAAAAAAGTAGATATTGAATATTGAGGAGATCCAAGAAAGAGATCCCCATTGCAGATCTGAGAAAGAGTTCACAAAAGCCCTATTGAATATTGAAGGAATAGGAAACCCAAGAGAAAAGGTCTCCATTGCATATTTGAGAAAGAATATAGGAGGTTTGAAAAAGAGGTTAGAGAAGCCCTATTGAAGATTGAAGAAAGAGAAGACCTGAGAGAAGAGGTCCCTATTGTAGATTTGAGAGAGGAGATAGAAGGTTGAAGAATTTGTAAACCCAGGAGAAGAGGTTTCAATCAAGTTTGGAAGGATAAAGAAGAAGAATAGAGAAGCCCTATTGAGAAATGGAGAAAGTGGCCATTGGAGAATATTTGAAGAAAGTTTGAGGTAGAATATTGCAATAAAGCTCCTGAAAAGAGGTAATCACATCAAAATTGGGACAATTATTTTCATTCAACAACAAGCCCAAAAAGGATTTGGGAAACTAACTCAAGGAGAAGGATTTTGGTAAGAATTTTTCCAAATTTGAAAAAGTATTTTTGAAGACTTCAAGATATTCAAATTCTTGAAGAAGAAGCTAGCAAAGAGGCCAAATTTGAAGACAGAATTCAGTGAAAGCTAAGGAGGAGAAATAATATTGAAAGAGGTCACAAATTGATGTTTTTGGACATAACCATTAAAGTTTTTAGAGGCTGATTTTTGAAGAAGAAGATTGCAGATTTTTGGCATAGAATTTGAAGAGTTTCAAGGCATCAAGATAGAGGAGGAGATATCAGAATTTGAAAAGTTTTGGACTACAAATTTGGGCAAAATTAGAAGAAGATAGAAGAGCTACGAATTGGATAAAATTTGGGTAGATTTGGAAGCTTTTTGGATATCTTATTGAAGAAGGAATTGACAACCATTTAAGGTAGATAATTGAAGGAGATAGAGGCAGATTTTTGGATAGCAAAAATACAACAACATATTGGCAGCATTTGAAGCTGCAAAAATACAGAGTTTGTGGACAACAAAAAGGCAGCAAATTGAAGGAGTTAGAAGTAGCATATTGGACTGCATTTGGTGCTGCAAATTTTAGAGAATTTGGACAATGAGTTGAAGGAGATAGATCTGTATTTTAGAAAGCATTTGAAGAAGAATATAGGCTACAAATTTCAGAGTTTCTTGGAAGCTTTTTGGAAGGAGAAAAGAGAATTTTTGAGGTAGCAAATTAAAACTAAGAAATAATATGTTTGTATAGTTTTAGGAGATACAAGTTTTAGAAGATTTGCACAACATTTCGAGAAGCAAAAGATTTAAAATTTTATGGTATTTGGGAAGCAAGTTTGAATATTGAAAGGTGAGCAAATCTAGCTAGAAAGCAATCTTGAAAGAAAGCGTGAATAAATTTGGAGAATTAAAATTTTATTATGGAGTTATAAGTTGATTATTACTAATTATATTTTGTAAGTATTACTTCTAGTTTAAAATAGCAATAAAAGTAGCTATAAATGCAATACAAAGCATTAAAATGTGTGCATAGTATATGTTTTTGAAAAAGTAAAGTTAAGTACATGTTCTTGAAGGAACAATAGTCTCATTGAACCTACATATGTTTTAGAAGTAGAAGTCGAAGAACACAAGCTTATACTGAGAGGGGGGGTGAACAGTATAAGACCACTTTTTACTTTTCTTTCCAAATCAATATTATGCAATGTATAGATAGCAATATCAACAGCAGTAATCAAAGCAATGCACAAATCACCACACACAATAGAGACACCAATTTAACGTGGTTCACCCAAAGATGGCTACCTCCACGGAGAAAATATTTCTTATAAATTTTCTCAAATAAATTCTCTTGGGAATCCTTTCCCTACAATGTTTATGGACCTCTATCCAAAGGAGATGTTGATCCCCTAAATCAAGTTCGTGGATCTCTATCCATAGGAGAACTCCTTCTCCTCTGCTCTAGTTGGTGATCCTCTAGAAGACTACTACCTCCACTACACTGGCTTGTGGATCTCTCTCCACTGAAGACTCTTGTCCCCACTCAGAAGACCTATCCTCACTACCCTGGCTGATGGATCTCTATCCACTAGAGACTACTATCCTCTCTGCTCTATCACCTCCAAAGCTCTGTCTCAAATCTGCTCAACAAGTCCACTCAGAACCTGCTCAACTCTGCTCAACAAGTTCACACAAAACTTGCTCAAATCTGCTCAACAAGTCCACTCAGAACTTGCTCAAATCTGCTCAACAAGTCCACTCAAAACTTGCTCAAATCTGCTCAACAAGTCCACTCAAAACTTGCTCAAATATGCTCAACAAGTCCACTCAAAACTTGCTCAAATCTGCTCAACAAGTCCACTTAGAACTTGCTCAAATATGCTCAACAAGTCCACTCAGAACTTTCTCAAATCTCTCAACAAGTCCACTCAGAACTTGCTCAAATCTACTCAACAAGTCCACTTAGAACTTGCTCAAATATGCTCAACAAGTCCACTCAGAACTTGCTCAAATATGCTCAACAAGTCCACTCAGAACTTGCTCAAATATGCTCAACAAGTCCACATAGAACTTATCCAAATATTCTCAATAAGTCCACACAGAACTTATCCAAATCTGCTCAATAAGTCCACACAGAACTTAATCAAATATGTATTGTAAGCTTCTACAAAAATCTCACACAAAATCAGTCCACAAGTCTCCTCAAAGACTTACCTCAAATCTGCTTAACAAGTCCACACAAAACTTGTCCAATCTCATAGAAACATAAAGAGAATTTTTAGAGACTCAATATGTTCTACACTCAATGCTCAATCACTTTCTCAACTCAAATCAGAATATAGAATAGTTTGTTTTATGGAACTTGAACAATCACTTCACACATCCACTTGACTAGGCTCAATCAACTCTACTCAACCAATCACTCAATGAAACACTTCTTTCTCACAAACCCTAGTCCAAGCATATAACCACCAACTCAAAATATTTCCAACAATGCTCAACAACAAATCTCACATAACAATGATACTCATGTTCTCTTCAAACCCTAGTTCAAGTTCTTTGTACAACAACTCACTTCAACAACAATGCTTATAAAACAATCTTCACATAACAATGATACTCATGATTTTTTCAAAACTCTAACTCAAGTTCTTCACACAACCAATGGCTTCAACAACAATGCTTATCAAACAAGGTTTTAACAACAACTCTTTATTCCAGAAAACCTTGAAGCATTAACTCAAACAAACTCAATAGGAAACCCTAATCAAGTCCTTTTCACTCCAAACTTATTTTCCAGAAAACCAATCAATCAACTCAACTTATGGAAGAATGTGCTCATACCTTTTTATTGAAGATGAAGGGATCTCATAAATCTATCACAACCACAAACACTTCTATGCCAAGCTCAAAGAGGTTAGAAGATAAATCTTTCTCACAATATAATGTAAATACTCAATTACACCTTATCACTCCAACTTTCAAAAACAACCATCAATATACATAAAATATTTATCCAATAACACCTTATAAACTCCCAACTAAAATAAACTTAACATCCACCAAAAATAACTCAAACCTCTTTGATTTAAATTAATGGCAAGAGATAAAAATCAAATCTACTTTCTTTATAATTCCAATGATATAAATCACTCATCAATAACACAACCTCTCATTAACCCTTATTACTCCACAATAATAAAAATCAATTGTCAAATGAACAACCTTTCACAAACCCTTATTACTCCAAAATAATATAAATCAAAATAATCAACTTTTCACAAACCCTTATAACTCCACAAAAAACCTTAGGCAAATAAAGATTTTAATTATCAAAAATTACCTTTGCCAATGGTGGGTTTCGAACCCTCAATCTCTACCTCCATGAGCGCTCTAGCCATGGCTTTGACCATCGTGTGCGCTAGATGCACGGTTAAGAGCTTAGACGCTCTTCCTCCTCTTTATCCTCGATTGGCATGCAAAACAAGGCATGCACAAAATATTTCCCTTGGTGCTCAAGACACACACCACTCCACGTGAATCGATCATGGGCTTCTCAACTCCCAACGCCTTCACAAAACGTGCACTGCCAATGGACCACCATGTCCTTTGCATTTCAACCAATATGCTCTTTCCCTTATCTCTTTTCACCTGGCACTAAAGACAAGCAAAATTCTTGTCTTCTTCCTCAATGAATAACAATTGCACGAAAATGTTTCACTATATCGCATGTAAAAACAAATGTCGAGGGGTAAGTTTTGAATGCCTCCTTGGCATTAATATATACATGAAATCCCTTTGTTTCTTAGACGTCGGTGCTTCCACTTATTTTATGACGTCGGCACTCCCACATTTATAATTTATAAATTATTTAAATTCTAAGGAATTTAAATTTTATAAATTATATTTATAAACTTTAGCTTTAAAAATATTAAAGCCTTCCTTGGGTTTAAACTTAAACCTTTAACTTGTAAATTATTCTTCCACCGTGGGTCTTTTTAAAACCTTAACTGCCATCTCAATGTGTGAGGAGACTTTTATATCCTCATAATGATTTTAATAAAATCATTTAATCTTCCACCATGGGTTTACCATAAACCCTCATAAAACATTATTTTGCCAACTTTTTCTTCAACTCTTCGCATTGTTCCTAGTGTTGTTGATGGTGTGCTCCATGGTATTAATGATGACTTTTCACCTTGACATCAATGACAACTAACTGAGCTCAAAATTTCCAACAATCTCCCCCTTTGTCATTGATGGCAACCCAATTTCCTTTTACTAAAAACTTGACCTTTCCTTTGTTCTACTCCCCCTGGCTCAATGCTCTCTCAAATATCAAATCTCTCCCCTTTACTCAAATCTCTCCCCCTTTGACATCAATGGCAAAGGGTCACCTTTGGGGCTCGGGGCTAAGAATGAGCCTCTTAGCTTAGCCCCTCCCCCACCTTCTTTTGAGGTGGTTAATTCTGGGGTGGGAGTATTTCTACTCCCAGAAAGCACTATTCTTTACCTTTATCCTCTTTTCTTCTTATCTGAATTTTTTGATTCCTCTGACTATTTCTTTCCATATCCATGTTCCTATCCATGTCTACATTCCTATTCATGTTCTTATTCCTATTCATATCCATGTTCTTGTTCTATTCCTATTCCTATTCATATCCATGTTCATGTTCCTATTCCTATTCATATTCATATTCATGTTCTTGTTCCTATTCCTGTTCATATTCATGTTCATGTTCCTATTCTTGTTCATACCTATTTTTGGAATGTCTGCTCTACACCACTTTGTTGTGTGACCATCATTATTGCACTTATAACACTTAATGTTATTATTCCTTGGAGGTGCAAATGTCTTAGGATTTCTCCTAGTGAAGCCATATCCTCTTCTATCATGAAACCTGCAATTCATTGCCTTGTGACCAAATTGATTACATGAGTAGCAATACCCATGGAAAAGTTATTTGTTCCCATATTCCTATCTTTCATGTGTCCTGCATTGTGAAGCCATGTGCCCAAACCTGTGACATGAAAAGCATCTTCCATTGAAGTTTCCTTGTCTTGACCTCATTGGTCTCTTGGTCTCTCTTGACCTATTCTGATTGTTGTTCCATATGTATCTTCTTTGTGCATTGTTCCTATTTTTGTTGAACTCTCTATTGTCCAACTCATCCTCAGATGTCTCACTATATTTTACACTATATTTTTATGAAGTATCTTCATCTGAAGTTTCTTCTCCTCCAAAACTTGAAGTTGACTCTCCTTCCCATTTCTTTTGAACTTGTTCAAATCCAAGACCTATTTTGCTTGATGTAGGCTTTTGTATCTTGATGAACTTATCCAAGTTCTTTGAGCTATTTTTGAACCCTTTCATCTTGACCTTGGAGTCTTCTAAATCTTCTCTTAGTAGTGCCACTTCTTGTGCTAACTTCTCACATTCCAAGATCTTTGCTTCTAACTTATCTTTGAACCTCTTTGCCTTAGCCTTTGATTTTCCCTCTATAACCCTCCTCATCTCTCTTCTCTTCATCACATTCTTGAAACTGAATTTCAAGTTTAGAGTGTTGCTTTCTTACCTTCTTTACCATGTCAAGGGCATAAATAAGTTCTCCCTTGAGATCATAACCATTCTTTTCTGAATATTCCTCTATTTGTTTACCTTTGTCCTCATATTTATTTTCTATTGGCTTGTCTTCTATAGGATCACTTTCTTCTTCTTCTAATGCCATTAGAAGATTTTCATCTGGTCTTTCAAGTGCATCTTCATATTCATCATCACTGAAACTATAACCATCCCTTGTACAATCATCTTCAAGATGTCCAAAGTTACCACATCTAAAACACTTGAGAATTACTAGAGTCCTTTTCTTAACTTGCTCTTTTTCTTCAATCATAAATAAGACTTCATCTCTATCATTGTCTGAAAAACTAGCATCACTATCACTTGAGTACTTACTTGCCTTATCCGCATAGTAGCTCCTCTTTTGCCTTTGGAAGAACTTCTTTCCTTGTCTGTTTTGTCCATCCTTGCTTTTCTTTTGATGCCTGTATCTTTTTGATTCCCTGTTCCTGTGATCCTATTTTTCTTCACCATTGTTGTTCTTGGGTTCTTGACAATCTGTTGCAAAATGTCCATACTTTCCACAATTGAAACACTTAATAGTTCTTAGATCTCTAGATCTTCTGGAATCTTTATATTTTCTACCATAATTAGCTTCTTCATCACTGGATGACTCATTGCTTGATTCTGACTTCTTACCTTTTGCCTTTTTGATTGCTTTGAAGGCTGCTTCCTTCTAGGGAATGGGATATTTTGTTCTTATCTCAAAATTTGTAAGCATACCAAGCAACTTATCTCTTGTCAAAGAATCACCATCCATTGACACTTCTATAGCATAAACCTATTCACCTGAATATTTTTGGAAGAGTTCTTAAGACTTTATCACAAACATCTGATTCATCAATCTTCATTCCAAGTCCTTGCATATCATTAACAACCTCATCAATTCGAATTAGATAAGCACTAATATTTTCCTCATCAATCATTCTTAATGCTTCAAATTGTCCTTTAAGATTTTGTATCTTTGCTTTCTTAACACTTTTATCTCCTTCATATATACCTTGCAATTTATCCCACATTTCTTTTGTAGTTTTACAATGCATAACTTTCATAGACTCTGTTCTATGCAAACCTCTCAAAAGTGCATTCATAGCTTTTGAATTGTAGTGTTGTAGGAGCTTACCTTCCTTATCTATAGGAGGATTGATTAAGGGATCATAACCAAGATCAACTACTTCCCAAATTTCATTGCCAAGTGCCATCAGGTAGATCTTCATTCTCATGCTCCAATACATATAGTCACTTCCATCAAATATTGGTGCTGAATTATCTGAGGACCCATTCTTAGAATCCATTGTGTTCTTGTTAGCTTTTCCTTCAAGTTGTTAAACTCTTCCGAAGGAACCCACTCTGATACCAATTGAAGAACACAAGCTTATACTAAGAGGGGGGTGAACAGTATAAGACCACTTTTTACTTTTCTTTCCAAATAAATATTATGCAATGTATAGATAGCAATATCAACAACAATAATAAAAGCAATGCACAAATCACCACACACAATAGAGACACCAATTTAACGTGGTTCACCCAAATATGGCTACCTCCACGAAGAAAATATTTCTTATAAATTTTCTCAAATAAATTCTCTTGGGAATCCTTTCCCTACAATGTTTATGGACCTCTATCCAAAGGAGATGTTGATCCCCTAAATCAAGTTCATGGATCTCTATCCATAGGAGAACTCCTCCTCTACTCTGGTTGGTGATCCTCTAGAAGACTACTGCCTCCACTACACTGGCTTGTGGATATCTCTCCACTGAAGACTCTTATCCCCACTCAGAAGACCTATCCTCACTACCCTGGCTGATGGATCTCTATCCACTGGAGACTACTATCCTCTCTACTCTATCACCTCCAAAGCTCTATCTCAAATCTGCTCAACAAGTCCACTCAAAACCTGCTCAACTCTGCTCAACAAGTTCACACAGAACTTGCTCAAATCTTCTCAACAAGTCCACTCATAACTTGCTCAAATCTTCTCAACAAGTCCACTCAGAACTTGCTCAAATATGCTCAACAAGTCCACTCAGAACTTGCTCAAATATACTCAACAAGTCCACTCAGAACTTGCTCAAATATGCTCAACAAGTCCACTTAGAACTTGCTCAAATATTCTCAACAAGTCCACTCAGAACTTGCTCAAATCTGCTCAACAAGTCCACTCAGAACTTGCTCAAATCTGCTCAACAAGTCCACTCATAACTTGCTCAAATATGCTCAACAAGTCCACTCAGAACTTGATCCAAATATACTCAACAAGTCCACTAGAACTTGCTCAAATCTTCTCAACAATTCCACACATAAACTTGTTCAAATATTCTCAATAAGTCCACACAGAACTTATCCAAATATTCTCAATAAGTCCACATAGAACTTAATCAAATTTATATTGTAAGCTTCTACAAAAAGCTCACACAAAATCAGTCCACAAGTCTCCTCAAAGACTTACCTCAAATCTGCTTAACAAGTCCACACAGAACTTGTCCAATCTCATAGAAACATAAAGAGAATTGTTAGAGACTCAATATGTTCTACACTCAATGCTCAATCACTTTCTCAACTCAAATCAGAATATAGAATAGTTTATTTTATGGAACTTGAACAATCACTTCACACATCCACTTGACTAGGCTCAATCAACTCTACTCAACCAATCACTCAATGAAACACTTCTTTCTCACAAACCCTAGTCCAAGCATATAACCAACAACTCAAAATATTTCCAACAATGCTCAACAACAAATCTCACATAACAATGATACTCATGTTCTCTTCAAACCCTAGTTCAAGTTCTTTGTACAACAACTCACTTCAACAACAATGCTTATAAAACAATCTTCACATAACAATGATACTCATGATATTTGCAAAACTCTAACTCAAGTTCTTCACACAACCAATGGCTTCAACAACAATGCTTATCAAACAAGGTTTTAACAACAACTCTTTATTCCAAAAAACCTTGAAGCATTAACTCAACAAACTCAATAGGAAACCCTAATCAAGTCCTTTTCACTCCAAACTTATTTTCCAGAAAACCAATCAATCAACTCAACTTATGGAAGAATGTGCTCATACCTTTTTATTGAAGATGAAGGGATCTCATAAATCTGTCACAACCACAAACACTTCTATGCCAAGCTCAAAGAGGTTAGAAGATAAATATTTCTCACAATATAATGTAAATACTCAATTACACCTTATCACTCCAACTTTCAAAAACAACCATCAATATACATAAAATATTTATCCAATAACACCTTATAAACTCCCAACTAAAATAAACTTAACATCCACCAAAAATAACTCAAACCTCTTTGATTTAAATTAATGGCAAGAGAAACTTTGATAAAAATCAAATCTACTTTCTTTATAATTCCAATGATATAAATCACTCATCAATAACACAACCTCTCATTAACCCTTATTACTCCACAATAATAAAAATCAATTGTCAAATGAACAACCTTTCACAAACCCTTATTACTCCAAAATAATATAAATCAAAATAATCAACTTTTCACAAACCCTTATAACTCCACAAAAAACCTTAGGCAAATAAAGATTTTAATTATCAAAAATTACCTTTGCCAATGGTGGGTTTCGAACCCTCAATCTCTGCCTCCGCGAGCGCTCTAGCCATGGCTTTGACCACCGCATGTGCTAGACGCACGGTTAAGAGCTTAGACGCTCTTCCTCCTCTTTGTCCTCGGTTGGCACGTAAAACAAGGCACATGCAAAATATTTCCCTTGGCGCTCAAGACACACACCACTCCACATGAATCGATCGTGGGCTTCTCAACTCCCAACGCCTTCGCAAAACGTGCACTGCCAATGGACCACCGTGTCCTTTGCGTTTCAACCAATATGCTCTTTCCCTTATCTCTTTTCACCTGGCGCTAAAGACAAGCAAAATTCTTGTCTTCTTCCTCAACGAATAACAATTGCACGAAAATGTTTCACTATATCGCATGTAAAAACAAATGTCGAGGGGTAAGTTTTGAATGCCTCCTTGGCATTAATATATACACGAAATCCCTTTGTTTCTTAGACGTCGGTGCTTCCACTTATTTTATGACGTCGGTGCTCCCACCTTTATAATTTATAAATTATTTAAATTCTAAGGAATTTAAATTTTATAAATTATATTTATAAACTTTAGCTTTAAAAATATTAAAGCCTTCCTTGGGTTTAAACTTAAACCTTTAACTTGTAAATTATTCTTCCACCGTGGGTCTTTTTAAAACCTTAACTGCCATCTCAATGTGTGAGGAGACTTTTATATCCTCATAATGATTTTAATAAAATCATTTAATCTTCCACCATGGGTTTACCATAAACCCTCATAAAACATTATTTTGCCAACTTTTTCTTCAACTCTTCGCATTGTTCCTGGTGTTGTTGATGGTGTGCTCCATGGTATTAATGATGAATTTTCACCTTGACATCAATGACAACTAACTGAGCTCAAAATGTCCAACAAAATTCAATAATGGAAGTGGAAAATGAGCAAAAGTATTAAAAAAAGAAAGCTTTCAAGATTACCCATTGAAGCTAAGTTGTGGAGAAGCCAAGCTACATCAAAACATGTTAAAATTTTCATAAGCAATGCAATAGAAGTGGCAGCCAAAGAATCCATCATACGTTGAAGGAGGAGCCACCATTTTAGAAAGGAAAAGCCACCCAAGTTGTGGTTGCACCACCATGAGAGGAAAAAATATTGAAAGAGCTACCACATTGCATAAAGGAGAATTTAGAAAGCCAAATTCCAAAGGAGAATGTAGAAGGTCAAGTTCTGTTGTATGTTGGAATACATTAGAAATAATAACAAACATACTACAAAGAAGAAGTGGAGTATTATCAAAGGAAGAATGCTCATTTGAGGAGTTGTAGAGTTTATTTGCCACTTGGTATTGCAAGAAATGTAACACTTGAGATGTTATAGAATCATTGAGTGTAACTAGATTAAGTTTGAAAATATTTTTAGCCAAGTGTTATGAGAAGGATACTAACTTGGAGCATAAATGAAATTTTTAAAAGAAGACAAGCGTTTATTTATCACTTCACACTTGAAATAGTGAGTTCTAAACATCTTAGAAGGGATTCAAAGAATTTTGAAATTTTCATTCATTGCATGGGCCAAAATTAGCAAAGGAGAGATTCATTTTGGTAGAATTTTGGGTTCAAAAATTAGGATAACACCTTGCAACAAGAATATTGTTGACTATTCAATAGTGAAGATATAACATTTCACCCAAAATAGTGCATGCCCAAATTATTGAGGTAAATCTCAAACTATAACTTGATTTATTCAAAGGTTGGAGTAATAAGGAGTATTTTATAATTGATTTATTAAAGTTTGAATTTGATTAATATATTTCCACATTCATTAATTATTGCTATTAGAGGTATAAGGTTTATTAGTAGAAAATCAGAACCATAGATATTTTATTTTTTCTATTTGAAAAGTTTTGTGAAGATTTGAAAAGTTGATTTGAATATTTGAGAAATTTATTTGAAGTTTTGAAATTTATTTATTGAAATATTTGTAAATTGATAATTTTGGAGAAACAAGGATCTCAGCATCAAATTAGGAATACCAAAATTGCAAATATCTTTTATAGAATTTATAAATTCCTAATTGGGGAATTATAAGGAATTCAACACCAACATATGTTTGTGAAATTTAGAATTGAGAAATCATAATTTTGAAATTTGGGAGATAAAAGGATTTCCACCTAAATATCCAAAGAATTGAAACCTTTGTTAAAACTATTGTTTGATCATTATTAAAACATTAGGAAATACAAAGTATACTACAAGATTTGAATAATTGAAATTTAGTATTTGATCACATACTCAAATTCAACTCAAAATTTAGAAGTTGAAAAGCTTTTTTATCAAGGTGGGACAATACATTCAAAACTAGGGAGACATAAGGTAGTCAACCTCAAAGTTTTAGAGATTTGACAATTAAAATTCTTTATCAAAGCTATTTTACATTCAAAATACTAGGGAGCTATAAGGAATTCTACTTCAAAGGTTTAAAATATTAAGTTAAAAGAAACATGGATGAAATAGTGAAGAATGCATTTAATTATGAAGAACTATTTCATGAACTGAAGTTTTATTCACAAAACTTAATAGATACTTTTATGGATACAAATATTTGCCTACTGGTTTAAAAGAAATATTTTCTTTGTTTCTCTAGGAAGAAAAATAAAAGAAATTTATGACATTTATTGGTTATCTTCATGAAGTATTTTCAAGACTTGGTGGAATGCTCAAAACATAGTTATGCTTTCTTCAGAAGAATGTTTGATGATATATTTAACATTAATTACTTTTGAATTTTTTAAAGGGATGAAACAAAATAAATATGAACATACTAGCAATGAAGTACTGAATTTTGATCAATACTATTGTAATGATATACTAACTCACAACATTGAATATATATCGCTAAATAAAGGTGCAAGAACAAAGAAGGAAAATAAACAAGAAAATAAGTTAGATCAAGAAAGGTAAAATGAAGATCAAACCTAACGAAGATACTAATCTAAAGAATACAAGATAGAAATCAAAGTTATATTATTGTGATGATTTGCTAATACAATGTCTATAAGGTG
This sequence comes from Wollemia nobilis, assembly GCA_028583015.1. Lineage (NCBI taxonomy): Eukaryota > Viridiplantae > Streptophyta > Pinopsida > Araucariales > Araucariaceae > Wollemia > Wollemia nobilis. The sequence continues at coordinate 426,994 of JAQPPZ010003333.1, forward strand.
AATCATCAATGAATATACAAAAACAAAGAAATAAAAAGAAGAATAGAAGGAGACAAATAAGAAAGGCTAAACAAGAACCATTTTTTGCAAGTTCAAGAATTGATATTAAAGAGATATATTGAAGATAAAAGATAAAGATCCATATTGAAGACTAAAGTCTTCAATAACTAAATAATGTAGTATAGAGGGGGTGTTAGAGTATATTATATTATTTGGTACATACTAATGTACCACCTTGGGCACATCTTTAGATTAGGAGTGTGCCTTATATTAGAGTGTGATTATTTACTTTATGCAATGTAATAAATGCACAAGTATTATTAGAATGTATAAATTATTCAATAATGTAAATATGCATAATAGTCCATGTGCACATGAGTCCATAGAGTAGGAAAGTGAAGAGTCTCAAGAAGAGTGAAGGCCAAGAGTACTTCATATGAAGAGTCACATTCCATTGTATATGTGTCTATGTGTAAGTGTGTGTTAGATGCATTGTAAAGTGAGAGTATGTGGAAGTATGGTGTATTTGAGATATTTATTCTATATCAAGATACTATTTTTGTGAGCATTTGTTAATGGCTATTTTATGAGTTGTTACAAAAGTTACTTATGAGTTTTATATAATTTAGATATTTCCACTAATATATATTTTATATACAACTTTATTTTAGATCTTGTGGTTATTTGTTTTAAGTATTAAGCATCAAAATTTAACAAAATTATAGTCTTTTATCAACCCAAATGATTGACCTATTATGTAGTAAGAACCTATGGTTCATATTTCAAGAACATAAAGTAGTATCCCTTGATGAAGAAACCACCATAAAATAAAAGAAGAGGCTCTTGGCATATTATCCTTATTGATTGAACTAGATTTGCTTTTTCATATAAAAGAGGATAGTAACCCTATCTAGGTATGGTCAAAATTGCATGAGTTATTTGGGAAATTAATACTACTGAAGAAATTCTCTTGAAATTAGAACTATCCTCTCTTAAATTGGTTTATTTTGATAACTTTGAGAAATATATTTCATGGTTCAAGGTATTAAGATTAGCTATTGCATCTTCTAGAGGTAAAAAAGATGATGTCGAATGCATGCAGATTTTCCTTGATAATAATTTTTTTTATATATTGAACTTGATGGTTCATATGATTCCTATGTTCTTGGAATCTGATGCAGGAGCATCCAGTAGCACCTCCAGCAGAAGCATCGAGTTGCAGGAAAGCCAGTGCTGAAGAAGCGGCTAAGGAAGAGAACCGTCGCGATTTTACGACGTGTCGCAAAATCGTGACAAAAATTGGCAAGAAGAGCGAGGAGGAAAACCTGTCGTGAAATCATGACATGTCACGAAATCGTGACAGCAAAGCGGTGGTGCAGCGAGGGCAGAGAAGAGGAGAAGTGAGAAGTCGGTAATGAAATCATGAAATCGCGACCGTCGCAAAATCACAACGTAAACTCGAAAGCAGAGGAGAAGTGAGAAGTCGGTAATGAAATCACGACATCGCAATTTCACGACATCGTGAAATCGTGACGTCAATGGAGAGAGCAGCTCAAGGTAGGGGACGGTCATGATATCACGACGTCACGATATCACGATGAAATTACGAGTAGAGGAGCAGGCGCCAAAACGATCGCGATATCGCAACGAAAATTCAAAATGCAAGCATGGAAGCAAAATGGTCGCGATATCATGACATGTCGTGATATCACGACCAAAATGGGCAAAGAGCGCAGGGTGGCCAGAACGTCACGATATCGCGACATGTCGTGATATCGCGACGGAGAGAGAAGAAGGCGCGGGAGGAAGAGAAAAAGATGGTGGGAACCGCGATAGGCGGTATTTTCAAAATTGTTGTAGAATGACACGTGGCACCCAAGGTGCAGTAAATGGCAGACAAATCCCAAGAAGCGTGGGAGATGAAAAGGATGGGGGCACAGGGTATTCTAACAGGGATCAGCAGTAACAGGGCCGTGCAAAGTGTGGGTCTTTAATCGGGTTGGTGTCCCAATTTTTTTGAATGTAATTAATCGGGATGGTGAATCCTTTTAGGCAGGAGTTGATGCTTTAGAGGGTTGGGGGCCTCTATAAAAACCCAGTTGTTTGTATTTGTTGGGGACGAGGGATCGAAGAATGCACGCAGGAGTAGAAGTGTAAAGCTAAGCCGAGAGCTAGCTATTGTAAAGCCTGCGGGCTGTTTGACGTAAGATTTTCAGATTTAATACGTAGAAAAGTTGCAGTGGAGGAAACCGAGCCGAGGGCCGGTGATTGTAAGCCTGCGGGCTGTATGCATGTAATTTTTAGATTTCTTAATGAAAAGTAGGGTTTGATGAAGTGTGCATTTTTTGGGTCCCCGTCAGTGGTATCAGAGCAAGTGGTCCTGAGTGTGTAACAGATCATCGAAAGTGAGGCAGTTACACCAAGATCTGTGGAGGGTTCTGAGAGAGAGTGAGTTAAGATCCCGAGCGTGTTAGCAGATCGTCGGACATGAGGCAGCTACACCGGATCGTTAAAGCTTTGTAAGAAAAAAAAGAAAGAAAAATGCATTCTCGAAGAAGACGGGACAGCAAGGAAGATATGGTGTCGGAGGAAGAATTTTTAGCTTTACAAAAATAGTTGAAGGCCCTGCAAAAGGAATGGCTCGCAATAAAGTTGCGGGAGCAAGAGGAGCGGCAAAGAAGGCGGGAAGAAAGAAAGAGGAAGAAAGAGGAAAAGGTGAAGAAGGCTGCAGAAGAGTGCAGCAGTACCGGGACCTGCCCGGAAGAAGGCACAAATTTTTTTGTGCAAGTGGAGGAGTTGAAGCTAGGCTGTAGAAGAAGTATGCAATAGTGGGGAAATCTGTTCGGTAGAAGACAGAAGCTAGGAGAGAGAGTTGGAATAGACTGCAAAGGCAGATATAAATCTGGAAGTGTTGCAGGAGGCGACAACCGGACCAAGCAGAAGTGAAGATCACTTCTCCACTTACCCTGGGTGTCTGATGCAGGAGCATCCAGTAGCACCTCCAATAGAAGCATCGAGTTGTAGGAAAGCTAGTGCTAAAGAAGTGGCTAAGGAAGAAAACCGTCGTGATTTCATGACATGTCATGAAATCGTGACAGAAATTGGCAAGAAGAGCGAGGAGGAAAACCTGTCGTGATTTCGTGACAAGTCACGAAATCGTGACAAGTCACGAAATCGTGACAAGTCACGAAATCGTGACATGTCACGAAATCGTGACATGTCACAAAATTGCAATAGCAGAGCAATGGCGCAACGAGGGTAGAGAAGAGGTAACGATTTTGTGACATGTCACAAAATCGTGACTATCGTGAAATCACAACATCGTAGCAGAAGAGGAGGTAGAGTAGGAAATATGTCACGATTTCATGACATGTTGCAAAATCATGACAAGAAACTATAACAAGGCAGAAGTCAGAGAGTGCAGTAGAAAGGGCCGTAATTTTGTGATGTGTCATGAAATCGTGATCGTTGTGAAATCGTGATGTAAACTCGAAAGCGAAGGAGAAGTCAGAAGTTGGTAGCGAAATCGCGACGTCATGATTTTACGACATCACAAAATCATGACGTCAACGAAGAGAGCAGGTCAAGGTAGAGGATGATCGTGATATCATGACATCATGATATCACGACGTCATGATATCATGACGAAATTGCGAGCAGAGGAGCAGGCAGCAAAACGGTCGTGATATTACGATGTCATGATATCGCGACGTCGTGATATCACGACAAAAATTCAAAATGCAAGCATGGAGGCAAAATGGTCGCGATATCGCGACATGTCACGATATCACGACCAAAATGGGCAAAGAGCGCAGGGTGGCTGAGACGTTGTGATATCGTGACATGTCGCGATATCAAGACGGAGAGAGAAGAAGGCGCGGGAGGAAAAGAAAAAGGTGGCGGGAACCGCGATAGGCGATATTTTCAAAATTGTTGCAGAATGACATGTGGCACCCAGGGTGCAGTAAATGGCGAACAAATACCAAGAAGCACGGGAGACAAAAAGGATGGGTGTGTAGGGTATTCTGACAGGGATCAATAGTAACAGGGCCATGCAAAGTGCGGGTCTTTAATCGGGTTGGTGTCCCGGTTTTTGTGAATGTAATTAATCGGGTTGGTGAATCCTTTTAGGCGGGAATTGATGCTTCAGAGGGTCGGGGGCCTCTATAAAAACCCAGTTGTTTGTATTTGTCGGGACGGTGGATCGGAGAATGCACGCAGGAGTAGAAGTGTAAAGCTAAGCCGAGAGCTAGCTATTGTAAAGCCTGCGGGCTGTTTGATGTAAGATTTTTAGATTTAATACATAGAAAAGTTGCAGTGGAGGAAACCGAGCTGAGGGTCGGTGATTGTAAGCCTGTGGGCTGTATGCATGTAATTTTTAGATTTCTTAATGAAAAGTAGGGTTTGATGAAGTGTGCATTTTTTGGGTCCCCGTCAGAATCTCAAAATACTCTTACTCTTTATCAACTTTTTTCTCTTCTATTTTATTTTTAGGTGTCAATGTGGAATTATGGTGGTGCTCCATAAATAAAGGCTCATGTAAAGGACTTCAAATCTAAGGAGGCTAAGACCTAGGGGCCCAGGGGCCAACATAAATATTTAAAGAAGTTGAAGACCTCCTGTAGATACTATAAGGGAAGTGACATTTGAAAAATAATTATTTGTTGAAATTATAAAGGATTGAAGTTGAGTTCCTAAAGATCGAGGGACATATTCCAAATTATAAGGAATATTCTGAAGGATCTATCTCAACTATAGAGGTCCACTAGAGCATCCATTATGGGGGGAGATATTATTATCACTAATGTATTCTCTCCTTGGATCAATGGTTTAGATTATTGGGGTGTTAAAATTATAATATGATTCATGGCCAAGGCCAACAATGTATGATGTAACATTGATAGGCCTAATGACATTTTACTATGCAATATATTAAATTTATTATAGTATTTTGTTATGTGGACCCTATAGGCCATGAAAAACCTTGTTATAGTTAAATTCACTTTATAAATATTTTTATGTAATCGAGGTTTTGGTATTAGTATAAATACTCCCCACCACTCCTCATTTAAGTATCTGAGTGTTATAAGTCTTATCTATAAATAATATAATGATTATTTATGGTACCAATTGTTGGAATATATTACATTATTTTGTGTATGCTAATGTACCCCCATGGTACCTTCATGGTACAAATAAAAATAATAGATTAGGGTTGAGTCATAGTTTAGAGTGTGAGTTATATTTCCTTTTTTTTGTAAGTGTGTATGTGCAAGATATGTACAAGTATCATGTAAAGTTTTAATGTGTAGTAAATGCATAAGTTTCATGTGAGTTAGTGTGCAAGTGTATGTTGAGTCTATGTGCACATGTGTCTTATATGTAAGAGTGAAAATATATAATGTAAATATGTGCACAAGTATCTTAGGTTAGAATATGCGAGATATGTGAGTGTAAGAGTAATGTATAGGTGTATATACAATATACAGTCAAGTGTTCATCAAGTATGCAAGTGTCATAAAGAGAAGCCAAGAGTCATGAGACTTGGCATATGGAAAAGAATAGTAAAGTATCCAAAGAGTCACATTACTATGGATATATTATGGACATAATACTCCATAAGTATGCATCATGAATAGTCAAGATCATTACTATCATATACTTTTGAGCAATTAATATTGTAAGTTGTTCTACATGCTTAGTACATGTATGATTCAGGCTATTTACATTCATATTGTTGCTTATTATTGAATGTTATTTGATATATTATTAGCCTTTATATACATATTAATTTTCTCATATTATTCTACTCATATAATTATTTTGACCTTATTAGACTATGGCTATATTATATTCGATCCTATGATATTTAACTTGTGATATTTGTAGTAGTATTAATGCCTAAAAATCCATCAATGGTATCAGAGCTACTATCAAAATGATCACTTGCTCAGGTTGAAAGAATTAATTTAGCTACTTACAAAAATTAATTTTTTCTAGTTTGATAAAATTTATTTAGAGTATGTCTAATTTAAAGGGAGTAAGACTCAAACTCTATTGTAAGGTCATAGTGAGTAGAAATGCTAGAGTATTTCCATGGTTGAAAAATAACCAATGAATACCATGAATCAACTATATTGGAATGCGTATCAATTTTGAGATAGTTGATCATTCAGGAACATAGCCAACCCTTGATATTGATAGAAAAATCATGGGCATTCAAGTCACCTTGAAATTGATAGAAGTATCAAGGACATCCAAGTCACCTTGATATTAGATATTTGAGTTATTAGGTGTGATATAAGATATTATTGATTTTAGATAAAAAAACAATAGAAGTGTGAGAAGCTTCCTACAATGGATAAAGAAGAATTTTGTTAAATAATGTTACATTATTTGGTACATGCTAATGTACCTCCTTGGTATAACCTTATAAATATTATATTAGGGTTGTGTCCTAGATTAGAGTGTGAATAAATATTTTATGTAATGTAATACTGTACAAGAAAATCACAAGTGTCTTGTAAATAAGTGTGCAAGTGTCATGTTTATAAATGTACACAAGTATCTCATATGGAAGTGTGCACATGTGTTCTTATATTAGGAAGTGTTATGTGAAGAGTCATGTCCAAGTGTGCATGTGTATGCAAGTGTCAAGTAGAGAAGCCAAGATTCATGAGACTTGGCATAAGGAAAGGAAGATTCAAGTAACCCAAGAGTCATCCTATAATGGCTATATATTACTCCATAGAGAGACATAGTGATATCTCACCTGCATGACAAATATCACCTACAAAGTCTACATAGAGAGTATTGTGATTATCTTGTAATAGAGTTTTATGATACATTTGTAAGAGGAGTAATAAAGATTGCATACATTTGAGCAATTAATATTGTAAGTCTTGTTACATGCTTTTACATGTATGATTCAGGCTATTTATACATTCATATTGTTGCTTATTAATGAATGTTATTTGACATATTATTAGCCTTGATTTACATATTAATTGGATCATATTATTCTAGTTATATTATTATTTGATATTATTATATTAATATTTGATCTTGTGATATTTATTCTATGAGATTTACATTAATAGTAAGCATTCAAAAGCCATGAAATTCAATCTTCTATTTGTAGTAGAAAAGTTAATAGTGGATTAAGAAAATAAGAAAGTGGAATAGAAGAAAGACATATCAGGTCTTTAAAAAATACATCTATCTTGAGATGGATATTTCAGTCCTAAAGTAAGTTTACTTTAAGGAGTGGATAAGTAAATATTAAGTATTTAGGTCATAAAGAGATAGACCTTAACATAAGGAAAAGTTTTAGGTCATAGAAATATTATTAGCCTTGATTTACATATTATTATTCTAGTTACATTATTATTTGATCTTATTATATTGCGATTATCATATATTTGATCCTATAATAAATATCCTATGATATTTACATTAATAGTAAGGCTTAAAAAGCCATCAATGGTATCAGAGTTATATCAAGAAGTTTCTTGTACAAGATTTGTTTAGTTACAAAATCAATCCTTGTCTATTGTGACAAAATTTTTTAGATTATGTCTACTTTAGAAGGAGTTAGAATTGGAATCTATTGAACATTTGAAGGAAGAAAAAAATCTAGGGTCTTTCCACTAGCTTGAAGGATAACCAATGAAGACTAGGATCCATATTTGGGTGAATCAACTTGAAATTAGTTGATTATTCAAGAAAATAGCTAACCCTAACATTGATAGGAAATTTTCAAGGATAGAAATCCCTTAACATTGATATTATCTAAAGAAGGAGAATAAGTATTGATTGATAGAGGCAGAACCAACTTAGAAGAAAGTTGGTCATTCAAGAAAGAGCCATCCTGACATTGATAAAGTATTTTTAGGGACATAGAAAAATTCTTTGCAATTGATTTCTATTGAGAAAATGAAGAAGCCAGTACAATAAATCTATCTTATTTGGAGGATCAGGGAAGTTTATAGTCACCTTGACATTATGAGGTTCTCTAGTAAGAAGGAGAATAATTATTGGAATTATTAGGATCAACCTAAGATATTGATGCAGTAGATATTGATATTTAGAGAAGTGAGAAGCTTCCTACAATAGATAGAGAAGACTTTCATCTTCAAGTGTGAGAGAAGGCAGAAAGTTTTCATCAAGCAAGGATTGATTTAAGTTGTAGGATTATTGATTCAGGTCTTTGAGATAGACTTAAACATTGATATTGATACAATGGATAAAGGTCTTGAAGAAAAATACCTTGATAAAAAATTTCAATGATATTGCAAATTTAGGTCATATTGACCTTGATGTTGGTCCAAAAGAGGACAATATTGAAGGATAGATACCCTTCAGAGAAAGATGTCCTTAGTGAATATTTGTGGCCCTTATTGAGAAAGAGAAGAGACCATATATAATATACAAGCCCCATATTGAAGGATGGAAAGGAGGCATGAAGATAAATAGGTTCCAAAGGAATAGAGAAATAGGCTCAAGAAGCCAATATAGAAGATAGGTCATTAGAAAGAGGCCTTGATAAAATAAGTTTAAATGATATTGGTTCAAGAAAGATAAACCCGAGATATTGAGGAAGAGATCCTTAAAGAAAATAAATATAAGAAATAAATATCCTATGATGAAAGAAGAAGGATCATACTCTAAGTAGAAGCCATATCTACATGACTATCTATCATATAAGGAAATAGAGGCTTGAATATAATAGATACAGAGAAAGTGGCTAGAGGTCAATATTAAAGATCCAGACCTTTCAATAAAAAGAAAAAGAAGATATAAAAGGACAACGTAAAATAAAAATGCTATGCTCAAAGAGATTTGACCAACTACAAATAAAATTTATTTACCTAAGGGAAGATCTATGCGACCAAGGACAAATAAGAAATGGAAAGATAAAGTTTTAAAAAATATTTTTGTTACAAAAGAAAGGAAGTATTACTTCCTAGGTATGTATAGAAGCCAATATATGCCCCTATGAAATAAAAAATAAGTGCAGTAATATGTATGTTGAAGGAGCATAAAAATTAAGGAAAGGAGCATTAAGCAAGTTTGTTCAAGATAGGAAGAACATCAAAAGAGCAAGAGGTTTTCTGTAAAAAAAGTACAAAGTTAGAAGAGCTCAAGATCCAACCAACCAACAAAGCATTTAATCAATCTTGCATAGTATTAAAGCAAGTCAGCATAGAAGTGTCTACACAACATAAGAAAAACTTTAAAGTGACCTCAAAAGAAGCTCAAACAATATAGAAGAATCTACAAAGCATAAGCAAAAGTTTAAAGTGAGCTTTAGTGCTTAAGATAGTAGAGATAGTGAGAAACCATTGCTACCCCTAATGTAGTGCTAGTAGTCAATGCACACATTCATTGTAGGTATTATCACACGACATATGAATGGATGAAGGCAAACAAAATCCTAAAATACAAAGGCAAAAAACATCTAAATGAATAACATTCAAACGAATGAAGGCAAACATCCAAACAAGCAAGGTGAACAACAAACAAATGGATAAGGTATACGAATAGGAAAAATAGATACCAACAAAAGCGAACATTCAACATTCAACGTTGAAATTAGAACAAAACCACCAAAAAAGAGGAATCACAAGCATGCAATAGAGTGAACCATTTGAGTAGCAGACATGTTGAAAAGCAATGTAGAATTATTTCTTTGTGAAGCATTACATAAGATGCACCCACCAGGAGAAAAGTAAATAGATAGAGAATGTATACCATCTACCAAGAGTAAAGTGTGTGAAGCTTAAAGTGGGAAGTAGACTATACTAGTGGTATTCAATGCAATACAATGCATGCGAAGATATAAGGACACGAGTGCCAACATACGGAGGTAAAATAAAGATTTAGGGTTTGCTTAATTTGATTTTTGAATTTGTTTTGAATTTGGAGATATAAGATTTAGTGTTTGATTTTTTATAAAATTAAAATTTTAATATTTAATTAAGATATGGAGAGATAAGTGACTTAATAGGATAATTGTTTTTTAACTTAGATAGTAGAGAGATAAGTAGATTAATGTTAAAGAATTAAACTAGGGTTGTAAAGTTTTAAAAGGTTTTATATTAAATAGGAGAAATAAGGTTTATAAATAAGGAAGTTATATATTAGAGCCTTGATAGGAGTGATAAGTAGAGTTGATTAATAGTTTGAAGTTATTTCATTAGGAGTTATAAGGTTATTAATTATTGTTTCTAATTAATAGTTTGAAGTTTATTGAAATTCAAATTTTATAGAATATTTGCAAATTAATTTTATTTGGGAGTCAAAAGGAGTTCAACATAAAATCTAGGAAACATTTAAATTTGCAAAATTCATACTTTCATAGTTTCTAAATATTAGGGAGATATAAGGAATTCTACCTCATAGGTTTTTGAACTTAGAAACTTAGAAATTAATTTTAAACCTAGGGAGACACAAGGTAGTCTATATCAAAGGAAATATATTCTTGATATTGATTGCATATCATGGAAGAAATTATTAATAATGTATTTAATGAGGATAGTGAAGAAATATTCCATGTTTTTAAGTTTTATTCTCAAAACTTAATAGATAAATTTGATGGAAAAATACAAATCCCTATTGGTTCAAAAGAGAAGTTTTCCTTGTTTCTTAAAGAGGCACGAGAAGATATTTTTACAACATTAATAAGTTATCTTCATGAAAAAAATTTCAAAACTTGGTGGAATTCTAAAAAAAGTATTATATTTTTCTTCAGAAAAATGCTTAATGATACTTTATCATTAATTAGCTTTGAGTTCTTTCAAGGGATGAAACATGAGAAAGTTGATTATAAGATATTATTAGAATTGGGACAATATCATTGTGATGATTTACTAACTCAATGTTTAGAAGATATATCATTAGATATATCTCAAATGAAAGTGCAAAAATGAAGAAGAAGAAGAAGAAACAAGAAGAGGAATCATTTTAAAAAGGGAAATATAAAATCTAAATTCAAGGACAAAGAATAATCTCTTGATAAAAGTTCAAATATTGATCTAAAGAAAGTAAATTGGATATGAAGGAAGAAGACCATATTGAAGACTAAAGTCTTCAATAACTAAATAATGTAATATAGGGGGTGTTATAGAATATTACATTATTTAACACATGCTAATGTACCTCCTTGGTACAATCTTGTAAATATTATATTAGGGTTGTGTCCTATATTAGAGTGTGATTAAATATTTTATGTAATGTAATAATGTTGAGGAAATGCACAAGTGTTATATAAATAAGTGTGCAAGTGTTATGTGTGTAAATGTGCACAAGTGTATCATATGTAAGTGTGCACATGTGTTCTTATATTAGGAAGTGTTATGTGAAGATTCATGTCCAAGTGTGCATGTGTATGCAAGTGTCAAGTAGAGAAGCCAAGAGTCATGAGACTTGGCATAAGGAAAGGAAGAGTCAAGTAACCCAAGAGTCATCCTACAATAGCTATATATTACTCCATAGAGAGGTATAGTAAGATCTCACCTACATCACCAATATCACCTATTGAGTCTACATATAGAGTATTATGATTATCTTGTGATATAATTTTATGATACATTTGTAAGAGGAGTAATAAATATTACATACATTTGAGCAATTAATATTGTAATTCTTATTACATATTTTTACATGTATGATTCTGGCTATTTATGCATTCATATTATTCCTTATTAATTAATGTTATTTGACATATTATTAGCCTTGATTTACATATTAATTGGCTCATATTATTCTAGTTACATTATTATTTGATCTTATTATATTACGACTATCATATATTTGATCTTGTGATAATTATCCTATGATATTTACATTAATAGTAAGGCTTCAAAAGCCATAAAATTTCATCTTCTATTTGCAGCAAAAAAGTTAGCAATAGATTAAGAAAGTAAGAAAGTTGAATAGGAGAAAGATATATTAGGTCTTGAGAAAGATACATCTATCTTGAGATGGATATATCAGTCCTAAAGTAATATTACTTCAAGTAGTGGATTAGTAAATATTAAGTATTCAAGTCATAAAGAGAAAGACCTTGACATAAGGAAAAGTTTTAGGTCACAAAAATATTAACCTTTACATAAGGATAAGTTTTAGGTCCTACAGACCTTGACATTAGCAACAAGAAGATAAGGAAATATTTTAGGTCACAGAGATATTAACCTTGAAAATAAGAAAAACTTTTAGGTCACATTGACCATGATATTGGTTCAAGAAGCCAATATAGAAGGAAATAAGTCTATATAAAGTATAAGAAAGATATTATGGAGAATAGGAAGAGTCCTAATTGGTTTTAGTAAAAATAGATCTCAAATACGAATAAAAACTTTAGAGACAATGAATGTGAAGCAAAGTAGAGGTTAGCCTGTGAGGATAAGAAGGCATCTAATCTAAGCAATAATAGAAAGAAATTCAACAAGCCACAAGCCTTGGCAACATAATAAGCAAGTACATTGGATAAAAATGTAACATGCAAGCCAAGACAACAAGATAAAGCAATATTGTTAACACACAGGTCAAGATAGTAAGATAAGAGTGAGATTGATAGTACGCAAGCCAAGACAACAAGATAATGCAGTAAGCAAGGTTTCAAAGCTAAAATGAAAACATTTTCAATTTTTAAGAACAACATAGCCAACCAAGTTTTGCAACAAAGGGTAGAAGGTAGAAGTAGATAAAGTGTAAGGTTGGAGGACAAAGAGAAGCTAGTGACCTACAATAACAAAGCATATACAAGCAAAAGGAAAACATCTACAAAGTGATCAAAACTCAGGAATAACATGTAAAATATAAGCATTTTTAGCTAGCAACAACATTATACGTTGCGCAGCAATGAAGCTAAGCCATATCAGTTGCTCATGTCCACTTAGCAATGAATCCAAGCCATAATAGGTAGCTCACTTTCACCAAGAAGTGAAGCCAAGTGAAACAAGTCATTCATATCCACTATAGTATCCAAGGTTTTTGCCTTACAATGTTGGAAGACACAACATTTCAAAGGTGAATACAAAAGTGTTAGTGCCTTCTTAACGATGTAATGATTGTGCCCTATCGTAGGAGATGTTGAATACAACACATGAAGCGTTAAAGCATGATGAAATAAAATGGTTGCACATTACTTGAAAATGCTCATTTAATTTGAGAAGGAAAGCAAATCATTTTTGGCATGCAACTTAGCACCTGGTGAATGTTAATCAATACAATGCTACATATAAATCAGTTGTTAAGCTAGGCAACCACAATGTGAAGTCGCCCTAGTAATAGCAGCAACGAATGTAGAAGATGAAGCACAGACATTTTCGGGAGTCAATTATAAAACCAAAGCGTTTTAGGTATTCTAAAGTGCTTTTATTATTATTATTTGAAGTTTTATAATATTTTCTAGGAGCTATAAGGTTAAAGTAGGAGATATTTAAGGTTTTGGAGTGAGAAGTAAATTTTATTAAGGTTTATACAAGTTCTTTAATGTTATTTAAGTTAATTATTGGAGAGATACAGATTATTTAGATTTTGTTTAAAGAGTTTAGATATAAGGTTAATAGGGTTTAATATTTTCATAAGGTTGGATTAATAAGGTTTGCAACTAGGATATTTAATTTTATGAATTTTTCCAAATTTGAAGTTTGTTTCTAGTTTCAAAATTTTGAGAAAATTGAAAAATTATAAGTTTTTGAATATTTGCAAATTTAAGTATTTGGGAGATAAAAGGATTTCAACCTCAAACATTAAGAATACATAAATTTATAAAATTCATTTATTAGTTTCTGAAACTAGGGAGACCTAAGAATTTCTTCTCCATTGAATTAAATTAGAAATTTTGATTTTTATTGAAAATTTTGATTTATTATTTAAACCTAGGGAGTTATAAGGATGTCTACTTTAAAGGAATAAAAAAATATGTATAAATATATGGAGTTTATGATTAGAAAATAATAAAATTTGGGATTAAAAAATATAAAGAAAAGATGGATATAGTTTCAAAATTAATCTATTATTCCCGAGATAGAATAAAATTTTGAAATTTTTGAATACTATTTACATGCAAGACTCGTTGAAGCAATCGAAGATGGAAAGGATAATTTTATTATACCTCTAGATATAGCATAATGTATATGGCGTTGCTTTCACTTAAGCTTCATAAAGATGAGAATTTGAAACAAAAAGAATTTATTGAATCTTTTAAGAAGAAATCAAAAGTAGATGAATCATTCCTAGAAAAGATATTTCATTCTTCATGCAGTATTGATATTCCAAGTTCATCTAACTCAGGAATCTATTATGATGCTCTAAGTAAATGTTCAAAAGGCACTATATAGGAAAATAAAGAATCATATGATTTTTAGGATAAAGGGAAATATAATATTACTATACAAGAATCTGATGACAATGATCTTAAAGCTACAAAAATTAAAGAATATGAGGGTGAAGATGAACTAAAAATAGAAGCCAAGCAAGAAGATAATCTTGATGGAGCTCAAGTAGAATAGTTGCATTTCAAGATCACTAGAATATTGAAGATCAATATGAAGACCATGATTAAAGACTAAAGTTTTCAATAACCAAATAATGTAATACAAGGGGTGTTGGAGTATATTACATTATTTGGCACATGCTAATGTACCCCCATGGTACCTTCATGGTATAATTGAAAATAATAGCTTAGAGTAGAGTCATAGTTTAGAATGTCAGTTATATTTCCCCTTTTATGTAAGTGTGTATGTGCAAGAAATGCACAAGTATCATATAAATTTATGATGTGCAGGAAATGCACAAGTGCCATGTGAGTTAGTGTAGAAGTGTAAGTTGAGGAGTAATAATACTGTATCATGAATAATAAAGATCATTACTATCATATAATTTAGAGTATTAATAAATATTTATGCTTATTATTGAATTTTATTTGATATATTATTAGTCTTGATATGCATATTAATATGCTTATATTATTTTACTCATATCATTATCTTGACCTTATTAAATGTTGGTTATATTATATTTGATCCTATTACATTTAAATTATGATATTTATAGTAGTATTAAGGCTTAAAAATCCATCACCTATAGATACTCCTAAATCTCTATCTTTTTTCCTTTCTTTCATTGTTTTATGCTTTTTGTATAATATATGAGTAGATGGACTATTTTTGTTCATTTCTAGAAACTATTATGAATTTTGATAATTATAGTATCCACTTTAGAGTGATATGGCTCAAATTAAATTTAGAATAAAGAATACCCTATTTTAAACTTTTTTTTTATTTGGTAAATGAAGGGGTTTTGAGGTCCCCAAACCTATTACAATAGGCTGAGATAGAACATGAGAATGCACTAAACTACAACACTAAATAAAAACAAGCCAAGGGATAGGAATATGAGACCACCCTCAACAAGGAAAAATAGAGAGGGCTCCATACAAAAAACATACCATAATAGCCGGGTAACAACAACTAAAGGAACCAGGACTCTCAAAAAAATAAAACATAGAGGGTCCCATAAAATCAACATAAAATATAACCTGATATCAACTACCAAAAGAACATCATAGCAGAGCTAGTTCGGGGTTGCCATATCCATATGCTTGTTAACCACATCTCAAATCTCATTGACAAAGGAGACCACAACTTGCAATGTACCCAAAAGAGCAGAGTGCTTTTCCTCCATAACAAATAAACACATCACCACATCACCACAAGAGTAGAAAACATCACCATATCACCAAAAGAGCATACAATGAGGACACCATCGAGACCGAGACCAAGAAAATTTTGACCAACATCCACACAAATATGCCCAACCGATGATAGTCATCTAAAAAAGGTTAGGGGACTTGTGAAGATCACCAATTAAGATGGCCCAACTAACCAAGCATAAAATAAAATATCCAAAAAATAGTCCATGGAGTGAAATCCCATACCAAGCCTCATGCACAACCAAAAGCTAACCGTGATTATCAAAAACAAGATATTCAAGGTCTTTGGGGAAATTATCCAACCATAACCTTAGGCCTTGTTGAGAAAGACCCATGTTCGCCATATAATCCACCACCTTATTTTCTTATCGATACATATGTTGAACTTTGAACTCCTCTCTTGATTTCAGAATTCTAAACACCTCTGCTAGAATATTCGAAATGCTCCAGTGAGGCTTGCTAATAGAATTGGCAATATTTACTAGATTTAAAGAGTTCCCTTCTACAATGATCTTATGACATTTTAAACTTGAAAACTTATATTAAATTTCAATACCATGCATGCCAAAGATTACAATTGTAAATCTAGTTCAATTTATCTACATTGGTTATGGGTCAATTATCCCATACATTATATATGCTTCAAGATATCTTGATTTAATATTCAAGGACCAATTATGGTCATATAGAATTATGACCTCATCAAATCTAGGAAAGAGAATAGATATCTAGGATTTATGAAGGTCATGATTCCTTAATTTGTATCAAACTGAGCAAATTAAGGTCTTAATAAAATCATTAATTTCAAAGACCAATTTAAGAAAGTTAATTAGGGTGATTTGATTTGATTTTATTAAATGGATTGGATTTTAAAACTATATATAGTTATTTATTTGAAACTAAAATAGGGATTAATGTTATAGCTAGAAGATGTAGAAATTAAGACTATGTAAGGTGAGTTTCAACTATATTTTTTTTTGTAATGCAATAAGGTGAGAATAATTTAGATGCCCCTATTGTTGGTGCTAGAGTGATGTAGATATATTGGAGTTGACAACTAATTCTAAGTTTTCACGATGAATTGTATAAAGTTAAAAAATATTTCATTTTCCTTTTCCATATGCAATAATATTAGAATTTTTATTTTTATCACAAATGATGCATACCTTGGATCCTTATTGCTTATAAAACTCGAATTTTGAGTTATGATCAAGCAGTTGATTAACTGAGAATAAATTTTTGGTGTCTTAGAATATATAAGACTTTTGTGATTCTACATTTGAGTGATCCAAAATGTAATTTTATGTCACCTATGTCTTTTATTTCATAGGATGTGTCATCCCAAAGAGAAACTTTTCCTACATGTTTAGAAAAAATTATATTTTGAAACCAATATTTTTGTCCTGTCATGTATCTGGTTGCTCTAAAATTAATATATCAGATATCATTGAGTAGAGAATATGTATCTAATGCATGTTCTTTTCTATTATTTTATTGATTCTTCATTTTTCAATTTAAATTCACCAATGACTTTTTCTGAGAATTGCTTCTTCATATGCCTTTTTTGAATGGTTGTTTCCTTTTAAAAAACATTTATTCATTTTGTCTTGAATGTGATACCTCTTCTTTTTGAAATAGGTTTTCCAACATTTCAAAGATTGGTGTTTGCTTAGTAATATTTTATATTATCACAAAAAAGTTGTACTTTTATGGAAGATATAACAAACCAATAGGGACTAATGTTTCATCAAATACCTGATTTTTCAATGCTTACAATAATGCTTGTAACTTTGTAATTCTCCTCATGAATGATTCCAGTCCACTTTTCATCTTTAAAAAATGGACTCAGATCTAGAGAAATATAATTTCATTTTGATTCTTTGCTTTAAATACTATTATTAGCTTCTCTAATTCATCTTTTGTCATGGTTGAATCTTGAATGTATGCTTGGACTTTATCTGCTACTTCAAACATGATGGTTAATCTGGTATTTTTATCTACCTTGTAAAACTTTATTTGGTCTTCATTTGCTTCTTCAGGATAGGTAATAGACCCATATACCTTGTCATACTTCCTCAAACTCAAGTTGTGTTATGTGTTTGGTTTTCTAGGTAGCATGATTGTTTTCCCTCAATAATTGGGAATCTCATACTAAAAAATTTGGTGCTCCACTAGCCATAGTAAAATTTTACAAAATATGAATGTTCTTCTTTCATTGAATTTGACTTGAGAAAATATTTTCAAAGAGTATATATTCCTATACTCATGTTTTGATAGTGTTACTCTTGATTTTTGTTGGTTCCTTTTAAATAATATTGATCTCTATTATTCTTTGTAATTTTACACTCTTCTAGTTGAGCTTTCTTTTGCTCTATATATTCCTCTTGGCTTCTAAAGACAGTTTGATCCATTTGAACACATGATATTTGCTCTTTTATAACTTTTCTTCTTCAAAAGGTTTTCAAACATTTTCATTTGAGTGTGAATGTCAAACTTAGTTTGGATTTTTGTTTCTCATGTGCCTCTCAATGTTATAATTTTGATAACTTATTTTTTGATGTATTATATGCAACATCCACTTTACTTTAGTAATTCCAATTGTAATGTTCACTTTAATATTTTGTAACAAAATTAGTTTGTCCTTGGTAATTCTATTTTTTAATATTATTTTATCCTATTCTACGCTTTTGTCTCTAGCTTTTTGCCAAAAAACCTCTTAAGAAAGGACACCTAATAAATGTGTTTCTCTAAAATTTTCCTTTTCTTATAACTGCTTAAGAATTGCATTGTATCTACGATTCTTGTTTTTTTTGATCTTTTATGAAAAATAAGATTTTCTTAAATTGCACTTTTATCACATGCTCTTGGGGAATGTTTTATATTTTTGTGAGATGATGCTATGTATAATGTTGTAGCTTAGTATAATTTTTCTTCTTTCTTCAACTTTGAGAGTTTCTAGTTCTCATTTTTATGAGATACTATAGAATATTTTTTTAACCTATTTTTGAAAGGGTGGGTATTTCTTTTGTAATCTTCTTGCAATGCTTTTAAATGGCTTTAATGGCTTCTTTTACTATGATTTTAAGGGGCTTATATAGATTCCTTAATGCCTATTTGAAATGGTAATTATTCAATGGAAAAACTACCATGTAATGTTAATTCATGGTGATGATTTTCTCTCCTTTTGAGTTTTTATTTTAAATAATCTTTTTATAGGGTAAATTTATCCTTGAAGCTTCTTTTCTCAAACTTAAATTTTTTTCTCAAACATAGTGCTTTTTTGGCTTCTTTATGTTGAATCTAGAGGAGGATCAAGAGGATAATTCTTTCTTCGTTCTTCCTACACTGATACCACATGTTAGAACTCAATGCTTATATGATTGTATTATTAAAGTGAAAAGGGTATTTAAATACAATGGTTGCCCAAATTTTGCATAGAAACCTACAACTATGTTAGCGTATCTCTATTTTGTTATTACATTATTAGGTTAGTTGTTAGTATAGTTATAACTACTACCTATTAGCGACTTGTTAGCTCCGTTGGTTACGGGCTAATCTAAGCCACAGTTGTATTATTTATACATTGCTTAATACAATGATAATTAGTCTATTGTCTAACATGGTATCAGAGCTATAGATCTCAAGGCTCATTCGTAGCCGAGAGCACATGGAGGACTTGTTGGTTGGAGATCTATTTTAATGCAAAACTAACTGCAGCCATGGTAGGGTGATTCAGATCCCTATAGAGCCTACCACATAGTACTTGCTAATTTTTTTGCACCCCTATGTGTAGCTATACGGAGGGCCCACGAACAACCTATTGGCTGATGGGACCTTGCAAATCTAGATGAAGGGCTGACCAGACCTAGACTTAAGCACTGACTGGATGGAGGGCTAACTGAACCTAGACCTAAGCACTGACTGGACGCTCAGGACAGATAAGCTACGTGGTGACAAGGAGGATCTAGGGATCACAAAGAACACAACCACGTTGATTTGGCGACCTGACGTTGGTCAAAATGATGCGACACATGTGGCCACTGGTGACGCACCCTAGGGACAACTGGATAAGACAACAGACACTAGATCTAATGAAAAATAGACGATCTTGGGGAACACATGATTGTGAATAAAATTTTACAACATTTGGTGCAAAAATCAAGATCCAAACCACGTGAACATCTTAGAGTCATGCGCACGACTATGTGAGGGTCGATCAGACTACCAACAGGTAGTCGAAAGGCATATTGTACATTTTTTATTATTAAGCACGTAATAGTCCCCACACATCCCGTGTGGGATAATTCGTCCCAAGCAAAAAATTATCTTAGGAAAAAAGTCAAAGGCATAGGTCCTGCTCGTGCAGACGCCCATCACTCTGTTGACAAATTCCATTTGTTCGTAGTAGATCAACATCAAAAATCCTTTAAGCGTTGGCAAAATTTGGCCAAATTGATGATGTGGTTGTTGCCTGAAAAATGCAGTGTGTAGATAAGATTGCTATAAGAGGGACAAACCACCACATACATGGTTGGCTAGCAACGTCCCTGCACCCCCTCCATTGCTGTAAGGACTTGTCGCCCATCTAGTGGTGAATTGGCAGTACCACCTAAAGAAGGCAGTATCGATTGAGAACAATTTTGATAGCCCACCAAGGGACGTCGATGGGGTTAGCCAAATTACGCTAAGGCATTGGTGATCGGGTTCATTGCGATCCAAAAATTCCCTTAGGAACAGTGTCGACGGGGAGCCATCACAACGCCACCGATGGAGGTGGCTGGTCGACGTGAGCTCTTCTCTCTTAGCCACTGATGGGGATAAGTATAAGGGTGTTGACCCTTTGTTTCATCGATCATTGGAGCTGGAATGGCTGGCTATCGCCCGCAAGAAGCTGTCACCCGATAGGTCATGGGTTCAAACCCCGTCGACACCCCCCAAGGTAATACAAATTTTTTTGTTTGTTTAATTTTTTTTTTAATGTTTAAAATTTGTTTTTAGTTTAATTAAATTTTTAATTATTTTCTTTAAAAAGAATTATTTTTTAAATATTTATTTTTGGAAAAGTAATTTAATTAAACTTTAAATATATTTTTTAAAAACATTGGAAAAAATTGTTTTTCAAACTTAAAAAAAGGTGGGGCGATTTTTTTTGCTCCATAAGTGAAGGGGGGATTTTTTTCTCCGCTCATTGAGCAATTCACATACAATCATCAAACCTCAAAACCTATTTTTTAGGCTTCACAAATAGCAAACATTTTTTTGTTTGAAGTACTTCACATAGGGGGGATTCTTTTGATGACATTTTTTGTGCTAATCTGCCTAAGAGGCAAATATTGTAATTTTTTACAAACCAGTGAAAAAAGCCTTTTGGAATGCCGTACAGGGGAGATATAATTTTTGCAAAACAAGGGGGGAAGACTTATAAGGGTGCATTTTCGGCAGTGACCGACACCTTAGTCAAATTATTTTTTGCAAAATTTTATTGTAAAAGGTGCATTTTCGGCAGAGACCGACACCTTAAGAATGGTTAGATCAAAGAAGAAAACTATCCCAAAACAAACTGATGATGTTGCAAAATCAGTTAAAGGTCCTTACTTTCCACCAGAGATGGAAGGGATGGATTTTTATGAGGATGAAAAATTTTCTACACTACACAGTGGTGTAAAATCCATTCTCAGAGATTCTGAAGATTCTGAAGACCTTCAGAAAAATGGTGTTCAAATCCCTATAGGAGTCATAAGGGTAGTCTACATATCATTGATTTCTCTTGATATGGCCCAACGTAAAATCTACAGGGACTTTAGTGAGGAAACAGAGGTCAATCCCCTAATGGTCGATGCTTGTAGTGACACAAGTGACCTTCAGCCCATGGTGGCGAATGCTTGTTGTGACACATGTGACCTTGAGCCCATGATGGCCAATGCTTGTTGTGATACAAGCGACCTCATGCCTATGTTGGCAGATATCAGTTGTAGCACAAGTGATCTCATTTTAGTAGCATATTTTGCTTGCGACACTAGTGACTTAAAAACTGAAGAACTCCATAATCTCATCAATAGTGGCAAATGCCATATTGTTAGACACATTGGTGAAGATGATGAAATTGGATGTTTTGAAAAACACACCAAAGGATTTGGTTCCAAAATGATGAAGATGGGATTCAATGGTGAGAGATTAGGTAAATAGGAACAAGGCATTAAATCTCTAATAATACTAAGTGTCAAGGTAAAGCATGAAGGCCTTGGCTATACTGGACATGCAAGTACCAGTAATTCTATGTTTTTAAAACCTAAATCTCCTACAACTCCTAAATATCATTGTTGCAGTCATTTTGGAAAGACATGACATGTTGCAGCTAAGTTTTGGAGATTACATCCTTGTGATTCATTTGGATGTACGAATCACTCTTCTTCCAGTTGTTGGTACAAAGTGAAAATGGCCAACAAGGTTCATATAGATTATGGATGGACAGATTTCACACAATGTACCATGATGAAAGAAATGTTGTATGGCTTCTACCAAAAATGTAAAACCTATGGTAAACCTCGAGGCAAATCCAATGATAGACCAAGTGGCAGTCACAGAGATAATGACCCAACAACAGACCTAAAGATAGATTCAAAGACAAAGTTCCAGAGGCAGATCTACAGGCAGATCCAGAGGCAATAATCCAGAGGCAAATTCACAAGAAGATCTCGAGATAGACCTAGAGGTACAATTCCATAGGTATGCTTAGATCTAGAGCCAGAGCCGAAGACAAAGCACGAGCCACCATTCTTTCATTTCTCTTCTTCTTCTTCACTGTATTGGGGCAGTTATATACTTTACCCAAATATTGTTGTATGGGGGGATGATAGTGTAGCTAGTAGTTATATTATTACCCAAATAATGTAATAAGGGGGGATGTTAGCGTATCTCTATTTGTTATTACATTATTAGGTTAGTTGTTAGTATAGTTATAACTACTACCTATTAGCGACTTGTTAGCTCCGTTGGTTACGGGCTAATCTAAGCCGCAGTTGTATTATTTATACATTGCTTAATACAATGATAATTAGTCTATTGTCTAACAAACTACCCTTGTCCCCTAGTGAACCTTACAAACCATGTGTTGAGTGGTTACTCAACTTACATTCACATTATACATAATGTAATAAATCCTAATAGTATAAACATATCAACTATCACTTATTTGATTGGCTTGGGATTATATGTTAGGATTGAGTTTACCCTTGAGCATAAAGGTTAAGATTGATAGTTTAGAATTCTATAAATAAGAAATTTTATCTAGTTAAACAATAATTATATACTCCTTATTTAGTTGTCAGTTGTACATATTAAGAGACTCTAACCTCTCTAAGTGGTTTGGACTTGTATTTTTTATTTGGATATGGATATTGATTTTTGTAATTTTTCATTGTGTTTGCCATATTTCATCTTATAAACTATTGTTTCTATTATTTATATTATGAATTGTATAATTTTGTGGATTGGTTTTGCTCAATTTATAAGTTTTTTAGTTATAATTACTATCCAACTAATGATGTTTTCTACCTAGAAAAGGAAAAAATTGGAAAGGAGGGAAAGTGAGAGCCTAAAACTAACAATTCTCTAACAAAATAACATATAAGATATGAGTAATTTATGTCTATTTTTTACCTTGCGTCAACATTTAATGCATGTTTATTCTAAAATGTGATTGCTTTTTTTTTATGTTTGTTATTACAAGTAATTTATGTCTATTTTCAATTGCTTTATCAAACACCAAAAAAGAAAAGCACATAGTGCATGTGTGTGATTGGTGTAGATGAACCAAGGTCCTTCTATCCAAGAGCATATGGATGAAGATGAGGGTCTCTCAACAAATCTAAAATATTGACTATAGATGTCGCAATTAAGTTCTTTTGTGAGCCATTATTAATGGTACAATCCATTGAGAAGTCATGTGTGGGACAAGTATGAGTGACAAACAAACTATCTCCATCCCCTATATTTGAATGGTATTGTATTAAGGTGATATAATTGAGTTGAACTTTCAAATGTTCATATTTCCTATCTTTACTATACCAATATGTCTTGAGGGGAATGTTACTTGTTTTGTTTCATGAGATAATATAATTAAGGTTAAGTTAAACATTAATATATTACATGTCTTGGCTTGTTACAATAACTAGAAATTAGTAGACTGCCTAACATAAAAAAAAAATAAGAGTGAGAAGTAGGAGAATAAGAAGAAAAAAAGGTTGATTTCCTATATGAGATAAATTTATCTTCTTAGTGAAGAAAAAAATAACATTGCTAAAGAGGAATAAACTTGTCTTGCTAGAGAAGAAAATAACTATTTACCCTACTATCAAAGGTTGTGCTAGTCTTGAAAATGATGATTTGAAAATGCTATATAAAAAGAAGGATGTGGGATTCTATACCTTGCATAAACTTTCTCTTCTCCAATTGTGCTTGGTTGAATTCCACACCAAGTGTATCAATGGTCATATACTTTACCTCTAATTTTAGATGTTCTTACAAGCCACTCTTAAACTTTAGGATAAGAATCATTGCATCATATGCCACATTCAACATAATTTATAAATGGTTGATCTAGTAGATGTAGTCTTGTATAAACATATTGGGTTATTGTCACAAGCAAAGCCATATGATTGTCAAATAATCCAATTAAAGAGAAAGAAATAATATGACCTTAAGAAATATGGCAAGCTTATCCCATGTATTAATAGGATTATGAGATTGTTTATGATTTATGATTAGGATTTGGAAAATCCACTAACCTTTAATTTGGAAAATGAATCCTTTTCCTCTTCTACAATATTGTTATACTTGAACCATGTCTTCATATCTAAGATTCAAGTAGCAAGGATCTCAAGATCAAGAGAGCCATTATATGTTAGAAAGTGGGCCCAAAAATCATAGATCTATAATTTTCTAGGATCTTATATAATTACAATAACACTAATATTGCAAAAAATAAAATCTTTATTGATAATAAATAAATTTTCAACATCGATTACAAAACTTGTTCTTATTTGTTACATAGATTGAAGCTTTGTCTCTAATATAACCTTACAAAAGACTCTTCAATACTCTTGACTTTTGCTCTCCTCAAATCTTTGAGAGATGCAACCTTCAATATGCCTTTATTACATTATAAAAAAGCTTCTCATGATTACATAACTTCCTACTTCTAATCTTGACACATCACACATGACTCTTCACTTGCACACATAAATCACACTTGCACACTTGACTCCTTTCACACATACTTTTGACATAAATAATAAACATACTCCTAATATAAACATTAAGAATGGTACTCAAGGTACCAAATAATGTGATACCGCTAACATGCCCCCATATTACATTATTTGGTGTAAATGCTTATAGCCTTCAATATCTTATTTTTATCTTTGTTCTTTGAATTTGGATCTTGTACTACTTAAAGTTCTTGAACTGTTCTATTGACTTGTTGCTTGTAATTCTTTTTAGATTTTATTTTTATCCGTAAAAATATTTTAAGATGTCCATGATCCTGTTCTAATCTATTTTACTAATCTTACAAATCATACAATTCTAAAATGTTCTTCATTTTAATCCATGCATTTCATTTGTTCCTATTTTTTTTTAGAAACTTTTATTTTGTCATTAGTGCCTTTAGAAAATTTTGAATGATTTGTATTATCATTCTTGTCACACTCTTCCTTAATTTTATCATCATTGTCTACAATTTTCTCATAAGGGTTCTTATTTAATTTTCACCATTATTTTCTATTTCTTGAACTTCTTGAAATAAGTTTCCCTTTTTTAGTTTCTTCTTTTGCTCATTTTTATTGCATATGCATATATTGAGGTTGATATTATTTTAGCTAGAACCTTTGAAAAGGTCTATTCATTTGATTTCTTTGATTTAGAGAATTATATTTACAATAGCTTGTGGTATGACCTTCCATATTGCATATGTAATAATATCTTCTCCTCAATTAAGGTTGATATTGGGTTGATGCAACAATATTATTTGATAATTTTTCTTATATATTAGAGCATTATTAGTCATTTCATCTTTGACTATATTCTCCACTTCATATTCCTGCATAATTTTAACTAATTCGTCAAAGAATATTATTTTATGTAGTACTTGAAGAGAAGTGACTAATTTTTTGAATGTTTTTGAGAGTGTTCTTAATGTAAATTGGATAATATGTTTATCTTCTACCTTTTATCCCATAGTTTGTAACTTCACTTTTAGTTCTACTATCATTCAAAGAAAAATATCTATAATTTCTCTACTATGGACATTTAAAGAATACAACCATGATTGCACATGCGAAATGGTTGCTTTATTCTTTCCTTCAAATATTTTACATAGTTTTACCCAAGCATTTTTTGAAGTTTTTACTTCACTTATATATGGCTGAATTTCATCTATTATGCCAAATGTGATTAGCATAAGGGATTTTGCATCATCATCCTTAAATTTTTGTTTTCCAATTTCATATTCTGGCATGTCCTTTGTTCCATTTACTATATCCTAAAGTTTTTCAACAATAAGAATTGATTTTATTTTATTTTACCATGATGTAAAATTTGGTCCTTTCAAAAGTTATGGTTCAGAAAGGAAAAAAGTTGTATTTTTCATGGTAGAACTAATTATGTTATTCAATTTTCAATCTTCAATCAATTAATGTCAATTCATTTTTCCTCATATTATAAATCCCAAATTATAATTTAAAAAATATTCTTCCTTTTAACAAATTATTTCTTCTATCAATAAATTGTCAATTAGTTTTTAAATTTTAAATTTTCTTTTTATGTCTCCCAAATTCATAATTTTAATTTCACAAATTCTTCTCCACATTTTAATTTAACCAAAACTCAAATACTCAATATTCACTTAAAATTTCAAAAATATAATTTCTTTATACCTCCCATTCATTAATTCATTCCTTAAAAAATTACTTTTATCTCCTAAATTTATCCTTAAAATTATCAATATCTTACAACTCTCAAAATCTTAGTAAGTCAATGCTTTCCCTCAAATGATGCACCCAAGAAAATAAATAAAGTGTGCCCTCTCAAATATCTAAATTTACCTTTGTATGGCATGACATATTTATGTTAGTGCATTTTATGTGAGAAGACAATGTCTAAAAAATTACCTTCTATTGTTTGTGCTTTGTTAGACTTATTAATACCCTCCTATCCTCAACATTTCTAGTATTCAGGACTTTAATATCCAACTTCAATCTGCATTCTTTTGGCTCCACTCTTTATATTTTATTCTTAGATTCAATTGGCTCTAAATTTCAATATTTTATTCTCAGCTATGCTTAGGTTTCTTTGACCTCATGGATTCACTCTACTTCATCTCTCAAAATTCTCATGTTCCCCTCCTTCATAATTTTTTTACTTCGATAGCTTCTCCAATATTTGTTATCCTTCGATTAGTTGCTTCACATTTTATAAACTCTTCTTCTCCAAATATCACATGGACCACTAGTCCAATGTTCAATCTATGTGGACCACCAATCCAATATTCATACCAAAATTGGTGCTAGCTTTCTTCCTCTGTAATATCTTTCACCAATATTTTTCAATCTCTTACTCTCCAATATTATTTAAATTTACATGTTCAATATCCTTCAATACTCTGCTCCAATCCTCACATTCAATAATAATTATTCCTCCTCCAATCTTATTTTCATTACTCTTTCAGATTCACACAAGATTTAAATGCTAGCTATTCTCTAATCTCTCTTCAATCTCTTCTCACAATATCTTCCTCTCTCTCCACCTTGGATAGGGCTTATTAAAGTGGCTCTGATACCACTATTAGCAAGTGGGCCCAAAAATCACAAGTCTATAATTTCCCTAGATCTCATTCAATCACAATAACACTAAAATTGCACAAAATAAAATATTTATTGATAATAAATCAATCTTCAACATCTATAACAATAATTAATTTTCAACTCTTTTGACGGTGAAAATCATTATCATAAATTATAATTTTGAATCATTGACTAATTTTCAATAATTAAAATTGTTTACTTACTATTAAAAAATAAATAATATAGTATATTATTGGAAAGCACTCTAAATCTACTTTCTGATGCCATTAAATAAATAAGAAAGACACTTTTGTGTAGGATTTCTAGCATTTAATATTTAAGAGGTAGAAGATGTCTAGATTTTTGACATAATATTTTTGTCCCCCTTTCACGTTTTAGACTAATTGTCATGACACCAAAATAACACCTTAAAATATAACCCACGATTTTATAAAGTATGTTGGGTAGGCGCATAAATAGAAAAATAACTCAACATAGTTCTAAATTTATCATGATAACTTATCATAGAGGATACAAGACATTATACTATGTGTAATGCTTAAAATAGGTATGTAACTTGAGTGGTGCATAATGTAAATTATCGTCAATAGTACCAATGTTTGACTTTAGGCTTAGAGATGCATAATGCAAAAGAAAAGAAATCCAAAATGACTGCCTAGTACACCACTCATCCAAATCATAAAATAAATATATCAAAACTCATATAAAGTGTACACTATATTGCACTACCATGTGAATACAACCATGAGAGGGGATATCATTATGATCCATAACAATATTGGTAACTTAGTTGTCAAAACTATTCTTCTTGATAACCCCATGATTTTTTTCATCGATAATATGTTCTACCATGTTGGATTATGGTGCTCCTTAACATTTAAGCCAATTTTTCTCACAATGTTGGGATTACCCTAAATACCATATGATATTATAAAAGTAAAGGGTTTAATAAACCAAGTTTAGAAAATTAAGACTAGAAAAAAAATAATGGATAACATCTTTAAAGGTAGTGTAAGCTCTAATCGAAGGACTCAAAATCAAAGCAGTCATACTTTTAATATTCACTATTTTATTCTACTTGCTCAAAACCATGTAGGTCACCACCATGATTATAGACATAATATAGAAAAATTAGTATTGAAAGTGGGGAGCAAGAGTGTTAGGAACATTCATATAAACATAAGCATAATCGAAGTAGCAATTTAGGTTAATGAAAATGGTCACAAATTGTAAATAACTAAATAACCATAAAAATAAAATTAATAAAAGTGCTCACAAAAAAATTGAATGGAAATAACAACAAACTTATATTAATCAAGCGAAACAAATATCCTAGGTCTCTTCAAGGGGAAAACCCCCTTATAAGCAAATCTCTAATACAAAAATGAGAAAATATGATATACCTTCTACTCCAAACCCATGACCTTATATAGAATCTTATTTACCCTAACAATAATGCTCAAGAATTGGACCACACAAAAGAGGGGATCCAAGCCACTAACTCCTACATTCAATAAAAGTAAATGTTATATCATAATGGGCCCATGCACAGTGAGCACCCATGGTAAAAATATAACACTAACAATAGAAGACACACATAGTAATAGTTGTGTTAGAATAGGGTCTCAACATGCCCTCCCCTTCAAGAAGCTTTATCCTCAAATCTTGAGGTGAGGAAATTGCTACTGTAGTTGATAGAGTGGCTTATAAGTAGCATATTTTGTTTGTAGTCTATACCACTATATTAGGACATTAGTGAGAGTGTGGTTGCAAGGTGTGAGTGTGTACACAAATCCATATTATTTTTTGGTTCTAATATGATCAAGTTTTCCTCATCCAAGTAGGGTAGTGTGGATTAGACTTGTATATGGTTTCTAAGGACCTTATTTAAAGATGAGATATGGAAAATTGGATGTATTACGGAAGAAGCCAATATTTCTAACTTGTAAGCTATAGGTACAACCTACTGGAGCACTTTATATGGTTTATAATTTTTTTCTGCTAACTTTTGACTACCATGGAGTTTTAGGAATGATTGCTTGTAGGGGTGTAGGCATAGGAAAACCATATCCTTGATGTTAAAACTATGTTCAAAATAGGGTTGATCTACTTGTTGAATGCATTTCTATTCCATGACCAAATTATCTTTGAATGATATATTAATGGAATACGAAATAGTATCAGGGAAAACGTTAATAGGATAAAATCTAAATTTTATTTCCTAAAAATTTCATCTAGAATTAAAGTAAGGATATGCAAGTTACTTCATATGGAGGAGGAAAATTTATCAACAAGTTATCTAGGGATGTCCTTATTTGAGGAGAAAATTAGGATAGAATTATGAATCCAATTATAATTAAAATTTAGAATAAACTACCAGCATGAAAAGGTAGATGGTTATTGTTAGAAGGAAGATTTGAGCTAATAAAGTAAGTATTACAAGCCATTCCAACGTATTATATATTCTTGTATACTATGCCAACATCAATAGAAAAAAATAATCTATATGATGTGGTCATTTTTGTGGTCAAGATTTCATGATAAAAGGATATTTTCTTTGGTGAAATGGAGCAAGATGTGTGATGATAAAACTAGGGGAGTTCTTTGTTTAAGAGTTCTTACAAATGCAAACTTAGCTGTTAATAGAAAAGTAATTTGGAGATTGTATAAAGAGAGCCAAAGACAATGGGAAATAATTCTTATAAGTATGTTGAGCCCAATGACCCAAGATTAATTTTTATTGCATTCTCCCTACCAAATGGTTCTACATTATGGAATGATTTAAAAATATCAATTGATCTAATGATTACAAGTCTAATATGGGTGGTCGGAACTAAAGAAAAAATTTTCTATTTAGATGGATACTTGGTGTGATAAAAAAAACCACTCAATCTAGATCCATTTTGAATACCATGGATCAGATTACTTCAATATAAATATGGTGATAGGGTTTCAAATATTATGTACAAGGATTAGGAAGGAAGATAAAAATGGAAAGCAATATTTTTTTATAAGTATACAAGACATTGATGCTAGGAGGCAGTTGAGAAAAAAAATAACAATAGTGATTATTCCGAGGGGAGACAAGGATAAGATGATTTAGGAGTTGAATAGCTTGGGAGAATAGACAAAAAGAAGGAGATATAATATAAAGCAACAACAAAATAGGAATAGTGCAAGAATATGGAGAGTTATTTAGTATAGCCCTAGCATTCCTAAAATCAAAATGTTTGTTTGGCTAGTAGTTCATAGAAGCATTTCATCTTGGGATAACCTTATGAAAAGGGGTTTTCATGGCTCCTGATAATGTGTTCCTTGTAAAAAGGAAGAGGAGAGTATATACCATATTTTGGGACAATTCTTAATAGTATAGAAACTATGACAATGTATTCTTAATATGCTTGGGGAATGCATGGTGATGAAAGGAAGTATTGAGAATGGTTAAAGCAATGGTAGAACAATTTTAAAAGTGAGGTTTTATAAAAAATTTGGGATATATCAAAATATACAATACTTTGGAATCTATGGCTAGAAAATAATAGAAGAATATTTAAAGGAAAGGAAAGAAGTTTAGAGGTAATGAAAAGAAAGATTTTTTTAGCCATAGAGGAGTCTAAAATAGTCCTATCAACTCACCCAATCCCTAATATAGAAGCAAAGAGCCTTGATAGATGGAGTCAAGTCATCAAATGAAATTATGATGTTGGGTATAGGAGAAAAAAAAAAAGGTAAATAATATAAAGTGGAAACCACTAGATGTAGAGTTGGTCAAATTAAATTTTTATGGAGCATCTAAAATAAATCTAGGACCAACAAGAGGAGGAATAATTAGAAATAATAGAGGAGAGATTTTATCTCATTACGCTTTCAATAGTAAATTTAAGATAAATAATGAAGTTGAAGCTTGGGCAGCTTTGGATGGGTTAATAATATGTAAAAAAAAAAAAAAAAGAATAAAGTATGGATGGAAGGTGATTCACTCATAGTAATAAATGCAATTTTGAAGAAAGCAAAGGCTCCATGGAATATACAAGAGATCGTTGTGGAAATACAAGACCTTCCTATAGAGTTTGAATAAATTTGGTTTACACATGTTAAGGAAGGAAACAAATGTGTAGATATTCTAGCTAATAGAGGGGTTATAATTAAGAATCATGAAATTATTATTTTTTCCATGGTTAGAGGAAGTAGTAAGTTTAATTGAAGCTGACAAGAATTTGTTGACTACTTAAATAAAATATTGTCTAAGATTTAATTTAATATTTTCCATTGGTAAAATTTGCTT
This sequence comes from Wollemia nobilis, assembly GCA_028583015.1. Lineage (NCBI taxonomy): Eukaryota > Viridiplantae > Streptophyta > Pinopsida > Araucariales > Araucariaceae > Wollemia > Wollemia nobilis. The sequence continues at coordinate 458,861 of JAQPPZ010003333.1, forward strand.
TATTTTATAACATTAATGTGTTTTCATATAACTATTTTTTAGAATTTTTTTGGTTGTACTTATGCTTTAGGAAGGAAACTAGCAATCTAGATTTGGTAAAGTGGACTATGATAGTGCGATGTTTTGGAAATATTGCTCTACTAAGATCCAATTTATAGATAGTAGAGATGGAGTTTTGGTATTGTGAAGGCTATTGTGTGAAAATTTCAAGAAAGATTTTGAATCTTGAAACATTTGTATTCTCATAGAATTTTGAAGATCCAAAAAATAAAAATCAAGAATTCAGGCATTTTATGAAAAATGATGTAAGTACTTAGCTATGGCGACTCAAAAATTGAATATGTTTGTAAAATATCAAGCTCTAAAGGAGAGAGTTTTTGTTTGTCAAGGGTGGAGGACACGAGTACAACCCCTAGTTCTCTAGCTAAAAAAATATTCAAGCTTACCTCATCAAATGGCATTAGCTCAACTGGTTAGATTTCTCAACAATCAAGGAAACCTAGGTTCAAATATTGCCAAGAGATACATGGATAGCATCCAAGCTATTGTAATACCACTATGTGGTGATGATGTAATACATGTGAGGTCTATTTGAATCTCATATAACCAATTTAAGAAAAAATTCAAGCTTACCTATATGCAACAAGCAATGATTTTACATAGTATATTATTAAAACCTAATGGTGATGATGTAATACATGTGAGGCCTATTTGAATCCCGTATAACCAATTTAAGAAAAAAATTCAAGCTTACCTATATGCAACAAGCAATGATTTTACATAGTACATTAATAAAACCTGTAGAATTATATTAAAATAAATTTGATTAAAAATAATTTTGAATTTCATATTTGATAGCATGACCATAACCTTTTTTAATTGATTATATGGGATTAAAATAAATTCTACCTATATTGTATTATTATTAAATAACAGTATTATAATGATTTAACTATATATATAGAATGAAAGCTTGCTTGGCAGGTTGGAAAGGAAGTTCTTAACCATGGCAAGAAGGCTACAACTCATAAAGACTACTTTGCAATCCATTCCTCTCTCTCTATACATATAGAATGAAATATTGCTTGGGAGGTTGTAAAGGTAAGTTATTAACCATGGTAGGAAGGTTAAAACTCATAAATATTACTTTGCAATCCATTCCTATTTATATGATGTCACTTTAAAGATTGCCAACATGTATTGCATCAGAGATTGATAAAATTTAATGAGAATTTCTATGGAAATGTTGTGAGAAAAAATTTAGGTTTTCTCTTTGTAAGCGAGAAATGGTTTGAAGAGGAAAGAATATTGGAGGAGCAGGCTTGCAGAATTATAGACTTGTGAATTTGGCATTAGGAGCAAAGCTTGGGTGGAGATTATTGAGAGATCAAGGAAAGAATTGGGTAAAAATATTACTTCAAAAATATATAGGTTCTCGTAGCACCCTAAAATTGACACAGTGAAATTGTAATAATTACATTCACCTTAGTAAATAATTTAAATTCAAAATTTTAACCTCCCAAACCGCCCGTTAACCATCGGGTAATCCATTTCCCCCTTTTTCATGCCATTTTTAGAGGTTGTTTTGACCGTTTGACTATATCATCGCCGATCAGACGATATCGCCCTAGATCTGACGATTTCGTTTGGACAAGGACGTCCAGACGATCTTGTCCCTAAACTAATTTTGCACAATTAGCTTCTGTTCCAACGGGTCTCTAATCTAGGTAGAAGCGTGTCTGCGTCGTTAGGGACCCTCCCCCATTGGAGATCTCCCAAATAGGGATGATCTCCAACCTCCTAACTACTTCCCTAAGCCTATTTAATCCTTAGGACCTTCCCTTTCCAACCCTTGGCTGAATTTCCCTGTAACTTGATTTTACGTGCATTAGAATACCTAGAGCATCATTTTGCATTTGTTATTTTGAAGTTTTCTTGTAGGGACCTCATTGATTTTCAGCCGGAGCAAGCTCAGATCATCTCAGACAATCTCGTTCAAATCTCGGACGATCCTGTCACAATTTGAGACTATTTCATTACTCCCAGATGATTTCGACTGCAATATGCATTGGGGGAAATCAGTGCCTAGAGTTTGCGCTTTCTCTTATACCTTCTGCTATTTTTTGCTACATTTAAGTTAGTTTTTTCCTTATTTCTTACTATTTTGCATTTGGAGTTCACCCATTTAGTTTAGATTTCATGATAAGATCATAATTTCTCGTTAGAATATCATAATTTGTTTGAATTTCTATTCATAACTATTGTTTAGTATTCATATTGTGATTTTGTGTTGTTTTCCTTTGTTAGCACAGTGGCATTCTTTGTATTTTGCATCTATTTTTCTGTTTGCAGGTCTCTGACGAATTCATCAGATCTCAGACAATCTTTTCTGATATCAGATGATCATGTTAAATAAGAGGCGATCCTGACTACTTCAAACATCAAAATCTCCACCAAACATCCGAATTAGGTATTCTTCATTTATATTCTGTAATTTCTCTATTTCTGTCTTTAAATCTATTTTTTGTACTCATTAAATCTGCACTTTCATATAGATTAATTTAGATTCATTTGGCCAAACCTAGGATATGAATGCTTAAGGCTAAAAATGAACACATAAAAACACATTCCAAACCTAGGCGTGGAAACTGCCATTAAATGTTTCCTGGTGAACCCACCATCCATCGAAAAATCACCAATATACACCTCCCTTGAGAGGTAGGATCTTCACAAGTCCTCTCAGTCCGAGGTACCACGACATCCTTTTCCCATCCTCCTTTTGGGCACGGATCCTATAGCCTGAAGGTAAGGATGCAAAAAATTTGGAGCGATACATTTTGGTGAACCCGACGTGAATGCATCATAACATTTTGAAAACAAAAAAGAAGATACGTTTTAGATCATTTAATTTTAATATCATATTTAGATGGTAGCTTCTAAGAAAATATTAGCAGTTACTATAAATTTAGAAAACCAATTGGCAGCCATAGAAGTCAATTCTGTACTTAGTGTGCCTGAAACAGATAGAAATCAACTCTTGTGGGAGGAACTTGATAGAAGACTTAGTGTCATTTCATCTAGGTCAACATAACTTAAAAAAATCAAGAGGCTAGTCCTAGATAGAATCCTGGATCCTCATCAACTTGTATTTTATCATGAACTTCAGAGAGCCTGCCATAGATGGTTAGCTTATAGGAGAGCTCTTGTATCTTCAGAATTGTTCACCTTCGAGGAATACCTCAAGAACGCAACCATTGTACACCAGTTCCTAGGTCTTGTAGAAGACCAAGAGGTTGTTCTTATAGATAGGGAAATATGGAATAGAGTTCCTCGAGCTGTGTTATATCGAGAGTATTTCCATGAGCTTTACTTCTATCAACCAACATCTGAGACAGATAATATCACTATAGCTCTTTTCATTAAATTTTTAAAAGAAAACTTTCAATTTGAAGAAGAACACTTCATGACTCCTGAAGAATTAGAGCCTATTAATGATATTTATAAATTGTTTATAGAAAACTAGATTATTACTTTCAGTCTTATTTCTTGCATTTATTTGTGTTATTTGCTGTCTTTACAATATTATTTCAAAAACAAAGAAAAACAATAAAAAAAAACATAGCAAAAACTTAAATATTTCATTTCAAATATTGTAGTAGGTATATAGTAAATATATACCTCTTAATCTTGTTGCTATATATATATATATATATATATATATATATATTTGCTGAAATCTAAAATTTAAGCACCATGCCTAAACTTAGGAATGGTAAAGAAAATTTAGGAGAAGAAGAAGATTGGTTACAAGATGGAACTAGAGACCCAAATGTCCTTCCTGAAGATCCAAATTTGGAAGGAAAAACTCTAGCTCAACCAGAAGATGACCTAGGTGAAGATAAGGAACAAGAAGGAAGTGTTAAAGAGGATGGACCCTCATCCCCTAGAGTAGCTCCAGATGGAACTATTGCTTTTGACAACGTAGATCATCTCTAAAAATTTCTCAGTGATAATATTGATGCCCTTAATGTGGCAGTTCATATTGATAAAGGGCAAATTAGTAACACTCAAGCAGCCATGGAATATATGTATGATGTGCGCACTAATCCCTTGTCTTTCATTGATCAAGAAAGTGATAAGGCTGGACCATCCAATACGGATATGGTCACTATGGTTCAAAATATGTCAAAAAAACAGGCTATCCAACCTCTTAAGGAACCTGTCATTCAACCTAAAATCATTCCCACACAAAAGAAACCTTCCTTCACTACTTTATTCCGCCAAACTATTGAGCAATATGCTTCAAGTAAACAAAAACCTAAAACAAAACCAAATACCAATTTTCAACAATCTGGAATACATCATAATACAACTTCAAAGTTCCTTCATAACACTTTTCCTACCAATAATTTACACAATAGCAACATGGCATCTAATCTTCATGTCCCTCCATCATATGCTCACAAAACCCATGTCAATGCCCTACCAAACCAATATGGGGGGCAAACTAGTAATCTGGAAGCCATGGTGAAACAATTAGCTTCACATATGGACCAGATAGATCCCTACCGTCCCTCGTATAATTATCGAGAGATCTGTAGTCAACCTTTGGATCCCATAGTTGTAGCTCAACCATACCCTAAGCATTTTCCCATGCCCATCTTGCCTATATATAAAGGAACCGAAGATCCCATAGAGCATCTTCACATGTTTAGGATAGCATGTCATGATATATCACATGATGACTTGCTATTACTAAAAATGTTCTCAAAAAGTTTAGGTGGAATGGCATTAGAGTGGTACTATCAATTGCCCACTCATTCTTTGAGAAACTTTGAAGAAACAATTGAATCATTTGTCCATCAATTTAGTGCCTACATTGAGAGGCATGTAACCATTAAAGATTTATACAATTTAAAACAAGACAAAGATGAATGTTTTGCCGATTTCTTAGCTAGATGGAGGCAATTGAAAGGAAAACTACACTTTGTGCTACCTTATAGGGAAATGTTGGACATTTTTATCAATAATTTACAAGAACAAATATCTTATGAGCTATCAACTGCTACTTTAACTACCTTCGATCAAGCTATAGATTTAGCTCGAAGAGTAGAAGATGCCCTCATTAGGAGAGGCCAACTTAGGAAGAAGGATGATGAGAAAACATCCAAAAATCAATATAAAAACAAACAAGTTGTTGGTGATGGAGTCACTGACAACAAAAATGTTGCTAATGTCAATGCAACAAAGACAACAAAAAAATTTATATTGAAACCTCCTGATAAGCCTCCTCGAGAATTTACTAGATTAAATCAACCCTTATCAACTATTTTACCTCAATTACTCGAAAGAGGTTTGATCCAATTACCAGCTATCCGGGAACCTGATCCAACTATACCCGGATACAGAGCTGACTTACACTGTGATTTCCATAGAGGACCTGGACACTCTACCAATGCTTGTAAAAGGTTGAAACATAAAATACAAGATTTGATTGATAATAATGAAATGGAAGTGCAAGCCTTCCAACCTAAACAAAACCCTCCTAATAATCCTCAAAAGACCATTCCCCAAAATCAAAATCAAAATGCTAATCAAACATTAGACATATTTCAACACCCTTTACCAAGACATGGTAAAGAGGTAGCCAATCAAATCGAACATCATAATGTTCCTCCTCCTACCCGATATGTAGGAACCATTAGCGAACAATTACCTGTTCAGGATCCTCAAATATTTGACACGACCTTATCCTTGGTTACGACCAGACCCTTACATAATTTTCAAACTCCTGATTCTAGTGATATAGAATCAGATACTTGAAAGTGAAGTAGACATCACTTCAAACCAATTGAATAGTTCTAAAAATGAATCAGATCATATTCAAACCATCACAGATGCTATGGTTCCAGAAGAACCATTTCCTAGAAGAGTCACTACTCGACCTTCTTCTAGTCAATTCCTTCCGAATGAACAAGCCATCAATGCTCAACCGAGACCAGTTTAGTGTCTTCACTATAACATTGTAGGTACCATTGGAGTCGTTACTCGACAAAAAGCTCAAAATTCCCAATAAGAATCAAATCAGAATGATGGATCGGCTCCATTCGTTTTGAAAAATCCCAATAAAGGGAATCATGCTCCTAATGTTCAACCTAAACCCCCTTACAATATTAATGAGCAATTGTCCACCACTACTGCCAGAATTTCCCTTTTGGATTTATTAAGATCCTCTTCCACCCATAGGGATGAGTTGATGCTTACATTAAGCCAAATGATGGTACCTCAAAACATCCAACCTGAAGCTATGGCCAATACTATCATCACTCGAGAGATTGATTGTATTGACTTTCGGGATAAAGATATCCCACAACATAGTTTACATAAGGATAATCCCTTATACATTACTACTCTAATTGGAGATGTAGCTGTCAAATGAGTCTTGATTGATAATGGCTCATCTCTAAACATTTGCACTTTTGACTTCTACCAAAGATTTGGCTTTAGAAGTGATGAAATGAAGAAAATTGATATGATTATCAAAGCTTTCAATGACAAAACACAAGAAACGTGTGGAGTTATTACCCTCCCATTGCAAGTTGGTCCTAGAACCCTAGAAACAACCATGTTTATTGTACATTGCCCAGCATCGTACAATATACTTTTGGGTCGACCTTGGATCAATGCGATGCGAGCGGTCCCATCAACTTTACACCAATGTGTTAAATTCAAATTTAAAAATCAGTTGGTCACTATCCATGGTGACCCTAGACCCTTTGATATGTGTGCTTTGGCAGAACCCATTGGAGTGCAATTTTGCCCTGCTCTATCATCCACACATCCTAGTTCTTATTTTTCATCTAAAACTATGAAACACACACCCATAACTTCACCTATTTCCCCTCCATTAATTTCATCCTCCTATATAGATCAACAATCTTCTAAACAAATCACTCTAGAACCTCAAAAAGATCTTAAATCTACAACCAATCCTTCATGTTCTATCCCTATAAATTCAAAACCTATAAACACATCAATCATACCTTCCACATCTCAAGATATAGGAAATGATCCTTCTACATCTTATGCCCTTTTTGATGAACTTTTACCAGATTTATCCACAACCTTAATATCAAAAAAAACAAATGCTTTCATGCAAGATTCAATTCTTTTAAATAACTTGTCGCCATCTCCTCGTACTTTAGGCCTCCCACAACCTATGGGAAGTACTTACCAAGTCGGGAGTTGTGCCTTCATTTATAAAGGATATGACTGGGGAAGAATCCCTCGAAATATCAAAACTCATCATGAGGGATACGCTCGATGTTATTTTACCAATGATTATATTAAAGCTAAACCCATGATGCTTAAAATGGGATATAAAGGGAAAGGCTTGGGACCTTTCCAAAATGGCATGAAAGAACCTTTCGAGGTAGAACCGTGGCCTACCCATTGTGGTGTGGGCCTATTTCCTAGTAAGGGTCAAACCTTTCCTTTTGAAGATGATGATCATCTCATATGTTATCAAGATTATTTGGATAGGTGTGATGATTTGCCTCTTAAAAATCAGTCATTTTCATGTAACATGCTATCCATAGCTTATCCTGAAATGATTGCCGACCCTGATGAAGAGTTGGAAGGAGATATCTTCCATGATGTCTCTGTTGAAGAGATGTTACACAATGGGTTTTATTTTGATGGTTCTATACCAACTATAGCCCAACTTGAGGCCACTCATCCTCAAGATGAATTATCCAAATTAACCTTACAAGAATTACAAGAATTGGGCGTTTCACCTACCCCACCTAATTTTGAAAGAGATCTACACATGGAGGTAGAAAATGTCATTAAAATTAATATTGGAACGGAGGATAATCCTCACATAATCAATATTGGATCAGAATTAAGTCAAGAAAAACAAGAACAATACATTGCATTCCTTAAAGAGTATGAAGATGTCTTCGCTTGGACATACGAAGATATGCCAGGTCTAGACCCTTTCATAGTCATGCATCATCTAGTGGTCCATCCGGATGCTAAACCTGTTAAAGAAAAACTTAGAAAAATGCATCCCAAAGTGGCTCTGCTAGTCAAAGGGGAGTTAGAAAAACTCTTGAATGTTGTCTTTATACAAGATATTGATTATGCTGAATGGATCTCAAATGTAGTTCCAATCACCAAGAAAGAAGCTACCAAAGTTAGGGTTTGCACAGATTTTAGAGATATTAACGTTGCATGCCCTAAAGATGACTTTCCTCTTCCAAACATGGATCAAATCATTGACTTTACTGCTGGGAGTGGGATGATGTCCTTAATGGATGGATTCTTTGGTTATAATCAAATCAGGATAGCTCCTGAAGATCAGGCTAAAACAACCTTTATTACCCCCTGGGGTACCTTTTGCTGGAAAGTGATGCCATTTGGCTTAAAGAATGTAGGTGCAACTTATCAACGAGCTATGACCTATATTTTTCATGATATGATGCATGATATCCTACATGATTATGTAGATGATATTATAGCTCGCTCTATTATTGAAGATAATCATTTAGATGATTTGAGAAAAGTTTTTAATCGATTACGAGAATATCTCATTCGATTAAATCCAACAAAATGCATATTCGAAGTTAAGTCCGACAAACTATTAGGGGTTTTAGTTTCTTTACGTGGTATTGAAATCGACCCTCTCAAAATTGTGGCCATCACTTATATGCCCGCACCTACTAATATATCTGAGTTACGAAGTTTACAAGGTAAACTTCAAGCTATCCGTCGCTTCATTGATAAGCTGGCGGACAAAACCTGTCCCTTTCTTAAACTCCTTAAGAAGGATGTCCCTTTTAATTGGGACGATGAATGTAGAGAATATTTTGAACTTCTCAAACAATACCTCCTTAATCCACCTATGCTTTCACCACCTAAACCTGATCGCCCATTCCTCCTATATATTTTAGCTTCAGATTCTGCCTTAGGAGCTATGTTAGCTCAACTTGATGATGAAAAGAGAGAACATGCTAATTATTATATTAGCCGAACCTTCATCAGTTATGAAACCCGCTATACAACGTTAGAGAAACTATGTCTAGCAGTCGTGTTTGCTACACAAAAATTATGACACTATATGCTTAGTCAAAAAACTTATGTCATTGCTAAATACGATCCCTTGAGGTATCTCATGAGTCGACCTTATTTATCGGGTCGCATAGCCAAGTGGGTTCTTGCTCTAAGCGAGTTTGATCTCACATTCATAGGACAGAAGTCTGTTAAGGGTCAAATCATAGTAGATCAATTAGTTGTTGCACCCTTAGAGTCTACCCATCCCCTCGTCATCGAGTTTCCTAACGAATGCCTTCAATTAGAGGCATACCATATTGAACAATGGTCCTTATACTTTGATGGAGCCCGATGCATGAGTGGGGCTGGTGCGGGTATTATTTTAATATCTTCGCAAAAACATCTTATTCCTCTATCCTTCAAATTGACATTTGCTTGCACCAATAATACTGATGAGTATGAAGCTCTAATCCTTGGATTACGAGCTACCTTAGCGCTAAAAATTAAACATCTTTTAGTTTTTGGTGATTCTCAATTGGTTATAAACCAAATTAATGAACTTTATCAGACCAGAGATGATAAACTGCATCCATATAAGGCCTATGTTTTACAATTAATGTCTCTATTTGATCAAGTTACCTTGGAAGCTATTCCTCAAACTAGCAACCGTGCAGCTGATGCTATGGTCGTAGCTGCATCTCTCCTGCCCTTGGAGTTAGATGACGAATATGCCACTATCATTATTCATCGACTCCAGGAACCCGCTTCAAATAAATCATGCTTAGAGCCTTTGGATGTGTTTCTAATCAATGAAACTACTTCTGAACCTTGGTATACGGACATATTTGATTTTCTCCAAAATGGGACTTTCCCTGCCAATTCTAATAGAAACCAGCGTCGGTTATTACGTAGACGAGCAAGTCAATTTGTAATAATTGGCAATACTTTATATAGGAGATCTTTTGAAGGTATCCTATTAAGATGTTTAAACTTAGAAGAGTCTAAATTAGCCTTGAGTGAAGCCCATGATGGATCTTGTGGAGGACACTTTAGTGGTAGCGTCATTGCTAAAAAGCTCCTTCGAATAGGATACTTTTGGCCTACCATGGAAATGGATGCACATGAGTATGTGTGCCATTGTGACAAGTGTCAAAAACATGCTGACCTTGTCCATGCGCCTGCACAAGAGCTGCAGGCTATTTCATCTCCTTGGCCCTTTTCTAAATGGGGCTTAGATATTATTGGAAAAATCAATCCTGTGTCATCTGATGGACACAAATTCATCATAACCGCCACTGAGTATTTCACCAAATGGGTTGAAGCTATGCCTTTAGCTTCCTGCACTGGCACACAAGTCTCTAAATTTATTTTTAATCAAATCATTTGTAGGTTTGGAATTCTTGCAAATCTCATCTCTGACAATGGAACTTGTTTCAAAAATAAAGATGTTAAAAAATTATGCCAAAAATATAAGATTCAACATCGCTGGTCCACTCCCTATTATCCTCAGGGTAATGGTCAAGCAGAAGCATCTAACAAAACCTTAATCAAAATTCTCAAAAGATTGGTCAATAAAACTGGCCGTGACTGGCACATTCAATTATATCCAGCCTTGTGGGCCTATCGAACTAGTGTTCTAACCCCCACTAGAACTTCACCATTTGTTTTGGTTTATGGTGCTAAAGCAGTTTTTCCCTTTGAATTAGAAGTTCCTTCTTTGGCTCTACTACTTCAAGATACCGAAGTAGGAGATGAATATCGATCTGGCAGACTTAGTCAGCTGGAACTCCTAGATGAAAAATGCATCAATGCTTTGGAGCATCTCCGTGCCTACCAAAACAAGCTTAAAAGATCATATGCTAAAAAAGTTCGTCATCGATCCTTTGAGATCGACGACCTTGTTTTAAAAGAAAACCAAAAAAATACAAATGCAACTAAGGACCTTAAAGGTAAATTTGAGCCCAACTAGCTTGGACCATACATTATTACTGCTAAATTTGAATCAGGAGCATACAAATTATCTACCTTAGATGGTAAAGAACTTAAAGAACCCATGAATATTTTGCATCTTAAACGTTACTATGTATAAATTTGGTCATTTCATCCTTGTATATATTTGTTTGTTCAAAATCACTATCTTGTATTTCTTTCAAATTTATAAATTCCAAAACACCAAAAACATTCATAATCATCAAAATCTTCAAAACTATTTGTTGCATTTATGGCACTTGTTAAATTTTTTGTTCAAAAAACAAAAATAAAACCAAAAAACAAAATAATGATAAAAATATAAAAACAACAATATGCTTGACTCTTTCGAAACCAAAACAAAATAAAGAAGAAAGAAAGAGTCAACATTCTCAAAACTTCTCAAAAGTATTTATATATATTTTCTTACAAATATTGCAGTTATATGTTTCACATTATTTTGGATAAATTAGCATTTATTTGGAATCCCTCACTTGCACACTCACAAAAATAAATATCTTGATTTTTATCTGGCATGATTACTAATCTCTCTTATATCAAAGTCCACAAAATTCAATTAAATAAAGTTTGAGCATAGAGAATTGATCTTGTTATTTACTTAAACCAAGCACATCTTTTCACAATAAAATGATTATATTTGTAATTTCCATGCTTTGCTACATAGTAGAAGTGATTTCTTGAGCGAAAAGTTTCCCCTGCTATCCTATCATGCACATGGTCTAGAATCTTTGAGAATTGGCAAAAGGACAAGCTCACCCCTACCCAGAATAAAAATCCCTTGCTCTACAGCTAATCCGAGCAAGTATCCCTAGCAAAGAAAAAGAAAAGAAAAGTTCAAGAAAAAAAAGAGAAAAGAAAAATGTTATTTTATACAACAATATTTCAAGCACTATCTCAAAAATCAAGCAAAAAAATACAAAAAGAAAAAGAAGAAAATTTCAAAAGAAAAAAGAAAGCAAAAGCAAGAAAGCAATAAAATCCCTTTCCCTACCCTTTGAAAAGAAAAGAAGGGTTGATGAGCTTGAATCCTTGGAATTCTCAATTATTCGAAAACTATGAGGTAAGCCCCATAACAGGTGGTTTGTGCCCAACCTGCTTGGCCTTGGGTAACTCCTAGCATGGTGATATGTCTGTCACATTAGCGACCTTCTTTTGTACAGACCTATGTCTGCTTATGGATTAGCTAGCTCTTGATAATCCGACCTACATAGTAGTCTAGTATGGTTATATGCATCTACATCATGGTTAATGAACACTTATTTGGTTTCTTCAAATCACTTGTATCATATTATCTTGCTCAAAACTGGTAAATGCACATAGCAATTGCACACACATTTGTATTTGAGAGATTTTGTGTATCATTATGATAAATCAAGATTGGAAATGAATTCACATATGCACATGGGATTCCTTATAAATCTAACTTTTGTCTTCAAAATACTTTGAAATATTCTTTTTGCAAACTTGTTTGGAATAATTCATTTTCTTATTTCAAGTATAGTTGTTTAGCATAAGGACAACTATATAATAGAAAATCAAAAATTTCTTTAAAAACTATACAATCAAAACATATATATATATATATATATATATAAATATATATAAAATATATAATATATATATATATAACTTTTGTCGACTTTCGCGACGATGGTATAGTTCCAAAACCAAAATTGGAATTTTATGCCTAGCGCAAGTCCTCATTTTCATATTTTATGTTTATTAAAAAATCAACCCTGCAATAAAAATATCTATTTTTCTTTGATTTTCGCGATGATGGTATAAGTCTATACCTACATATTCTATGCCTAGCGCAAACCATTGTAACAATTTTTATTCCCCATTTATTTAAAAATCATAAAAACCATATGACTTAAATCATTATGTTACACAAATTATGCTTTCAAAAAGCAAACACATTTTCATTATTTCATGTCATTATGTTAACCTTCAAATTTTGCAAAGATGGTATAATTCCTAAGGAATTATCCAAAAATTATCACACTTAGGAATTTATGCCTAGCAAAAAAAACATTATTTCATGCATACTATTTTTATGAAAATCTGAAAAACAAACCATCATCACCATCATTTTCACCATTGCACCAAAGTCTTAAGACAGTCTCTTAAGCACTCTTTTACTTTTAACAATATTTCTATATTGGGATTAGCTTGACGACCAAGTGAGCAGCGACTCCATGAAATGGTCTATAATAGCGACAATGTCCTTTGAAATTATTGTTAGAAGTCTCTTTTTATTTTTTATTACATCACATTACAAACAATCAATTTGTTACATCAGATTATTTCATTTAAAATATTACCGCATGACATCAAAATTATAAATTTTCAAAACGACATAATTTCATGAATCCTCAATCCAATTATCAAATCAATCAATCAAACATAAAAGCATCATAAACATACACATAACACAAGTCATATGATCAAAACTATATCATCTCATATATATATCAACAACATATATACATCATCAAAACTGGATCGGTATGCCATAATCTGTACCTCGGCATACTCAATCCTCTATCAAAAAATAATAAACCTACATATCAATTTGTATAGTGTAATGCAGTCCTCTAGCCTTGAGAGCCCCTCGAGATCTTAGCCTCATCTCCTCCCCGCCCTAAGGTGGACGAGGTGGCCCCATCGCAGTCTATGTAGTACTGTGAGTCCTAGTCCTCGATCGGGACAAAGTCCTAGATGACCCAATCCTGATCGGCTCTACGATGTTAGCTGGCAGGGGTAGTCTATCCTCATCTGGAACTAGCTGATAGTACAAGGTCTGGTAGAAAGTAATTTGGGCAATAGCCCATGTCAGCTCCCCAGTGCTCGCCCCTCCGCCCCGTGCCCTGAGGTGTGCAATCTCGTCTCTGAGCTATGTAGACTCAGCTCGATGGCATGCAGCCTCATCTTGTAGAGTCTACACCTATGCCTAGATGGATATTCTCCGTCTGGAGAGTAGCCATCTCGCTACTCTCTCCTGTGTCAACACCCTTGCCCTTATTGGGCGATGGTGGCCTCTCTCTCTGTGGAGAATGGGGTCTCGCCTCCCTCCTCTCCCTCTGCCATGGCCTCTCCTGTGCATGCGGCCTCTTTAGCTCTCTCCTATCATGACCCTGGGCCACCTCCATAGCCGCTTGGCACCGCCTCCCTATCCGATGCACAACTGCATGTATCGGACCCTGAGCCCTCATCATCCGAGGAGGGCGGATGCCTGCATACCAGGCATCATAGCCATCTACGACCCCTTCATCATCCCCATCCACTGGCTGAATGGGGGCATCGTCCGAGTCCTGACTCCAGAAGTGTTACATGTCTAGAGCCCCACTCACTATGGTGTTATCCCGAATAGTCTAGGAAAACTCATAATCCCTGAGATATGGGATCCCCTGCTACAGATCGAACTATCGCAAAACTCGATCATAGTGGTGGAGCTCCACCTCTCCCCTCTCCATCCGAAGCCAACACACTCGCCTAACACGAGCCAGCTCTTGTCCATCCTCGGCCCACCTTGGATGCTCCCTCCATGGCCTCCAGGTAATCTGGTCTGGGATTAGGTCATCTAGCAGTCTTCGAGACATAGGAAGGTCGATCCGCCACTGTGACCCTCTCTGGAGCCACCAGTAGAAGACTCGGGGCCTCTCCTCGTCAATCCCTGTCAGAGGAAGCCCTATCGGCCTCTGCACTGCAATGTGCTCCCAACACCAAACCTGTAGGAGCGATGTCATCACTAGACATCGATCACCCTTGTACACGACCCCATACAGGATCTTGTACAATCGACATAGTACAAAACTGCCCCAAGAGAACCTGTACCCGTGGTCTCGCATGTCGTAGATCACATCTGCCAGCATCCACGGCACCCTACATCCGCTCTGGTGGCACAGCAGAAGTCCACCAACTACTCTAGCTAGAACTCGTGTGAGTCTAGATGCCCCAGGCATCTAACACAGTGCCTCGATATTAACTCTGCCCTTCTCTAGGGTGAAGCTCGG
Organism: Wollemia nobilis; assembly: GCA_028583015.1. Taxonomy (NCBI): domain Eukaryota; kingdom Viridiplantae; phylum Streptophyta; class Pinopsida; order Araucariales; family Araucariaceae; genus Wollemia; species Wollemia nobilis. The sequence goes on from JAQPPZ010003333.1 coordinate 473,920, forward strand.
GTCACCACATAATCGTCCCATAGCATGGCCCTGATTGGCCGTAGGAGTGATCAATCGTCCTTGTATGGGGATTCTTAGAATCCTCCATACATCCTCCAAAGTGGGAGTCATCTCCCCTGTAGGTAGCCGAAAACATGAAGAACCCGGATACCATCTCTCTGCTAGGGCTATTAGTAGCCCCATATCTGTAGACACTTGTGGCATCTCTGCCACATGCTGTAAGCCGGCCTGTGCTAGCTGATCCTGCTCTGCCTATGTAAGAGCGGCCAAGTCATCTCTCAAACCTCCATACTTCCATTCCCTACTCTTTAGCAAACCTCTCTACAACATAAACAACAAAACAACAAACAATCATTAATAAACAATTCAAGTAATTAATAAGGCAAGTAAAATAAGTTCAATTTTATGCAATTGATGATATCGCCCACTATTGGACGATATCGTCCCCAATTTGAGCAGAATCGTCTTCGATTTTGCAAGTCAAAATCGTCCCTAATTTGATGAAATCGTCCCCCTTTCGTCAATTTCGCCCTTGGACGAAATTGGCGAAATTGAGACGATTTCGTCGAAATCAGGACGATTTCATCCCGACGACGTCGACGGCCCAAAAATGGCCGCGATGCTCAAAATTCATCTAAAATTTACCTAAAAAGCATGTAAAATCAAATTAAAGCATTCTAAACTAAGTTTAGACTCTTACCCGTAGACCGCGTCGGACCTTTGTTGATCTGTGCATCGTCTCCACCATTTTTGCTTCCAGAGCTCTAAAACCAGTAAAAATGAATTAGGGTTTTACCCTATTTTTCTTAATTTTATTCAAAAATAATTTTTGCTTTTCCGCGTTTTTACCTCAAACGTTCGATTTGGGTAAAAACACGGAGGGGGCACCATAGTAAGCTATCGTATGATTCGACCAAGAATCATCGCCTAAAAATGGGAATAATTTTTTGCTTTCTCGTAGATCGAGAAGAACTCATCTTTAACGCATTTTCTTCAGAAAATTCGCTAAAGAGGGGGCAAAATGTAGCACCCTAAAATTGGCATAGTGAAATTGTAATAATTACATTCACCTTAATAAATAATTTAAATTCAAAATTTTAACCTCCCAAACCGCCTGTTAACCGCCGGGTAATCTTTTTCCCCCTTTTTCGTGCCATTTTTAGAGGTTGTTTTGACCGTTTGACGATATCGTCGTCGATCAGACGATATCGTCGCCGATCAGACGATATCGTCGCTGATCAGACGATATTGCCCCAAATCTGACGATTTCGTCTAGGCTAGGATGTCCAGACGATCTTGTCCCTAAACTGATTTTGCACAATTAGCTTTTGTTCCAACGGGTCTCTAATCCGGGCAGAAGCGTGTCTACGCCGTTAGGGACCCTCCCCCATTGGAGATCTCCCAAATAGGGATGATCTCCAACCTCCTAACTACTCCCCTAAGCCTATTTAATCCTTAGGACCTTCCCTTTCCAACCCCTGGCTGAATTTCTCTGTAACTTGATTTTGTGTGCATTAGAATACCTAGAGCATCATTTTGCATTTGTTATTTTGAAGTTTTCTTGTAGGGACCTCATTGATTTTTAGCCGGAGCAAGCTCAGATCGTCTCAGACGATCTCATTCAAATCTCGGACGATCCTGTCACAATTCGAGACGATTTCATTACTTCCAGATGATTTTGACTGCAATCTGCATTGGGGGCAATCAGTGCCCAGAGTTTGTGCTTTCTCTTATACCTTTTGCTGTTTTAGTCTGCATTTAAGTTAGTTTTTTCCTTATTTCTTACTATTTTGCATTTGGAGTTCACCCATTTAGTTTAGATTGCATGATAAGATCATAATTTCTCATTAGAATATCATAATTTGTTTGAATTTCTATTCATAACTATTGTTTAGTATTCATATTGTGATTTTGTGTTGTTTCCATCTGTTAGCACAGTGGCATTCTTTGTATTTTGCATCTATTTTTCTGTTTGCAGGTCTCTGACAAATTCGTCTGATCTCAGACGATCTTGTCTGATCTCAGACGATCTTGTCAAATAAGAGGCGATCTTGACTGCTTCAAACATCAAAATCTCCACCAGACATCCGGATCAGGTATTCTTCGTTTATATTATGTAATTTTCTGTCTTTAAATCTATTTTTTGTACTCATTAAATCTACACTTTTGTATAGATTAATTTAGATTCATTTGGCCAAACCTACGATATGAATGCTTAAGGCTAAAAACGAACACATAAAAACACATTCCAAACCTAGGCATGGAAATTGTCATTAAATGTTTCCTGGTGAACCCACCATCCATCGAAAAATCACCAATATACACCTCCCTTGAGAGGCGGGATCTTTGCAAGTCCTCTCAGTCTGAGGTACCATGACATCCTTTTCCCATCCTCCTTTCGGGCACGGATCCTATAGCCTGAAGGTAAGGATGCGAAAAATTTGGAGCGATACAGGTTCTCTTGATGCAATGAAATTATTTAGTAAAATAACTCTACCAAAAGGACCATCAATATGGAAATTCATATCATAGAGTTTACAATTGATAAATAAACATATTAGATGGTCAATAAATTAGGTGAATTATGCAAATTTTTTGTCTAATGCTTGGTTGAAGCCTTATCCTATCATATATGACTCAAAATGGAAACCATTGGCTCAAGCATGCCTAACATGTAAAGGTCCAAAGGCCAAAGATTATATTATTATGAGAAGAAAATTCTAGATCATTGATTTCATTTAGTGACCTAGTTGAAGGAGAGAAACTCAAAAAAATTGCAAATGAACTTCAAAATATGCTTCTAGAGTTTTATTTGCCAATTTTTACAAGAAAAGATGAGTTGGTTTGGAACTTATCAAAGGATGGTGGATACTCAATAAATTTGGGATATGAGGATTTAGAAAAATCAAAATTTCCTTCTCCTAAATATTTTCCTTGGAAGAATGTTTGGTCATTAGAGGCTCTCCCTAAGGCCTCAATATTTCTTTGGTTAGTATTTCAAAGTAAGATTCTTTTAGGAGAGAGTCTACAAAGAAGAGGATATTATGGACCATTTAGATGTGCCTTGTATGAGAAGGATTTAGACACTTCAGACCATTTACTTCTTCATTATCTGTTTGCTGACACCATTTGGGGTTACTTTTTAAAAAATGAAATTATATTGGGTATCTCCATCAACATTGAAAGAGTTGATAAAATATTGGATAAATTATTTTAAAACTAAAGCATTATGTATTCTTTGGAGGATTGGCCCTACCATTATTTGTTGGAATTTATGGTTTGAAAGATATAATATATTTTTTAAAAATAAATATCAAAATCATGCCCAAGTTTGGAAAGGTATTAGTGCCTCTCTTGCAGAGTGTCTATAAATATGGTGCTCATCATGGGAAGTCTCAATTGTAGAAAAAAAAGTGCTAATAACTTGGCTATAAGATTTGAACATACATGGAAGAGTCATTGGCGACAATGAAATTAAAACAAAGGATTGATTTCAATCTATGGTAAAATGGAAATTTCAAGAAATTGTGTTTATCAAAATTATTTTTGATGATGATTCTAAAGGAAATCCAGGAAAATCTGGTGGAGATGGTATTTTTAGAAAAAATGAAGGCAAAATTCTCCTCACTTATTCAGAATCATATGGAACTTCAACTAACAACTATGCATAGGCTAGGAAACTTCCTACTGAGATTAAAATTATAGCAGAAAAAGGATAGAAATATATTTCAATTGAGGGGGACTCACAAATTATCAATAATGCTATTAACAAAAATGGATGTGTAGACTGGATAAAAAATAATATTATTGTTGATTTTCATCATCTATTACTAGAGGTAATCTCCTGGAAATGTGAGCATATTTATAGAGAAGGAAATTGAGTAGCAGATAAATTAGTGAATTATGGTGTTGATCTACATCCTCGTGAAATTCAAATTTTAGAAGACAACTGGCCAAGTGAGATTTTATGTCTTAATCAAAATGATATCAAGGAGTTGATTGTGGAAACATAGAACTTTGAGGAAGTTGAATAATATATTTAAGATAAAAAAGAAAATAAAAAATGTGATAAAAATGTTTGCTACAACAAATGTAATATTTTGGTATTTTGATGGGAGTGGCCCCAATAGAAGCCACATATAACCTATTAAAAAAAACATATATATATATATATATATATATATATATATATATATATATATATATATATATATATAGTAATATTTAAACTTAAGTTTCCTTTTAAAATAAAAAGTAAGATTTAAACTTAAGTTTCCTCTTAAAATATACCTAATACCATTTAATGAGCATTCTTATCAAAAATCTATATTATTATTATTATTAGTATATAAGGGAATTGGTTACATCCACAATTCTTTTCTACTACCAATAAGGGTTCAAATCTTGGGGCTACACCCTATGAACTCCTGTTTGTTTCATTTTTGTTGACCCGACATGATATGAAGACCATCAAGCTACCATTAGGTTCATAGCGTTGTCATCGGTTTGGTGCGCACTCAAAGGATTCAGATCTGACTTCTTCCTTTGCTAAATGGCACCCCTAAGGTTTGAACCTAGGTATCTTCTTGGTAAGTGTCCAACCACATTAGCACTTACCAATCCACTAGTTAATACTATTTGATTAGTTCAAAATATTTATTTGTGATTCACCCGCTTAATGCCAACTTCTTGCATACAAGTTTCATGTACAATATAACTTATTAATTAAATTTAATAATCTCCCATTTGCTATTTATTTAGTAAAATTTGAAGTTTATGCTAATGATATATATACATATGTTGATAAAATTAATTTAAATCTTCACTTCCAAAAAAGTTTCCTTTGCTGAGACACCCTTAAGAGAGGAACATCCTCTTTCTCATCTCTTTCAGGTCTCAAAATCGGGACCCTTAATCTCGATAGGAGAGAACTGGACGTTCCCTCAAATGTTATGGCTTTTATTGATTCCCAAAATTCCCTTTCCTTGGTTGGAAAGTTTGTAGGCTCTTGTATAGAAATGGAATCCATCCATTTATGGGCCCTTAGCAAGTGGCAAACGATTGGGAACATGGATCTTGTTGCCCTTACCAAGGGTTTTTTCCTTATCAAATTACATAAACCCAGTGACACCAACCATATTCTAACTGGTGGGCCCTAGTTTTTTGGTCGATGTAGACTTTTCCTCAGATGGTGGGATTCATACTTCAACCCTAAAACCCAAAGAATCAATGTGGCTTCCATTTGGGTAAGACTTCCAGATCTTCCAATTTAGTTTTGGGAAGTAGGCATCCTATGAAGTATTGCTCAATCTATTGGGGACCTTATCACCCTAAACCCGACTTCCAAAGCCCAATCCAGAATACCCTATGCTTTTTTCTATGTAAGTGCCAACCTAGACTCAAAGCTTCCAACTTGCATCGACTTGGTCTCTAGTTTCTACTGCTAAAGGCAAGAATTCAAGTACAAAAATAAACTCGCCTTCTATGTTGAATGTCAGAACCAAAGGAACCTAAGGACTCAGTACCCTTCTCTCAAGAGGGTCCCTATCCTCACCCAGAAAAAGTTAAAAGTAATGGAGCCTCAGTGGGCAGACTAGTTCTAGGAAGTTCATCTCAAAATGTTGCGGAGAAGGACTTGCCACTCACACAAAAAACTCCCAATCTAGAAACAACTTTCTCTAGTGAGACGATCATGTTCCCCCTAGAGTCAGTTTCTACTTCAAGTAAGGTAAGCTCTCCCTTCGTAAGTCCCAACTTGGTCACTGTCTTATCTATTTTTTTGAATGTTTAGGATGACCCTTTGGACCCCACCCTTATCAACATTCCCCAAGGTGGTCTAGTTGGTTCTCTTGTTCTTGAATAGATTGAACCTTCAACCCATAAAACCATCATATTTTGAAAGGAAAATATTATTATCCATCCTTATCCTCTTCCTAGTCCTGAGAATTCTATATCTCATTCCAGATTTGGGTCCTCTTGCCCCTCAATCCCTCCTTACCTGGGTTCAGTCCCCTCACCATCTAAATTATTCCAATCTTCGATCCGTGGTGAGTCTTATAGTCCTCCTTTGTCTAGGCTTATCCACTCCCCTATTCATGGTAAGTCTTTCAGTCAATTGTTCTCCAATTCTAAAAGTCCTTCAAAATTGTTTTCTATCGATGTGGGTTTGGAAAAGAAGAAAGGAAGACCAACACTCCAATATAGAAGAAAGAAGATCTTAAATTAGAAATGTGAATTGTTGTAGAGGGCATGGAATTTTTCATAGATGGTCCATAGCTAAAGTATAAGCCAACAACAACTAACACAACATGAGAAAAAAAAATAAGAATTTTTAAAGAGACTAACATTAAAGAATAATTTAAATTAATGGTATTAGTTTAACCGATTAGATTTCTCAACATTTAAGAAAGAGATCAAGGTTCAAATATTGCTAAGTGATACATGGATGTTTTATCGTAATATCATTATGTGGTGATGATGTAATATAGATGGAACCCATTTTAATCTCATATAATCAATTAAAAAACATTAAATAATAATTTAAATGAAATGATATTAATTAGGTTTAAGAGATAGATATTAAAATAATTTATTTTGTTTAAATGAATAATATGAATTAAAATTTATTACTCTCAACCACATTTTTATTGAGTGTACTTTAGCCTCTGAGATTTGGAGGAGAATGACCATTTTACTTGGCTTACAGTGGTCCAATTTTTTTACTTTTGAACAATTTTGGAGAAATTGCCCTAATCAAGAGGGTGTTGATCATTTTATTAGGCAATTAGTTTGGATGGGTTCTACCATTCTTCTTTGGAATATATGGAATGCAACAAACGACCAAATTTTTAATAAAGAAAGGAAGGATATTCACTATATCTAGAAAAAGAACATTGCCAACTTAGTTGAATCAGTCCATTAGCTCCTTAATCACCCCTAAAACTCCCACCAAATATGGGATAAAGTGATGCAAATATTGAAGATTAACTCTTCTAAGATAAACCAAATTAAATGGAATCTGAGTAATTGCAAGATGGATAGAACAAATAATTGGCAACCTCATCCTAAGGATTTTGGAAAATTTAATATTGATGGAGTCTCTAGAGGAAACCTTGGAAAATCTAGTGCGGGAGATATTGGTAGACTTTCAAATGGCTCCCTAGTTTTTACTTTTGCTGAGAATTTGGGTATTCTATCCAATAACCTTGCTAAGGATTATGGTATCCTTAGAGGCCTTCAAGAGGTTACTAAGGTTGGATGGGAAAAGGTACTAGTTGAGTTTTACTCTCAACATGATTAATCTTTTGAAGACTCCTTCTAAGAATCATAAGGTTGATTGGAGAATACATTGAATTATTGAGAAGATTCAATTAATTTAGATGAGATTTTTGATATTTGATTACAATCATGTGATCAAAGATCAAAACAAGAGTGTTGATGTTTTAGCTAATTGGTCTTTGGACAAATGTGATCTTACTTTCTACGACCACCCTCCTAGATGGTGGGCTTCACAAATAAGAGAAACTCTTATTTCTATCATTTCTTTGGATGGCTCCAGTTCTGAAGGTACCTAGTTTCTTCTTGCTTTATTGTTGCTTCTCTTTAGTTTGATCAGGGTATTTTAGTTCCCTAGCTCAAACTAATATTTATTTTGTTTCCTTTGTTGATTCTTGCCTTAATAGTCTTTTGGTCTAGAAAGGTCATTGTTGTGTTCTATTTTTTTCTTTTTTCTTTTCTATTTATGTGTGTGCTTTTTTTGTGTTGTTTTTTTTGTTCTTGTATTTTTGTTGTTTTGTGTTTTTTGTTGTTGTTCTTGTGTTTTTGATGTTATTTTGCTTGTGTTTTTGTATGTTTGTGTTAATTTGTATTTTAATTTTTTGGTGTGTGAGTGTTTTCTATGTATTTATTTTTCTCTATTGTCTGTTGTTGGTTTTTTTATTTTATTTTATTTTTTATATAATTTTTTAGATTTTGGTTGTTTTTTTTTCATGTTTTGTTGGTTGTGTCTTTGTAGCATCCTATTTTTTTTGTTATGTTTGTGTTTTGTTATGTTGTTCTTGTGTTTTTTTGTGGTTCATGTTGTGTTTTTTTAATCTTATTTTGTGTGTGTTTGGTTGTGCTTTATATTTTTGACACACTCAAGGAGCATATTTTTTTATTTTTAAATATTTTTGTGTGTTTGTGTTTGTGTGTTCTTGTTTTTCATTGTTTCAGGTTTGCTTCTTGAGTATGTCAAATGTGGTAGGCCAGGTGCGAGCCTTGGGAAATTTTGGCAGAAAAGATACTCCTACCTCCTTGGGTCTTACCTAAAAGTGGCATCCCTTCTGGGATGTTTTCTACAAAAAAAAATGAATTATAATTTATTTTTAAAAAATTATATATTTTTCTTCATAAAATATTATAGATACTTAAATATTTGATCTTTTAATAATGATTATTTTTTACTCATCATTCTACTAAGATTTTTTTATTCTTTTTGTTTTTTCAAAGATAAAAAAAAAGCAAACAATAAGTTAAATCACATTATAGGTATAAAATTGACACATTTCATCCTCACCTTCAACTATCAATCAAATTCAATTAAATTCGACCTTGGGTTTATATTCTCTAACCATTGGAACTAGTATATTTCTTCATGTTCTAGGCTAAATTATATAATTGTAAGTTTTTGATTGTGGGGAGTGGCATGAAGAGAAAAATATTGTTCAACCTGACATGACCAACTAGCTGGATCATTATCATCAAATTTTGAAAAGACTAACTTGGACAATCTCTAATTTGTATTTAGAAGTGACATATTTTATGCTCCTCCATTGAAAATAACACCTTTCCTTGATGAATATCCTACCAAAGCATCATATTTTGCATTTAGGATTGTGAAATGAATTTTGATATCATCAATTTTATGCAATTTTTCTAATTTGAATAATGCTTGGAGGATTACTAACTAAGAAACTTCAATTTATTCCACCTATTTTCTCAACTGCTCTAGCTCAAGTAGTTATAATACTACTGGCTATTTTAGTCACTTTGGATTATTAAAAAAGGTTTAAGGGAGACATATGTCAAAATGATCACCTCAAAGAGAGGTTCGAATTGGACTATACCATAAAAATGTTTTTTTTTTTTTTAACTTTTGTTTTGGCTTTCTAGTATACTAATTACAACTAACTACTCTTACTATTACATTGAATGTTCTTTGCATTGGTAGATTGAATATTCTTTGCACTATCAAACTAGATATTCTTAGCACTATCAAACTAAAAATTCATTAAATTGGATATTCTTTATGATATTAGACTGGATAATTGTTATATAGGCTTAAAGTGTTTTGGTTGCCTCCAATTGAGCTCCTAGTGCATTTCAATGTATTTTTTTAGAAAATATTGACTGTGACAATAGTAGTCTTTTCCACAATATGCTTAGAATTGGTTTTTCTTTTGAATGAGAAAGAATTGAAATAATGTTTTAATAGGGATAATTTAAGTTAGGTTGCATCTAATTTCATGGATTCTCTAATATATGATCTCATTTGTGATTAGTGGCTAGCCTAATATTTCAAATCTATAACTATAGAGGGTTCCATTGCAGTCATAGATGCACAATTCATTTTTGCGGTTACTATGAGAGTAACTTCATAGGGCTAACTACTTATTGATGCATCAAAATTTCATATGGTTAAATATTTTCTAGGTCTATTTCATTTTAGTTTAACCTAAGATTGTATTCTAATATACCTTATGATACATGGAAGTATATATTCATGGCACATTCTATCCATGGATTAGATGTTAGTGTGTTTTTACCACACTTAATTTACACATTATTTTATGAACAAATGTGCTCAACAAAAAATGATAGATCTACATGATTTGAAAGCCCTTAGAATAGATTTTTTATCCTACTCCATCAAAATAAAATTGTGTTTTTTGAAAATATACTGTAAAGAAAATGAAGAATAGAAAATGGATAGAAGGATAAGAATTACTACTCCTGCTATATTACACAACCTTGAAAAGAGCTCTAATACCACTTATTAGGAACCTTCATATAAAAATAAGCATAACTAAAATAGAAATACAAGAATTAATACAAATGATCATGAATTGAAAGCAACTAAATGATCATGAAAATGAAAGTAACAAAACTGCTCATAAAAAATAACTAAATGAAAAAGCAAAAAACTTATTAGTAATGTGAAATAGATATTGCATGTGTCTACAAGGGGTAATATCCTTAGAAGCAGGGCTATGATACAAAAATGATAAAATATAAGATGCATTCTACTCCAAACACATGTCCTTATATATACACTTATTTACCCTAATCCTAATTATTAAGGGTCAAACCACATGAAAGAGGGAACCTGACCACTAATTCCTACTTTCAATAAAAGTAAAGGTTACATCATAATGGGCCCATGCACACTAGGTTCCTGTAGTGCAAACATAACACTAATATTAACACTAACACTAGACAAGTACATATTAATAGTTGTGATAGGATACAATCCTAACAAAGAGGGGAAAGGACAACTCTATAAGAAGACCAATGCAGTGCATGCCTACAATTTTGAAAAGTATATCTAGATGACTATACTTGTCTAGTATGGTGCATATTGCATTTGCTTTTCTCTCAATATGGGAGTGTTGTCTCACAAAATCAAACCATGATAACCTTAGACAAATAAGTAATGGAAATTGAGATGCTCCAAAGATATATCTATTTGAACCTCCTTGTGGTATATCTTTTCATGATAAATCTTACAATGTCCAACATAGTGTGACACAAATGGGAGAATAAATTTGGCATCAAATAAAAATTCTAACAACCACCATAATCTACCAATGTGATAAGAGTAAGGGGGAAGTGGGAGGTCTCCTGCTCTGGATGGGAGGACCCTATTCTAAATTCTCTACTCCCCCCTCCTATCCTATGGAATCCTAGCTGGGATGAACCTTCTGTGTTACCCCTACTGCACTTTCAGGACCTCTATGGGATCATATTGGGGCCTTCCAAGATGTGTTTTACCATTTTTATGAGATTGCAGGTGCTTGGCTGGATTATTTCAAAGTTTCTTTCCATGGTGGTCTTAAGTGGTGGTTGGCTTTCAGATAGCTTGAATCGAGAGTAGAAGTTGCAAAGACTATCCTAATGGACCTTTCTGGTCTTTAAAGGGGCTTGTGGATTATTTTTATCTGCTGAAAGGTTTTCTTTACTTCTCTATTGGATTTGGCATCTAAAATAGTGCTCCTACTTTTATGTTTGCTAGTGTTGTTGTAGCCTAGTGTTTGCTCTCTGCACTTTTCTTGGTCTTGATAAGGGCCATGGTTTTTTCATTTGTAGTAGATTAGATTTTGGTTATTGTTGGTGTGGGCCTTTAGAAGTGGTTTGGGATCTTCTTATATCTAGATCTAGGACCAGATTCAAAAGATCCTCTTTGTCTATCCTAGGGTTTTCGTGGTTCCTTTCCTTGCTACTTATTTTTGGCCTCTGGTGGTAGGCTCTAGGTTTTTGATTAGTAGTGGGTGAAGGTGTTCATGGATCTCCTCTTGGATAAATAGCTAGTGGGACTGGTTGGCGTTCTTGCTTTCTTGATTATCTGATGGATTTCCTCTTTGTAGTTTTCTTGGTCTAGAGGGAGGTCTTGTGTGTGCATGCTTACTGTAGAGGATGATCTACTGATGAAACTCCCTATGTGAGATGATCCCTTCCAGCCATGAAGTGCTATGGAGGATTGAATTTTATAGGTTTTATCACTTATTTTGTGATCTTTGTATCCATTGTAGTGAGACCTCATTGCCTGAAGGTATCTCACCTTGCAGTTGTTTCATTTTATAGGCTATCACTATTATGTGTCTTTAGTGCAGTTTTCTAGCCAAGTTTTCTTAGGCCTTCTAGGTCAGGATTCTTTTTACTATAGTTTCTTGTTCATATTTACCTGATGATGTAATCAATAACAATTCTCTTTCCAATGAGATTTTTCTATTCATTTCTACATTTCTTGGGCTTCCATTAGATGTGTTTTTTATTTTTGGGTAGTTTCGACCTCCTGTTTCTCCTAAGTGGGAAACAACTTTCAAGTTTTTTTCTTGCTAGGTAAGATTCATCATTCAATTTTTTGCTAGTTGTACTTTCTATTTTGGGCCCTTAGGTGGGATTTGCATTTATTTTTTTGTTGTTGGTTTTAGCTCTTTCGTACCCATTCTGGGTGGGATTCCTCTATTGAATCTTTGTCTCAGACTCCCATAAATCATATTTTTCAAAATTTACTAGATGCACTACTATCCTAGGCCCTCTTGGGTGGGATTTTACATTTACAATTTTGGCTATTTGTTTTAGTTCTCCTATACCCATTCTAGGTGATATTCATTTGTTGAATATTTGTCCTAGACTCTAACAAGCCTAGTTTTTTGTGTTTTGTGCTTTGCACTATGTAGGGTGATATTGTTTTTAATTTTAAATATTTTAAAGATGGTCCTTCTAGGAATATCTCCTGCATTATTTTTCTTTTTGTGGAGATCATCTCCTTGTAGATATCTTATCCTTAACTCATTTGTAAAAGGTTTTGGGACCCTTTCAAAACCCCCTTTACAACCAATCAAAAAACCAATATGATAAGAATAAATCAAAGAGATTCAATAAATACATTTTTTTAAATATTTGTGCAATCCATTACCATCTGGAAGGTGCACATGAACACATACTATCAATTTCTTAACTTAGATCATTAAATTAATAATAAATAAGATGTCACCATTATTTTGTGTATGGGATCTATACCATCAACAAAGAGAACATTAACCTCTACCTTGATTGCATTAGAAATCTTGTTAACAACTACACCAACTTTGAGGACTTCTTCATCTTCAATGATATTGGGGATGACACTAGATTCAGCCTTGGCTCTCTTGGTACCACCAAGTATAATTGAGACAAAGGCCAAAAATACCTCCTATGAAGACTATCATTGTCATATAGCATAAGAAAAAATAAAATATTTTGTATCCTACTATGAGCTTTATCTTTATATCTCACTCAAAATGTATGATTCCACGTTTGAGTCTATGACCTCAATTCCCTTTGACAACAATAAGACATTTAGGATGGAACTAACCCTTCACAATACTAGCTCTAGTGCCAATGATATAGAAATATATCTTATTGGGTTTCTATGATTGATAAGGCCTTTAACATGGTTTAGATATCCCAATTTAGGGACTAACAAAATAATAAAATAAGAGCATGTGGTTTACATAGTTACAATAGAGCATTGCAAATAGAAGTAAAAACAAGTTAGCACACATTATTCCTAATTAATAAAGAATACAATCTTAATCATTATTATTTTATGTTTCATGAAAATTGATTTCTAAAAAAATACAACCAAACCTCTATTTTGGAGGATGAAAAATAAAGTTTTTTTCTTTAATTGTATTTTATATGAACCAAAGGCCTTCCTTTGGCCCCTAAATAAATACCACTTAAGTTTAATTCAATCACACATTATAGTTAGTAGTAAGTTTTTCTAAAATATTTCACTTTAATTATCTTGATATGAACCCAGATGGAACGGTGTTGGGTTATTATAGATATAATCTACCTTAAATGTATAGAAGTCTAAAAATTTACCACTAAATATAAATAAACACACTCTTGTTGCATAGAAAAAATCTTTTTATATTGAATATGCATTCTATTAAAATGTATAAAATATAATAAAATGGTCTGATCTCAACTAATCAAATTCCTCAACCTTCAAGGAGGAGACATAGGTTAAAATCTTGCCATGTAATACATGCAAAACTGTTAAGTTGTAATATCCCTATGTGGTTATGATGTAATATAAGTGGGATCTTTTCAATCCCATATAACATATCTATCTACACATAAAGTAAATACAAAACTTGAAGAAAACCACTAAAACATACACTACAATCACTATAAAAACTACTTAAAGAATTTACCAATTACATTTAAAAATTGAATCATGGTTTGGATGTTGTCAATATTCCATTCATATTAATCACATATACCAATTTTACCTTTATAAAAACCATCTACTAATTATAGTTTTTTTTTTTCTTAACATGGTGGAATTGGTAGCCGCCACGAATTCGGGCAGGCTATCCAGATTTTTTGGCCATCACAATATTCTATGCTCTCCACCCTGAAATCCACCACACAGATCTTCGCACAATCCACCCCTATAACCGCCATGCCACAATCATTTTAAACCTTTTATGCCGCTGAAAGTACCAGGAAAGGGACAAGCATTCAGTCCGGTAAGGCCTAAGATTTGAACCTTGGACCTCCGCCCCCTTATAGGGTTTGGATGAACCAATTGGTCTACACGTCGGACCTATCTACTAATTATAGTTGCAAGTAAAATTCTCCTTAATTATCATGTTCATAGCTTCCACAATCTCATAGTAAATTTTATCTATTCTCCCCATGTACAAAGCAAGAGATAATACTTATGTTTGTGTCTTGGTTCTATTTCTTGAGTTCCTTCAATTTATTAGCCAAAGCAATTACTTAAAGCAAATATATGAACAAAAGAGTAAAAAACAAGAGCACAACCATCTATAAGATAAACTTCCAAAGAATAAAACCAAATATAAAAATACTTGTTGTCACAATAGATAATCTTAGAGTTAAATAATTCAAAAAAATTCCAACCCACCCCAATGACATCCACAAAACTAAAATTTGAAAAAAAATTACAAAACCAAAAACATCCTCCAAAGGGTCCCAACAAGAAACCAAAATATATTATCTAACTATTACCTGTGTCTTGAAAAATTACAGGACCTTGAACATTCCATAAACCTAACCTCATAATTAAACTTCTTATCAAAATCAACATCATTTACAAGGCCTAAATTCACCCTATCTCAGGTTTTATTAGATCCACCCTTAAAAAAGGAAGGGCCTATCTTCTTCCTTTGAATAGTCTACCAATCCATAGAGGTAGTTTCTTGAGTGGAATCTTCTTTATTAGAAGGAAAATTTTGTGACACCTACCCATTAGAGCTTTTAAAATTTCATAGAAAAAGATTGTTGCAAACCTTTTTAAGCATATTTTAAGAAGACTTACTATTGTGCTTTTAAAATTTCATAGAAAAAGATTGTTGCAAATCTTTTTAAACATATTTTAAGAAAAGTTACTATTGTGATACTTTTAGTGCATTTTAAGAAAGAAGAGTTATTATTATGATATGAACTTGGTGTCATTTTTTTCAAGGATAAATTATGGTTATTGTATAAATTTTAATATTTATGTTATTTATACTGAAGTTTTTTAATGTGGGGAGATCTTCGGTGGCCCAAGGTTGATATCACTATCATCAAGCTAGTGCACACTCAATGGACTCAAGTCATACTACTACCTTTACCCAAATTGAGCATGCCCTCGAGGTTTGAACCTAGTTCTCCTCTTAACAAGAGCCTAACATCTTACCAATCCACCTAGCCCTCGAGGATTAAACCTTTAAATTTTTATTTTAGTATTATTATATTATTTTAAAAATAAGTTTGATTAGGGATAGTTTAAAACTCCATATTTAATAATGTTTATTTTAATATTTTAATAAGTTGAAAATTTGAGGGCATATTGGGCCACCCTTTTGGTGAATTGAATTTGGATCTTCATTAGGATAGCCTAATGCCTTTTGATATTATGGTGTTCCTAATGGCACTCCATATTTAATAATGTTAAGAACTTTTTTTAATTAATTATTCTGCATTATATATATATTTTAATTTGGGTAGTGTGATAAATCCCTACAATCGATGCATAGGGCTAAGCAATCTCCTCCCAACCATGACTTCTCGCAAAGTCAAGATCTACACTTATCAATAAGAAATTTAACACACACCCATCACACACCCACCCTCTTCCACACTCGTCCACGTCGCATTATATTACAACCACATAATATTATTTTAATAGTTTAATAATTATTATTAGTATTATAACAATTTAAAAGTTATATATATATTGTTTCTTAATATTTAAACATGAGTTTTTTTAAAAAGTAAGGAATATAGACATTCTTTAAAAATTAAAAAAAACAACCATTTTTAAATTAAAATATAACTTATTAATTAAATTTAATAATGGTCCATTTGCTTTTTAGTTACCATCATTTGAAGTTTATACTCATGATAAATGATATATACATACCTTGACCACATTAAATGATATATAATACCTTGACATAATTAAATGATATATAATACGTTGACATAATTAGTTGACCTTCCACATTTCATATCTTAAATTAGAAATGAGAATTGTTGTAGAGAGTGTGGATTTTTTTCTAGATGGTCCGCAATTGGGAATATAAACCAACAACAACCAACATATGAGAAGAAAGAAGCAAAAATTGAGGATCTTCAAATACACTAGCATTAAAGAATAATTTAAATAAAATTAATTTGAATTAGGTTTAATATATTTAAATAATTTATGTATTAGATGAATAATATATGATGTATTGTTTAAATAGATAAACATTTTAAAAAAAAAAATTCTTTATGGAATTATAATTTTTTTTTATAAAATATTATAGATGTATATATTTTAAAATTATTATATTAATTAAAATATAATTATTTTATAAGTAACAAAAAAATGTTTATACATATTTTAAGATAGTTAATAATTGTTTATAAAAAATAGAGGCCAAAAGTATTTTAAATTAGTAACTGATTTTATAATATCTATCAAGACTATGGAGGCTCATCTTTGGTAAATTGTTCCTAGTTATCATATCCTACCTACAATGTGTGTTTTAACTTGATGTAGAAGATAAATCATCTTGGTGGTTAGACCTACCATAATTAGTTGTAAGGTTTATGGATTTGACTGAAGAAATAACCACTACAAGAAAACAATGCAAAAAGCATTTCTCCAATGTAGAGAGTATTCCTCTAGAACACAATCAATTTTTACAAATGGGTCATTAAATATACATCGAAAACAAAGTCCAAATATGCCTTAGACCACTAACTATTTTTAATAAATCTATCAAGATTGCAAAGGCTTATCTTTGGTAGATTACTCCTAGTCATCATGTCCCATTTGCACCATGTGTTTCAGCTTGACGCAAAGGAAAAATCATATCAATGGGTAAACCTACCACATTAAATGGTTAGAGAGATGGCTAGTGCAAGAAAAATGAGCGAGGAGCATTCTCCCCTATTCAATCAAATCTTGCAAATGGGCCAACTTTACTGCTACTTTTTTGGCATGTACTAAAGTCTACTACAACACAAAATAAATCACATTGATCCTATCAACAACACTATAGAATAGAACACTAAAGGCATGAGAGAACAAGGAATTATTTTTGACTTTTCATAAAGAAAAAAATATATCAATTTTGAAGAGGTGCCAAACTTGTAGAAACATTAAAGTAAGGAGAAGAGGGTATCCAAGGAGAATTTGTTGTCATGTGAACCATTGTGGGAGAATAGGCTAGAAAAGAGATGTGTCTTGGGCCTATGACATATCCAAAATAGGTGAAGAAAATCTTAAGGTTCATGATAAAATGAACATAGTGGGTTGGGAACCCCAATGTAGATAAGTTGTTTACTAAGCAAGAGGTCTTGGTGAATTAAACTTCATGCAAAGACAACTTGTTTGGTTTAAGATAAACAAACCAAGTTGTGAAAGCAAGAGATCCAAATATACCTAGGTGAAGAATGAGCATTTAGTTTTTCAACCATGGGTAAGTATGGTGATAGTCATTTGTAACCCAATCTAGCCTTATAATTAAGTTGTTGGAAGTTAAAATGGTAAAATGGTAAAAATTTGTTTTACAACTGTAAGCTTTGGACCTTACCCTTTTACCTCCTTGGACGACAACCGAGTCAGCAGGATTGGACGGCATGGACGGCAGGAAGAGTTTGACTCCAAATTCCTTTTTTCCTTTCCTCCCTATTTTCCTTCCTCCCTAATATTTCTCCTAAGCTTTCTAAGTATTGGTTATTAGTTTATGTATTTAAGCAATGTATTTTCGAACCTTTCAAGGCGAATGAATATCAGAGATTATATTTTGAGCTCCTAAATTTTTGGTTCTATATCTGGTATCAGAGCGGAGGGTGTCTAGGGCTTCAAGGCAAGCTAGGCACGGATCCCGAGGAGGCCCTCAAGCGAGGCACGGATCTCGAGGAGGTCGAGAGGGCCCGTAGAGCGCGAACCGAGGCGAGGTCGAGAGGAGGCCCGCAGAGAGCATGCGGTTCGAGGTTGACCAGCTGACCAGAGAACACTAGGCACGATTCCCCAGGCGACTGATAGGTGACTTGGCGGAACGCAAACCAGAGGCGGACACATGGTGAGCAGACAGCGAGGCAGACACGTGGACACACGGACCAGAGGAGAGCTGACTAGACGTAAGGTGATGTGGCAGACAAAGGAGCAACTAGGGTGATGTGGCATGAGGATATTGGCTAAGGAAGTCGAAAAAGGGTGGTCATCGATTGCCCGAAGGCAATCGATAAGCTTTGTGCATATTTTTGATTATATAGTGCTATTTCCCCTTCGCACAATGAATGTGGGATAAAAGCACAAGTTTTTTTTGTTGTTTTATGCAGGCCACGATGAAACAAAGGAGGCAAGCCTCCCTTGCATCCTCGTCGGGCCACGCAGCTCGACTGGCTCGAGGAGCCAGCCTTAAGGCGCTCGCCCCAATAGGTCACGGGTTCGAAACCCGACAACGACGAAGGTTTTAAATTTTTTTGGTACACTTGCCCCGAAAGCTTAGAAATACAGGTGTATGGTGCTTGAGTCCCATCGACGGTGGAAGCCGAGTTGGTAAGAAGGCTTTGTTTAGTGAGAGGAGTCACGGGTTCGACTCCTGCAGGCTTGAAAAAAAATTAAAAAAATTTTTTTTCTTTCTAAATTTTTTTTTATATATTAAAAAGAATAATTTATATTATATTTAATAAATTAAAATAATAATTGTTTTTTAAATTTTTTATAAAGCAATTATTTTTTTTATTAAATAGAAATATAGATATCTTTTTAGTACAATAAAAGGAGAAAAAGAACATTGCCTAAGAGGCAATTTATGTAAGAGGACTCAAAGGTGGAAAATTGTGACAATTTCTTTGTAAAATTCTGAGAGAGGCAAAACATTGAAGACTAGGAATTTGTAAAAAGAGGCAAATTGAAGGGCAAAATTCATGATTCGCTCCATAGGATGTTATCATGCACTTTGTGCACTTTTGGTAAGAGAGAATGTTGAAAGCTTTGATGAAAAAGTATGAGCTTATGGGCTTCATACTATGTTTAGTCAGTTGCAGAACGTAGTAATAGCACACCAGAGGCATCCAGACTCAGGGTACGAGGCAGACTCTGAAGATAACTCCTTTGGGAGTCAATTTGAGCAATCTGAATCCATAGAAGTTGCACCACAAGAATCTGAATATACTCATTACAGTAATTTAGTGGAAATTCTAGAACCAGAATCACCTGAGATAATATTGATCAGTGACGATGAAGAACAAGTAGCAGATAATTTCATGAATCAAGAAATAGCAGCGCCACAACAAGAGGAACAAGCAATCAGTGAAAGAGTGAATCAAGTCAGATTTGACTTAAATTTGTAATCTCTTATTTCTTCTTCTTTCTTCTTTCTTCCTTCTTCCTTATTTGAAAAAGCAGAGTGCTTTATTGTAACCGAGAAATAAAAAGAGTGTTTTAGTAACTATGGCCTCACATAACAATCTACCAATTCCAGAATTCAACGGATATGATTACGAGTATTGGTCTATCAAAATGAAGACCTTACTCATAGGGAAAGGTTTGTGGGACATAGTGGAAGAGGGTTACACCGAACCCACAGACTGGACAACATTAAGTGTCGCAGATAAGAAAACAAAGAAAGAAGCGCAAAAGAGCAACTCCTCTGCTCTTTATCATCTCCAAGCAGCATTGGAGAAGAGTATATTCCCTAGAATAGTCGCTTGTATAACTGCACAAGATGCATGGAAAGCTTTGAAAGATGGATTCCAGGGAAGTGATCAAGTGAAGCAAGTGAGGCTTCAAACACTAAAATGAGATTTTGAAAATCTCAAAATGAAAGAAGATGAAAAAGTTGGTGATTATTGTGTCAGAGTGAAAGCAGTAGTTGATAAAATGGTTACTCTTGGTGAAGAAATTAAGCCTGAAACAATTGTAAAGAAAGTGTTACGAACACTTCTTCAAATATGGAATCACATAGCCATAATCATAGAAGAGTCAAAAGATCTTTCCACTTTAACATTTGATGCATTAATTGGGTCGTTAATGTCTCATGAAGAGAGATTACAGGAATCTCCTTCAACTAGCTATGGAGGTGATGATAAAGCCTTCACATCCAATGAAAATACTAGAAGAGGATGTGGAAGAGGTCAAGGCAGAGGCCAACGAAGAGGTAGAGGTAGAGGCAACTACAGAGGAGGCAATCAGAATAGAGGAGGCAACTCCAACAGAGGAGGCAATCAGAATAGAGGTGGAAACCAAAATCGAGGAGGAAATCCAGGATGAAGTGGAAATCAAGGATGAGGAAGTGACAAGTCCAAAACAACTTGTTTTAACTGTGGCAAGCCAGGTCACTTTGCTCGTGATTGCTGGTCAAAATCTTCTCAAGGCAACAACAATCAATATGGAAATTATGGTGAAGAAGATGATACCTCTAATATTTTTCTTTCATATGGACAATCAGAACAAAATCTAAATGACACATGGATTTTGGATACTTGGTTGCTCAAACCATATGAGTGGCAAAGAAAATCTATTTGCTACTCTAGATTCCACTTATAAATCCCACATCAAGTTAGGGGATGATAAAGCTTTGCAAGTCGAAGGCATTGGAGCCATGGAGGTTCCAACAAAAGAAGGCCTAAAGAAAGTGAATGACATCTACTACACTCCAAAGCTCCAACACAATCTGCTAAGCATTGGGAAAATGATGGAGAATAATTACAAACTTGTTTTTGATGAAGGAAAATGTATCATTCTTGATAAAAACAATTGTAATCGTGTCATCACACAGGTCCCAATGACCAAGAATCGGTTATTCCCTCTCAAATTTGGTGAGCCAGGGGGAGCTCAACTTGCAAATGTAGCTATAACTAATCCAAGTGTACTTTGGCACTTGCGATATGGTCACCTTAATTCCGCTAGCTTGAAACTGTTAACTTCTCAAGCTATGGTGACAGGACTTCCCAAAATCAATGAACAGAAGGAGGTCTGTGAAGGATGTGCTTTGGGAAAGCACTCAAGGTCTAAGTTTCCAAAAGGACAAGCATGGAGAGCCAGCTATCCACTTTAGTTAGTGCATTCGGACATCTGTGGTCCAATGCAAACAAAGAGTATCAGAAACAATTCCTATTTTCTCACTTTCATAGATGATTTCTCTAGAATGTGTTGGATTTATTTCTTGAAACATAAAGATGAAGCTTTTGATTGCTTCATAGATTTCAGAAACAATGTAGAGAAACAAAGTGAGTATTTTGTAAAATGTCTTAGGACAGATCGAGGAGGTGAGTACTCCTCAAAAGAATTCTTGAAATATTGTAAAGCAAGTGGGATCAAAAGGCAATTCACCATTGCCTATACCCCACAACAGAATGGTGTGGCAGAGAGAAAGAACCGCACCATAGTTGAGATGGTGAGAATGATGCTTCAGACTAAGCATCTAACTAATATGTACTGGGATGATGCTGTAAGAACCAATGTATACATTCTAAATAGAAGTCCAACTTCTAGTTTAGATGGCATCACTCCTTATGAGGGGTGGTATGGAAAGAAACCAAATGTAAAGCACTTCAAAGTTTTTGGTTCTTTAGCATATGCGCACATTCCTGATGAGAAAAGGAAGAAGCTTGATCCCAAAAGTCAAGCTTGTATATTTGTAGGGTATTGTGAGTCTACAAAAGCATATAGACTCTACAATCCCAAGACTCATAAAATTGTACTTTCCAGGGATGTAATTTTTGATGAAGGGGGAGAATGGGGTCATCAAAGAATTTTTGTTGATGATGAGTCCCAAGATGTAAATTCTTCATAGGTACAATAGGTACAATAGGTGTCTCCCAAGAAAAGCAAAGGCACACCACCCCCTCCAAGCCCAAGGAGGAGTACTACATCAAGTACTTCAACCGCCACTCCAAGTCCTTCTCCACAGAGATCAGTAAGTTCTTCACCGATGGACATTGACAGTGACTCTCCATCAAGAGGCAAAAGAACTTTACAACATCATCCATCCTTTCAAATGCTGGATCGAAATTTCCAGAGAAGATTCACTAGAAGCCAAGCTAGTGAAATGAATACAGTTTTGCAGCAACTTGAAAATTTGCAATTGTATGGGGATGATGACTCCCATGATCCTAAGGGAGATGTAGTCAATTATGCTTTATTGGCTAGTGCACAACTAGAACCAGCTAGCTATGAGAAGGCTTGTACTCAAAATGTATGGCAAGAAGCCATGGAAGAGGAAATAACCTCTATAAAAAATAATGATACATGGGAGCTAGTAAAGCTACCCAAAGGAAAAAAGTGTGTTGGATGTAAATGGGTCTACAAGACCAAATACAATGTTGATGGAAGCATTGAGAGGCACAAGGCGAGATTAGTAGCAAAAGGTTTTACTCAGAAATTTGGCATTGACTATGAGGAAACTTTTGCTCCTGTTGCACGACAAGAGACAATCAGATCAGTTCTTTCCTTAGCTGCCCACAAAGGATGGAACATTCAACACATGGATGTGAAAAGTGCTTTTCTGAATGGATACTTGATAGAGGAGGTTTATGTTCAACAACCTCAAGGCTTTCAAGAACAAGGAAAGGAGAACCTTGTTTACAAATTGAAAAAGGCACTTTATGGCCTCAAGCAAGCACCAAGAGCTTGGTACTCACGCATTGATGACTATTTCAATGAGTATGGATTCACTAGAAGCAAAAGTGAACCAACTATGTACTACCTAAAGCATGGTGTAGACATTCTCATAGTTTGTTTGTATGTGGATGATCTAATATTTATGGGTAGTAACACTAAAATGAATATGGAGTTCAAAAACTCCATGATGAAGCAGTTTGAGATGAAAGATCTCGGTTTAATGTGATACTTCCTAGGCATGGAAGTGCATCAATCAAATAAGGGGATCTTCATATGTCAACACAAGTATGCTCGAGACATGATCAAGAAATTTGCCATGGAGCAAGTGCAAATCAGTTGCAACTCCAACTGGACATGGAATCCAATTGAGCAAGGATGACGGAGCACCAAAGGTTGACATGACCACTTACAGGAGCATGGTTGGGAGTCTGATGTTTCTCACCAACACAAGGCCCGATATTCAATATGTTGTTTCTCTAGTTTCAAGGTTTATGGCAAGTCCATATGAGCTGCATCTACAAGCAACTAAAAGAATCTTAAGATATGTAAAAGGTACATTGGATTTTGGAATCCATTACCACAAATGTAATTCTATGAAATTAGTTGGCTTCAGTGATAGTGATTGGGGCAGCAATATAGATGATAGGAAATCTACATCAGGGAACTATTTTAGTCTAGGGTCAGGACTAATCACTTGGAGTTCCAAGAAACAAACTGTTGTAGCATTGTCATCTACTGAGGCTGAGTATATAGCCATCACACATGCTAGTACTCAAGCCCTATGGTTGAGAAAAGTCCTTGAAGAGATTGGAGAAAGTCAAAGTGGTCCAACTCGACTGTATTGTGATAACATAAGTGCCATTCAGTTGGCATACAATCCAATCCACCATAGCAGATCAAAGCATTTCGATATGAAGTATCACTTCATTCGAGACATGGTGGAGCAGCAGATAGTTGAGCTTAAATATTGCAGCACTTTGGATAACATTGCAGATATCTTCACCAAAGGCATGGCTAAAGCTCAATATATAAAGCCGAGAGACTGTATAGTCAGTCCTCTCAACTTTAAGGGGGAGAATGTTGGAAGTTAAAATGGTAAAATGGTAAAAATTTGTTTTACAACTGTAAGCTTTGGACCTTACCCTTTTACCTCCTTGGACGACAACCGAGTCAGCAGGATTGGACGGCATGGACGGCAGGAAGAGTTTGACTCCAAATTCCTTTTTTCCTTTCCTCCCTATTTTCCTTCCTCCCTAATATTTCTCCTAAGCTTTCTAAGTATTGGTTATTAGTTTATGTATTTAAGCAATGTATTTTCGAACCTTTCAAGGCGAATGAATATCAGAGATTATATTTTGAGCTCCTAACTTTTTGGTTCTATATAAGTCAGGGTGTCTCTATATACCATTACTAGTCCTTCCACAAAGGACGTTGAGAGCACACTATGATATTGTGAAGCATAGAATTAGATATATTTTATTTAACTACCTCAAAGGTTTCCTTATCAACAAAGGTAAGTTTGAACCTAAACTTGATATAATCCCAAGGATACCAATCCCTAGTCAATCGAGAAAACAAGTCAGCCATTATAGAGATACCTCTTTTATAGAATTTTTGTGCATGCATCCAAGGGATTTGAGAAAAAGGGACTTCCTGGATAGTCAAGATAGGGGACCACTAGAGGTTCAGAGAAATGATGGAGAGTCCATACAAAAAACCATTACCTTTCCATTGAAGCTATCATTTGATGTTTTTCCAAGCCTACCAAATGTTACAGATGACAAAAGAGAATGAAAGCTTAATGGGAACTGGAGCAAGGATAATGGAAGGGAAATCCATACCTTTCCATGATTTACATCCAAAGTGAGATCCAGAGATAATGCAATGTCAAACCAGTACTTTCCAAGCTTCCTCACCTTTAATGGTTCTAATTATCCATTTGGCACATAATGCCATGCTTTAACATTTGCAGTCAATAAGACCCATTCCCCATTCTTCTTGGGTAAACAACAAAATCCCATACTACAGAAAAGAAAATCTTATATTCTCTGCATTGTCACACTAGATATTTTTTGTACTATCATATTGGATATTCTCTACACTATTAGAATGGATAATAGTTATGTAGCTTTGAAGTGTTCAAACTACCTCTATTCAAGTTGTCTAGTGTATATCAATGTACTTCTATAGAAAATATTGACTATGATAATATTAGTCTTTTCTATAATATGCTTAGATTTGGTTTTTAATGGAAAATAACTAAAATAATGTTTCAATAGGGACAACCTACATTAGGTTGTGTCTAATTTCATGGGATCTCTATTATTTGATCTCATTTATGATTAGTGGATAGTCCAATATTTTAGAGCTCTAACTATGGAGGGTTCCATTGTACCCATAATGCACTATTCATTTTTTAGGATATTATGAGAGTAACTTTCTAGGGCTAACTACTTATCGGTGCACCACATTTTAAATGATCAAAGGTTTTTTAGGGTTGTTTCATTTTATTTTAGCCTAAGATTATCTTTTGATATATCTCATGGTATGTGGAAGTATTTGATGTTAGTGTGTTTTTATTACACCTAATTCATACATCACTTTACAAGAAAATATGCTCAACAAAGAACAATGGATCTACATAATTTAAAACCCTTGGAATAGAGTTTTTATCCTACTCCACTAAAATACAATTTTTTTTTGAAAATGTACTTTAATGAAAAATGAACAAAATAAAAATTTAAAGGATAAAAAATCAAAGGAAGGATAATAATTACTACTGCTACTATGCTACTATGAAACACGACCTTGGAAAGAAGTTTGATACATTTTTTTAGGAACCTTCATATAAAAATAAGCATAACTAAAGGAGAAATATAGGAATTAATGTAAATTCTCATGACTTAGAAATAATAAAGTGATAATGAAAATCAAAGTAGTAATAGTGCTCAAAAAGTAACTAAATAAAAAAATTACAAAGTTATATTAATCGAGTGGAACATATATTGCATGCCTCTTCGAATGGGAAACCTCCTTAGAAGTAGATTTATGATAAATAATAATAATAATAATAATAATATGCATTCTCCTCCAAACATGATTCCTTATATAGACTTTTATTTACCCTAACCCTAATGCTCAAGGGTTGAACCACATGAAAGAGGGGACTAAAGCCACTAACTCCTTTCAATAAAATTAAGGGTTACATCATAATGGGCCATGTGCACTAGGCACCCATGGTACAAATATAACACTAACACTAGACAAGTACATAGTAGTAGTTGTGTTAGGATAGGGTCCTAATAAATATGAGTAAGGGTAAATATACAAGGGGACCAATGTAATGCATATCTAAAATATTTATGAGTATATCTATATGACCCTACTTGTCTAGTATGGTGCATACTATATTTGCTCTTCTCTCAACATGGGAGTGTCATCTCAAAATATCAAACCATCATAAAATTAGAAAAATAAGTCATGGAAATGGAGATTCAAAAATATACAATAATTTTATCCTCCTTGGTGTGTCTTTGAACTATCAATCTTACGATGTCTAACGTAATGTGACAGAAATGGGAGTAAAAATTTAGCCTCAACTCAAAATTATAACAACCACCATAACAAACCAAAACAAGAAGAATAAATTAAAGAGATTCAATAAATGAAATATTTAAAATATTTGTGCTAGATCCCTTGGTAAATTTTAAGCCATTGCCATCGAGGAGGTGCACATGAGCACATACCATCAATTTTTCAACCTCGACCATCTTATCAATAATAAATAAGATGTCACCATTATTTTATGTTTAGGCTCTATACCATCAACAAAGACATCTTTAACCTTTGCCTCATTTGCATTATAAATCTTGTTGACAACTACCCAGCCTGGAGGGCTTCATCATTTTCAATTATGTTAGGGATGAGACAAGATCCAATATTTGCTCTCTTGGTACCACCAAGTACAATTAAGACAAAGGTCAACAATACCTCCTATGGAGACTATCGTTGTTATATGGTACAAGAAAAAACAAAATCTTGTGTATCTGGCTATGAGATTTTTCTTCATATCTCACTCAAAATGCATAATTACATGTTCAGATTTATGATCGCAGTTCCCTTTGAAAACAATAATATATTTAGGGTGGAACTCACCCTTCATAATATTGGCTCTAATACCAATCATATAGAAACATATTTGGTTGGGTTTCTACGATTGAGAAGGCCTTTAAAATATTTTAGATGTCACAATTTAGGGACTAAAAAAACAATACAATAAGAGCATGTGGTTTACTTAGTTACAACAAACCACTACGTATAGAAGCAAAAATAAGCCAACACACATTATTCCTAATAAATCAGGAAAATGACCTTAATCATTATTTTTTTATGTGAATCTTCTTCATTCATGAAAATTAATTTCTAAAAAAATAAAACCTAAAAAACCTCTATTTTGAAGGATGAAAAATGAAGGACTTTTATTTAATTGTATTTTATATGAACCAAAAGCCTCCCTCTATCCCCTAAATAAATTTCACTTAAGTTTAATTCAATCATACCTTATAGGTATTACATTATTTTTAATAAGTTTCATTTTAATTACCCAATATGAACCCACATATAATGGTGTTGGGTATATTATGGACCCTTGAATATAATCCATATTAAAAGCATAGAAGTCTAAAAATTTATTCCTAAATACTATTGAAAGTATTACATTATTTGGTATCTTGCAAGTATATTGCAAGTACCATATAAATATTTTAGTTTAATTCATGTAAATATTTGAGTCTATAGTAGGTGTCATGTAAGTGTGGAGTTATGTAAATGTTTATCTTTTAGTGTGTGTAATAATTAGAGGTTTGTTATTATGTGGAGTCAATAAAATATATTTCTCTCATGAGAAATATGAAGAGTTAGATCTCTTATGTGTTTGAGGAGATGAAGAGTTAGTGTAAGTAGAAAGGTCAAGAGTTATGAATGTGAAGAGTCTCATATCCATTTTATGTATATATTGAAGATAAAATATTATAATATGTGAGATAGTGATAACAAGTTATGAAATACATTGAATTTTATGTGTTGAAATATTCATCAATAATATTGTAGAGGGTTAAAATAAACCACCACATACAATTCTTGATGGATCTGTTGAGAGCCAAGGTGATTGTGGGGCTATTGTGGTTCTCTACACTCATGAGTTTGAGGATCAAAGGGTTCACCAGGAATGGTTTAAGGACTTGCTCCAAGTCCAATATGGAAGGTTTGATGTGTTTATTAAGCAAAGCACCTAAGTTTGGTCTTAGCAATATCTAAACTATAAATAATTGAAGAACAACAATGTAGTGTAAATAGAAATGCAAGCAAACAAAGAAATTTTACTAGAATGATACTTTACTTTGATGAGGAATATCCCTAATATTGCGAGAAAGTAAATATTTTCTTTTTCAAGCAAAGGTCCAAGAGAGTGAACAAATAAGATTAGCTTAAATGCAAATTATATGCCTTTCTTATTTTTATGCCTAGATCTAAAAATAAAATGTAATATTCTAATATATTAAATTTGTGTTATTTATTTCAACTACAAGAAGAAAATGATCATGGACACTCAAAAAATAAATTAAAATATCTAACAAAGGACTTACTTGACCCAACGATTGATCCTAGTCAAATTTGTGCCTTGTAAATCCTGATTACAAATTTGGTCAAACCTATAATATAACTTCAAAACATTGGAAAAATTAATAAACATTTGGGGGCCTTCTTAGGTTGTTATGTGACTGAGCTTGGAGATGCAACAATCAACCCCCCCTTGGTATTTTTCATTGACCATTCAAAAATAAAAATTATTGTTGACCTTTGGGAACAAACAAAACAAATTATAGTAGTATGAAATAATGAAAATAGAGTGCAAAAAAAATGGATGCAATGGAAGAAAAGTATGCAAATGGGGATCTAGGGTTTTAGGAGTAAAAATTTTCCCCCAAGCTGTTATGACCAAATTTGTGTCTTGTAATTAGAGATCATAAATTCAAAAAGAAAGGAAAAGGTGGTGAAACCAATGGTTTTGCTGAATTTGTACCCTATAATGGTGAGGTGCGAATCACACAAGAGTGCTTAGAAGCTAATTTTACATTGCAAAATGTAATTTGACACTAAGAATTAATTATCTAAGAACTAATAAATCCATAAAGAAAACACGATAAGCCTATTGTGGGAGCAAGAGTAGAGGTAGCAACCAGAGTGGAAGATTATTCCTCAAAAGACAAATAATGTGTTCAATATGTTTTCAAAGCTTATCCACTTGCTTATCCTCAGTAAAAAATCATAGAAAACACACCAAACATAGGGTACCAAAGCATTAAATCTTGAGAGCATGAGTATGATGATACTAAAATATTTCTTACTAGCTAGCTAGGAGAAAAAGAGAATCTAATCACTCTATTTATAAGATGTTTGAAGGGGTTTAGATAGGAAAACAATAAACAAACTTGGCTAAGAGTTGATGCTACAAAGGTTAGATAGAAAATTGGGATTTTCAAGAGAAAAAACCCTAAAATTTTCAAATTTGCACCTCATATTGGATGACTATGAATTTGTCAAAGCTAGGAGAAAAATCTGAACAAAAGAATGAAAAGAAGCTCAAACTTGCACCTAGCAATTTTGAATGCCTTCTTAGGGATTCTAAGGAAAACTGGCCTATTTTGATGGTTCAAAATTTTATGTCTACATTTTACCCCCTCTTTAATGCATTTATGGCCTAATAAATGCATGAAAGAAATATGTAGACACTTATGGAAAAAAAATGACAAACACAAGAAGGGGTGGTAGGTTTAGATAGAGATATGGTGCAAAAATGGTATTATTTTGAACACTTTGAAATTTTGCATGCTAAAAAATGTATTAATGATATTAGTGCCCCTAAATATAGGGTTCCTATACCCCCTTGAGTGTTATAAGGAATGCAAAATTCTTGAAGAAACTTAAAACAACAAATAAGGAAGAAAATAGAAGCAAATGGAAAGAAAAAAAGAAAAATAGGAGAGAGATAAAAGAGGGATAATAGGGAGGAAGGGTGAAAATGAATTTGTTTTCACCATGTGAAGAAGAGGAAAAGAGCTCTGGAGAAAAGAATAAATGACCCTCCCCACACACTATTCAACCATTGCGAGGGGTGAAGCTGACACAATAGTGGAGTGAACACAAGTAAGGACCAAAATCTAACTTCTAGACTAGGTAAGATTAGGGTTTTAAGCATTTAATTAATTTTTTTAATTTTTAGAGGAAATCATCACATGAGACCTAGATGTAAATTCAAGGGTTCAACCATGAATTCAGGTGGAACTCAATGGCAACCAAATTTACACCATAAAAATACAGGGTGTGAATTTGGAATAAAATAGAGAAAAGAGAGGAAAGAGAGGTAAAAGGTAAAAAGAAAAAAGAGATAAGAGAAGAAAGAAGTTAAAATTTGTTGATTAGATTATGATTTTGAGTCAGGGTTTTTATGTTTAACTGATTAAATTTTTACTAATATTTTTTTTCACAAAATAATGTACTTGAGAGCAGAGTGTGGTGACCAAAATCCTTAGAGATGTTATGGTAGCTCGTAGTAATAGAGAGGGACACACTATGGGTGATGGAGCTACTACATTTGGCAGAGATGACCTAGGTGGAAGTAGACAGAGCGTTGTTGATGACATTAGTAGAGAGGTGGTACCTGGAGTCATCTGCCTTCCAATTATTGATAGGAGAGATGACCGTCACACTAGAAGATGTGTGGTAGATATTGTGCATACCTATTAGGAAGAGAGTAGTTTATAGAGCACATGCATGTTGGACAACATTACAATGATTGTCAGGAGACTTGGTCCACGAGATCCGTAAAATTGGACTTCATGTAGAGAAGATACCAACAAGATATGGAGTTGATGCATTGACCACTATACTCTATGGGGTAGTGGCTAGGCTACTAGTGTACTACATAAGCAAGTGATACTTGTCATGGGAATTAGTAGGGGTAGTGGTAGATATGCAAGACCAACAAGTTAGGTTCGCACGTGGTCCATGTGTTGGCTCATTTGTACATGACATTGTACAATATCATGTACAAGTGATAAATAGGGCTAGTATACATTACTTTGCTCCAAGTGTGATACTAGGATCACATAGTTGTATAGAGACCACATGCATTACTAGGACCACTTCTCAACCCAGAGTGGCCAACAACATATAAATAGGCCCAAGATTTTGAGTGAGTCTAGAGGACGTATGCTAGTATCCTATAACTAGAGAGGTGGGTGATAGATGAGTTGTAAGAGCACCAAATAATATGGTGACTATGGCATCCACACCCTATATAGACTAAGGATTAGGAGGATGTAATGGGTTTCCACTGAGAAGGGTAAACTAGAGCTATATCGATTTGATTTATTATAAGGACATTTTAGCATTATTTAGGAGATACCAGACCTCAATGAATACTGGTTCAAACAGGTGTGGAGGTACCCATAAGGATTTAGAGGAGACCCTAAAAAAGGAAGGTTTGAAAAGGAGGACCTAGACGATCAATTCTATGTGTACCCAAGCATGGACAATGTCAAGGTATCCCTTGGCTACCAAATATGGTATAAGGGTATTGTACCCATGAGGATATATCCATTAGTTTTAATGTAGATGTGGTAGGTCATGGGCCAATAAGTACATTTGGTACTTTGAGAGGCTACCTGATGCATAGTTGAATGACAACAAAGAGGTAGAAACCAACCCAGCCAAACATAGGTATAGGATCAAATATATATGGTGACAACCATGAGGACAACTATCACTCATTGTGTCTTAGGAGTAGAGGGAACATCAAGAGGTATCCCCACAATGATAGAGTCTGGGTCGAGAAGGAAAATGAGAGATACCTCTACAATGGTAGCAATAGGATCTAGTAGGACCGTGGGTTAGGATGATCTAGTAAGGGACGTTGAGACATTGTAGGTCAATATGAAAATCATGTAGAGGAATATGTACTTGCCTAAGAGGATAGGTCTAAGAGGCTAGAGGGGATGCAAGGTACCCTAAACACAACACTCATAGTGTGAGAAACGATGAGGACCAATGTAAACCATCTTAGGGGAGATATGAGCTAGCTAGAGCAAGAGTGTTAGCAGGCTTGGGCAGAGGGAATGCATGTCATCACTAGAAGCCAATAGGGCAAGGGGATCCAACTAATACATGAGGAGTTTTAGAGGATGGGAGAGAGGATATAGGCATCTATACAAAAAAAAATTTCTACCATGTGTTATAATTTTAGGTGGTGCTAATAGAGAAGAGGGTGCATCTATAGTCCTCCATACATTCGTAGAGCATGTCATGGTCTAGTCACAGACTATTTTATAGTCCATGAACATGCCCCCACCATGACCACCTCTAAAAGATAGAGCAAAGGATACTGGATTATAGAGCTAGGGCAAGGATCATGATGACTTAGTAGTTTTTAATTATGGCATGTATCCCTAGGTTACGAGATGGTCGAGTGTGCTAGTCTTCTATTATGGCATACTAATTTAACTAATATGATCTATTTTGAGTAATATATCATGTTGTAATTTATAATTATATGTGTTTGATTATGTGTGTGAATTTTATGTGTTTGTAAATTTTTTATTATGCATGAATAGATGAATGAATGAAGAAAAATAAAAAATGCATGAAGACATAACAAATGCATGTAACTAAATAATGCATACTATATGAACTTAACTAATGAATGCATGACTAGATGATTGGATTGGAAGCATAAAAAGGTGTTGGAATAAATAAAATAATAAAAGAAACAAGGAAAAAAATAATACTCTAGCCATATTCACACCCTATAAAAATGGACCATGAATTATTCATAGAGCAAATTCATGCCCTATAAGGATAGGGCATGAATTTAGAAAAATATAAGAAAAGAAGAAAAAGGAAGAGAAGAAATGGGAAAAGAAAAATAAGGTCAATAAAGGGTCAAATAAAGTAAAAATATGCCTAAAGTATTATATTTGAATCAACATAGACCGCAAGAGGTCATTATGATAAATCGATCATAAGCTAAGTGAAATTCATCATAAGCTAAATAAAAAATAAAAAAAATATGGAGTGTAACCTTGTGAGGATGTATAATCACAAAGGTCTAAGGATGGAGAAAATCCAACTATGGGTATAGTGCTTATGATTGGCCATGAAGCTATCCTATGAAGGTGTTATGTTTGCTAAAGAAAATAAGATGGAGTGATACCCATTGTGGGTGTGTGCTCACTAGTGATAAAAAGATGAAGTAAAAATTTATTATGGATGTGATTCTTGCTAGTGGATGCATGTGGAGTGATACTAGCTAGTATGTGTGCTCACAAATGGCCTAAGTGGAGTTTGATGCTCATTGGTGGCCATGAAGCTATCCTGTGATAGAGTGTAATACTCGTTGAGCCAAAAAAAATAGAATGTAACCAATAGGGTTGTAATGTGTGCTGATGGTCAAAATAAGTGAAATCCAATAGGGGTGTTAGCTCTGTAAAGAATATCAAAGTAAATAAATAAGGTATTGTGTGTGCATGTGTGAGAGAAAAAAAAGATAGATAAGAAAAACAATGCAATTAAAAGTAATGTGCATGTGTGTGTGTCCTTGTTGAAATTTCAAAAGCTAAGAAATGTGCATATAATAGTTAGTGGCCATATGAACACATTAAATAATATCCATGTGGTATCTACCATATCCTATAATGACCCCTTAACAATAAATATATCAATAAGTAAAAATGTGAGCAAAACAAGATGCATAGATAGACAAAGGAACATATATCCTTTGTCTTGGAGAAAATAAGAATGATTGAAAACTTGCAAAGGATAAATACAAGTTGATATGAAGACCCATATCCCTTGACTTGGAGAAACTGAGAATTATTGAAACTTTCAAGGTCAAGGAATATTCCATAAGTTGGGGATTTTTTTGAGCATCAATGAATTAGTATGAGTGCAATGCATATGAGCTAAAAGCTAACTAGGTTTAATCACTTACCTCATTGCAAAGTCCCCAAAAATATATATGAGCAGGTATTCATGCAAGTATGATCAGGAAATTAAGTAGCTATATGAAAATAATAAGATGAAAAAGATATAAGTATGTTAAGCATTCCATGCAATATATGATAGACAGTCACTACACAAAAAAAGAGCTTTAACAACAACTAAAATAAGGTAGTTTTTTACAATGGTAAAAAACCACCCTAATAGATCCTAAAATGGCGGTTTTAAACCACCCTCTTAGGGATAAGAGGAAGGTTTAGGAAATCATAAGAGGGAAGTTTAAATTTCCCTCTTAGGGTATCAGTACAAAAAAACATATAAAGACCATGGGAAAAACAATCTGAGAAGATAAGCATTTTATTTCAATAGTGAACCATTGGCACCGCATAGATGGAGGGACTGCAGGAAATGTAGATCTCTCATTTTTATTTCAAATATTGAGTTAGGGATTAATAATGAACCATCAAAACTTATTTAGAGTATTGTGTAGATGGAGGGACCGTGGGAAAAATAAAGCTCTCCTTTTTATTTCAAAGCTTGAGCTAGGGCTTGATAGTGAATCATCGACACTTATTTAGAGAAATGCATAGATGGAGGAATCATGGGAAAAGTAAAGATATTATTTTTTATTTCAAAGCTCAAGATAGGGCTTTAAATTATAAGGGAAAAGCTTATTCACTGGGTGAAGCAATGCACAACACAATAGACGGAGGCAGGGCAAAGATTATTCACTGGGTTTAGGTACGTAGTGTTCATAGATATAATGCTTAAGACATAGAATACGCATGCACATGTAACATTACATTAGCCCATATGTGTCCATAGGACTAACATTATATAATTTATGGCTATATTATTAGACCAAGGGGTTGTGTGGAATTTAGTGTTGTTAATTTGGGGAAGAGGTTAGAGCTATGGATAGGGTAATGTAGATTTTTCTTTTGTTGGACAAGGTTTTAAACATAACTTCCAAAATATTTTGAGGTTTTTAATTTTGGGGTTTGTCAGACATGTTATTTGGACAAGGGTTTTTGATTTTGGGGGTTGACTAGCTATTATTTCTTCCTCCCGCTCCACCTCTTGCTTTGAAACTTCTCATGAGCTCTTCCTATTGCAACCTTGAGGCCAATGTTGCATCCAGTTCCTCTTGATTGTCATTTCTTCTTCCTCCTCTTGTCTCATTGCTTCTCACAATGATTACTTTTGGATTATTTTATTCCAATTGAAAGCTTTCTTCCTTGAATAGATGTGGTTGCATATTGGAAGGTTCTCCTGAAGTTGTATGAAATATTTCAGTTGGTCACCTAGCATTGAATTAAAACCTAATTTACTATGGAAGAAATTTATATATGGGAGAGGAATTCAAATTAATTTTATTATGGAAGAGAAATTATAATGTGGTTGGACAAGGGTTTTTTTAATTGTAATTTGAATTAATTTTATTTGGGGTTTAACTGCCCATGTTGGTTGGACAAGGGTTTCAGCATCACTTCCAAAATATTTTAGGGTTCTTTATTTTGGGGTTTGACTAGCCATTTCGGTTGGAAATGAATTTTTTATTTCGAGGATTGACTGGCCATTATTTCTTCTTCCCCCTCTACCTCCTACTTTGAAACTTCTCATGAGCTCTTCCTATTGTAGCCTTGAGGTCAGAACCATACCCAATTCCTCTTGATTGTACTTTCTTCTTCTCTCTCTTGTCTCATTACTTCTCACAATGATTACTTCTAGCTCATTTTCTTCCAAGACTTAGCCTTACCCATGGGAGTTTCTTATTTTTTATCATATTAACACATATTTAATTTGGGATAATATTTTCTTGATATACATATGTTATTTTTATATCTTCTCCATATTTTGTATCCCCATTCTTATTATCACTTGTGAAACTCCATGAATAGATCTTTAACTCATACAACAAGTGTAATACAACTTGTCTCCTCCATAGTTATGTTAGGTTATGATCAATACATAAAAATACTTGATCATGAGGTTTTAAAATAAGCCAGTATGTACCTTGAATAGCTTATATGTCATGATTGTTATCCAATATCTCTAGTTTTATAGTTTTGATGATGCCACATACTCTTTATAAAAAGGATTTAAGATCATACAAACTCATTATACTAATAGAACTTATTGTTCATATACTTAAAGTGAACTGACCATATTTCATCCCTATTGTATTTATAATGTACTCATGTTAAGTTACCTTTAAAAATTTATCTCTATTTAAATAGATCATATTAACATTTGGATATAAAATTCTTTGTATACATGCTTGAATCATAAATATTCTTTTAATATTAATTATGTGGATGGAGATCCCTGTTGGAAATTTTGAGTAATTATATTTTCATTGATGTCAAGTGTTAGATGCAAGCAAAGTTCATCTCAGTGCAATGGAATTGATAAAAATAGGGTTAAAATATTTATATTTTAAGCCCAAGATATTTGGTACAAAGCTCCACATGGTTGGCCAAAAGGTTGTCTAAATATCCCGAAGGAAGAAAAAGTTCTAGGCTAAAAAATGAAATAATATTATAATATTTAATATTATAATATTAAAGTTATAAAGTTAAGCCTAAGGTTCAATTATAAAATATTTATAATATTTATATTATAATATTTTATAACCCTAAGTGGGTTTGGCACAATTTTGAAAAATAATTTTTAAATTCTTAAAGCTCCGTCGACGTCTTAGCAATGGAGGTAATTTATATTTATATGGTAATATTTGGTGGCCTAAGGTGGTTGTTTGATACGAATGTCATGTGATTAATGCAAATTTTGGATGCACAATTTTAGTAAGGAAGATGAAGTTTTATTTTAAAAACAAGAAAAACCTTGGAAAGATATAAGGATAAGGTCGTGAAATCGTATCATCGACCAGGAAGTTGGCCTAGTGGTAGGCTTGGCAAGGTAAAGGTGCTAGCAGATGGTAGGTCCTACATTCAAATCTAGGTGGTGATAGTTTTGTTCACCATTTTGTAGGCAAGGAGGCTAAGCAGCAGTTAAGTAGTGCATCATCGCTTTTGGTCCTTGTGTGGGTGGTTGGCTTAGCAGCGAATGGTGTTAGTGCGTTGGCAGGCAGTAGGTGTTGTGTTTGAATCTCCGATGACAGTGCTTTTCATAAGCGATATTACATTTTTTAATTGCCTAATGTTGAGAGTTAGGTGCATGTGGTGTATTTGATTAATTTGAGCGCTATAGACTTAGGGAGGTATAAGGAGAAATTTTTTATTATTATTTGCAATTTCTTTTGGAAGAAAAATATTATGAAATATTTTTAAAAGTGATTTTGTGGAGTAATAAATATCTGTGATAAATATTGTATGAATGCGTTTTAAAAATTAATAGGGAGTCAAAAGGTGTATGAGGTATTTTAATTGTTTGTAATTTTTCTTCATTATGAAGGGTTTGATTTTATGAGTTAATGCTATAGTTTAAGAAACCAAGAGAGTTGGTTTGGAATTTAATTGTGCACACTTGTTGAGAGAGATTTTCCTATATGTGAAAAGGTGTTGTGTTAACTTTTATAGTTGCAAAAGATATTGTGGTTGAGATAGATTTTTTAAGACATATCTCCATAAGAGCAAGGTAAGAGGTATGGGCACATCTTTCCTTATTTAAGGTGTTTTGTTGAGTGAATGTTTTTGAACACAAGGTGGAATGAAAAGGATTGTTTTATAAGCATTGTTGGAACTATTTGAGTTTGGTTTTGAGACCTATATTGTGCTCTTTGTTGAAAGAAGTTTGAAAACACTTGCTTAGGTTTTGTGAGCAATTTGGATTCATTGGTTGAATGTATGTGTGAAATTTTTGAGCATTGGTTTTGAGTGATATTGAAAGTGAATGTGCAAACATTAGAAATCAAATTTGTGAAAGCAAGTGTGTTAATAAAAAAGATAGGTGTCATGTGCTAGACTAGATCTATCTTTAAAAGATTAATAAATGTGAGACATGTGAAAGCGATGGACTTAATAATTGAGTAGAACATATTGAGTATTTTATAGAGCATGTCATTCTCTATATGTTCCAGAGGTTAAATGAATTCTAAGTAGAATTTTTTTGTGTGAAGAAAACTTTTTGAAAAAGATTTAAGTTGTGTTTGTATGCAAATTGAGGATTTATTTGAGCAAGTCTTTGAGAAGGCTTGAAGGCAGGTTTGAGAAATTCTTTAAGAAGGCTTGAAGATAGATTTGAGTAAGTCTTTGAGAAGGCTTGAAGGTAGATTTGAGCAAGTATTTGAGAAGGCTTGAGGACATATTTGAGTAAGTATTTGATAAGGCTTGGAGGTAGATTTGAGCAAGTATTTGAGAAGGCTTGAGGACATATTTGAGTAAGTATTTGATCAGGCTTGGAGGTAGATTTGAGCAAGTCTTTGAGAAGGCTTGAACGTAGATTTGAGCAAGTCTTTTGAGAGACTTGTAGGTAGATTTGAGCAAGTATTTTGAAGACATAAATACATAATAGAGTAGGTTTGATTGATGATTTGTTCAATATTTGTGTTAAGGCTTGGGGCAGATTTGAGCAGGATTGAGAGCATGTTTGATTGATGCTTTGTTCAAGCTATGTGTTAAGGCTTGGGGCAGATTTGAGATAAAATTAAGAGTAGATTTGTGACAAATTTTAGACAATATTTTGACATAGATTTGTGAGAAGAGGTAGATAATATTTGTGCTAGATTTGAGATAGAGTTTGGTGCAAAATTATGAGTAGAGTTAGAGCAAATTTGTGATAAATTTGAGATAGAGTTTGGTGCGGATTTGTGAGCAAATTTAGAGCATATTTGTGCTAGACTTAAGATAGATTTTGGTGTAGATTTGAGACAGAGTTGAGAGTAGGATTTTGAGGTGACAGAATAGAGAGGACAATAGTCTCTAGTGGAGAGAGATCCATAGTCTCTAGTGGAGAGTAGGCTTTTGAGGTGACAGAATAGAGAGGACAATAGTCTCTAGTGGAGAGAGATCCATAGTCTCTAGTGGAGAGTAGGCTTTTGAGGTGACAGAATAGAGAGGACAATAGTCTCTAGTGGAGAGAGATCCATCAGCTAGTGCAGTGGGATAGAGGTCTCCTGTGGAGAGAGATCCACAAGCTAGAGTAGTGGGGGCAAAAGTCTTCTAGAAGATCACCATCCAAAGTAGAGGAGACAGGGTTCTCTTGTGGAGAGAGATCTACAAACCAGAGCAAGGGGAAAGAGTTATCCTATGGAGAGAGATCCATGAACCAAATAAAGGAGAAAGAGTTCTCCTATGGAGTGAGATCCATGAACCAGCTGGGGAGATAGAGTTCTTCTATGGAGAGAGATCCACGAATCAGTTGAGGAGATAGAGTTCTCCTGGATTAAGTTACAAAAAATAGAGTAAAGAGGATAGAGTTCTCCTATGGAGAGAGATCCAAAAATAATATTATAGCATATCGGTGTCTCATTTGGACAAAGGTCTATAAACATTGTAATAGAGAATTGATTCCCAAGATATTTGTTGAGAAAATTTAGAAAAAATATTTTCTCTATGGAGTAGCCCACATTGGGTGAACCATGTTAAATTTGTGTCTCTCTTATGTGTGATAATTTATGAATTTATTTGATTACTGCTATTGATAATATTGGATAATATTTTTTGGGAAAGAAAAGTAAAATTTGGTCTTATACTGTTCACCACCCCCCTCTCAGTATAAGCATGTGTTCTTCAATCCCAAGAACACTAGATAGTATGGTCTTATCATATACAATAAATATGATAAAATAAATATGTTAGGTGTATTTAATATTTATTTAATTCATAGATTTACATATCTATTTATTCTTGACTCCATTGGAGCTTGTATTAGACTAGTGTTCACTATGGTTTTTATTTCCTCCTCCTCTTGAAGGTTGGTGTCTTCTTGGATATACAAATATAGTTTTATTCTATTTATTGAGCATTATTTTGTGCAATAATAACTTATTTGCTTTATAAGAAACATATTTAAATTTTATTGAAATTTATCTTCTATCAACTAACACAAACCTATAATTATAGGCCTTTAGATCACTTCAATATGAAATCTAAATAATTGATCAATTAAACAATTTGGGAGTTTCTTATTTTTATCATATTAACAACTATCTTTAATTTGTGATAATATTTTCTTGATAAACATATGTTCTTATTATATCTTCTTCATATCTTGTATTCACATTCTTCTTATCACTTGTGAAACTTCATGAAAATAAAGATCATTTATTTTTCTTACTTCATGAATAGATCTTTTGCTCATACAACAAGTGTAACACAACTTGACTCCATAGATATTCTAGGGTATCCTAATACACAAAAATACTTGATCATGATGTTTTAAAATAATCTAGTATATATCTTAAGTTGTTTATATGTCATGATTGTTATCCAATATCTCTATTTTTATAGTTTTTAACAATACCACATACTCTAAAAAAAAGATTTAATATGACACTAAATCATTATACTAATAGAAATTATTGTTCATATACTATACTAATGATAAGTTATTTCAAGGTTTGATTGGAAATGTTAGTTGGATAAGAGTTTTTATTTTGGGGGTTGGCTGACCATTATTTCTTATTTCCCCTCCACCCCCTGCTTTGAAACTTCTCATGAGCTCTTCCTGTTGCATCCTTGAGGGCAAAGCTGCATCTAGTTCCTCTTGATTTTCATTTATTCTTCCTCCTCTTGTCTCAATGCTTCTTACAATAATTACTTCTGGCTCATTTTCTTCCAATCCTGGTACTAAAACATCTCTTCCTTTTATATATTGGAAGGCTCTTCTGAAGTTGTATGAAACGTTCAGTTAGCCACGTAGCACTGGATTAAAACCTAATTAATTTTGGAAGAAATTTATATATGGGAAAGGAATTTGAATTAATTTTATTATAGAAGAGAAATTGTAACGTGGTTGGACAAGGGTTTTTTTAATTGTAATTCAAATTAGTTTTATTTGGGATTTGATTGGCTATGTTCGTTGAACAAGATTTTCAACATCACTTCCAAAATATTTCAAAAAAAATTATTTTGGGGTTTGACTGGCCATCTCAATTGGACAAGGATTTTTTTATTTCATGGGTTGACTGGCCATTATTTCTTCTACCCCTTCCATGTACTGCTTTGAAACTTGTCATGAGCTCTTCCTATTGTAGAGGCCAACACTACATCCAATTCCTCTTGATTGTCATTTCTTCTTCCTCCTCTTGTCTCATTGCTTCTCACAATGATTACTTTTGGCTCATTTTATTCTAAAATTGTCACTAAAAGCTCTCTTCCTTGAATAAACATGGCTATATATTGGAAGGCTCTCTTGAAGTTGTATGAAAAATTTCAGTTGGCAACCTAGCATTGAATTAAAACCTAATTTATTGTGGAAGAAATTTATATATGGGAGAGGAATTTAAATTAATTTTATTATGGAAGAGAAATTGTAATGTGGTTGGACAATGATTTTTTTAATTGTAATTCAAATTAATTTTATTTGGGGTTTGACTAGCCATGTCATTTGGACAAGGGTTTCAACATCACTTCCAAAATATTTTAGGGTTTTTTATTTCAAGGTTTGATTGACCATGTCTATTGGACATGAGTTTTTTATTTCTAGGGTTTATTGACCATTAGTTATTCATCCCCGTCCACCTTTTGCTCTAAAAATTCTTATGAGCTCTTCCTATTGCAGCCTTGAGGTCAGTAGCATCCAATTCCTCTTGATTATCATTTCTTTTTCCTCCTCTTGTCTCATTGCTTCTCACAATGATTACTTCTGGTCATTTTCTTCCAAGAATTAGCCTTACCCATGGGAGTTTCTTATTTTTTATCATATTAACACATGTATAATTTAGGATAATATTTTATTGATATACATATGTTCTTTTTATATATTTTTCATATTTTGTATCCCCATTCTTATTATCACTTGTGAAACTCTATGAATAGATATTTAACTCATACAATAAGTGTAATACAACTTGTCTCCTCCATAGTTACGTTAGGTTAAGGTTTTAAAATAAGTCAGCATATACCTTGAATAGCTTATATGTCATGATTTTTATCCAATATCTCTAGTTTTATAGTTTTTATGATGACATATACTCTTTATAAAAAGGATTTAAGATCATATAAACTCAGTATACTAATAGAACTTATTGTTCATATACTTAAATTGAACTAACCATATTTCATTCCTATTGTATTTATAATGTACTCATGTTAATTTACCTTTAAAAATTTATCTCTATTCAAATAGATCATATTAACAATTGGATATAAAATTCTTTGTATACATGCTTGAATCATAAATATTCTTCTAATATTAGTAATGTAGATGGATATCCCAGGAACACTAGATATTGTGACCTTATCATATACAATAAATATGATAAAATAAATATGTCAAGTGTATTTAATATTTATTTAATTCACATATTTACATATGCCTTTTTCAATTTTCACGAATTCATTTCTACACAATCTTTCAAAGCCATCAAAACTCCTCGCCAAATAATTCATGTACTGGCTTAAGTGATTTAAGTATTTTTGCATTGTAGGAATATCTTTGAGTTTATTTTCATCATCTATTTCTTCTCTAGGTAGAAATGGAATAATCTGTTCTTTGCCATCTTCTTCCTTATTTAGGCCTATCTATTCTAACACATTGTTAGACCATATCCATGGTAATGGTATAAGACACATTTCTGTTCATGAAGGCTTATTTTTAGTAGTTGATCTTGTTCCTGATCTTGGTAATGACAGATAAACTAATTTTATGACTCTTATGCCATATTATTATAATTATTATTTTTTGGTTTCCTCTGAGATGAATCCTTTTGGATCTACAATGAACCTTTCTGGTAAAGTTCTAAGTTTTACATTTAATATTTTG
This sequence comes from Wollemia nobilis, assembly GCA_028583015.1. Classification (NCBI taxonomy): domain Eukaryota; kingdom Viridiplantae; phylum Streptophyta; class Pinopsida; order Araucariales; family Araucariaceae; genus Wollemia; species Wollemia nobilis. The sequence goes on from JAQPPZ010003333.1 coordinate 516,755, forward strand.
TTGTTTGCTTTTGCATGATCTATCAGTTTGGCCTTACTTTCATTGAAGTTGTTTACCCTATTTCTTTTGTAGATAATCTTATTTGGGGCTTCTATAGTTGTTGACCAAGGTTCTACTCACTTTTTTTGTTCTTTTGCTAAAACTTCTTCATGTTCATTTATGATTAGTTTTGGTAGTTCTAATGTCCAGTCATCATATTGTCATCTCTTTTTTGATACATAAGTTCAAAATATTTTGATTTTTATTTACTAAACTTTAATGATGCATTTTTATTTTTTGGGTCTTCAAATTCTCTATCAACTAATGGAATTGCAATATTTATCAACTGGTAATAAAATTCAAACCTTAAAATCATATGAGTTTCTCCTAGTGCTAGTGTTGATCCTTTTGTACTGATTAGTAGATTCCACATAGTATCCCACCTATCATTTATGTTTCCATTAAAGATAGGCATTATGAAATTTGGAAAACTTATTCTAAACTAAGGACCTTTGTCTAACCTTATTAGGCCTTGTGCAACTATAGGACCTTTAGTGTGGTATGTCTGACATTTAGAAGTGATAGTAATGTATGTGCATTAATTCCTTCTCTAAAAGTAGGAATTATCTTTTTCTTGATTCTACCAAAATGAATATAGTGGTATCCTAAAATTTTTGCTAAGTTCAATATATTTTGTATTTCTTATTCACCAGATATAGATAAATTACCTATCCCATTAATTGTGGTGACCTTTATGATTGTTTTTACCTGTTGTATATCTGTTTAATTTTTGGAACATAAATATTTAATGGCATTGTAGCTAACCATTTTTTAGATTTCTATTATTCTTTATTAATCATATTTTTCACAACAATGTTATCATAAATATCTTTAGGCCTACTAGTTTTTTCTCCAAATATTGATACATATGACCCTAAAGGTGTGTCATCTATGTCTATGTCCATGTGTGCATGTTGGATTGTGTATGTGTTTTTTGATGAACTAGTCTTCATTTGTGGTGTTCTAAAACTTTTTGTAGTTGAAAGCATTGATATAACAAAAACTAATGCTAATGGAGATAGACTTAACCATGGCTCTTTCTTTTGTTATGAAACCAGTTCTTTTGTTTCAAATAACTTTTCTAGTTTTCTCTTAGCTAAGGGTTATTCCTTTTATTTTGTAGTAGCTTCTTATGTTCTTTATCTTAGAATTTGTTGTTAAAATTATCTTCTTTTTCTTGCTACCTTTTCTAGGTATAGTTCTATTTTAGTTTTATCTGGTATTTGAGTGTCTGAATCTTATCTCATTTAAAACTGAAATTCAACAGATTCCTCATTCCATTCTCCTAATTAAATTGAGTTAATATGATAGTTTTAAATTCTTTTCATGTCCTCTAATGTTTAATATTTGTTCCATCCAATTTTCTTCAAATATTTTTGTTGTTTTAATCCACTCATCCAATGTTCATCTGACAAATACCTAGGTTTTCTTTGAGCCACTCTTTTTGGCCTGATTCTATTTTTGAAGTTTTCTTCCAACCCTATTTTTGGAGTTTTTTTAACTCTTTTTAATACACACTGATCATGAATTCAAAAGGTATGTTCAGTATTGTATTTTATGCATAAGGGGTTTACATTGTTTATTTTGTATGAATTTAAATTGTTATTAGTACTAAATTGTTACTTTGTTTCATTTTTCTTATTTTAATTTGTAATTTTGTTTCATTATTATGAAAATGATTGTGTATTGGCAACTATTGAAAAATGATGTATTTATTTATTAGACTGCTTGTGGAATATGAGTGCCTTTAAACTATTTTAGAATTGAAGGCTAGTAGAAAATTCCTTTTTTGAAGCAAGGCTTGGAGCTAGTTGCTACCATATAATTAAGGGTTTGACTGATGTACCCTCTGTAACAAGATTTGATGAATCTAATCTATGTATTTCAATTGTTTTTGAATTTTAACACCAATATTTAAAATTTAATTAGAAATGTTGGTTTATTGGCCAACTTTAATAAATATGGAAAGCTTTGGGAATGAGTATTAGGTAACTAAGCTCGACATAAACTAAACATTTTTTTACTACATTGCAACTTTTTTAATTTTAAAATTGGTTAAATGGGATTGAAATGATCCCCACCTGTATTAAACCATCACCACATAATGGTATTACAACAATATTTCTTGGCAATATTCAAACATATTTCTCCTTGAAAGTTGAGGAATTGAACCGATTGAGCTGATGCCATTTGATACATACATTTCAAGATTTTTTTCAATGTGTTTACAGAGGTTTTTATGAGGGATCATAGTCCCCTCATACTAAGTGGGGTTTGAACCTTGGACCTCTTAAAGAGAGGTGAAGGCCCTTACCATTGCAATAAGCTTACAACTTATATGTACATTTCAAGTTATATTATAGCAAGTTTTAGTTTTTTATGTGTTTACATTTTATTTTTGCTTTTTAAAATTAATTATGATTAATTATAAAAATATTTGTATAATTTTAACATCTTGGACTTCATTTTCATCTTTATCAAAATATTGTGTCAAATTTCTTCCTAGCTTCAAGCTTGTTAAACTTGAACCTTGTGACTAAGCTTATACTTAAAGTGGGTGCAGGCCAAAAATAGTTGGATATACACACCTAGAAAACACAACTGGTAACATTAATAATGGTTCCACTTTAAACCCACTACGATGATAATGCTTTACCCGAGAAGTTTATAATGTGTTAGCCTCATGGGTGCCTTTTTAGCTCTCAAGTAACAACTACTTCTTTTAATTAATTTCTCTATCTTCAGCTAAAAAATAGTGGTGACAATCATAGTATAGAAACTAGGACTCAACATGGACTCAATAAGGCCAATTTTTTGACTTGGACTCAAACTTTGCAGAAAAACTTTACAAAAATATGACTTGAAGAAAATGCAAATTTTCATTGGAAAGAAGTTATTTTCTCATGCATATCAGAATTAATTAATATTATACAAATCCAAAATTAATACTATTAGTGATACAACCTTAAAGTACACATGAAAGTGATAGAACATATATCGATGTAACTACTAAGTGTCTGTTAGATTTAGTCTTGGAGCAAATGCTTTTTTTGTCATTTAACATGTTTTTATTTGTAATTATTCCTCCTGATGAATACGTAGTGTTTGTTAAAATTTCATATTGAGTTAGATTCTAGAGAGAGTACATAAGGTTGGTATATATCCCTTCTAATTTGCTAATATTTCATATTGAATCTAAGTCTAGAGAGTACATAAGACAATATGTACAAAAAAATACTAAGAAAGACACCATGAGTAGTTGAGGTTATCACGATAAATCAAGAGTCAGTGATATATGCCTCAAATTCTAGTAAGTACTTGAAATTTGATAGTGTTGTTCAATAGTGGTTGACCTAGGTATAGTAGAATTGATCGTTCTTTTGTCATTGACTATGGTGTATTGTAGCAACTGGTGGAAGATACTAGCTAGGAAATTCCATGAATGAGGAAGATAAGGAGGTGACCCATAACATAAATAAATTCAATGGTGAGAATACTCGAAATGAGGTTGATAATGCTTTGGTTAAAAAATAAGGTACATATACCACATAAGAAATTTGCTCATGATGTTGGGTTACTCATTGTTGTCATACTATATGGCATAATGATGTTTGGATGGTGTTGATATTATAGGTGTTGATGCTAGGTCATCACACACTTCAAAAATTGAATATCATAGAAAGATAGGTCCAACAAGATGTGCAGCAGAGTCAAGAAGCACATATAAGGTGGAGATCACCTGTAGGAAAAAATTATATTAAGTTTACATTTTACTTAGGATTGATTATGAAGGATATTGTCCTATCACCCATATAGATTAGAGAGCAGTCCTAGTGGAAGTTAAAAACTAGTTATGGACACTCATTATGGTAAATTTATAGCCAATGGATTTCATAGTATCCATTTTTAAATACTTATATAAATATTACATCTAATAAGATACTGGTTTGATGTAGCAAAAATATATCATTTTAGATGCACTGAATAAATGGGTCTCCATGACTATGGATAAGTAATGGCATGAACATAAACATTGACTTGTGAAAAAATAGTATGATAAGTATGATAATGACGAATATAGAATTGCTAATCCCTCATATTGTGTATCATAAAAATATTGGAAAGCCTTTGTAAATGGTAGGAGCAGCACTAAATTTAAGGCAAGTACCAGCCAATCTGATATGGTATTTCATATCATTGATATGTTCATGTGAATTTTTTCTACCTTGATATCTCTAATTAATTCATATATTGGTTTCTTCATTGCATTTTAGACGATGATACAAAGGAACAAACAAAATATATCTCACCAATCTATCATGCACACTTGTAGTCAAAGAAGATATGCTCGACTAAAATATGAAATGGTATTCTATCATACTTATCCATTATATGTGACAAACATAGCTATATTGTTTTGTCATATGAATTATCCCCATGTCTCTCCAACTATATAGTAGAGGAAGAGCCAATAAAATGCGAAAAATACACTACCAAGGGTAACTGTGTGGATGGTAGATCATACAAAGAAGGATGGGGCTCCTGTTTCACCAAAAGTTACAAAGCTAATCATAAGTGACATTCCCTTTGAAATAGCAATAAGTTGAACTTCAAACCATTTTTATATCAATTGTCTTCTTAACATTTACTAGTTAAATATGCATGTGTTGTTGCTAGAAAAAAATGGATGATGAAATATTATCTATGAGCTCCAAAAATCAATGTATTAAGGATGATGTCCTCGCCAAGTTTTTAGGACCTGAAATACTAGGTCGGGCTCGAGGTATCGAAAAAGGAGTATCACCAACTACTCTATTTTATAGTGAGGATTACATACAAAATTTATGCCAGATGCAAGAGCATACGTGCATCAGTTGTTACTGTTGCCCACCCTCCACCCTCATTTAAGAGAAAATTTTTGAAGAGAAGATTGCATAGAATGAAAATAAATTGGAAGAGAATCTTGCAGAGAAATATAAAATGATTGAATATATTTTGACATGGCTTTCATAGATAGAGGTGTGTCATTTTTTTCATGATTTCATATTTGAAATGTTTACATATTGCACTCCTAAAGTTGTAATTATCCCTTGCATATAATTCCATAGGCATCATCACTACATGCTACCGCTATAATTGGACACAACATTGGTGGTGGTGATCAAGTTATATATAGTTGCTCAATACCTTCTAGACTAGACTCATCAATGGTACTACTATTATTTCAAATATAAAATGGTTGACTTAGTTTGTATTGTACGCTATGTAGTGAATTTATCTAGGCTATTGATTTTCCATTGAGGGACTGAAAATGATATTGGTCACTCAAATTGAGAGAAGGGAATGCTACTTAACTCAAAACCATAAGGATAACGTAGTGGCCAAAGATATGCTGATCAATACTAACCCTAAAGACTTTATACATGGTCAATGTTTGGGTGAAGGTTATTGGAAATTCAATGTGCACATTGCTCATAAAGAGGACAAATATTGTTTAGAAGAAATGATGATATGACCACAATAAAGGATGTTATGGATTCCTTCATTGCCTAGCCTATATTAGACATTGTTTACAAATAATAGGCAGCTAATATAGGAGTGAGGCGAGTAGGTATCTTGAGCATGAGATTGGCCAATCAAATATAAGAAGGTAATTTGGTAAGAGAGAGAGAGAGAGAGAGAGAGAGAGAGAGAGAGAGAGAGAGAGAGAGAGAGAGAGAATGCAAGTGCTACTAGGGCATAGGATTAAGATTATAATCATGCATGCATGTTGTAATGTGTTGAAATGAAGGTTTATTATGTTGAGTGAGTGTTAGTTATGAAATTGATGTTTCATGTTTGACTCTTAGTCCTAGTCCTTAGTAGCAGTACTTGATTTGCATAGATGGATATTTATGTATCTAACGGAAGTCTCAAGATACCCTCTTACCTCAACTCTGATGGTTGGGGTAGGTAGGTATGTTTAGACATATTCCCATTATATGGAGGGATTAGGTTGTCTATTCACCTATATCTGTAAACAAGAATTATACTTGAAATAAGAATTTTCTATTTACATATGTAATCATAACTAATTTTGCACTTGAAATAAAAATTTTCCATTAGTATTCTTACAATCGTGCTTTCTATTTCTCCACTAGGCATAAACACATTCTTATTTATGTCCTTAGTCTCTACTATTGGTCTTTTGGTTGTTTTTTTTTGTACTTGATACACAAAATTAGGGTTTGTCCACTTTGGATTTACCCACTATGGTTATATTTACAATGGTTTATTGTTTTATCTCTTAGTCACTTCTTGAGCTCCTTGGGTTCTTTTTTCCCTAGTACTTAAATATTCTAATCGGATGTGGTATTTGAATTTCATTTACCTCCTTTGGTCACTCTTGGACATAATATAATTTCTTTATTGCTTTCTTTTGTACATGTAAGAGGTGCAATAGATCATTGTTGTTCATATATAATAACTTAGTTTTCATCCAACAATCTAAGATAAAATATTCCATATATTATTCAAAATAAATAGTGTGTAATGTTAAGCTTCAAGATCCAATTTGTCAATATTTTGATGGTAACCTTGGTAGTTGTAGCATTCTATTTATTGTATTTTGACTATGGACTCTAAAATCTATGCTACATTTTCTCTTCCAATGGTTTACCCACTGAAATCTATCCTATTTATTATGTATTTTGGGTTTTCCCACTATGGTTATATTTACAATGGTTTACTATTTTATCTCTTAGTTACTTCTTGAGCTCCTTGGGTTTTTTTTTGCCATAGTACTTAAATATTCTAACTGGATGTGGTATTTGAATTTCATTTACCTCCTTTGGTCACTCTTGACATAATATAATTTATTTATTTCTTGCTTTTGTACATATAAGAGGTGCGATAGATCATTGTTATTAATAAATAATAATTTGGTTTTCATATAGCAATCTAAGATAAAATACTCCATATATTATGCAAAATAAATTATGTGTAATGCTAAGCTTCAAGATCCAATTTATCAATATTTTTATGGTAGCCTTGGTAGTTGTAGCATTCTATTTATTGTATTTTGATTGTGGACTCTGAAATATATGCTACATTTTCTCTTCCATTATCATATGGAAGAAAAAATTTCATGTCAAATTTCCTTAATGGAATGACCTAAGAGAAACTTCACATTGACTAGTGATTCATTATTCTTTGTTTTTGTTGTAATTTTATTTGATCATTGATCACAAGGTCAGTCATAAGTGGAGGATTTTTTTGTTAAGATATTGGAAGGTTCAATTTTTTTAACACTCTTGATAATACCTTCATGTGTATATAACATCTTTAGAGAAACTTATCTCTTAGTTTTCCATTAGCAGAATGGGAAAAAAAGAAGTCAAGCTCCATGCAGTTGAAGATTCTAAGCTTGACCATTCAAATGAAGTAAATAATGAGGTTGGCAAGCGAGTTTATGAAGTATGGAAAGGCCGCAATGTAAGTTTTATTTTTATGAAACTTATTTCATTGCTATATCTTTATATATTTTTGCAAGGATATAGTGGACATTTATCTTTTGTGTGTATGGTTGGTTTTTGCTAGGTTTTTCTATTGGGTGGAAGGTTGATATTAGCATGCAATAGCCTGAGGAGATTGATTTCAATATTTTTTGGGATCATCATCCCATTTGTAGTATTATGTGCTTTATCGGGAGAAGCTTTGTGGAAATACTTCCACATGGGTTTGCAATTATGGTTATCATAGTTGGTTTCACAACATATGTGAGTATGAACCCTTTCTACCTATTATTTTTTATGGTTGGCCATTTATTCCATCTAATATATTATGTATTATTTTTTATGAACACTCCTTTTTGGCCTTTCTTGTTATGGTCTATTTGCTTTATGTTCCACTTTTGTTTTAAATTTCCTTAGGAATACTAGTAAATACCGGGTTTGTTAGATACACAACACCTTGGAAGTTTTATGTATAGATAATTCTTTCCTTTTGTAAATGAATTTAGTTATTTGGTTAACTGACATATGACTCCCCCTTTCATCATGAGTGTTTAAATTTCACTAACCAAAATAAAGTGGAGTTGTACAACTAAATAAATTCTTTATTTACTTTAGGTTTTTTGCTCTCATTGCATTGAACTAAGTTTGTAAACAAATCTCTTCATCTATGGAGGTTCCTTTTGCATTTTGGGAGCATAATTTTGTTTTAATGATCAATTTTGTCAAATATGTAGATTTTATAAATTTGTATATTTAAAAAATATTTTTACTCTTTTTTATACTTTTCATATTTATCCTTATAATCCTTTTTTAACTATTCTTAGTCCTTGTAGGTTCACACTTTACTGGATATTGGTTGTGGTTTTGGTAATTTTGGGGCTCATATTTTTTCTAAATAATTTTTAACCATGTGCATCACTTCTTATGAGGTTTATGGTTTTGGTAGTTTTGGATCATCTCTTTTCCTCACTCTATCAACATTATATTAATTTTTTATAAGATCACTTACTACTGTTAACATAATTGTATTAACTTCTTGTAAACAATATTGTATCAATGTTTTATATAGTGGGCTTATTGCTATTTTAGCATATGGAAAATACAGTGGATTATTTTATCTTTGAATTAAGTGTATCTCTGAGATGTATGCAATTTATTTTTACAAGCCCATTTTTGCATGTGACATATTTTCAATTAGAATTCTTGGGTTGATAAATCATTACTTATGTTGCTTTAAAGTTCACATTTAAGCATGAATTTTTTATAATACTATCATAAATGTTTGATTTAACTTTTAGTTATATTTCACTTCCTTTCTCAAGTGATTCTTTCAACCTTCCTCTCAACATTATTTCTCAAGTGTTGTTTGTTTACATTTTGAGTTTCTTTTTGGTTGTTCATGCTCTGAGTTGACTATTGGTTGTTTACATTTTGAGTTGATTGTTGGTTGTTTGCAATATATCCTAAGTGGTTGTTGACATTCTGATTTGACTATTGGTTGTTTGCACTATATCTTGAGTGTTATCAGTTGAGTTTTTGCTTTACATCTTGAGTGACGCTTTGAGTGTCATTGTTAGCTTGTAGTATGGCTCATTGTAAATGTTCTTCACTTGGTAGCTTGATCATTGAATAATACAATCTACTTGATGGCTTGGCTCACTGAATAATACACTTTGTTTGATGGCTTTATTAATTGAATAATGCACTCCTTTATATGGATTAGCTTAGGTGCTTTTCTAGTTGGGCACTATGTTGGTTTGGATTTAGGTGCTCCTTTGATTGAGTGCTATATTTTTTTAGTTGAGGTAAACCACTAAAAAAAATAAACACATTTGAAAAGTAACTTCAATTGTTTCTAATATGATATGAAATTAAGATGTGATTTATGAACACAAAAATTGTTATTATGCTATTTCAGCTGAGGCAAACAACTACAAAATATGAGCGTATTTGAAAAGTAACTTCAATTATTTCTAATATGATATGAAATTAAGATGTGATTTATGAACACAAAAATTGTTATTATGCATGTCATTTCCAAAGCTACCAAAGATCGAATTTGCTTTTCTGGCATCCTTTAAATTTTTTTTTAGGTGAGACCCTAAGAGGGTAGTTTTAAACCACCTTATTAGCCCTAAGAGAGCAATTTTAAACCACCCTCTTAGCCCTAAGAGGACAATTTTAAACCATCCTCTTAGGTCACCCTAGGAGGGTGGTTTTAAACCATCATCTTAGGTCACCCTAAGAGGGTAGTTTAAAACCACCCTCTTAGGCCTAAGGGATATTAACCTTAAGAGGGAAGTTATAAACCACCCTCTTAGTCCTAAGAGGGTGGATTTTTGAGGTGGTTTTTAGCCATCATCGTATGACATAGATTTTTATGATGCTCTCATAGATGACAGATAAATAACCACCCTTAAATGTCTTTATAGGCAGTTAGAAACCATTGTTAAAGCCTTTTATGGTATAGTGAGTCATGCAATATGAGCAAGCAAATGAATGCAAGATGGCACAAAAGAAGCAAAAGAAGAAAAATATGAGAAGAAAACAATAGAAGAAAAATGATCAACAAAAGGAGAAGAATAGAAGAGAGATGGTGTGAATTAATGCATAATATTATCTTTATTGCATTATGTTTATTTAGTTATTTAATATATTTATCATCTAGCATTGCAAAATGATAGGCTTCTGAGCTAAAATTGGTTGTTATGACAAAGGGGCCTAGCCAATTGGGCTAAAACTTGCCTTTAGACCAAGACATAAGGGGATGCACCTATATGCTAGTACGATAGGCCTACAAGGTGAGGTATAGTTAGATATGCTACTCTCGACTAGTATTACCAACTTCTTAAGGATCTTAACTAAGAATTTATTGGATGCTTCGGCTTGACCATTAACCTAAGGGTAATATGGAGTTGAAGGTTTGTACTAAATCTTGTACTTAGCACAAATTATGACCATCAGATGAAATGGGGTTAATCTTCTCGATAATATCCAATCTCCACATGGATAATGGCCAAGGGAAAGAAATAACTTGAAGGTTTTGAAAAGGAGTATGAACAAGGTTGTCATGGCATTGACACTTGTCACAACATCGAACATAGTGACATGCATAATTATCCATGTAAGGCCAATAGTAGTTGATATAAAGGAGCTTCTTGGCAATAGAATTACCCCTAAAATAGCCTCCACATGATCATGCCTGAGCTTCTGTAAGGGCTAGTCAGGATTCATCGAAGTTAAAGTATCGTAAGAGGATGCCTTAAAAAGAATATCAATATAAAGTATTGCCAATTATGACGAATCGACACACTTTTTTTCATAAAAGCTTTCATTGATTGTGATCTAAGCCATCAAGCATCATGCCATATTTATGAGATTTAAAGATATTTATGTACCATGGATCATATGGAGAAAATCCAATGTTTAGGACATCTAATAGAATGAGGCTAGAGCTATGATGAGGATTGATGTTTGATCCTTCATATGACCCCTCTAGTAGTTCCTAGCTAGGTTTACATAGTTTATTTCTTGCAAATTGATAATTGTAAGTGAGTCTCCTTCTCACATGCACTTGTGGGCACTAGTTATCTTCTAGTTGTCATTTAGAGTGTTAGTTAGTAAGTGTGAACTCAAAGTAGGAAGTGTGTACTTCAAGATAGCTAAAATGGATCTTCTAGTTAGCATTATTCCTTTTCTCTTAACTTAGAAGTTACGTGCATTCTCCCTTGCACTTTTGTAGCTTATGGTTAAGCATATTGGATCAAATCCATGATTTTATGGGTTTGGTTATGTATTTTGGGCCATTAGTGCCTATATAATGAGTTTGTAAATAATATGAAGTTAGTTGGATTTTCAATCCTTTTCATTGGTATCAGAGCCTAGTTCAAGTTTACACTAGGGTTTGTGAGGTGAGAGGATAGGAGATAGATTAGTTTTTCTTATGAGAAACTTGTTTTCATTGAGGACTCAGTTAAAGCTCAAGGGGAGCTTGAAAACCATTCACAGAAGGAAGTTCCTTAGGCGTCAAAATCCTTGTTCTAACTTTCTCCGTATGCTCAAGAAGTATAGGAGAAGTTTACCCCGATTTCTTTCCTACAAAAATCTCTTAGCAGGGTTGGATTTATCCTACGGTGAAATGCGAATTAGGGAGCCTGTTGTTCCTGAAGTTCCTACCATTTCAAAGTCTTGAAGATCGAGGATCATCAAACTAGGTCGTGTGTCGACTTAGATCTGGTTGCCTTTCAAACGCTGGTTGTGTGTCAACTGGATCTTGAAAGGAGAGCCACTGAAGGACTTTTGGTGATATGCAAGAGAAAATTAGCAATTTTTAAGAAATTTGAAGGTAATTTGCCTTTAAATAATTTCTAATAATTGTAATAGTTCAAATTTTCTATGTTTTTTTTTTTAAATTAACCCACCAGGTTAATTTTTAAAAATTTCTTAGTTTTTGTTAGAAAACTTAAGTTTTAATTGATATATATTCTTCTTATATATTAATTAATTTTGCATTGTAAAAAAAAAAATTGAATTTTTTTCCCTCGGCCCCATCTCAGCAGGAGCCGAGGGCTTGTGCAGTGGCTTTGCTGAGTTAGCAGCGTCGCCTGTCGACGTCGGCCATCGAACGTCTGTCAGTCGACAGACCTTGCATGTCAGATGCCGACGAATGTCGACTGACGTCCAACACAGCTGATGAAACATGGGTTGTGTGATGGCACGTCTGACCGCGGCTGACAGACCCTGTGGTCTGTCCAGCCTGTCGCGACTGAGATGCCCCCAGGCTATGCTAGACCTGCCAAGGCTGATTGGCTGGCCGACCATTCTGTCCGCCTACACAAACTGCAGGCACAGACGTCGACGCACCACATAACCGATGGACCATCGGCTGTGCCGCGTCCGCTACCAACAACCAGCAGTCGATAGCTTGCATGTAGCCCGAGGCTACAACTGCATTTTTTTTTCTTCAGGCACAAAATTTTTAAGTATCGGGTGCAAAATTTTTTGCATGATTGGTTGCCTCGAGAAACGTGCCAGTGGAGTTCGGCCAGTCAGACACAACAAGTGCAGTTTCATTTTTACCAAGGGTAAATTTGTAAATTTTTTTAAATTTTCCTATTCTAAGGTTGCATGTAATTTTTATTTTTATTAATTTAATTTTTAATAACTTAATTAAATTAATTAATCTTTGATTAATTATAATTTAATTTTTAATTAAGTTATTTTAAATTAATAAAATATAAATTGTAAACCTTAGGTTAGTTTAAATTTTTCAATTTTTAGCCTTAGGAATATTTTTTAGGGCACACCATTGTAACAAGGAACCTTCAATTTTTCCTTGATTTTTCAGTGTATTTCCCTTTTACTCCTGGCTTATACCCAGTATCACATGGCTGCCCAAGTGGCAGAACTTGCACATGTTGTAAATGCTTTAGTAGATAAAGCTAATGATACTACCATGGCAGAAGTTCTTGGTAACCTTGCAATGAAGGTAAATGACATTTCTGTCCACAATGCTTCAACTTCTGCTAGTGATTCTCGCCTGAGAGTTCGTTGTGAAGTGCCACTTTATGATGGATCCCAAAACCCTGAAGTCTTGAATAGTTGGATTCTTGACATGAGTTCTTGGTTTTATTACACTCAACTTGCAGATGAGGATATGGTTCCATATGCTAAACTCAAACTTTCTAGTTTAGCTAAAGTACTTGTTGAAATAAAAAGAGGTCATGATGAACTCACCTCATGGGATGAGCTTGTAGACTGTCTTAAGACCAATTTTTATCCTTCCAATTATTCTAAGGAATTGTTCATTAAATGGTTTTGATTTTGACAAAGTACTAATATGACTGTGCAGGAATATATCTTTCAATTCAATAGGTACAGGATACTTTTGAATGTGGAGGAAGATATTAAAGCTTTGATTCTCAAATTTCAAAGTGGTTTGTTGGAACATTTGTACAGGGAAATTATGTTTGTTTCTATGGACACATTGGATTCAACTTTTAACCAAGCGCAACTTGCGAAAGACAAGTTTAAGGTGCATTCGCAGGTATTCCATGCACCTGTTACTCAAGTGGTTGCAAACTCATCAAAAGGGAATAATTCTTTCTCACAAAAGAAGAATTTTGCTCAAAAGAAGAATGTTTCTTCTCCATCTCCTTCTTCTCCTTCCCCTTCCACTTCTACTCCCTCTTCTTCTTCTTCTTCTTCCAAACCTTCTTCTTCTTCTTCTAAAAAGTTTTGTAACTATTGTAAGAAGAAAGGTCATGAAAAAGTTGATTGTTTTAAGCTTAAAAAGAAGATTTTAGTCATTACTACTCAAGAGGAGGATGCTTCCAAAGGTCCCCTTGAGTCAGTAGGAGAAAGTAGAGTATATACGGAATTATGAGGTAAGCTCAATGAGGTTACCTTAGTGAATGTAAGTTCATCTGAGAGCGCTCGTGATGCTTTGTTCATCACTCGAGCTCATTTGCTCCATAATTTTGCAATAGATTGTATAGTGGATAATGGCTCGCAGAAAAATCTAATTACGAGGTCCATTTTCGAGCATTTGAAGTTACCTATGGAGCCTCATCCTCAACCTTATTCTTTAGGTTGGAAGGATAGTGGAAGGGGCTCAAAAATCACTCACACTTGCACATTAAAATTTGCACTTGGCCCACATTTCATAGATCAAGTCACTTGTGATGTGACTCCTATGGATTGTTGTGGGATTTTGCTTGGATAACCTTTTCAGTATGATAGGAGAGATTTTTATGATGCTTTCAACAGAACCTACACACTTCAAAAATATGGTCAGGTTTTTCTCATTAAAAGCACCAACACTCCTAACATCATTCTAAGTTCCAAGAAAACAAAAAGAGTAATTAAAAAAGGTGGTGATGTTGTTCTAATTTTCATTCGCTCTCAAAACACTCTTACATCCACATCCATTCCAAAGCAACACTCTTCAATGGATAAAATATTGCAAAAATACTCACACATATTTTTGAAGCCAAAGTCTCTTCCTCCAATTCACACAATTAATCATAGCATTGAAATCATTCCTGGTTCTTCACTACCTAATGCTCCCATGTATAGACAATCTATTTTGCAAAATGAAGAAATAAAAAGGCAAATAGAAGATTTGTTGTCTAAGGGTTTCATTAAGGAAAGTACTTCTGCTTGTGCTTCACCTATTTTGTTGGTTCTTAAAAAATATGGCACTTGGAGATTGTGCATTTATTTTCGTGCTTTGAACATAATTTCTATAAAGAATAGATATCCACTACCATGCATTGATGATTTATTAGATCAGCTCCAAGGAGCTAAGTTCTTTTCAAAAATAGATCTCAAAAGTGGATATCACCAAGTGTGTATCCAAGCTGAGGATACATGGAAGACAACTTTTAAGATGAAGATGGGCTTTTTTGAATGGTTGATCATGCCCTTCGGTCTTACTAATGCTCCTGCAACCTTCATGAGGTTGATGAATGATGTATTCCATGATGTACTTGACAAATTTGTAATAATATATCTTGATGATATATTGATATTCTCAAAAAATTGGGAGGAACACCTTAGGCATATCCATCATACACTTGATCTTCTTGCGAAGAATCAATTATATGCCAATTCTTCAAAGTGTTCTTTTGGCAATATTTTAGTTTCTTACCTTGGTTATGTGATTAGTGAAAGTGGAATTTAGGTATATCCCACCAAAGTTGATGTTTTAGTTAAGTGGTCCCCTCCTACAACTCTCACTGAATTAAGGAGTTTCCTAGGACTTGCAAATTTTTATCGCAAGTTCATTCCTCAATATTCCACCCTTGCAGCTCCATTGCATTATCTCACCAAGTCTAAAGTTCCATTTCATTGGGAGAAAAGTCAAGAGATTGCCTTTGAGAAACTCAAAAAGAAACTTTGTACAACACCTGTGTTAACTTTACCCGACCTCTCTCAAACTTTTGAGATTGAAATGGATGCCTCTAAAGTTTCCTTAGGAGTTGTGCTCAAACACAATGGTCATCCAGTTGCTTATCATTCAGAAACTTTTTCTACTGCTAAGTTGAACTATTCTACATATGACAAGGAGTTGTATGCATTAGTTCAAGCTATCAAGTACTGGAGAAATTATCTTTTTGGAAAAGATACAATAGTACACACTGATCATATGCCTCTCAAGTTTTTAAAATCTCAAAGTAAAATTGAAGAATCAAGACATATGAAGTGGGCCTCTTACCTCCAACAATTTCACTTGGTGATCAAGTACAAAAAGGGGAAGAGTAATACTGTTGCTGATTGTTTGAGTAGGCCTCCTGCCGCTCTTGCCTTAACAGTTATCTCCACTTCACACTTGGGATTTCAGACTTGGCCTAATCAGTATTCACAAGATATTCATTTTGGAAAAATATTTGAGCAAGTGAGTAAGCCTTCTTCTTCCAATTTGTGTCCTTTCCAAGATTTCTACATCAAAGAAGGACTTCTTTACAAATTGGACAAGGTTTGTGATCCTTGTGAGTCTAGAGTGTCACTTCTTAAGGAATCTCATTCTACACTTTATGGTGGCCACTTTGGGAAGCACAAAACACTTCATCACTTGCAAATATTTTTCTATTGGCCTAAAATGTAGAGGGATGTGTTGAGATTTCTCAAACAATGTGCAGTTTGTTGTCGCTCAAAACCAGCTAACAGGAAGTTTGGCTTAGGCATGCCTTTGCCCATTCCTTCCCGTCCTTGGGAAAGCATCTTCATGGATTTGGTTAGTGGTTTTCCCATGACAGTGTGGCAACATGATTGTGTGTTCATGGTGGTTGTGTTAGCGTATAACTGTTATTACATTATTTAGTTAGTTATGGTTAGTGACATTTGTTAGCCTAAGTTATTTCGGGCTCTAGACTATTTCTAGGATCCTATAACTATGGGCTAATTTAGTCCTAAGTTGTATTATTTATTCATTGTTTAATCAATGCATTTTATTGATTACTTTGACATGGTATCAGAGCTGACGAAGCTCTCGGCTTGATTGTAGCCTGAGAGTAGGGGGACCTGGAACTCTCGGGACCTGGTGGACCTGTGGCTTGTTTTGGTGTGATCCGATCATTCGTTTGACCGTCGCATCCGAGGTTGGTGTGGCCCGAGATCTGGCTTGATGTGGTACCTCACCCTAGACCTATTGGAACACCTGGATGCAGAGCTAGACATGATTCGGCCTGATCTCTAACCGACACGACTGGACTCGATGACTAGACCGACCAAAAATTGGTCAGTCGATCGATGGACATATTGACAACAGAATCAATTGGACAACGGGCAACATAGGGTACCGGACAGCATATAGTGGGCAACAGAGGGTACCAGACAGTGGACAACAAGCAATAGAGGGGACTGGAAAGTGGATAGCGGGCATAGCTCCTCTTGGGCATAGTCTCCTTGATAGGAGACACCCTTTAAGGTGAGGGTTTACCCTAATAAAACCCTCATAGCCACTCCCCCCATGCATGTGGGATAAATTTTATGATGTTTTTCAAAACTATGAGCGCGTCCTCCTATAAATGGCATCGAACATGAATTAATTTTCTACAATGTCAAAATCTTTTTCTTTTGCCATGGCTGGATTCAGCAGGTGAATTCGAGCAACTTGGCCGGATTAGAACTTTTATTCTATCCTTAGATTTTCCAGACATGACATTTTTTTGTCATCCTTGGCCATCACAGAATCATAGCAAAAGCATTCGTTGTGGCATAGGTCTATTTTTGGTACAGCTTGTGCGATTCGAGGAGGTTCATGTGTTGAGGACACACTAGCAGTCTACAACAGTTGTGGCATAGATCTGAATTTAGGGTTAGTGCTACTCTACAGACACCTTGGCTCGATTCTAGCATCCGTCACCCATCGAAGTCGAACACATATCCCCATGAGGGAGAAAATTTCCAGTCAAAGATAGAACCTAAGCATAAATTGTAGACGATGATTTATCGATGTTCGTTTCTCTGTTTGGAGACAATTTCTAACGACATCAAAAAGACCTCCTCCTAGTGTAGATTTGCCATACTGGAGAGAAGGAGCGCATTCACGGATTTGCGTGGATGAAGCCAACAGTGCTCAGAGCTCGATGCTTAGTGACAAAAGTGTTGAGGGAGGAAGAAGCACCACCTGGGTGGCGTAGCCGTTGCTCTGGAGGAGAGCGCCACCTTGGACGTCTGCCAGCTTGGCGAGGCGAGCCCCTTCAAATAGGGCTTTTTCCCCTTTGATTACCACCAGCAGTGGTAGCCGGGGTGGTAAGCTGCCTGTTGCTAAGGCGTATGACAAAGGAAGAGGTCGGGAGTTCCATTCTCCTCGACAGTAAGGTATATATTTTTTACTTTAGTTTGATTATAAAGGGAAATTTTATTTTTTGATTTCAAAACTTTATTTTTTTTAATTAAATATTTTTCATTTCTTAATTATTTTTTTATGAAATTAATTAAGAAAAATCATATTTAATTATTATAAAGTTTTGTTTTCATTAAAATTTTCTTTCTCAACATCAAACTTAAAGTTTAAATACCTTTGCCTCATTAAATACCTTTCTCTCCACCATCAAAGCAATTAAAGAGGCATAAAATCATCAAACCTCCAAACCTATTTTTTAGACTTCATAAATAGCAATTTTTTGTTTGAAGTACTTCACACAGGGGGGGTTTTTTTTTGTGATATATTGTGCTAATCTGCCTACAGGGCAAGCTTTGTAAGAGTTTTTTTTTTTAGGCTTAATTGTTGCATTTTTTTTGCACTAAAGGGGGGGATAAAATTTTTTCTCTCCACCATCTCCTATCTTGCAAACAGGAGGGATATAATTTTGCAAAACCAAGGGGGGAAGACTTATAAGGGTGCATTTTCGGCAGAGTCCGACACCTTAGTCAGATTATTTTTGCAAAATTTCATTGTAAAAGGTGCATTTTCGGCAGAGTCCGACACCTTAAAAATGGGCAGATCAAAGAAAAAGATAGCCCTAAAAACTGATGTTGCTAAATCAGTTAAAGACCCATACTTTCCACCAGAGATGGATGGGTTGGATTTTTATGAGGAGGGCACATTCCTCACACTAAAAAATGGTTTAGTAGCTCTCCTTGATGATTCTGAGTCTTGCAAAGACCTTCAAAAAAATGGTGCTCAAGTTCCTACTATCGTTCTAAGGGGCATATACCTGGTCTTTGTTGAACTTGACCGTGCCCATGTAAATTGGAAATAAATGAGGAAAACGAGGTCCTAAAGGCGAACGCTTGTTGTGAAACAAGTGACATTCAGCCCACAACCTCATACCTTATATGGTAGATATCAGTTGTAGCACAGGTGATCTCATTTCAGTAGAAAATTTTTCTTGTGACACTAGTGACTTAAAAACTGAACTTCCTCAAAGAGAGCTCCATAATCTCATCAATAATGACAAATGCAAAATTGTTAAAAGCATTGATGAAGATGATGAAATTGGGTGTTTTGAAAAACACACCAAAGGATTTGGTTCCAAAATGATGAAGAAAATGGGATTCAATGGTGAGAGATTAGGTAAACAAGAACAAGGCATTAAAACTCCTATAATGCCAAATGTCAAGGCAAAGAATGAAGGCCTTGGCTATATTGGACAAGAAAGTACCAATAATTCCATGTTTGTAAAACCTAAATCTCCTACATCTCCTAAAAAGCATTGTTGCAGTCATTGTGGAAAGACAGGACATGTTGTAGCTAAGTGTTGGAGATTACATCCTTGTGATTCATGTGGATGTATGAATCATTCTTCTTCAAAATGTTGGTACAAAGTGAAAATGGCCAACAAGGTTCATATTGATTATGGATGGACAGATCTCACACAATGGACCATGATGAAAGAAATGTTTTATGGCTTCTACTGAAAAGGTAAAACCTATGGTAGAAACCTAGGCAAATCCAGTGACAGACCGAGTGGCAGTCCCAGAGATAATGACCCAGAGACAGGCCTAAAGATAGAACCAGTGACAAAGTTCTAGAGGTAGATCTACAGGAAAAATCCAAAGGTAGATTCACAAGAAGATCTTGAGATAGACCCAGTGGTACAGATCCAGAGGTATGCTTAGAACCAGAGCCAGAGCCAAATCTAGAGCCAAAGACAAAGCACGAGCCATAATTATTTCATTTCTCTTATTCTTTTTCACTGTATTGGGGCAGTTATATACTTTACCCAAATATTGTTGTATGGGGGGATGATAGTGTAGCTAGTAGTTATTCCATTACACAAATAATGTAATAAGGGGGGATGTTAGTGTATAACTATTATTACATTATTTAGTTAGTTATGGTTAGCGACATTTGTTAGCCTAAGTTATTTCGGGCTCTAGACTGTTTCTAGGATCCTATAACTACGGGCTAATTTAGTCCTAAGTTGTACTATTTATTCATTGTTTAATCAATGCATTTTACTGCTTACTTTGACAGGTTGACTTATTCAATAAAATGACTAAGTTTATTCCATGTCACAAGACCAGTTCTGCAGCAAACTTAGACCAATTGTTCTTTGACAGCATTTGGCGTTCCTTTGGTCTACCTACCAGCATTATATCAGACCGTGATTCATGCTTTGTGGGTCACTTTTGGTGTTCTTTGTGGAAAATTTTGGGAGTTTCCCTTAAATTTTCCATCGCCTATCATCTGCAGTCCGATGGGCAGATTGAAGTGGTAAACCATACCCTTATGCAAAGTTTACGAATCTATCATCATGCTTCACCGACAAAGTGGGACTTGAGTCTCACTCATATTGAACATGCCTACAATAGGGCCCTACATTCTTCTACACGTCACTCACCTTTTGAGGTTCGTATGGGATTTCAGCCCTTGGCACCTTATGAGTTACCTTTGTCCTTGCATTCTCCTATCACTTCACATATTTAGAAGAAGCAAGACAAGGCACACTCATTTATTCAACACTTGCACAATCTGCAATCAAAGGTGGTTGAGATTTTGCAAAAGACACAGCAACAACAAAAAAATGCCATGGATCGACATCGAATTCCTCATCCATTTCAGGTTGGTGACAAAGTTTGGTTGCATCTTGACAAGCAACGTTTTACTAATAAGACTTATAGTAAAATCAAACCGATTTTCTATGGGCCTTATACTATTCTTCAACAGGTGTCCAAGAATGCTTTCCACCTTGATCTTCCTACACACTTGGGAATTCATGATGTCATCAATGTAGATCTTTTGAAGTTGTACTTTGACTCTACATTGGAGATTGCACCAGCTATCAGTCATCCTGTGGACATGGTTCCTGATTCTCAGTTACCATTGGATTCTAATTAGGTCTATGACACAAAGACTCGACAGACTCACCAGGGGTCTACCACCTCATATCTTGTGGCTCGACGAGGACAGCTACCACATCAGGCTCATTGGATTTCTTTTCATCAGATGTCCCGTGACTTTCCTACTCTTCTGAAAGCATTGGAGGCCAATGCTTCTATTGTGGGGAGGCATGATGAGGATTGATGTTTGATACTTCATATGACCCCTCTAGTAGTTCCTAGATAGGTTTGCATAGTTTATTTCTTGCAAATTAATAATTGTAAGTGAGCCTCCTTCTCACATGCACTTGTGGGCACTAGTTATCTTCTAGTTGTCATTTAGAGTGTTAGTTAGTAAGTGTGAACTCAAAGTAGGAAGTGTGTACTTCAAGATAGCTAAAATGGATCTTATAGTTAGAATTATTCCTTTTCTCTTAACTTAGAAGTTACGTGCATTCTCCCTTGCACTTTTGTAGCTTATGGTTAAGCATATTGGATCAAATCCATGATTTGATGGGTTTGGTTATGTATTTTGGGCCATTAGTGCCTATATAATTAGTTTGTAAGTAATATGAAGTTAGTTGGATTTTCAATACTTTTCAAGCTATGGGTTGTGGGCTCCCAAAGTTGTTTTATGATGATCATTGTATGATCATCTTCTAAATTCAAGGGTATAAGGGATGCAACAATGACCATGGTATCCATATGGTAGTTAGAATATCTAGGGACATACTCTATGGTTACCCTATCAAAAGTGGACAAGAGCTTGGTGATAATATCTATGTAAGATTTTAGTTTATCATCTCTAGTTTGATAAACATCATTGATATAATTAACCATAAGTTAAGAATAATCAAAGACAAAGAGGACTCTAACTTTCAAGGCTAAAGTGGCCCTAAGACCTAGGATCAAGGCTTCATACTCTATAGTATTATTAGTGCAAGAGAAACAAAGATTTAAGGAAATGGGGATCAATAATGTTTGAGGGGTGACTACAATGATTCCATCCCTAGCGCTCTTTAAGCAATGGGATCCATAAAAAAATAATGACTAGAACTCAAGTTGTTCTACTTCTAAGCTAAGGCACTCATAGGGACAACTAATGGGTAGAATTTAGGGGAGAAACAACTTGGTGGTCAACAATCACTTGAAATTTGATTACCTTTGATATATAAAGGTTAAGTTAAATTAACTAAGGGCTAGGACACACTTAACAACTTGACCTAAAAGTTGGGACTTCGACATTAAGTAGTGAAAAGGATAAAACCTCGCAACTTGTAGACACCAAATAATAGCCACTTGTCCTTCATCCTGGTCATTCTACCACCCACTTGTCCACCATCCCCATTTCCCACCATTCAATTGTCCATTCCATGTCATTATTGCCATCCAATGGCTTACTTTAGCCCTTTCTAGCCATTTTTTGACCCGTAATTGACTTATTTTTATTTATTTTATATTATTTATATTTAAATATAATATTTTATATTATATTATAATATATTTATTATAAAATATATATTTATAAGCTAAATTAACCTCAGTCATATGATCCAATCTAATCTTAGTCGTCCATCTCCCTTAATCCGTGTCACACCTAAATTTTAATATCAGCCTTTGGATCTGCTTTAATATTAGCCACACGATCAAAAGTGCTAAGCTAAAAACCTAGGCTTGATAATAAATATGAGCATTCTCAATACTAAACCCTTGGAAAACTTGAACTCTAGAGCTTTAATTTACTTGTGAGATCTAACATTTCTTAGAGCTAGTTTCTTGTGAGTAGGTGGTTCCCTAGTCTATCCTTCCCCAAAATCCCTAGTTTACCCTAGGATTTTTTGATTCTAGCCATATTTGTAGCCCATTCCCACCGTCACCATTATCGTTCATCCATAGAATCCTTTGCAACCCATCCATCTACCTCTATAGATTTAACCCTAATCGGTAGGCACTGTCGAGCACCTACCTCATCCCACAGGTGTAGCAATGTACCTGTTGCATTATGTAGGCATAGCATAGAGCCTGTTGTCCCCACAACCATAGACCAGAACCTATGATGTAAGATCATCAGGTGTCATCGGGGCACTTTGCCATCAATCTATAATGGATAAACGAAATAACATCATCAACAACAAAGTAAATATTTTATGCATTTTTATTAGATGTTATTTGGATTCTGCATGTTTTGTTTATTCAGATCTAGGGTTTCTAGTTTGCATCTCTGAGGGTTCACATTGTGGAACCCTCAATTTGTTTACTAATGAATCTATTTTTTGTATGTGTAGGATCAGGTAGCATCAACCAAGGATTATTGAGGTGCTATTGAAGATAGAGAGGCCTGATTACGGATAACCAAAAGCCCACTCATCCTATTGGAAGCAAGATATATCAGAGACACTACTTGTTTTATAGCCAGGATTTCGAAGAACTCTAGCACCTATATTTATTGTATCAAAATAATTTCTTTTGAACAAGAAGATTGTAACAAAGGAGTTTCTTAGGTCCCTACAATTTATCAAATAAAATTATCTTTTGTGCAGTCTCCTATTGATTGAAATTATTTTACTCTCATATTTGCTTTAGTGTCATATTTTCACTTCACAAATGGCGATCATGGTGGGAGCCCACAAGGGTTCTACTTTTTTTTTACTTTGCTATACTAATTTAATTTTTTTGTGCCATTTTACAGGGTTTTATGGAGCAAAAAATAATCAAAATCATTGGTTATGGTTTCTAGAAGGTCTTGTGATAGTTTGTAGAAGGTGCACAAGCGCTCTGCGGCACATGTTGATCCCCACAAGTGCCCTACTATGCCTACATAGGTGCTCTACTACGCCTACAAAGGTGCCCAACTACACCTGGCAGTGATTTAAAGCAGATATTAGGATTTTGGGTAAGGCCTACAACCATTATGTTTCAACTTATGTTCCTACATATTTCATTATTTGACTGTTTATTTTTAGACGTTAAGCTTAAAATGAACACACATTAAGAAATATAGAAAAGAGATCATTTTAGATTGCATCTAGGGCATCTGTGCATTCATTCATCACATATTTTGAGTTTTATTTTTTAAAAAGAATTACAAATTCAAATAATTCATGCATCTTTCTGTTTGCATTTGAAAGTAAAAAGCATTAACTAGAATTTGCATCTTAGGGGTTATGGGTTGCTTATTTTACTTATATAAGTAGGAAAAATACTTAAGTGCAAAAAGTATTCTTGCCCTTGGGTGACTCCTTTGGCAGAGAGGTGGACGAACCCTCCAATTTCTATCTAGGTAAGGGGTTTTAAGTGGTGTACTTCACACTCTTTAGAAGAAATTTACATTTATGTGTTGGATTCTAATTTAGATTTACAAAATCTATTACCTTTAACATTATTTGGCCACAATAGAAAACAAAAAATTTAAAATTAATCACACACAAGCATGATGCACTCTAAACAGTAGTAACTAGATTTCATCACCGATTGTTGCTTGAGATTTGGTGACGGTGGCAGTCATTTCCATCCACCAATATCTGCCCTTAGACACCTTAGGACTACCTCCGAGCAAACTTATTGGATTTCATCACCAACAAGAATCTCGTTGCCCCATCCAACCATAGTTTTTCACCTTTATTTTTCATTAAGCAAGTTTAGGATACATAAAACACACAAAACTATCATTTCTAAAAGGAATTTACATTAAAAGGAGATAATCAATGAACAAGGTAATCCAAAAAAGGTGAAACTTAGGATTGATTGTTTCAATTATTTTTAAATTCTTTTTCTCTATTTTCAGTTTTGGAGATTTAATTTGACAGTCCTAAAATTACATTTTGATTTAATTACTTTATGGTTCTAACTCGAAATCAAACAAAGGTATTAAGTCAAAATAATTTAATGGAAAATACAACAAACATACCCGCTACTTAAGTAGTCAACCCTTCCAATTCTATCCAACCTAGTCCATATAGGCCCATTGACCCATCTCTCCCACAAGAGGGATCCCTTCCCCAAAACATTGAGCAACCGTCCATCCAAATTGACATGGACAAGGTAGAGGCACGCTATAGGTCTTCTAACTATGTCCTTGAACCCATTAGCCAAGACTATGTTACACAACTAGAATTGGCTACATCCTGTCCATCCAACCCCACCCAAGGATATCCTAATTTTGCCTATGAATATGGTATGCCCTCTTCTCCTAGTCCATCCCAACAAAACCCAAGTGTTTTTAAAACTCATCCTCCATCTGACTATACCAAAATCTATTCCAATCCTTTGTATGAGGAGTATGTTAATGGTGCCTCACATGTACCAACCTCCCAAGTTTCCACATTGAGTGAAACTTTTTCCATTACCATTTCCTCCAATCCATCCACATCCATACCTACATCTTCTAATCTATCTACAACCTTGTCAATTTCTTCTATGTCCGAACAAGAACTTCATGACACGTTGGGTCTCATGAATATATTACTTCTACAACATCAAAATGCTAGATAACAAGTTCATGTAAATCCTATGCTTCTTGTATTTTCAACCCAACTAACCATGGCCAACCTAAATTCAACTTAGGTACCCCAATCTTCGGTGGTGTCTATCCCCAATCCATCACCAATGCAAAATACAACCCCTCCAATCATAATTTATTATAGCCAACCCAACCAATTCTTCCAAAATATTCCTCCTCATCAATCTTATCCTTCTATCAACCATCAATCTTCTCCTCATAAATTTCAAACCAATAAATTCCATCAAAACCAGCTAATCACTCCCCAACATTTTCTTCTAGTCTATCTCCAAATCATCAGGTTATCCAAGGCTTCCACATTCCTAGGGAAGATCTTAAGATTCAGGCCATGCAAAAACAAATAGATCAATTGATGCAAAACACTCCTGGTATGTCAAGCCAAAGACCAAATTTAAGCCAACTGATCCATCAACTAATCCATCCTTCGATACCATCATTTCCATATCTAGTAGACTTTACATTACTGAAGTTTGACAAATTTAGGGGAACCAAGGACCCTAAGGAGTATGTTAGCTCATTTGTTCATGCATGCTTTTGGATTCAAACCAAAAATGCTCTCATGCTCAGAATATTTCCTCAAACATTAGGAGGAGATGCCATAGAGTGGTTTAATTAGCTACCAACTCATAGTATTTATACTTTTGAACAACTGATTGACATTTTCTTTGAGTTTTTTGTTCTAAATATTAAAAATAAGGTTTCATTATCAGATGTATACACCTTAAAAAAATGGGATGATAAACCTATATATGACTTTGGAAACCGTTGGAGGGTAGTCATTACCAAATTACCATTCTCCCTCCCAATGGATGAAATCATCAAATTATTTACCAAGATTTTCTTAAAACCCATATCTTGGATTCTTCAACTTCAAACCTATAGTTCATTTGAAGAAGCCTTAGCACAGGCTAGCATTATTGAGGAGATAAAAATCCAAGAGGGCATAACTAAGCCTAAAAAGAAAGAATGGTAGAACAAGGGTCAATTTAGAAGCAATCAATCAGGCCAAAATAAGTCATCACAAGCCTCTTCAGCTAGTCCATCTAATAAAGTAAATCAAGTGGTGATGAGCCAGCCCGTAATGGCTCAACAACTCGTGCAACAATCACAACAAATTTTTATCTTGTAGTCCCTCGGTAACTCAAGCACCTGTTGAGTGAATATTTTGCCCTATTGCAAAATACTCACCACAAATAGAATATTGAATTGAAAACTCTCTCTCAGGATTATGCATAGTGGCGAATATTCACCAATTGGGCTAATATTAGGATTTCCAAAATTGTAAATTGATGAAAATGAGGACCCTCGACATCAGCCCATTCGTCTAAAATTTTTAGGATCAATTTTTTCTTAGGGTCAATTCGCCATAATATATATCCAAACATAGGTATATTTGTACTCATTGGAAAGATATTTTCAAGACTAATCTAATGGTGGTGTTTTTATGAAGTTATAAGATGATTTAATAGGTCAAAAGTGGCCCCAAATATGAACTTACATTTTAGGGCTTCAAATACCCCAAATTTTGGTGTGAAGATGCTCGATTTGATTTGCTTAGAATTCTCCATGATTCACCTTGATTTTGATTCAAATTTGCCATTTTTTACAAGTACATTTTGAGTCCAACCCCTTACACATAATCCTGCTCTCTCTTGCAAAGAAATTAGGTGAAATCACCCATTTATCCAAGGTTCTGGTAAGTAAACATTTGTGAATATATGTGATTAATGAAAATTGAAACAAAAACAAATGTGTACCAGAATGAACTCAAACCTACAAGTGACAGTTAACAAGGGGCCTTGAATAGTTCAAACAATGCTTAGCAATTAAAAATCTTCCGTTATGCAACATATTGATTCTTTTTAGTGCTCTTTTGTTTTTGGTAAGTAATTTTTTTTTTATTTATCAAAAGAGGGCATTTGAAAGGTGCCCTAACGCCTTGTACAATAGCGATAAAAGAAGAGGAACCTAAGAAGAGAATATAAAGGAACACAAAATAGAGGCATTAAGCCTATTAAAACAAAAAGGAATCAACCTTGAACCAAAAAGAGCAAAAATAAACAGTCATGTATCCCACAAGACACAACTAGACCTAATCCTTCAGACTGAAGGAACAAAACAGAACTAGCAACAGATGAAACCCCATCCTTTCTTAGAGAGGAATGTTAGTAAGCATCGAAGAAGTGGTAATAGTTTCCAACATGGTAGCCTTTGCTTCATCCTTCGGTGCATCCTTCGGTGAGTCCTTATGAATAAATTTCAGAACATCAAGACATGTCTCCTTATCTATCTCTGCCATGTCCTCATCTTTGTCATCACCCTTGGCATGAGAGGGACCCTCATCAATGGAAAAGATAGGGATATCCTTGAATGAATCATAAAATAACAAGATACTGAGAGCTTGGCACTGATTTTTTAACCTAGAAATTGCTTTACCTAAGACCACATGGGCTCTTTACATGTGATCAATAGTGGCAAAGGTTTCTTGGATTGCAAGTTTGTGAAGGTATTTCTCCATAATGTCAGGTGAATTAGAAGGATCCTTTAAGGGTTTAATAGAAGTGGAGGGAGGGGTTTCAAAAATTTCTTTATTCTTTAGCCTCTGGGAACATCTAATAAGCGTACCCTAAACCTTGACCTTTTTTCCAACATTGAATTCAGGAAGAGGTTTACCACTTTTCTTCTTCCTCTTGGGTCTAGAATTTCTAGGACTTGGAGTTGAGGATGAATTATATTCATCATAATATAGGATTGGGATGTTACCTTTGGGGAATTTCAAGAGGAGAAATCTATATAGAACTTTGAAAATCTCTTTATGACAGGGCAAACCCCTCTCCTTTTTCTAGGAGGAGGTAATGGTGTAGTCAATGGACCAAAAGAGGGCTGCGGGAATGTTCATCAATTTGGCTTCACGTAAGTGGTTTATGAAGGCTAAATGGAAACAACAAAGCTAGACCTCAGGATTATTACAAGTAAGGTATTGCATGATATGTTTCAAGATTTCTTTCCAAGGAGTGGAAATATGGTTACGGTACATAAATTTATTGACCATTTTGTGGATTGTCAAGGATTTCTCAAAATACGTTAACTCTGATTCCCAATTATGTTTGTTCCTTTTGATAACCTTGTCGTCCAAAGTTTACCCTGTCAAGTCCACCAATAGCTCGATGCTAATTTGAAATTCAACATCGTGAATAGTAACCAGGCCTTTGTTCCAAGACTCAACAAAGGCTTTTGTCACCTTATTGTCAACTCTAGAAAGCATCTAGAAAAATTCAATCAGTGCTCCTTTGTCCTTCCACATGTATTTAAATATGGATTCAAGCTCAAATACTTCATGCTCAATGAAGACAGGCTTTCCTTCTTTCATGGTTGCAGAATAAAAATAGTGAGAAGGAAAGCAAAGAAAATAGCAAGGGATAAATGAAATAGGCAAAGGATGGGCACACGGATATGTGAGCAGAGCATGCAAAGTGTTATAGAAAAGGAAGGCATTATTGCTACTCTAAGTTTTGCAAGAAAGCCAAAGAGGATGCTTTGAAAAGGGAAAAAATTGCCTGAAGAAATGGGATTGGCTAGGGCAGGTGACAAGGCAGATTTTTAGGCATCAAATGTTGTGGCAGATGGTTGGGAGAACCAACATCAAAAGATAATATTGACCATCGAGGATGTTAAAAAAACAAATCCAAAAATATATTCTGGCACGAGGAACAAGAAGGATTGGGATGTTCACACCAAAAGATCTTGAGACAATGGAATTGGTCAGGCGGTGGGAGATGGTTCTCGAAGAAGCAAGGTTGTGAATATCAAGATACACGGGAGAATTATGATTAAAAAATATGCTAGACATTTCCTTGGGATTTCGAAAGGAATTGGTTATCAAGAAATAGGTGCATGCAAAAATGGGTAATTTAAAATCAAAACACAAAGGGTTATGAGTCCAGATTTCAAAGAAGGACATATTCCTTAGAGGTTGGAATAACAAAAAATTTTGATTATGAACCCGATGCTTCACGTGGAAGGCATAATGTTGGGCAATGAAATGAATAAAATTTTCAAGGTTCAACATGATTGCCATTATTTTGATATTTTTTGACAAGCTTTGCCACCTTAGGAGGAAGAGTATCAGTCCATGTCAACATTCCTTGGGCGTTAGCTCCAATATTTGCCAATCTGTCAACAACTGAGTTAGCCTCTCTGAAAGCATGTTGAACAATAGTATTATGCTATTGAACAAGGATTTGTTTGATTTCTTCCACAATTGTTCTAATCCTCCAGCTGTTGAGTTTTGAAGTTTTTAAATAATTAATGACATTTAAAGAATATTATTCCACAATAATGTTCCCTGGAATGTTTCTGATGAATTGGAGGTCTCTCCAAATAGATTTGGCTTCAATAGAGTGATTGGAAAGGAAGCCTAAAGGTTCAGAAAAAGCAAAAATAGAATTACCAGAATGATCACGTAGAATTCCTCCAGCACCAGCATTTCCAAGATTTCCTTTAGTTGCACCATCAAAATTAAGTTTAACCCAACCAGCCAGGGGAGGATGCCATTTAATTTTTGTCCTCAAAGAAGAAGGATTAACAGGTCTTGAAATATCAAGGAAAATTTTGCATTAATTGAGAATTACTTTCTCAAAATGAGAGCAAGGAAAAGGATTAATAGGTCTTTTTAGTGCTCTTGATATCAGTGTGATCTACCCTGAATCCTAATTAGTAAATGACTTTTATATTCAAATTAAAAGGATTTTAAATGCAAAAGTGCATGGAATTGTTCACTTCATTTTAGAATTTATGTCTTTAATGTGTAGTTCATTTTGAAGTTAGTGGATTCATTTTATCTTCATTGTAAATGTTCCACTATCCCTATGTTAGAATTTGGTGTTAGTAAAAGTTAGTACATTAGTATTTCTGCATTCATTTGCTTTATCTGCTTTAGTATGAATTTGGTGTTAGTAGCCCTCCTAAACCAGCATTTTATCTAAAAATTAAATTGATGTATTTGGAGGTGCAGAAATTTTGGATAAGGACCAAATTAGAAGAAAATGAACCAGGAATAAAACTAGAAATTCTAGAATATGGACCAGAATGAAAATAAAAACTGAAACTAAACATAAATTTTGGAAAGACCAAAATGGAAATACTTAAACTAAAATTATGGAATGGACCAGAATGGAAAAGAAACAACTTAAATTTTGGAAGGACCAGAATGAAATAGAAATAACAAAAATTTTGGAAGGACCAGAATGAAATGGAAAATAAATTAATCTAAAATGCTGAAAATAAACAAAAAGAAATTATCTACAAGGTTAGTTAGAAAAAAAAAATAACATCAAATTTGGTTAGCAATCCCCTCCCTATAAAACCCCAAGTTATGAGATGAATCTAAAACAACTTGACCTAACGAACCTGCAACACAAGCACAATCAAATTAGACCAAGTGTGAGACTCCAAGGATGAAACAAACTCGCATTATTTCTAGCATTCACCTATTGTAACCCATTTCATGGCGTAAACAAATAGATACAAGTAGAAAATAATGCAGAAAATAATATACAATAACATGATAGTATTAGACGTAATCTCCCTTTGATCTTGCACACAAAGATTGCTCTTGCCAAAATGAAAGTCTCATATTACAAAAAAAATCTCCTTGGTTACAAATTTTCCAGCCTATTCTCATGTCGCTGGAGAAACCCCGTTGACGCCATGCAAATCTGACATTGACACCACATCACCATTGTGTGAGTCTCATTCAACATTGTCTCGATCCTCGTAGAACCCCATCATGCGAGTTCCAACTCATCCGAGCCTCCCGATTACGCTATTTGTTTCCATAATGCCTGTGTGTGTCCCACTCATAATTCCATGTCATCCATGTCGTCTCTCTAACTGTGTGCATCCACATTTAGCTGTGTGACCATTAGCCAAGCCTTTAGACCTGCAGTCAAAGCAATAACCATATTGACCTAAGTCATCACATAAAATTTAAAGTAATTCACTTTAATCTAAAATCAACTTGAAACAACTTGTCCGATATATATATATATATATATAGCCTATATGTATGAATATTATTTTATTTAGCTATATATATATATATATGAAAGTTGATTTTAATTATTTTTTGTTTGTTTTTTTTTAATTATATATATATATATTACTTTTTTATTTTGAACTTTTATATAAATATAAAAGCTCATTTTTATTTTATTTAATTTATTATTATTATTATTATTAATTCTTTTTTTTTCAACCGAGCATTAATGTAATCCTTTAATATTAACCCCAACCACCCAAAATAAAGTTTTTATTTTAGACTTTCATATGAGGATATAAAGGTTCAATTTTATTTCATTTTAATTTTCTTCACTAATACATTTCCATTATGCAAGACTTTTTAAAATGAGCTCTCAAAGTGAGGATTTGAAAATGACTTCTCAAATGTCCAGGAACACTTTTACCCATGTAAACTCACGTAATATTTATGAAAAACAAGTGGTAACTTGAATTAGGACAAAATACCAACCATTGCGCGAAGGGACATATTATACCAAAGCTTACCAAACTCGCCAACAACTCACCAAACTAAAAAAATAAGATATTAGACCCCTAAACCACAACCACGACAAAAAAAAATTAGGAGGCACCTCCAAAGAAGGAACTTTAGAGTGTAAACTCATTGAAAGAGATCTCCAAAAATTATCGCTCGAAATGAAAACAAAACCTAAAGACAATCGAAACCAAAATTTTAAAAGTGGGTCCCAAAGCTTTGGAACTAGTTGTGGAGTAGCCACAACAAATGGTGACTCTTCTAGGAAATGCTCCTGAGCATTTTAGGTGAAGAACCCAACTAAAAAAACACAAAAACCCTAAAAATTAGAATTACAAGCCTCAACAAGTATCTAGAGAATGATAATAGACCCAAAAGACATGAAGCATCAGAGTCATTCATCATCATCTCAGTGTGTGCAAAGTGATTCATTCCTTATTGTCTAAAACCATTCAACATTGAATCTTCAGTTTCACATAAAATTTTATATCTTTATGATTTATGCATATGGTATGTTATGGATGATTTGTACAGGATTGAATGTACTGATTAGATGCTATAATATGAATGGTCTCCTTTGTAGAGATTCAACCATTCTAGTACCATAAACAAACACCCTAAAACTATCTAACCCTCTTAGGATCAAATGTGTGTGTAGTGAATTCATTTACCATATCAAGAGTTCAGTTATGAACCGCTACAATCCAGAACCAGTTCCTGTGCAAGTGGACTCAGATATTTAGGGAATCGAATTCTCAACCTAAGTACAATGAGAATTTGATCCTATACTTACTACTCTGATTTTGGGCTTTCAAGTATTATGGAAATGGTGAAAACCATTGTTTTATGGACTAAGTTGCATGAAAGGACCGACAAGAATGACTCTTTTCACCTCGCATTTTCTCCCAAGTATGGTTTTGACCATTTTTCCCAAGATGTATTTAAGATGTGCAAATTGTGCTTGGTTCAAGAAAATATTGGCATCAACTCCTAATCTTAAGATCTTCTTAGTGTATAATGTGCAATGATCATAAGATAATTTGACATATTCTTTGAAATGTAGATGGAAGTGAGATGCAATGCAATATGAAGTGCACCTTGATATGAGGCTGAATGAGATGGAGCGTGTAAATTATTTCACCTTAATTTGTAAAATTGACAACTTCATGCATCATAAGTTTCAAACGATATACTTCAATGTGTTTGTGATTATTGTGGAGCCTTCTGCAGTACAATTTTGATGTTTCACATTCTCTTGGTCTTATTAATCATTCATGAAGGTATGAGATGATATCTCACCCTAAAATACTGGAAGACAACCCAAAATTGGAAGCGAATGCATACAAAACACCCAATCAAATTGCTAACATCAAACAAAATCCAAACCCAAAACTGAACATAAAACCAATGCACACAACCTATATACAAAATCTCAACAAAAGATTGGAAAGAAATGAATACAAACACAATAAGTCTCAACATCATCAAACACAAATATATTTACATATAATACATGATATTTGCATTTTTTAGGCCTGAAAGTAGTGCTTCAAATGTAGCCCGTTAACGGGCAAAGCCAAATAATTTCCATACAAGGTTTTTAATCTGAAAATTTTTTCACCTAGGATTTCAGCAATTTGATACGGACCCAACCACAAACAATCAAACTTTTGATGATATCCTTTCTTTTCATGTCCTTTATCCCACAGTAAAACTAGGTCTGAAATTTTAAATGTTTTAATTTTGGATTTCTTATCAAACCATATTTTCACTAAATCTTGATGTTTACTAAAATGAAGCATGGCTTCATCTCTTTTCTCGTCAAGATTCATTAATTGTATTAGCCTAGCTTCAAGTTTATCACTAGTTCCAACATATTCCTTTATGAAATGTAACGTTTGTAACCTTAAATTTATGGGAAAGATAGGATCCTGCCCATAGATTAAATGATACAGAGATGCTCCTATTGATTCTTTGGTTTTGATCCTATCACCCCAAAGGGTGAATTTCAACTTGCTATGCCAATCCCTAGGGTTCTTTTCAAGTAATTTTTTTATTACACACATCAAGTTCTTGTTATAGGATTCCACTAAACCATTACCTTATGGATAATAATTTGAAGAAAAATTCAATCTTACCATATTATCATATGCCCAATATGTAAAATCCAAAGAAGAAAAGGTAGAGCCATTATCACTTACAATTGAGTTGGGAATTCCAAAACGAGTCACAATATTATCCTCTAAAAACTTAATGACAACCTCAGAAGTGGTATGCTTAGTGGGAATAGCTTCAATCCACCTTGTTTAGTAATCTATGGTAGTAAGGATATATTTATGAGAATCAGATGAGTTAGGATTGATGATACCAACAAAATCCAATCCCTATTGTGCAAAAGGCCTTACCTCTACCATAGTCTGTAATGGCATTACAACATTCCTTTCTCTATTGGTTGCCACTTGATATATGTGTCATGATATCACATGAGCATGCGCATACTTGAACAGATGGGGCCAATAGTATCCAACCCTAAGGATTTGATGAGCTATAGCGTTGGATGACCCGTGTCCAGTTACATACTTACCATGGAAATCCTTAAGTACTTGGGTCACCTCTTCTCGATTAACACAACAAAGGTAAATCCCTTCATGGTTATTCCTATACAAAACACCATATTTAATCAGAAAATTCACATATTTCAAACACAAAGCTCTGCGTTGAGTGGAATTTAAATATGATGGACACTTACCATGCAACAAGAAATATGAAATATCAACATACCACTCATCTTTGGTTATGTCATATACCTCGTAATGCTGGCATGATATCAATGGATCAATTTCTACAATGGCCTTGACCAAACCTTGTCCATGAACTATTTTCATGGGTCAAATTTCCAAATTGAATTCTTGAAGGGTCAAAATCTATTTCCCCCATCTTTCACCTAGTTCATTTTGTAAAAATATAGACTTAACGGTCCAGTCGAGAACTACCGCAAAGAATTTACTATGAACTAGATAATGTCTGAATTTATTGATGGTCTTGAATAGGGCATACATTTGTTTACCCAATATAGAATATCTTAGTTTTGTATCCTTCAAAGGAGCACTCAAGAAAGCTATGGGATTTTCAATGCTACCCTCACTCTTTTGTGTTAAGACACTCACAAAATAATGATCTGACACAAAAGTATAGACATAAAAAGGCTTTGAATAATCTGGAATAATTAAAACAGGGGATTTAGAGATAGCATCCTTGATGCTTTTAAAATATTCCCTATTTACATTTGTCCATTTGATCTGAACATCCTTCTTTAACATGTCATTCAAAGGTTTGGCAATATCGACAAAACCTGAAATAAATTTCCTCACAAAGTTAATATTACCGAAAGAGGATCTTAACTCTTTCTTGCTATTAGGTGGAGGAATGGCTAATATAGTTGAGATTATTTCTAGATCAATAGAAATCCCATACTTGGAAATGACATGACCTAATAACTTACCTTTCGTTACCCCAAAGATGCATTTTTTGGATTAAGGGAGATCCCATGTTCCCTACATCTTTGAAGTACTTTTCTCAAGTCCCTAACATGATCTTCCCTTTTATTAGAGAAGACAAGAATGTCATCAACGTAAACAATGATGCACTTACCAATGAGCCCTTTGAACGTGAAATTCATGGCTCATTGGAAAGTTGCACCTGCATTCAATAACCCAAATGACATTCTCTCATTTGCGAATGCTCCCCACTTAGTTGTGAAGGATGTCTTCATTTTGTCATTTGGATGAACTAAAATTTGGTTATATCTTGAATAACCATCCAAGAATGACATCATTTCTGACCCATTCACCTTTTTAAGGATCTCATCGATAGTAGGTAATGGGTAATTATCCTTTTGGAAAACCTTGTTGAGATTCCTGAAATCTATGCACAAATTTTATCTCTTCATTATTATTTCTTACCAGGACAAGGTTGGAAACCCATGTGGAATGCCTAATAGGAAAGATAATTTTTTATTCTAGAAATATCTTCACTTCTTTCTCTATTAGTGGCTCTAATAACGGGTTGACCGGTCTTTGTCTCTATCAAAAAGGTTTGGAGTCTAGTTTCAATGGAATTGTATGCATTATCACATTTTGATAATATGTTTTCAAATCCTTATAACTCCAAGCTATGCAATCCACATATTCCTTTAACACCTAAGCAATAGACTCCTTTTCTTGCTTGGTACATGCCTTAGCGATGAATACCTCTTGCGGATTTTCTACACTCCCTAAATTGATTAAATCACATGTTTCCTTAGGAGGTGGCACCTTTCTACCTCTTTTTGCTTGATATCCAATATCAAATATATTTTCTAAATAAGCCATACCATTTGGCATCTCATTCCACACTCCGGTTGCTTCCTTTTTCAAATATGCTTCTTCTTGCCCCCTCTCACCTTCATCAATGACCTGATTTTCAAATATACCAGAATTAGTGACAAAATTGAAAATGTGTCTGTCACTATCAAACACTTGGAAGTTAATAACATTATCTGGTATTGATGGGCATGGCACTAGTTCAATTGAAAACTTCTTGCATTTCTTATGGTCCACAGGTTTGAGCATGCTTGTGGCCACAACTAAATAATCTGCCATTCGATTGTTTTTCCTAAAAATAAGGGAGATATTAAAAGAATCAAACTCATCTATCAACTGCATAAATCTAGTATTGTAAAGGCTTAATATTTTATCCCAACAAGTATATTGCACTTTAACTTGTTTAACCACCAATTCCAAATCTCCCAACACTTTGATACACTTGACTTTCTTCCCGAGGACCAATTGAAGTCTAAAATTAAGCGCTTCATATTTTACCACATTGTTGGTGGCTAGGAACTGTAGTCTATAGGTAGCAAGTATAGGCTTGCTATCAAGACGTAAGTTCAATTCCAGCTCCAGCACCTTTCTTTGACATAGATCCCTCAAATATTAGAGTCCAAACCAAATTATTCTCTTCTGAAGTGTTACAAGAAAAATTCTCCTTTTGAGGTTCTTCAGTAGCTTCTTCTATGTCCAAGCTATAATCCCCTAATTTGGTTTCAACATATTGAATTTTTTTGGGTCTATTATACTTAGTTATCATCTCCATGATTCTAGGCTCACTATCCACCTAGATTTAATTTTCCACTCCTCTTCAAGGTAACCACATATGGGAAGAATCTGTTACAATATAACCCATTCAAATTTTTACTCCAATATCTTCCCAATACCATTCCATACTTGGTAGGAATATTAAGCACCAATATATCTATGTGATGTTGAACCCTAGGTTCTAATTTAATATGAATAAGGACATCATTTAGACTTTCAACCATGTCCATAATAGATCTATCCAATTGTACCACCTTACTCTTAGAAGGGATTGGTGTGAGTCCTAACTTTTGGCAAATTTCTAGGGGCATGATGTTGGTCGAAGCACCTAAATCTATCAAACAATTGTGTAAATTTTTTCCTATAGTTCTAATGGTTATGAGAAAGGGAGGTACTTCTTGAGACTCGACACCCTTGGCTTCGTGGATTTTACTAGGTGGATTTTTTGGCAAACCTATCTCATGACCCAAAAGTTTAGCTACTTCAAACAACGAAATATTAGCCTTATTTTTATTCATTTCTTCTTCCAAGTCATAAGTGAGTTATTCTAAATTTGGCATATGTTTTGCTGGCTTGGAAATATCTACCCTCGGTGGAGGAGGTGGATTAACCTCACATTTTGTATTAGGAGGAAGCAAGGGGTTGTTTGGAGGAGTAGAGGAAGTTTTGGGATCCTTAGAACTTCTTGTATAATACCAATGATTTCCATTCCCAAAATGTTTAATGGCTTGGACTTCCAAAGTCTCTTCATCTTCTTCTCCTAAGACCTCAATATCCTCATCTTCCTAACTTTATTGGATGTGGACAACTTCAGTCATCAAAGCATCTTGTTTCCTTGGCAACTATGGGGCAATTCCTCATCACAATGTTCTAAGTCACCATAATCTTCCAATACATCTTCCTGATTGGCTACTGGGTTGGGTACCTGTCCATTATTGGGATGAGTGTTGTATGGCCCTTTTCATTTGTATTTGTGAGGTCAGTTATGTCCGGATGATTGTTACAAATTTTTATTTATGTTTCCCATATGAATTGTTATTTTGGCTAACTGTTCTTCCATTTTATCCATCCTAGCTTTAGGCCCTTTTGGTTGGGGCACTGTAGCTCTAGGTCCAAATGCATTTCCTTCATTAGCCACCTATGGAACAGGCATAATGGCTTGACTTTAAGTATTTTTGTTCCATCTAGGATTCACACTTTGAAGTGGTGTGATCGAACGATAAGTCATTGGGATTTGGGTATTAATTACACTAAATATAGACATGGTCAACTAATTATTAAGCATGCTAAACCCTAAAATGGTCATATGATTATTTTGCAGCATGGCTGGTGGTGGAATGGATGCATTAGGAAAAGCAAGAAATGGTGAATATGCTTGCGTCAATGGACATGGTTGTTGGAGGTTGTTCATTGTTGGAACTTGTGATTCCATTACCTGATTCATCATGGAAAATTGACTGTATGGACCATATTGTCCCATCCCAAGCCATTGAGACAACCCCCATCCTGGTGAGTTCATTTGTTGTTCAAGGGTCATTATCTCGATGTAAGCTAAGGCAAGAGTCGTAACTTGAGGATTTCTTCAAGAAAATAAGGACGTTATAGGATATAGAGCTCCAAAATATAATTGAAGAGCCATAATGACATCTACCACAAAGTGGTGAGTTATATTTATGTATAGCTTTGGAACCTAGCATTGAACATCGTAATAGGTTCGTTGTGTAATTTTTTATAGGACAAAAATAGATTATAGATGATGGAAGGATCTAACAACATCCAAAATTGGCTAATGAAGGCAGCTTCCAATTGGGCCCATGAAGCAATGGACCCTACGGGTAGATTTCTATACCACTCATTAGCCACATGGTCCAAATATTAGGAAATACTCGATACACAACATCTTCGTGAGTGACCCCATGTCTAAACATGTAGTCTTTGTAAATTTGGACATGCTCTTCAACGATAACAGGACCATCATTTATGAACTTGGGTAGCGATATTTAAATATGCCTAGGTAAGTCATGGACATCCCCAGGTATGTTTAATGGAGATATTTGCACACCACACCAAAGTGCAAGTGGTTGTTGTTGTTGTTGGACCATGTTATTCAATGGCGATGACCCTACGGGAACAATAACAATCGTCGTAATTGGGATAGATACACTTGATGTAGCTATCACAACAAAAATAGTGGGTGCAGGCCCACTAGATGTACTTGAATCTAATTATGACCCTAAATCAAGTATATTGGGTGGGATTTTGATCTATTCAGTTTTATTTCTTGGTCTTGTAGAATTGGAAGAAAGAATTTGGAAAATGGTTTCCCTAGTGGTTTTAGACCTACTAGCTATGTACTCTGGTTCATCCAGCTTGGGAATCCTAACTCTCTAAAATACTTCTCACAAATCACTCATAATAACACTTGAATTAATGATGTACCTACAAGCACAATATGGTGGAAACAAAACTGACCACATTAACCATTAGAAATATCTAAATCATAAAGCAATAAAGAAGGCCCTTCTTCTAGTGCAAAAATTTTGAGTGAATATTTTGCCCTATTGCAAAATAATCACCACAAATATAGTATTGAATTGAAAAATCTCTCTTGCAAAGAAATTAGGTGAAATCACCCATTTCTCCAAGGTTCTGGTAAGTAAACATTTATGAATATATGTGATTAATGAAAATTGAAATGGAAACAAATGTGTACCAGAATGAACTCAAACCTACAATTGACAGTTAAAAAGGGGCCTTGAATAGTTTAAACAATGATTAGCAATTAAAAATCTTTTGTTATGCAAAAAATTGATTCTTTTTAGTGCTCTTGATATCAGTGTGATCTACCCTGAATCCCAATTAGTAAATGACTTTTATCTTCAAATTAAAAGGATTTTAAATGCAACAGTGCATGGAATTGTCCACTTCATTTTAGAATCCGTGTCTTTAATGTGTGGTTCATTTTGAAGTTAGTGGATTCATTTTATCTTCATTGTAAATGTTCCACTATCCCTATGTTAGAATTTGGTGTTAGTAAAACTTAGTATGTTAGTATGTCAGCGTTCATTTAATTTATCTAACTTAGTGTGAATTTGGCATTAGTAGCCCTCCTAAACCAGCATTTTATCTAAAAAATACATTGATGTATTTGGAGGTACAAAAATTCTGGATAAGGACCAGAATATAAGCAAATGAACCAGGAATAAAACAAGAAATTATGGAAAATGGACCAGAATGAAAATGAAAACTGAAAATAAATAGAAATTCTGGAAAGACTAGAATGAAAATACTTAAACTAAAATTCTAGAATGGACCAGAATGGAAAAGAAACAACTTAAATTTTGGAAGGACCAGAATGAAAAATAAATAACAAAAATTCTAGAAGGACCAGAATGAAATGGAAAACAAATTAATCTAAAATGCTGAAAATAAACAACAACAAGAAATTATCTACAAGGTTAGCTGGAAAAATAAAAAATATGACATCAAATTTGGTTAGCAATCCCCTCCCTACAAAACCCCAAGTTATGAGATGAATCTAAAATAACTTGACCTAACGAACTTGCAACACAAGCACAATCAAATTAGACCAAGTGCGAGACTCCAAGGATGAAACAAACTTGCATTATTTCTAGCATTCACCTATTGTAACCCATTTCATGGCATAAACAAATAGATACAAGCAGAAAATAATGCAGAAAATAATATACAATAACACGATAGTATTAGAAATAATCTCCCTTTGATATTGCACACAAAGGTTGCTCTTTCCAAAATGAAAGTCTTATATTCCAAAAAAAATCTCCTTGGTTACAAATTTTCTAGCCTGTCCTCACGTCACCAGAGAAACCCCATTGACGCCATGCAAATCTGACATTGACACCACATCACCGCTATGTGGGTCCCTTTCAACGTTGTCTTGATCCTCATCAAACCCTATCATGCGAGTTCCAACTCGTCTGAGCCTCCCAGTTCCATTGTTTGTTTCCATAATGCCTGCGTGGGTGCCACTCGTAATTCCATGTCATCCACGTCATCTCTCTAACTGTGCGCATCCACATTTGGTTGTGTGACCATTAGCCAAGCCTTTAGACCTAAAGTCAAAGCAATAACCATATTGACCTAAGTCATCACATAAAATTTAAAGTAATTCACTTTAATCTAAAATCAACTTGAAACAATTTGTCGGATATATATATATATAATAATTTTTTGTTTGTTTATTTATTTTCAATTATATATATATATATATAATCAATTTATATATATATATTTTTTTTATTACTTTTTTATTTTAAACTTTTATATAAATATAAAAGCTCATTTTTAATTTGTTTAATTTATTTTTATTTTATTTTATTTTCAACCGAGCATTAATGTAATCCTTTAATATTAACCCCAACCACCCAAAATAAAGTTTTTATTTTAGACTTTCATATGAGGATATAAAGGTTCAATTTTATTTCATTTTAATTTTCTTCACTAATACATCTCCTTTATGTAGGACTTTTTAAAATGAGCTCTCAAAGTGAGGATTTGAAATGACTTCTCAAATGTACAGGAACACCTTTACCATGTAAACTCACATAAGCTTTATGACAAAAAAGCGGTGACTTGAATTACGACAAACTACCAACCATGGCACGAAGGGACATATTAGACCAAAGCTTATCAAAATCGCCAACAACTCACCAAATTGAAAAAAGAAGATATTAGACCCCTAAACCACAACCACGAAAAAAAAAAATCAAGAGACAACCTCCAAAGAATGAACTTTAGAGTCTAAACTCATTGAAAGAGATATATAAAAATTATCGCTTGAAATAAAAACAAAACCCAAAGACGATCGAAACCAAAATTTTAAAAGTGGGTCCCCAAGCTTTGGGGCTAGTTGTGGAGCAGCCACAATAGCACCCATAGTGCAAAACATAGTGCCAACTATGGAAAACCTCTCCTCTTGGTAATATTATTGACCCCAATGCCAATACACTCCTTTAACGGAGTCGTATTCTGCCCTCTTCCAAAGGTTGTATGACACAAACAAGTTGGATTTACCCAAAATCAAGCCCGATGATCCTACCAAATGTAGTAGACATTATAAGGAATATCTATTTTACCCATACCATAGGAAAATGGTCATGATATCAATACTTGCAATGTTTCTAAGAACAACGTTCAAGACCTCATAGACTTGGGGGCCATTAAGGTGGATAACCCCCTAGATCCACAAAAGCAGAACTTGGGAATTTTTCAAACACCTCTTCTAAATCATGAAGAGGCCCAAACTAATGTAGGAGGTAATAATCATCACACATCTCCTAACCAAGTTAATCATGTCCAACATTACCAAATTTTTGTAGGAGTAGTCCATGTGGTCACAAGAGGTCAAAGGCAAAATCAACAAAATACCCAACAACCAACAGTGTCACAACCTTCAAATCCACCACCCATTCAAACCTCTCCAAATCCATCCTTGCAATCCATATTTCTAGTCCATCCAATCAGCACATCCATCGTCCTCTAAGGCCAGTGGTATCCTTAAGCAGTTCGTTAACTACAAGTTTGAAAACGGCTTCAACCAAATTATCCATATATGATCTCATACAATAATCCCATAGGCATAGAGACACCCTAATGGAAATTATTAAGTATATTGAGTTTGAATCTCAAGAATCTAATGCCTTCAAAAATTTTATAGGGAACATTATAACATGCATGGAGCCATCCATCACCTTCTATGACTTTGAAATAAAGTCAATTACATTAGAATCCATAGATCCTCCATTGCATATTATGACCATGATAGACAAAAAGCCATTTAAGATAGTCCTAATTGATACTGGCTCATCCATCAACATTATCACTACCTCTGCCTTTAGACACCTCAACCTTTTGCCTTCCCATATTTCCAAATCCTCATTCACCCTCAAAGCATTTAACGATGCTTTGTGTACCATAGTTGGCACTATTGTTTTGCCCATTGAAGTAGGGGTCAGAATGTTGCATACTATATTCCACATAATTGAAGGGGTCATGGCATACAATGTACTCCTTGGTAGACCTTGGATGAGGGAGATGAAATGTATTCCATAATTTCTCCACCAATGCTTGAAATACATTCATGATGGTCAAGTCCATTGCATCTATGCAAATGTAGAAACTTTCAAGTATTGTAATTTCATTTCAAGCCCCTATGAATCCATGTTGCCCACCCACCTATTCTTATCCCCATCATCTTCAAATCCATCCACATCTTCTTCAAAGATCCTATTCTTGAGGATTTACCCATCACCAAACCCCCTCAATCATCCATTTATTCTTGTATATGTGGTCAAGGTCAACTCACTTTCACCACATCATCCACTTCAACCACTCCTATAAATTTTTTTATTCATCATCATTGCCTCATCTACCTTCTTATAATTCTAAGCC
Organism: Wollemia nobilis; assembly: GCA_028583015.1. Lineage (NCBI taxonomy): Eukaryota > Viridiplantae > Streptophyta > Pinopsida > Araucariales > Araucariaceae > Wollemia > Wollemia nobilis. The sequence continues at coordinate 560,198 of JAQPPZ010003333.1, forward strand.
ATCACCCAATATTTCTCCATCAGCTAATGTGTCACAAGTCAAACCTTCAGATTGTGAAATATTCAACTCCCCACCACCTTCCATGGCCCCCTCCAAACCTGATCCGTCCATTTCCACATCATCCAGCACCCCATACCAAGTCAAGTCCTACATCACTAGTCTTGGTATTGGTGAATACATGGTCCAAGACATTACTATTACCCCTCTTGCCATCCCCAAAGACAAGGATTTCAATCACCCATGTGACCCTCCTTTAACCATAGGTTTTGTTTGCCATATGAGCTCCACTCCTAATAGTATTAACTTTATCTATGGAGGGATTGATTCCTCAATTGAGGCAAATCCACCCAAAGAACCAAAAGAGCCAAGACATGTCAACATACAAAATATGATAGAATTTCCATCTCATTACTTCCACATAGTCAATTGGCAAGGTCAAGGTCTAGGTTCCCATGAACAAGGGATACATGACATAATTGATTTTCCATATCGAGGAGCACATGATCATTCAGGCTTGGGATACACCCTGATTTCCTCAACTGCTTCCCTTGAGAAAGCCTTCCAAAGAATTAGCCTAAATGAAGAATACAAATCCCCCCTTTCATTTTCCTCAACCACTTCTCTTGAACAAGCCCTTCAAGAGCTTAGCTTCAATGAAGAAGAAGACCCACTAAATTTTTTCTACTTGCTTCCATATTTTTATGATGAAATTTATGAAGAGTATGAACTTATGTCCAATGCTTATGATGATTCTGAAGAGGAGTCTCAGCCCATTTTTCCCCTTACCCAATAGGATGAGTTTTACCTTAGACTATTTCTCATCCATCAACCCATCTTTTGTTTGTTTCTTCCACAAGAAAAAGCTGACCCACCTGGTGAACCAACCCCACTTGAGTTCTATTGAGCCATTCAACCAATCCAAAATTTATAACATACGTATAACAAAAATTCATAATAAAAATCAAAACAAAAATAAAATATTTCTTTGCATGTACATAACACTTAATATGTTTTGTTTTTGCTACCCAGGGTTAACAAGATTCAACATCGGTTCCAATCCAATCATTACACCCATCCATTCTTCCAATACATATCTTCTCCTACTAAGTTAGTATGAATCCTACTAACTTATTCACCCCACTCTGCAATTCATACAATCCAACTAAGCCAATTCTAATTGACATAAGCCTTGTTGACATGGACCATATTTCTTCCCCAACCTCCTTTTCAGAGTTTTTTCTATCCAAGGAATTTTTAAGGGCTTCTGACAACTACATTATTCCTTCCCCTCCACTTTCACCTCCATATTATACTAATAATCCCGAGGTATTTCAGGTAGAGTTAGATGATGATAAATAGGAAGATTTGGACGACATCTTAGACAATATTCATCTGATTCCAATACCACATCAACTTGAGGAAGGTTCACATATGTCTATTGAAGATACCATCCAAGTGAACCTTAGTTCAGATTCTAAAATCCCCAAATTTTCAATCTTGTAAAAAGCCTATCATCCGATGAACAAGAGCAATTCATTGCTCTCCTTAAGTAAAAAATGTGTTTGCATGGTCCTATAAGGATATTCCTAGTATTGACCCTAGTCTTGTGGTCCACAACATCACCTTACATCTCGATGCCAAACCGGTAAAATAAAATCTTAGAAGGATGCATCCTACCATGACCCTCATAGTCAAGGAAGAGCTTCAAAAACTTCTAGATGTAAATTTCATTGTTCCTATTGACTATCTTGAGTGGCTTTCAAATATGGTACCCATTCACAATCCTAATGGGTTGATATACATTTGCACTAATTTTTGAGATCCTAATAAGGCGTGTCCTAAGGATGACTTTTCTATTCCAAACATTAATGTTCTTGTCGATACCTGCGTTGGCCATGAAATGCTTTCCCTCATGGATAGTTTTTTAGGATACAACCAAATTCACATAAATCCTGATGACCAACACAAAACATCATTCACAACACCTTGGGGGACCTTTTTTTACAAGGTTATGCCCTTTGGCCTGAAAAATGCAGGAGCTACCTATCAATGAGCCATGACTTACATATTTCACAATTACATGCATAATATTATCGAATACTATGTGGATGATCTCTTGGCTAAATCTAAAACTTGATAAGAACACATTAGTATATTGGAAAATATTTTTGATCGACTTCTAGAACATAAAGTGAGGTTAAATCCCAAAAAGTGTGTCTTTGGTGTTACCTAAGGTAAAATTTTAGGATTCATTGTCTCCAAAAGAGGCATTTAAGTGGATCCAAACAAGGTCATGGCCATCAGAAATGCCTCCCCCAACTAAAATTAAGGAATTGCGTAGTTTACAAGGAAATATTCAATCAATATGACATTTTATTGTGCAAATTTCTGATAAATGCATGGCATTCAATTACCTGCTACAAAAAGGGGTGTCATTTGTATCGACAGATGAATGTCAAAAAGCCTTCGATGATATCAAGCAATACCTAGCTTCTCCACCAGCCTTAGCTCCTCCTCATTTGGGGGTTTCGTTCTATATTTATGTCTCCATTTTAAGGTATTTTATTTTTAATATGATGTTTATATGTATATATATACATGGTTAAAAATAAAAATAAACAAACAAAACAAACAAAAATAGATCATTCACATAGGCATGTTCCGATTGCATACATATTGCATTTACATATAGGTATTTTTACATGCATTTTTCACATTGCATTCACACTTACTGCATAAACAAAAAGAAAAAGTTTGCACATATTCCATTTGCATTCATTCCACATGCATTCCACTGTATTTTACATATCATATGCATTTCACTACATTCCTTCATTTTGTAAATTGCATTCATCCCATCCCACGTTCAATGATATTTTATAGTAGTGATGATATGGCCAATTAAAAAAGTCAAGTTTCCATAATTGGGGGTACCTATTTTTTGGCATTTATGCAATTTTCTTCAATATCGTAAGCCGAAAATCCTATTTGGCAAAAATTATAAACCCCAAGTTTTTAGTCTCTCAACCATTACTAGTGTATCTAACAACCTCCAAAAATATGTCCAATTTTATTTAGGATCAAAAGCATTTTTTAACATTAAGAAAATCTTAAGTCCTGTCAATTGATTCCAAAAACAATCTTGAACCAACCACACTTCTTCACATCTTAAAAAAAATTTTAGTCAAAGAGGGATAACACCATACTTGGGTGGCACCATGAAGTGAAAAGGGTATTTCTCGCTTGTCCTATAATGCAACATAGTCCAAAATAAAAAATAGTGGTTTTCACTACTATCACAGTTGTTGTCCATATATAAACACAAAATATAGAGTAGTAAGGATAGGGTCACATTATAATCACAATTGGGTTGAGAATCCAATTCTGCAAAGCTCTATCCAAAGTTAACAATTTATATGCACACACCATAGATCCCTAAAGCTGTAAGGAGTGTACTACATTTCCCTTAAAAATTTATGTAGTCATCCCCAAGGACTAAAGATAATATCATTGGACTATGGAGTGAGTCTCCACTAGAGCTATATACGCTTGACTGGTAGTGGAGTAAGCTCATGCGAGGTGACATGTATCTCTTCCAAAAAGGGAGACCTCAGATCATACATATGGACAAGCTAGCTTCTTGGTCCTCTCCATAACATTCAAGCCTAATTTAGTCATAATAGGTCATGCCTAGACCTAGAAATCTGCCTAGATGTAGTGTGCCTCAATGAATCAGTCCTAGAAGACGATGGAAGATCCAACAAAGGAATGTGATAGTCCATGCACAACTCCTCCAAGGAGTGTGCATAGGTCTCACTAGCCTGTAGTCACTGCAAGTCAATATGATGATAATGCTTGTTGGCAGTTTGAGTTATTTTGTGTTGTCATTGATGTCACATGGATCACATTGAGTTTTGGTGGCAAAAGCACTTCATAAATAATCATTTATGATATTTTGGAGAGCAAGGATATATACGGGGTTTTGTGGCACAAGAGGCATATAATATTTAATTTTTTAAATATTATATTAATGGTTTTTATTAAAACCAATGGTAAAGGTTTTTATTAAAACCAATGGCAAGGGTTTTTATTAAAACCGACGGAAAGGTTTTTTATTAAAACCAACGGAAAGGGTTTTCATTAAAACCATTGGAAAGGGTTTTTCATTAAAACCACTATGCTAAGACTTCTCCAAATTATGATGGATGAAAAGGTTTTCCAATAAAACCTAGGTGCAAAAAGTTTCATGGCGAAATTCAAAAGAATGAAGGAGATATCCCAATTCAAAGTTAAGAGGTGAATTATTAAATTTTTATTTAATAATTCTAAGGTCTAAAGTTGAATTACATTATCCGTCGACGTGCAAAGGTTGGGGAGATTAATAAATATTCACCGACGTCATTCGAAGGCATGGAGGTGCATATAAATAAAAGGTAAAAACCTTTGATTATTTAAGACTTGACATAGCGCATGAGAGAGAGTCATCGAAAGGGGAGCAACGAAGAAAGAAGGATAAATAACTTTCGATTTGAGAGCAAGGTCAAGTAAACAGCATGGGAAAGTGACGTCACGTAGGAGCCTATAGCACAGTTGGTAGCGCACGAACTTTGCACAAGGCAGGTTCGTTGTTCGAATCCCGCCAAGGGCAAAGTGTTTTGCTAAGAAAGGCAAATCGAGTTTTTAGATTTGAGCGCAGGTTAAAGTTGGGTGTTTGGGATTAATATCCCAACGTGGGCTGGTGCCCACGTGGTAAGCGCCTCACAGTGCTAGGCGAGAGGAACAGAGTTCGACTCCCGTGAAGGTGTGAAGGCGCATTGATTTTTGGCAAGGCATTGATGATTTCGAAGGTGTGAAGGCGCATTGATTTTTGGCAAAGGAATTATCGATTTCAAAGGTTGTGAAGGCAGCAAATTTTGAATAAAGGTATTTATCTCCAGCGCATGGTAATATTTGTTATTACCAAATTTTTTGTGCATTAAAATTATTTTTGTGATAACTAGGGAGTCATAAGGAGTTTAGGGAAATAAATGCTTGTTGTATGTGTTAATGTGCTTAGGGAGTTATAAGGTGTAGAATTAAATATTTGTTATTGTGTGTGTGATTAGGGAGATATAAGGTGTGGAAATAAATATTTGTGATTGTTGTATGTGGAGTTATAAGGTGTGGAATTAAAAATAAAAGCATAGGTGCTTGTTGTATGTGTTAATGAAATTAGGGAGTCATAAGGTTGAAAAGTGTTGAACTTGTTATATGTCCTAGTGCATGATTTAATTATGAAATTAAACTAGGAACTTGAGACCTAGTTAATTGCTACCTTGAGTTAGAAGACATGCACATGAGTTAGGGTTTGAAGTTGAAGACAAATTGCTTGATTATGTGCCTTGGCTATTGAGAGGAAGTGGATGGATTAGAAAATCAATTTTATGGATAAAATTGATGCTTGAGTTCCATGATTGCTTTAGTGGAGTTCATTGAGAGTATTGCCATTATTGAGGAGGTTTTTGCTATTGCTTTGAGGAGATTATTGTTGGTTACTTGTTGAGTCCATTGCCACTATTTGAGACCATTGAGGAGATCATTTGCTAGTCACTTGTGGATACATTTGTCTTTCATTTGAGGAGATCATTGTTGGCTATTTGAGAGCTCTTTGCTTGAGGGAGTTGTGCTTGTTTCTTGAGAGCTTATTGACATTGCATGAGGAAGATATTATTGAGAACCTATTGCTATCACTTGTGGAGATTGTCCTTGGTTGGTTGAAGTCCTCATTGTTATTTCTTGGAGAGGTTTCCATTTGAGAGATCATTTGTCATCCATTTGAGAGTACCTTGTTGAGCATTGTTGTCATCCATTTGAGAGTACATTGTTGAGCATTGTTGTCATCCATTTGAGAGATCATTTGTCATACATTGTTGAGATCATTGTGGATCATTGTTGTCATCCATTGAAGAGTACATTGCCATTCATTATTGAGCACATTGTTGAGTATTGTCATCATTCATTTGTTATCCATTGTTGAGTTCATCATTGAGCCTTGCCTTCATTGATTTGTGGTTGAGATTTGAGTGCTACTTGAGAGTCATTGGTTGAGCCTTTGGGAAGGCTTTTGGGATAGAATTTTTGGACAGATTTGAGACAACTTTTGTGCATGATTGGTTGAGCCTTTGGGAAGGCTTTTGGGATAGAATTTCTGGACAGATTTGAGACAACTTTTGTGCATGATTGGTTGAGCCTTTGAGAAGGCTTTTGGGACAGATTTGGACAGATTTGAGATATTTGAGCATGATTTTTGACTTTAAGCTTTTGGGATAGATTTGGATAGATTTGGGACAACATTTGAGTAGGATTGTTTGAGCCTTTTGTGAAGGCTTTGAGAATATATTTGGGACAACATTTGAGAAGGATTGTTTGAGCCTTGTGAGAAGGCATTGAGGTAGATTTGTGAGTAGTGAAAGAGATAGGATAGAAATAGAAAACACATCAACACTAGTTGCCTAGTAAGAATATCAGTGGATAGCCTAGCTAAGAAAATCAGTGGATAGCCTAGCTAAGTAATTAGTGGATAGCCTAGTTGAGCAGATCATTAGATAGCCTAGTTGAAGATCAGTGGATAGCCTAGTTGAGCAGATCAGTGGATAGCCTAGCTAAGCAGATTAGTGGATAGCCTAGCTAAGCAGATCAGTGGATAGCCTAGTAAATATAGCAGATCATGGAGAGCCTAGCTGAGCAGATCAGTGGAGCCCACCTAAGTAGATCAGGACAACCTAGCTTTGAGAAGATCAAAGTAATCATTTGTATTGGGATAAGGATCCCTATTTCTTTATGAAATATTATAAGGAGATTATCTTGTGGACTACCCCACATTGGGGGAACCACATTAAATCTTGTGTCTCAATTGTGTGTGATGATTTGTGCACTTGCTTACTATTGCTATCTATGTTATTAATGCACACTACTATATTTGGTTATTGCAATTGAGGACACTAATTGATATTGGTTTGGAAAGAAAGTAAAAAGTGGGTGCTATATTGTTCACCCTCCTCTTAGTATAAGCTTGTGTTCTTCAATTGGTATCAGAGTGGGTTCCTTCGAAAAGGCTAACAGCTTGAGGGTAGATTCTACAAGAACACAGATGGCTTCATAGAATGGATCATCTACAAGTAAGGCTCCACTATTTGATGGTAACAATTATGCTTTTTGGAGCATGAGAATGAAGAACTATTTGATATCACAGGGATATGAGGTATGGAAGATGGTTGCAAAAGAGTATAAGGTTGAAGGTGATCCTGAGACAGATAAGACTATCAAGAAATTGGTTGAGATCAATGCAAAGGCAATGAATTGTATTCTGAGTGGGCTTCGTGAGATAGATTTTGCAAAGGTCATGGTATGTAATTCAGCTAATGAAATGTGGACCAAGTTGTGGAATACCTATGAAGGAGATTCCAAGGTAAAGTTGGCAAAACTACAAACTCATAGAAGAAGATTCGAAGAATTGAAAATGGAAGATTCTGAAGATATTACAAAGTTCTTACTTCGAGTTGATGAGATTGCTAACACCATGAGAGGCCTAGGATTTGAGATGAAAGAATCAGATGTTACTCAAAAGGTTTTGAGATCACTTCCCATGAAGTATGATGCAAAGGTTTCAACGATAGAAGAAACAATGAATATCGACAAGCTAACAATGGAAGAACTACAAGGAACTCTCACAACTTATGAGATGAGGATAGATAAGCATCAGGATCCAAAGAAAGAAATTGCATTCAAAGCTTTAGAGAAAAATAAAGGGAAATATACAGAGGATAATGATGAGGAAGCTAACTTCATCAAAAGGAAAAAGGACTCAAGGAATTACAGGGATATGAAGAAAGTCAAATGCTACAAGTGTGGTGATTATGGTCACTATGCAAACAAGTGTCCACATGAAGAAAATAGTGATGATGAAAAATAGGGTCACAGAAGAAAAGAAGAAGGAAAGCATAAGCATGACAAAGATGATAGGTACAAGCAAAGCAAGCATGAGAAGAAGAAAAGTTTTCGTAAGACAAAGAAAACTTTCTACATTGAAGAAGCAAATGATAGCTCAGATCACAATGATAGAGACAAGTCAGATGATGAAAAGGAAGAACATCTATTCTTAGGAATAGAAGGTGAAAGAGAACAATGCTTTGTGTGTGGTCAAAGAGATCATAGATCAGGATATTGCAATGGCTTCAGTGATAGTGAAGATGAAATGACACATCAAGGAAACAGGCATGGTCAAAGAATTCATGAGAGTTTGTTTGCTATAGAAGATGATAATGATCTCAGTGATAGTAAATATGAAGAAGTCTCACTTTTGGTAAAATAAAAAGAAGAGGATGAGCCAAGAAAACAAAAATCAGAAGTCAAAAGGCTAAAAGAAGAAATCAAGAATCTTGAAAACAAGATTCGAACAGATGTCAAAATCAGAGAAGAACTACTTCAGACAATCAGTGATCTAAGAGATGAGCTTCAAGATGCAAAAAGGATAGAGGAAAGGATGAATGAAGAACTAAGGGTAATGACGGAAAGACATGACACATTAGATGAAAAGGTTCAAAAAGGAGTGGAAACATATTTTAAGGTTGTATCTCATTTCCAAGAAAAGTCACACTCAAAAGGAAAGGAAGTTCTAAAATATGAAAGCAAGGAAGAAGTTAAGGAAGAAGATTTGGATACCACAAAGAAGGATCAAGGATACAATGCACAAGTCAAAGATGATCACAAGGATAAAGGTCAAGAAAGGTATGAGGAACCAAGGCATGAACAAAGGGCTTTTCAAGGACATTGTTTTTCTTGTAATGGATTTGGACACAGGGCTATACATTACAGGGTCTATGGATCAAAGAAAAAGTTTGATTTCACTAGAAGGATCTTCAAAGGAAGAAGATATGGTTTTCAAGGACATTGCTTCTTATGCAACAGGATTGGTCATAGAGCTTCTCAGTGCAAAGGAAATGAGAAATATGGTTTTGATTATAGAGCTACACAATTCAGAGGTCATGGTCAAAATGATTATGGAAACAGAGCTTCACAATACAGGGTTCAGGAAAGGAATGGATATGGAAATGATTTCAAGAAAGAATTCAGGATATGGGCACCATCCAAAGGCTACAATATCAAGTGTTTTAATTGCAATAACTTTGGACATATTGCAAGATGGTGTAGGACTCAATTCCAAATAGGTTCAAGGCAAGAAGGTCAAGCAGTTTCAAGGCAAGAAGGTCAAATAGGTTCAAGACAAGAAGATCAAGTAACTCATCAAGAAAAGGATATCAGAAAGATGTGGAAGGAAGTTGACAAAGGAAAGGAACAATGTAATATGGGAGTAAATGTACTCCCACCCCAAAATTAATCACCTCAAGAGAGAAGGTGGTAGGGGGGCTAAGCTTAAGAGTCATATCTTTTAGCCCCATAGGTGTCCCTTTTGCCATTGATGTCAAAGGGGGAGAGATTTGAGTAAGGGGGAGAGCATTGAGTTAGGGGGAGCAGCCTCCATAGAGAGTATTGAGTCAGGGGGAGCAGCTTTGATTTTTAGAAATGGTTTTTGCAGTGATTGTGGTGATTTGCATTAGAGGTGTTGCCATCAATGACAAAGGGGGAGATTGTTGGCAATTTGAGTTATTTTGTGTTGTCATTGATGTCACATGGATCACATTGAGTTTTGGTGGCAAAAGCACTTCATAAATAATCATTTATGATATTTTGGAGAGCAAGGATATATACAGGGTTTTGTGGCACAAGAGGCATATAATATTTAATTTTTTAAATATTATATTAATGGTTTTTATTAAAACCAATGGTAAAGGTTTTTATTAAAACCAATGGCAAGGGTTTTTATTAAAACCGATGGAAAGGTTTTTTATTAAAACCAATGGAAAGGGTTTTCATTAAAACCATTGGAAAGGGTTTTTCATTAAAACCACTATGCTAAGACTTCTCCAAATTATGATGGATGAAAAGGTTTTCCAATAAAACCTAGGTGCAAAAAGTTTCATGGCGAAATTCAAAAGAATGAAGGAGATATCCCAATTCAAAGTTAAAAGGTGAATTATTAAATTTTTATTTAATAATTCTAAGGTCTAAAGTTGTATTATATTATCCGTCGATGTGCAAAGGTTGGGGAGATTAATAAATATTCATCGACGTCATTCGAAGGCATGGAGGTGCATATAAATAAAAGGTAAAAACCTTTGTTTATTTAAGACTTGACATAGCGCATGAGAGAGAGTCATCGAAAGGGGAGCAGCGAAGAAAGAAGGATAAATAACTTTTGATTTGAGAGCAAGGTCAAGTAAATAGCATGGGAAAGTGATGTCACAGAGGAGCCTATAGCGCAGTTGGTAGCGCATGAACTTTGCACAAGGCAGGTTCATTGTTCGAATCCCGCCAGGGGCAAAGTGTTTTGCTAAGGAAGGCAAATCGAGTTTTCAGATTTGAGCGCAGGTAAAGTTGGGTGTTTGGGATTAATATCCCAATGTGGGCTGATGCCCACGTGGTAAGCACCTCACAGTGCTAGGTGAGAGGAACAGAGTTTGACTCCCATGAAGGTGTGAAGGCGCATTGATTTTTGGCAAGGCATTGACGATTTTGAAGGTGTGAAGGCGCATTGATTTTTGGCAAAGGAATTATCGATTTCAAAGGTTGTGAAGGTAGCAAATTTTGAATAAAGGTATTTATCTCCAATGCATGGTAATATTTGTTATTACCAAAGTTTTGGTGCATTAAAATTATTTCTGTGATAACTAGGGAGTCATAAGGAGTTTAGGGAAATAAATGCTTGTTGTATGTGTTAATGTGCTTAGGGAGTTATAAGGTGTAGAATTAAATATTTGTTATTGTTGTGTGTGATTAGGGAGATATAAGGTGTGGAAATAAATATTTGTGATTGTTGTATGTGGAGTTATAAGGTGTGGAATTAAAAATAAAAGCATAGGTGCTTGTTGTATGTGTTAATGAAATTAGGGAGTCATAAGGTTGAAAAGTGTTGAACTTGTTATATGTCCTAGTGCATGATTTAATTATGAAATTAAACTAGGAACTTGAGACCTAGTTAATTGCTACCTTGAGTTAGAAGACATGCACATGAGTTAGGGTTTGAAGTTGAAGACAAATTGCTTGATTATGTGCCTTGGCTATTGAGAGGAAGTGGATGGATTAGAAAATCAATTTTATGGATAAAATTGATGCTTGAGTTCCATGATTGCTTTAGTGGAGTTCATTGAGAGTATTGCCATTATTGAGGAGGTTTTTGCTATTGCTTTGAGGAGATTATTGTTGGTTACTTGTTGAGTCCATTGCCACTATTTGAGACCATTGAGGAGATCATTTGCTAGTCACTTGTGGATACATTTGCCTTTCATTTGAGGAGATCATTGTTGGCTATTTGAGAGCTCTTTTCTTGAGGGAGTTGTGCTTGTTTCTTGAGAGCTTATTGACATTGCATGAGGAAGATATTATTGAGAACCTATTGCTATCACTTGTGGAGATTGTCCTTGGTTGGTTGAAGTCCTCATTGTTATTTCTTGGAGAGGTTTCCATTTGAGAGATCATTTGTCATCCATTTGAGAGTACATTGTTGAGCATTGTTGTCATCCATTTGAGAGTACATTGTTGAGCATTGTTGTCATCCATTTGAGAGATCATTTGTCATACATTGTTGAGATCATTGTGGATCATTGTTGTCATCCATTGAAGAGTACATTGCCATTCATTGTTGAGCACATTGTTGAGTATTGTCATCATTCATTTGTTATCCATTGTTGAGTTCATCATTGAGCCTTGCCTTCATTGATTTGTGGTTGAGATTTGAGTGCTACTTGAGAGTCATTGGTTGAGCCTTTTTGAAAGGAAGGCTTTTGGGAAAGAATTTTACAGATTTGAGACAACTTTTGTGCATGATTGGTTGAGCCTTTGGGAAGGCTTTTGGGATAAAATTTCTGGACAGATTTGAGACAACATTTGTGCATGATTGGTTGAGCCTTTGGGAAGGCTTTTTGGACAAATAATTTGAGAAGAATTGTTTGAGCCTTTTGTGAAGGCTTTGAGGACATATTTGGGACAACATTTGAGCAGGATTGTTTGAGCCTTATGAGAAGGCATTGAGGCAGATTTGTGAGCAATGAAAGAGATAGGACAGAAATAGAAAACACATCAACACTAGTTGCCTAGCTGAGCAGATCAGTGGATAGCCTAGCTAAGTAGATCAATGGATAGCCTAGCTGAGCAGATCAGTGGATAGCCTAGCTGAGCAGATCAATGGATAGCCTAGCTGAGCAGATCAGTGGATAGCCTAGCTAAGCAAATCAGTGGATAGCCTAGCTGAGCAGATCAGTGGAGCCCACCTGAGCAGATAAGGATAGCCTAGCTTTGAGAAGATCAAAGTAATCATTTGTATTGGGATAAGGATCCCTATTTCTTTGTGAAATATTATAAGGAGATTATCTTGTGGACTACCCCACATTGGGGGAACCACGTTAAATCTTGTGTCTCAATTGTGTGTGGTGATTTGTGCACTTGCTTACTATTGCTATCTATGTTATTAATGCACACTGCTATATTTGGTTATTGCAATTGAGGACACTAATTGATATTGGTTTGGAAAGAAAGTAAAAAGTGGGTGCTATACTTTTCACCCCCCCCTCTCAGTATAAGCTTGTGTTCTTCAATTGGTATCAGAGTGGGTTCCTTCAAAAAGGCTAATAGCTTGAGGGCAGATTCTACAAGAACATAGATGGCTTCACATAATGGATCATCTACAAGTAAGGCTCCACTGTTTGATGATAACAATTATGCTTTTTGGAGCATGAGAATGAAGAACTACTTGATATCACAAGGATATGAGGTATGGCAGATGGTTGCAAAAGAGTATAAGGTTGAAGGTGATCCTGAGACAGATAAGACTATCAAGAAATTGGTTGAGATCAATGCAAAGGCAATGAATTGTATTCTGAGTGGGCTTCATGAGACATATTTTGCAAAGGTCATGGTATGTAATTCAGCTAATGAAATGTGGACCAAGTTGTGGAATACCTATGAAGGAGATTCCAAGGTAAAGTTGGCAAAACTACAAACTCATAGAAAAAGATTCAAAGAATTGAAAATGGAAGATTCTGAAGATATTACAAAGTTCTTACTTCGAGTTGATGAGATTGCTAACACCATGAGAGGCCTAGGATTTGAGATGAAAGAATCAGATGTTACTCAAAAGGTTTTGAGATCACTTCCCATGAAGTATGATGCAAAGGTTTCAGCGATAGAAGAAACAATGAATATCGACAAGCTAACAATGGAAGAACTACAAGGAACTCTCATAGCTTATGAGATGAGGATAGATAAGCATCAGGCTCCAAAGAAAGAAATTGCATTCAAAGCTTTAGAGAAAAATAAAGGGAAATATCCAGAGACAGATAGAGATTTAGATAATGATGAGGAAGCTAACTTCATCAAAAGGAAAAAGGACTCAAGGAATTACAGGGATATGAAGAAAGTCAAATGCTACAAGTGTGGTGATTATGGTCACTATGCAAACAAGTGTCCACATGAAGAAAATAGTGATGATGAAAAATAGGGTCACAGAAGAAAAGAAGAAGGAAAGCATAAGCATGACAAAGATGACAGGTACAAGCAAAGCAAGCATGAGAAGAAGAAAAGTTTTCGTAAGACAAAGAAAACTTTCTACATTGAAGAAGCAAATGATAGCTCAGATCACAATGATAGAGACAAGTCAGATGATGAAAAGGAAGAACATCTATTCTTAGGAATAGAAGGTGGTAGGGGGGCCCCAGGCTTGCATTGAGTAAGGGAGAGAAAGGGAGAGCTTGAGTAGGGAGCAACTCCAAAGAGAGTATTGAGTCAGGAAGCAACTTTGATTCTCAAGATGGTTTTACAGTGATTGTGGTGATTTGCATTAGAGGTGTCCATCAATGACAAAGGGGGATATTGTTGGCAATTTGAGTTATTTTGTGTTGTCATTGATGTCACATGGATCACATTGAGTTTTGGTGGCAAAAGCACTTCATAAATAATAATTTATGATATTTTGGAGAGCAAGGATATATACAAGGTTTTGTGGCACAAGAGGCATATAATATTTAATTTTTTAAATATTATATTAATGGTTTTTATTAAAACCAATGGTAAAGGTTTTTATTAAAACCAACGACAAGGGTTTTTATTAAAACCGACGGAAAGATTTTTTATTAAAACCAATGGAAAGGGTTTTCATTAAAACCATTGGAAAGGGTTTTTCATTAAAACCACTATGCTAAGACTTCTCCAAATTATGATGGATGAAAAGGTTTTCCAATAAAACCTAGGTGCAAAAAGTTTCATGGCAAAATTCAAAAGAATGAAGGAGATATCCCAATTCAAAGTTAAGAGGTGAATTATTAAATTTTTATTTAATAATTCTAAGGTCTAAAGTTGAATTACATTATCCTCCGACGTGCAAAGGTTGGGGAGATAAATAAATATTCACCAACGTCATTCGAAGGCATGGAGGTGCATATAAATAAAAGGTAAAAACCTTTGTTTATTTAAGACTTGACATAGCGCATGAGAGAGAGTCGTCGAAAGGGGAGCAACGAAGAAAGAAGGATAAATAAATTTTGATTTGAGAGCAAGGTCAAGTAAACAGTGTGGGAAAGTGATGTCACGCAGGAGCCTATAGCGCAGTTGGTAGTGCATGAACTTTGCACAAGGCAGGTTCGTTGTTCGAATCCCACCAAGGGCAAAGTGTTTTGCTAAGAAAGTAAAATTGAGTTTTCATATTTGAGCGCAGGTTAAAGTTGGGTGTTTGGGATTAAAATCCCAACATGGGCTGGTGCCCACGTGGTAAGCGCCTCATAGTGCTAGGTGAGAGGAACAGAGTTTGACTCCCATGAAGGTGTGAAGGCGCATTGATTTTTGGCAAGGCATTAACGATTTCGAAGGTGTGAAGGCGCATTGATTTTTGGCAAAGGAATTATTGATTTCAAAGGTTGTGAAGGCAACAAATTTTGAATAAAGGTATTTATCTCCAACGCATGGTAATATTTGTTATTACCAAAGTTTTGGTGCATTAAAATTATTTCTGTGATAACTAGGGAGTCATAAGGAGTTTAGGGAAATAAATGCTTGTTGTATGTGTTAATGTGCTTAGGGAGTTATAAGGTGTAGAATTAAATATTTGTTATTGTTGTGTGTGATTAGGGAGATATAAGGTGTGGAAATAAATATTTGTGATTGTTGTATGTGGAGTTATAAGGTGTGGAATTAAAAATAAAAGCATAGGTGCTTGTTGTATATGTTAATGAAATTAGGGAGTCATAAGGTTGAAAAGTGTTGAACTTGTTATATGTCCTAGTGCATGATTTAATTATGAAATTAAACTAGGAACTTGAGACCTAGTTAATTGCTACCTTGAGTTAGAAGACATGCACATGAGTTAGGGTTTGAAGTTGAAGACAAATTGCTTGATTATGTGCCTTGGCTATTGAGAGGAAGTGGATGGATTAGAAAATCAATTTTATGGATAAAATTGATGCTTGAGTTCCATGATTGCTTTAGTGGAGTTCATTGAGAGTATTGCCATTATTGAGGAGGTTTTTGCTATTGCTTTGAGGAGATTATTGTTGGTTACTTGTTGAGTACATTGCCACTATTTGAGACCATTGAGGAGATCATTTTCTAGTCACTTGTGGATACATTTGCCTTTCATTTGAGGAGATCATTGTTGGCTATTTGAGAGCTCTTTTCTTGAGGGAGTTGTGCTTGTTTCTTGAGAGCTTATTGACATTGCATGAGGAAGATATTATTGAGAACCTATTGCTATCACTTGTGGAGATTGTCCTTGGTTGGTTGAAGTCCTCATTGTTATTGCTTGGAGAGGTTTCCATTTGAGAGATCATTTGTCATCCATTTGAGAGTACCTTGTTGAGCATTGTTGTCATCCATTTGAGAGTACATTGTTGAGCATTGTTGTCATCCATTTGAGAGATAATTTGTCATACATTGTTGAGATCATTGTGGATCATTGTTGTCATCCATTGAAGAGTACATTTGCCATTCATTGTTGAGCACATTGTTGAGTATTGTCATCATTCATTTGTTATCCATTGTTGAGTTCATCATTGAGCCTTGCCTTCGTTGATTTGTGGTTGAGATTTGAGTGCTACTTGAGAGTCATTGGTTGAGCCTTTGGGAAGGCTTTTGGGATAGAATTTCTGGATAGATTTGAGACAACTTTTGTGCATGATTGGTTGAGCCTTTGGGAAGGCTTTTGGGATAGAATTTCTAGATAGATTTGAGACAGCTTTTATGCATGATTGGTTGAGCCTTTGGGAAGGCTTTTGGGATAGAATTTTTGGACATATTTGAGACAACTTTTGTGCATGATTGGTTGAGCCTTTGAGAAGGCTTTTGGGATAGATTTGTGGACATATTTGGGACAACATTTGAGCAGGATTGTTTGAGCCTTTTGTGAAGGCTTTGAGGACAGATTTGGGATAGCATTTGAGAAGGATTGTTTGAGCCTTATGAGAAGGCTTTGAGGCAGAGTTGAGAGTAGTGAAAGAGATAGGACAAAAATAGAAAATACATCAACACCAGTAGCCTAGCTGAGCAGATCAGTGGATAGCCTAGCTGAGCAGATCAATGGATAGCCTAGCTGAGCAGATCAGTGGATAGCCTAGCTGAGTAGATCAGTGGATAGCCTAGCTGAGCAGATCAGTGGATAGCCTAGCTAAGAAGATTAGTGGATAGCCTAGTTGAGTAGATAAATGGATAGCCTAGTTAAGCAGATCAGTGGATAGCCTAGCTGAGTAGATCAGTGGAGAGCCTAGCTAAGTAGATCAGTGGAGCCCACCTAAGTAGATCAGGACAACCTAGCTTTGAGCAGATCAAAGTAATCATTTGTATTGGGATAAGGATCCCTATTTCTTTATGAAATATTATAAGGAGATTATCTTGTGGACTACCCCACATTGGGGGAACCACGTTAAATCTTGTGTCTCAATTGTGTGTGGTGATTTGTGCACTTGCTTACTATTGCTATCTATGTTATTAATGCACATTGCTATATTTGGTTATTGCAATTGAGGACACTAATTGATATTGGTTTGGAAAGAAAGTAAAAATTGGGTGCTATACTGTTCACCCCCCCTCTTAGTATAAGCTTGTGTTCTTCAATGCTCTCTCACCAAAATCAGGTTTTGTGAAAACAAAAATTGTTTTGCACACATATTTTTTGAGCACGACATAAATTTGTCAAATGCACAAATTGAGTTACAAAACACATCAAACGAATCTAAATTTTCACAAAAATGACACTCGACTCTTCTACTTCATATTCTTCATCATCCCATAAAATTTTGCAAAAATTGGAGTTGATTTGACCATCAACTCAATTGTTTCCATCAAAAAAAATGCAAAATCAACCACTAAAAGCTCTAACATTCACAAATCAACTCCAAATTTGGTGACATCATCACATTCCTTCTATCACATTCTTCCACTATCATAATATACCATCATTTCTTCCAACACAATTCAAAAATTAAAAGTGAATATCGTATATAGCGATTTATTCTATCTACTTGGCGATTGCCCATGCAATTTGGTAAGATGAATAAATTACCATAAGAACACTTGGTCATCATCATAATTCCATATCTCCTAATTAGAAAAGAATAATCAAATTTGGTTCCTCACATTTGAAGTGAAACCTTTGAAAAATATGAATCTTGCTAAAAAGTGATAATTGATGGCCTAGTTCATGGGGCTTGAAATATGGACAAAATTACATCACATCATTTCCAATTTACTTGACAGTAATCAGAGTGACTGGATCTAGCTAGGGTTATTGGTTCCATTTGAAAGGAATTATCCTACAGTCACTAGCAGGCCCTCCAAATTTGACTCCTTTTATTTTTTTTGCATCTTCATATTGCATATCAATGATGCCATATGACAAAATTTATTCCAAATCATGGAATCACCCCAAATTTGGGGCAACCAAAATTTGATTATGATTTTCCCAAGATATGATACATCTTACATGATCATGACATATACATTTGATACAACTCCCTTTCCCACCATTGGGGAAAAAATGGTATCACATTTTACATCATTCATATCATCCACATTACATCACATTTGCACAAAATACTTCATCCATTAGGGCAAACATAGACACATCATATCACATTTTACACCAACCCCCTTTGCACAGTTGGGGAAAAAATGGTATCACATGATTCATCATTTGCACAAAATTTTCAATTGGCTCATGCGTTCATCCATAACTCATTCACCAATTGAGGGGGTAAGCTACGCAAATTCCAAAATTCTTTATTCTTTTGTCTTCAACATTGTTGCTCAAAAATCCAATGAGAGAGAAGCTACTTCTGTGCCCAAAGCCCAACCAGGTGTCTTGTATTTTTTGCACCATATTGTGTTTCACACAACATGGTACAAAAAGAGGTATCTGTAGACACTAAATCCTAGCCACTTGTCCTTCATCCTAGTCATTCTACCACCCACTTGTCCACCATCCCCATTTCTTACCATTCAATTGGTCATTCCATGCCTTTCCCGCCATCCAATGGCTTACTTTAGCCCTTTCCCACCATTTTTTGACCCTTATTTGACTTATTTATATTTATTTTATATTATTTATATTTAAATATAATATTTTATATTATATTCTATTATATTTATTATAAAATATATATTTATAAGCCAAATTAATCTCAGTAGTTTGTCTCCCTTAATCTGTGTCACACCTAAAGTTTAATATCAACCTTTGGATCTGCTTTGATGTTAGACACACAATCAAAATTACCAAGCTAAAATCCTAAGAAAACCCTAGGCTTGATAATAAATAGGAGCATTCTCAATGCTCAACCCTTGGAAAACTTGAATGCTAGAGCTTTAATTTACTTGTGATATCTAACCTTGCTTAGAGCTAGTTTCTTGTGAGTAGGTTGTGCCCTAGTCTATCCTTCCCCAAAACCCTAGTTTGCCCTAGGATTTTTTGATTCCAGTCATATTCATAGCCCATTCCCACCATCGCCATTGTTGTTCATTCACTGAATCCATTGCACCCCCCGATCTACCTCTGTAGATGTATCCCTAATACATAGGCACTATCAAGGGCCTGAATCATCCCATAGGCACAGTAGCACGTCTTCTACATTGTACAGGTGCATCATAGAGCCTGCCATCCCTACAACCACAGACTAGAACCTATAGTGTAATATCATTAGGTGTTGTCGTGAAACTTTGCCATCAATTTGCAATGAAGCAATTAAATAACATCATCAACAACAAAGTAAGTATTTTATGCATTTTTATTGAATGTTATTTGTATTATGCATGTTTTGTTTATTCAAATATAGGGTTTCTAGTTTACATTTCTAAGGGTTCACATTGTGGAACCCTCATTTTGTTTGCTAATGACTCTATATTTTTTGTATGTGTAAGATTAGGTAGCATAAACCAAGGATTATTGAGTACTTGTTGAAGCTAGAGTGGCCTAATTACGTATAACCAGAAGCCCACTCATCTTGTTGGAAGTAAGATACATCAGAGACACTACTTGTTTTGTAGCCAGGGTTTTAGAGAACCCTAGAACATGTATTTATTGTATCAAAATAAGTTCTTTTGAAAAAATATATTGTAACAAAAGAGTTTCTTAGCTCCCCCCCATTTATTGAATAAAATCATATTTTGTGCAGTCTCTTGTTCATTGAAATTATTTTACTCTCATATTTGCTTTAGTATCGTATTTTTTCTTGACACAACTATCAATATTTATTGGTTAATCATGTAGTGTCTTAACTTTTATGAAGCAAATACTATAGCAAGGCAGAGCTTATTTAAGGGAGTGTATCAGGTTTCATAGATAACCAAGGTTCTACTGATATAGTGATAGCTCACTCTTTATGTTGATCATCATGTTGAGCAAGCATGGTCCCCAAAGCTTTGGTTGTGGCTATTATGTAAAGTATTAAATTCTTATTTAACCTAGGAGAAACAAGGATAGGTAGGGAAGTGAGATATTTATTGAGTTCATCAAAGGCTTCTTGACACTCAATATCCCACTTGAACACTACATCTTTCTTAAGAAGCTTAAGAAATGAATGACACTTATCGGCTAACTGGGCTATGAAGAAAAAAATAGCTTGAAGTTATCCTTGTAAGCTACGTAGCTTAGTTAGGTTACGAGGAGTAATAGTTGCTATCTTAGCGTGGTCTACTTCAATACCTCATATAAATACTATGAATCCTAAAAGCTTACCAGATGTGACTCCAAACACACACTTGGAGGGCATAATATGAACATTGTATTATCAAAGTCTTTCAAAGATACATCTTCAATCTTGAGCATGAGTTTCTCAATGTATGAGTGACCAAGAAGATCATCCACATAGTACTCAACAATGTCATACATCAGGTTATGAAAGATATATGTCATGGTCATTTGATATGTAGCACCGGTGTTCTTCAAGCCAAATGACATCACTTTATAATAGAAGATACCCCATGAAGTTATGAAAGTTGTCTTGGACTAGTCCTTGAGGATATTATTGGCTTGATTGTATCCTAAAAAATCATCCATAAGAAATAACATTCCACATATAAAAAAAACATTTATGATCATGTCTATGTTGGACAAGGGAAAGTCATCCTTGGGATAAGCAAAATTGATGTCCTGAAAGTCGGTATATACTATGATTATCCCTTTATTCTTATCCATAGGAATGACGTTGGAGATCCAATCAGAATAGTCAATAGCTTTGATAAAACTAACATCAAGGATTTTTTGGAGCTCCTCCTTGACTAGTAGGGCAACTTTAGGATGCATCTTCCTAAGATTCTATTTAGCATGTTTAGCAGTGGGTATAACTACTAGGTGATGCATGAATAGGGAGGGATCAAGCCTTGGTATGTTGATGTATGACCAAGCAAAATGTATTGAAATTTTATCAATAATTTGGTCAATTTCTCCTGCTCATCCATGGACTAGGCTTTTCCTAACTTTAGGATTCTAGGGCTTTCCTCAAAATCTATATTAACATCAAGGATATCCTTAATGTGGATGTTGGATTCATCATCATAGTGAGGAGGGATATAGATCACTCCTAATTACTAAATGTATTTGGAAGACATAGGAATAATATCCACTTGAGAACTAGAAGACTCAACATGGGCAACGCAAGGGACTAACCCATCAAAGAAGAAGCTATTTTGAAGGATATATTTATGATCCATATCACAAAGAGTATCTCCTTCAACATACTCACCTAGGATCACTACTAACTCAAGGTGAACCAAAGTTATCACATTATAAAATACTATGTTAGAGGGAGAAGGTAGTCCCTCATCATCATCACTCCATTTTAAGCCATGATGATCTATAAATTCAATGAAGATGACAATTTGATCATCATTGGTTGGTAGGGGTTGGTTTTTTTTTGGATGTATCCTATGCCACATCTCCCAAGTCAAATATCAACTTCCAAAGGCTCTTGAATATATTTCTATTGTGGCTCCAAACCCTTACCTTCATATCCTATAATAGATAGAATCTACTTAGAAAGTGGGTAATCATTGGATAGATAATAGTGGGTAAAATTTTTCTCTATGGGAGAGGGGTTGCTACCATAGATATTTTCTTCTTGGGATGTACCTACTTAGATAAAGTTACACATAAATATGTACTACTTCAATATTTTTATGAGGCTGTAGACACCAAAACAACACCAATCCGATTATGTGACGACAAGCACTGATTGCACTAACACACATAGCCCCCAAGGCAGCCCTCAGAGGTTAAACAGTGGTTCTAACCACTCACACAACAGTTTTGCAAGTTAGAAACCAATTTGGCACCTTTTAGACACTTTATTGCTTATTCGTCCCACCTAGGGACGAGTGCTAGTTTTACTCGTCCTACCCAGGGACGAGTGATATTTTTACTCGTCCTACCTAGAGACAAGTGCTGACTTATACTCATCTCACCCAGGGACGATTACCAGCACTCACTTTGGGGTGGGATGAATGTCAGGTTTGATCGGAAAAAAGTCAAATCTTGACATATAACAACTCATAACTGCCACTTATCTTTCCCTGCATGACATAGGAGTGCGAGTGAGTTCTTTTGACAACTCATATCTACCAATTAACTCTCCCTTCACTGCATGGGAATAAGAGTAAGCTTTTTAAGACAACTCAGATTTGCCACTTAGCTATCCCTTCATTGCATGGGAGTGCAAGTGAGATTTTCTAAAACACACAAAGACATGCACAAAGACAGTTAAGAATCCCTTGATCAAGAAGAAGTCTTTATTTGAGGCAAAAAGCATTCATGCAAAGAAACACTTTTGCATGTTAATTCAAAGAGACCCCTTGGGTCTATAAAATGGTGAGTTTCCTCACCCAAAAGAGATACCGAGCTGGAGCATTTTGAGCGACGAAGTGCTGCTAATTCATTTACTTGCGATTTGTGTTTTCAACATCCATAATCTCTTAATCGAAAGAGAGGTTATTGGGTGACTTTTGAAGGCACGAATCAAGAACAAACACCCCATTCGTTTGACCACAATATCCTACCAATTTTTCGACAACACATCACATCAGGTTTCAGACCCATCCTAAGCAGATTTGTGTCGGAGCAAAGTTTCACCCGCGGGTGGTTTGCCTTCGGGCACCCCTCCCGCTTTATTGCTTTTGTAGTTTTTTAGCTAGTTTCATGTTTATGCTTTTATCAAGTTTTCAGTTCATTTAGATTCATTTTAGCCATAGTTAGATTTATCTTTTATTTTTCATACACAGGTGCTACTGATTCTTTGTTTGTTTCTTTGAACGCAGATTTGCAGCATTGGAGGAGCAGCGAGGAATCGACCTGTACCAACGCAAGCGATGACAACATTTTGGTTCGCCCATCTTATATGTGGGCACGCAGAAGAAAGAATTATGAAACAAGTTGTAGAGATCAATATCTAATGCTCCTATCCCCTAAAAATGAAGGAGACGCATTGTAACACGAATTGAAAAGAATATCAATAAAAAAGGCCATAGTTTATATTGCTTTTATATCTTGTGTTCATTCATTTGTGTTCTTTCCTTTTAATACAATTTTGTTTAGTCTTTCCTTTTTGTTTTTGGAATCTCATGTTTTCAATGGAGATCACGGTGGGACGTCTGTCCTTTGTTTTTGTTTAGGTTAAATTACTGATCTAAAATTGCTTGTTTTTTTATAGGTACCTATTTTTCAACATCGGACTGTTATTCATCTCTGCAAATGATGATTACAGAATTGGTACTCATCTCACCCCGGGATGAATAAATTATTCGTTCCACCCTATGAAGATTACGGTTCTATTATTCGCCTCACCCAGGGACGATTATAGATCTGTGAAAATTTTCAGAGCAAATCAGAAACTTCCAATTAGGCAGAGAAGAGGTAGGGGTTTTTACAGCTTTTGTCAAATTTCTGTTTTTCTATTTTCTGGTTTTCAGTTTGTATGGCTTAGGGAAAGATTTATTTTCATTTTCCTGTTTCAATTTTGTAAAATTAAAATGAACCCCACACATCACGTGGTATTTTAAACCAAGGCATTGGTCGTAAAACCCCAACCCTTGAACAAGACCAAAGGTGGATTCCATTATCACTTTGGCTTGAGATATTGTATCCATTACCTCGATCGTGACTGTTGCTAGATGTAAATCCTGACGAAAGTTGACCGAGTGTAGCTTGGGGTGATTCCCAGCATGCAAGGATAAGCCTTCTATGGTAGGTGTCATAAACAGAGCGATTCCCCTTCCGTACCGCCTATGTTCCACGTATCATCTGCTCTCACATACCTATAGTCTCCCTCACATAAGGGCGGGTATATAAAGAGGTTGGTATATCGGTCCGACAATGGTATATTGAAGGGGCGACCATTTTGGGAGTCATAAGAGCCTTCATACTTGCATTTAAACGTTTCACAAAAATTTTCAAAAATAAAACAAACAACAAAAACACACTAAACCAGATTTAGGGCACACTATTAATATTTAAAAGAGATAATCATTGCTTGTGAGTGTGTATGCTATTTTTTGTTTAGACAAAAAAATCATAAAAAGAAAATCACAAAAAGAACTTTTGCATTTTTAGGTTAGCATTACCATGGTGAATACTCGTAGCCAAGCCCAATCACGGGCAGAAGCTGCAGAACATGCACCAAGAGAGACAAATCATCTCCGATATAGCTCTGAAGACTTGTTCATCCCACCTCAACGGTGAGGTACACCAGTTAGTTCACACCATGCAGAACATGGCTCTAGAGGCCCCTCCGTGAGGGGTACTCCAACCCATACAGTCATAGAACATGGTTCTAGAGGTTCCTTAAGGAATGGTTCTCCAAGTCAGACCATCAATAGACGAGACTTTAGAACTCCCTCTCTAAGGGAAACACCTAAGAAACAAGAATCTTTTCAAGAAAATAACTTATATATACCACCTGGTCTAAGTACGAAGCCTCCCTTTGAAGTTCAATATGGGTGGCCTAGTGATGAAGCATTGTGTACTGCTATGGAAAAACAAACTGTCCAAAAGGAAGAACCATATGATTTTGTGGTTCCTAATTTACCCTCGATCAATGTCGGACATAGTAGACCATATCTAGAACAACAAGTTCTCCCGATAGGGAAAAACAATTATGCTCGCACTTTTTATGCATATCACAGAGAGAGAGAAGAGGATCACTACATTCCTCCAGGCCAGTATCCAGTGCCAAAATGATGCACGTCTACACCTGCATTATATCCAGATCACTTATTGAGACCAAAGTTTCAAGTTAATGCGGCCAACCTCGACAAAGGGAAGAAACATATAGGAGTCTCAGAGCATTATGATCAAAACAGATATGTAGGAGACATCTAGGCCTATTAAACAAGATACAACAGAACAAAGTAACTTGGCATTTGCACAACTAGCCGCCCGCCAAGCGCACATCACACGGCTTAAGCAAGAACAATAGGAATTAGAACATTTGTGTCGCCTTGATCAAGAGCGCATTCAACGTCAGACAGCGGAATTGCTTCACAACCATGTGCCTGAGAGGGCCCCAGTTCATCGCGCATAACAATCTGAGATGTATATGAGGCACAATCCCTTAGCGCGAGATAGGTCTCTGCGACGTCAGCAAACATTGCCTCTTAGACCTCCTAGAACTGAGCGGGAGGCCATTCCCCGCAACCATGATGGGCATCCTCCGCGGGCACCCGTCCATGTTTACAGGCCTAGGCAAAACACTCCTCAAGAAGATTATGAGGATTATTACAAAGAAGAAGAGTGGGATGAAATGCCCTATCAAGGCAGAAGGGATGCTACCCATTTAGTCATTCAAAGGCCTCAAGTTCCCCGCAACACACAGCGAGAACAAACTAAGGAGGAGGAAATTATATCTTTCGATGCCTACAAAGTGTTGTTAGAACGCTTGGAGAATATGGAACTTAAGACTGGTGGACCTTAAAATCCTACCTTACGCCAACTCCGTAGTCATCTGATACATCCGTCAGTGCCAGCACCTCCATACATCAAACATTTCAAGCTACCCCAGTTGGCACTCTTTAAAGGGGATGAGGATGCTCAAGAGCATGTGATGAGATTTTTGAGCCAATGCTTTGGTATACAAGACAATGATGCATTGCTATTAAGAACATTCATAACCACATTCATAGGATCTGCCTCGGATTGGTTTACCCATCTACCGAAGCATAGCATCTACAATTTGGATCAACTAGTGGACGCGTTCCTAGAACGTTTTGCTTTCAATACAAAGAAAAAGGTGTCACTCAGTGATCTAGCTAGCCTCAAATAGTATGAGGAAGAGTCTATGGTAGCATATGGGAATCGGTGGAGGACAGTGCTTTCAAAGTTGTCCTACCTCCCTCCTATGTCCGACTTAACTCAAATGTTTGCAAAGAGTTGTTTGCGATCGATATCTGTGCTATTGCAACTGTAGCAATACACCACTTTGGAAGAAGCTCTGTTGCAAGCTAGACGTATCGAAGAGATCAAGATACAGGATGGAAAAATTGCCAAGCTTAAGAAAAAAGAGTGGAACAAGAGCACCAAAATAGGGAATACGCAACAGAAACCCATCGCGGTCAATCAAGTTGCTATTAATGCCCCTACACCTGCCCAAGCAACATAGCCTTCAAAGGCTAACTATCAGGTGGTGCCTCATAATAATTATGAGAAAGATAACAAGAAGCAGGATCAAAATCAGCAGCATCGCCCCAAGCGACAATTTACACCATACACTGAGTCTAGAGATTCCTTGTTTGATTGTTTGTCAGCGGCAAACTTGATTAATCTACCAGATATTCCAAAAATTGATCCCAATGCGCCAAAGCCTAAAGGGTATAAAGAGGATATTTTCTATAGATTCCATAGAAGGAAAGGGCATGACCTTAATGTTTGTTGGTCATTTAAAGGTTTAGTGCAAGATCTCATTGATAATCACACATTGGTAGTGGACAACCCCATCGCACCCAACAACCAACAAATGGGTGTTTTCAAAGATCCTTTACCCACACATGATGCACAAACAAAACCTCTGCATGTCAACGAAGTGCAACAGAGTTATCCTATGGAGGGATATGTTGGAATGATTAGCATTGTGACAAGAAACAAGAGACACCCAGGAGTTGTCCCCGCAACAGCCCCTAGGGAAGCTTCATCCACATCACAACATCAACCAAATCCTACACAGTTGCCCCCACCTAGACCAGTGGCCATGATTCGAACTAGACTTATCGAAAGTCTACGGACCACATCGGATAGGCTCTCCATTTATGATCTTATTCAACAATCAGCGCCCCATCGGGAAGCTCTTTTGGAGATATTAAAGGCAATTGAATTGCAACCCCACGAAGCGGATTCGTTCAACAATTTTGTGGGGCATGTCAAACAGTGTACTGAACCAGTTATTACCTTCAGGGAATATGAGCTAAAAATGGTGACTAGAGATGTAACGGATCCACCCCTGCACGTTATTGCATGGGTCAACAGGACTCCATACAAACGGGTGTTGATAGACACTGGTTCATCTAGTAACCTTATTACAATCGCTACACTAAAACATTTGAAACTACTAGCCTCTCACATTGCACATTCTACTTATACCCTTCAAGCATTTAATGATACGATATGCTCGATAGTTGGCACAATTATCCTGCCCATCCAAGTGGGACAGAAGACCATTCATACGTTGTGCCACATTTTAGAAGGTGAGATGGCTTACAATATCTTGCTTGTGCGGCCTTGGATCCGAGATATGAAGTGTGTCCCTTCAATTGCTCATCAATGTTTGAAATATACATTTGAAGAACAAGTGCACGTGGTTCCCGCAAATTTGGAACCTTTTAAATATTGCAACTCAGTGCAAATCATACCGCAGTCGACCCTTCCTTCAATGCACGTGGATTTCCAGTTAAATCCATCTAAATGGGGTCCGACTAAGCAAGAATCTTCATCACCAAATCAATCAAATTCTCAGGTGGGATCATCTTCTTCATCCAGTCCTCCCACAATGATGCCACCTACGGTGGCCACTCCAACAGACAAAGGAAAGAAGCCCCTAGAAACGGAACCACCGTTAGTCTCCAATATCTCTACATAAGAGACGCCTAATAGAATGGAAGTTGAGACGCCTAGTTCACCCCACATGGAGTGGACTTAAGGAGAACTCCCATTCGCTTCCCCTCAATCACCAACAATTACTATTGAGATGTCTAACACAGGCATGGGGGAGTATATAGTGCGCAATGTTGTTGCAACGCCCACACTTTAGTCTATGCAAGACATGGGAAGACCTCGAATCCCCATAGGCTCGGTGGTTCCTTTAGGTTACCCACCTAATCAGACAAAATTTATTTTTGGGGGCCTAGATCATGGCGTTGAACCTTCTCGAAAAGAAGAAGAATATGAAGATCCTTTTGTGGAAGATGTCAACTATTTGGCTAACCCAGACTTCGCATTACGATATCTTAGCCAATGCAATTGGCATGGATACGGGTTAGGCCGGTATGAACAAGGAATGCATGTTTTGTGTCAACCAAGATACCAAATGCCTTATGACAAGTCACGAGTAGGGTTTAACCACCCTTTGCCCCTTGACATCTTGGTCAAAAAAATGCAATGCCTAGGGATGGGCAACAAGGATGGGTTGGCATCAGAATACGAAGCCTTGCTCATAGGTCTTCAGACAACAATCACCATGAACATTAAACGATTGAATATCTTTGGTGATTCGTTGTTAATTGTCAATCAAGTAAAAGGGATATACCAATGTAAATGTCCAATTTTGAAGTCTTATAAAGCCCTTGTGGATAAATTCTTGGCACAACTTGAATGGTATGACATCGAGGCACTCCCTCGATCATCAAATCATTTTGCGGATACTATGGCCTCCTTGGGGTCACTCATCCCGCAAGACTCTTCCGGTGAAATGACAACCATTCAAGTTAAAACATTATCACAATCTATGATGGAGCGTGCAAGCTCTGATCTGACGCCAAGAATCCACATGATTAAGATTGAACCATCTCCGGATAAGTTCTCTCAAATTCGAGATTGTTTGACTAAAGCCAACTAGGGGTCCTTGTTCTCCCCAACTCCTCTTACTAGCAACACCACGTTGTTTTTGCAAGTTCTTTCCTGCTAAGCTTTTGTTCAGGATAGGCTTCAAGAGGGATTGGTCGTTCATACTATCAAGGTTTCTGATCAGCAAGACTGGTATACACCCATTCGGGATTACCTCAAGCTAGGTAATCTCCCACTTGGATTGACACAAGCCACAAAAATATCATTCAAATAGAAAGTGGCAAAGCATGTATTGTTAGGAGACATTTTGTATCATCGAAATTATGAAGGAATTCTTCTTCATTGTTTGGACCAACAGGAATCCGCTTGGGCGATCACCCAAGCTCACGATGGTACATGTGGTGGCCACTTCAGCGGTATGGTCATTGCAAAGTGCATTCTTCGCATGGGTTATTATTGGCCATATTTAGAGCGAGATTGTTATGCATATGTGAAGAAGTGCGTGAAGTGTCAACACCATGCTAATTTGACACACGTACCTTCTCAGGCCTTGCAGCCGATTCAATCGGTTTGGCCTTTTTTGTAGTGGGGTTTTGATCTAATTGGAAAGATCTCCCCTGCATCGTCTGGTCGTCACACGTTCATTTTAATGGCCATAGAGTACTTTACCAAATGGGTGGAAGCAATTCCACTGACCACTATGACTGGAGCCCGCATTGTAGAGTTTATTTTGCATAACATCATATGTCATTTTGGTATTCCATCAAAAATAGTCTCGGATAATGGGACACCATTTAAGAATAAAGATGTGCATGCTTTGACCACAAAGTACAAGATTCAGCATAGCTTTTCAACACCCTATTATCCGTAGGAAAATGGGCAAGCAGAGGCGTCAAACAAAACGCTAGTTGCCATTCTTAAAAAGATAGTTGTAGATAATCATAAAGACTGGCACATTCAGATCCAACTTGCCCTATGGGCTTATCGCACTAGCATTCGGACGCCCACTAGGGCAACTCCATTTTCGTTGGTGTATGGCTCCGAGGCAGTCATGCCTTTTGAGTTGGAAATTCCTTCCTTGCGCATTTCAATGCAAGAGTTCATCGATGATGACACTGCGCAGCAGACCCGGTTAGATCAACTGACATTGCTCGATGAACGACGCGTTCATGCTCTCGAGCATTTGCGTATCTATCAAGAGCGACTTAAGAAAGCATACAACATGAAAGTCCATCTTAGGGAATTTTAGGTTGGTGACTTAGTCTTAAAAGAGAACCAACAGAATTCTAATTTTCCGTCCCATCTACGGGATAAGTTTGCAGCAAACTGGTTAGGTCCTTACATCATTGACAGTAAAATAGGACCTGGAACATACCGGCTTGCATCTCTTGAAGGAATCAAGGAAACAGAACCCTTGAACATCATTCATTTGAGGCCATTCCACACCTAGAGAGCCATAGCCCAACAAAAAGCTCCAAGGATTATCACAATCGCTTGGTCAACCAAAAAGCTCCAAGGATTATCATAATCGCTTGGTCAACCCAAAAGCTCCAAGGATTATCACAATCGCTTGGTCAACCCTAAATGCCCCAAAGGTATCTATAAACCCTTTGGTCAACCAAAAAGCTCCAAGGATTACCCCAATCGCTTGGTCAACCCAAACGCTCCAAGGATTACCACAATCGCTTGGTCAACCCAAAAGCTCCAAGCATTACCATCACTGCTTGGTCAACATAAAAATTCAAAAATCAACAAAAACAACAACATAAAAATCAAAATCACAAAAACAATTGCATTTCAATGCATTCTCAAAAAAAAAAAAAAAAAACAAATAAACAAAATCACAAAAACATTTGCATTTCCATGCATTCTCATAAAAATCAAAATACAAAAATATAGGTTGCATTAAGCATTGCATCCATACATTGCATACTTCGCTAGGTCATACAAGTCAAAAGCACCATAGGCTGTCATTACTTGGCAATTCCATCATTTTCACCTCAAGTCCATTTTCATAAACACCTACATCCAGCATATCACCCTTTTATTTTAGCATCGTTAGTGTCGCCTAATGTATATAGGGTTTTCATCATTCAGATGTCTTTAAATTTCTAGCCAAAAATTGTACACAGTTAAGCAGATTTTACATGGGAAAGTTTTACTTGGATCACACCTTGGTACGTAGCATCCCAACACAAATTAAAACACATAAAAATTCCCAAGTTGTGTGAACGAAAGATGAAACCTGCATAGTAATCCAGGTCACCATAAGCGAAATGGTTATCTTGCTCATCCCCCTATGCGAATGACCCCAAGAATGCTGAGAGTTGGCAAAAGGACAAGCATCCTCCCTACCCAATTCCCTAATAATCCCAAAGTTCTAAATAGTTGCAAAACATCAAAAATTTGCAAGCGTCAAAACTCCAAAAATTTGACATACTACAGTGCACACATCAAAAGACACAAACAATAGTGATTATCGTCACTCCATATTCCCAATCCCTTGCTCAAAAGAAAAATAAATCAAAATAAACAGTGATCTTATCACTACAAACAAGAAAGTATCCCAATACAATTGAAGAAAAGAAGGGAGTCAAACTTGAATCCCTAGAACTCTCAGTATTTCGACAGGTCATGAGGCAAGCTTCAGTACCGATTTGGTTGATAGCCTATTGGTCACTGGTGGTAAACCTCCCGCATGATGATATATCTGTCACATTAACTTGTGTGCAGATCAATGTTTGCATGTGGATGAGCTAGCTTATGGTATCCTAGATAGCATCGCAGATTAATCTAACTAAATACAATAAAGGAGTTAGTGGAGCTACTTAGGTGATCCTCAGTACGAGTTCGGTTGAAAGCCCATCTAGAACTGGCGGTATCCTGACAAATACCACATAAATGAACTCAATTGCACACACAGGGATGTGAAATAACTTGGTTCAATTCAAGTCGGATTTAGACCTTGTTTAGAAGTCTTGCGAGATAAATGTATGGTCTTGGCTAGTTAGTTAACAATATCTGCATCTCAAAAAAGCTTAACTACATTTTTGAACAACCGATCCATTTCATTCCATACATCACCATAAACAACTCGACAAAATCCAAAAACAAAGTTTTCACATGCACAAGCATTCCATAAATCAATCTCATTACTCTAGCAAGTCCAATCCAAATCTTGTACGATCTATGGTGCATCGACAAACCATCAACAATTCATTTCATTCATTCCATAAGCATACATCATACAAATTAGAATCATCGCATTCATAATCGCATATGCATACATCAATGTAAAAACATGCACATCAACATAAATCATGGAAAAAGTATAAACACCAAAAAGAATCATCTGTATATATAACAAAAATTGTTCGCAGGCTACAGTGCACCGGTCCTCGGACCTCATTCCCACCATTCAAAATCTCAAAAACCCCCAGCCTAGGGCATCGACCACCATGATCACGCAGGATCGATGCGACGAGAGCTACCCCCCACGGTATTCGTCCTCTGAGACCTCTCAAGGCGACTGCTCGCCCCTACATCTCGATCGCTCGCTCCTCCCTCCTCTCACCGTCGATGATGGGATGATGCTGAATGCTCTGTCCTATTGTCTCTCATCATGAATGATGAGCCACTGGCCAGAGGCTCTGGTATTCGACCACCCAGGCGGATAATCTCACCCTCCATATCCGACCGATGCTGCCCCCAAGTGGCCTCTTGTCGCCCCCAATCTGCCTCTCGTCACCTCCAATCTTCCTCTCATAGCCTCCACTCTGCCTCTCACCTACGGTAGTACGAGATGGCGTCATCATGCTATGCTAGCTGCACCCGTAGGAGATCCCTCTCCCGTGTAGCATCTGTATCCCCCGCCTGCTGGTGAGACACAGCCCCTGCACTCCCCCGCCCTGCCAACTGTGTTCGCAAGAGATCTCTCTCCTGCGTCATCTCGGTAAGCTCTCCATCCTGCCTCTGTAGTAACCCCATCAGACGTGCTACCTCCGCGTGCAACCCCGCCTCTGTCTCCCCCAAGCCAGCCTGCTCTAGAGCATCCTGCATCTCTGACTGCTCCTCCTCCCCAAAGTCATCTCCTGTCTCTGCCACCTCCACCATATCCAGATCCGCAAGATCTCCCCAACCCTCTCCTGGTGCCTTCGCACCCTCTCCGCCTCTCGTTGCATCCTCTTCGCCCAATGGCCCCTCACCTTGCCACTGTAGCAGCGTCCACCACTCCTGGTACTCAGCAGTCACTCCGACATCATCTACGTCTGGAATGTCTAGTACGACATCTGATTCCTCCCCTAGTGGCTCGAGGATCGGTGTAGCTAGGGTCCTCTCATCACTTCGACGTCGGTAGGCTATGGGCTCCCCAGGCAACCCCTGGTGTACCCCAAACTGTCACGTCACTCGGAGGTAATGGAAGTACTCCTGCTCTATCCCATGCCGACCAATCACCCATCTCCCCATTTGAACTCGCCGAAGCCACTCATTAGCATCTGGCCATGCAGGACAATCCCGATATGGCCGCCATATCACATCTCCAGGAGTCAGTCATGCCAATGCATCTCTGTAATGGTCTACGTCTCCCGCAAACCGTCGACTATGCCCCCGCTCCTCTAACCGATACCATAAAGCACCATACCCAATATCCCTGTCCACCATATCAGCTTGGGTAGTCCAGGGCAACCCTCGTGGTCGCTCTATGGCTATGTGCTGCCATGTCCAGAACTACAACAAGAAACTACACCCCATCCCCTTCCGCCTCTGACAGTGGACCTTGTATAGCTCATCATACAACTGTGCCAATAGCGTCTGACCCCATCTCATAATAACCGGCTCTGTCACCGGGCAATCCACTAACTGCCATACCACCTCCAATAGGTTCCATGGAAACCTCGCTCCTGACGAGTCTGGCAGGAGCATGTTGGAAATGAGGCTCATGAGCACCGCATGCCTCACTCCCAACATTCCCCTCGCATACCAATATCGCACCAAGATCCCCCCAATATGGCAATCCAGCTCCGCCCTCTCCAACGAGGTCATCCCATCATCATCCTCTCCATATCCAAAGTACCGCGTCAGTACTACTGTCCTCTGGCCCCATGGTGTCGTCCGAATGGGAACCTCGTCTATCGAAATCCGAAGAATCCGATACACGTCCTCCAAGGTGACAGTCATCTCCCCCGTCGAAAGATGGAAGGTGTTCATCCGAACATCCCATAGGCCAATTAGTGCTGTAAGGTATGCCCGGTCCGCCACAACTGCATCCAACCGAGCCACGTGCTTGAGCCCTAGGGCATCAAGCCACTCCCAGTCATCATCACTCAATGCCTCACGAGCATTAGAAAAAATGGTCGGTACTCGATGTCGACTCTTCACCACCTGCACATCACAAAAAACAACAAACATCAAAAACATGCATCAAATTACCATCACATGTACAAAAATGCATAACTGTATAGTAACATCTTTCATTCACATGTACATCCAAAAAAAAAAAAAAATTTCATCCATTTTTCAATTGTGCATCTTTAATTTCATCAAAAATAACAAAAAAATTCATCAATTTTGCATCTTTAATTTCATCAAAAAAAAAAAAACGATAAAAATTTGACATGGTTTACCTACGGTTTTACCTAAGTTTACCATTTCCAAAAAATTCATCAATTTTGCATCTTTCATTTCATCAAAAATGATAAAAATTTGACATGGTTTACCTACGGTTTTACCTAAGTTTACCATTTCAAAACAAAAAAATTCATCAAATTTGCATCTTTAATTTCATCAAAAAAAAAAAATCGACATGGTTTACCTACGGTTTCGACCTAAGTTTACCATTTCAACCAAAAAAAAAAAAAAAAAAAAATTCATTCATTTTCCATTTTTAAAATTCCATAAACATAACACAAAAATATGGGCATGGTTTACCTACGGTTTCGACCTAAGTTTTACCATTCACATAGAAAAACATTTTTTTAACCATGGTTACCCTAAAGTGTTACTCTAAGTTTCATTTTGGGTTTATCCTATGGTTTTCCATCTAAGTTTCCATCGGTTTGCATCCATGTTTCATTCGATGTCATTCATTTACCTTTTAATTTAATTAATTAGGGTTTCATTTTTAAACACAAGAAAAACACCATTAAAACAACTTTGCATTTTTCAAATTCACAATCGAGGAGATAGTGCACTTACTGGTCTCGCCTCGGCTCTGTCGCTCGACAACCCGGTCTGTGCACTCATGGTGGCTGGATGATCCGGCAGCGCTTCGCGTCAGAAATCTACCTCCTCCTCCCCAGAGCTCCAAATCGCAATCGCTGAACAGTGCAAATGAACCAAAATCGTCATTTTTGCCTATTTATACTTTTTGTCGTTCGGTAATCATCCCTGACCGGGACGAGCGCTCTTCGGCGCGCTCGTTCCACCCTAGGACGAGTATAGGTGCGGCGCACTCATCTTACCCCAAGACGAGTGACAACACTGCAATCATCCCCCGACGGGACGAGTACCAAAAAAAAAAAAAAAAAAAAAGGTTAAAAATGACAAATGCCAACAAAACCAAAAAAAGGTGAAAACAGTCGAGCATGCTTAGCAGTAAACCATCTCAAGGCACCCTTGCACAAGTCATCTTGGGTCAAGCGACTCGTCGCTTTTCTCATGTTGGTCATTCCCTCATCGATTTGTTGCTTGAGGGGGTAGTCACACTTAGTTGCCAATCAACACCATTATACCTAGTCTAGGAAATGACACGCATTCAAAGGATCATTGCAAAAGACAATCACGCCCCTGCTTGGGGCAGCAAACAAACAATCATCACAAACTGATCATATACTTGGCATTCGTGAATCATGAACTCAAGGTTCCCATAGACAAAAGGTTGCGCCCTTTGCCTATTCATGACTGATCAATGTCTAAGTTCAAGTAATACCTCATCGAACTAGGTTAATGCTTGATTTTAGTTCCTTAGCTCGTCAGAAGCAAGGATTCAAGAATGCGTGCCCTTTCCATACTTGGGGCATCAAGAGTTGGTTAGGTTACTGAGAAACCCTAATCATTAGTGCTTTGGTTATATATTTTTTCTCAGCACTGCACCATGTGCAACGCTTCCCAAAAAGGGGCATCTGTAGACACCAAAACAACACCAATACGATTATGTGACGACAAGCACTGATCGCACTAACACACACAGCCCCCAAGGTAGCCCTCAAAGGTTAAACAGTGGTTCTAACCACTCACACAATAGTTTTGCAAGTCAGAAACCAATTTGGCACCTTTTAGACACTTTATTGCTTATTCGTCCCACCCAGGGACGAGTGCTAGTTTTACTCGTCCTACCCAGGGACGAGTGATATTTTTACTCGTCCTACCTAGAGACGAGTGCTGACTTATACTCGTCTCACCCAGGGACGATTACCAGCGCTCGCTTCGGGGTGGGACGAATGTCAGGTTTGACCGGCAAAAAGTCAAATCTCGACATATAACAACTCAGAACTGCCACTTAGCTTTCCCTGCATGACATAGGAGTGCGAGTGAGTTCTTTTGACAACTCATATCTACCAATTAACTCTCCCTTCACTACATGGGAATAAGAGTAAGCTTTTTAAGACAACTCAGATTTGCCACTTAGCTATCCCTTCATTGCATGGGAGTGCAAGTGAGATTTTCTAAAACACACAAAGACATGCACAGAGACAATTAAGAATCCCTTGATCAAGAAGAAGTCTTTCTTTGAGGCAAAAAGCATTCATGCAAAGAAACACTTTTGCATGTTAATTCAAAGAGACCCCTTGGGTCTATAAAATGGTGAGTTTCCTCACCCAAAAGAGATACCGAGATGGAGCATTTTGAGCGACAAAGTGCTGCTAATTCATTTACTTGCGATTTGTGTTTTCAACATCCATAATCTCTTAATCGAAAGAGAGGTTATTGGGTGACTTTTGAAGGCACGGATCAAGAACCAACACCCCATTCGTTTGACCACAATATCCTACCAATTTGTCGACAACACATCACATCATGTTTCGAACCCATCCTAAGCGGATTGGTGTTGGAGCAAAGTTT
The DNA here is from genome assembly GCA_028583015.1 of Wollemia nobilis. Classification (NCBI taxonomy): domain Eukaryota; kingdom Viridiplantae; phylum Streptophyta; class Pinopsida; order Araucariales; family Araucariaceae; genus Wollemia; species Wollemia nobilis. The sequence goes on from JAQPPZ010003333.1 coordinate 596,865, forward strand.
CACTCGCTGGTGGTTTGCCTTCGGCCACCCCTCCGGCTTTATTGCTTTTGTAGTTTTTTAGCTAGTTTCATGTTTATGCTTTTATCAAGTTTTCAGTTCATTTAGATTCATTTTAGCCATAGTTAGATTTATCTTTTATTTTTCATACACAGGTGCTACTGATTCTTTGTTTGTTTCTTTGAACGCAGATTTGCAACATTGGAGGAGCAGCGAGGAATCGACTTGTACCAACGCAAGCAGCGACAACGTTTTGGTTTGCCCATCTTATATGTGGGCACGCGGAAGAAAGAATTCTGAAACAAGTTGTAGAGATCAATATCTAATGCTCCTATCCCCTAAAAAGGAAGGAGACGCATTGTAACACGAATTGAAAAGAATATCAATAAAAAGGCCATAGTTTATATTGCTTTTATATCTTGTGTTCATTCATTTGTGTTCTTTCCTTTTAATACAATTTTGTTTAGTCTTTCCTTTTTGTTTCCGGAATCTCGTGTTTTCAGAGGCAAACCCATATATTGGGGTGAAGGTGGTAGCTTTGAGAGGTCTAGAAGGGGACCTTAAAATATATTATTGGATTGATATTGTGATAAGATTATTATTAATGGTTTTTCACTTATTTTAAAATGCTCAATATCCTTGGTGATCTAAGAATTTATATGAAGAGAAATATATGGATAAAAATTGATGTCGGATTGGGCTTGCTCAACCATTGAATAATATTGGAATGGATGAGGGTTATATTGGATAGTGATAAGCTGAATTTTAAATTCATACTTCAAACATTGGTGAAGAGTAGAAGGGACAACCCTCATTGCATAAATCCAAGGGTATTTAATAAGAATATTAAAATATGTTAGGCAAGATACCACATAAAACAAAGTGTCTAAGATCTTGGGTCCTACACTACGGGGAAGGGCTAAAATATTGTAGGTATCTTGGGAATTCTTGTTAAATGCCTTTATGATGACATAACATTTGGTTAAATCATCCTCCTTTAATCTAAAATTTTAGAAAAAAATTATAAGTGCATATATTGAGGGAGGAACTATTGTCCACCAATATCCTCTTGATAAAATTTTCCCTAATATATCTAGTGATGTAAAGAGGATAATCCCCTTGTAATTTTGAAGAAGGAATATTGTAATCATAAGATATATATAATTTATTCAGGAGTACCTACAACACTAGCTAGGTTACTAGGGGGAAGATCTTGTAGGACATATTGTTGATTTAGAAGCTTCAACAAGGCTTCCTTATGAATAGGATAAATCTGTAAAAGTTCTAAGAGATATATCTTGGCAGGAGTGTTACTTAAATGTTGTTAGAGGTCAAATGAGACTTTTTGTTGTGGCTTAAACACTAAGGTTGGTGCTTTATTTTATATATGTATCAAAATGACTGGAGAGTGTGTGATGTAGTTTTACCGGGAAGTAATGTAGAGATAATCTATGGTAACACATGAATGGTATGTTGATAAATTAATTTTAGTGAAGAAAATAACATCAGGTGATACAGTGCAGAAGTTACACGGATTGTGCTATGGCCAAGTTTCTATATACTTACATAACATTGGCAGTAAATCTTAAAAGAAATGTTATGTTATGTGGAGGTTTCATAATTTTGTGATGAAGGATATATTTATAAAAGAAATACGTTTATGATGGATTCAATAGTAATAATCATTATTGAAATATATGGAAGAATAAATTATCGTGGAAAACAAAACATTGGCAAATGTAAAATGTTTATGAAGTTGGTTTCAAAGCTGGTTTGCAACGTTTAAACCGATGAAACCAATTTTATAGCGAATTGATACTCTACAAAATGAAAAAGAAAGCCAAACATCAGGGTCCGACATCTTTTGAAGAGGAGACATATTTAAGAAAATAATAGAAGAGGAGCAAAAGAAAGAGAGGGCTACACATAATTTTTCACAGAGAAGCAGACATTACTGTAAGAGCCGAATGTTGTGTTAAATTTTTTTGGATTTAAGTATGTGCTCAGCTGTATTTAAATTGAAATGATATGCTTTAATATAACTGCTTATAAGATTGAAATTCCCTAGAAGATTGCATCATATTCTCGTTCAACTATGTAAAACTGGTTGACAAGAGTCTGGTTTTTGTTGTATCTGTGATTTAAATTGTTCTGTGGTAGTAAGTTCGATATAATAGTTGGTTTTCACATAAACCTTTTTCTTTTTATTTTTTTTTGGTTCCAGTTATATCAAGTTAACCTAGTACGTATTTGTGAAGTAGAATATTTTACTAGGTTGCATAAATTTAGTTAAACAGGTTAAATTAATTGACATTTGGTTGAATAGATCTTGAAGATAAATGAATATCTTAATCTTAGCCTCAATCTCATAAATCTAAGGTACCAAGATTGATATCTATCAAAAGTTCCTGTTATTGATCTTGAGCGGATTTTAATGTTAATTTATGCTAAAGGTCCTAACTGCAGAATAAATTCATATTTATTCTTTTAAATATTTAGTTTAATAAATATTTTAAAAGTAAAATATTGAAAGAAGTTTTGGTTTATGAACAAAGTTATATCATTTTTATATCAGAGAGTTCATAAATCTATTTTACATTAAGCCTATGTTTTATCTTGGATAAAGTCTTTGTACATCATACAATTAGGCATGACATAATTATAATTTATTCTACCTCTTGGATATTAAATTTATAATTTCTTGAAGGATTTGAATAATTTTTTCATAAAATAAGCATTTGGAATTATATTCATTATAATATATCATATTCCAATGGTTTATTTTTCATAATTTCATTTACTTAAAGGTTGTTAAAGTTTAACTGAAATTTAATTACAAGTATTATTTTCTTTCTATTGACTTTGAGATATTGGATTGAAAAAGGAAATGAGATGTTGTGAACTTTAATATAAAAATCATAAAACAAGTTGTATCTCATTAAGGCGATATGAAAGGGAAATTTTAATGATAAACATGAAATCATTTATATGATTCTCAAGCCCCTTGTTAAACTATACTTGCAAACCAAACAAGTTATTCGAGTATTTCTTATACATATACGTAAGATATATTGAAACTCAAAACAAGAACCTTGAAAGGATTAATTATCCCTTTTGCAAGAGAGGATTTACATTTTTAGATCCTGACTGTGGGAGTGGTTTTGTGAGTTGACAAAACCGCACCTCAATAGAATTGGCGCTAGAAGGAGGGCCTAAAAATATGGTATATGATTTCATCAATTTTTCAATTTGTCCTTCAAATTACATACTTGAACTTGCCTTATTATAGTGACTCATTCTAAAACAGTTCAAGTATTGCATTTTACTAGTGAAATATAGACAAAAACTGGAGTCTAGAGAGATAATCACTAGGTCTAAGTCTATAGGTGACACCATTTTTCAGATTTTATCACCCACCAAGAGACATAGACGAAATAAAACTCAAACTGTAATTTTTCCTAACACTCCTAACGCTAGTTCCAGTGCTATTGTTCATTCTCCACAGGTTAATATGGCTGCCGCAGTGCCCATTGGAAATTTGGCATGGCTAGGTGCCCAACGAAGTCTGTTGAATATTGCAGGAGTTGTGCATGACATGCCCAAAGGCATGGAAAAACATTTGTCAAAGTACAAACATGATGGCACTCGCATGGCAGAAGAACACGTTCAGGCATATACCGATGTCATGACCAGATTACAGATCGAGCACGAAGACGTTGCTTGTAGGTTATTTCCTTTAACTCTGGATGAAATAGCCTACGACTGGTATGTGTCCCTACCTTTTAATTCAATAACATCATGGGACATGCTCAAAAATGCTTTTATTGCTCAGTTTAAACTTGCAATTGATCCTGCTACTAGTTATTTATAGTTTGCTTCTACTCGTAGGGAACCTAACGAACCATTATGATTATTCAATACTAGGTTCCATAAAATGTACTCATGACTAACTGCTCCTTATAATGTTGTTGAAGCTACCACAATACAAGTTTACTTTGGAGCATTGGATCCATTGACGTCAATGTTCATGAGGAGAATGCCATAATTAACGACACTCATAGGAGCGTATACAAAAGCTCTATTGGTAGAGCAACAGATGATGCCTTCTAGCTGTGGGCTTGGTCAACTACCTTCGATCGGATATCCGGGTATGCAAAATCAAATACCCATGATTAATAATGCTTTGATGAATCAAACCCCAATGTTAAACATGATACCTCAAATATCAAATCAAATGGCTTATACACCACAAAATAATCAAATGTTGTTAGAAAGTCATTATGCTACACAAAAAACTAGAAATGATGCATCACAATTTAATGCGTTTGGAAATATTTCCTCAAATCAAAATTTAAATCAATTTTTGAATTTGCAAACACAAAACAATCCCATGTTCACTCAAAATTTACCAAATGTGCAAATGCAACAGGGTAATCCGATGTCTATACAAAACTTGCAAAATCAAACAAATTCTATGAATTCTAACCCATGGGTAAATCAAAACATGTTACATAACCAAAATTTATCCCATGTTATGCCTCAAACAAATATGTCAAATACAACACTTCATCAAAATGTGCCTAATCAAAGTTGGTTGAATCCTCAACCAAACATGTCAAATCAAAACACTTCTAGTTGGTTGAATCCAACTATTCAAAACATTCCACCAAACTCAAATGTTGCAATTCAAAATCAAAATCAAACTACTAATGATACTCATGATCCCAAAAGGGTAGCATATTTAGAAAGAATGTGCCTAAAATTGAGTAATGATATGGTACAAATGCAGAAACAAAATAATCAAAATGTTCAAACTAATCGAATATTTACCATGCAAAGACCTAAACATTTTAACACTAGACCAAATAATGGGGGTGTACCAACCCTTGTGGCTAATAATAATGGAGCTTCTAGCTCAAATTCAAAAGCCACTATTGTTAATCTCATAGAAGTAGTGTTAGACAATTGGTGTAGATTGCATGGTACAAATGAACATAATGAACTAGAATGTAATAAATTTAGTTGTGTTGCAAATTACATACAATAGGGTTTAGATAAAATGGAGTTAGTTCCGGATAATGGTGAGGATGAGGCTAGCACAAGTAAGGGTAAGAGTTCAACTTTTGTAGTGGACATTTGTGAACCAGGTGAAATTGAAGAAGAAGAAGAAAGTGAACAAGAAGAAGAGTTGGTGGAAGAGGTACACACTCTAAAACAATACAAGAAGCCAACTCATGGCTATCATTTATGAAGTAGAGGTAAATTTTATAACACATCTTCTACTCCTCCTAAGAATTTGAACGTGCCACCTGATGTCAAATCTAATAACAATCCTGTTCCACCACCTTTGCCTAAAAAGGCAAAGGTGATTCCAAAAAATATGTCAAAGACTCAAAACGATGAATCTACAAGTTATAATATTATTGATGATTTGAAGAAAACGAAGGCTAGCATTAATCTGTATGATGCTTGTCAGTTACCTGAACAAAGATAATTGTTAATGCAAAATCTAGGATTTCAAGAAGCAAAAGAAAACAATGATGTTACTGAGGTTAAATACTTTGCTAAAAAAGAAAAAGAAGAAGCTTTACATTTTTTGCTAACGGTTCGAATTGCAGGAAATAATGTACACAATTGCATGGTAGATTCAGGAGCATCAGGTAACGTAATGCCATATTCAGTTTGCCAAAGATTAGGACTCATTCCTACGAAGACGAACAAAATAGTTGTTAAATTAGACAAAATAGAGGTGAACGTGGTAGGTATGTTGAAAAACATTTTCATTCAAATTGCCTTAGAACATAGAATTTAGAAGTACATTGATATTCAAGTTGTTGACATTTATGCTAAATATGGGTTATTGTTGAGCAGGGATTGGAGTAGGAACTTGAACGGTTACTTCTCGATAGATTTATCACACATGTGGTTACCTTGGAATGGAGTAGCTAATCAAATTCGGGTTGAAAGAGAGCCTCATCTTAAAGAGCTCATGAAATACTACAACAAAGGAACAAATGAAGTTTTGTATAATGAAACAAAACTTGGTACATACGCCTTAGATGTGATCAAAAGAACAAGTGAGTCAGAAGCACAAGGTATATCTAACGAATCACTTGCAGAGAATAATCTTTTCTGGATATTAAAATTTGATGGATCTAGATCCAGTCAAGGTAGTGGTGTTGGGGTGGAACTCATAAGCCCCAAAGGTAAGACCTCATTTCATGCTTATCGGTTACAATTCCCTTGTACTTGCAATTAAGTAGAATATGAGGTATTGGTTTGTGGTTTACAAATAGATTTGAGTAAGGGTATCAAATGCTTAAAAGTTTTAGGAGACTCACAACTAGTAGTTAAACAGGTTAAGGGTCAATATTCTTGTAATGATAAAATATTAATCCATTATAGGAATAGATTTAGAAGCCTAATTGATGAATTTTTGGCCTTTAACATTGCTTTGATTTCTCGAAAGGGCAACCGTGTTGCAGATGCACTAGCCATTTCCGTAGGTACGCTCAATCCAATCGACAATAAAAAGCTTAAAAAATTTACGATTGAGCTCATGCCTTGTCCCTTAGTTCTAGATAATGTAAATAATTTTCAAGTTTTTGAGAGTGACAGGCATATCTTTAATTTTGTAACTAACTTTGGTATTTTTGAAAACTAGGTTATCGATGAGGATGAAATATTGCATGAGGACATCAACGAAAGTGAAGAAATGACTAAGGTCAATAATATCCCTCAAGGTATGCTCTCTTTAGAAAAACTTTTCGATATAGGTTACAAAACTAAACAATGTGACAAGATTTCTCTACCTCAAGATGCTTATGATGCTTACAATATTGGTGAGTCAGATGAAATGCAAAATATTCTCATAAGTAAAGCTACTACATCTAATGAAAATGAAGGAATCATGCATGCTTTAAAATATTACAAAGATGTGATAGCGTGGAGTTATAAAGATCTTAAAACGTATAACCAAAACATTATAACTCACACAATTCCCTTAAAACCTGATGCAAAACCATTTAGATAGAAACAGAGGCCGGTTAACCCACTTCTAGAACCTCTCATTGAAAAAGAGGTTAAAAAATTATTAGATGCCAAGATTATTTTTCCAATTAGGCATTCTACATGGGTTGCCAACATTGTGCCTATTAGAAAGAAAACTAGTGAGATTAGGCTATGCATTGATTTTAGGAACTTGAATAAAGCTTCACAAAAATACAATTACCCATTGCCATCCATAGACAATATATTACAAATGGTAAATGGATATGAAATGATGTCCTTCCTAGATGGATATTCATGGTACAACTAGATACTAATTGATCCTAGGGATCGAATGAAAACAACTTTCACAACCAAATGGGGAACATTTGCTTATCGAAGAATGCCATTTGGGTTATTAAATGCAGGTGCCACATTTCAAAGAGCAATGGATTTCGCATTTTGAGATTTGATAGGTAAATGCATTGTTGTTTATGTCGATGAAATTCCTATATTTTCCAAAAATAGAAAAGACCATGTTAGGGATTTGAGGAAGGTTTTGCAAAAATGTAGAGAACATGGAATTTCTTTAAACCCTAAAAAGTGCATATTTGGTTTAATAGAAGGTAAATTATTGGGTCACGTGATTTCTAAAGATGGCATATCCATAGACCATGAAAGAATAAGTGCCATACAAAAATTCAGCTACCAGGTAGCAAAAAAGAATTAAGATCTTTCTTTGGAAAGATTAATTTTGTACGTAAATTTATTTTTGGTTTTGCTGAAATTGTCAATCCATTGAATAATATGATGAAAAAGGATGTTAACATGACTTGGAGCAATGAAGCAAAGAATGCATTTCAAAGCGTGAAAGATGCAATTTCAAAAGCACCTGTGTTGGTAAGCCCTGACTACAAGAAACCATTATACATTTACTCATTTGCCTCAGAGCATTCATTTGCCAATGTACTCACTCAAAAGAGCGAAGGTAATGTGGAAAACCCAATTGCATTTGGAAGTAAACCTTTCAAAAATGCAGAGGTGAGATTTTCAATTCTTGACAAACAAATGTACACTTTATTCAAAACGGTCAAGAAATTTAGACATTATCTTTTGCATAGCCAAGTATTTGCAATAGTACCTGACCCTGCAATTAAAATGATGTATTTGCAGAATGAGTTGGGTGAAAGGCGAGGAAAGTGGATTTCAACATTGCAAGAATATGACTTGGAGATCCAGCCAATGAAGATAGTTCGAGGTCAGGGATTATCCAAAGCCCTGGCTCAAATCGACCCACAAATCAACTATCATCAATACACGGTGGAAGAAATCACAGACGATGATTGGTACAAAGACATTGTGTACTTTCTACTGAATGGTAAAACCCCTCCAAATTTAAATGCCACTCAAAGAAGATCTCTGAGGTTAAAATGCACTAACTTCATGATTAAAACAAGGGTCTTGTATAGAAAGAATCACGAAGGTATTTATCTTCGATGTCTTAATAAGAATGAGGCTTCACAGGTATTGAATGATTTTCATGGTAAATTTGATACTGGTCATGGTTTCGCAAATATAACTGCACATCAAATTTTGAGAGCGGGCTATTATTGGCCCCATTTGTTTAAATATGTACATTCTCATGTTCATCATTGTCATGTTTGCCAGGTTGCTACGAATCGCGAGAGAAATGCCCCAATGCCGTTGTAGCCTGTGATTGAATCAAGACCATTTGCTCAATGGGGGCTCAATTTTGTGGGAGAAATTAGTCCGAATTCTTCTGCACAACACAAGTATATTCTGATGGCCATCGATTACTGCACTAGATGGTTAGAAGCGATTTCGACAAAGAATTGCACAGTAGAGGTCGTGGTCCGATTCTTGGAAGAAAACATTATCACTCGGTTTGGTATGCCTAATGCTATTGTTAGTGATAATGGTTCCACTTTTGCATCCATTCATCTAGCAGAATGGGCCTACGACAACAAGGTAAGTTTGAAGTTTACCTCAAACTACTACCCATAAGGTAATGGTCTCACCGAATCTACCAATAAGAATTTGTTGTCAGTCATTAAAAGGTTGCTTGAGCATAATCCATGAGAATGGCATTTGAAACTTAAATTTGCATTATGGGTAGATAGGATTAGAATCAAAGAATCCATAGGAACATCTCCTTATCATTTAGTATATGGACAGGATCCATTATTTCCCACTAATCTTAAGCTCCAAACCTTGCAGTTTATGAAATATTGCCTTGAAACTGATGATAAAGTTGAATTCCATTTAGTAAATCTTCTTAAGCTTGATGAAAATATGAGGAAGCTTTGCTTCACTTTAGCAAACATCAAGATGTAGTAAAACATTGGTTTGATAAACGTGCAACTGTAAAATCTTTTTGAATATCTAACTTGGTATTGTTGTGGGATAAAGCACATTAAAAGAGGGGGGATCACCAAAATTTTGATAATTTATGGATAGGCCCATATCAAATTTTAGAAATTTTAGGAGAAAATGCATTTAGATTGAAAACTTTAAGTGGAGAGAACTTGTCGCTTCCTGTGAATGGGTATCATCTAAAGTATTATTTTCAAGCTTAAACACAGGAGAATGAATATTTTGTACATTATTGTATATACCATTTTGTCGTGTGATGTGTTAGTATCATGTGTTATTTGTTATGTTGTTGTTGATAGAAATGCGAACAGGAAATATTATTCATAGTGTAGTTTAAATAATGTTACAATTGCCGAGAATAACACACCGACATAACTGAAGAAATAGAACTATTACATGGTTGTAACAGTGAGCTAAAATAATCAAATACAGACAATATAGTACGCTAACATCCCCCTTTATTACATTATTTGGGTAATGTAATAACTAATAGCTATACTAACATCCCCTTACATCATTTTGCAATACAAAGAGAGCTACGAAACAATTCAAATTTGACACGTCCAAGTGCCTTAGTGAAAATGTCTGCAACTTGAGCATTGGTGGGAATGTGCTGAAGCTGAATTCGGTGCTTTGGAACTTCATCTCGAATGAAATGACATTGTGTGTCAATGTGCTTTGTTCTTTCATGATGGACTAGATTCTTGACGAGGTTCAGAACACCCTGATTGTCGCAAAACAAGTGTATTGGAGATTTTGATGGATGGCCCATACTTGTCAGAATGCGACGTAACCATATCACTTCGCACACAGCTTCACGTGCGGTGCGATATTCTACCTCTGTTGATGAAATAGCAACCACCTGTTGCTTCTTGCTGTGCCAAGAGACAGGACCGGATCCCAGATGAAAAATGTATCCAAAAGTTGACTTGCGATCATCAAATGATCCGGCATAGTCGGAGTCCGTGTATCCTTGCAAGAAGAATTTGTTGTTCCTCTTGTATTCTAGGCCATATTCCATAGTGCCATGAACATAGTGAAGAACACATTTTGCTGCTTTCCAATGAGTGGTCTTAGGCTCCTGCATGAACCTCAAAAGATAATTGATAGCAAATACGAGATCTGGCCTAGTATTGGTCAGATATATGAGACTCCCAATCAAATGTCAATAGAGAGTACCATCTACCTGAGGTGAATCATCATATCGCGATAACTGAAGTCCATTCTCCATCGGAGTTGCCATTGGCTTGCAATCAGTCATGCGATATTTTTCCAGCAATGTCTTGGCATATTTTTTCTGAGACACTTTGATGGAGTGCTCCTTCTGGCTGAATTCTAGACCAAGACAGTAATGGAGAAGTCCGAGATCTGTCATCTCAAAATATTTGCACAAGTTTCTTTTGACGAGTAGAGATCATAGTTTCTAACTCCCTGTAATGAGCGAGATCATCCACATAGAGTACAAGCAACACTATCTCGGAACCCTATTTCTTGAAATAGAGGTTTGCATCCGACCGACATCTCTTAAATCCATGCTGCATAAGGTGATTGTCCATTTTTATATACCAAGCTCGAGGAGCTTATTTCAGACCATATAAGGATTTGACCAATTTGCAAACTTTCTGCTCTTGGCCTACCACTTCAAATCCTTCGAGCTGAGTCATGTAGACTTCTTCTTGGAGATCACCATTTAGAAAGGCACTTTTGACATCCATCTGGTGAACTTTCCACCCATATTGTGCTGCCATAGCACACATAACCCGAATTGTGGTCATCCAAGTAGTAGGTGCAAAAGTTTCCTCATAGTCAATGCCTTCCTTTTGAGCATAGCCCTTTGCAACAAGACGGGCCTTATGCTTATCAATTGTTCCATCTACCTTGTACTTGACTTTATATACCCATTTGTAGCCAATGGGTTTCTTTCCATGCGGCAGATCAACAAGCTTCTAAGTTTTATTCTTCATCAAAGACTCATACTTTGTATCTATAGCGGCCTTCCACTGAGGCTCACTAAGAGCATCTTGCACTGATGCAGGTTCAAGATCATCTATGGTAGACATGAACGCCCTGTCATCATAAATATCCATATCCTCTACTTCTGTACTTGGAGTTACAGAAAGTTCCTCAAAAGATTGACAAAGATCATCAACCTCACCAGTTTCTTTGGCTTCTTTCTCCTTTTGAGCCATACTGCATGTACGAGGTCTATCCAAATTCAAATTGGGAGGAGTGGATAAATTTGCATCTCTGATTGTATTTGTACACCATTTAGGATTCTTCTTCGGTGGAGTTGAAGAAGATGTAGAAGGACCTCCTGTCTATGTTGACGAAGGAATCTTCTCTTCCTTAGATTCCATAATATCTTGGTGTACTTTAGATGTGCTCTGTGATGTGAAAGCTTCATCAAAGACAACATCTCTGCTGATATGAATTTTCTTGGTCAAAGGATCTATCAACCGATATCCTTTAGAGTACTCAGAATAACCAAGAAAAATACATCTCAGTGTTTTCTCATCTAGCTTCTTCCTTTTCTCTTTCGGTATGTGCATGAAAGCGTGACATCCGAAAATACGCAGATGAGATATGGAGGGTTTTCGACCACTCCATGCTTCCTGTGGAGTCATTCCTTTTAGGGCCTTTGTGGGTGCCCTATTCAACAGATACACTGCAGTGGTGACAGCTTCTGCCCAATATTGTTGCCCAAGAGTAGCTCCTGTGAGCATACAACGTACCTTTTCCATGATAGAACGGTTCCTTCTCTCAGCAACTCCATTTTCTCTGAGGAGTATAGGCAGTTGTTAACTGTCGCTTGATTCCATGCTTATCTAGGAATGCAAAAAATTCATTAGAGGTAAACTCTCCCCCTCGATCTGAGCGGAGGGTTTTAATAGAAGCTCCTGACTCCTTCTCAACAAATTTCTTGAACTGCTGGAAGAATGCGAAAGCTTCAGATTTCAGTTGGAGAAAGAAAACCCACATCTTTCATGAGTAATCATCTACAAATAACTGAAAGTACCTCTTCCCTCCACAACTATTGGGTGTGAAAGGACCGCACAGATTGGTGTGAATTAACTCCAAAGGTTTTCGTGCTCTTGTTGAGCTCTTCTCAAATGGTACTCTATGCTGCTTTCCTGCCAAGCAGTCAGAGCACACTGGCAATGTGGTAGAAAGGGAAGGAAGACCCTTTACCATCTCATACTTACTAAGCTCAAGTAAGTAGCCAGAACTAAGATGCCCATATCTCTTGTGCCATAGGGAAGTTGCATCCTTGGTAGAGACAGTCATGGCAACATGTGGAGTAGAGATAGCATCTAGTGCAAATAAGCCGTGCTCATATGAAGCTGTTGCAATCTGCTTACCCTTCCTGGTAATAGTACAACACTTCTTTCCATTCTCAACACGAAAGTTGACAACCATATTTCTATCCAGGATTTGTGTCACTGACAACAAATTGTTAGCCAATCCCGAAACATAGAGGACTTTGTCAATCTGACACTTGCCATCAGGAAGAGTGACTAAAACTGTACCCTCTCCCTGAACCCTATAGGTTTTATCATCAACAATGGTGACAGGTTTGCCCTCCTTGGCAATAAATGATTCAAACCACGATCTGTCGCCAGTCATGTCTTTGCTAGCTCCAAAATCGACATACCAAATGGGATCCCTCTGTGTGGAATCTATGGTAGTCATGAGCACCTTGTGTGCCCATTCAGAATCTGAGTCAGATTCTTCAACATCAACATTCACCTGGGGTTTCTTGTTTTTATTTTGTGGTTTGTTTTGGCCTTTTTGCTTGTTCTTATGCCAACACCTGTTGGTGTCATGGTTGTCTTTCTCATAGATCTTGCACCACCTCTTCTTCTGTTGAGGTTGTTTGCCTTTTCCTTTCGTATCCTGTTGAGAATTTCCTCCTTTCTAAAAGTTGCCTCCTTTTTGCCCATTACCTTTCTTCCTAGAACCCTGTCTGTTGGTGTATAGGGCTGCATTGGAAGAATCATCCTTGTGAAGTTGGCATGCCTCCTGTTGTTGAAGCAGATTGACCAACTCGATGTAGGTAATTTGTCGTTGAGACACCTGGATGGAGGTTATCAAAATATCAAATGAAGAAGGTAAAGCTCTCATCACAAGTGAAATGAGAAGCTTTTCATCCATAGTATCTCCCAAAGAATTCAATTTCTCTTTCAACTTAGACACTCTGCACAGAAAGAGTTCAACTGTTTCACCCTGTCCCAAACTCAGGTTATGAAGTTGTTGTTGAAGATGAAGAATGGTGGAATCATTATTTCCCTCATAGATGGTTCTAAGGGCATCCCATGCCTCTTTACCACTTGCTTTGTCAGTTATATGAGGTTGCACTTCATCTGAAACAACAAACAAAATGAGCACCTTTGCTCTACTGTCTTTCTTGTCAAAAGCTATCTGATCTGCGGAAGGACCTGTGGATCCTGCTATTGGTGAAGGCCTAGTTGCTACTCCAGTAACAATATCCCACAAATCTTCCATTTGGAGAATTGCCTTCATCTTATGTTTCCATGGTGTATAATTTGGACCTTTCAATAACTGATGTGGATCAGTCATCAATTTTGCAACAACGACCATAGTGAAGGTTCCTTATATCACCAATTGGTCCCCCTTTCGATATACCTTTTGCTAGGCCAATATACCATACAAAATACCCGCCCTTACATGAGAGAAACTATAAGTATTTAGAAAGATCAACAAAAATCACCCGCCCTTACATTAGGGAGACTATAGGTGAGTTTTAGAGATCATACGATACGTGGAACATAAGCGGTACTGAAAGGGAATCGCCTTGTTGATGGCACTTACCATAGAAGATTCTTCTCATGCATGGGACGTAACTTCCCCTAAACACTATGAAGAATGCTTCGTCAGGATTTACGCCTAAACACAAGTGTGATAAAGGGTAGTGGATGGAGTAAAAAAATGTAAAAATGGCTAACTTATCTCTCCTCGATGATTTATAGAGAACAAGCTCAGACATCGTTGTAGCAGCTATATTAGGCGGTGGATACAGTAGCCAAATCACGACAGCTTTACCTGTAAGTGTTGGCCAGAGGTATCACAAATACCGAACGCTGCAGTGCAATAAATTGCACGGATGGGTTTTAATTATTCCGGGGACTTAGGGAGTGTTTTGATTTTAATTTTTAATGTTATAGTGCAAAAATGAAATATGCAACATACAACAAAAAAAATGCCCACAAGAATAACCCACAAGGTGTCGGTCACAGCCGAAAATGCACCTTTTACAATTCGCCAAATTGCTATTTCAAAAAATTACTCACATTCCCCCTTTGATTTTTTGAAAAAATATCCCCCCTTAAAAAATTTTCCTTTAACAAAGCATTTTAATAATTATTATTTATTTAAAGTTAAAACAAATAATTTTAATTTATATAGTTTTTAAAAAACTTATGAAAAATAAATTAAAAATTAAATTTTAATTTATAAAGTTTTCAAAAACTATTAAAAAATAAATTAAAATTAAAAAATTTTAACTAAAAAAAATAATTATTATAAAACCTTTGAAAAATAAAAATTTATACCTTTGGGGGGAGTCGGCGGGATTTGAACCCCCGACCTGCAGGCTCCCTGAGCCTTACCGCACAGCTCACTGCCAAGTGAGCTAGCGGGCTGATCCGGAAGGATCTGTGGAGCCCTCCTATTTCCTTCCTCAGCCTCTGCTGCGGCCTCCGCTCGTGCGCTTCTGGTTCGCGACTGCTCGCTAGCTCTGCTGCTTTCCGTTCCCACCTTTCGAAAAAAAAATTCCGCCCACGTCCCGCCTTCAACGCGGGGGGGGCTACGGACCTGTGTGTCCGCCTCTGCAGGGCCTGCGTCTCTACGACTGTGCCTTCGTCCCCTGTGTGTCTGCCCGCGGCGGGCTTTTTTTTTAAGAAATTGGGGGGGGGGTTTATACCCCGCGTGGGAGCGGAGTTTGAAACTCCCGCGCTGCACGCAGGGGGGGATTTTAAAGGGGGGGTTTATACCCCACGTGGGGGCGCAGTTTGAAACTCCCGCGCTGCACGTAGGGGGGAATTTTAAATTCCTGCTGCGTGTCAGTGCTGTACCGAGGGGGGGAGTGTTCGGCTCCTCCCGTTCGCGGACGTTGCCGCACAGGCGGAGGACGTCTGCGTCCTCCAGTCTATGCTCCATCATGAACGTCGCGGCATAGGGCAAGGGGGGACGTCTACGTCCTCCCCTACGCACTCTATCACGGCTGCACGTAGAGCGTCTATGCTCTGCATCACGACTATGTCGCGAGGGACGTCGCGTCCTCCCGTTCGTGCTCTGTCGTGGATGCACGCAGAGTGTCGCGGGGGACGTCGCGTTCGCTCTTTCTCGCGGATGCGCGCAGGCAGACTTTCGCTCGGCCTGGGGGGAGCGGAGCGTCCCTCCTCTACCTCTTCGTCCGCAACACTTCCAGCGCACGCGGCATCCTGCGCAGGATGCCTGCGCTGCGTCCTAGAAATTTTCCTCTTTTTTTTTTTTCTTGCTCAGCTGCAATCACGCGGTGAAAAAAAAAATTAACCACTGGCTCTGATGCCATGATAGAAATGCGAACAGGAAATATTATTCATAGTGCAGTTTAAATAATGTTACAATTGCCGAGAATAGCACACCGGCGTAACTGAAGAAACAGAACTGTTACATGGTTGTAACAGTGAGCTAAAATAATCAAATACAGACAATATAGTACGCTAACAGTTGTGTGTGTTGTTGTGTTTGTTTTTGTAAAGTTTATTGTTGTGTTTTTCATTTGTTGAGCTTAATGACAGATGAGCATTGCCAGACATGATTGGGATTTTTGACTAAAGGTATTTAGATTTGGCATAGCTTTGAGTGAGTCTTTCAAGAGTAGGATAAAGTTACCTAATTTGAGGACCTGTGAAACCTGGAAAGTGGAAAATAAGGTATTGATTTATGTCCTTATGAATATGAGCAAAGATCAAGCAAGTATGAAAAACTGGAATTTTGTCGTAAAATTTCATAGCATTACATGCACTCATATTCCATAAACATGCTTCATAACATTGCATACATCATCCTCATACTTCATATTTCATATTCCATAAAAGGATCATTTATCAAAGTCAAAAGATGCTAATTTTTTTGTCAAATGTCATGTTGCTTTAATCAGGGGCACTTTCACAAAGGTATTTTGAACAAAATTGTAAGAGACAAAAGATTCATGTTTACACACCATATTTTCAGGTTTCCTAAATGTTTTAGTCACTCAGCCATTTCTAGTATGGTAGGAAACCGCCGAAAAGCTTGTCATATTCTCTTAGGATCATCGCACATTATACACTAAATAGATCTTGAGATTGGGGACTAATGTTGAAATTGTCTGGAGCCAAACAGATTTCACGCATATTAAAAACATTTCGGGTAAAATGGTCAAAACCATCCTTGGAAGAAAATGTAAGGTGAAAAGGGACATCCTTGTCAGTCCTATCATGCAACATAGTCCATAAAATTCATTATTTTTATTGTAATTTTTTGAAAAATTCAAACAAATTCAGAGTAGTAAGGATGGGGTTCAATTCTCATCACACTTCGGTTGAGAATCCAATTCCCCAAAGCTCTAAGTCTATTCGCATCATTCATCAATGAATCGTAAGGATTCGTACTACTCGTTTGTTAGAAGGGTAGTCATCCCAAAGGCTCAAGAAATCAAAAGCTAAAGCTAAACACATCATTTTTCAATGAATCATAAGGATTCGTACTACTCGTCTGTCAGAAGGAAGGGTAGTCGTCCCCAGGGTTCAAATAATCAAAAGTCAAAATATGGACTATGGGGCTAACTTCCATCGAAGCTATAGACATTTGACTAGCGGTGGAGTATGCTCATGCGTGATGGCATGTCTTGTTACAAATCAAGACCTTTGATCATTCCAAATGGGCGGGCTAGTCTTGTGATTCTTTCATAACAGGTTTAATCATTTTGGTCAAAATGAGGTAATAAATTCACTTGCTCGCACACTAGTGCTGGATGAAAGTAAGGTCATAATTGAGATCTTGATCTGGTAAAGAATTCAAAACACAAACATTTGATCCTAAGAGAGTTAGATGAGTTTTTGTGTGTTTGTTTATTGTACTAGATTGTTTGAGTCTCTGTAAAACGTGTCATTCATAATTTATCAATACATGTTTTAGCCTATGACATATCAATTTCATATCACCTTATTTTCATAGGTATAAATGATTGGACCTATGATTAAAGTACGATGACAAGCTTGGCCAAAATAACGGTTTACATGAAAATGATCATTAATACAAGTCACCCGATCCCAACCAGCAATACATCATACCATGCATAAATTCTTGTAATGAATCTGGTAGTTCATATTTGCTTTGGTCTATTCATATTATCTGGATATTCATCGATGATTATGATTCTAATCTTCAGGTTTTTTTTTAGAGTTTGATGTTTGGGTCCAAAATATCCAGGGACATTGACCAGAAGAGTCACCATTGTTGTGATGTTCTTCACAACGACCCCAAAATTTGGGGACCCACTTGAAGAAAGTTATGTTTCATTTGTTGAACTTATTTCCGTCACAATCGTCTTTGTAAAAATGTTAGAACTGTTCGTCTTCTTGGAATGGTATTATTATAGCAATATTCATAAGCAAATGTTCATCCAAATGATGCAAAGTTCATTTTGAATAGTAACATGCAAAAGTCATTATCAAATGATCAAGTCTGTTCTATCCATATGTTATCACCATGCTTGAATTTATTATTATTTGGTTAAAAAAGGAACTTGGTCGAAATTAAGTGTTACGTCATTTTTATTTTATGAAAGTGTTTTGTTGGTCATTTTATATTTTGTTTGTATTATTTTGGTTTGTATTTGTTTATGTATGTTGTGTTTCATCTTGTAGTTATTATTCTTGTGTTCTGTTGATAATTTTAGATATTTTTTATTATTTGTCTATCGAAGGCTGGTTTTGCGTTATTTTGTTTCAAAGAAGTCATGTCCTTTATTTTGTTTGTTTCTAAAATGTTGTGTTAGCATTATTGTGTGTTATAGACTATGTTGTTGTTAACTTAGTGTGTTCATTATTTATAATGTTTCTGTCATGTTCTTTCTTTATGTAATAAAGTTGTGGGTTGGTCACATATAAGTGTCGTGTTAGTAAATGTTATCTATTGGGAGGCTTAATATTTAAGTTTTATTATTCTTAAAATATGGTTTTGATATTGGGTCATATTATGTAGGTGCGTGGGAAGGATGACGAAAGCGGACCCACGATCAGTAGGGTTCGACACTAATTTGGAATGAGATGTGTGTGGCCATGAATGTGAACATGGGGTAACAAAGAAAAGTAAATTGCGGGAAAACAGTTCGAAGTACACCTAAAACTATTCGTCGAAGTAAAGTCACTGAGATCTATCGCCAGAGGATACTACAGCTAGACAAAAATGTTGTTAAAGGTGACCAAAAAATTTGGGCTACGCCGTCGGGCACGTCGTTGAAGTGGGATAAGTTGTGTTCATGCAAAATTTCAGTTTGTATGTACAGCGTAGTAATAAATGTCGTGGCCATGGGAGAAACAATTACTAAATATGGAGAATATTGTAGTTGTGGTCGTCGCTAGAGCAATAATTGCCCCAGGCAGAATGTTGGGTAGTTGTTGTCACCTTTTGGAGCACAATCTTCGATGTTGAAATATCATCGCGTGAAGGGGATTTTGGTTATTGCATGAAATTATCGAGTTTCATTGACATGCAGTGATTATATCTTTTAATGTGCAATGAATAACAAAATTCAGGTTTACAAGATGTTGGGGGTATCGAGATGCTTTATTTTATATATGTATCAAAATGACTTGAGAGTGTGTGAAGCAGTGTTGCCGGTAAGTAATGCAGAGATAGTCTATGGTAACACATGAATGGTATGTTGATAAATTAATTTTAGTGAAGAAAATAACATCAGAGAAGTTACATGGATTGTGCTATGGCCAAGTTTCTATATACTTACATAACAATGACGGTAAATCTTAAAAGAAATGTTATGTTATGTGGAGGTTTCATAATTTTGTGATGAAGGATATATTTATAAAAGAAATACGTGTATGATGGATTCAATAGTAATAATCATTATTGAAATATACGAAAGAATAAATTATGGCGGAAAAAAAATATTGGCAAATGTAAAATGTTTATGAAGTTGGTTTCAAAGCTGGTTTGTAACGTTTGAACTGATGAAACCAATTTTATAACGAATTGATACACTACAAAAGGAAAAAGAAAGCCAAACATCAGGGTCGGACATCTTTTGCAGAGGAGTCAGATTGAAGAAAAGAATAGAAGAGGAGCAAAAGAAAGAGAGGGCTACACATAATTTTTCATAGAGAAGCAGACATTACTGTAAGAGCGAATGTTGTATTAAAGTTTTCTGGATTTAAGTATGTGCTCAGCTGTATTTAAATTGAAATGATATGCTTTAATATAACTGCTTATAATATTGAAATTCCTTAGAAGATTGCATCATATTCTCGTTCAACTGTGTAAAACTGGTTGACAAGAGTCTGGTTTTTGTTGTATCTGTGATTTAAATTGTTCTGTGATAGTAAGTTCGAGATATAATAGTTGGTTTTCACATAAACCTTTTTCTTTCTATTTTTTATTTTTTATTTTGGTTTCAGTTACATCAAGTTAACCTAGTACGTATTTGTGAAGCAGAATCTTTTTACTAGGTTGCATAAATTTAGTTAACATGTTAAATTAATTGACATTTGGTTGAATAGATCTTGAAGATAAATGAATATCTTAATCTTAGCCTTAATCTCATAAAGCTAAGACATAAAGCTAAGGTACCAAGATTGATATCTATCAAAAGTTCATGTTATTGATTTTGAGCGGATTTTAATGTTAAATTTTGCTAAAGGTCCTAACTGCAGAATAAATTCATATTTATTCTTTTAAAATATTTAGTTTAATAAATATTTTAAAAGTAAAATATTGAAAGAAGTTTTGGTTTATGAACAAAGTTATATCATTTTTATATCAGAGAGTTCATAAATCTATTTTACATTAAGCCTATGTTTTATCTTGGATAAAGTCTTTGTACATCATACAATTATGCATGACATAATTATAATTTATTCTACCTCTTGGTTATTAAATTTATAATTTCTTGAAGGGTTTGAATAATTGTTTCATCAAATAAGCATTTGGAATTATATTCATTATAATATATCATATTCCAAAGGTTTATTTTTTATAATTTCATTTACTTTAAGATTGTTAAAGTTTAACTGAAATTTAATTACAAGTATTATTTTCTTTCTATTGACTTTGAGATATTGGATTGAAAAAGGAAATGAGATGTTGTGAAATTTAATACAAAAATCATAAAACAAGTTGTATCTCATTAAGGCGATATGAAAGGCACATTTTAATGATAAACATGAAATCATTTATATGATTCTCAAGCCTGTAAGCACGTTATTAGAGTATTTCTTATACATATACGTAAGATATATTGAAACTCAAAACAAGAACCTTGAAAGGATTAATTATCCCTTTTGCAAGAGAGGATTTACATTTATAGATCCTGAATATGGGAGTGGTTTTGTGAGTTGACAAAACCGCACCTCAACAGTTGGTTTTTCTACAATTGTGCTCCTTTTTTGGGTACTCTTAAGAACTATGGGTGGTATAGTGGACTGGTTGGATGTAGAACATATCTCCTACTGAGATTTTTGAGTCGATAGAATATGAGCTTGTTGCCTTGTAGTTGCTATCATACCCACCATGTTGGGGATGGCACATTATGATATGAAACTTTATTGGATATATGTTGCACATGGTTATGTAGAGGATTTTGGAAAATCTTCATATCTTGATTAGTTATAAGTGTCAATTGAATAGGAGGTTGATTAGTTGAATGTTTGTGGCTAGGAGCAAGTTAAGATTCATCCACAACAAGGTGATCTTTGTCTATTAAGTCATGAACCACATATTTCAACCTCTTACATGAATTCTTCATGTGCCCTTCCGCCCTATGATACTCACAATGGTGATCAATATTATACCAAACCATCATGGTGTTAGGTTACATTAAGGGAGGTAATTCAATCATCTTAGCCTCCAAAAGTTGCTTAAGGCCTAAAAAATGGGTTGGTTGAGTCTAGTAAAATTTCTCTGTGAGGATTTTTAGGGTTTTCTAAGTACCAACTTTTGCAAGGTACTAGTGACAATGGCATTGTTGGTTTGTTCATTATCTGTTAACCCATAACCAACTACATGCTTGTTCTTATATTGGGTTTTTGTGGTCATTTCATTTTCTTTCCTTACTTTAAACTAAATTAGTTGAATAAGATCCTTCTCTACTATCCTTACCAAATCTATTACTTTTTCAAAAGAGGTAATAGTTGTTGTTTCCAACTCATATGATATTTTTTCTAGTAAGTTACCAATAAATATCTCTAACATGTCTCGATGAGGTAAGTGTATCATAAGTGTTGAACTAAAATTCTCCATCGAGATAATAATTTCAAGAAACTTTCATCCTTACCTTGTTTTAGAAGGTATATCTTGAATGGTTACACCTTTCTCCACATAAGCTCCAAATTGCTAAACAAATAACTCAATTGTTTTTTCAAGTTTCTCAAAGAATGATGAGGTAGTTGAAAATACCATTACAAAGCCATACCACCAAGGCTTTTAGGAAATATCTTTAGCAACAACATCTCATCATATCTAATATCATGACATGTTGTTCTAAACATACTTAATTTCTATTGGGTCCTATTTTCCCTTATAAATGGGTAATATCAGCATTAGAAAGTGTTTGGGGTAAGGCCTAGAGGCTACCATAGGATCTAGGGAATGATGACACATTTATTTATAGTTATAAGTGAAACTTGGAGCTTGAAGTGTATCCATTCTCAATGCCAATTATTTTACCATAGTTGTCAAAGTTTGCATATCTAGAATGTTGTTATGCAATACCCATAGATTCCCTAAGGACAAGTTATAGGTAATTTTGTTGAGAGGGAACTTGGTTAATATTGGAGGTATTAAAATTATTATGGTATAGGTTATGGAATGGGATGTTTTATGTAGTATCTTGTTGTGGGATGAAATTTATATTTGGTGAAACATAAGAAGCAATATTGAGAGGAGGAACATTATGATATGGAAATCAAACATTATTTTAGGATGCACTACTAATAGGAGAAGGTTGCAAAACTCTCCAAATTTTTATGGTTATTGTAGTAGCATATGTAGGTTTATAAAATAGATTAATGTGATGAGAAGATTGAAACAAAGGATTGACATGAATGTTGAGAGGAGAATTGGTTTGATGATGAGACACTCTAGCTTATTCGAATACTTGCATATTTTGCTTGTATATTTATTGAGGGAAATATCTTCGAGGAGGGAAATACTTATTTTTAGTCTATGATGGTTTTATGCTTTTTATTTCAGTTTCATTTAAAGGTCGAGGGTATCTTTATAAAGGGAAACATATCTCTTCGAGGAGGGAAATCTTGATTTTTAGTTGATGATGATTTCTTGATTTGATTATTCGAATTCAGAATTTCAATTATTTGGATTTCAGATTTATTATTATCAGATTCACTATTTTGATTATTCATTATTTCAATTATTCAGATTTAGATTATTTAGATTTTAGATTCATTATTTCAATTTTCAATATTTTTTAATATTCGGATTCATTATTTTGACTATTTCTTATTTAAATTATCTAGAAATCAATTCAAGAAATGATTGTGATTTGAATGTGAGTTGACCGTTAGGTCCTTCAATAGAATCAGAGTCATCCTCAGTCTCTACATTTTATTCTTCTTCTAGATTGAGATTATCTTATCAACCTAATAATTCTTATGGTATAAATGATTCTATTTTGGTTCTATTATAATTCTCACATTCCTAATGTTTTGAGCCATAGGATTAAGAGAAAGAGATAGGGAGAAAAAGGGGAACAAAAACTAACATAAAAATGCACAAGATGCAAAAGAGTTTACTAAGTTTTTTGTTTAATTTTTCTAATCTATGCAAACAAATTTAAATGATCTTGCTTACAACTTAAACTTAAAAAAGGAGATAAAGGTAAAAGATTTTCTAAATGACCACTAAGCATGTGTTTCACATTGGGTTCACCAAATATGTAGAGGGGGAAAATAACCCACTACATGATTCTTGAGGGATCTATTGGGAGTAAAGGTGATCACGAGGCTATTGTGGTTCTCTAAATATTGGAAATGGTTAATGTTTGGGGGCCTTCTTAGGCTTCTTGTGACTAATATTGGAGGTGCAATAATTAATTCCTCATTGGTACTTTTAGCTAATCATTTCAAAATAAAAAATGATTGTTGATCTTTGATAATAAATAAAACAATATTTAAGAATATGAAACAATAAAAACAAAGCGCAAATAGAATGGATGCATTGGAAAACAAGTATGCAAATGAGGACATAGGGTTTTGGGAGCAAAAATTTACCCCCAAGCTACTATGACCAAATTCATGCCCCGTAATTAGAGATCACAAATTTGGAAGTAAAGGAAAAGGTGATGAAACCAACGGTTTTTTCAAAATTTTGCCCCATAAGGATGGGGTACAAATTCATGCAAGAGTGCTCAAAAGCTAAATTTAGAATGAAAATTTCAATTTAACACTAAGAATTAATTATCTAAGAGCTAATAAATCCACAAATAAAACTTGATAAGCCTGTAGTGAGAGCAAGAGTAGAGGTAGCAACCAAAGTGGAAGATATTTCCTCCTTAGAAAGCAAATGATGTAATCAATCTATCATCAAATATTATCCACTTGCTTATCCTTAACAACAAATCATAGAAAATGCACCAAAAGCAAGGCACCAAAGCATTTTTAGAACATGCGTATGATGATCCTAAAATATTTCTTGCTAGCTAGATCAAAGAAAAAGGGAATCCAATCCTTCTATTTATAGGAGGTTTGGAGGGGTTTAAATAGGAAAATGGAAAATAAACTTGGCTAAGAGATGATGCCACAAAGGTCGGCTATAAACTTGGGCTTTTCAAGAGAAAAACCCTAAATTTTTTAAATTCGTGCTCCATCCTAAATGATTGAAAATTTGGTAAAGCTAGGCAAAAAAGGTAAACAAAAAGAGAGAAGAAACTCAAACTTGAACCTAGCAACTTTGAATGCCTTCTTAGGGATTCTAAGGAAAAATGACTTATTTTTATGGGTAAATTTTCCATGTCTACAAATATTATTTAGTAAGTTTTATTGAATGTATGCAAGTTTGTAAATATTTTATATTACTAGATCCTATTAGAATAGAGTCACATTGCTAACAGTGGTATCGAAAACACCATCGATGACCATTGGAGTGCATTGGAGTGTTTGGGAGGAAGAGCAATGTTTTCTAGAAGAGAAACATTTATGGAAGGAGAGAATTTTATTTGTGTAAATAAAATAATGTGAGGAGTGAAGCCACTATAAGTGAGTTATGGTGATAGATGTCTCAAGTTAAAATGTGAAATTTTATTTGGCTACATATAGTAGATTGTTGGAGAGCCAAAGTTATAAAGAGGAGATAAACAATAGAAACTATAGAGCATGAATATTACATGGAGGTGATTTGAAACTATAATGAAATTGAGGGTTTTGTTGAGAATGTAATTAATGAGAGGAGAGAGAGGTATGAGTGGTAGGGGTTGAGGTAGGGTTTGAGATCATGGAAAATGGTGGGATGATAGTTTATCTATGATAGCTCTTAGGGGGTCACCACTATACCTCAAGTTTTTATTGGGAAAATATGTTGAGGAGAGGATGGTTGTTTTGTAGGCCATGAAAAAATAGACCTCCCTCAAACCTACTAGTTTTGGTACTTTATATGCTTCCTATTTTGGTCCTACTGAGGTTACTTCTGTATCAGTTGTCCAAGCTTTGGCTCTTGCTTCACACATGCCTACTTCGATGGAGTCATGTACCCTCCATATAAATGGTAAGGTTTCTATTAAGATGCTTTCTCCCTTACCCTCAAGAGAGAATGTTATATATCTCCTCAAAGAGGTTGGGGATGGAATAAAGGAGGAGTTGTTTTAGATGGACCATTTTTTGGAGGGTAATGGGGACATCCTAGAGTTGGCTATCTCTGATGTGGAAGTTTATTGAGGGATAGTCCTTTGTGAGGCAAAGGAGACTATTGTGGGGTCCTTATCAAGGGTTGCAGTGGATCCTATTGTGGAATAAATTTTTAAGCTTGAGGTGGATATGTTATTGAAACCTCTTTAGTTGGTCAAGCAAACCCTATTATGGAATAAATTGCTAAGCATGAGGTAGAACATGTGGTAGAAATTTTGTGGGTGGTTAGGTGGACCCTTTAGTGGAATAAATTATTGGTCATGATATCGAACATAAGTTAGAAAATACTATTGGTGGTCAGACTTATATTAGTGAGGAGACTCCATAGGTGATCAATTTCTTGGGGGGCATCTTCGACTACTAGGGCTGGTCCCCCAATTGAGAAGTATCATGCTATAGCGGTCACTCAAAGAACTAGGTATGAATCTCTTTCAAACTATATCTTTGACTTTGATCCTATTCAATCATATTTTGATGTGCCTTTTAAATTGATCAAGGCTACTATGGGAGAGGGTGAAAACTCCTTTATTGGAAAATTCCTTGGTAATGCTAGACTAGACATGGACTCCATCAGGAGATGGGCCTTATCAGTCTAGTCAAAAAAGGCTAGATAGAACTTGTAGCTCTTCCTAATGGATTATTTCTGATTAAAATTTCTATAGTAGAAGATCTCAGATCTATTTAAGGTGGAGGTCCCTAGTTATTTGGTAGAAGGGGCTTTGTTGAGTGATATTTTTGTCCAATCACAAGAATATACTCATAGTCAGGATTTTGCTTGGATATCCTCTCTTGCAAGGAAACATTTGGGATTTTCCCAAGGTTATATTTAATGCATTAATCTACTTGCAATGCTTAGTGAAAAATGTGAAATGCCAAAAGTTAATTGGATACCTCGGTGTTGCATATAAATGTTAACAAGGGGTCTATTTTGGGTTGATTTGATTTGCAATGGTTTTGTTGTTCTGAAATTTGTGAAAATGTGAAATTATTGACCAACTATTTACTTTGAAATAAAACCTTTGAAAATTTTATTTTTAATTGATTTTATCTCAAATTGTTAATCAAATTTTATCTCAAATTGTTAATCAAATTTTATCTTAAATTCATAATCTAATTTTTATCTTTGATTGTTAATAAAATTTTGTTAGTTTCACAATGACACTGAGAGGGGGGTGAATCAGTGTGGCTCTTTAAAACTTAAAAACTTCAACTCTTAAAGCCAAAACAATGAAAACTTAAAACCACATAAAGCAAATATAACAAGAGAGCATCACACAACACAAGATGTACCGAGGTTCACCAGTTTTGGCTACTCCTCAAAAATTGACTGTTTGGACTCCCATCCAAATCTAGCCTTTGCAAAATATCAATTTTACAATCAATTTACCAGCACCCATTGGAAGGAGCACCAACCCCTGATTTATCTGCACCAACATAAAGGAGCACCAACCCCTAATTTATCTGCACCAATAGAAAGGAGCACCAACCCCTAATTTATCTACACCAACAGAAAGGAGCACCAACCCCTAATTTATCTGCACCAACAGAAAGGAGCACCAACCCCTAATTCCAAGCACCAACTTGGACTGCAATTTTGAAACTATAAGATTGACATAAAAATGCCTCTACTTATACAAGACCCTGACTGGTCTATTGCTAACCCAACCTCTCTCACTATTCACCAAAACATCACACACACTTAAGGCTCTGCTTACTGCACTTTTATAGCCCTCTTACAGCCCTCTTGCTACGCTTCTTACTACATTCTTATGGCTCTCACGACTCTGCCTAATGCTCTCTTACGACACTCTTCCAACCCTCTTTTTGCAACACTTTCACTCTATTCAACAGCACTTTCACCCTATTTCAGCAACTGTAATTCTCCACGCAGACCTCCTTTTATAACAAAGTTCTGATTCTATTTTTAACTTCCATATTTTTGCATGCAACTTATTAATAGAAACTTCTATATGTAACTCCTTTATCACACAGTATTCTCTCATGCATCCTATTAATAGTTACGGCTCTTTGTTTGGTCTTCGACTGATGACTTTCAGTTTAACCGCCGCTCGATGCTTTCACTTCGTAACTAGCCCTATAACTGTCATTTTGACTTCAGTTCACTATTCTTATTTTAGCTGCATGATTTTTCTCTGTAACTGCACCTGTAACTGACATACTGACTTCAGTTAACTCTTCTTATTTTAGCTGCATGATTTTCTTCTACAACTGCACCTATAACTGCCATATAACTTCAGTTAACTATCACATATCTTATTTTAACTGGGTTCTCTTCTTAGCTCATGCCAAAGTGACCTATCACAAAATCGTGACACTTCTACCTCTTTGTCCTCTTCTCGGACTTCACCCGCAAAAACACATGTCACGATATCGTGACACTTTCACCTCCTTGCTACTTTACTTGGCTTGAACCCATGAAAACACAACATGTCACGATATCGCGACACTTTCACCTCCTTGCTACTCTTCTTGGCTTGTACCCGTGAAAACACAACATGTCACGATATCGTGACACTTTCACCTCCTTGCTACTCTTCTTGGCTTGTACCCGCAAAAACACATGTCACGATATCGCGACACTTTCACCTCCTTGCTACTCTTCTTGGCTTGTACCCATGAAAACACAACATGTCATGATATCGTGACACTTTCACCTCTGTACTCTTCCTCTTTACTTTTGTCATGATATCGTGACACTTCTGCCTTCTTACTTTCTCTCTCCTCCTTTAGTCACAAAAATGCGACATGTCACGAAATCGTGACACTTTCTCTCCTTTGCTCTTTCTCTTGCCTTCGGGTCATGAAAACGTGACATGTCGCGATATCACGACACTTTTTCTCCTTTGCTCTTTCTCTTGCCTTCGGGTTGTGAAAACCCGACATGTCGCGATATCGTGACACTTTCTCTCCTTTGCTCTTTCTCTTGCCTTCGGGTCACGAAAACACGACATGTCATGATATCGTGACACTTTTTCTCTTTAGCTCTCTCTCTTGCAATATGTCACGAAATCGTGACACTTTTTCTTCCATACAATCTCTCCTGCAATATGTCACGAAATCGTGACACTTTTTCATCCATACAATCTCTCTTGCAATATGTCACAAAATCGTGACACTTTTTTTCCGTACAAACTTCCTTGCAATATGTTGCAAAATCATGACACTTTTTCATCCGTACAACCTCTCTTTCAATATGTCATGAAATCATGACACTTTTTCATCCGTACAATCTCTCTTGCAATATGTCACGAAATCGTGACACTTTTTCTACTTGCCTTTCTCTCTTCCAACATGTCACGAAATCGTGACACTTTTTCTTCCATACAATCTCTCTTGCAATATGTCACGAAATCGTGACACTTTTTCTACTTGCCTTTCTCTCTTCCAACATGTCACGAAATCATGACACTTTTGCTTGCTTGCGCTTTCTCTTCGAACATGTCGCGAAATCGTGATAGTTTTGCTTGCTTGTGCTTTCTCTCCGAACATGTCATGAAATCATGACAGTTTTTCTTGCTTGCACTTTCTCTTCGAACATGTCATGAAATCATGACAGTTTTGCTTGCTTGCGCTTTCTCTCCGAACATGTCACGAAATCGTGACAGTTTTGCTTGCTTGCACTTTCTCTCCGAACATGTCACGAAATCATGATAGTTTTGCTTGCTTGCGCTTTCTCTCCGAACATGTCACGAAATCGTGACAGTTTTTCTTTCTTCTCAACATGTCGCGATATCATGACAGTTTTTCTTTCTTGCTCAACATGTCACGATATCGCGACAGTTTTTCTTTCTTGCTCAACATGTCGCGATATCGCGACAGTTTTCTTCCTTGTGATTTTCTTTTGATTTTTAGTATATGGGCCACTTCGATCTTCTTGGAAAATCATTGTAGAAACTTCACCCAAACATCAAAAACATCCTCATAAGCATTTAATAGCACTACACATACTCTGAGTAACCTCTGAACTCCTGTCCACTGCATCAACCGATCTGTCTGACTGTGTTGACAACAATGACAATATTGTTGCTGCACCTTGCTCAACAATCTCCCCCTTTGGAATTGTTGGCAACACACGTGCAATTTCCTGTAATTCTTCTCCCCCTTTGACAATAATACCAAAGGGCTGCTGCAGACTCCCCCTGAGTCCATGCACAACATTCTCAGGCACAAATTATTATAGTTAGCAAAAATTACAAATATGAGCAAAAAGATAATCAAATATATAAATGCTCCCCCTGAGAATGTGGTCCCGATAGCTAGTCAATTCTTGGGAAGCGTGACCACTCCCAATTTATTATGAAGGTATCCGCTACTGACTGGTGGACCTCTCTCCAATTGTTATATTATAGAAGACTCTGTCTCTCTGACTGGTGGACCTCTCTCCACTTGAATAATCCTCACTCCTATCTTCAACTTTTCACTCATCCATTAGACTTTCCTCTTCTCTATCAATAGGCTCACACAAAACCTACTTAACAAGCTCACATAGAACTTGTCCAATGTTAAATAACAAGCTCATACAAAACCTGTCCAAATCTGCTCCAACAAGCTCACTAAGAACCTGTCCAAATCTACTCTAGTAAGCTCACCAAGAACTTGCCCAAATCTGCTCTAGAAGTCTGTCCCAACACTATCCTCAAATATTTCCCAAAGGCCTTCTCAAAGGCTCAATCAATCATGCTCAAGTAGTACTCAAAATGAACTCAACAATGAATGGCAATTAAATTTCAAACATAACTTACTAGCTCAATCAAATCAACTCAACCAATCATCACAAGGGACAACTCTC
Organism: Wollemia nobilis; assembly: GCA_028583015.1. NCBI lineage: Eukaryota > Viridiplantae > Streptophyta > Pinopsida > Araucariales > Araucariaceae > Wollemia > Wollemia nobilis. The sequence continues at coordinate 627,189 of JAQPPZ010003333.1, forward strand.
TCTCACACAACCCTAGTCCAAGTATGTATCAACCAACTCAAACATTTCCAACAATGCTCAACCACAAATATCACATAACAATGATACTCATGTTCTTTTCTAACTCAAGTTCTTTCACAACCAATGGGCTTCAACCACTATGCTTATAACTCGTTCCCTACCTTCATCAACTTTAACATCGACAATCTCCACAATTTTCTTTAGCCTCTTGATTGCCACCTCCTCCATGACTAATGACTTTGCCTCGCATCCATTGTGCAGCTCAATGTCTCTGGTTTCTAATGGTTGCCATGAATGTTTTCATCGTCTGCATAGGTATTGACAGTGGACCATTATATCTAGCATTGGAACCTCAATCTGCATGCAGTCATCAACACTCGGTATTCTGCTTCTTGCTAGGGCATATGTCAGGGCTACTCAATGTCTTTGCCTTGCATGTGCCAATTTGCACTCTTGACCAACTGGGTGCTAGTGCCACTATTTGCTTTGACTATGGCATCTCTTTGACAATTGCTACTTCTTTAGAGAAAATTAATGCTCTCTTATACCAAATGATGTGTTGTATTTTTGGTTAAGAAACGCATGCCTTCCCATTCACAACATGGATTCTATTTTATCTACAGATTGGGAATGTTACAGGCTTCAAAACAAGCACTGCCAGCTTATGCTTCCATGACACGTCGACCTGTGCTGCATGTTCTATCTCAGATAGCGCCTATCAATTGTTGCATCGAAAACCTAGCTGTTCACCATGTTGTTCTACTGAAGCACATCAGTTTGATACTATCTCCACAAACATCTACATGAACTGAAACACATTTTGACAACTATACGACAACTCCCCGACTACTTTCCTTTCATCCTCAGATATCCACACAAATACATAGGAGCATTAAAATAAAACTTTAACATTGCTCCCCCTGAGGATGTGCTACCTTCAGTCGCTTAGTGCAATAGAGGAGTAATCTCCTTCAGTCCAAGGAGACACGATTTCCTCTCTTCTTTCTTTCTCCAATATTTCTTGAACTTAGGTCGAAGGTTTTCAACTGCATCCCTATTTTGAACCTTTTCGTGAACTTGAACATTTCTCTTGGGTGGTTGTCTCTTGTACATCCTTGATGGATGATTATTTTCCTTTCTTTGATGCACATGATTTCTTCCCTGTCTGTGTTGCATTCTTTGCATCTGATGAAATCTACTATCTTGCCTTAGATTAGATACAAAAGTTCTTGGACAAGACCTTGCTATGTGCCCATGACCATTACATTTAAAACATTGCACATGGTGTTCAACCGGAATAACAGATGTATTTCTACCAAGCATAACTCTTTGATCTATTATTCAATCCACAATAAATTGCCTTGTGACCATAATGGTTGCATCTAAAACAATAGCCATTAAAAGCATTATTATGAATAAAGTGAGAGTGATAGAACCTCTTTTGTTGTGGTTGCTTTGTTGTAGATCTCCTTTGAGATTTTCTTCCTTTTGAGGATTCAGATTCAAGCTTTTCTTGCTTTGATCCTTCAGCAGTGGATTTCTTCTTCTCTATAGATTTAGAAGATGAAGGTTGTTCAGCTTCACATCCAAGACCAAGCTTACACATGGGGCTTCTTTGTTGCCTTATCATTTTATCTAGCAGCTCTGTGCTCTTCTCAAATTTGAGATTTGTATTGGCCTCTTCTAGTTGTTTCCTCAATAACACAATCTCCTCTTCTTGTTTGCAGCAAACAATCTCTTTCTCATTGATCTGTGACTTCAAGGCTTCTTCTAGTTTCTTGGCTTTATGAATTTGTAAGAAGAGATCTTCAATATTACCCTCATATTCTTCCAACTTCTTGGACAGTCTTTTGTTCTTTTTCCTTTCTAAACCCAACTCTTCAAGTGCAGCGATCAACTCACCTTCTAGATCTACTTCAACCTCTAGGTTTTCATCACATACTTGTTCTTTTTCTATTTTTTCTTCTTTGAGTGCCATATAAAGAACTTCACCTGTTTCCTCTTCAGAATCCTCACTGCAGCTGTCTTCTGATGAACTGACATTCTTGGAGATGAAACTTTTCTTCTTGAAGTTGCCTTTTCTGAAATTTGTTTTGTTCTTCCAGTCACTTCTTTCTTGGTGCGATCCTTCATCACTTATGTTCTTCTCATTAAGTGGACATTTAGCTGCAAGATGCCCAATGCCTCCACAATTGAAACATTTAAACGGTAACTTTCCTCTGTATTTTCCTTTTCCCATTTTTAGTTTTCGAACAAAGTTTGCTTCCATTTCATCTGATGTCTCTTCTTCCTCGGATTCTTGTTTTGCTTTTATATTTTTATGTGCTTTAAAAGCAGCTTCTCTATCTGTGGGTTTAGTTTTTCCTATTCTCATCTCATATGCAATCAAAGAACCATGCATCTCATCCATACTAAAAGTATTTAGATCTTTAGCTTCTTCTATTGCTGAAACTTTAGAATCAAATCTTTGGGGAAGAGATCTTAGTACCTTTTTCATGACGACAGCATCTTCCATTTCCTCGTCGAGTCCTCTAATCGCATTAATGATTCCATTAACTCTCAGCATGTATGCCTCTATGTTCTCATCGTCATTCATCTTTAATGCTTTGAACTGAGCTCGATGCGTTTGTAACTTGGCCTCCTTGATCTTGTCGTCTCCTTCATGAATGCTCTTTAGTTTGTCCCATATGTCTTTTGCCATTTTACAACTCATAATCTTTATTAGTTCATTGTCCATTAAACCGCACATGATAGCATTCTTTGCTTTAGAGTTATTCTCAAATAGTTTCTTACCGACAACATCGGTTGGAGGAGTGGTGGGTATTGTGTATCCACTGTCTACTGAATCCCAAATGTCGTATCCCAAAGCACAAAGATATGTCTGCATCCTGAGTTTCCAAAATGTGTAATTAGTTTCGTCCAACAATGGTGCTTTGTTTGATGAGAAGCCTTCACCACCTGCCATTGCGTACTAATCCAAGATCACCCTAGCTGGTTAAGCTTGATAAGGAAAGCTGGCTCTGATACCAATTGTTAGTTTCACAATGACACTGAGAGGGGGGTGAATCAGTGTGGCTCTTTAAAACTTAAAAACTTCAACTCTTAAAGCCAAAACAATGAAAACTTAAAACCACATAAAGCAAATATAACAAGAGAGCATCACACAACACAAGATGTACCGAGGTTCACCAGTTTTGGCTACTCCTCAAAAATTGACTGTTTGGACTCCCATCCAAATCCAGCCTTTGCAAAATATCAATTTTACAATCAATTTACCAGCACCCACTGGAAGGAGCACCAACCCCTGATTTATCTGCACCAACAGAAAGGAGCACCAACCCCTAATTTATCTGCACCAACAGAAAGGAGCACCAACCCCTAATTTATCTGCACCAACAGAAAGGAGCACCAACCCCTGATTTATCTGCACCAACAGAAAGGAGCACCAACCCCTAATTCCAAGCACCAACTTGGACTACAATTTTGAAACTATAAGATTGACATAAAAATGCCTCTGCTTATACAAGACCCTGACTGGTCTATTGCTAACCCAACCTCTCTCACTATTCACCAAAACATCACACACACTTAAGGCTCTGCTTACTGCACTTTTACAGCCCTCTTACAGCCCTCTTGCTGCGCTTCTTACTGCATTCTTACGGCTCTCACGGCTCTGCCTAACGCTCTCTTACGACACTCTTCCAACCCTCTTTTTGTAGCACTTTCACTCTTTTATAGAAGTGCTTTCACTCTCTTGTAGCAGTAGGTAATTCTCCACGCGGACCTCCTTTTATAACAAAGTTCTGATTCTATTTTTAACTTCCATATTTTTGCATGCAACTTATTAATAGAAACTTCTATATGTAACTCCTTTATCACACAGTATTCTCTCATGCATCCTATTAATAGTTACGACTCTTTGTTTGGTCTTCGACTGATGACTTTCAGTTTAACCGCCGCTCGATGCTTTCACTCCGTAACTGGCCCTGTAACTGTCGTTCTGACTTCAGTTCACTGTTCTTATTTTAGCTGCATGATTTTTCTCTATAACTGCACCTGTAACTGACGTACTGACTTCAGTTAACTCTTCTTATTTTAGCTGCATGATTTTCTTCTACAACTGCACCTGTAACTGTCGTATAACTTTAGTTAACTATCACATATCTTATTTCGGTTGGGTTCTCTTCTTAGCTCATGCCAAAGTGACCTATCATGAAATCGTGACACTTCTACCTCTTTGTCCTCTTCTCGAATTTCTCCTACGAAAACACATGTCATGATATCACGACACTTTCGCCTCCTTGCTACTTTACTTGGTTTGAACTCACAAAAACACAACATGTCGCGATATCGTGACACTTTCGCCTCCTTGCTACTTTACTTGGTTTGAACCCGCAAAAACACAACATGTCGTGATATCGCGACACTTTCACCTCCTTGCTACTTTACTTGGTTTGAACCCATGAAAACACATGTCACGATATCACGACACTTTCACCTCCTTGCTACTCTTCTTGGCTTGTACCCACGAAAACACATGTCGCGATATCATGACACTTTCACCTCTGTACTCTTCCTCTTTACTTTTGTCATGATATCGCGACACTTCTGCCTTCTTACTTTCTCTCTCCTCCTTTAGTCACGAAAATGCGACATGTCACGAAATCGTGACACTTTCTCTCCTTTGCTCTTTCTCTTGCCTTCGGGTCACAAAAACCTGACATGTCGTGATATCATGACACTTTTTCTCCTTTGCTCTTTCTCTTGCCTTCGGGTCATGAAAACGCGACATGTCACGATATCATGACACTTTTTCTCCTTAGCTCTTTCTCTTGCCTTTGGGTCACGAAAACATGACATGTCGCGATATCGTGACACTTTTTCTCTTGGACTCTCTCTCTTGCAATATGTCACGAAATCGTGACACTTTTTCTTTCGGACAATCTCTCTTGCAATATGTCATGAAATCGTGACACTTTTTCTTTCATACAATCTCTCTTGCAATATGTCACGAAATCGCAACACTTTTTTATCCATACAAACTTCCTTGCAATATGTCACGAAATCGTGACACTTTTTCATCCGTACAATCTCTCTTGCAATATGTCATGAAATCGTGACACTTTTTCATCTGTACAATCTCTCTTGCAATATGTCACGAAATCGTGACACTTTTTCTACTTGCCTTTCTCTCTTCCAACATGTCACGAAATCGTGACACTTTTTCTTCCATACTATCTCTCTTGCAATATGTCACGAAATCATGACACTTTTTCTACTTGCCTTTCTCTCTTCCAACATGTCATGAAATCGTGACAATTTTGCTTGCTTGCGCTTTCTCTCCGAACATGTCATGAAATCGTGATAGTTTTGCTTGCTTGCGCTTTCTCTCCGAACATGTCACGAAATCGTGATAGTTTTGCTTGCTTGTGCTTTCTCTCCGAACATGTCACAAAATCATGATAGTTTTGCTTGCTTGCGCTTTCTCTCCGAACATGTCACGAAATCGTGATAGTTTTGCTTGCTTGCGCTTTCTCTCCGAACATGTCACGAAATCGTGATAGTTTTTCTTGCTTACGCTTTCTCTTCAAACATGTCATGAAATCGTGAAAGTTTTTCTTTCTTCTCAACATGTCGCGATATCGTGACAGTTTTTCTTTCTTGCTCAACATGTCGCGATATCGTGACAGTTTTTCTTTCTTGCTCAACATGTCGCGATATCGCGACAGTTTTCTTCCTTGTGATTTTCTTTTGATTTTTAGCATATGGGCCACTTTGGTCTTCTTGGACAACCTGTAGCAACTTCACCCAAACATCAGAAACATCCTCATAAGCATTTAACAACACTGCACATACTCTGAGTAACCTCTAAACTCCTGTCCACTACATCAACCGATCTGTCTGACTGTGTTGACAACAATGACAATACTGTTGCTGCACCTTGCTCAACAAATTTTATCTTCGATTATTAATATTTGCATGAGAATGAAAATTAAATGATTAAATATAACTTTGTAATGTAAAAAATTTGGAATATCATTTTAATTATTCACTTTAAAATTTGAAATTGATTGAAATTTCAATTTTACGCAAAATTGTTTAAAAACTATGCAAAGTTTAAAACTTCAAATTTTCATCAAAATGTGAATTTACATAAACATGAAAATTTGAAACTTAATTCTTGAAACTGACATATTTCTTTTTGGGATTTTGATTTTTTTTATTTGATGAAATTAAAAAAAATGTAAAATCTAGGGTTTGAGAAAATAAAATAAAAAGAACAAGTCACCATAACTTTTAAAATTTCAACCCAAATCTGCATAAACAAATATTTTGAACCTAAATCAACATTAAACCAATCAGTCTTCACACAACCTAGAATTAATGTGATGCAATATTCTACAAAAATCACAATATATAAATAAGTATATCATCCGCATGCATATAACTTATTAAAAAATTCTAATATGTTGCAAATATAAAATATGTTTAATGAATGCTCCTTCAGAATACCTTGCTTCAATGGATTACAATGGGTAATATTCCTATAGTTCAACAACCAAGGAGGAGATGCTCTTACACAAATCAACTTTTCAATATTCGCTTGCTGTCAATATTCTTTGACATTTTTTTCATGGGTTTCAATGGCTACTTAAAATTTTCAAAAAAAACCCCTTCATTTTTCTCTTCTACTTATTTATTTTCATAACGCCTTCTTCAATAAGTGTTCGTTCTCCTTCTTTCATTTCCTAACAACTTTCATAACCATTATTTTCAATGCTTGCATTATCAGTGCAGTTACATATTTGTTTTCACACAAGTGTCATGCCTATTTAGGTAGATGACATCCTCCTTCTACCTTAACTATTTGAAATATATTTTTATGTAAAAAATAAAAAAGAAATCCCAACCTCTTATTTCATCTATAATTTTGATGCATGCTACCAAAACTCACAGGAGAAACGTAATCTATACCTCAACAACTCCTTTATCATATCTACATGACCTTCACATACTTCAAAATATAGTAGGGTTTGTCCTTAATATCACCAACCAGTATGATTTGAAGAGAAATAAAGAGCCCAAATAAACTAAATCAGAAAAGCAATAATTTTAACAGATTCACACATTACAAAATATTTATTTTGGAAACCCTCAATCAGGAAAAAATAGCATAGTATTATCTTATTATTGTATTTACTTGACCATCTCCAATACAATAATATTCTTTCTTTGTCTCACTCCAAAACCTAACACAAATGCGATATATATAAGAAAGGCACATGCACAAATTTTTACAATATCATGAGTGAAAAACATAGGTTCAAATATAGTAACCCTAAAAGCCCATATGGGTCTAAAAATAACTTAAAAAAACTAACCCCAATGAGTATAGGTATAGAGTGTCTAATACCTTTTAGTGTTAACCCCACCAGAATAACATGAAAAATATTCAACATATTTTCAGCATTCTTCCACTTGTTGAATACTTTCCATAGGGGCTAACACCTAATATTGTCGACTACCAAGGGCAAACATGCCCATAGATATTCTACACCAAGAAATTTTTTGAGTAGGTACAACATTTGTTAATGAATCAGTACTATTCTTCTTTGTATCGACTTTCTTCGATATCACTCGGTTCTCTTCAACCATATCTCTCACAAAATGGTACTTTATATCAATATGTTTTGAATAATCATGAAAACCAGGATTGTTTACCAGAAATATTACACTCTGATTGTCATTGTTAATTCTCATAGCTTTCTGTTTAATGTCAAATGTTGAACACAACCTTTGTGGTCACACCGTTTCTTTACTGGCATGAGTTGCTACAATGTACTCTGCTTCTGTAGTGGATAAAGAAACAACTGATTACTTTTTACTCATCCAACTTACTGCCCCTCCAAACAACTTGAAAACATAAGCACTCGTGGATTTTCTCTTATCAAGATATCTAGCCCAGTCAACATCCACAAACCCTTGTAGATTTAAAATATCATTATCTCCAAATTTTCCTTCATAATAGATAGTATAATCTGTAGTTCCATGCAAGTATCTTAAGATCTTCTTCATAATAGTCCAATGTTCCTTCCCTGAATTTGACATATATCTGCTAACTACTCCCAGTGCATGTGCAATATCAGTTCTAGTACAAACCATTGCATACATCAAACTATCCACAAAACTATCATAAGGAACATGATGCATTTATTCAATTTTCTCATCTATTTTAGGATATTATTCAGCAGATAACTTTTGACCAACCGGATATGGAGTACATACTGGTTTACAATCAAGTATCCTAAACTTTTGTAGTATCAAATAAACATATTTCCTTTGATTTGACCATAACTTTCTATTTGCACGATCCTTTATTATTTCCATAACCAAAATAAATTTTGTAGCACCCAAATCCTTCATGTCAAACTCAGAATATAACTAAGTTTTTAGTAACTTTATCATCTTATTATTGTTACTAATTAGCAACATGTCATCCACAAACAATACAATGATAACAAAATTTTCACCTTCCTTTTTGAAATATACACATGGATTTGCTTTACTTTTCCAAGCCCAAGTGTCAAGACAAACCTATCATATTTTTGGTTCTACATTCTTGGAGACTACTTCAACCCATAAAGAGACTTCTTTAGCTTGCATACTAGGTTATCCTTACCTTTTACCTTAAAGCATTCTGGTTGTGACATATATATATCTTCATCAAGTTCACCATGTAGAAAATTTGTCTTTACATCCATATGTTCTATTTCAAAATCAAAAGCAACAGAAATAGCCAACGAAAATATGATTGAATTTAGTTTAGCCATAGGAGAAAAATCTCACCAAAGTCAATTCCCTCAACTTGAGAAAATCCTTTTGCTACTAAGTGAGTCTTGTACTTATCCAAATTTCCTTCTACATTGTACTTCTTCTTGAATAACCACTGAAAACCAATAGGTTTTCTACCAAGGGGTAATTTCACCAGGTCCCATGTCTTATTTTTATCCAAAGACTCCATTTTTTCTTTCATAGCCCTTTTCCAAGACTTATTATCACTTGACTGAAGTACCTCCTTTATAGTATTGGGTTCTTCATCAGTAACTGATAAATTAAGTGCAGAACAAAAATTTGAAGGACTATACCTGTCTAGAAATATTCTCTCTCGATATGATATCCTCATAACTAGAGTTCTAGGTTCTACGTCTTTAGATTCCTCCCCACTTTCTTACTCTAGATATTCCTCTTCAAACTCTCTCTGTAATTCAAGTTCTACCATAGGTTTTTTCTCCTGTTCCAATTTTACCTAAATTATTTTTGGTTCTTTGCTTGGTTTCATTTCCTATTTAAGAACCCCTTTTGTTTCTCTAAAGGTCACATTACGACTGTAAACAACCTTCTATGTTTCTAGGTTACACAACTTATATTTTCTAACATTAGTACAATAATCTACAAATATGTAATTTTTAGATTTATAGTCTAGCTTAGTCCTTTTCTCTTTTGGTACATACATATAAGCATCACAACCAAAAACTCTTATATAACTGAGAGAGTGTTTCTTACCAGTCCATACTTCCTGTGGAGTCTTGTCCACCAAAGCTGAGGTAGGAGATCTATTGATAAGATAACAAGTTATTAACACAACTTATGTGCAGAATTTATTTTCTAACCTTGCACCACTTACAATGCTTCTAGCTTTATCCATCAATGTCTTGTTCATCCATTCTACAACCCCATTCTGTTGTGGAATATACGAAGTTGTTTTTTGTATTTTTATTCTAAAATCCTTTCAAAATTGCTCAAATTCATTAGAAAAATACTCACCATCATTATCACTTCTCAAAACCTTTATCTTTCTCTCTATTTTATTTTCTACAAGATCCTTAACCTATTTAAATTTATTAAAAACCTCATATTTGTTTCATAGAAAATATACCCAAGTCTTTCTTGAGAAGTCATCAATAAATGTAACAAAATAGATAGATTTACCTAATGATGGTACTTTTGCAGATCCAAACACATCATTGTGAACTAGATGTAGAAGTCCTTCAAACCTTGTAGCACTACCTGGAAACTTTAATCTAGTTTGTTTTCCAAAAATACAATGCTTACAAAAATTAGAATTTTAATGGGTAATCAAAAAATCCTTTAGCCATACCTTTAATTTTTAATGTTCTAAGTCCTTTCTCACCAATATGCCCCATGCGTTGATGCCATAATATTGTATTTTTTGTAGGAATACTCAGATCCATTTCTACCATATTATTTTCCTGTACCACTAAAGAGTTATTGCAAATAATACTCATAGTGCTAGCCTCAAGTCTAAAAAAAGTTCCTATGTGAAATCCCCTTTCAAACACCAAAGATCCATAAACCATCTTGTAGCTATCCTTATTGAATACCTCATTCACTCTTGCATCATTCATATTACTCACAGCTATCAAATTCCTTGCCAAACTCAGAATATGCAACACACTAGGAAGAGTTTTAATTCTTCCATTTTTTAGAATCAACTTGACTCTTCCTCAACCTATTATTTTATATGTCAAATTGTCTCTCAAGAAGACTTTACCTTCATCTATCTTTTCATATTCATGAAACCCCTCCCTATGAAGAGTCATATGAAAAGAAGCACTTGAGTCAATCAACCATGAGTCATCACATTCACTTGAGTATGTTGCAACTAAGAATAAGTACCATGAATCTTCAGTTATGATCTTCGTTTCTATATAAGTTCCTTCATCATATGATCGATTATTATCAACCTTTTTAGATGTGTAGTCTCTTTTATAATACCCTGCTTTACCATAATTCCAATATTTTCTCTTTTCTAGGGTAATAAATTTACCAATATATTTTGATTTATTTTCTATTGATTTCTTTTTGCTTCTTTCTTGATAATGACCTCTCACAATCAAGGCTTCCTTTTGATGATAATCCTTAGAATATTTTTGTCTCATCTCCTCAAACAACAAATTTCCTACTATATCCTCTACTTTCAATGTAGATGTAGTATTGGTGATAGCCATAACAAGGTTATCTCATGAATCAGGTAATTAAAAAATTAAAGTAATGCATTCTTCTTCTTCATACATTTTTACTTCTACAAAGTTTAATTGACTTACCATAGTGTTAAAAGCATTCAAATATTCAACCATAGAGTCACCATCATTCATTCGAAGTGAATACAATTTCTTTCTAAAAAAGAGTTTATTTACCATTGACTTTATCTGATACAATATTCCTAGCTTCTCCCATAACAAATTTTATGTGGTATCTTTAGATACATTCAAAAATACCAATTTAGATAAGCACAATATGATAGAGGTCCTTGCCTTCCTATCAATTTTTAGTCAATTCTTGTCTATCATTGATATTGATTTTGTTCTCAAGACCACAATCCACTAATCTCTATCAACCAATAGATCCTCCATATTGAGTTTCCATAACTCAAAATTATTTCTATTAAATTTTCAATCTCTATCCATGTGCTTCACATCTTTCTCCTTTTCTTGTATCCTTTCATGTATGACTCCCAATCAAGAATTAATTTATTATAGGGTTGAAACCCTTACTCCTCGAACAAAGATAAAACCTAGCTTTGATACCAATTGAAGATAAATAAAGAGCCTAGATAAACTAAATTATAAATGCACTAATAAAAAAATTAAAAGAAGAAGATAGTAGATTCACACATTATAAAATATTTATCCTGAAAACCCTCAAATAGGAAAAAACCAACACAATATTATCTTCTTATTGCATTAACTTGATCATCTCCAATACATTAATATTCTTCCTCTGTCTCACTCTAAACCCTAATGCAATGCGATATATATAACAAAGGAACATATATGAATTTTTACAATATCATAAGCAAAAAAGCATGGGTTCAAATATAGTAACCCTAAAAGCCCATATAGGTCTAAAAATAACTTTTAAAACCTTAAAAAAAATTATCGAGGGTTGTCGCCCTCGAACCCCTACTTTTCGAAGGGCTATCGCTCTCAAAACCCGACGAGTATAGGTATAGAGTGTCCATTACCTTTTAGTGTTAACCCCACCAGAATAACATGAAAAATATTCAACATATTTTCAGCATGATTATTTTTATCAAAACAACCAAACATAGGTGTTTGATGAACCTGTGAATAATTTGGTAATCTGGGTAGAAAGCTATGTAAGAGAAGAATCAACAAGATATGCAATGTTTATCACTCTCATATCCTCTATGATAGCATGATGGTTTCGTAAAAGCTACACAAAAATGATTTCACAAACCTTTGATTGCATTTGGCCCTACCAAACAATGCCACCTTAGTACCGTAAAATATTACAAATATTTGTACACATAAGAATTGCGTCTCTGTCTCTCCAATTCTATCCATATGCAGATGTTAGCCATGTATTTCAGATTTGATGACAATTTGAGAATATTGACCAGGAATTTCATTATGCACTGGACCAATGGCAAAATATCAGTGAGAATATCAAGAGTTCATCACCATTGTTTCAATTTTGTTCCCTCATCGTGTAAATTTTTTGCCAACTTCAACATAGAATAAACTAGTATATCTTCATCTCCTCAACCAAAGTTGGCATCCATTTTCTCCACCCTATTAAACATAATAAGTAACCCAAAATGAATAGCATGTTTACCGGTAGCAGGTTCCTATTTTTCAGTGCACTAAATGATAAATATAGAAGTCCTTTGTGATGACACATTACTTATATCATTGGGTACTTTCCTTTTATAACATGGCTGAAAATGGTGAGGCACACGAATTTGATTGTGGATCTATGTCTCACCAGTATAATAGTTTGAATACCTTCTGTAAGAGACATAATTATTTTGAATCTGTGATTATGACCAATTGTGATGTTATCGTGTGCAAGCCGATTAACTAATTTCTTCAAAATTTATATCTATTAATCATCAATGAGAATAGATAATGCGTCGAGCAACCATCCAATAGCTCATGCTTTTGCCTCTAACCACTTTCTACAAAATGCAATGTGACATTAGAAAACTTTGATCCTTGTGGTCCAAGTATTGTGAACACTTCTTTCTCCAAGAGGTCAACAACTACAAAAGTGTCCCAGAGGACAATTCGCACCTCACGTAGATGAAGAACCAATCAACCACCATTAAAGATATTAGGATCATTATTGACATCACCCACAATTAACTGTATAGTGATCTTGGCCACCTTCCCCATCTAGGGGAAATCTAGAATGATACCTATGTTAATTGTACCATTTACAAGCGTATGCTAGGCTTGTTCGTTAATGACGTTGTTTCTCCAATACCTCTACCTTTCAACGAAATATAGCTTTTCTTCATGATGTCAAATCTATAATGTTGATCATCTAAAACTGGGACCATGCTCATCATTTTTTTTCCAACGCATCAGACCATTGACAAATAAAATTCTAAAAACATCGAAGATATGGTTAAACTTCTATAATTTCTTCAACTTTGTTGGTTTCTCTGGTGTTCATATGTGCTAGTTTACGGTGAGAAATTTATTCAAATAGAGGTCATATTATTAGCAACCAAGATTTTATCTTCAACTATGAATAGATTTTAGTAGATGTAAATCAATTATATACTCTCGTGTTATTACTGTGATTTTAGCCCCACATGTGGGATGTGGTGACACATTAGAGAATTTATCAATAGGAACCCGTATTATCCCATATGACGAGTAGTTCACCCCAAAGTACCATGCGTGCAGGTTTGTCCTGTTGTGACACTTGGCTTGAAAATTGAAAACTATGCTTCCATTTCATACCCCTTGGAATTCATGCTCCCCTATGTTGACGGTGCTCTGGTGTTGCATTCGCTTGTTGTTCGGGTTCTAGGGATTCACCTCAAAAATAGTGCCAATTATTTTTTTTATAACCTACAAACAAGAAAAATTTCAACATTAGTATTTCACGTTAAAATAATATACTGTGTGGGGACAATGATAAAAACTTTATTTTAGTTTATTTTATTTTTACTTTTACTTTTATTATTTATTATTTATTATTTTTATTAAAACTAAATCTTGGAAGATCCCAAAAACTTTATTGAAGAAGAGAAAAATAAGCTATTAACAAAAACCTATTAGGAAGAGTCTCACCACAGGGGATTAATCTAGATGGGAGAAATTCTTATTAGGTTTTGACTAATGGACCTTCCTAAGCTACATGGACATACATAACACTCGAAATGTGGTTAATTTATCTCTGAAGAACCCTTCCAATGAAACCATGACCATAATAAGCTTTCAGACTTTAAAACTTTATAAACCATCTTATGATATCACTTAATACAAACCACAATTTCACATCAACCATAAAAATTTTAGGTGGGTCCTCAAATTTGGGGTAAGTTGTGCAATGGCAACAACAAGCCTCTTTCTTCATAAATGGAGTCTAAATTTTGACTCGAACAACCAAAAATTAACTCGATCTCTATATGGGTTAGATTTTTGGGGCTTCTTTTTCACTTCTAGCATGAAGAAGTTTTGAGGGGTATTGCAAAATTGATTGGTGAGTTTGTTATGTTGGATGCTCCTACTAAAGCAAGATCTTGAATGGTTTTTGCTCGTATGTGTGTGATTGTAGATCTGGATGTTGACCTACCCAAGTCTATAGAAATTTTATCATAGGTGGATAACATGAATCAAACCATATTGTATGAGAACAAGCCTAGGGTCTATGCTCAGTTTAATTATTACAATCATATCTTTGGATGATGATCTCATAAACCTACAACTAGAGCCTTGGAAAAGGTCCTTGCTAAAAAACCTGCAAAGGGGATATATATTTTAATATGAAAACGTAAATATTGATCCAAGGATAGCATCAAGAGAAAAAATCATATTAATTTTTAAGAAAGGAATAGCTGCAAGGTCTCGATCCCTCCTCAAATATAAATTTTAGAGAATTTTTTTTCTTGTTTAGCTGCCAAGTTAGCTCTTGAAATGATGAAAGATCCTATGGTGGATTTTTGTTTGATTAAGCTAAAGGAACTCATTCCACATTCATCAAAACTAGGTTTCTTAAAATAACTGAGTCCTCAAGCTCTATAACTCATGGATAAATTAAAGGTAATACCGAAAAACCCCCATTGGATGCTCACTCAACTTCAGTTTCTAAAGCGAGAGCAAGGAGAAGTCAAAAGTGATTTTTGATGTCCCTTTCCAACCAACAATTTTGGTGGAAAATTTTTATTCAAATTCATTTTTTTTTTTATCCCGTAGGAGGGATAGTAGCCTTTCTAATAAAGTTTTTAATGTTCTTTATGACTCTTTAATTTCTAGCTGGTTGGATTTCAGTAGTAATCATTCTAATTCTGATGTCAGATTCATAATTTGAGTTAGTTTTTTATATATATATTCACTTTATGGTGCCTTATTTGGAAGTGTATTTGATAATGCCTCATTAAAATTTGTGTCAAGTCCTTGAGAGATTTTATGCCTCCCAGGGTGATTATATTTTTTATCGGTGTGTGTGTGCCTCTTTTCTTATGATGGGTTGTCTTTTTCCTTTATTCAAGTCAATATTTTGTTTCCTTTTTGTTAAAGGGAAGGACTTGAGTTAATAGGTGGTTGAATGGTAGGGATGTGTTATCTGCTCTAGGATTTTGTTTGGTTTTCTGGGTTGTTATGGGTTATTGAGGATCATCTCTGGGTGGGACAACTTTATGAGTAATGTTTGGCTTCTAATATAAAAGGTTGTGGGGCCCCTTTCAAAACCCACTTCTCAATATAATAAAAAAACATTACATGGAGGAGATATTGAAGGTGATACACAAGAAAAATCATAAAGAAGAAAGATCAGCAATGTTGAATGCACAAGAAAGATAAAACAGATGAAACATTTTTATTTTTAGACAAGACTGAACACGCTTTGAAAAATATAGAACATGTAGAAACATTAGGAGGTGTCACATTTGGAAGAAGAATTAATTAGAGTTATGAACATCAAGACTAACATTAAATATAATGCTTATAGTGAAACACCATCCCAATTTGGTGCAAATATAAAAAAATACTATGCATGGGCAAGAGTAAGGGCAAGTTTGAGTAGAAAGATAATATCTGGGCCATTTTTTGGGGTTCAAAAACAACACTTGCATTTGAGGCCTCATGACCACATGCATGTGTGATTTTTCTCTCTTCTACAAACACATTCAATGCAATGCACCTTGCCTAGGGCACCAGTCTTGGGAAGTCTAAGGAGCATGGGATGTGGCTCCTTTGGATGCCCTCCAAGATTTTTTACCAAGGCCAACTCCTTGAATAAGTACAATCTATGATTCTCTTCCTCCTAAGATATCCTAATCTATCAAGTGCCAAGAAAAAGAGAAAGAGGAAAAAATAGTGAATATCTTAAAGTAAACTAACAAAAAACAAACCTAACTAGCCTATGCTATGGGTGGTGATGCACCAAAGATTTGGGTTCTCATTTTTTGCTTTAATTAGATGATTGAACATAGGAAACAAGAATAATACCATGAAATTAAACATGATCCCAATTGTATAATACTCCAAATAAAATAATCACCTATGAGAGCCATGACAAAAGTATTATAGTCATAGTCCACAAAAAGATACACAAATACTTAGACCAGGATAAAAATACTAGAGTAGTCATAGCTCCTTGTTTCTATGTTAAAGTGCATTACATTCATAAGCAATTAGAAGAGGCTCGATGGCCTGTACATGCAAAATCCCAAGGCTAAAGTCTAAACTAAAGTACAAGATGAAAAGAGGAGAAATTACTCAAGGTCAAATATCAAACACAACAATAACTCAACCTCCTTTTTTGACCTTAAGAATGGCTATTTACAATATTTAAATTAGGATCCAAAATTCAAAATTCCCTCTTGAATATCAATATTTTAAGTGGGAAGGATGGTCTACTTTGAGTCGCTACATCTGAGGTGTCATGTTGTAGGGTAGGTCTAGAGTCACCTTTATATATAATCATCATGAATTTTTTTTGGGTGGATGACATCCTTTTGTAGTTGTCATCAACTAGCATATTCTTTACTTTCATGGGGATTTGAGCCTTGAGACATTATCACTGAACTATCTACCTAAATTTAATCCTAGTGTTGATTGGTTGTTCTTCTAGTCTTTGACTGGATCTAATTACCACTATGACCAATTGCTCTCTATTTTTAGCTTTCTATGGCCAATATTTTTGGTGTAGCTCTTAGTGTTTGATTTTTATTATGGTTCTACTCCTTTTGTCTCTCCTTTTATAAATCACCAGACTCTTAGGGTGATCTCTGCCTCAAGGTTTACCTTGGGAGCCTAGTTATTGCCTTATGGGTGGTCCTTTCATCTAGTTTGTGGTGACCTAGTCATTGTTCACTCTCTTGATTTATTATTTATGCCTTACATTGTTCCTTTATAAGAGTTACCAAGTTTTCATATGCTTATTGGTTTGGTTCCTCCACCCTTCTTTTTTCCTTTTACCATGAATTTTAGGGAAAGTCTCTGGGTGGTTGGGAAATCCTTGGCAAGTTTTCCTATCTTCGACTTATAGTTATTATCCCCCTTCTTTTAATCCTCTCCAACATTTGGATTATGCCTCCTAGTTTTATTAAGATGTCTTATTTAAATCAACCTAGGATATGTACCTATTTGAACCCCAATTTCCAAAATATATCACTTTATTTTTGGGCCTCTTATTTTATTCAAATGATGGGTTCATTGTTGTATAGAAGGTAAAATTGTTTGTTGCCTCGTCAGTTATCATTGAAAATGTTCTAATATCTTTTTTTGCATAAGGGATTACCTTAATTATCATCAAAAAGGCTAAGATTTTTTTCTTGTTTTATTTGGATGATTAATTTTGCCTCGTAGTGTAGGGACATTTAGGATTGTTAGTAGTTTTTAGTGTAAGATCATTCTTGCTAGCATATTTATTTCCTTCTTGGCATCAACTACATGGTAAGTAGACAGGGATTTTAAGCCCCTTATTTTTCCAAGTACTAGGTAGGGAGCTTGGTTTGGATACATAGTCCTTGGTAGGATTTTTTAGATGTAGTGAGGGACTACTATAGTTTGGTGGCTCACAAGGGGGTTTTATTACATAAGATAAACAACCCAAAATCTAAATACTTATCTATTGAACACAGAGTCTTAAGGGGGAAACCTTGAAGAACTTTTGGATCGAGAGGGAAGCACCCTAATATACCACTAGAGGCTATACCCTCTTCTAGAATTCCACTACATGAAGTCCCCCATCTCATGAGGTTTCCTTATGGGTTGATATAACTTGGTCCCTTTGGTATATTGAACCATAAAATGTATGCTTTTTAATTATTTTGCTTCGTGATCACTCATGGAAACTATTTTTCTCAAATCATTCTATTGCCTTCAAGTCTCTTAGTTTGTGATTCTTTTCTTAGATGTGCATGTGATGGCATAATTTATAAACTTTGTTTCATGTGGTCCCTTACCCTACTTTTTCATCCATATATATCATTTTCTTAGTTGTTGGTTCCACAACACTTGGATCCCACCCTTATTATTCTAAATATAATGTATTTACACTATAATACATGACATTGGTGACTTATACATGTCAATTTTCCATGTGAGGCCCTTTCATCATAACCTACAATGTGAATACCATATTACCCCAAATTTTAGTCACTCTTACTTATTAGTGTAGCAAGTGTGAACATCTTTTCTAGATAATTAAGTGGCTAGACTAGGTTAGTTGTCGGCAAATTCTTGTCGACAAGTGTGAATATCCCTTATCCCTCCATTCCCTCCTTTATTCCCTCTTCCTCCTTATCACTCCACCTCCTTTCCCCTTATTCCTCCAACCTCCCTTCATCTTCTCCTCCGACTTCCTCCCTTCCCGCTTCTCCTCTAACCGCATTTCCCTTCATATAAATTTATATGTCTTTCCTATGTTCTGTTGAATAATGATTGTATTGGCTCTACATAATAATAATAAAGCATTATTATTCAACTTACCATATTGCCTCCTAATCCGAATATCATAATTAGTCATTTTGAACATGTGAATGTTTACATTTTGGAGCTGATGAGTATCTATCTTTGGGGAGTGGTGAGTTCCCATGCTCATGAGAGATTTTGATCCATAGTTGGGCATGGAGAATCCACCATTTGGTTGAAACACTTTTTCTAACTTATTCCAATGTCTCGATTTGGGTTACTCCAAGAGCAAGTTCATGAGTATCGTTTGTCAGGTTGGAACTAAGTCCAATTAATTTCATCACATGGCTTGCCTAGGCCCTTTTATTACCTTCCCAATAATAATTGTTTTTGAGTAGTAGGGTCATATCTAGGACCATATTTTGTATTACCCTTGGGGGTTTTCAAAATCCATGTGGTTCCACCTACAAGTATCCCTTCTTCTCTACAACATGTGCCTAAACCTTATATTGTGTGGGCCTTTATTGGATCTATGTTAGACCATGAATAGGATACTTAGGCTTACCCAAAAATGTTCCTACAAAAATATTGGTTGATTTTGATGGTCTTGGATTGGAGCATTTATTTGTAGGGGAGTAGGGTTGGGTTATTGATAAGGTGGTTGGGGGTCTTCAAAAGGGGATAGTTGTTCTATGGATAAAGAATGGTAGGAAGGTGGAATTTGGAGGAAAAAATGAGTTGGGGTCAACCTTTCAATTTAGACCAAATAATTTTTGGCTAAGGAATATTTTTGATAGGATTTTAATAGGGTGTATCCTCCTTTAGATTCTACTATAATAGTTATATATAGAATAAATGCTCTTATATAATAAACAAAATCCATATAGGGTAGGGGTCTGACTTGATGAAAAATGCTACACTAGGTATTATGGAATCTAGTGTTGGAGTCATCCACAACTTCCATGGGAACCCTTTAATGGTAGTTAGTTGCTACAAGAGTGAGATACCATTTTTCCCTTTTCCAAATTGATCCATAAAATGATCGATGAAATAATCCCAACTATTGATGAAGTAGAGTGAAAGAGTCATGTATTGATATTTTACCTTTCCCATTAGAGAATCCATGAGCATCCTAGGTGTTATATTTGGTTGATCAATATTTTCTAGAGCACATAGGTTTTCAAGGTGCCTCAAGTATTTAGTAGGTGTTTCCATATCCTCCCCCATGAATCATGGGAAAGACCTTACCATAGAAATTGAAATATATTCCCAAGACATCAACAATATTGACAACTAGAATGAACACCCATCATTCCATGTTGATACTCTCCTCTAGTTTAGATTATGAATAAAAACCATGTTCTATTGTTGGTAAGGAGGAAAAAGTAAGGAGGAAGAGGAGTATTTAAGTGGCTAGACTAGATCATTTATTTCTAAATTTGAGAGGAGGAAAAAGTAATTGAGGATTTAATATTGCACTTGATTGTGTAGTATACCCTGAGCTCATGAAACAATAGGCCTACTTCTTACAACCTTATGTGGGTTTTATTATTTTGCATCATATTTTCTAGGTGGTAGACACTTACTATAACTAGGCAGAGATTCCCACCATAACCTTGGCCTTTTCTCTAAAATGTGATATTTCGAGTTATTCTTTTATAGTGGAAGTTGCCAAGTGAATCTTATAGGTTATTCAATAAGAAGAGGATTGAGGCCTTCATCAAAATCTCAACTTGAATTCTAATTAGGGTATAAGTTTTTTACAATTAATTTACCATTGGGCATGATAGTTTGAACTATTATAGATAAAAAATAACACTTACAAAAGTGGTGTCATTACCACAATGTATGCAATTTTCTCTCTTCTTTGGATGCATTTAATACCCTTTGAATGACCTTAATGATTTTTTACTAAGGTTAGCTCATTAACTGGATGCAATATCTAATTCTCTTCCTCCTAAGATAGCCTAATATATTAAGTTCTAGAAAAAAGGGAAAGAGGAAAAAACAATAAATAATTGAAAGAAAAATGATAGAAAAGTAAACCTAACTAGCCTAACTAGCCTGCGCTATGGGTGGTGATGCACCAGAGATTATGGTTCATATTCTACACTTTTATGGTATGAGTGAACACATGAACTAGTCGTGATAAAATTAAATTGAACATGATATCAATTGCACAAGACCGCAAATCGAATAATCTGAGAGCCATGATAGAAATACTAGAGTTGTCATAGCCCCCATAGAAAGATACACAAATACTCAAACCAAGATATAAATACTGGAGTAGTTATAGCTCCTTGTATTTATGTTAAAGTGTATTACATTTATATACAATTAGAAGAGGCTCAGCTACTTATACATGCAAAATTCCAAGACTCGAGTCTAGATTGAACTACAAAATGGAAAGAGGAAGAGAAATTGCTCAAGGTTAGATAATAGACACAATAACAATTCAACCTCCTTTTTTGGCCTTGAGAATGACTATTTATAATATTTACATTAGGATTCAAAATTTAAAATTTTCTCTTCAATGGGACATTTTAAGCAAGGAAGTTTGTTTTCCTTGGGTCGCTACACCCAAGCTTTTGTATTATAATTATTCTAAGCAAGTCCGGAGTCACCTCAAGGTCTAATATCCATAAATATTGCTTTGGATGGATGACATTATTTTGGAGGTGTCATAGACTAACATCTTCTTTATTTTTATGGTGATTTGAGTCCAAGAGATATTTTTGTTAAACTCTCTATATAGCTTTAATATCAATGTTAATTGGTTGTTCATTTACTCTTCAACCAGATCTGGCTATCTCTCTCACTAATTGCTCTCTATTTTTAACTTTTGTATCCTATTTCTACTCATTTTCTTCTCTTATTTCTTGCATCACTAGACTACTATTGTGATCTATGCCTTAAAAGTGACCTTGGGAACTCAGTTGTTATATGATCCTTTCATCTAGTTGGTGATGACCCGATCACTATTCACTCTCTTGATTGATTGTCAATTCCTTGGAATTGTTCCTTCATTAGAGTTACCAAGTTTTTCATACATTTATTGGTTTGACTTCTTTGCCCTTATTTTTTTTTTTTCAAGGATATTGGTCCAAATACTTTCCCCTTGGTAGGATTACTAGATGTAGTGAGGGCTTACTACACCATTCATTTGAAAAATTAATTAAGGGAGTAGTTAAATACTCGATGTATTTGGTGTTTGATATTTGATAAGGAAAGGAAAGATTTATAATTATTTGGAGAAGGTATATTATTATTTGAAGCTATAAGGAGAGAAAAATTATATTATTTAAAATAGATTAATTAAGGAGAGCATAATTATTTAAGTGAAGGAAGAATAATTATTTAAAAGTGAAAAAGAAGAATACTTGGAGGAAGTGATAAAGAGATTAATTTTATAAATTGTAGATTAAAATTATTAAAGTGAAGAGAATAAATATTTGAAGAAGATTAAAGAGGAAGATATAATAAAGGAATTTGATTATTGTTTGAAGAAAAATTATAAATATATTTGAAAAAAATATATTATTTGAAATTATTAAAGAAATGAAGGTTAAGAAAATTGAATCAATTTAAAAATTGAAGAAAAGAATAAATATTAAATTTTGGAGTTAAAAGGATTTCTACTATAAATGAAATTGAATGAAGGAATTTATTTTATGAATTTTAAGAAGTATTTTATTGAAAGGATCATCAAAAAGAAGTTTTTGTTAAAGGAGATTTGTAAAAGGGTTATTAAAGTAAGCAAAAGAATTTTAGAATTATTCAAAGTCTTACTGTTGAAAGGATAAAACTAGAAAACAACTATGAATACATAAAAAATATCTTTAATGAAATCACATATGTTTAAAGAGGTAAAATTCATTTAGAAATGGTTTTGAAAGCAGAGAAAATATTTCCACAAGTATGTTCTAAGATACAATGAATCACCATAAAAAAATAAAACAAAACCAAAATTTGGCTATGAAGATAATTCCTGGTATATTGATTCAAGAGCTAGCAACCATATGAATTAAAACCTATATTGGTTTTATTCTATTCAAGTGAAACAAAGTATACCAATTAAGATTGTTGATGACAAAATCCACCAAGTCCAAGGAATAGAAAATGTTACACTTAGTCCACCTTTCTCAGAATATACACTAGAGAATACCTTTATGTTTTAGGGATAACAAATACTTTAATTTTAGTCTTACAATTTTTGGATAGAGGAATAATATTAGAATTCAAAATCATCAATGGTGGTAAGAAATGTCTTATCAAAATACTAAATAAAATTGAAGCTCTTAGGTCCTACAAAAGTGGAATATTTACTTTAGATGTGATAACACTCTCATAAAAATATTTGGATAAGATTTTTCCAAAAGAAAAATATCAAAAAAATATTTAATTGAGCATAAATTTCTCATGGAAAAAGAACTAATACATTAACAAATAACACTCTACTTGAAAGGATGATATAAAAATGAAAAAAAATTCTTTGGTATACTAGAAAAGAAAGACACATATAATCTTCATCAAAGGGCTTATATTTAATATGGAAGTAATGATTTGAGAAATATTGATGAGACCAAGATATTCTCTAGAATAGATGGAAGACATACTATGAAGGATAATCCAAACAATTATGATGATGCCAGTCTCAAAAAATGAAAAGTTGAAAAATATTGATGAATTATATTTTTATGACTTGCTCAAAAGTATGACAAGTACAGGTGACATATACTATTAGTATTGGAATAAAAAAAAGTACCTCTTGAATAAAGATAAAGATAAATCTAAAATATTCAAGAAACAACATCACCATAAAGAAGGACAAATTCAATGCCTGAACCTAAAGGAATATAAGAACCAAAGCAAAAATATCAAGACCAAAATGAAGGATTGAAAGCAAATGAAGACAAAGGATCTTCTCACCAAATTATGTAATATGAGGTCGTTGAAAGTATTACATTATTTGGTACCTTGCAAGTATATTGTAAGTACCATGTAATTATTTTACTTTAAGTCATGTAAATATATAGTCTATAGTAGGAGTCATGTAAGTGTGGAGTTATGTAAATGTTTATATTTTAGTGTGTGTAATCATTAGAGGTTTTTTATTATGTGGCATCAATAAAATATATTTCTCCCATGAGAAATATGAAGAGTTAGATCTCCTGTGTGTTTGAGGAGATGAAGAGTTAGTGTAAGTAGAAAGGTCAAGAATTGTGAATATGAAGAGTCTCATATCCATGTTGTGTATATATTAAAGATAAAATATTGTAATATGTGAGATAGTGAGAAAAAGTTGTGCAATAAATCAATTTTGTTTTGCTTGTGTTGACATACCATTAATATTATTTAGTAAGTTTTTTGTTGAATATATACAATTATGTAAATATTTAATATTACTAGATCTTGTGATAATAGAGTTGATTGCTAACAAATATATTTAAATACACTTTTGTTGCATAGAACAAAACTTTTTATAATTAATATTCATTCTATTAAAATGTATAAAATGTAATCAAATAGCATGATCTCAATTAGGACACCTAGGTTGCCAAGTTGTAATATGAGTGGGATCATATCAATTCCATATAACCAATTACTCTCTCTCTCTCTCTCTCTATATATATATATATATATATATATATATATATATATACACACACACACACACAAAGTAAATATAAAAATTGAATAAAATCACTCAAAATAAGCTACAAAAACTATAAAAACTACTAAAATATTTTCCATTTACATCAAAAAATTTATTCATGGCTTGGATGTCAATATTTCCTTCCTATTCATCACATCTACCAATTGTGCCTTTATAAGAACCATCTACTAATTATAGTTGTAAGCAAACTTTATCTTAATTATCATTTCATAGAATCCATAATCTAATAGTAGGTTTATATTTATTCTCCCAAGGTACAAATCAAGAGATAATACTTATCTTTGGTGTCTTGGTTCTATTTCCTGAGCTCCTTCAATTGATTGGCTAAAGTAATTACTAAAATCAAATATATGTAGCATTTGAGCCAATCAGGTATCTAGCAAAAGTTGTTATTGATTCTCCTATGTATAAAAACAAACAAACAAGAGCACAACCTTATATAATACATTCTTCCAAAGAATAAATCTAGACATAAAATTCTTGTTGCCACAAAAAATAATCTTATAGTTAAACAATTCAAGATAACACTAAGAAGAAATCATGCCTATTTACATCCATAAATATAATATCTAAAATAAATAAAGTTTACAAAACCAAAAAATCCTCCAAAGGATCCCTAACAAGAAACCAAAAAATATTATCTAACTATAATTTATCTCTAAAAATTAGAGGACCTTGAACATTCCCTAAACCTAATGCCATAATTGAAGCTCTTAACAAAATAAACATCACTCACAAGGCCTTAATTCACACTATCCCAGGCTTTACTGGACACATTGTTAAAAAAAGGATATTTCTTCTTCCTTTGAATAGTCTACCAATCCTTAAAGATAATTTCTTGAGTGGAATCCTCCTTATTGGAAGGAAAAATTTGTGACACATACCCATTAGGAGCTTTTAAATTTTAATAGAAAGAAATGTTACCAAATATTTTAAAGCATATTTTAAGAAGAATTATTATTACCATATGAACTTTAGGCATATTTTAAGAAAGAAGGGTTACTATTGTGATATGAACTTGGTGTGATGTTTTGAAAAGATAAATTATAGGTATTGTACATGTTTTAATTTTCATTTTTTATATTAATATTTAATAATAAAAAATAAAATAAATTTTATTTACCATAAGCAGCTTATCAAGGAAATTCATCTGCCCCAAAAGGAAAAAATTGGAGTCATAATATGTGCAGTGCAACTGGAAGGGAGAAAATTTATCCAAAGATTCAAAGGTGTCAATTGAAGCAGTTTTCATTAAAGTTGCACAAGTTTCAAAAGGTAAAAGCATGAAGGGTAGGAGACAAAATGGAGTTGGAAAAGAAAATGGCTAGACTATCTAGGTCGCAAATTGTATTTGATCATTGGTCACTGAGAGTTGAAATAAGAATAGTGCAATTTTTTTGTTCTCTGGTCATATTTTATAAATTGGCATTATAATATCTCACTCTTTGTAAACAGGTTTTGGGACCTGCATAAAAAAACCTTTAACAAAAAAAAAATTAAGAAAATTAGAATATTATTTTTTATAACCATTAATTTTAAAAATTAAGTATTAAAAGGTTATTTTATAATATAACAAAATTTTACATAAGTGTAGTTTCTTGTCAACCTTTATATTTTGCCTTTGAGTTAAAATTTTAGAATATAATCCCCAAGGGTTAAGTGGATTGGTAATTTCAGATGCTTACTAAGAAGATACTTAGGTATAAACCCTGGCCTGGGTAAAAATGAAGTCAACAGGACCTTGATCATATAAGGAATCAAACCAAGGCAACCCATTGGCAAACACTTGGCCCCTACCAACCAACCTATCCTTTTTGGGTATTTAAACATGAATTATCTTTAAAAATTAAAGAATACTCAATACCATTTGATAAACATTCTTAACAAAAAAATCTAATATTGCTTAGTTCAAAATATTTACTTTTGATTCCACTTGCTTATCTTACTATCAACTTCTTGCATACAATGTTCATGTCAATATAACTTATTAATTAAATTGAATAAAAAATAATTGAATGGAAAAATAACAAACTTATATTAATGAACTAGAATATATATTGCATGTCTGTTTGAAGGGGCAACTTCCTTAGGATCGGGGCTTTGATACAAAAATGAGAAAATATAAGATGCCTTCTACTCCAAATATATGTCCTTAAATAGATAAGTTAAATTCTATTTTCTATGGTTAGAGGAAGTAGAAAGTTTAGTTGACTTTATTTTGTAACAATAATGTGTTTTCATCTAGACTATTTATTATAATTTTTGTGGTTACACTTGTGTTTTAGGAAGGAAACTAGCAATCTAGATTTGGTAAAGCAAATTATGATAGTGTGATATTTTGGAAATATTACTCTACTAAGATGCAAGGCATAAATAGTAGAGGTGAAGTTTTGGCATTGTGAAGGTTGCTATAGGAAAATGTCAAGAAAGATGCTAATTTTTTTTTTATGAAATGCCATTTTAATTATAAAAATAATAGTTCTTTACAACCAAAAAAATGTGTGGGTGGAGAAAAAAATCACACCTCGAATGTCACTAACTTATCCTAATTGCGGATAAAAAAAACAAACTGCACCATACGGGCACAATGACCATCAACTAGAAACAATCTACATCCAGAAAGGTATTTTAGATAAGGGGGTCTATGGTAGACAAGGCCTTATCCATTTAAAGTGGGTGGTTCCCCCACCCATCAAAGCGCTCCTCATCCCAAATTGAAGCATGAGTAATTGGAGAAGAAGTACGGGACCAACCAAAAATATGCTCATGGTTGCCTGAAGCCCCCCAACCATCATTAGGCATAGGTGTATATTATGAAGTGATAACAAACGCAAAATGTTTGGAGGTGTACATATTTTGTTGTTGCAACAGACCTCCATAGTCACAATATCTGCTCCGATGAGGCTGACACCGTGCACAATCAGGACATCGATGTGAATGAGATCTGGCTGGGTGAGGAGGTGAATGATTAGGGGCCTCTCTATTGATAACACAAGGGGCATCACCCCAGTAATTCAATAAAGCCTACAAATGGTCCAGCTCCATAACCACCTTTTTAGCCTGGTCATAGATCTGAAACCACACATCATGAAAAAATTCAAGCTTGTCAACAAATAAAAAATCAAGAGACGGATCAAACTTCTTGAAAAGAATCTCATTTCTATATTTTCAAATGTGAAATAGAAGGTTGACTCTGAATATTTACCACACTTCCCTCAATGGGAGAGAAAACTAAATGGGATCACCCATAAGGACATGATGCGATGAAATATGCAAGGACATAAACGGTACAAAGAAAGAACCCACCCAACTTCCACCGAGACTGGTCCATCTACATGCCCAAAAAATATGTATACAAGACTCAGGTTCTTGATAAAATAGGCATCGAGGCTCAGGAACCCCCATATAAGAAAGTCTACGACCAAGGGGTAAACCCTGATACAGTAAGCTCCAGGTGAAAAAAGCTTTCTTTGGCTCTAGATAAGATGCCTAGGCTAAATAAAATTTGGTATTACACCTAGATGGTGATGAGAGAAGATCTCATTTTGCATTGAGTTTGGACATCATGGGTGCAATTGGCGTAAGCCAGTCATAACCCTACCTGGTTCTATAGCTGAGCAAGGAAGTGCTCTTATACTAGGCTCAATCTTTCCACCAAGATTTCTAGGATCTGACACCTAATTTTTGCCATAAGGAGAAAGGTGTATTATCCAAAATAACATCATACGTAGCCTTGTTAGCATTGTACAAGTGAAACATCCTTTTAAAATCTTTCCAAGGAATCCAGTCTCTATTTTCCCTAGAGTAAAAATATGTAATGGAAGCAATGCCCCACTTTAAACATTTATGGTCATGGACCCAGGGAACTTGGCCCAATGGATTATCC
This sequence comes from Wollemia nobilis, assembly GCA_028583015.1. Taxonomy (NCBI): domain Eukaryota; kingdom Viridiplantae; phylum Streptophyta; class Pinopsida; order Araucariales; family Araucariaceae; genus Wollemia; species Wollemia nobilis. Next base: position 655,669 of record JAQPPZ010003333.1, read on the forward strand.
TAAAGCTTGAATACAGGGGACCACCAAACATTGAGAATATTAATGAAAAGGCCTTTATGTGAATGAATCCCCTTCTAAATAATCCAAGGGTTTAATTGTTTCCAGACCTTCCATATGCCTTTGATGACAAAGGAGCTAGGGATTTTAATGAAAACTGGGACCAACATAAGAGATGGCAAATCTATGCTTACCTAGGCTTGGTAGTTGGGGGGAAGCCCATCCGAGATGCAATATCTGATAAGAATTTCCATGCTTCAAGTCCTTTGAGAGCCCACACAATTCATTTCACATAGAGGGCTAACCCTTGACACTTACAGTCCAACAAACCCATACCCCCTTCTTGTCGTGGGAGATCAAATATCCCAAGCCACTCTATGAAATCCCTTCCGCTCAGACCCACTAGACCATAGAAAATCCCACAGTAATTTTTCAAGCCGTTTGTAACAAGCTTGGGAAGGGACCCAACAAGATGAGTAATAAACATGCGTGGAAGCCAACACTTTTGAGCAAATTTGAAATTTTCCAGCAAGAGACAACTTCTTAGCATTCCAATATTCTAGCTTGCTTTCTACTTTGTTGATGACATAAGACCATAATTGGGACGGAGAGCCTTGAAAGGCAAAAGGAATGCCCAAGAATTTGAAGACTTCTTTAGGCTGAATCCAACTCCATTGCACATGCTGAAGCCAATGGGGAAGAGGCTATAGGTATTTCTTGTAACATGAGGTTTACTCCATTGGATATTAGACCCAGAGGCTTTGCAAAAATATCAAGACAAGAAAGAGCTTCAGAAAGGGATTGTTCATCCTCATTTAAAGTTATAAAGGAATCATCGATAAAATGATCATTAATAAGTTGACCAACATTCCCAAGAAGGGAAATACCTCAAAGCATCCCAAGAGAAGCACGATGAGCCAAAATATAACCAAATGCTTCTGCTACTAAAATGAATAGCAAGGGGGCCAAAGGACAACCCTGCCTTACTAACCTATGCAAGCCAATAGCATCAGTTTGAAACTTGTTGAGAGAAAGCACAACTAATGCATCCTAAAAAAATATTTTAATAGAGGAAATAAACTGAGGACCAAAGCCAAGAGCTTCCAACATGGAAATAATGAAAACCCACTCAATTTGATCATAAGCCTTTTCAAATTCAAGCTTGAGGAAGAGGGTATGTTGAATGGAACTGCGAGCCCATTCCATCCCTTCCCAAACAATGAGAACGTTGTCCAAAATATATCGATTTTGGATAAATCCAATTTGCTCAAGCCTCACAATAGAGGGAAGTAAGGGCCTAATCCACAAAGCAAGTGCTTTGGTAATGATCTTGTAGCTGACATTAAGCAAAGTTATTGACCTCCAATTTGTAATAATTTTTGGATCCCCGAACTTTGGGATAAAATTGATATTGCCCTTATTGATAATAGCACCTAAGGAGCCAAACTGTAGGGCTTCTAAATATACTTTATGCAATTCAGGACCAAAAAACTCCCAACAAGTTTTGTAAAATTTATAGGGGAATCCATCAGGCCCTAGTGTCTTCATGTCTGCAATTTGAAATAGGGCATATGCAAGATCCTGCTCTAATAGGGGCCGTTCACATTCATTCTGCTGTGTTGGGGAGAGGTAAGTTGGGATAACCTCTTTACAATATTGAAGGGAAAAATCTTGTTCATAGGTGTACGACTAAGAAGCAAAAACATGAGAATAATGTCATATAAATTTAGCTACTATCTCAGGAAAAGAGGTCGTGCAAACCTCATTAACCACTAAAGCTTTGAATTGACTGGAGTTATGCGAATTTCAGAGCCTCTAGAAAAACTCTTTAGAAATTTGGTCACACACTTGAGCTAATGCAGTATAGCTTTAATCTGAGCCCCTTTGGCCTCGTACACTTTAGCCACTTTGAGCTCATGCTAGAGCTGAGCGACATGGACTTGAATGGTAGAGTCAAAATGAGAGGCCTCAATACGAAAGGAGGCATGTGCAAGCTCATTACGCAGAGCAGTATTAGAGCGATGATGCAACTGCACCACCTTCTTCCCCAGGCTTCTGAGTAAAGTAGTGGTATGAAAAATGGTATCATTCCACCACTCAATCCATCTTGAATCTCCATTAGGTCTGGATACAATATTCTAGATCCTTTGGATGTGACAAACAATAGTTTCATGTTGTAAGAAAGAAGTGTTAAGAAAAAATTGAGCATGAGTAGGCAATTGATGGGTGGAGGAAACATGAACATAGAACATTATGAGGGAATGATTAGACAAGACCATACCAGGAATGGTTTCAACAAAAGGGACTGAAAGGAACTAACGAGAAAAAGAAAACATTTGCTGGTCTAACAACATATCCTTGTCCAACCTTTTTAAAACTCTTGTAGGGCCTGACTGAAAATTAGACCATGTGAACCATAAATGCTTGGGAAACTGATCCACAATGAAAGAACCATTGCGATCAAAGACCCTTAATTTATTTTTCATAAAATACCAAGCATGTCGTTCTCCCAAGACCCACCTATTGGGAAGCTAGCCCATTTTATCATAAGGCTTATTGACCATATTGAAATCACCACACATTAGCCAAATTGCGGTATGTAAGGATAAAGTACATCATCTCTACAATGTACATCTATATTGGACCTCATTAGAGACATAAATATTAATACTACTGAATGAAATACCACCAACTTCAAGCTGAATCCAAACCGCATGGTGAGAGGGGTCAAAACCCCATTTGACAAAATTACTCATCCATCTATTATTAAGATAAATAACAACACCTCTATTGTCATGATTGTGGTTGGTAGCATACATCTAACTGCCAGGACATAACATAGAACAAGTAGATTGCAAATTGAAACCTGCCACTTTGACTTCTTGTAGACATAAAATTTGGATGACCATAGAGACTGGAACAGGTAGTGAGCTCATCCTGAACCATGTAATGACGAACATGATTTTTCAACCCATGTACATTCCATGATATAAGCAAAATTAAAAATATTTAATTTGCATACCCCACTGGCCTCAGTCGCATTATCTGACAACATGTAATAGGGATTATTCTTTAAGGCATCCATGGTGGTGGAGATATAAGTTTACCATTGCTTGTCTAAATTAGCAATTCGCTCACCTCGCAGGGGGCTAGGAGACCATCATCCTAAATTCTGAGAGAAAATTCCTTTAGACCTACCTCATCTGGAGAACTCAAGGGTATAGTGGATCGAATCCTTCATCATGGTCTATAGACTTAATGACCAGAGGAGGAGAGATATCAGGGGTTGACTCCATAACCAGCGACTGCATGGGAGGCTTAGGTGCTAGGGCCTGAGCATATGTGGCCACTATGTGCCTCACCTGAGTGGGCTTGCTACCTTTCTCTTTCTTGCACAAAACCCTGATATATTCACCATATTTTGAAGGAGGGTGTTGGGTAGTGGGATATAATACAACACTAGCTACCGGGGTAGCCACCTTGGCCTTGAATTTTTCAATCCTCAAGGGGTAATCCTTAATGCAGTGGGAGACTGACTAAAAATGGTAAAATGTATTAGCAAGTTTGATATACACCACCCACTAATGAATACAGGTAGAACCAACCTAAATTTTGATATACTCCTTCAAGGTTTTAGCTAGGTCAACCTTGATACACATTCTCCTGCTAGGGCGGACCGACATGAACCGAGAGGGTTCATCATAGAAAAATTCACCAAGGGTGGACACCAAGTTTTTTAGAAAGGGCCAGCATGTAGTGGGGAGGTCCGAGATTTCTACCCAAATAGGCATGACTAGGGAAACAAAAATAGAAATAATGAAATATTGGCTCCACGACTGGAAAATGAGTAGTAAACTATTAATGTAACTAGAACCCTTATTGAGGACCTTTTGGGCTTGGTTAGGACTACCAAATTGGAAATAAAAATATCCTTAGATATATTTTTGATATGGCTAACTTTAATCCATACAGATTCCAATACTGCTCAATCCAGTTTCTAAGGACATGCTCAAGGGGAATCCGACCCAAACAATACCCTATAAGAGTATTGTTTTCAAACTAATAACATGCCTGATTGAATTCATGCAGAGGAATCACAAAATTAGGTTCAAAAATACCTCGTGGTACATATTAAGCACAAATTTCCTAGGCCATTTGTTCACCTCCAGAGCCATTCCTCTCATTTCCAGCATCAGACGAAGTAAGGGGAGGAGAATCCGACATAATAACACCAACGGAGCAAGCGCAGAATGAAGGCTAGTACAAGCTCCCATAGAATGAATAGAAACTATCAAAAATCCTAGGACAACATGCATACCAACATGCACACAACCCTCTGTTGTTGTTATTTTAGGTCTCTATCAAGATACTAAATTTTGGATTAGTTGTATTCATACAAAATTTTGAAAATACCCAAAAAATGAAAATCAAGAATTCAGAAATTTTATGTAAAATGATGTAGGTTTTTAGCTCTAGCATCTCAATTGAGATGATAAGTATATCTATTTGTAAACTCTCAAGATCTAAAGAAGAGAGATGCAATTTTTCAAGGGTGGGGACCCGAGTACAACCCTTTATTATCTAGCAAAAAAAACTATCCTTATATAGACTCTTATTTACCTTAACTCTAATACTCAAGGGTTGTACCACATATAATATGAGATTAAAGCCACTAACTCCTACGTTTAATAAAAATAAAGGTTACATCATAATTGGCCCATGTACACCAAATGCCCATGGTGCAAATATAACACTAACACTAGACAATTACATAGTAATAATTGTGTTAGGATAGGGTCCTAACAAAGAGGGGAAAGAGCAGCTCTATAGGGGGATCAATGCAATGCATGCCTATGATGTTGATGAGTATATCTATATGAATATGATTTTTCTAGTATGGTGCATACTGTATTTTCATTTTCCTCAACATGGGAGTGTCGTCTCATGATATCAAACCATCATAACCTTAGATAAAGAAGTTATGGAAATGGAGATGAAATAAAGATACAATAATTTGACCCTCCTTGTAGTGTGTAATTTTTATTATCAATCCTATGATGTCCAAAACAATGTGACATAAATGAGAGTAGAAATTCTGGCCTCAAATCAAAATTCTAACATCCATCATAACCTACCTATACGAGAAGAATAAATCAACGAAATTCAATAAATAAAATATTTGTGCTAGATCCCTTGGTAATTATAAAGCCATTATTATCAAGGAGATGCACATGAGAACGTACCATAAGTTGTTCAACCTAGACCATATTATAAATAATAAATAATATGTCACCATTATTTTGTGTTTGGGCTCTATACAATCAACAAAGATATCTTTAACCTCTACTTCAATTGCATTAAAAATCTTGTTGAAAACTACACTAGCTTGGAGTTCTTTCTCATCTTCAATGATGTTGGGGATGACACCAGATTCATCATTGGCTCTCTTGGCACCACCAAGTATAATTGAGACAAATGCCAACAATACCTCCTATGGATGCTATTTTTTTCATAGGACACAAGATAAAATAAAATCTTGTGTATCTTCCTATGATATTTATCATCATCTCTTGCTCAAAATACATGATTGCATGTTTAAATCTATGAACACAATTCCCTTCAACTACAATAAAACATTTAAAGTGTAATTAGCCCTTCACAATACCAACTCTAATACTAATTATATATAAATATATCTAGTTGGGTTTATATGATTAAGAAGTACTTTAAAATGGTTTAGATATTCCAATTTAGGGACTAGAAAAAAAATACAATAAGAGCATGTGGTTTACTTAATTATAAAAAACCACTGCAAATAGAAGCAAACATAACCTAGCACACATTATTCCTAATCAATTAAGGACCTTAATCATTAGTTTTTATATGAATATTCTTCATTCATGAAAATTTATTTCTAAAAAAATGCAACCAAACAAACCACTATTTTTTCCAAGTTTTAATAACACTGTGTGGTCATGATCTAATATGCATGGATTTGTTTCAATCCCATATAACCATTTAGTATCTCTCTCTCTCTCTCTCTATATATATATATATATACACACACACATACACATAAAGTAAATACAAAAGTTGAAAACCAATGAAAACTAGGTACAACCAATATAAAATCTACTCAAAGCATTTCCAAAATACATTAAAAATTGATTCATGGCTTAGAGGTTGTCAATATTCCCTTCTGATTCATCACATCTACCAATTGCACCTTTATAAAAACCATCTACTAATTATAGTTACAAGAAAAAATCTCCTTATTATCGTGTTCATAGCTTCCACAATTTCATGGTAGGTCTTTATTTATTCTTCCAAGGTCCACATCAAGAGATAATACTTATCTTTGGTATCTTGGTTCCATTTCTTGAGATCCTTCCATTGATTGGCCAAAGCAATTACTTAAAGCAAATATATGGTCAAAAGAGTAAAAAATAAGAGCACAACCATCTAGAATATATTCTTCCAAAGAATAAAACTAGACATAAAAATGCTTACTTCCACAGCCAATCATTTTAGATTTAAACAATTACAAATAACCCTACAAAGAACCTACCCTAGTGACATCCACAAAACTAAAATCTAAAATAAAGAATGTTTACAAAACCAAAAACATCCTCCAAACAACCCTATGAAGAACCCACCCTAGTAACATCCACAAAATTAAAAATTGAAACAAAGAATGTTTACAAAACAAAATACATCCTCCGAAGGATCCTTAATATAATATATATATATATATATATATATATATATATATATATATATATATATATATATATATATATAACCCCATGCCCCACCTCTTTAAATGTTTACTCCGAGTAAGGGAAACCTAGAGGGGCTTGGGATTGGAACAATCAACCTCAAGTTGGCAAACATAGGTAAATCTAGTTGGTCTACTACCTCTACCCAAAAATTAAAAGATATTATCTAAATATAATTTGTGTCTTGAAAAATTAGAGGACCTAAAACATTTTCTAAACCTAACCTTATAATTAAAGCTCTTAACAAAATCACCATCACTCACAAGACTTCAATTCATCCTATCTTAAGCTTACTAGACCAACCTTTAAAAATGGAAGGACCTTTCTTCTTCCTTTGAATAGTCTACCAATCCTTAGAGATAAATTTTTAAGTGGAATCTTCCTTGTTAGATGGAAAAATTTGTAACACCTACCCATAAGAAGCCTTTAAAATTTCATAGAAAAAAAAATGTGTTACAAATGTTTTTAAGCATATTGTAAGAAGAGATACTATTATGATATGAACTTTAAGCATATCTTAACAAAGAAGGATTACTATTGTGGTATGAACTTGGTATGATATTTTTAAATTATAAATTATGGCTATTCTATAGGTTTTAATTTTTATTATTTCTATACTGTAATTTAAAAATAAAATAATTATAATTAATTATAATTTACCATCATTAAATTATTATACAAATTAAAATAATACATTTTATAACCATTAATTTTAAAAATTAAGTATAAAAAGATTATGTTTCACAATAAGCATTTATATTTTACCTTTGAGTTAACATTTTAGAATATAACTTTTAAAAGATAAACTTCAATTTTATAATTTAAACTTAGGTGTACCTAGTAAAGAGGGTTTTTGTGTTCATAGAAAATACAAGGTTTGAATATGAAAGGAAGTAGGTATATACACCTCCTAAATAGATAGAACAACACCATTGCATCCCTCTACCTATAGTGGACAAAGAGAGTGCAAATGATTTGATATTGTTAATACTTGTAGACCTAGATAATAAAAAATACTATATAAGTGATGCAGGAGCATCCGGAGGTGAAGAAGCAATCTTGCATCACCCAAAAATGTTTTTTTCTCTAAGTGCCAAAACTATCGCGATATCGCGACGCTTTTTGAGGAAGAGCGCCAAGGGGCCAAACTGTCGCGATATCGCGACGCTTTTTGATGAAGAGGGTCAAGGCGCAAAATGGTCGCAAAATTACGACAGTTTCGAAACAAAGCAGCTCGAACATCCAATTGGTCGTGAAATCATGACAATTTCGAATCAAAAGAGCTTGGGTGCCAGATGGTCGTGAAATCGTGACATTTCTAAAGCAAAGCAGCTTGGGCGCCAAATGGTCACGAAATCATGACATTTTCGGAGCAGAGAAGCCACGATGCCAAATGGTCACGAAATCACGACATTCTCACAACAAGGAGGCCAAGGCACAAAGTGGTCGGAAATCACGACATTTTTGAAGCGATGGAGTTAAGACGCAAAATGGTCACGAAATCGCGACACATTCGGAGGGAAAGACTCTAAGGCTCAAAGACATCGCGAAATCGTGACACTTTCGAGGACAATACTGGAGAGCGCAAAGTGGTCGCGAAATCACGACATCTTCCAGAGGAAAGGTTCTGAAACACAAAGCGATCACGAAATCGAGATGCTTTCGGTGCGAAGGCTCAACGGCACAAAGATTTCACAAAATCGTGACATTTTCGAAGGTAAGGTTCTAAAACGCAAAGTGGTCACGAAATCGTGACACTTCCGAGCCGAAGACTCAAGGGCGTGAAATGGTCGCGAAATCGCGACACTTTCGGAGTAAGGGCTTAAAGGCACAAGGTGGTCGCGAAATCGCGACACCTTTGGAACGAAGACACCAAGGGACAAAATGGTCGCGAAATCGTGACGCTTTCGAAGGAAAGACTTGAAGGCACAAAGAACGTCGCAAAATCGTGACACTTTCGGGAGGCAAGACTTGAAGGGAAAAGATGTCACGAAATCGTGGCATGTCACGGTTTCACGGCCCAAACGAAGCAGTCGAGTACGGAAAGCAAAGATGTCACGAAATAACGACATGTCACGGTTTCACGGCCCAAATGTAGAAAGCGATTAAGGAAGGCTTAGACGTCGTGATATCACGACGTGTCATGAAATTGCGGCCCCAAGGAAGAAAAGAAAAGCCAACGCCAAGACGTCACGATATCGTGACCAACGAGGAGAGAGATGGTATGGGAGCAAGAACGTCGTGATATCATGACAGAACGCTCATGATGCCTGACCAACCGGCGGTTGCAAACCATTACAGAGGGACACGTGGTGTAAAGTTACAGGCGGCCCTAGAGTATGAAGCGGTTGCTGGGACTCTGACAAGGGGACACATGGCAACGAACTACCAGTGGCTTTGGCTCATTCCTATGAATGATAACTTGGCGGATGGGTTGATAGGTGGCTACAGCGCACTCCGCCATTACAGACCATGAGAATACGAGGCACCTGGAAGCATCTTGCATACGACCAGAGAACATTCGTGCGGATGGTTACAGGGGATCCCGCACTTTGTGTAATGATGTCGGGCGAAGCTGGGGTCGGGGATAAAAGGACCGTGCATGCATTGTATTCGGGGCTAGGCCATTTTGAATGTAACTGATATATTTTTGAATTGAAAGACCTCTGTGGGGGAGGATCGTGTTAATTTGTTGTGTTGTTTTAGTCCTGTATCAAGTGGTATCAGAGCCAGGTTGGTTCTGAGTGTGCAAACCGATCGTCGATAGTGAGGCAGTTTGCACCAGGACCGTGGTTGTGGGTTATGAGGAAGAAGCAGGATGCCTCTGTGTAGGAACCATGGTGGTGTGAGGAACAGGCAAGCAGAGGTCGATCTTAGAGCCTTGCAGAGGCAAGTTGAAGCCCTACAGGAGGAAATAAGAAGAGGAGTTGAGCCAAGAAGGGAGGAACCCAGTGAGGTGAGGTCTGGGAAGAAGAGGGTCCATCCGATGAGGAAGAAGCCTTGGATCCAGCAGAGGCTAGGCTGTATAGGGCCATCTCCCAGATTGGGAAGAAGCCGAAATTTGACGTCTCTACTTACTCTGGGAACCTCAACCCTGAGGAGTTGATAGATTGGATCAACGACATGGAGGAGTATTTCGAGTATGAAGAGATCTCAGACCCAAATCGAATCAGGTTCACAAAAACCAAGCCTAAAGGACATGCTAGCATCTGTTGGAAAGGAGTGTAGCTGGAAAGGAACAGGAGGGGAAAGGAAAAGATCACCAGGTGGGATAGGATGGTGGAGAAATTGAAGAGATAGTTCATCCCTACAGATTACGAGTTGGATTTGTTGAGAAAGATGCAGAGTCTTCGACAGGAAAGCAAATCTGTCAAGGAGTATACAAAGGAGTTCTATCAAATCTCGATCAGAATCGGCCATTCGAAGGCGAAAAAGGAGAAAGTCGCACAATACATCAACGGATTGCGAACCAACATTCAAGAAGAGCTGGGGCTGGTTAGGATGAGCACGGTGGAGGATGCATACCATTTTGCATTAAAAGTGGAGGAGAAACTGAATAGGAGATTTGATGGAAAGCAGAGAGGAAAGGACAGGGGTGGAAGAGTTGGTGGAAGAACCAATGGAGGAAGGTACAGAGATTTGGAGAAAACTGGTGAAGCTAGCAGTAGCCAAAAACAGAAAGTAGGGAAGGAGGAGAATGACCAACGCCCACGCAATCAGAACAACTACCTGAGAGGAAGAGGTAGGCTTGGGTGAGGGTTTGGAAGAGGTGTCTTTCGAGGAACCTGCTTCAACTGCGGAGAAGAAGGACACAGGGCATACAACTGCCTGCAACATCAAGAGAGGCCAAATCGAAGACCTGAGGGTCAGGCTCAAGCTGTTGTAGCAGACAAAGGTGTAGAGTCTGAGCACTCTGAGGAGGCAGAAATGGGAGAGGCAATGATCATCAGAAGGGTCATGTTGAATGAAGAGGAAAAGGCAGACCAAAGGAACAGTCTGTTTCAAACCAGATGCAAGTGTGCAGGCAAGGTATGTAACGTCATTATCGATAATGGAAGCACTGACAATTTGGTTTCTGAGGAAATGGTTGCCAAGCTCCAGTTGGAAAGGAGGAAACACCCACACCCTTATCGAATTGCATGGTTGCAAAAATACCATCGGGTGCTAGTAAGTGAGCAATGCCTGGTGAAGTTCAATATTGGAACTTACCGAGATGAGGTCTTATGTGACATCTTGCCTATGGATGCATGTCACCTGTTGCTTGGGAGACCATGGCAGTTTGACCGAAGTGTTGTACATGATGGTCGAGCCAACACATATTCTTTGTCAAAGAATGGAGTTTGCCATAAGTTAAAACCCCTGAAGGAGGCGGATGAGAAAGTGTGCAGCAGTGCACGAGTCTGTCTAGTTGATGGCAAAAGATTTTTGGAAGGCCTGAAGCTAGATCGTATGTGCTATGCCATAATCCCCAGGGTTAGGGAAGAAGGATGCAAGGAAATCCCAATGGAAGTCATGGGACTATTAGAGGAATTCCCATATATCATTTTTGATAATGTTCCTGAAGGTTTACCGCCTGTTAGGAAGATCAGTCACCACATAGATTTGGTGCCTAGATCGAGCTTGCCAAACAAGGCTGCACATCGAATGACGCCTGTGGAAACTGAGGAGTTGAATCGGCAAGTTCAAGATCTGTTGAAGAAAGGGCTGATTAGGGAGAGCCTTAGTCCATGTGCAGTACCAGCAGTACTAGCACCCAAGAAGGATGGGGAATGGAGGATGTGCACGGACTCTCGGGCAATTAACAAAATCACCATCAAATATAGGTTCCCACTACCAAGGATGGATGATATCATGGACTGCTTAAGTGGAGCTGAATACTTCACAAATATTGACTTGAAAAGTGGTTACCATAAGATCCGCATTAGAGAAGAGGATGAGTGGAAGACAGCCTTTAAAACCAGAGAGGGGTTGTATGAGTGGTTGGTTATGCTATTTGGGCTGACCAATGCACCAAGTACTTTCATGTGGTTAATGAATGAAGTCCTGAAGGAATTTCTGGGCAAATTTATTATTGTCTACTTGGATGACATCTTGATTTTTAGCAGAACCCTAGAGGAGCACCTGATGCACATCAGGAGGGTTTTTGAGAAACTACGGGAGGAGCAGTTACTGATCAATCTAAAGAAGTGCAACTTCGTGAAGAAGGAGCTAGTATACCTGGGATTTGTTATCTCAGCAAATGGTCTCAAAATGGACCCCAAAAAGGTGAAGGCTATCCTCGAATGGCCTGCTCCAAGAAGTGTGACCGAGGTTAGATCATTTCATGGTCTGGCCAGTTTCTACAGAAAGTTCATTAGAAACTTCAGCAGTATTTGCGCATCTCTTACGGAGACAATGAAGGGGAACAAGAAGGAATTCCAGTGGACAGTTGGAGCAGACAAAAGCTTTGCTATGCTAAAGAAGAATGTCACTGAGCAACCCATCTTAGCACTTCCAGATTTCAATAAGGTGTTTCAGGTGGACTGCGATGCGAGTGGCAGTGCCATAGGAGCCGTATTGAGCCAAGAGGGTAGGCCTGTTGCGTATTTCAGCGAGAAGCTCAATGATGCCAGGAGGAAGTATTCGGTATATGATCAGGAGTTCTACGCCATAGTTCAAGCACTCAAGAAATGGAGGCACTATTTGTTGCCAAAAGAATTTGTTCTTTATACCGATCATCAAGCATTGCAGTATATTAACAGTCAAGGGAAATTGAATCAGAGGCATCTGAAATGGGTAGAGTTCCTGCAGAGCTATACCTTTGTGCTGAAGCATCGGAGCGGAAGGTCCAATAGGGTGGTAGATGCCTTGAGTAGGAGACAATGTTTGATGATGGAAATGAAAGTGGAGGTTGTAAGGTTTGCTGAGCTCAAAAGCTTATACCCTGCAGACCTCGATTTCGCAGAAGCTTGGAAAGCCTGCACTGCGCCTGTTACGTTGGATAGGACTAAGTGGTTGAATTACCTAGTTCAAGAAGGGATGCTGTTCAGGGGGAACCAATTATGCATTCTGAGGAGCTCAATGAGAGAAAATCTCATCAAGGAAAAGCACAGTGGAGGTTTAGCGGGACATTTTGGTCGTGACAAAACTATCTCACTGGTTAGTGAAAACTATTACTGGCTGCAATTGCAACAAGATGTGGCAAAGTTTGTGCAGAGTTGTAGGATATGCCAGATGGCCAAAGGTGTGAGGCAGCCTATTGGCTCGTATCAATCGCTACCTATACCAGAAAGACCGTGGGAAGATATTAATATGGATTTTGTGCTTGGTTTACCCAGGACGCAGAGGGGACACGATTCCATATTTGTGGTTGTGGACCAGTTTTCAAAAATGGCTCACTTTATCTCATGCCAGAAGACTAGCGATGCGGTCCATGTAGCTGGTTTTTTCTTTAAGGAAGTGGTACGCCTTCATGGGCTGCCAAGAAGCATTGTGTCGGACAGGGATACTAAGTTTGTAGGGTATTTCTGGAGGACCCTGTGGAAGAAACTGAAGACAGATTTAAAGTTCAGTTCTACATACCACCCCCAAATAGATGGCCAAACAGAGGTGGTTAATAGGATTTTGGGCAACCTACTACGATGCTTGGTAGGGGACAAGCCCAAGGGATGGGATCTAGTTCTACCGCAAGTAGAATTCGCATATAACAGCTCGATCAATAGGAGTACAAATAAATCACCATTCCAGATCATCTATGGGAGCAGCCCCAGAAACGCTTTAGAGTTGCGAAGGATAGATACGAGGGAGAAATGCAGTGCTGAGGTAGAAGACTTTGTCGAACACCTGAAGGGAGTGCATAAGGAAGTGAATGGACACATTGCCAAGATGAATGCTCAGTACAAGACAAGGGCGGACCAAAAATGTCGAGCCAAAGAGTTCAAAGTAGGAGATTATGTCATGGTCCATCTGAGGAAGGAGCGGTTTCCCGCCAAGACCTATAACAAACTAAAAATAAAGAAATTTGGGCCATGCAAGATCATTGGCAAATGGGATTCGGGTAATGCATACGAGGTGGAGTTACCAAGCGAACTTAACATCTCCCCCGTGTTTAACATCTCAGATTTGGTCGAGTACCATGAAGGAGAAAGCAGTGAGGTACCCAGTCTAGATTTGTGGAGCATTCCAGCAGTCATCCCAGTTTCGAACGAGATAGAAGAAGTTCTGGATACTCGTGAGGGCCGAAGTACTAGGAACAGGAGTTACTCTGAGTATTTAGTCAAATGGAAAGGTAGACCCATAGAAGATGCGACTTGGTTGTCAAAGGCTGAGGTGGATCGCCTGGGTCTACCTCGAAAAGATCAGAAGTGAAGGTCACTTCTCAAACTCACATCGGGTGTCTGATGCAGGAGCATCCAGAGGCGAAGAAGCAATCTTGCATCACCAAAAAATGTTTTTTTCCTCTAAGTTCCAAAACTGTCGTGATAGCATGAGGCTTTTTGAGGAAGAGCGCCAAGGGACCAAACTGTCGCGATATCACGACACTTTTTGATGAACAGGGTCAAGGTGCCAAATGATCGCGAAATCACGATAGTTCCAAAACAAAGCAGCTCGAACGTCCAATTGGTCGTGAAATTGCAAAAATTTCGAAGCAAAAGAGCTTGGGTGCCAGATGGTCGTGAAATCATGACATTTCCGAAGCAAAGCAGCTTGGGCGCCAAATGGTCACGAAATCATGACATTTTCGGAGCAGAGAAGCCACGATGCCAAATGGTCGTGAAATCACGACATTCTCACAGCAAGGAGGCCAAGGCACAAAGTGGTCACGAAATTGTGACACATTCGGAGGGAAGATCTCTAAGGCTCAAAGACGTCACAAAATCGTGACACTTTCGAGGACAAGACTGGAGGGCACAAAGTGGTCGTGAAATCGCGACATCTTCGGAGGAAAGGTTCTAAAACGCAAGGTGGTCGTGAAATCGTGACCCTTCCGGTGGCAAGGCTCAACGACGCAAAGATGTCGTGAAATCGTGACATTTTCGGAGGCAAGGTTCTGAAATGCAAAGTGGTCGCGAAATCGCGACACTTCCGAGGCAAGGCTCAAGGGCGTGAAATGGTCGCGAAATCGTGACACTTTCGGAGTAAGGGCTTAAAGGCACAAGGTGGTCGTGAAATCGTGACACCTTTGGGACGAAGACACCAAGGGACAAAATGGTCACGAAATCACGATGCTTCCAAAGGAAAGACTCGAAGGCACAAAGAACGTCACAAAATCGTGACACTTCTAGGAGGCAATACTTGAAGGGAAAATATGTCGCGAAATCGTAGCATGTCACGGTTTCACGGCCCGAACGAAGCAGCTGAGTACGGAAAGCAAAGATGTCACGAAATCGTGACATGTCGCGGTTTCGCGGTCCAAAGGCAGAAAGTGAGTAAGGAAGGCTTAGACGTCGCGATATCATGACGTGTCACGAAATCATGGCCCCAAGGAAGAAAAGAAAAGCCAACGCCAAGACGTCGCGATATCACGACCAAAGAGGAGAGAGATGGTATGGGAGCAAGAACGTCGCGATATCATGATAGAACGCTCACGACCCCTGACCAGCCGATGGTTGTAGACCATTACAGAGGGACACATGGCGTAAAGTTACAGGCGGCCCTAGAGTATGAAGCGGTTGCTGGGACTCTGACAAGGGGACACGTGGCAACGAACTACCAGCGGCTTTGGCGCATTCCTATGAATGATAACTTGGCGGATGGGTTGACAGGCAGCTGCAGTGCACTCCACCATTACATACCATGAGAATACGGGGCACCTGGAAACATCTTGTAGACGGCCAGAGAACATTCGTGTGGATGGTTACAGGGGATCCCGCACTTTGTGTAATGATGTCGGGCGAAGCTGGGGTCGGGGATAAAAGGACCGTGCATGCATTGTATTCGAGGCTAGGCCATTTTGAATGTAACTTCTATGTTTTTTGAATTGAAAGACCTCTGTTGTCGAGGATTGCATTTTCTTGTTGTGTGTTGTACTAGTCCTTCATCAATAAGACGTTGAAAGGAATTTTGGATAATAAAAAATACTTTCATGTTTAGAATAACAAATCATATATAAGACATCAAAAGGACTTTTAGACTTGAGAAAAAAGGTGGGAAGCTAGTAGTTTTACACCTTAGATCAAGCTTTTAATACTAGGGATGAGCCTTAAGAATTTAAATAACACCTTAGTGGTTTAGGCTTTGAGCTCTCTTCTAGGAGACCCAAGCTCAAACCACGATGGGATATGTATGAGTAAGCTTGTTAAAAAAATAAAAATAATTAGTTAAATACACTAACTTCCATGATGGATATTAAGGTTAAAATTTTATTAATGTCAAGTTATTATGATACCAAACTAAAGAAATATTATGTAATATGAGTGGGATCATTTAAATTTATATAAACAATTTTAGTTTCATAGAAACAATTATAAAATTAAATTTCTATAAATAAAATTCAAAAAAAAAAAAATTATACTAGATATAATTTTAATCTTACTATGTGCAAGAATCAATGATTTTACATCTTAAAAATAAGTTTGATTAAGGACACTTTAAAATTTTATATTTAATAGTGTGATGAATATTATAATTATTTTTAATTGGTTATATGGAATTGAAACTGGTCTGAAATACAACACATTATGATTATATAATATTATTATAACAATAATTATGTATGTATCTTTTAATAAAATTTAAATAAAATTTTTATGAAGAATACTTAATACCATATAATAAACATTCTTAACAAAAATATAATATTGCTTAGTTCAAAATATTTATTTGTTATTCCACCACTTACTACAAACTTCTTGTATACAATTTCCATACTTAGTAATTAAATTTAACAATTGTCCATTTGTTATTTATTTAGTATTATTAGAAGTTTGTGCTCATGATAAATGACATATATGTACCTTGACATTATTAATTTCCTCTTCAAATACCAACAAGCAATTGCCCTAGTGGCTAATATGATGGTTGTTTCTTAAGCGGTCTTGTGTTCAAACCCCTTGAAAGTGGTTGTTGATGTAATTTATAAACGTTCTCCTTTTTAAAAAAAAAATCCTCTTCAAACTTACATTTCATATCTTAAATTACAAATGAGAATTGTTGTAGAGGGCCTATACTATTTTCTTAACAGACCATACTTGAAGCATAAGCAAACAACCAACACTAACACTAGAAGAAAGAAACCAAATCAAAATTAGGATCTTTAAAGAGACGAACATTAAAAAATAATTTAAATAAATTGATTTTAATTTAAGTTCTAGTATAAGCAAACAACTAATAAGAGAAGAAAGAAATGATTTTATTAGATTTAAGAGAAAAATAATTTATCTATGATTTGAATTTAAGAGGATTGAATGGTTGATGGATATTATTCAATGTTGACAAGATTCAAATTTTTAAATTATTTAAAGTGAGTGCTTCTTATTCATCACTCTAATAAGATCTCTAATAAGATTTTTTGGTCTTATTTATTAGCTTTTGATGCTTAATATTTATAGTAAAATAATCACAAGATCTAAAATAAAGTTGTTGTAAGAAATATAAGTCAATGACAATATTTTAAACATATAAAAATTATAAATAATTTATGCAACAAATCATAAAAATGTCATTAAAAAATGCTCACAAAAATAGTATCTTGATAGAATAAAGATCCTCAATACACCATACTTCCACACACTCTCACTCTACATTGTGTCTCTCTCTCACACACATAGACACGCATATAATGCAATGTGACTCTTCATATGGAGAACTTTTGGTCTTCAGTCTTCTTGAGACTCTTCACTTTCCTATGGACTCATGTGCACATGGACTATTATGCACATTTACATTATTAAATACTTTGCACATTCTAATAATACTTGTGCATTTATTACATTGCATAAAGTAAATGCTCGTGCTCTAATCTAAGGCACTCTCTTAATCTAAAGATGTACCCAAGGTGGTACATTAGCATGTACTATATAATGTAATATATTCCAAGACCCCCCTATATATTTGGTTATTGAAGAATTTAGTCTTCAATATGGTCTTCATATTTTATCTTCAATCTATCTCCAATAAATTTATATCTAGAGTCTTCAAATAAGTATCTTATTTTGGTTCAGTCTTCATCTGGCCTTTTGTCTTCTTCTTTTTATTGCTTCACAATTTATTTAATTTTTGTATTTTTATTGATGGTATGTATTTGACGCAATGGTTTAGTAAATCATCACAATAATATGACCTTTTTCAAATGACTCTTCTTTGAGATCATTTCTTTCAACTTGTATCTTTTCTTGACAAAGTTCAAAGATAATTAATGAAAAATACATCATTAGACATTCTTTTGAAGTGAGTACAATGATATTTTGAGACTCCCAATAAGATCTAAAGCTTCTCATGAAGATGTCCCATAAAAGTAGTAAATTTTCCTTCTTTAGCTTCTTTAAAAAACAAAATCAATTTATCTTTTAGAACATCAAATATTCGATCTCCATCAATGTTGGATATTAAGCCATGTGAATAAAACCTAAGTGCATGTAACATTTCTTCACTATCTTCATTAAATATTTTCTTCACTATTTCATCCATAGTCCTATAGCTTTGTATCTTTTAAAATTTTGAAGTAGAATTCCTTATAGCTCCCAAGGATTTGTATGAACTTATAGATAATTTTTCAAATATCTAAACCTTTGAGGTTGACTACCTTATGTCTCCCTAGTTTTTAATTTATTGTATTTCTTGATAAAACCTTTTTAACTTCTAATTTTTAAGTTGAATTTGAGTATATGATCAAATATTAACTTTCAATTCTTCAAATCTTGTAGTATACCTTGTATTTCCTAATGTTTGGATAATAGTCAAATAATAGTTTTGACAAAGGTTTCAATTCTTCAAGGCTCCAGATTGAATTCCTTTTATCTCCCAAATTTCAATAATATAATTTTCCAATTTTGATAAAATTCTCTTCTTTCAAAGACTTTAAGTTGGAATCCTTATGTCTTGTTAATTTTGAATAAGAGACTAATATCAATGTATTTTTTCAACTTTCAAAAACTCTATATTATATTTCTTATATCTCTCAAATTTCAATAATATGGTTTCTAAATTTCACAAACTATGTTGGTGTTGAATTCCTTATAACTCCCCAATTAGAAATTTAGAAATCATATAAAAAATATTCGCAAGTTTTGTATTCCTAATTTGATGTAGAAAACCTTATTTCTCCAAGTTAAACTATTTGCAAATATTTCTATGCAACTTGAATTTCAGATAGAATAGAATAATTTCAAAAACTTTTAAATTAAATACTTCTTACTTCAAAAATATTCCAAATCATTCAATAAATCTTATAAGGTTATAATTCATCAATTTGTTACCTTATTTATCCATTCATTCAATATCAAGTATAATAGATTAATTAATCTTAACCTTAATAATATTATTCCTTATACCTCCATAATATTTGCAAAGGATTAAATCAGTTCAAATATTCTATACCTTCGACACGCTAAATTTAGGTCTTAAAATATTTGACCTCCTTCTGTGTATTCTTTAGCCTCTTTGTCCTCCAATATTGGGTCTTCAAGTGTTTGACCTCCTACATATTTGTTGGACTCTTTGTTCTCCAATATTATCTCCTTTATGATGCGCTCCACGTTCTTCAATAACTTTGAAATATCTATGTTTTACTCACTAAAATTGGCTCTCATGCATTAATGGTGCGTAGAAAATATTTTGATTCCTCTTATTGATGGTTGGAACTCCTATTTGATAAATGGTAAGTATCACTCAGACTGTTGGTATGCAAAGATGTTACATATTCCTTTGGTGCTCCTCCTCCTTACAAACGGATCTTCTTCCTCAATGCTTCCTCAATGGCACATGGATTAGTAACATCTCTTCTTTCTCAATATATGCTCTTCAATGCTTCCCTTGGATTTCTCCTCAATGCTTGGTTTCCTTAATAACACTTGGCTTTCTCCTCAACACTTTGGCTTCCTCCTCAATGCTTGGCTTCCTCAACAATGCTCTATTTGTATTACTTCCCACTATACGACTATTGTAAACTTAAATTTTTGACCTCCTTTATGGATCTTCATCTACATATCTTATATTCCTTCTAATACCCCTTCAACTCCTTTTAGGTAGCACTCAATCTTAGAATAAATTCTAACATAAATGATGACTCAACTCCTTCTATCGATGCCTATGCTTCCCCCTCCTTGCTCAATGGCTCTTCTCCCTTGCACAATGGATCTTCTTTGCATGGTGGATCTTCCTAGGAAAATTTTGAATGCTCACCTCTTGTACTACAACTATTTATCTTCGTTATAAATGCACCTTGGCTTCTCTCCTATCGCACTCAAACTTCACTTTATGGTGGCCCTTCCTTCAATACGATGGCACATCCACTTGTGCTTGGTGGTTCTACCACTCCTTTGGTAACTTTTATTCTCCAATATTTTTTGTAACTTTTACCTTTATTGTATGGTTTCTTTGGAAACTCTAACCTTACCTTACAATATTTGAACTCTTCCTTTTATTCAATAACTTATAAAAAAATTTGTACTTTCTTGGATTATAAAAACAACATATATATTAATTTTCCTTCTCATTATTACTCCCTTTCAAATAATATTTAACTTCACTTTTTGTTGTTGTGTTTTATAGATTCTAGGATGATAATGATGCCTCCTTACATGGCTTGGAGACACTTAGATTAGACTATATTTTGCTGGCTATAATAACTCCAATATGGTGCTTTCAAAAAACTTTATAATAAGCTGATTTGAATGCTTGAATAATGAACTTTTATATTACCAATATTAGAAAAAAAAAATACCTCCTTTTCTATCTAATCTCCTTGGTTATTTGATTCACCTTTTTTTTGTCTCGAATTTACAAATTTTCCAGCTTCGCTTCTTTTAATTGCTGCCCCAAAATCTGATTTTTGCAGCTTCAAATGCTGCCAAATATTCCATCACTTTGTTGTCCAAAGATCTCCAAAATATGCTCCAAAATCCTTCAAAATGTAGCTCTACTTATCCTTCTAATGTTGATCAATTTTGTAGTCCTAAATCTCTTCAATCACTGCTCACAAAATCTGATTTCTCCTCCCATATCTTGTTGTCCAAAAATAAACTTTAAATCCTCCAATTTTCTGCCTTAGTTTATTGTCAAATTATCCTTCAATTGCTGCTCAAGGGCACTCCAAAATCTATTCATATTTTCTCCAATTTGTAGCTCTATGTCACCTTCAATTTTCTATCATGTGACCCTTCAAATTTTGCCTCAAAAATCAGCAAACTTCTTCTTTACAAATCAACCTTCAAAATCTTAATAATTGTCTTCAAAAATTTTAATTTGATGGCCTCTTTTATCCTCTTTCTCCTCCTTAGCTCTCACTAAATTTTATCTTCGAATTTGAACTCTTTTTTGGCCTCTTCTTAAAGAATCTGAATGTCTTGAAGTCTTCAAAAATACTTTCTCAAATTTGGCAAACTTCTTGCCAAAAATATTCTCCTTGAATTAGTTTCACAAATCCTTTTAGGCTTGTTGTTGAATGACAACAATTTTTCCAAATTTTATGTGATTACCTCTTTTTAGAAGTTTCTTCTTCTTGCAATATTCTACCTAAAATTTTCTTTAAATCTTCTCCAATGGCCACTTCTTCAAAATTCTCAATAGGGCTTCTCTAGCCTCCTTAATCCTTCTAAATTTTCTTGAAACCTCTTCTCTTGGGTTTCCAAAATTTTCAATATTCTGTGTCCTTTCTCAAATCTATAATGGGGACCTCTTTCTTGAGTCTCCTCTTTCTTCAATATTCAATAGAGCTTCTTTGGATTCTTTCTCTCTTTCTTCCTTCAATTTTCTATGAGGACCTCTTTCTTAGGTCACCTCAATATTCAATATTGAGTCTTCTATTTGTAGTCTTCAATATTCAATAGGACCTCTTTTTTATACCTCCTTAATCTTCAATGTATACTCTTTTGCTATAACTCAAAACTAATCCTTGCACAAGGAAAGTACATAGACTTTCAAGCAATCGAATATGAAATTATTCTCTATATATTGTGGGAAGCTTCTCAACTTCCGAGAACGAATTTTTTGTAACAAAAAACTTAGCTAGTAGCAACCAAATACATCCAGATATCCAAAAAATTGAAATCAATAATCTCCACTAGTTATCCTTCTATTTAGTCTTCACGAGATTTTCTACAACCCTATGGAAATACTCTAGCCAAACTGTAACTTTCAAATTCTATAAATAAAATCTCCCTATCTCCTCTCAATCTCTCTTGTGGCTCTCCCTATCTCCTATCAATATCCCTTGTGGCTTTGATACCACTATTAGCTTTTGATTCTTAATGCATAAAATAAAAATAATCACAAGATCTAAAATAAAGTTGTAAGAATTATAAGTCAATGACAATATTCTAAACACATAAAACTCATAAATAACTTTTGCAACAACTCATAAAAATACCATTAACAAATGCTCACAAAAATAGTATCTTGATAGAATAAATATATCCAATACACCATACTTCCACACACTCTCACTCTACATTGTGTCACACACACACACACACACACACACACACATATTTAATGGAATGTGACTCTTCATATCGAGAACTCTTGGCCTTAACTCTTTTTGATACTCTTCACTTTTATATTCCATGGACTCATGTGCACATGGACTATTATGCACATTTACATTATTAAATACTTTGTATATTCTAATAATACTTGTGCATTTATTACATTACCAAAAGTAAATACTCACACTCTAATATAAGGCACTCTCCTAATCCAAATATGTACCCAAGGTGGTACATTAGCATGTACCAAATAATGTAATATATTCCAAAATTCTTTGTTTTTATATAATTTTAGTAATATTGTGATTGAGATTGATATTTTTTTTATTTTCATTCATTTGTGTGTCTACTAGAATATTCCCTCCAACACCCTTTTTTAAATTCATGAAATCAATATATGTTCACATGGATTTATTTTGTTGGATGCTGGTATTTTTAGGTTATTTTTAAAATGGATTGAGTCTCTTTGCCTATTAAAATCATATAAATCTTGACTTGACACTTCTTTTCTATCTTACTTTTTTTCAATGAGTTCACTCAGGTTTTTATGAGGGATTTTAGTCCCCTCATACTGAGTGGGATTTGAATCTTGGACCTTTCAAAGAGAGGCCAAAGCCATTACCATTGTAGTAAGCTTGAAGATAAGTTTTTTTCTATTTTATTAATTACATTAATATAACAAATTTTATGGTTTTGACACTATTATATCTGAAGAAAAGAATGAGATAAAGTATCACTTCTTATTACATAGAATAAAAATTATACAATCAATAATGGAGCTTAGAGTCCATTATATAGAAATATAGTTTCCTTGTCCAATACTCTACCCAAGATTCTCCTTTGACTTATGCACATGTGGACTACATGCACATTTACATCATTGCACATTCTAACACTTGTGCATTTATTACTTCTTTCTTAAGTAACTAGTTAACCTAAGATAAAATCCTAATTTAATAATGCACCCAAGATGGTACATTAACATGTACCAAATAATGTAATATATTCCAAAAAAATTAATAAATAATAGTTTGATATCTTGTCTTATTAATACAAATTTTCATTTATCTAATCCTATTTCTTATTGCCTATGTTGACATCATTCTAAATAAATCGAGCCTTTAAGAATTTTTTTAATTCTTTCCTATGTTAAATTATCGATTTCTTGTTGAAATCATCATGCTAAAATCAATTAACAAATCATACCTAAGAAATCATGTCTTGCTACATCAACCAAGGTCTTAGTTGAAGAAAATTACTTTGTTTGATTCAAAATGAATAATGGTCTTTCAATTTTAGAAAATCTCTTCCTTGAATGGGTCATTATTCTACTTTGCATACCTTTCCAATTTTACTTTTTCCTTCAATTTTATTCTAGGGTTTTTCGATATTAAAATTTTCTTTGTCTTAGTTAAATGGCCTATTGTATAATGGATACCTACCAGTAGTGTATTGAAAATCACTACACCTTTGGAAACTTTCTAGAACATCATTCTTGTGATAATTAATTAAGAATACCTTATTCATTAGATCCAAAGTCTTCAAAATTATGGTACTAAAGAGGACATCTACAAGACCTAGGATAGGAGGCTCACCATTTCGGCCTAGTATTTGACTAAGGAAATTCCAATTTCACATAGTTCTTAGTATGCCACTTCTAATTATCAGTGACATTTCCTTTGGAAGATTTTATTTTTAGTATCCACATTTATTTCTTTGGTGTGCAACATGTACATCATGATGAGTAAATTAAAAATAATTGCATTATTGCTTGACATGTTAGGATATTAAGGTTAAATTTGAATGTCTTTCATTCTTCTATTAAGAAATCATGTTTTGCTCCTTGAAATATGTTAAAATTTATAATCCCATGGATATTGTAGTCCTTTGTTTACTAGATCTTATAATTATCCTCTTATTGTTGCTATGATGGCTATCAAGTTTAAAACAACTCAATGGACTTATCTTAATTATATTTATCAACATGAAATATGTTTCCTTGTCTTAGATTTTTGCTACTTGAAGTGAGACATTGAATTTTCATATATATTATGTAGTACACTATATATTATAGCAATATTCTCACTAATCTCCATTTATAACTTACCCACTTCAGTATTCACTTATGTTATCATTTTCCCCAAGTCAACACTTTCGTGTAAGAATTCATAAAACATATCAATTTTAATATATATTCTATCCCAGAGGTTGTATAATTCTTGAGTGACCTTGATAGATAAGTTTTTATCTTTCTATTTATCTACTTTTATTTTAATATCTTTTAGCTCCTTCTATAGGGTATATTTTATTTGATATTTCTCCCATTTTATAAAATAAAGCTCTTCACTCAAACTATGATTCTCCTTTTAGACAATATGGAACATTGTTTTAGATTGATCTGATTACTCTTCTATGTCTCTATATTCACATCCTTTTGATCAATTGTTTACTTTATGTTCTTAACTCAATTCTCATATATTTTTTAGCTTTCTTGACATAAATTTGTTGCTTAATTATGACCATCTTAGTACTCTTATTCATTAATTTAATATTATCCTTAAGCACTAGTTGGCTAAAATTAAATGTGTATGCTTCACCTATAAACTCATCATCCAATAATCGATCCACTACTTTATTGATAGAAAAATACTTTTCCTTATTACCCACTTATTCTATTAATATATCAGTTGATGTAGTTATGAGAAGTTGTTAACCACATACTTTTTTATCTTTTCATTAATTTGTTTATATGCAAATGTTATCTTATCTAATATTTTTATTAGTTATTGGCCCACTGATATGGCAGTGACTAATTTATCTTGGCAAAACAACTTGAATAAGAAGAACAAAATTTGAGAAATAGTCCCATGATAGGGCCCATTCTATTCAATGTTATAGGTGTAGTAGATGAGGTGGTGATTGATGATAAAATTGGAATGTGAACAATGGCAGGTTACAATATTTAAGGGGAAAAATATAGGCTAGTTTAGTTGAAGAGGAAATGATTGATTGGTTAACCTCTATTGAGGTAGTGAATGTTGTAGTAGATAGCATCATCATTGATGTAAGGTATTATGGGATTGTTGAATATGGGATAAGAATAATGGCCAAATATTCATAATAGGTGGATGGAGTAGAATAATCTAGTTGGGATAATGGAAAAACAATGGTAATGATAGTAAACATGGTGGGTAGAGTGGATGGTAGCCTATTATAGGAACTAAAGAGGTTGTAATTGAAATGAGGGAGAGTGTGGATGAAAAATATTAAGAAGGAATGGATACAATGGTGGAGGTTATAGGGAGGTTTTAAGAAATGGATGAAATAAAAACAATGGAAGTTGAAGAATTAGTTATTAAGGTGACTATATTGAAAAGGGCATATGTGATTGTCATATAAGTCTAAGGAGGTCAAACAAAAGGCTTTGGATAGAATCAAATAAGTATTACTTTTTAAGGTAATTATATGTCTCTTGGAATAATGATATCCTTAATATAATTAGGTGTGGTATTAAGATAATAGAATAGGCCCTAGTCTTTGTATTTTCAATGGCAACACTCCCATGGTGTATGTTTTTATTTGCATTTATGGGATTTGAAATCATCACTATTATAAAATTGTGTACATTCTCTTTATTAATGGGATGCTTCTTCATAAATTTTTAGGGATACACTTGTATCCAATGGTGGTAGTATTAGTAAAAATTATTTGGGTATGAGATTAGCCTTAAGGGTTGGTTATTCAAAACTAGATCTAACTGTAACTTTTTGAGTTGCATGTATATGATAGTAAGTGGGTCAACCATACTTTACCTCAAGGTTCTATGTCATCTACTATCTATTTACCATATGTATTTGATCATGCCTCATCGGACATATTGTGTTACATTCAATTAGTGGATCCCTCCAATGCCCAACTATACATAGGTGTAGATATCATAGGAGGATGCTAATTTGATGATGCAAATACACATACTATTAGATATGACTATGTCATTATAATATCATTTGCTTTGTTGGCCATAATGGATATTTTTGGCCCTTTGTTTATTATCTCCTATTCAATGTATAATTTAAAATATTTAAAGGCTTTGTATAACTAGGAAGATCCTCTATATATGTTATTAATTTTATTACTATGATGTCTAAAAAGCTATCACTATGATGGGGTTATCTTCTAATTTACCCATAGTATATTTTAACCTCGTCTCTACATCATTTGGGTGGTTCCTATTTCATATTTGCTAAAATATATATCATAGGGGCATTCTAATATTATGGTGGTAATATTTTCCATTTTACCTCCCATTCACCAATAGGCATATATTTTTATATATTTTTATCTTGTATCCTTTAGTTATGCAACCCTCTTAGGATTCAACTCATTATTTATACATTTGTAATTGTACCTTTTGGTGTATAAGGTAAACCATGGAGGATATTTTTTACATCTTATGCTACACATCCTTCCATGCTAAATAGGATCTAAAATTATCCATGGCTTGATCCTATCATGACCCACCCTTTGGAAGACTTATATTTTAATGGATTTGTGTTTGCTATATGGTTCATGGATGAAATGATGGACTATTTCAATTTTAGTATTCAAATACTTGTTATTATTGAAAATGTGAAATATAAATCTTAATGTAGAATGTAGGATAATTCTAGGTTTTATTCTATGAAAAAATTGTATTCTATATATGAATATGATGTTGCTAATGAGGTGCACTTTTGAAACATATCTCCTTATGGTGGCAAAAATAAATAGTCATCGAGAAATATCACCTTGGGAAAATGATGTGATGGGTAAATTGACCAAATATTTGAGAAAGAAACTTGGAAAAATACCCTCTTTCATGGAGATGCATATCATAAATTGCATAAGAAAAGATATATTAAGTTAGATAGATTTCTTCTTATATCATATTGCTTCCTTATGAAAGAGTTCGTTGAAATGGCATTAATTCTAGTAAAGAGTGTTAATATTGTAATGATTATAGTTGATAATTGCAATGAGTATTTGCGAAAGACGTTTATGAATTTTTAGAGATAGATAAATGAAATTATTTTATTTATTTTATTGTGTTTAAAAAAAGGGAACATAATATATTTTCCTAGATTTTGAAAAACGACATTGAACAGAATCCAACAAACCCAAATGTAGAGATATACTTTAGAGTAATAACTTTAACTCTAGCTTGAAGGGAACTTCATTAAAGAAAAGTATGCTTGGAGTAGTGGCTCATTGGATCATGCAACTGGCGGATATTTTTTATTTATGATAGAGTAGTGGAGATATGAATAAAAAGGACAAACCCAAGGAAAAGGGGACAGACAGAGGTAGAATGGATGGGCAACAAGAGAATGAGAGCAACAAAAGAGGTTAGCAATGAAGTAGAGCCGAAAGATATTGTGAAAGTAACTAGGATTCTTTTTGGAAATTCTTTACTTTTCTCACTGTGTGGTATGTTGAATTGGTGCATCGTGTTTTTGAATGACAATCTAATTAAAGTGGAAAATATTTTATATTTTTTTGTGTTACCTTATCTTTAAATAAATGAAAGAATAAATGGATAGAAGCAATATAGTTAGCTAAAAATATTTTATATTTTATTTTGTTACCTGATCTTTAAATCAATGAAATAATGGATGGGTAGAAGCAATCTAGTTGAGTTGAAACGTTGCTATATTTTGCTATGTTGATTTATCTTTAAACCAATGGAAGAATGGATCGTTAGAAGCAAACTAGTGAGATAAAAAAAATTTATACTTTATTGTGTTAATTTGTCTATACCAATTAGAGAATGGATGGGTAGAAGTAAAACCAATGATCTGAAATAATTTTATATTTTGCTATGTTACCTTATCTTTAAACCAATGAAAGAATGGACGGGTAGAAGCAAACTAGAGAGATCTTGAAACATTTTATTGGGGGTTGCAGTATAACAAAATTCTATTGTACCTATAATAATAGGTGACTCCAAGCCAGTATTATGTTTTAAGTAGTGGAAATGGTTGATCAACCAAATCTAGTGGTATCTACTAACCATAAACATATGGATTGTGCAGTAGTCGTAGTAAAGACTAGTTTTATCATATGGATATAAACTAGTTGTGAATGCTAGTATATATGTGCATCTTTGAGGGTGAAAGACATGTTCTTCAATTGATAAAAGTTAAGAAAAGAATGAGAATGTGTAAAATGTGTTTCTCCTTGTGGATAGAAATTGTGAATTCAATATTTATTGTATAAAATAAATTATAGTAGAAATAAATTGTTGATGCTATGTGGAATGGGATGTTGGTTAAATTATTTTTTGTCCTTAGAGAATGAAAGTAATGGTTGTGATGTTCTTTCTTTTACTAAAACTACAATGTTGTAAATAATGGTGTATTGCATTATTTTTGAAGGATATTAGATGAAATGGGTATATCTGTATGGTTTTTGAAATTATACCACAATTATTGGTTGCTAAAACCAATATTTTGAAGTCGTATTTGATCCCAAAGAGAGGTAATCTTTCTCAGTGTCTAGCGTCAATATATGAAAGAGGAAGGACATCTTCTAGTAATATAAGCTAATGGAGAGTTATCTAAAGAACACTTATTGTTTGCTTGATGTTGAGATCTCTAATCAAATGATGTGTGACTCATGTTGGGATGCATAGTGATTATTGAATTGCAATTGTCGAATATTTCCTTTGTAAAGAGAAATACATGTATTGGTTATCTCGATTGAACTGGCAATGATGTAATTATAAGTTGATCTCCTCTTTAGTGGATCAATGACTTCCAATACTTGAGTGGAGTTATTAATTTATGATCGACATTCAATGAAGCTTAGATCAGTTTGTGAATATTGTAATTTTTACGGCAGCGATGACAACCTACCTTTGCTAAACAAAGTATTGCTTATTTTAAGGAAAATTAAATATAACCTTGTTACTTATCTTATGTGGTGTGTTAATGATTGGTTGGTTTATGATTTGACTTTGTAATTGATTTAAGCTTGATTAAGTTATTGAATTTTGGATTGAGTTATTGGGATCCGTATGTACACGATGTGATGTGTCTAAATATATTGCTATGTAGAGCTTGTTCGTTATGTTGAGGTATTGCTCTATTTTAGCTTTTAGATAAAATCATATTGAATATATTAAAGGCTTTTATAATGATTGAGTTTTAGATCATCATGGGATCATTAAAGGTGTGGATAGAATTACCTTGGATAGATAATTTATATATGAGGAACTTAAATTAGAGTTCATGGAAAATGGATAACTCTTGAATGATGTAAGAGTTAGAAATACACTCAATTCACTAAGTGTTCTCATGCAAAAGGATCCACGTGTATAATAGGGATTAGTCGCTTCTTTTAATGAAATAAAAGGGATGCAAGCTATCTTATGTGGCCAATGAGAGAAATATCTTGAATGGATGTGACACCTAGTACTCTCACATTAAAATAATTATGTGAAATAGAGATTGGCGTATTGAACATAATTATTACTAGTCAAATTAAGGAAATTTGGAAATAATTATAATTAATTATTAAGTGTAAAAAAAAGATCTAGGAATGGAAGTATAGGTGGTTGTTACATCTAATATCCGTAACAACCCAAAAATACCAACCCAACTTGAGATAGATTTTTTTTTAAACATATATTGTCTATCATTAATGTACATTAACATCACTCAGTATAGTAAGTAACCGAGATAATTACAACATGGTCAGTGTCAACTCTCATGATAGGAGTGACCAAATTCTATCTAACCTTACATCCCATCATGATATTTATGATCTCCTTGGTTTAATTATTTCTATATCTACTTTCATTAGGAAGTTTAGTTACTTAACTAATTGAATGTGATTTCAATTTTACTTCCTATTCTATTATTTGCAGTGGAATACCATGCATGTATTATTAAAACAATACATAAATATTGCTTTACTCATATCAAGACTTTTACTTGATTCAAAGCATGAACCCTTAACCTATATTATATGAGCTATTAATTGGAATATCTAGTGTAACATCCATTATTAAGTCTAATAAACCTCAAGTGTCAATATAAACCAATCTTACTTATTGAACATTACTTGTTAGCAAAAATCATGCGTCACATAACACTTTAGTAGTCATCTCATGAAAATGTAAATGCATCATCATATTGGAAAGTAAATACATTTAAGTTCCATCTAATTCAATATCCACAATATAACTAATTAACAACAAATTAGAGAGCAAGTACAACACCTTTTACCCAAAACAATTGTAAACCATAAAATAGAGTTACACAACATATATCTTGGGAACCCTCATGGGGAATAATACTAGCCTCCAAAATATATATCTCCTCTCATTTCATAAACTTAATATGTCATAAATACAATTATAAAAAGGCATCCCATGAACCCTTTTCTAAATATACAATTAAATGATTCAATTTGTTCCTTTTTCAAATCATGATGCAAACAAGAAAATTCCACATTTCCTTTCTCTAAGCCATCAATACACTACATAAAAATCTCAAGAATTATTATATCTACATGTTTATGAATGTAATTGGATTCATATTAATGAGAAAACTCATCATTAATCTTATCGTGGATTACCTAATGACGAGTCTAGAGAGAGAACCCCATAATTATCTCGAGAATGAATTCCACATTCATTCTCCAACATTGATACATAATCAATTCTTATTAAGTAGAGTTCACTGAGGAACCATTCTAAGAATATGAAGAGGAAATCATATACTTTCCCTAATAATGGATCCTTTAATCTATTTTTACAACATTGGAATCATACTGATTTCACTTACCCACAACTCCTAGACATCATAGCTAAAAAAGGGTCATAAAGGGTCATTAATCGTATGATCGATATAAAGTTAAAAAAACCCATAATCCCTCCAATATTAGATTCCACATATATATTGTTTATTTAGAATTAAACCTTACATGCATTCACCATCAAATGCATCTCTCAAATACTATTTAATCTACCCAATTACACATTGATAGAGAGATCCTATATTTTCCTCAGAAATATGTTCCTTTTTCCAAATTAGGATCATATTACGATTTTCATAGTCTAGCTAGACATAAATTTGTCTTGTATCCTATCAAACAATATTGCATTCCTTTCAATATTAAATATATCAAATACCCAATATTTTTGTTATAGATTTCTACAAATCTATCCACTAGTTAATTTCCTCCATAATATTTTCAAGATTAAGTATATAAAATACCCATTATTCTTGTTATAAATTTCCACAAATAGTTTGTTCTTGATCTATAATTCCTTCCATAATATTTTCAAGATTAAGTATACAAAATGCCCATTCTTTTCCCTTTAGATTTCTATAGAGTCAAAGCTATTCACAACCAAGTGCTATTTGACTACTAAATTTTTTTAATTGAGATCCAAATGACCGGTGGTCCTGGGTTCAAGTTGAAGTTGCCTTATTTAGAATAGAGCAGATGTTTGTGAATGGTACAAAGTGAGCGGTTAAAGGTGTAACCTCCAACGGTCATTAAAGGTCAATCCACACTGATTGTAATAAATGACCTTTCAAGTGCATACACTTGGCAACTATGGGTAGGCTAGTTTACGCAAAGTCTTACTCATATTCTAGATTTGTCAAAATTTTGAATCTGGCTAATTTAATATCTTACCAGCTAAATCGTTCTAGCACCTAGTAATCAGAATCCAAACCCCTTAACCAGATTCACCACCACCATGGGATCATAATGAATACTGAGGATTCTACCATGTATGGATTATTAAAGATATCCATGTTCTAAGTTAATTATTGGGATATTGTGGTATTAAGCCTCCCTTATAGATGATCGAACCTAGACCCTAAAGGAGAACAAAAAACCCGAATATTCATCGCATACACTAGGCTTAATCTTCGTAGGCCACATGTCTCTGTGTCATCAACCGATGCGGGGAAGATCATACTTGAGTGACCAATGAGTGATCATCAAGGCATAGGTATCATGTTTGGTTTTAATATGAAATATCCCTCCATCCTAACTAATGTGGGATCTTGAATTTAGAGAGTCATTTACATATTTTACCTTTGAACATAGTTGAAATTACGTAGAAAACATAAAGTGATTAACCCTAATTGAGGCCTATCTTCGGCCAGTGATCAATGCACGCAGAGGAAAGTTAGGACCTTCCTGTATTTTCATCTATCAATGATGACCAAATAATTTGAAGATGTCTAACAAGGTTATGGGTACTGGTGCAACACAGGATACCTTCAGACGAATAATTTTTCTATCGAGTAATCAATTGAAACTTGATTAATGGATAAGGTGGACATAGACAAGGTATAGTTGGTGACTGTTACCAGAAAACTCACAACAGGGTATAGTAAATATCTTTGATGAAACCACTAGTACCAAGTTTTTGGTCTTCCTCCATTCAACTCACGTGGATAAGTGAACCGTGGTAGGGATTTCAATCCAAGGTCCAATCATGTTCAAGATCTTCTAATTCTCAATCTGTGCCGAGAAGGTTTAAAACATAGTCAAATATCGATTTTATTTCATGTATGCATGCATGAAGCATCATATTTACATATTAGAACACATATAATGGGAGTATATCCCACATGTATACTTTGGTGGGAACATTGGCTATGTAAATGTGCTACCTCGTAATAAGGTAAACCGACACTATGATGTGGCGGTAGGGACAATGGCGAACAGAGATGATGATATTATGATTTATAAATCATTGATTTGACTAGCATCATTTTTTCTGGCATCGATTTGATAGTTTGACCCAATTACCTTAGTTTGACCCAATTCCCTTCTATCCAAATTGTTTTAGTGTAGGATATAAATTGGATTAACTCCTCGTTTGGCCCAATTTACTACCCCTAGCGTAACATTCTCAATAAAAAAAAAAAAAAAAAAAGGGTTGAACTAGGTAGCTGGAATATGTTACAAAAACCCTTAATAATAATTACTACAAGAAAAATTCTCAGTATTTAAAACAGAAACCTCAATCGAGATCAACCCAAAGTTTTGGACTCATAAAATATGAATATGTGTACATATTAGTTGGAAGCAATTTATCATAACAAAATCATACCCTTAACAAAAATATATAAACTTGCCTAATCATGTTAAAAGAATGCACATGATTTAGGGGAAGAATATAATGACACGAAGTAACCTCGATAAATTCATTTTCTAGTCTAGAATTATTCTTACCTCTTCTTACTTGACTCCATCATATGTTAGCCTTCCATTCCTCCAATTGCTTTTTTTTTTTTTTTAATTGCTTCTTTACAATCACCCATATTGGCCAAACACCTCTAATTTAGAAAGTACTCTCCCAAAAATTTTTGGTTTCTAATCTACCAAAGTAGAGAACATACTCTCTAAGTTCCCAGATTTTCTCTCTTTTTCAATTACTTCTCTCTCCTTTTATAATTTTTCCAGTTCCCTTTTTCCTTCATGAGCAAGAAGATGGTTTTTTTTATTAAACTATTAAAAGGTGCCTTTTTGGAAGTCAACTCAAAATAGTGACATCCATTTTTATTATTTAAAAATTAGGGGAAAATAAAAGAGGAGATAATGTGGGAGTACCTTGTTCATTTTGGGCCTTCCCTTTTTCTTAGTGCAACTGCAAGGTCAACACTATTACTATTTGGAAGTAGTCATGGTGGAAGGAAGAATAGTTCATCCATTAGTAAAATATATTTTTATTATTAAATCATGACATTGCTCTTTTGGGTCCAATTAAAATTGGATAAATTTTGTGGACACCTAATTGCATTAAATTAGGTTAATTAAATTACTTTTTGTAAAAGATAAATTCCCAAATTAATCTTTCACAAAAGCCTTATTTAATTTCTCCAAAACCTTACAAAATCCCAATTGCATTCCAAAACTCTCCAAATTAACCTGGTAGAGTGTAATTAGTTTTAATTAGGGATTTTATAGGATAATTAGGGTTTATTAACCTCTAGGTATTTTCAATTTGACCCTCTTATTTATTCTAGGCAGCATTAGTAAGGTTAGGTTAATATAAACATTTGAGTATTAATTGATCCTTTAGGTCAATTAATATCTTTTAGAAAGTCTGAATGTGAAGAACACATGCTTATACTAAGAGGGGGTGTGAACAATATAAGATCAATTTTTTCTTTTCTTTCCCAAACAATATTATCCAATATTATCAATGGCAATATCTATAGCAGTAACAAAAGCAATACACAAATCATCACACACAAGAGAGACACAAATTTAACGTGGTTCACCCAATGTGGGCTACTCCACAAAGAAAAAATTTATTCTAAATTTTCTCAACAAATCTCTTGGGAATAAATTCCCTATTACAATGTTTATGGACCTCTATCCAAAGGAGACATCAATCCCATATGCTCTGATTTGTGGATCTCTCTCCACAGGAGAAATCTATCCCCTTGCTTTGGGTCATGGATCTCTCTCCATAGGAGAACTCTATCCCCTAGCTTTGGTTCGTGGAAATTGATCCAGGAAAAATTTATCTTTTCAATTAGTGTATGGATATCTCTCCATAGAAGAACTCTATATCCCCAGCTAGTTCATGGATCTCACTCCATAGGAGAAGTCTTTCCATTTTGATATGGTTCATGGATCTCTATCCATAAGAGAACTCTATCCCATCCCCTCTGATCTAGCTGGTGAAATTCTATGATATTTCTACCCCCACTACTTTGGCTTATGGATATCTCTCCATAGGATACCTCTATACCCACTACACTAGCTGATGGACCTATACTGGATACATCTATCCTCTTTGCTCTATCACCTTCAAAGCCTGCTCTCAACTCTATCTCAAATCTGCTCCAAAATTTTTCCCAAGTCTAGGATAATGTTTCTCTAACTCTACTCAAAAATTTGCACCAAACTCTATCCCAAGTCTACTATAAATACTTGCTCAAATATTTCCTCAAGCCTTCTTAAAGACTTGCTAAAATCTATCCTCAAAGCTATTCCAATACACATGCTCAAATATTTCCTAAATTTGCATACAAACAAAGCTTAAATCTCTTTCAAAAAATCTTTCTTCACACAGATTAATTCTACTTAGAATTCGTTTAACCTCTGGAATATATAGAAAATGATATGCTCTATAAAAACCAATGTTTTATTCACACTCAAAAATCTTGTACTCAATTAACCAATCTCTTTCTCTTACAAAATCATTTTCAAATTAAATCAAAATAATGTATAACAAAATTGGTCTATCTTTCTTGCAATTTTATCTAAGAAATCAATCACACCAATACAAATTTTCCCTTACAAAATTGATCTCAAACACTTTCACAATTGCTATCAATATCTCTCAACATAATATTCAAAGGTTTCACAATGATGTACTAACTTGTCTTCAACCCTAGCACAAGTAGTTCACAATATCTAGTACAATTGTCTCAATATATTTCAACAATGAAAGCACACATGTTCTCAAACTCTATCCCAAATATTTCCAAAACCAATCAATAATGAAGTACAAGAAGATCCTCAAAATCTAATGCAATTATTTTAAATTTCTCTCAAAAATTGATGCACATGTAGGTATCAAACCCTAACTCAAATATTTTCAACAATGCTTACCAAACAACCCTTTTATCTCCACCTTGTATTTCAGAAATATTCAATTCAACAAAACACGTTAATAAGGAATAATATGCCATTTTTACCTTTTTATATACTTCATATGTTTGCTTCAATTTTTCCCATATATCTTTTCTTGATTTGCAGTGCATAACTTTCACAAATTTTTCTTCATGTAAACCACTCAATATTTCATTCATAGCCTTAGCATTATTCACATGCAATAGCTTACCATATTTATCTATGGGAGGATTAGTTGTAGGTGTGAACCCATCCTCAACTAATTGCCATATCTCATATCCTTGTGCCATTAGGTAAGTCTTCATTCTTATGCTCTAGAAAGCATAATTGTTCCCATCGAACAATGGTGCCTTATTTTATAAAGATCCATTATGATATTCCATATGTGTTCCTGGAATATATTCCTTCAAGTTGTTAGACTCTTCTAAAGGAACCCATTTTTTATACTAATTGAAGAACACAGGCTTATACTGAGAGGGGGGTGAACAGTATAAGATCAACTTTTACTTTTCTTTCCCAAACAATATTATCCAATATTATCAATGGCAATATCAATAGCAGTAATCAAATCAATGCACAAATCATCACACACAAGAGAGACACAAATTTAACGTGGTTCACCCAATGTGGGCTACTCCATGGAGAAAATATTTCTTCTAAATTTTCTCAACAAATCTCTTGGGAATCAATTCCCTATTACAATGTTTATGGACCTCTATCCAAAGGAGACACCAATCCCCTATGCTCTGATTTGTGGATCTCTCTCCATAGGAGAACTCTATCCCCTTGCTCTGGTTCGTGGATCTCTCTCCATAGGAGAACTCTATCCCCTAGCTCTGGTTTGTGGAACTTGATCCAGGAGAACTCTATCTCCTCAACTGGTTCATGGATCTCTCTCCATAGAAGAACTCTATCTCCCCAGCTGGTTCATGGATCTCACTCCACAGGAGAACTCTTTCCCATTTGCTCTAGTTCATGGATCTCTATCCATAGGAGAACTCTATCCCCTCTACTCTAGCTGGTGAACTTCTAGAAGACTTCTACCCCACTACTCTGGCTTGTGGATCTCTCTCCATAGGAGACCTCTATCCCCACTACACTAGTTGATGGACCTCTATCCACTAGAGACCTCTATCCTCTCTACTCTATCACCTCCAAATCTTGCTCTCAAATCTATCTCAAATCTACACCAAACTCTATCCCAAGTCTAGCACAAATATACTCTAACTCTACTCACAAATATGCACCAAAATCTATCCCAAGTCTACTCTCAATACTTGCTCAAATATACCTTCAAGCCTTCTCAAAAGACTTGCTCAAATGCCCTCAAGCCTTCTCAAAGACTTGCTCAAATCTGCCTTCAATGTTGCTCACAAAACCTGCTCAAATAACTCCAAATCTTGCATACAAAACACAACTTAAATCTCTTTCAAAAAAGCTTTCTTCACATAGATAAATTCTACTTAGAATTTGTTTAACCTCTAGAACATATAGAGAATGATATGCTCTATCAAAAACTCAATATGTTCTTCACACTCACAAATCTTGTACTCAATTAACCAATCTCTTTCTCTTGCAAAATCCTTTTCAAATCAAATCAAAATAATGTATAACAAAACTGGTCTATCTTTCTTGCAAATTTTCTCTCAAAGATCAATCACACCAATGCACAATTTTCCCTTACAAAATTGATCTCAAACACTTTCACAATTGCTATCAATATCTCTCAAACCAATGTTCAAAGGTTTCACAATGATGTACTAACTTGTCTTCAACCCTAGCACAAGTAGTTCACAATATCTAGTACAAATGTCTCAATCTCTTTCAACAATGAAAGCACACTTGTTCTCAAAATCTATCCCAAATATTTCCAAAACCAATCAATAATGAAGTACAAGAAGATCTTCAAACTCTAATGCAATTGTTTCAACTTTCTCTCAACAATTGATGCACATGTAGGTCTCAAACCCTAACTCAAATATTTTCAACAATGCTTACCAAACAACCCTTTTATCTCCACCTTATATTTCAGAAACATTCACTTCAACAAAACACTTTAATAAGGAATGATGTGCCCATACCTCTTAGTTTACCCTTATGGAGATATGTCTTCAAAAACCTGTCTCACAAACAACTGATTTTTCTAGTGCCACTTCAAGGGTTAGATAGGAAAATACTTTCTCAAACCATCCACATGAATTTTCCTCTCAAAAAGATATGCTCAATTTAATTCCAAACCAATGCTCTATAACTCCCTTGGTTTTTCAAAATAAAGCATTAAATCATGAACCAAGTCCTTCAAATTTAATGCAACTATTACAAGCAATAAAAACACATTTTACACCTTTTATCTCCCTACTTTCATAAAATAATTTCCAAACCACTTAATGACCCATAACATTGATTTACAAATTTAAATCAACCATTTACACCTTATCACTCCTACTTTTGCATATAAAAATAATTTTTTAATGACAACAATATCTTCAAAATATTTGGCAAAAATAAATTATCCTTATACCTCCTATTTTCCAAAACCTTTATACCATAGCACACCCCTCAAACACCAAGCAAAGCAAATATTAATCAACCTTAGCGCATACCTTTTTCAAAAATTATTAATGTTGGCACGGACGAGAATCGACCCTCCGACCTCAACCTCCTAACGTAGGCGCTTGACCACTTGCGCTAGCCAAGCGGTTGAGACCTATCGTGTAGGCCTCCACCTTTGTTCCTTGGTGCATTCATCGAAAACAATAAAAACTCTTCAAAACCTGGTGCTAGGGAGAATCGAACCGTAGACCTCCACCTTGCAAATGTCTTAACACAAGTCTAGCCACCGTTGGGCCACCCTGGTGGATGACATCAAGGGATGCATGAACATTTCACTTTAATTTATCCCTCCTCTATGCTCCGAAATCAATGCTATCCTCTTATCCTTATTCACTGTCACACTTGCACGATTTCTCAAATGTTCGCATTAATAAAAGCACACCTTTATTTGCAAAGACCTTAGGATATATATATGCTTTCCATGCACATTTTAGACATCGGCCCACATTTCAAATTTATTTAAAAATAATTCGATTTATTTTTGGCACCATGCAATTTTAAACTTAGGTTTTATAATATTTAAAAATATATATTATATTAAACCTTTTGCCTTGGGTCTTTTTCACCAATGAGGAGTAAACCTTTTGCCTTGGGTCTTTTTCACCAATGAGAAGTAAACATTTTCCTTGTCAATTAAAATATCTCTTTCCTTTTTTATTTACCAAATGAAGCCCTTGTTATTTCCAAATCTCTCTTAATAATATTTAAATATTATAATCCTTTTCTTCAAAATTCTCTTTGCTTGCTTTTACAACCATGGAAAATTCCTTTGCATTTATTGTTTCAACCTTGAAGACAAAACTCAACCTTTTCACCTTTGACATCAATGACAACACTATACTCAAAATTTCCAACAATCTCCCCCTTTGTCATTGATGGTAACCCTTTCTAAAAATTCCTTTTCCTACCACTAGATTCCAAATCTGCTCCCCTGAGAAACTGCTTCCCCTGACTGAATGCTCTCCCCTTACTCAAATCTCTCCCCCTTTGACATCAATGGCAAAGGGACTCCTTTGGGGCTAAATATAAGACTCTTAGCTCAGCCCCCTCCCCACCTCCTCTCCTTGAGGTGATTAATTTTGGGGTGGGAGTATCTCTACTCCCAACATACAATGCTCTTTTTCTTTGTCAACCTTCTTTTTCAACATTTTTGTAGCCATACCCTTTTGATCCTTTTGAGTGTCCCTATTCTTGCTTGTCTCTGGAAGTTCTGGAAACTTTGTTCTACACCACTTGGCCTTATGCCCAAGATTATTGCACTTGTAACACTTAATGTTGTAGTTCTTAGAAGGTGCAAATATCTTGAAGTTCCTCCTGGTGAAGCCATACTCATTTCTATCATGAACCCTGTAGTGGATTGCTTTATGACCAAAGTGATTACAAGAGTAGCAATACCCTTGAAAGAAATATTCATATTTGAAAGAGTTGACATTCCTTTTAGTGAGGTCATACTCCTTTCCATGAGTCCTGCAATGCATAGCCTTGTGACCAAATTGATTACATGAAAAACAATGTCCTTTGAAGAAATCTTGTCTTGAACCCTTCGGTCTCTTAGTCCTTTCTTTGCCTTCTCTGTGATGATCCATGTTTCTTGTTTGTGCATTGTTTCCTTTCTTAGTGAAGCTTCTATTCTTCAACTTATCCGCATAAGTCTCACTTTCTTCTTCACTCTCTTCCTCTGAAACTTCCTCTTCTTTTGAGCTTGAGCTTGACCCTTCTTCTTGTTTCCCTTGTCCTTCTTCAAAACCAAGTCCTATTTTGATAGATGAAGATCTTTGTGCATTGATAATCTTATCCAAAGTCTTTGAACTTTTCCCAAAACTTGTGTAGCTTGTCCTTAGAATCTTTCACTTCCATCCTTAGTGAAACTACCTCTTGTTCTAGTCTTTCACATTCTAACTCTTTTACCTCTAACTTTTCACTCATGACCTCTTTAAATCTCCTTGCCTTAGCTTTTGAGTTTGTCAGGTCTTGTATAAGATTTTCTTTTTCTTCCTCACATTCTTGAACTTGAGCCCTTAGTCTTGAATTCTTGCTTTCTAACCTTTTTCAATTCTCTGAGAGCAACAATAAGTTCTGCTTCTAGATCTACTGTGCCTTCCTCTTCATTTTCTGAATCTTTCTCTACTTCTTGGTCTTCAAGAGCATCTTCATACTTTTTAACTTTATCTTCAATAGGAGCATTTTCTTCCTCTTCTATTACCAAAAATAGAATCTCTTCTTCTTCACTATCTGAGGGTCTTTCATCACTATCACTTGAAGCCTTGCTTGCCTTGTTAACATAGAAACTCTTCTTGTGCCTTTGAAAGAACTTATTTTCATGCTTGCCTTGTCCATACCTATTTTTCTTTTCATGCCTAGATTTTCCTGCTTCCTTTTTCTTATGATCCTGTTTCTCTTCACTGCTACTACTTCCAGCTTCTAGACAATTAGATGCATAGTGACCAAAATTACCACAATTAAAACATTTCACTATTTTCATACCTTTGTGCTTTCTTGAGTCCTTCTTGTTTCTTCTCCCATAGTTAGCTTCTTCATCACTGCTTGACTCACCACTTGATTTTGGTTTCTTATCTTTTGTCTTCTTTGATGCTTTGAAAGCTACCTCTTTCTTGGAGTTGGGATCCTTTACTATTCTCATCTCATAAGCTGTGAGAATTCCATGTAACTCATCCATAGTCAAAATTTCAATATCTCTCATCTCTTCTATAGCTGAAACTTTTCCATCATACCTCATAGGAAGTGACCTTAAAACCTTTTGAGCAACACTGGAGTCTTCAATTTCAAATCCAAGTCCATGCATGGTATTAACAACCTCATCCACATGAAGTAAGTATGTAGCAATATCTTCCTCATCTTCCATATTCAAATCTTCAAACCTTTTCTTGTGGTTTTGTAGTTTTGCCAACTTGACCTTTTTATCTCCTTCATATGTTTGCTTCAATTTATCCCATATCTCTTTTGCTGATTTGTAGTGCATAACTTTCACAAATTTTACTTCACATAAACCACTCAAGATTCCATTCATAGCCTTAGCATTATTCACATGCAATAGCTTACCATCTTTATCTATGGGAGGATTAGTTATAGGTGTGAACCCATCCTCAACTGATTGCCATATCTCATATCCTTGTGCCATCAAGTAAGTCTTCATTCTTATGCTCCAGAAAGCATAATTATTCCCATCAAACAATGGTGCCTTATTTGATGAAGATCCATTCTGAGATGCCATCTATGTTCCTATAATATCTTCCTTCAAGCTGTTAGACTCTTTCGAAGGAACCCACTCTGATACCAATTGAAGAAAATAGGCTTATACTGAGAGGGGGGTGAACAGTATAAGATCAACTTTTACTTTTCTTTCCCAAACAATATTATCCAATATTATCAATGGCAATATCAATAGAAGTAATCAAAGCAATGCATAAATCATCACACACAAGAGAGACACAAATTTAACGTGGTTCACCCAATGTGGGCTACTCCATGAAGAAAATATTTCTTCTAAATTTTCTCAACAAATCTCTTGGGAATCAATTCCCTATTACAATGTTTATGGACCTCTATCCAAAGGAGACACCAATCCCCTATGCTCTGATTTGTGGATCTCTCTCCACAGGAGAACTCTATCCCCTTGCTCTGGTTCATGGATCTCTCTCCACAGGAGAACTCTATCCCCTAGCTCTAGTTCATGGAACTTGATCTAGGAGAACTCTATCTCCTCAAATAGTTCATGGATCTCTCTCCATAGAAGAACTCTATCTCCCCAAATGGTTCATGAATCTCACTCCATAGGAGAACTCTTTCCCCTTTACTCTAGTTCATGGATCTCTATCCATAGGAGAACTCTATCCCCTTTACTCTGGTTGGTGAACTTCTAGAAGACTTATACCCCCACTACTCTAGC
Source organism: Wollemia nobilis (assembly GCA_028583015.1). Classification (NCBI taxonomy): domain Eukaryota; kingdom Viridiplantae; phylum Streptophyta; class Pinopsida; order Araucariales; family Araucariaceae; genus Wollemia; species Wollemia nobilis. The sequence continues at coordinate 698,247 of JAQPPZ010003333.1, forward strand.
TTGTGGATCTCTCTCCATAAGAGACCTCTATCCCCACTACACTAGATGATGGACCTCTATCCACTAGAGACCTCTATCCTCTTTGCTCTATCACCTCCAAATCCTACTCTCAAATCTATCTCAAATATGCACCAAAATCTATCCCAATTCTAGCACAAATATACTCTAACTCTGCTCACAAATCTGCACCAAACTCTATCCCAAGTCTACTCTCAATACTTGCTCAAATATATCCTCAAGCCTTCTCAAAGACTTGCTCAAATCTACCTTCAAGCCTTCTCAAAGACTTCTCAAAATTTTTTCTCAAGTTGCTTACAAAACCTGCTCAAATAACTCCAATACTTGCATACAAAACACAACTTAAATATCTTTCAGAAAAAGCTTTCTTCACACATAGATAAATTCTACTTAGAATTTGTTTAACCTCTAGAACATATAGAGAATGATATGCTCTATCAAAAACTCAATATGTTTCACACTCACAAATCTTGTACTCAATTAACCAATCTCTTTCTCTTGCAAAATCCTTTTCAAATCAAATCAAAATAATGTATAACAAAACTGGTCTATCTTTCTTGCAAATTTTCTCTCAAAGATCAATCACACCAATGCACAATTTTCCCTTACAAAATTGATCTCAAACACTTTCACAATTGCTATCAATATCTCTCAAACCAATGTTCAAAGGTTTCACAATGATGTACTAACTTGTCTTCAACCCTAGCACAAGTAGTTCACAATCTCTAGTACAAATGTCTCAATCTCTTTCAACAATGAAAGCACACTTGTTCTCAAACTCTATCCCAAATATTTCCAAAACCAATCAATAATGAAGTACAAGAAGATATTCAAACTCTAATGCAATTGTTTCAACTTTCTCTCAATAATTGATGCACATGTAGGTCTCAAACCCTAACTCAAATATTTTCAACAATGCTTACCAAACAATCCTTTTATCTCCACCTTATATTTCAGAAACATTCACTTCAACAAAACACTTTAATAAGGAATGATGTGCCCATACCTCTTAGTTTACCCTTATGGAGATATGTCTTCAAAAACCTATCTCACAAACAACTGATTTTTCTTGTGCCACTTCAAGGGTTAGATAGGAAAATACTTTCTCAAACCATCCACATGAATTTTCCTCTCAAAAATATATGCTCAATTTAATTCCAAACCAATGCTCTATAACTCCCTTGGTTTTTCAAAATAAAGCATTAAATCATGAACCAAGTCCTTTAAATTTAATGCCACTATTACAAGCAATAAAAACACATTTTACACCTTTTATCTCCCTACTTTCATGAAATAATTTCCAAACCACTTAATGACCCATAACATTGATTTACAAATTTAAATCAACCATTTACACCTTATCACTCCTACTTTTGCATATATAAAAATAAATTTTTAATGACAGCAATATCTTCAAAATATTTGGCAAAAATAAATTATCCTTATACCTCCTATTTGCCAAAAACCTTTATACCATAGCACACCCCTCAAACACCAAGCAAAGCAAATATTAAACAACCTTAGCGCATACCTTTTTCCAAAAATTATTAATGTTGGTGCGGATGGGAATCGACCCTCCGACCTCAACCTCCTAACGCAGGTGCTTAATCGCTTGCGCTAGCCAAGCGGTTGAGACCTATCGTGTAGGCCTCCACCTTTGTTCCTTGGTGCGTTCATCGAAAACAATAAAAACTCTTCAAAAACTGGTGCTAGGGAGAATCAAACCGCAGACCTCCACCTTGCAAACGTCTTAACACAAGTCTAGCCACCGCTGGGCCACCCTGGCGGATGACGTCAAGGGATGGATGAACTTTACTTTAATTCATCCTCCTTCTATGCTCCGAAATCAATGTTATCCTCTTGTCCTTATTCGTTGTCACCACTTGCACGATTGCTCGAATGATCGCATTAATAAAAGCACACTCTTTATTTCCAAAGACCTTAGGGTATATATATGCTTTCCATGCATGTTTTAGACGTCGGCCCACCTTTCAAATTTATTTAAAAATAATTCGATTTATTTTTGGTGCCATGCAATTTTAAACTTAGGTTTTATAATATTTAAAAATATATATTATATTAAACCTTTTGCCTTGGGTCTTTTTCACCAATGAGGAGTAAACCTTTTGCCTTGGGTCTTTTTCACCAATGAGAAGTAAACCTTTTGCCTTGTCAATTAAAATCTCTCTTTCCTTTTTATTTACCAAATGAAGCCCTTGTTATTTCCAAATCTCCCTTAATAATATTTAAATATTATAATTTAAATATTATAATCCTTTTCTTCAAAATTCTCTTTGCTTGCTTTTACAACCATGGAAAATTCCTTTGCATTTATTGTTTCAACCTTGAAGACAAAACTCAACCTTTTCACCTTTGACATCAATGACAATCAACTTTGACATCAATGACAACACTATACTCAAAATTTCCAACATAATGGGCGGTTTGTGACAGCATCAAAGCATGGTTTGTAGTGAGATAGGTTCACTACGTAAAATTTGTTTATTTGTTTTTTAGAAAAAAATATTAGGAAGGATTTGGATCATACTAGTAATGTACATGTTAGAATTAAATCAACCTTGTTGGCTTGAGATGATTAGATAAATTATTAGTAGTGGAAGGAGTAATTCGAATAACTAATTTCTAATAAATTCCTACTATATCTTTGTGTGGGACCAGGGACAATTCCACCAAAGAGAAGAAGAGGTAGTGTTGTCTCATTGACAAGGCAGACACTCCTGTCAAACATAGAGAATAGAACCCCTGAGGTGGATTTAGAGAACCCCAGTAATGGAAGGGAGAACCTTACTGAGATAGTTGTTCTTTTACGTGAAAAAGTAGATACACAAAGATAGTTGTTGGATGTTGTGTTGAATAGGGAAACATAGGCTAGGAACTCTAATAGGAGATGGGAAGTGACCCCCTTATTGAGGTACAACTAGCTAGGATTCAAACTGAAGCTGAATTAGACAAAGATATGAAACCATTAAAATATTCCAAGTTTAGTTGAGAGGAAGATGCTGATAAGGTTGAGGTATTATTGAAGGAAATAGAAACCTATTGCAATATGAATATTTTTTCCTCGGGTACTCAGACATCCTATGTCACATTACATTTGCAAGGATATGATTTGGATTGGTGGGAAACTCTTAGTGTAGATCACAAATTACCAGTAGTAGTTGATATAAAATGGGATGAATTTATTAAGGCCTTCAAAGATAGGTTTCTCACAAAAATTTCTATTCCCAAAATTTTTAGGAGTTCACTAATCTTTTATAGGGAACTAGAATCGTGGAAAATTATTATCAAATATTTTTTAGGTTGTTGAAATAGGTGTCTACTTATAATGAGAGGATGAAGATCCAAATTTTTATTCTAGGAGCAGATCCTAGAATAGGATAAGAAGTAGATATGAGGGAACCTACTACTCTACAAAAGGCCTACAATTTGGCCAAGAAATTTGAAACATATCTTAAACCCCATTTTGACTATGAAGGATTAGATGAGCAGGGCAGGGGAATATTAAGGAAAATGAATAGCGCAAGTTTTTTTAAGTGGGAAAAATATCATGTAAACAAATATTCCTCTAAGCATGAGAGAAATAATGGCCAGAATAAAGGGAAGAACAAAAGAATATTCTAAGGAAAGAATTGTTCTTCCAACAACCATGATAAAGGAAACAATAGACCATCACAGAAATAGGTTAATTCTCCATGGATTGATAAAATAGAAGAGGGTCAAAAACAAAAGGAGCATCCAAGATGGAAATATGGATGTTATCTTTGTAGAGGATTGCATTATGTCAATAATTTTCCACAAAGAGTAGGGATGAGTTAAAAAGGAAAAGAACTAATGTACAAAGATACTGCACCTAAAGAGCCTGGGTGCAAGATTTATGTAGCTACAGGAAACCAAAAACTTGATGTTCAAGCCACACCACTATTGATAAGAGGTAATATTTTTGGTAGGAATATTAAAATCTTGATTGATAGTGATGCTACAAATAGTTTTATTTCTACTAATTTAGCCAAAGATATATCAGTAAGACCAAGAATCTTGGCTCATGGGTGGAAGGTCGAGTATGGTTCAGGATAAACCTACTTTTTTAATCAATGTTACCATATGGAAAAAATTTCCTTAGCTAGTGGAAAAATAGTAGGATGTTTATATGTAGTGCCTTTGGATGCTTTTGACATAATCCTAGGAATGGATTGGTTGCAAGAGCATAATGTAGTACTCAACTTTCAAGATAGATGAATTGAGTATACAAAAGGTGTTTAACCTACAAGGGGCTTTTCAACCTCAAATTCTATCAGCCATGGAACTTAAGAAGGTCATAAAGAAAGGATGAATGGTCTATATAATTAAGATAAATGAAATTTATGAATAGAATATGGAAGAGGTGTTTGGGAAACACCCAATTCTTCAAGAATTTAGGGATGTCTTTCCAGATGATTTACTTGGACTACCCATTAAATGGCAATTTGATTTTACTATTGAGCTCCAAACTAGAATAGAACCCATCCATAGAGCTCCTTACAAGATGAATCCTATAGAAATAATAGAATTAAAGGTGCAATTGCAAGGGTTACTGGAGAAGGAATTGATTAAACCAAGTGTATCACCTTGGGGTGCACCTATACTATTTTTCAAGAAGAAGGATGGTTCTTTGAGGTTATGCATAGACTATAGAATTTTGAACAAATAAATCATCAAGAACAAATATCCTCTACCAAGAATCAAAGGTCTCTTCGATCAACTCAAAGATTCCATAATATTTTCAAATATTGATCTAAATTTAGGATATCACCAATTGAGAATCCATGAGGAGGATACTCACAATACAACCTTTAAAACTCGTTATGGAAATTATGAGTTTTTTGTATTACCTTTTGGTTTAATGAATGCTCTAGAAGCATTTATGAATTTGATGAATTACATTTTCAGGAAGTACTTGAATAGATTTGTGCTGGTATTTCTAGATGAAATTTTGATATATTTCAGAAATAGTAAAGAGCACGATGAGCACATCAAGGTCGAGTTAGAGCTATTAAGGTGAAACTAGTTATTTGGGAATTTATCCAAGTGTGAATTTTATGCATCGAAAGTATAATATTTGGGACACATTGTTTCGACTAAAGGGATCACAATGGATCCTAAGAAGATAGAAGATATTTTAATTGACCGTTGCTTACAAGCATGTCACAATTTTGAATTTTTATGGGCCTAATTGGATACTATAGGTGATATGTGAGGGACTATGCCAAGATCACCTCACCCATAACTAACCTTTATATAAAAGGTAAATAATTTAAGTGGATAGACAAATATGAGGAAGCTTTGGGGTTGCTTAAGAATAATATTACTATACCTCCTATTCTAAAAGTACTTTATCTTTAGGGAAGTTTCTTGATTTGTATTAATTCATCCTTAGAAGGCTTGGGAGGAGTGCTTTCATAAGAAGTAGTGGTAGCCTGTGGATCTAGAAAAATAAAAATACAAGGTTAATTATGCAACCCATGATTTAGAGTTGGCAGTTGTAGTGTTTTCTCTCAAGATTTGGTGATATTATCTGGTTGGGAGACACTTTTAGCTAAGGATAAACCATCAAAGTTTGCAATATATATTCATTCAACATTTACTCAATGCTAGGCAGAGTAAGTGGATGGAATTTCTCATAGAATATGATTGTGGCATTGAGTATATAAAATTAAAAGAGAATAAAGTCATTGATGCACTGAGTAGAAGAAGACATATATAAATTTTGTCTTGCATTCATGCCGACTTGATGGAACAAGTCAAAGAAATGCAAAATCAAGATGCATACTGCAACAAAATTTGGAAAAGGATGGAAAAGAAATTTGATGAAAATAGGGACTTTGAAATTAGGGATGTTTATTATTTTTTAAAAACAAGGTAGTAATTCTTGAGACTAGAAATTTGAGAAAGATGATTATGAATGAAGCTCATATATCTCCATATTTTTCTCATCTAGGAGGAGCAAAGATTATGGAGAATATAAAAAAGACATACGCTTGACCAGGAATGAAGAGAGACATAGTAGAATTTATCGCTCAATGTCTCGAATGCAAAAAGTAAAGCATAACACACACATCCTGCTAGATTATTGTACTCGCATGATGTGCCTATGCAAAAATGGCAAGTAATTTTGTTGGATTTCATAGTATGACTGCCTAAAAATAGATTCTAACATGATGCAATCCTAGTAGTGGTCGACATACTAACCAAGGTTGTGCATACTATACCTGAGAACACCAAGGATGGTGTAGTAATTATGGCTAATAGATTTTCCAAAGAAATATTTTGATTGCATGGTTTTTCGAAGGTAATTATATCAGATAGGGACCCAAAATTTACATCTAAGTTTTGGTAATCTTTGCATCGTGTCATTGGTACTAGATTGAATATAATTTTTGCTTACCATCCAAAGACTGATGGGAAAATTGAAAGAGTGAACCAAGTTCTAGAGGACATGCTTCACATGTATTGTATGGATCAGAATACCCATTGGGAATATTTATTGCATTTGGTAGAATTTTCCTACAATAATGGTCACCATTCAACCATAGGAATGGCTCCATTTGAAGCTTTGTATGGTAGAAAGTGCAGGATACCTTTGACATGGGACAATCCAAAATATTGGATTGTGCTTGGACTAAATATGGTCAAAAAAATGGAGCAACAATTGAAGGTAATCCAAGAGAGGTTGAAGGAAGTTGTGGACTGATAGAAAAGTTATGCCGATCTTAAGAGATCACCGAAAGAGTTTGTAGTGGGTGACAATGTATTTTTTAGGGTAAAACCAAGAAAGAGTGCAATTAAGTCCACAAACCTATATACTCACTTTGTGGAGACCTTTGAAATTATAGAGAATATTAGTCCTATGGCATACCAACTTGCCTTACCACCCAATCTATCCAAGATTCACAACATCTTTCATATTTTTTTGCTTAAAAAATATGTTGCTAACCATAAATATGTGTGGGATCTATCTAATTTGTAGATGATGAACCCAAAAGTTATAGAGGTTCAACTAATAAAAATCCTTGAATTTCAATCCAAATAAATAAGGAAAGGAACCTTAGAACAGTTTAAGGTCCAGTGGGACCGCTACTCTGAAAGAAATGCTACTTGGGAGAAAGTAACAGATATGCAAAAACATTTTTCTTTTTTGTTTGAAAATACTATATAAAAACTATTGTATGTGGTAATGGTTAAACACAAAGGACTGTGTTAAGACTAAGGGGTGGATGATGTCATGACCCACCCTTTGGCAGACTTTTATTTTGATAGATTTATGTTTGTTATATGGCTTATGGATGAAATGATGGACTATTTTAGTTTTAGTATTCAAATACTTGTTATTATTAAAAATGTGAAATATAAATCTTACTGTGGAATGTAGGATAATTCATATTTTATTCTATAAAAAAAGTGCATTCTATATATAAATATGACGTTGCTAATGACGTGCACTTTTGCATAAAATAGATCTCCTTATGGTGGCGAAAATAAATAGTCACCGAGAAATATTGCCTTGGGAAAATGATGTGATGGGTAAATTAATCAGATATTTGAGAAGGTGACATGGATAAATGTCCTCTTTCATGGATATTCATATCATAAATTGCATAAGAAAATATATATTAAGTTAGATATATTTCTTCTTATATCATATTGCTTCCTTATGAAAGAGTTCGTTGAAATGGCATTAATACTAGTAAAGAGTGTTAATCTTTTAATGATTATAGTTGATAATTACAATGAGTATTTGGGAAAGACGTTTATGAATTTTTGAAGATATATAAATGAAATTATTTTATTTATTTTATTGTGTTTAAAAAGAGGGAACATAATATAATTTCCTAGATTTCAAAAAATGATATTGAACAAAATCCAATGAACCCAAATGTAGAGATATACTTTAGAGTAATAACTTTAACTCTAGCTTGAAGGGAACTTCATTAAAGAAAAGTATGCTTGGAGTAGTGTCTCATAGGATATATGGTTGGCAAACATTTTCATTTATGATAGAGTAGCGGAGATATGGGGAAAAAGGATGAACCCAAGGAAAAGATGACAAACGAAGATAGAACGGATGAGCAACGTGAGAAGGAAAGCAACTAAAGAGATTAGAAACAAAGTAGAGCCAGAAGATATTGTGGAAGAAACCAGGTTCCTTTTTGGAAATGCTTTGATTTTCTCACTGCATGGTTATGTCAAATTGTTGCATTGTGATTTTGAATGGAAATCTAATTGAACTGAAAAATATTTTATTATTTTTTGTGTTACCTTGTATTTAAATCAATGAAATAATGGATGGATAGAAGCAATATAGTTGAGCTAAAAATGTTTTATATTTTTTTGTGTTACATTGTCTTTAAATCAATGAATGAATGGATGGATGAAACATTGTTATATTCTGTTGTGTTGCTTTGTCTTTAAACCAATAGAAGAATGAGCGGGTAGAAGCAAACCAATGAGATGAAAACATTTTATACTTTGTTGTGTTACTTTATCTTTAAACCAATAAAATAATGGATAGGTAGAAACAAACTAGTGAGCTGAAATCGTTTTAGACTTTGTTGTGTTATCTTGTATTTAAACCAATGAAAGAACGGATGGGTAGAAGTAAACTAGGGAGAGCTTGAAATATTTTGTTGGGGGTTGTAGTATAACAAAGTTTTGTTGTACCTGGAATAATGGGTGATCCTAAGCCAATATTATGTTTTAAACAGTGAAAAGGATGATCAACCAAATCTAGTGGTATCCACTGATCGTAAACATATGGATTGTACGGTAGTGGGAGTAAAGACTAGTTTTATCATATGGATATAAACTGGTTGTGAATGATAGTATGTATGTGCATCTTTGAGAGTGAAAGATGTGTTCTTCCACTGATAGAAGTTAAGAAAAGAATGATAATGTGGAAAAAATGTTTCTACTTATGGATAGAAATTGTGAATTTAATATTTTTTGTAGAAACTAAATTATATATAGAAAAAATAAATTGTTGATGCTATGTGGAATGGGATGTTGGTTAAATGATTTTTCATCCTTAGAGAATTAAAGCAATGGTTGTGATATTATGTATTTTACTAAAACTACAATGTTGTAAAGAATGGTGTATTGCATTATTTTAGAAGGATATTAAATGAAATGGGTATATCTGTATGTGGTTGAAATTATACCACAATGATTGGTTTCTAAAACCAACATTTTTGAGTCATATTTGATCCCTAAGAGAGGTAATGTTTCTCAGTGGCTAGCATCGATGTGCATAAGAGGAAGGATATCTTCCATTGAGCTAGGCTAATGGAGAGTTACCATAAGAAAACTTCTTGTTCACTTGATGTTGATATATCTGATCAAATGATGTGTGACTCATGTTGGGATGCATAGTGATGGTTGAACCACAATTGTGGAATCTTTCCTTTGTAAAGAGAAATATATGTATTGGTTATCTTGGCTAAACTGGAAGTGACGTAATTCTAATTTTATCTCCTATTTAGTGGAGTAATGACGTCCAATACTTAAGTGGAGTTATTAAATGATGACCCAAATTCAATGAATCTTAGATCAGTTTGTGAATCTTGTTGTATTTTTTATGGTAGCGATGGTAGCCTACCACTGCTAAATGAAGTGTTGCTTATTTTAAGGAAAATTAAATATAATCTAAATTAAGTGGTGCTTATACTAAGGAGGGACTGTAGGGGACTTCCCTAGGAAGTCTTGTTCTACTTCCCTACTTCCTCATTCCTTTGTCGCTAGTCCTATCTTAGTTCCCTAACACTTCTCTGGTCCTTCCTTCTTGGTTTGCTAGTTTGGCAGATGATTGCCTTGGGGTGGGAGGTCACTTCTCCATTTGTCTTCCTTCTACCATGTCTATTTGAAGCGTTCTTTTATGTGCCTCTGGTCTGGGGCATCCCTGGGACATTTCTTGGGCTTTTTGGGTTGTTTCGAGGATCTTTTCCCTGGTGCTTTTAGTGTGTCCCAAGTTTTTTGTAGGTTTCTTCTTAGTGCCAATTTTTAGAGGTTCTCTAGGTGTAGTGTGCAATGCCTTTGGGAGAGATGCTTCATGATCATTTTTGCACAACAACATTTTTGTCAGGAAGGGACCATGTGCTTATTCCTATGACTCTACTCTTTAGGTTTGTGGATGTGGGTTTGGTGGATTCTCACCATTTTTCATCGCTTTGGGAGGGTCCTCTATGTTGCTTGCTATTGTGATCCTGTTGGTCTTTCTTATATGGTTCCCTGAAGTTATTCGTTGATGATGTCGAATTTTATCTAGGATTTATTGCTATATCTTTTTGGTCTGGGAAAACCTGTGCTTAATGCTTACAACTTGTTCACCCTATGGTTCCTTCCTCTTGGGTTCCCTGGGAACTTTCCCATCTCTTTCTCATGGCTTGTTGTTTTGCATATAATGCTTCCTCTGCTTCTTTTGGTGTCTTCGTAGCTAGCTCATTACAAGGGTATTTCATGGCTTGTGGATATCCCCAAATTATTGTTCCATTTTTTAGGCCTGTGCGAGATGCTGGTATTTTTCTTACTTCCTTGCTTTTTATGCAAAGGGATTTCGTGGCTTGTGGAGATCCCCAACTTGCTATTCCAATTTTTAGGTCTATGTGGGATGTTGTTCTACAGCTTCCCACTCCCTAGTTCTATCCCATATCCCTGGCACTTCCCTAGCCCTTCCTTCTTGGCTGCTTGGTGTTGTAGATGATCTCCTTGGAGTGGGATGTCATTGATCCATTTGTCTGCCCCTTTCCATACCTTCTTATGGGGTTCTTTCGAGTTCCTTTATTATGGGACATCCCTAGGATCTTCTCCATCCTATTTTTCAGGATGTTTTTTTGTAATGCAGTTCTAGTTTTCCGGTGTTGCCTTACAAAAATCTAGTGTTTTTTGCTACGTGGGACTGTACATTTTTGTATTTTATCTTCTTTGGAGGGTTTCTTATTTTTCCCCACTAATGGGTTGTTCAAATTAGTGCCTAGGTGGGAGTATTCAAATTTTAAAAATTCTCGCTTTTCCTTTTCTCGCTTAGCAGGTCATTCAATTTCGTGGTTGGGTGGCACGTTCTTTTTTCCTATTTTTTTTCATGGTTTTCCTTATGGGTTTTCTTAAGCCTTTCCTTAGGACTTTCCTTAGGCCTTTCCTCTGGCCTTTTCTACATCATTTCCTGTGGCCTTGCTTGTGGTCTACTAACTTGTTGTAATAAGGTTTTGGGGCCCTTTCGAAACCTATTTTAATGAAATTTTAACTTACCAAAATAAATAAATAAATATAAGCTTGTTACTTCTCTTTTGCGGTGTGTTAATGATTGGTCGGTTTATGAGTTAACTTTGTAATTTATTTAAGCTTTATTAAGTTAGTGAGTTCTAGGTTGAGTTGTTGGGACCTGCATGTGTATGATGTGACATGTCTAAAGATATTGTTATGTAGAGATTGTTCGTTACATTGAGGTATTGCTCTATTTTAGCTTTTAGATCATATCATATTGAATATATTAAGGGATTTTATAATGACCAAGTTTTAGATCCTTATGGGATCATTAAAGGTGTGGATAGAATTACCTTGGATAAATAATTTATATATGAGGAACTTAAAGTAGAGTTCATGGAAAATGGATAAATCTTAAATGATGTAAGATTTAGAAATACACTCAATGCACTAAGTGTTCTCACACAAAAGGATCCACATGGAGAATAGGTATTAGTCACTCCTTTAGATGGAATGAAAAGGATGCAAGCTATATCATGTGGTTGATGAGGGAAATAGCTTCAATGGGTGTAACACCTAGTACTCTCACATAAAAAAAATTATGTGAAGTAGATATTGATGTGTTGAACATAATTATTACTAGTCGGATTATGGAAATTTAGAAATAATTATATTTAATTATTAAGTGTTAAAAAAAATGGAGAGTCTAGGAATGGAATTCAAGGCGGTTGTTACAAATCCTCCAAAAATTTTCTTTTGGTCTCAAATTCTAGAGGTGATTCATGATCATAAGGGATGTTAACCTTACATTTTCACCAATATTCATGCAAATTTTCTATCCAAGTTATAGGACCAACGGTCCTTCAACTTTTTTAGTCCCATGTTCACTATCATTTTCTCCATCTCATGGTGAATATTCCTATTATTAATAGTTAGAATATTGCAATTAATTTCCATCCTAATAAGACCCTTCTTCTTGCTATGTAAAAGTCTAGTCAACGTTATCTAGCTACATCTTATACTTCAATATGCATATATGGTCTAAGCACAAATTCATGTTGAGTATAAGATATAACACAATTGCAAATTGAAAGAATGGTTTAAGAGAGAATCCATAAAGCTATATGAATGAGATTTTTTCCACAAGGTAAAAATATCTCGTCATATTTACCCCATAAAACAACCTTTTTTGTTCATAAATATAGTATTTATTGTAAACTAGATGTATTATGTATATATGATGTTAAAATAGCTGATGAAAATCATAAGTGAAAATTTCAACATTTACAGTCTACTCCACTATAAGCACTTATTTTCTATAGGAGGCTAGTTCATAAACATGAAGTTATGGGAACCAATCCATCTTCTCATGGATGATAAGTTAGACTAGGTATAAAATATACTTGAGCATGCCTTTATGCTTGTAGTTCCTTAATTCGTATTATATGTTCTTGATGATGTAGTCAAGTGTAGTCAAGCTTCTTGAGGATTAAAGCTTGAAAATTTTAATCAATGCTTACAAACACTAAGTGACTACCACTTAAATATTTATATTTTGGCTCCTCCAATATGAATGCAATAATAAATATGGATATTTATCCATATTCCTTGGTTAGATTAATTTTTAGAGGAAAATTTATCTCCTCCATGCTATCAATACTCTTGAGATGCTTTATCAAGAAAAAATTCTAGGAAAATCTACAAAAGTAGTCTTTCTATGAATTTAATCCATTCGCATTAGGATTATTTTATATCTCTGCCATCCTCATTATTTCTACTATAACCTCATTCACTACACCATTAACTATCCCATTATTGTATTTAGTGGAGAGTTTAGATTTTTTGTCATAACTTTCAAATAATTCCAATCATTCAAAAGTATGATGGACAAGGGTTTTACCACACTTAAAACAATAAAATTTGATCTTAGAAGCATTTGGCTGAGATTAATAGTTTTAATTCTCTTGTAATAGTTGATAAAATGAGGACACTTTTTTTTTTGAATCCTTAGTAAAATTTTCATTTGTGGTTAACTCTTTAAATTATGAGTATTTAGTATAATATGGGATTAATGTAAATTATGTCCTAATTATTGGAAATGGAAAAATAGGCCTCAAACTCCAAGTTGTTAGATTAACAAGAACTAAGATTCCATACTACAAGATATTAGTTTAGATATCATAAAGACAACAAAGAATAATCATGCAAATTTAGATCTTAATAAACCTTATTATTTCATACTAAACTACTATTTTTATTTTATTTTATTTTGTCACTGAAGCATGATTTGCTATGATTTGGTCCCAATCCATTATGTAGTTGGAAAAAATAATATTTTTTATTTGGTCATGATGTAAACTATTCTTAACTTTTGAATTGTCTCTCATTTTGGGATTCAACTAAACACCTCCAGTCATTCAAGTTTTTTCATAGTTACAACATATCTTGGCTTTGATTCCTCTTTAATATGTATCTCTCCACTTATTGAAGTAAGAAAATATTCTTAGATGGAACTTGACCTCAAAATTATTATCTCCTTTGGGGTTGACCATAGAATTTATACAAATAATAGAGATACCCCATGCTATAAAGTTCATATTCTTAAATTTCATAATGGTATATCAAGGATCAAAATCCCATGGTTGAGTTTTGGTCTTAGGGATTTGTATATTTTAAATAATTTTGTACTTTTGAATTGCTAGACTCTTTTCAAACAAAAATACCTATAATTGGTTTATGGAACTATATATTTCCACCTTACAATAAATAAATAAAATTTGGTTTTTTAAACATATATTATCCCATTAGGTACAATGTAATATTTTTATATTAAATTTAATTCCTATTTCACTGGCGATGTCATTACTCCAAGTGCTCAAAGCAAGTGGTTGAGGGATTTTGTAGAGTGTAAATATAAAATAAATTATTAACTTGATCCATTTTGTTATTATAATTAGTAATTAATTCGTAAGATCCCACTATCCAATCACATCTGATTATTTGTATGTGATATTAATAGCTTTAAAATGATAGATTTAATAATAAATTTGAATTTATTTTGCATAATTTGTAGCTTATATGGTGTCTTTTATTAATGCTACTAAGGATATGTGTAGAGGTGATAAAAGCACTTTTATTTGTATTTGAATTTCCTTTGACCATTTGTAGATTTCAAATCTTGATTTATGTACATGTGTATATATAGATAGTGGAATCAACTATTTTGATTGGTTAAATTTTGATAACTCTAGGAGATTTGTGCTTTGATCTATGATTGGCTACCATGAATCAAGTTGATATCAAGATGATGCCATTACTTGTAATGGATCAGGATTGTTATAGGTTGGATAGTGAATAGATCATGTATCTTTGTTGAAACTTGTTTTAAAATATTGAATTTGTCTCATTCATTTTGTGATAAAGGATATAAGTCCTTTTGCCTACTTTGTATGACCAAATATACCCATACCAATTTTTTATGTTACCATGATGAGGTTTACTAAATGAATATATGTACATAATTACAATTAGGCTAGAGCCCATCTTAGAAGGATTTGATGTGTTTCCTTTTTACAAAAATGAAAAAATTACTTCTCTCTAGAGACGTTGACTCATATTTATTTATCCCTCAGATGACCATAATCTAGTAAAGTGTTATCCATAAAGAGTTAGACTTAAAATCTATATTAAATTTTGCTTTTCTTTAATCTAACTTGAGAACTACATAACCAACCTTGAATTCCATAAGAGTGGCCTTCCCATTGCACCATATTTTGATGATAATTTGGTGTGTATTTAATTTCTTGAATCCTTGTTTACACTCCTCTTCCAAGTAGAGTAGTGTATCCAACCTTCTTCCTTATTCACAAAAGTCCACATATATTTGTTCTTTTTAAATAGTTGGAAAGCAACATTGATATCCTTTCAATACTATAGAATATCAGTTCGAGACATCTCTTAATTTGATCCATACCGGTCTATGTAGACCCATGGATCAAGTTATAATATGCCTAAGGTATTTTCAAATATTTGTTGATGATATTACCCAAAAAGTATAGGTATATTTTTTAATAACAAAGATAAAGTGTTATACTTTTAGCAAATTAAGTCCCAAGTAGAGACTTCCATAGGAAGAAAGATCCATTTCCTCCACTCAAATCGAGGGGGAGAATTTACTATTAATGAAATTTTAGCATTTCTAAAGGAACATGGCATTCAAAAACTAATAGTTTCCTACTTACCACAATAAAATGGTATTGTAGAATGTAGAAATAGAACAATCATGGAAATGGTACAAAGTATGTTGAAGGATTCACAACTTGGACACTCATTTTAGGCAGAGGAATACCCATACAATAATTTACTTACTCAATCATGTTCCCATTGCATCACTTGAATATATAACTCTAGAATAAACATGGAGTAAGCAGAAGCCATAAATATCTCATATTTAGGTATTTGGTTGTATAGCATACATGCATATTACAAAGGAGAAAAGACATAAATTGGATGAAAATCTCAACAATACATCCTACTAAGCTATAAAACCTACAAATTGTTTGATCCAAATTTAAAATATATAATAATCATTGATGTTTTTGATGAATAAAAATAATCATCTTCATCACCATCACAAGAATCTTCATCTAATTCAGCTCTAGTAATGATTGAAAGTGATGAAAAAGTTACAAATAAATATTTTTTTAGTGAAATCAATAATGGACAAGATCTATCTACACACCAGGACACACAAGGAAAATACCCAAGTGGTACACTAGTACATTGAAAGCATATGTGATAGATGGAATCCTGAAAACTTCTTCCATAATACTAAAAACATAAAGTATGACTCACAATGCACAAAATATGGATCTAATTAGTACGGTTGAACCATCTACAATACATGAAGCCTTTTAGTCTACCACTTGGAAAAATTCCATGCACAAGTGGTAATATGGACTTCATCACCAGAAAATCCCCTATTTTTGAGAGACCCTCGAAGTAGGAAGGATTACCAAGCCCCTTTATGGTAGGGCTTTTCAAATAATTAGTGTATGTAGTTACACTGGTACACACTAGTGTGCTACCTAACATCAAATCTTACTAACACCCCATGCACATAAGTCAAAAATACAAAAATTAGTACAAGAATTATTAAAATTTGTGCTCCAATTCTAGATTCAACAAAGATAGACCAGGGTTCCAATGGCCCCTCCCAACCTTCAAATTGAGGTCAAAATCCCACTTTCTCCACAAAAACACCCCTATATTCCACTAGAGAAAAAGGCTATTGGATGAAAATGGATTTTCAATGACAAATATAAATTAGATGTCAAATTGTAGCAAAGGGGTATGCAAACAATTAATGCATATATTATGAAGAAACGTTTGCCTCTACAACAAAAATAAAATCCATCATAATTAATTTGGCCATATATGCATAATTTGGATGGAAAATTCATCAAATGGATGCAAAAAGTACCTTTTTAAATGGATACTTAAAATAAGAAGATTATATGACTCAAATAGAAGGATTCATCATACCTAGACAAGAAACAAAGGTATACAAGTTGGTCAAATATATATATGGTCTCAAACAAGATCCTTGGGCATGGTATATAAATATAGTTGAATATTTTGGAAAGAATGGCTTAAAAGGAATTCATATGATCCAAGTTTATATCATAAAGAGCATGATGGGGGTAAATATATTCATCAATGTGTATGTAGATGATTTTTTCATCATAGGAAGTTATTAAATTATGATGTTAGTTGCAACAGAAGATTAAAAAAATATTTTGGCATGATTGATCTTGGACTATTACATTACTACCTAGGAATAGAAGTGAAACAAAACAATCATCACATGTGTTTCACAATGCAAATATGCCAAGACTCTCCCTGAGAAATATAACATGGAAGATTGTAAACCTATAGCAACTCCTATGGAATCAAGTGTACAACTTTCATGGTTTGATTCCTTTACTCCAACCAATGCAATGCTCTACTGGTAGTTAGATGGGAGTCATATTGAACTTATATAAGACCAACTATCAATTTTGAAGTATTTATCTCTAATATTTCATGTAGGAACCAAAAAGAACACATTGGAAGGCAATAAAAAGAGTTGTCAGATATATACAAGATATTATTTAATATGGTATGGAATTCAAGATAATTGATCAATTCATATTAACAGGTTATACAAACATAAACTATGTAGGTTGTATTGATAACCATAAATCCACCTCATGATATGTAATTTTTTGGGGTCTAAACCTAGATCATGGGAAAACAAGAAACAACAAACACTTGCATGATCTTCCACTGAAGCAAACTATTTCATAGCAAGAGGAGGTATGTGTGAAGTAATTTGGTTAAAATATATGTTGACAAATATGAGAGTACCATAAGATAAACCTATAATCAAGCACTGCAATAACTAAGAAGTATGGGAACTTATTTGTAATCTAATATTCCATGAAAGGACCAAGCATACGGACATGAAGTGTCACTTTATTTGTAAACATGTTCAAAAATAAATACTTCTAGCTCAAATTTTATCCTACTCAAGAGTAATGTGTGAACATCTTCACAAAACCACTTGGACATGTTAAATTTGAGGAATTCCAAAGTTTTCACTCCAAGACTATGATGTAATAAAATGGGAATGTTAGGAGTTATTACATCATGTATAATGTGAATGTAAGTTGAGTAACCACTCAACACATGGTTTGTAAAGTTTATTAGGGGAAAAGGGTAGTTGGAGGTTGTTATGTCATATTTGATCAACCATTGTATTTAAATACCCTTTTCAATTTTATAATACAATCATTGAAGCATTGAGTTCTAACATATATGGGGTTATTATATACTTTTAGGGTGAAACTTTTCATTATATTCTTCACTTTCAAGATTTACAATGATATTTGAAAAATACTACTTTTTTCTAAGATATACCCTCCAGAATTTGATTGATATAAATGATCAAATTTTCACTAATGAAATCATATAGTTGATAATATTACTTAAATGGAGTGTTTAATTCATACAATGCAAAAACTAATGTAATAATTTTTTATTTATTTATAACCAGTTTTCCCCAACCCCTTCTCATGATATAAAGAGGGAAAGGAAATTTTGAAAATTAGTTATTAATATCCATGGGGCTAAGGGCCATGTAGGATGATCCTCACAGACCCATGGAGTTTGTATAAAGTTTAGAATTTCATGCTCAAAACCAATGTTCAAATATCATGCATGGACCTTAACTTTTGTCCATGATGTTTAAAGTAATTAGTTTGGAGTGAAGTGTTTCACATCATAAAACTAGGTTCAAATATCATGAGTGACCCTTAACCATTTTAATCAAATAGCATTAGCTCAACTATTTCAATTCTTTAACTTTCACGGAGGGGATCTAGGTTTGAATCTTATCAAGCAAATATATATATATATATATATATATATATATATATATATATATATATATATATATATATATATATATATATATATATATTGCTTGATATTAAGGGGTTGTACTCGGGTCCCCCACCCTTGAAAAATTACATCTCTCTTATTTAGAGCTTGAGAGTTTACAAATAGATACACTTCTCATCTCAATTGAGATGCTATAGCTAGAAACCTACATCATGTTACAAAAAAAGTCTGAATTCTTGATTTTCATTTCTTGGGTCTTTTCAAATTTTTGTATGAATACAATTACTCCAAAACTTAGCATATTTCTTGAATTTTTCCTATAGCAGCCTTCATAATACCAAAATTTCAACTCTACTATCTACACCTTACATCTTAATAGAGTAATATTTTCAAAACATTGCACTATCATAGTCCACTTTACCAAATTTGGATTGCTAGTTTCCTTATTCAAACACAAGTGCAACCACAAAAATTATAATAAATAGTCTAAATGAAAACACATTATTATTACAAATAATGTAGATACTACCAATGGAAAAAATTAAAGTAAATCTTAATCATTAATTGATTTAGGCAATCAATATTATTTTGTCAGCTTCAACTAAACTTTCTACTTCCTCTAACCATGGAAAGGAGAATTTAACTCCATGGTCCTCAATCAAAACCTCTCTATTGGCTAGCTTATCTAAACATTTTTTTCCTTCCCTTAATTTATGTGTAAACTTGATTTCTTCAAACTCTTTAGCAAGATCTTGAATTTCCACAATTATCTCTTGTATGTTCCATGGAGCCTTTGCTTTCCTCAAAATTGTATTTATTACTATGAGAGAATCACCTTCCATATATAATTTATTCCATTTCATTTGTTTACCTATTTTTAATATTTCTAAAGCTACCCAAGCTTCAACTTCATTATTTATCTTAACCACTATTAAAAGCATAATGAGATAAAATATCTCCTCTATTATCCCTCCTCCTCCTGCTGGTCCTGGATTTCCTTTAGATGCTCCATGAAAATTCAATTTAACCCACTCCACATCTAGAGGTTTCCACTTTATATTATTTACCTTATTTTTGCTTCTCTTGTACCCAATATCATAATTTCATTTAATGGATTGACTCCATATATCAAGACTCTTTGCTTACAAATTTGGGATTGGGTGAGTTGATAGGGTTGGTTTAGACTCCTCTATGACTAAACATATCTTCTTTTTCATTTACCTCTAAATTGCTTTCCTTTCCTTTAAATATTATTTTTGTCCTTTTTAGCCATATAGTCCAAATAATTGTATCTTTTGATATATCCCATATTGTCTGTAAAGCCTCACTTTTATAAGTGCTTTGCCATTACTATAACCAATATTCAATTTTTTTATTCATCACCATGCATTTACCAAACATATTAAGAATTCATTGCCATATATTCTATACTATTGAGCAATGTACCAAGAGATGGTCAATACTCTCCTCCTCCTTATTACAGAAAACACATTGAGAGGGGCCATGAAAACCCCTTTTCATAAGGTTATCATAGGATAAAATTCTTCTATGACCTACTAGCCAAACAAACATTTTAACTTTAGGAATTCTTGGGCTATCCCAAATATCTCTCCATATTCTAGTGATATTATTATTATGTTGGTGTTGAACATTATATCCACTTCTTGTTGTGTATTCTTCAGATCTATTCAACTCCCAAATCAATTTATCCTTGGCACCCCTCGAAATAATCATAGTTGTTATATTTCTACTCAATTACCTCCTAGCATCAATGTCTTGTATACTTGTAAAAAATCTTCTTTCTATTTGTATATTACTTCTTGATCCTTGAATAGAATGTTTGAAACCCTATCACCGTATTTATCTTGAAGCGATATCATCGAAGGTTTTAAAAATAGATCTAAATTGAGTGGTTTTTTATTGCACCAAGTATCCATCCAAATAAAAAAAATTCTCTAGTTCCCACCACCCATATTAAACCTTTAATCATAATATCAATAGATTTTTTTAATCCATTCCAAAAATTAGAACCATTTGGAAGAGAGAATGCAATGAATATTAAACTTGGGTCATTGAGATCAACATACTTAGAAGATTTTTTTCCCATTGTCTTTGAATCTCTTTGTATAATCTCTAGATAAATTTTCCCCTAAGAGCCAAGTTTGCATCTATAAGAGATCTTAAACCAAGACCTCCCCTTGTTTTGTCATCATACAACTTGCTCCATTTCACCAAAGGAAAATTCCTTTTATCATGTAAACTTGACCATAAAAAGGATCGCATAATATAGATTAAACTTTTTTCAACTAATTTTGGCATAGAATATAATGACATATAATATGTTGGAATGGATTGTAAGACTAACTTAATTAACTACACTCTTCATACTAATGATAACCACCTACATTTCCAAGCTGGAAGTTTATTTTAAATTTTATTAATAACCAAATTCCATAAATATATCCTCATTGTCCCCTCAAATAAATTCATCCCTATATAAGTTGTTGGTAAATTTACCTCCTCCATTTGAAGCAACCTATAAATTCTTGCTTTGATATTAGTAGGAGTGTTAAGGAAGTAAAATTTGGATTTATTACCATTAACTTTTATCCCTGAAGCTCTTTCGTACTATTTTAAAACATTATTTAAAGCTTTGGCATCATTTATCCTTGCCCTTCCAAAAAGAGTGTATCATCAACAAACTATTTATGGGTGATGTTATTTATGTTATTACTAACCTTAAGTCTACTTATAAGCCCATATTTGTAAACCTTCTTTAAGTTCCTACTCAAAACTTCTACTATACTAATGCACAAATAAGGAGATAGAGGATCTCCTTGTCTAAGACCTCTCTTGGATTTAAAATATTATATCACTAATTCATTGACAAACATTAAATAAGAAACTGTAGAGACACAAGCTTTAATCCATTTAACCAATTTCTTCCCAGAACCAAACTTATCTAAAATTATGAAAATAAAATCCTATTTAACCCTATCATAGGCTTTACTCATATCAAGTTTTAAGATCATAGCTTTCTCTTTTCTTGAAGCTACTGAATGTATAACTTCATGAGCTACTATGATCCCATCCAAAATTTGTCTCCCTTTCACAAATCCTTCTTGCTCTTCTAAAATATTTTTTCTAACAATGACCTTAATATATTTGCCATCACTTTGGAAATGATATTAAATAAGCTTATGGGTCTAAAAGAATCAAACAATTTAGCATCCTTCTTTTTTAGAATTAGGGTAAGATAAACTGTATTTGTTTTAGAAGGAAAGTATTTTTTTACCTAGATTGTTCCACTGCCACAAATAAAGAATCCTTCACTATATCCCAATTATGTTGGTAAAAAGCTACAAAGAGCCCATCTGGACCTGGGGATTTATCCTTATTAAAATATAAAAGATCTAAATGAACTTCTTCTAGAGTAATAGGCTCCATCAGTTTCCTATTGTCTTCATTTGTTATAATTGAAGGAACATCTTGAAGAAGTTTATCATTAAGAACTTCAGTCTCCTTTGAACCTAGAATATGTTGGAAATATTAAGCATATTGATTTGTCATTGATTTCAAAGGGTTGATGTCAAAATAATGAATATTATTCAAGGCAAAAATATTCTTCAAGGATGTGTAGTTGAAAATGTTGGAAAATTATTCAAGGCAAGCATATATTTCAAATGGAACAAGGCAAGGAAAAAAATATTAAATAAAGGTTTATAATATTTAAATTTCATATTTAAATATTATAAAGGAAAATACAAAGGTTTAAGGATGCTTGGACAAAATATTTAAATATATTATAAAGGTTCAAGGCTTGGGACAAAGGATTTAAATAAAGGTTTAAATGGCATGAGGACAAAAGTTTATAAAATCCAAGGACCAAGGCAGGGACATAAATGTGCAATATTAAATCAAATAATTTAATTATTAAAAGGGCTTAAAAGTTAAAGTTATAATATTTAATTTAAATATTATAACCCAAAGTTTTTGGTGCCAACGTATGGAAGAAATTTGAGTTTATTTTTGAAGTCGACGTGACAATTTTGTAAGCCATTTGGAAGCATATAAATATGGTGATTTATTTACCTTTGACATTCACGACTAACGACATGCAAATAAAATCGAATACATTGTTTTCTCTATGAATGCAAACAAAAAAAATATAAGAGGATAAGACAATAAAAAATGAGGTAGGGACATACAAATTTTATCTTGCGTTCTTGTAAGTTCATTTGTTGGATAACCTAGCTGGCAGTGTGGATCTGCATGGAGGTTTGCTAGGTAGAAGGTCAAGGGGTTGAACCCCATGGATGTCGGTTGTGTTTTTGCTGTAGAGAAGAGAGGAGAACGAAAAAAATACTATTGCTTACATTTCATGTCTCGTTCACTGGGGTAGCCCAACCGGTTGTGGGCTATGCGTATAGTACTATTTCATGGAAGGTCACTTTGTTGATTCTCATCATCATTGGTTTTATAGTTTTTGTGTTGGGAAGTATTCAAAATGTGGTTTAAGTAAAAAAAATCCCTCTTTTTGTCTCAGCCACCACGGTAGCACAACTAGTCAAGGTGCTTGAGAGAAATTTTCTTATCGTGAGGTTGGAGGTTCGATTCACAGCAACACCAAAGGTATGAGAATAAATTTGTGCATTATTATTAAAAAAAATTGAAAAAAAAAAGCAAGGGTTTGAGAGCAATTTTGTGCATTAACTTTGATTGATATTGGGAATAAATTTGCAAGGGTTATAGAGCAGTTTTATGAAGTAATTTGTGCATTGGTTTTGAGTGACATTGGGAATGAAAGTGCAAGAGTTATAGATCAGTTTTGTGAAGCAAATTTGTGCATTGGCTTTGATTGATTTTGGAAAGTGCATAAGAAGGTCAATTATCAAGTGCTATACTAGAAATATCTTTTGAAAGCAATAAAAGTGGGACATGTGAAAGCAACAGACTTAATGAATGTGAAAGAACATATTGAGTATTTATAATTTCATATCTTTCTCTATATGTTCATGAAGAAAAATAATTCTAGATAGAATATGTATGAATTACTCTAGTTGAGGAAAGTACATTGAAGAATAGATAAAGCACTTGATGACATCATTATGCAAGATTTAGGAATAGATTAACATTGTTTGTATACAAGGTTTGGAGCATCTATGAGCATATTTGAGCAAAGCCTTGTGTGTAGGCTTGAAGAAGTTTTGAGTAGGTTTTGGTGAGCAGACTTGAGCAAGCCTTGTGTGTAGGCTTGGAGAAGTTTTTAGCAGGTTTTGGTGAGAAGACTTGAGCAAGCCTTGTGTGTAGGCTTGGAGTGGTTTTGAGCAAATTTTTGTGAGAATATTTGAGCAAGCCTTGTATGTAGACTTGGAGTAGATTTCAACAGATTTAAGAGCATGTTTTGGAGTAGATTAGAGCAGAGGGGATTGAGGTCTCCTATGGATAGAGGTCCATGAACCAGAGCAAAGGGGATTGGTGTCTCCTATGGATAGAGGTCCATGAACCAGAGCAAATGGGATTGGTATCTTTTGTGGATAGAGGTCCATGAATTAGAGCAAAAGAGATTGGTGTCTCCTATGGATAGATGTCCATGAACTAGAGCAAATGGTATTGGTGTCTCATTTGGATAGAGGTCCATGAACGAGAGCAAAGGGGATTGGTGTCTCCTATGAATAGAGGTCTAAACAATCTAAAGTAGAGGGGATTGGTGTATTATGTGGAGTGGTGTCCATAAAACTAGAAGTAGAGGGGATTGGTGTCTCCTGTGGAGTGGTGTCTATAAAATAAAAAGTAGAGGGGATTGGTGTCTCATGTGGAGTGGTATCCACAAAAATATAAGTAGAGGGGATTGGTGTCTCCTATGGAGTGGTGTCCACAAAACTAGAAGTAGAGGAGATTGGTGTCTCCTATGGAGTGGTGTCCACAAAACCAAAAATAGAGGGGATTGGTGTCTCCTGTGGAGTGGTGTCCACAAAACCGAAGTAGAGGGGATTGGTGTCTCCTATGGAGTGGTATCCACAAAAATAGAAGCAAAGAGGATTGGTGTCTCCTATGGAGTGGTTTCCACAAAACCATAGCAGAGGGGATTGGTGTCTCATGTGGTGTGGTGTCCTCAAACTTGAGCATAGGGTATTGGTGTCTCATTTTGGTTGGTTCCCAAGAGATTTGTTGAGAAAATTAATAAAAAATATTTTCTCTGTGGATGTAACCCACATTGGATGAACCATGTTATATTTGTGTCTTTTATGTGTGTGATGATTTGTGCATTGTTTCATTATTACAATTGATAATATTGGATAATGTTGCTTTGGAAAGAAAAGTAAAAAGTTTTATCTTATACTTTTCACCCTCCCTCTCAGTATAAGCTTGTGTTCTTCAATTAGTATCAGAGTGGGTTCTTTCATGAAAGCCATACAACTTGAAGGAATATTTTATAGAAACACACATGGCTCATAAGGAAGGATTTTCATAAAATAAGGCTCCATTGTTTGATGAAACTAACTATGCTTTATGGAGTGTGAGGATGAAGAATTATTTGGTGGCACATGGATATGATACATGGTAAACCATTGAAAATGGATTCACGCCATATACAACTTCTCCTACAGATGCAAATGGTAAGAAAATATATGAAGATAATGCCAAGGCAATGAATGCAATTTTAAGTGGGTTATGTGAATCAGAGTTTGTGAAAGTCATGCAATGTACTTCAACAAAAGAAATATGGGATAAGTTACAAAGAACATATGAAGGAGACGACAAGGTCAAAATGGAAAAAATTCAAACACACAAAAGGAAGTTTGAAGACTTGAAAATAAAATATGATGAAGATATTGATATGTATCTACTTCATTTTAATGAGGTTGTCAACACTATTCGTGGACTTGGAGAAAATATTGAAGAATCTACTATTGTTCAAAAAATATTGAGGTCACTCCCTATGAGGTATGATGCAAAGGTTTTAGAAATAGAAGAGACAAAGGATCTCAAAAATTTAATCATGGATGATCTAAATGGAATTCTCATAGCCTATGATATGAGGACAGAAAAAGAACAAACATAAAAAAGAGAGGCAACATTCAAAGCTTCAAATAAGAAAAATAATAAAGAACAAGAATCAAGTGATGAATCAAGTAATGAAGAAGAAACCATGGTTAACATAGAAGAGAAAATTATTGTTGTTCTTGGAGAATTCAAAAGGGTTAGAAAGAAGAATTCAGAATTGAAGGCTCAAGTTCAAGAGGATGAGGAAACAAAGAAAAAGATCCTACAAGATATCATAGACTTAAAAATGAAGGTTGAATAGGCAAAGAAAGTTGAAGAAGGTATGGCTGAAAACTTAAAGGCAAAAGAACTAGAATGTGAAATACTAGAACATGAAGTTGACATTCTAAGAAAGGGACTTGAGAAATTCAATAATAAGATATATCAGTTTAGGAAAATCTCAAAATATTTGGACGATATTGTCAAAACATAGAGATCTCCATTTATGAATACTGGACTTGGTTATGAGGAAGGTCAAGAGGTACAAGAAGAGGAGTCAAGCTCAAAATAAATAGAAGCATAAAAGAATGTATTTGAAGAATTTCCTAAGACCTATACTGATAAGTTGAGAAGTTGTAGTATCAAAGAGGAAGTAAACAAAAAATCATCAAGGAATAAAGACCATCACAAGAAAAGCAAAGAAAGAACCATGAGATCAAGGCAAGATGAATATTTTTTCCAAGGTTATTGTTTCTCATGTAACCATTTTGGTCATAAATCTATACATTGCAGGATTCATGATAAAAATGATTATGGCTTCAACAAGAGAAATTTCAAGTCACTTGCACTTTCCAAGGACTACGACATCATGTGTTTCAATTGCAATAATTTTGTTCATAAAGCTATACATTGTAGGATTTATGGAAATAATGTTATAGATTCAACAAGAATTCATTTACACCTTTAAAGGACTACAACATCAGGTGTTACAAATGCAATAATTTTGGGCATAGAGCAAAGTGGTGTAGAATAGAATTTTCAGAACTTCCAAAAACAAGCAAGAAAATGGGTGCTCAAAATGTTCAAAGAGGTAAGCCTTCAAAAATTTGGAAAAATATTGAAAAGGAAGAAGAGCATTGTAAGTTGGGAGTAACTTCACTTCCATCTCATAATTAATAACCTCGAGAAAAGGAGGTGGTGATGGGGTTGAGCTAAGTGTTTTATTTTTATCTCCATAAGGATCCATTTACCATTGATGTCAAAGGTGAAGAGATTTCAGTAAGGGGGGGAGATTTTAGTAAGGAGGAGTAGCTTGTCAGGGAGAGCAGTTTGGAAATCTAGTTGTAGTAAAATAACTTTTCTGTAAGGGTTGCCATCAATGACAAAGGGGGAGATTGTTGGAAATATTAAGCATATTGAGTTGTCATTGATGTCAAAAGGTTGATGTCAAAAGGATGAATATTATTCAAGGTAGAAATATTCTTCAAGGATGTGTAGTTGAAAAGGTTGATTGTAACCATTGCTTCTATATATCAAAAAAAAAAAAAATCATATTTAAATATTATAAAGGAAAATACAAAGGTTTAAGGATTCTTGGAAAAAATATTTAAATATATTATAAAGGTTCAAGGCTTGGGACAAAGGATTTAAATAAAGGTTTAAATGGCATGAGGACAAAAGTTTATAAAAGCCAAGGACCAAGGTAGGGACATAAATGTGCAATATTAAATCAAAGAATTTAATTATTACAAGGGCTTAAAAATTAAAGTTATAATATTTAATTTAAATATTATAAGCCAAAGTTTTTAGCACCAATATATAGAAGAAATTTGAGTTTATTTTTGAAGCCGACGTGACAATTTCATAAGCCATTTGGAAGCATATAAATATGGTGATTTATTTACCTTTGAAATTAATGACTAACGACATGCAAATAAAATTGAATATATTGTTTTCTCTGTGAATACGAATAATAGAAATATAAGAGGATAAGACAAAAAAAAATGAGGCAGAGAAATAGAAAGTACATCTTGTGCACCTATAATTTCGTTTGCTGGATAATCTAGCTGGCAATATGGATCTACGTGGAGGTTTATTGGGCAGAAGATCAAGGCATCAAACCCCATGGACGCCAGTTGTGTTTTTGCTATGGAGAAGAGAGGAGAACGAAACAAATACTATTTCTTACAATTGATGTCTCATTCATTAGTGGTTGTGGGTTGTGCACGAAGTGTTATTTCATAAGAGGTCATTGTGTCGATTCCCTTCATCGCCGGTTTTGTAGTTTTTGTGTTGGAAAGTGTGAAGAAGATGGTTTAAGTAAACGACATCCCTCTTTTGGTCTCAACCACCATGGTAGAGTAGTTGGTCAAAAATGCTTGAGAGAAAGTTGCTTGTTGTGAGGTTGGAGGTTCGATTCACAACAACGCCAAAGGTACTAAAATTTTGATTAAAATTTTTGGATTTAGGTTGAAGAAAAATAAGGTGTTGGTGTATTGTTTTCAGATTATAATTTTTGAAAGTAAAGGAGAAATAAGGTGTAGTAAAGGTTTTTTTTATTTGTAATTTTTGAATATCTTAGAAAGGAGAAATAAGGTGTATTTAAAATTATTGTTATTTGTATTTTTGAATATCTTAGAAAGGAGAAATAAGGTGTATTTATGATTATTGTTACTTGTAATTTTGGCATATCATAGAAAGGGAATAAAAAGGGTTTGTGTTATTAATGAAGCTTTATCTTGTGAGAGAAATATAAGGTATTATTTTTTAGCACATTTTGATAAAGGATTTTAATGAGAATATTTTGATATCTAATTAAGAAGAGAAAAAGGGATTTACTAACCAGTTTTTGAAGTGGCACAAGAAAGGAAAATTATTTTTGAGACAGGTTTTGAGGACACATCTTCATCAAAGCAATTTTAGAGGTATGGTGATTTGATTCCTTTCCAAAGGGTGATGTTTGTTTGAAGAAAATATTTTGATGTCATAGAGTTGGAGATATAAGGATTAATTTTATGTGCATTGTTGGAAATATATGTGCTAGGGTTTGAGAATAAAGTTGTGCATTATTGTTGAAACATATGTGCTAGGGTATGAGAATAAATTTGTGCATTATTTTTGAAATAAATTGAAAATATAAGAGCAAGGGTTTGAGAGCAAGTTTGTACATTAACTTTGATTGATATCGACAAATAAATTTGCAAGGGTTACAAAGCAGTTTTATGAAGTAATTTGTGTATTGGTTTTGAGTGACATTGGTAATGAAAGTGCAAGAGTTATAGATCAGTTTTGTGAAGCAAATTTATGCATTGGCTTTGATTAATTTTTAAAAGTGCATAAGAAGGTCAATTATCAAGTGCTATACTAGAAATATCTTTTGAAAGCAATAAAAGTGGGACATGTGAAAGCGATAGACTTAATGAATGTGAAAGAACATATTGAGTATTTGTAATTGCATATCTTTCTCTATATGTTCATGAAGAAAAATAATTTTGGGTAGAATATGTCTGAATTGCTCTAGTTGAGGTATGTACATTGAAGAATAGATAAAGTACTTGATGACATCATTATGAAAGATTTGAGAATAGATGAACATTGTTTGTATACAATATTTGGAGCATCCATGAGCAGATTTGAGTAATCCTTGGGTATTAGCTTGGAGCCATTTTGAGAAGGTTTTGGTGAGCAGACTTGAGCAAGCCTTGTGTGTACGCTTGGAGTAGTTTTGAGTAGGATTTGGTGATCAGATTTGAGAAAGCCTTGTGTGTAGGCTTGGAGTAGTTTTGAGCAGGTTTTGGTGAGCACGTTTGAGCAAGCCTTATGTGTAGGCTTAGAGTATTTTTGAGCAAGTTCTGGTGAGAATATTTGAGCAAGCCTTATGTGTAGGCTTGGAGAAAATTTTAGTAGTGTTAAGAGCATGTTTTGGAGCAGACTTGAGAAATCCTTGTGTAAAGGTTTGGAATAGATCAGAGTAGAGGGGATTGATGTCTCTTGTGGATAGAGGTCCATGAACCAAAGCAAAGGGGATTGGTGTCTCTTGTGGACTTCGTTGTTATATTTGCCAAATTTTTTAGATAAAATTCAAAATTCGTTGAATTTAAAACCTTGACGAATAAATTCGGCGAATAAACCTTAAATTTGTCAATAAAAAAATCCATAAATTTGTCAATAAAAAATAGGCGGGAAATTGAAATGCACATGGGAAGTTAAAACCTTATCAAATATGTTCGGGGAATAAACCCTAACCCTAAATTTTGCACTTTATATAGTTTATTTTTGGAAACATTTACATCTAAAAAGTTTTGAGTTTGGTAATAATAGCCGCAACTGCATGTGACTACGAGCCTGTAAGAATCTCTAGCTTCTACAATTGCATTATATTTTTTCTATACTGTAATTTAGTTGTTTTCTGAGTTAAATAAATTTGTTGTGATTTAGTATAGTTTGTAATAGATTTATTATTTTATATGAATTTTCTCATTTTCATGCATTTGAAATTTATTGATATTTCTTGTAAAAACAAAACTCCATAAGAGTTGTACAAACTGCAAATAGGCTTACTTTGTAGTTTGCACTTATAGAAAGAAATTTATTGATATTTTATAGTTGGTATAAGAAATTTCCATGTAAAAATCATAGAAAGAAATTTTTGGTATAAAATTTTTATATTGCTTATCTACGATTTTTATTTGTTATTTTAGAAAGAGAGAAATTTCCACATAGCATCATAGATATTTTAATTTATGGCATTATTTATTTTTTTAATTGTTTTAAATTTTATAACGTTAAAACTTGAATTTCATTAAAAATATATATTTTATATTATTTATTCTAAAGTTTATGAAAACTATTAATAATTATTTATTTGCATATAATTATTATTTTTAATATTTATGTCCAGATAAAAATTATATTGGAAATGGTTTGGCACATAGAAAGAAATTTTTGTTATAAATTTTTTATACAATGCTTGCTTATTTACGATTTTTTATTTTTTATTTTAGAAAGAGAGAAATTTCCATAGAGTATCATAGATATTTATGGCATTATTTATTTTTTAATTATTTTAAATTTTATGACGATAAAACTTGAATTTCATTAAAAATATATATTTTATATTATTTATTTTAAAGTTTATGAAAACTATTAATAATTATTTATTTGCATATAATTATTATTTTTCATATTTATGTCCAGATAATAATTATACTAGAAATGGTTTCGCAGAGACTATCATAGAAAGAAATTTATTGATATTTTATAGTTGGTATAAGAAATTTCCATGTAAAAATCATAAAAATAAATTTTTGGTATAAAATTTTTATACAATGCTTGCTTATCTACGATTTTTCATTTATTACGTCGAGAGGCGTTCCTACAATGGCAGACAAGGGGTGGGAGGCAAAGAGGTCATACATGTCACGTCGTAAACAATTTTTTTTTATTAAAAAAGTCGACATTAACAAAAACATTTAAAATATTTAAACTAAAACAGTCGACTAACCAACCGTTGCAAACATTTAAAATATTTAAACTAAAACAACCGACTAACCAACCGTTGCAACTGTTTAATAAAATATTGTATAAATACATGAACATCCATTGCAATATACCAAAAACAATCCACAACACAATTGATTTTGAACTGCTTCTGTAAATTGCGAATAGCGAGAAATTCATTCGGGACTGCTTCTGTAAAGGTTTGAACAATGATATAGAGTTACATTCACCAACGTTATTTAGTTGGGTAGGTGCAAAGATGTAATCCTGCAGATGGTGCCAGGTAGCATAATTGGAAATTCTTGACATCATTGAAATTAAAAATGCACACAATCGATACTAAAAACCTTTGATACTACTCAAAACATTTTATACTAGAATTGACTTAGTATATTATATTATTAATATATATTATATATTATATTATTATATAAATTGTAATACTATATTATTAATTTCTAGGGTTTCATTGTTTCGTTTTTTTTTTTTGTTTTAAAAAAAAAAAAAAAAAAAAAAAAAATGGAAAATACACCAAAAATAAATATATCAGAGGAGGAAAAGAAGCAACAACGTTTGGCATATCAAAGAGAATATCAAAGACAGAGACGTGCACAGATGACAGTTAGCCAAAGAGGAAGAGAAAATGAGAAACAAAGACAAAATCATGCAAAACGCAAGGCAAAATCAATAGTTGAAAAGATACAAGAAGAAAGAGAAAAACAAACAAAATGAAAAAGAATATCTCGTGCACAAATGACACAGAAACAAGACATAAGAGAGCACCAACAAATGATAGACACAGATAATGAGGTGAATAATGAACTTCAAATCCTCCATAAAACACTTGAGAGAATTAGACGATCTAACCAAGAAGAAAAGGCAAAGGTAATGAGAAAATATTGAAAATAATGTAGTACAACATATGGATGCATCTGAAGCATCTTCTTTTCTTAGAAGAAATGCTTCAAATATAGTTGTCGTTCAATAGACACAAAGTGGATGCAATGAGATTAACATGGAGATGCATCAAGAAAGGACATTGCAACCTCGAAGAGAAGGAAATATTGAAGGTATAGCAATAAATATACAATAAATTCCAACATATGGTGTGGATTTCAATGAATCGCAGACTATATTTCGACATCAATTAGACAATCTTGCATCACCATCCATGTGTTATATTTGTGATGAATGCTATCCTGGAATAAAGGTGTGTTTGATAGACAAAGGTCCAATATGTAATAGGTGTCGACAAGAAAAAGGTCCTAATCGATTTTCTGCAGAGAATAATATGGATCCTGGACTACAACCACCTGAACTTGAGAATTTGACACAAATTGAAGAAATGTTGATAGCCCATGTTAATCCCATATTACAGGTAACACATGCTACGGGAGGCCAATACAAGTATAAAGGGCACACAATAAGTTTTCCTCAAGAGGTGAAAGAAATTGCTAAGGTATTGCCTCATTCAATAAGTGATTTGCCAATCATTATTGTTAGGAGAAAAGATCAACGTGGTACAAATTATAATTTTACAGTGAATAAAGAGAGAGTATACAAAGCTCTTAAGTATAAGGTTGAGCATGATAAGTTTTATAAGGATGTACAAATTGATGAAAATATTTTGAGTGAACTCCCAACAGACACCACTACAAATGTCTTTCATAAACTTAATTATGTCCATATGGAGTTTGATTCTGATATGAATGAATATGTATTTATGGGTCCAATTCTAGAGACTGATGAAGGAAATATAATTGATCACACCACATCAATGGCCTCCAAACCGCCTAATGCTCCGAGGGAGATGGAACTCATTCGTGCATGGGTAAACAACCCTAATGCGGATCCTGGAACACTTATTGATTGGCCTAGAATTGGAGCATCTCCTATAAATGAGTATGTTACAGAAGGGTTACTGGATATGGCCTTCCCTACATTATTTGCAGATGGTAATTGTGATTGGTTGCAACCTAGAATGAAAAAACTTCATCTACATGAATTCGTAAAACATCTAATTCGATATAGAGATCATCATTTTGGAAAACATCCAAGATTTAGATATTTCATGATGAACATGATTATGCGACATCGTGCACATAATTCTTCAACAGTATTTGTAAAGAAGAGTCTTCAAGACTTACCCATTACAATCAATGAACTGCGTGAACATATGGAAAATATCCCTCAATCCCATCTTGCAGATCGCTTAATGCATTTTGGTACATCGTTAAGAGGCACAAGATCTTACTTGGACAAAGTGTCGTGCTTGAGTTAAATGACTTATTACATCAAATTGGGTCACCCACTATTTTCTTCACCTTAAGTGCAATTGATCTGTATTGGCCCGACCTACATGCATTGATGCCAGGAACTCCATCAATTGATCCTCATGAAGCACAAAAATGGAGAAAACAAAATATTATTGACTATCCTCATATTGTAGCTTATTACATGCATATTCGAAACACCACATTTCGAAACGAGGTGTTGCAAAAAGAAATGAAAGTAAAAGAATTTTGGTGTAAATACGAATGGCAACATAGAGGCTCTCCACATGTCCATGGTTTCTTATGGTTAGAGGGAGCTCCGAATATGGACAATTTAGATTGGAAAAATGAAAATCAAGTTAAAAATGCACAAAGATATTTTGATAATATTGTGCATGCATGGAATCCTCGAGGAGACCCTCACCAACGGAATATACAGGTAAATATAAATAACTGTTTAGATTTATATTTATATGAGTTTATATTTAGGTTTGTATTTATATAGTTGTGAATTGCAGGTATTACAAAGTTTCGGTCAACATCCATGTTTGAGAAATACACGACAACTTATGCAAATTGATGCAAATCTAGATTACGAAGAGATTCTCAACTATGTAGAGTGCCACACGCTATGTAGAGAGGGTGCTTGCTTACAAAAAAAAGAGGGAAGATGGTTTGCAGGTATGTAGAGGTAATTCAAAGTATTTCAACTATTCCACATATACATAAAAAATTTGTAACTAATACCATTTATCTTATTTCTTTTATTTAGGTACAATGCACCATGGCCTCTGAATCTAGAAGGTTCAAAATTATACGAAGATCCTGAAATAGGAGATAAGAAGTATGAACCAACAAGAAATGATGAGCGAGTAAACACACATAATCGTTACATTTTACAGTTATGGAGAGCAAATGTAGATTGGCAACCTATTCTTTCAAAGCATGCAGTTATAAACTATATTGCCAAGTATGCTGTGAAAGCTAAAAAAGCTCAGAAACTTATCAACAAATGTTGATGCGAATAGCAAATATGCAGAATAATGATGATCCAAAGCAACAAGAGCATATAGACGTCTTCTAACATAAACACTTATAGAGAGAGATATAGGAGCACAAGAAACATGTCATATGCTATTAGAGCTTCCATTGGTTGAATGCAATCGAGTATTTGTTCCTCTAAATGTTGGACGGAAAGTATTCAAGGAGGTGGAACATAATGATGAAGATGAGACCGAAAGAGAAGGTAAATCTTTAATTGACGGATATATGCAATGACCTTATAACATGGAAAGTGTTTCACTTATAAATGCAGCTAAATCTTGGATATATAATCCTAAGAGAAAAAATGACTTCAAATGGAAAGCTAGAAAAGAAGCAGCTATTGTGAGGGTATTTCCACGATTTAGCACCATTCCTGAACGACACTCAGAACAATTTGTTGAGTTTTGTTGGTCAGAGCTGCTACTTTACAAACCATTCAAAAATATAGAGAGAGATATCGGACTTGATGATGGAAATATCATTTCAAATTGGGACTCATTCAATTACAACCCATGGCATGTTGAAAGGATAAGTAGGCAAAACAATACAGAAGAACATTATAGTGAATCTGAAGATGATGATGTTGGAGTGGTACATCAAAACATGACTGAACATGAATGGGAAATTATATCCAAACTATACCGTGGGTAACTCATGGACGTAAGTGAAATAGATATGCTTGGAAGAAGAGATTTTGATAAACTTGCGCCATGGAATATAGAATATCAAGGAGAAGATTACACAAAAAAAGCAATACAACATATAACCCTCATGAAGGAAAATGGCTTGCTCATTCCTGATGATACCACTTCGAATTATCCATATGAAAGCTTAAGCATCAAACAGAAAAAAGCTTTTGATATAATCAAGGAACACTATAATGAAGGTCAAAATGTACCTCCATTGCACATGATAATACAAGGAACAACAAGAACAGGGAAATCTTATCTTATAGGTGCAATTCATCAATTACTTGAAAATTTATCATCTCCAGAACGTTGTCCCCTATTACTACTTGCACCAACTGGAGTCCTTGCATTTAACATAGGTGCAACTACTATACATGGAACTCTACGAATTCCTATTGCAGATTTTGAAAAATTGGAAGGAACTAGATTAACAAGTTTTCAAGAAGATTTACAGCATATAAAATATATATTGATTGATGAGATGAGCTTCATAGGCCAGAAATTATTGGAACAAATAGATTCACGTCTTCGTCAAGCATTTCCATAGTATTCTAACATATGCTTTGGAGGAAGGTCAATCATTTTGTTCGGTGATTTAGGACAGTTACCACCTGTGATGGATAGGCCACCATATGCCAACGATAAGTATGCAAAATTATTATGGCAAGAATTTTCAACAGTCATAATATTGGATAAGGTATTCCGACAGGAAGGAGATAGTGAAGAACAAAAAATATTTCGTCAACTTCTTACAAATATCAGAGATGCAAATCCAACTATTGATGACTGGCAATTATTGATGAGAAGGACCAATACATCATTAGATGCAGCTACAATAGAAGAATTTGACAATAGCTTCCATCTATTTGCCATGAATGAGAATGTGCATAATCATAACAGGAGACAATTGTTAAAATCAAAATATCCTGTGGCACGTAGTATTGCAACAAAAGGGGGAAGAACTAATCCAGGAGGAGGTGATAATGAAGAACTTGAAGTTGAGTTACTAATTGCAAAAAATGCAAGAGTTATGTTAACAACCAACTTATGGACTGAAGTTGGACTTGTTAACGGTGCATTAGGCTATATTCGAAATATAGTCTATAAACCTGGAAGGTCTCCACCAGATCAACCAACATATGTTTTGGTGGAGTTCGATAACTACACAGGGATGGTATTTGATGATACATCTCCTCGAATTGTTCCAATTACACCAGTAGAAAAGGGAAAGATAAGACAACTTCCATTAAAATTAGCTTGGGGATTGACAATTCATAAGTCACAAGGTTTGACACTGAATAAAGCAACAATTGACATAGGACAAACAGAAAGACAAGGTTTAACTTTTGTTGCCATCTCAAGAGTTAAGGCATTGGAAGGACTTAGAATAATACCACCCTTTTCATATGATCGATATGAAAAACTGAAGTCGGGAAAAGGAGTTGCTAAGAGAAAGGAAGAAGAAGAGCGACTAAAGTCTTTGGAGCTTAAATGATTGGCTCTAGCCAATCTATGAAATAATAAGGTGTTTATCAACATCAATATTTGAAATAATAAGGTGTTTATCAACACCGCCTATTGGGATTCAGATTTGTTATCACTTGAGCATTTTCATCTCACTCAAAGCTATTTTAAATATTTTTGGCATGTTATATTTATCAATACATTTATAAATATATTTTTAAAAATGTCATTGAAAAATATTTTAATATAATAATTGTGCGGTCGTGGATGCTACTAGCTTAGATATAAAGGATATATATATCTATAAACGTCGAGAGTTATCAATCTCGAGGCGCCTATCTCATTTCTTGGGGGTGTGATCCAAGATAGGCGCCTCGAGATTGATAACTCTCGGCGTTTTTAGATATATATCCTTTATATCTAAGCTAGTTTATTTTAGAAAGAGAGAAAATTCCAAGCATCATAGATAATTATAAATATGGCATCATTTATTTTTTTAATTCTTTTAAATTTTATGACTTTAAAACTTAAATTTCATTTACTTAATCTAAAGTTTATGAAAACTATTAATAATTATTTATTTGCATATAATTATTATTTTAAATATTTATGTCAAGATAATAATTATATTAGAAATGTTTTAAAACAATTACATTTCATCATTTGATTAATTTCAAATTTATTTATTGTAATTTTAAATATTTATGTTAATAAAGTAATTATATTTTACATATAAATTAATAAATACATGGAAGGTTAAGAACTTAAGACTCAAGAGGTAATTGTATTTTATTATTTAAATTAATTTTAGTTTATAATTATATTTATATATTATTTTTTTATTAATAAATTTTATATATCATATTTTTTTTTTCGGATGAAAAAAACATTATATTAAAATGGCTTAATCATAGAAAAAAAGGTGTGTGGAATTAGCACACCCTAAGCACACAACCAACACACTAATTGTGTGCTAAAAAAAATTATTAAAATTTATAATTATTTTTTTTTAATATTATATTAAAATTTATTTTATAAAAAACAAATTTCTAAAAATCAAAATTTTATATTTTTTTCAAGCCATTGAAAAGTTATATTATACAAATAAACAAGTGCAAAACTTCTCATATTTTTGCTTTATATGTATTTTAAATAAAAAAGTAAAATTAAATAAGATATTTTTGCATTTAATTTTAATGTTTTTAAATTAGTTTTTTTAATTTTTTTGCAGAAAAACTATTTAAAATGGCACCACTAAAATCTACTGTAGAAGCTTGGAAATATATAACAAGGGGATATTTAAATAGATTGACATGTATATTATGTGGACATCGTTTCATAGGAACATTGACATGAGCAGTAGACCATCTTCTTTCAAGGAGCAATGGTCAAGGAGGTGGTGTGGAGGGATGCAAAAATATTACTCCAAAAATAAAAGAGATAATTGAGAAAGAAAACAAATCTTCAAAAGCAAGCAAAGATAAAATCTTAGAAAACCAAATAATAGGGCAACAATATCAAGTGGGGTTGATACTTTGAATAGTCTTTGGAAACCAATTGAAAAACAAAATGTTGATGATGTTGTGGTTGACATGTTTTATGCATGTGCTATTCCTTTTAATGTAGCAAAAAGTCCATATTTTGTTAATGCTTTGAAAAAAATTGTGGAGTTTGGTAAAGGATATACACCTCCTCATTATGGAGCATTGAGGAGTACTCTTCTTCAAAGATCAAAGGAAAGGGTAACTGATAAATTATATTCAATAAAAGAATCTTGGAAGCATACGTGTTGTACTATTTTGAGTGATGGTTGGTTAGACACATGTCATAGGCCTTTGATTAATGTGTTGGTCTCATGTCCTCAATATGTAATATTTTTAAGAGTGATTGATGCAATGAATATCACCAAAACTTCAGATTAGATTTTCAAGATTTTGGAGGAGGCAATACTTGAAGTTGGAGCTGAAAATGTTGTTCAAATTGTAACAGATAATGCTACAAATTGTGTGGGTGCTGGAAAGATGATCATGGAGAGGTTCCCAACAATTTATTGGACCCCATGTGCTGCACATTGTATTAATTTACTTCTTCATGATTTAGCAAAGCTTCCATGGGTTAATGAGGCAATTAGAAGGGCAAAAATAATTGCCAATTTCATAATTAACCATTGTATTACATTGAGAATATATAGAGAACATGCATCCAAATAACTCTTGAGGCCTTGTGATACAAGGTTTGCAACATTTTATATCACTTTGCAAAGGTTTTTAGAACAAAAAATAACTTTAAGTGTCGTTTTTCATGCAGAATGGGAAAGAAGTTCCCTTTCAAAATCTTCAAAATGAAAATAGGTGGAATCAATAATTTTAGGCAACACTTTTTGGGATAATTATATGAAAGTTCTAAATTTATTTTATCCAATAGTAAATATGCTCAGAGAAGTTGATAGTGATAAACCTACTATGGGTTTTATTTATGAGAATATGGACCATTGCAAAGAAGCCATTGCAAGTGCTTTTAATAATGTTGAAGCTGATTATAATTAGGTATGGGAAAAAGTAGACTACAGATGGAAGATGTTGCATAATCCTTTGCATGATGTTGCATGTTATTTGAACCCTAGACTATTTGGTTTAAAAAGAAATAATGACAAGGAAGTGATGAGTGGTCTTTATGAGGCTATTGAAAGGTTGAATCCAAATCCAAATGTTGCAAGAAAACTAAGAGGGCAACTCAGGGCATACAGATTAGAAGAAGGATTGTTTGGCTCTTCTGCAGCAAAATAAGATAGAGCAACTATAGAACTAGGAGTATGGTGGGATTTCTATGGTGTAGAGGCACCTGAGCTACAATGTTTTGCACTGTGAATTTTGAGCCAATGTTCAAGTGCATCAGCTTGTAAAAGAAATTGGAGCAATTTTGAACAAATTCACTCTAATAAGAGGAATAGGTTGTTATCTAGACAATTGGGTGATCTTGTTTATGTTCGTAGCAACTTGTGATTATTGACATGCAATGTGGCTAAATAATCAGAAAAAATTTCTTCTCCATTATTTGAGCCTATTTCATATGGCTTGGACAATGTACATGAGGATATTGAACCTAGTTATGAGAGCAATGAGTGTGAATCAATTAGCCCTCCTTGTGCTCTTGATGATATAGAGCTTGATGATGTAACAAGTAGATGTCAGGGAGAAGAACAACAAGAATGAATTCTTGTGTTCTCACCACATTTATTTTTGTGTTTTGAAATGGAATTATTAATTTTTGTTTTGAGTCTCTATTTGAGTTTCTTATTTACTAATATATTTACATAAAATTGAAAAGATATATATGTACATTTATAACATATCAAATTTTATTTCAAATTTTTAAACATGTCGAATTTCTTTCAAACTTCAAGAATGTTGAATTTGAACATGAACTCAAACTTGATAACTAAGCCTGTTGAAAAATTTCCATGAACCATGAACCATAGCAAAAGGGATTTATGTCTCCTATGGATAAATATCCATGAACCAGAGCAAAGGGGATTGGTGTCTCCTGTGGATAGAGGTCCACGAACTAGAGAAAATGGGACTGGTGTCTCCTATGGATAGAGGTCCATGAACTAGAGCAAATGGGATTAGTGTCTCCTATGGATAGAGGTCTATGAACTAGAGCAAAGGGTATTGGTGTCTCCTATGGATAGAGATCCACAAAACTTGAAGCAAAGTAGATTGGTGTCTCCTATGGAGTGGTTTCCACAAAATAAGAAGTAGAGGGGATTGGTGTCTCCTATGGAGTGGTGTCCATAAAACCATAAGTAGAGGGGATTGGTGTCTCCTATGGAGTGATGTCCATAAAACTAGAATAAAATGGGATTGATGTCTCCTATGGAGTGGTGTCCACAAAACCAAAAGCATAGGGGATTGGTGTCTTCTATGGTGTAGTATCCATGAACTTGAGTAGAGGGGATTTGTGTCTCCTTTGAGTTGATGTCCATAAACATTGTAATAGATAATTAGTTCCCAAGATATTTATTGAGAAAATTTATAAAAAATATTTTCTCTGTGGACATAGCCCACATTAGGTGAACCACATTAAATTTGTGTCTCTTATGTGTGTGATGATCTGTGCATTATTTCATTATTACAATTGATAATATTGGATAATACTACTCTGAAAATAAAATATTTTTTTTTTATCTTATACTGTTCACCTCCCTCTCAGTATAAGCTTGTGTTCTTCATAATATTTTGATAAAATAAATTTACCTCTTTTCTAATTTCACTCTGATCTTCAATCCAATCCCCTTTTATTGATTTAATTCTACTAATTCTATAAGATGATCTTTGTACTATAGCCATCCTATGAAAACACTTTGTATTTTTATCTCATTCGTTTAACCAAGTTGGTATTGATTTTAATCTTCAAAATTTCTCTTCCTTACTCAAAATATTATGATACTCACTAAGAAACTCTCTTTCCTCTGAGCTTGGATTATTTTCATCATCTTTTTGGAATTTTGAAAGTTTATCTTTTAGTTCTTATTTCTTCTCAAAAATATTTCCAAATTTGTTCTTGTTCCATTTTTTTAATCTAGATGTCATAGCTTTAATTTGGTTTGGAAGAGAATACAACCCATAATTAACTAAAGAATTCCATGTTTGAGCTATCATATAAAAAAATTAAGGATGGTATTCCCACATTTGCTCATATTTAAAATGTGATCTTTTTTTAATTCACTTACCATAATTTTAACTCTTATTGGCCAATGATCTGAACCAATCGTTATTAAGGTATTAATTTTACCACAAGTTCCTTCATCTAGCCAATGATATGAGAGAATGCATCCATCTAATTTTTCTGTTCTGGCCTCTCTTGTTGTTGGTCCAAGTATAGTTGTCTTCTTCAAACTCAACTTCCCATAGATTATTGTTTTGAATAAAAAGTTGAGAAATATTTCATACTTTGGGTCAATTTCCTAATTTCCCCATGTTTTCCATTCAACTTGGTTATGGCATGAAAATATTTAAGGATCATAAATCGGGTTTCTTGGTATTTACTTCTCATAAATGCTTCAATCCCACTCCAAATTTCTATTCTACCTGACTGAGTTGTAGGTCCATAGACATTGATAAGGATGAAATGAATATCTACAAAGTAGCAAGTAACTAAAGAGGCTATCTAATGCCTAGTTTTATGAATTATTACACGAAATGTTATAGAAGGATTCCAACAAGTTAGAATTCCCCCTGTCGCTCCTTCAGAATCCATAGCATCCCATTCACATTTTACCCAAACTGCTTTT
Source organism: Wollemia nobilis (assembly GCA_028583015.1). Taxonomy (NCBI): domain Eukaryota; kingdom Viridiplantae; phylum Streptophyta; class Pinopsida; order Araucariales; family Araucariaceae; genus Wollemia; species Wollemia nobilis. Next base: position 740,207 of record JAQPPZ010003333.1, read on the forward strand.
ATATTTTTTGAAATTTCTTATTTTATCGTTTTAGTTTCCTAGATATAGAGAATATCAGGTTTATTACTTAAACATAGGTCCCTAATACACCTATGCTTTGAGGGGGCATTAGCACCCCTTATATTCTATGAGATGTTAATCATGTCTCATTAGGGGCTTTTAGCCTCTCTTGCATATTGCCGATATCATTTTGTTGTTTGGTAAAGAGAATTTCAACCAACTTAGTTTGTGTTCCTTTCTTTATGTTAGCTCTTGCTTCCCTAGATCTTGCTTGATAATTTGAGGGTTTTCCTCTTTTTGCCTTACCTATATCAGAAGTAGGTTTTATTATTCTATTCCTCAATATTCTTTCATAATTTTTTTTTTCAACATATTTATCCTCTCCTGGCTCTATTATAGAAGTTTTTGACTTGTCTTACTCTTTTTATGGTATTTTCTTATTAATGGTAGAGGTATTAACTTATAAAAGTGCACTTTTTTTACCAATTATTTTCTCTTGAATGGTGCATGGTACTTCAAAAGTCTTCAAAATTTGATGAGACACATTCCTTAGGTTCATCAAGAATTTTCTTCCTTAAATTAGGATCATACTGAATAGACGGTTCCTTGCTAATATGTTGAAATTGTTATACGGTGTCCTCTAAGTTTTGATCTACTTTTTATTCATAAGCCAAAGCCTCAAAAGAGTTGGTATTTCTTTCAATATCCTTCCTTATTGGTCTCCACTATTCATTTTATTTTATTATTCTAGATCTATTTTTTGAAAGTTGAAAACCATCTTCATCCATAACCATTTGTAAATTTCTCTTACGGTTTTCTGCAAATTATTCTGCTAGGCTCTTCTTAGGGCATCATATCTCAATATGCCCCACCTCATGACATCTTCTACATCCAAAATATATGTTTTCATAATCTATAGTTTGGGTCCAAATCTTATCCCCATACTTAAGAATTATTGATTATGATAAATCTTTACTTATATCAATCATGACCAATAATCGAGCATAAATAGCCAAAAATCCATCTTTTGTTGTATCTGAAATATCAAAAAAATCTCCTAGATTGTTGTCTATTGCATTGAAGGTATCTAACCAAGCTATTATAATATTAATATGTGATGATAATGTAATATGGGTGGGGCCTCTTTCAATTTCATATAACCAATTAGAAATATATGTTTTACTTAGTGCAAATACCACCTATCAAGTTTTTATTCTTTAAAAGGCATACTAAATAGTAGATTGTCTTAACAATTATAAAGTTAAAATAAAATAAATTGTTACGTTTTCTTTAAAGTTATAGATCTTAAACTTTATAATTATATTATTATAATTAGTAAAACTTGATTTTGAAATTATATTTTTACTTTGTTTAAAATAGATTTTAAAGATTAAATTCTTTATTATATTCTTTATTTATCAAAACTTAAAATCATATTTAAACCACCTTCATTTTAACTACAATCTCTAACATATATTCTTCAAATTTTAACTTATTCATATTATCAAACTATCAAGTAAACTATAATGCAATCCTTCTTTAAGGATTTATAAAACATTATCCTTGCAAAGCGGAAATAAAAAATTATAGAAACTATATATTCTAGAAGATGAGGTCTTGATGGAGTGTTGGGCGTGAACACTTATCATAAAAAGTTAAAGGATTCAAATCTTCTAATATTTTTTTTTATCTCAGATTTTTATATATATTAAAAAATATATTTATAATAAATTATTTTTATAATTATAAAGTTAGGATATATGTTATTTTTTAAATTAATTTTTATCTTTGATTTTATATGGATCAAATAATATATAAGTGAATTAAGTGAGATTAGTTTTGTTAACAATTTGAAAGAAAATACCTTGTCAAAAGATACATAGACATTATCTATTGTAATATCAATGTATGATGATGATGTTATACCAATGTGTGGTGATGATGTTATATGAGTGAGGTCCGTTTCAATTCCATATAACCCATATCATATTATATTATATTATATTTATTTATATATTGATATAAATAAACTTTTATGACCTTGTCAAAAGATACATAAACATTATCTATTGTAATATCAATGTATGGTGATGATGTTATATGAGTGAGGCCCGTTTCAATTCCATATAACCCATATTATATTATATTTATTTATATATTAATATAAATAAATTGTTAATATAAAAAATGGTAAAAAAACTAATTTGTTAAATAAAAAATGAAATAAATAAATCTTAAAACATCTCATCAATATTAATACCAACCAATTTATCTCTTTTAAATCTTTAATAATGGATAGCTTTCAATGCACGATGTTAGAGTCGAGTTTCACCTATGGAAAATTGAGAAATTGTAAATTTGTTTATCTCGAAGGGAAAGGGCTTCCTTTTACTCAGAGAAGTCAATGCCATATTGAGAAGTGAAGTCTATCAACATCCCATTGGAAGTGAGAAGTGACTATATACATTTGGTGCAAGTTATTTGTAAATTTTATTTTTTTTAATTTAATTTTAAAAAAATATTAAAAACTTCATAAATAAACCATTTACTACATAAATAAACTACTCCATCGCTTTGAAGAACCTCCTGCTTTGTAGCGGTTAATATGTGGAGGAGATAACTTATCGCAATCAAGAACAAACACACCTAAATTTAGGGCATAAAACCTGAACACTAAAGAAGGCACATTCATGAAAGTCAGACGATAGACCCAAATCCATTCTTCTACTTAATTTTGACACGTACTTGGGTAGGATAAAGGGTATTTCCTAAAGCTATAAGGTTTTAACAAAATGACGAATAGAAATGTGAAATCCAAAAATTCTTTGGATAGAACAGTTCGTGGTAAAGGCAGGAAATTTAGTTTTAAACTAACATAATATATGTATATAGTAAACTTGTTCAAAAAAATTCTCTTATACTTGGTAGTACTTTTTTTAACTTTTATAACATCCCAAAAGAAAGTCCTCCATTTTAACTTGTTTCTTTTCTTTTTCATCTAAGCCATTCTAGATTAGCTTCTTTCTATTTGGATAAGCCATTTTACTTTACCTTCTTTCTTTTTTAGAATCCATTTTCTTAGGCTTCATTGAGTGACCTATTAAAAAAGAGTTGCACTCCTTTCAAGAGAAGACCCACAAATCCCTATAAAAGTTGATAACTGTTCTTATGCTATTATTTCATGCAGAAATCAAAACAGAAAGATGAGTGGGCTCATTGCTACAGCCAACAATATGGCCTGTGGGAAAGAATCCAGCCTAGACTGAGCTGACACAATTGGCACAACTATCAAACTCTGGGTATATTATTGTTGTAATTAGAAGGAAACATCCAAACTCGTTTTCCAAACTTCCAACTCTCCGTTAACATTTATCATAGTTTGAGTCAATCCAATCAAAACATCTCTCTCTTTTTAATTATTTATTCAACCTAAATTTAATAGAAAGATTCATTAACAGTGCCCAAGGCCACCATCATCGTATTGCAGGCCTGTTCACATTGTACATGACATGCGGGACCCAGTTGCAGACAAAGTAATAAATTTTATATAAATAAAATTACGATCCACATAATAGCAAGTGAAAACTAATGATAATGATATTACATAATTTATATATTTTTATCCCTGTAACATTTTCTTTCAAATTTTATCTTTGTTTAAAATTTGTAGACTATTGGAAATCTGGATGGAATGAGAAATATGAAGATTCCTAAGAGGTTTTTAAACACTTAACAATGTTCCTAATAATCTTAAAGAAGAACAACAACGCCAATGACGTTTAGAAAGCGTGTATAAGATGCGTTGGCCATGGAAGGCAAGGGAATCTGCATTTGACCTAATCTCTCCACCAATAGTAGTTACTATTCAACAAAAAAAAAAATGAAAAATTGTCCAATAGACAAATGTGTTGCATGTGTTCTGGCTGTTACGCCGTCATGTTCAATATCATTTTTGCTTTCTTAAGAAGACTGAATTTGCAATACTAAAGAGGGTGGAAATATATTTTAATTGGAAGATTTATAATCATCATTAATGTTATTAATAAAAATAGATGTGAGGTTAGATAATTAATGGAAATGGTTCTAATAAAAGTTACATATAATTAATATATACATATATGTTTACTATCTTTTAATAGGCAAAACAAGGTTGAATAAAAACTTAGAAGAGATGATACTCCATGTGCTCTCTATTCCTTTGTTTGTAACTTTTAATGTTCCCTTGGATTTGAATGACTTAACTATTTTAAGTGCTTCTATACAAATAGATCTTGTCCCATCTAGCCACCTCTATGCAGGTTATTCTTTCTCTAATGTTTCAATATTGGAGAATAACATTTCTTTGTAATTTGGTCATATTTGCACTCATAGAAAATTGCAATGCAAACGAAAAGGGAAGGTATACTTATGCCCCTCAAATTTGTGGATAACCTTATGTCTATCATCTATCCAACCATTTCAAACTTGAAAGCCTCTAGTTTAAAAAGAGTCATGTTGTACTCTATGTCTATCCTCCATCCAACTGCTATAAAGCCTCTATTCTAAAAGGAGTCATGTTGTACTCTCTATAAAACCCTAGTCCACTCCCAAGTTCTAATCCTAGTTAGTAATTTTCTTTCAAAGATGTCACCACATCAAAGGATGCTCACATAAATGGAAGAACACTTTCAAGAGGAAGTCACGTCTCACACAATGACAAGCATTGAGCTCTAGCTCCATCATATAAATAATAATATATACCACTTTGAGTTTTCTATTATTGATGAATTTATCATTTTTAATTAGGACTTAGCTAGCAAGATAGTTCTTCTTTTCTTTTTTAAGAGGAATTTCTATAGATGTTTTTTTTTAAGAGGATTTTGTCAATCAAAATTATTAGGTTGTTGAGTAAGGGCTACATATTAGTCACCTTATTTGATCTTTTGCATGCTCAATCCACTCTTCATTATGGTCCTTGGATTATTTGTGGTGAGGTAGCTTACCTTTAAAGTTGGTCAGTTGAATTTCATCCTAAATTACCTTCTTACTTATAGTAGCCAATCTAGATTGAATTTCATTTATTGACTTTTCTATCAGACCTTTCTTGTACTCTCTCACATATTATATATCATGTTGGGATTTAGCAATATTATTTATGTGTGAGCAAATTAAGAACAACAGAAATAAAACATTCATGCAGACAAAATGAGAACACAAAATTTGACGAGGTTCACTCAAAATTATGTTGAGTTACATCCTTGAAGAAGCACCAACACCTGCATCTTTGTTTCTACTAACAAATACAATGTACAAAGGAATTTGTGGAACCGTGCAACACTTTTTGTTGCAACACCCTTTCTAACTCCATACAATACATTATGCACACCAACATCTCCTCAACCATGTGGTTCTCCTCACCCACATCATAATCACTCCTCCTGTGATTACAGACTCCTTTTGAGCTTTCAACAAGCTCCCTATTACATTGCACTCTCCCAAAGCTAACACAAGATTGATATGCTCTCTCCTATGCTCCTGACTTGCACCACAATGAGCAACCTGATATTGCATCATTGAGCACATTACAACATAAGTGAGCAATACATTGCACTCACACTACAATACAATCTTGGTAAGATAGATGCATACTCTCACCATACATCCTCTCACACTCAAGATTACAAATGATAATACAATCAATATAACAACCTTGGACTCAGACCCAGTACCAAGAGCATTCCCCATGATCTCAAAGCACTCACGTGCTCTCATGGCACACCCACGGTGCTGCTCTCAAGGCACACACACCTATGGCATAATACATTGCAGATCTATTTATACATCGCATGACAACATTCTTTGTTATAACAATAACTTTTATTGTTATAACAATCATAACAAATCAACAATTTCATTCTGTCATTTATATTTAAATGAATCTTCCCATAATCGCCAGACTTCATCGCTATCCATCCTGGTGAACGCCCATGGACCCTACATCGAATTGAGAATTGGGGCTCCACCCCAACAATCTCCCACTTGGAGACTAATTCTCAACATTCTCTAAGCGCTTTCGTTGCTGTACCATACCAAGGATTTATACCTCCTTCAGATTGCTATATCAAATGCTTTGAACCACCACAACCGGATTAGTGTCAACCCTGCACCTTCTCCTTGTGATCACCAAGCAACCTAACAATCCACCATGCATTTTTCATGCACCTTCAAAACTACACCTAAGGATTTGACCTCCTCTAGATTGTCTCACCATGTTTCGCACCATCAAACCGAATTGATGTCAACCTTGCATTTTCTCCTTTGATCAACGAACAACCTTACAATCTCCAACAAACATCATTGCTCCCATTGTTTTGTCATTCTCCTGCTCTTTCGTAGTCAGGAACAATACATTGGAAACTCCACCTTTCCAATTACAAGCTTCCATATACAGAACCCAGGAAGGGATAAGGGCAAGAGAGGTGGCCAGTCTCATCTTGCAACATATCCAATTTCCTAAGTTCTGAATACAAGCTTAAACCGATTGCTCACACCAACAATCCATTTCTGCCTTAGCTTCCAGCTCCCACTCAAACCGCAATTCACAAGACTTCCCAATTACCCAACATTAAGCTCTGATACCACTTGTTGGGATTTAGCAATATTATTTATGTGTGAGCAAATTAGGAACAATAGAAATAAAACATTCATGCAGACAAAAGGAGAACATAAAATTTGACGAGGTTCACTCAACATTATGTTGAGCTACATCCCCGGAGAAGCACCAGCACCTGCATCTTTGTTTCTACTAACAAATACAATGTACAAAGGAATTGGTGGAACCATGCAACACTTTTTGTTGCAGCACCCTTTTAGACTCCATACAGTACATTATGCACACCAGCATCTCCTCACTCATGTGGTTATCCTCACCCACATCATAATCACTCCTCCCATGATTACAGACTCCTTATGAGCTTTACATAAGCTCCCTATTACATTGCACTCTCACAAAGCTAACACAAGATTGATATGCTCTCTCCTATGCTCCTGAATTGCACCACAATGAGCAACCTGATATTGCGTCATTGAGCACATTACAACATAAGTGAGCAATACATTGCACTCACACTACAATACAATCTTGGTAAGATAGATGCATACTCTCACCATACATCCTCTCACACTCAAGCTTACAAATGAGAATACAATCAATAAAACCAAATTGGAATCAAACCCAGTCCCAAGAGCATTATCCATGCTCTCATGGCACACCCGCGATGCTCTCAAAGCACACACACCTATGGCATAATACATTGCAGATATATTTATACATCGTATGACAAAATTCTTTGTTGTAACAATAATTTTTATTAATATAACAATCATAACAAATCAACAATTTCATTCTGTAATTTATATTTAAATGAATCTGCCCATTTCCATCCTGGTGAACGCCCACGAATCCTGCATTGAATTGAGAATCGGGGCTCCACCCCAACATATCATGTTCTTTGATTTCACAATAATAATAGGGAAAAGGTTTTAGATCTCAGGATAAAATTTAGGGCATTTGTATAGATATGAACATCTCAAAGCCTCTTGAAACTCTTCATTATATTTTTCACTTTCAAGATTTAAAATGATAGTTGAAAAATCTTACGTTTTGCTAAGATATACCTTCCAAAATTTGATTGATATAAATGATCAACTTGTCACTAATAAAATCATATAATTGTGATCAAGATTCATATGTATAATATTGGTTTCTATATTTATATGTATAATATTGGTTTCTATATTTGTATCTCATAATAAGTCCAACCTTTGATCGCACCAACATTATGGTTTGGTAGGGTGGAGATTCGCACTAGGTACCTTTGTTGTAGGATTGACTTACCCTCTCCAATTCACATACAACACATGGGTATTAAAAATATATATTTTACTTAGTACAAATACCACATCTCAAATTATTATTCTTTAAAAATCATACTATATAGTAATTTTTTCTAATAATTATAAAGTTAGAATATAATTATTGTTAATTTTTTTTTAGAGTTATAAGTCTTAAACTTTATAGTTGTATTATTATAATTAATAATACTTGATTTTGAGATAATGTTTTTGATTTGTAAATTTAAAATCTTTTGAAATAGATTTTGAGGATGAAACTCTTTATTATATTTTCCCTTGTAAGTCTTAAAATAATATTTAAACAACCTTCATTTTAACTATGATCTTTAAGATATATGTTTAAAAGTTAATTAATTCATATTTTCAAATTATAAAGAAACTTTTTTTTGTTACATAGGAGAGTTGGTCACAACCACGCTATTTTAGTAACTAACAAGAGCCTTGGGGCTGCTTCCACCAAACATATCCACCTTATTATTGTTGATCCAGCGTGAAGGGGACTACCAATCACTTAAGATACATACTGCCATTATGGGTATGGCGCACACTCAAATCAAACTACTACCTTTTTTTGAACTTGGGTGTCTTCTTGGTAAGTACCAAGGCTAGACAAACACTTACCAGTCCACCTAGCCTGAAGGCAAACTATAAGTAAACTTTAATACAACCCTTCTTTAAAGATTGATAAACATTATCCTTGTAACGACGCTAAAATAAAAAATAATAAAAAATATCCATGGAGTATTGGGTGTGAACACTTACCATTTAAAAAAAAAGATAAGGATTCAAATCTTCTTAATATTCAAGCAATATCTTTTTTGATCTTAGATTTTTATATGTTTTATATTATAAAACATATATTTATAATAAATTATTTTTACAATTATAAAATTAGGATATATATTATTTTTTAAAATAAAATTCTATCTTATGAATCAAAGATTGTATAAGTGAGAGAATTTGTCTTGTTATAAATAAACCTTTAATAAATAAAAAAATATAGAAAACTTTTATAAATATTAGATTTTTAAATAAATACGAAGTGTGGACCTTGCGTAACTCACCAACACTACTACCAACCAATCTATCTCTTTCAAATAATAAACCTTTAATAATTATAATGAAAAGCTTTCACTGCATGATGTTGGAGTAGAGCTTCATGTAGTTAACTGACCTATGGAAAAATGGGGAATTGTAAATTTGCTTATGTGGAAGGGAAAGAGCTTCCTTTTACAAATATGTACTAAAAGAATATGTAGTCAAAGAAGTCAATGCTGAAGCTGAAAGTGAATATATACATTTTGGGCATGTAAAATTAAATAAATATGAAATAGTGTTATTTTTAAAATTGATTAAATATGTAAATTATGTGGAAAGGAAAGAGCTTATTTTTACAAATATGTACTCAAAGAAGTCAATGCTGAAGTCGAAAGTGAATATATACATTTTGGGCATGTAAAATTAAATAAATATGAAATAGTGTTATTTTTAAAATTGATTAAATATGTAAATTATAAGTTTATTGTAATTGTAAGGGTTTTGGTTTTTTGAGTGGTTTAAGATTCGAACCTGAACCACAACCCTTCATAACAACATTTATAAACTCATTTTAAAAAAAAAATTGATAAACTTTATTTATTAATAAATTTTTCAATTATTATTTAAATAATTTAAAATTTGAATTTTTTTAATATATTTCAACATTTATCACATAATTTAGACTTGAATCTTGTATAAGAATAAAAAATATATTAATACAATTTCCAATATATATAAATTATAAAAATTATTTGTAAATTTAATTTAAAAATTTATAATTAAAATTAAAAATATATATTAAAAACTTTATAAAAACTTTTGGGTACGTTTTATAAAAACCCCTTTACTACATAAATAAACTACTCCCTCACTTTCGAGAACCTCCTCCTCCTTTATAGCCTGCTTTATAGCGGTTAATATGTGGAGGAGATAACTTATCACAATCAAGAACAAACACACCTAAATTTAGGGCATAAAACCTTTAACACTAAAGAAGGCACATTCATGAAAGTCAAACGATAGACCCAATCCGCTATTATCAATTTTGACACGTACTTCGGTAGGATATTCTCTAAAGCTCTAAGGTTTAACAAAATTTAACAAAAATGATGAATAGAAATGTAAAAGTAAAAATTCTAATTAGTTGAAATATTTTGACGAATATCTAATTACTTAGATTCAATCCATGTTATCAAAGTATTTTTCTCCTTAAGTTGAATAATGGTGTGGTTGGTTTTGATTGGAACGCATGGAAATGGAAGTTTGGTGGCCCTTTGCCACATTTCAAGTCTTATAAGATATATAAAGAAATGCTCATACATATCCCATTAGATACTGTTCTCAACCAGCATTGGGGTATTCATTGCATGTACAAAAAATGGAAAAACAAGCTGTCTAAAATCTGGCACTTCAAGATTTCAGCTCAATTGCGTGTTTTTGCATGGACTTTGGTGTTTCAAGGACTCCCTTGCAAATCCTGTCTGGCCAAGATAAATTTTGCTTCAAACAATTGTATGACATGATCCTATTTGGACTTTGGAAGGACAGGTGTTTATCGATTTTAAGTGCAACATCAACTACAGTTCTCAAGGCTACTTACAAAATTTTGAAATGTATCTTAGAGCAGTTACAAGTCTTCATTGTAATTATAATAAATGAACTGAAAAAGACACCTGACTTTAAAAAGTTAGAATGTCTCCAATTAATTCCTAAACACTCTTAGTTGTTATATTAATTTTTTTTAATAAAATAGTAAACAATATTTCTAAAAAAATAAAAATTCTTTGGATAGGAGAGAGTGGTAAGGGCAGGTTTAAACTACCATAAAATAAGTAAACATACCTTGTTAAAAAATTCCTCATAGTGTTTAATTTAAATTAATAATTTAAACTTTTATAACATCTCAAAAGAAAATCCCTCATTATAACTTTTCTTTTTCAACTAAGCCATTCTAGATTAGCTTCTTTCTATTTCCATAAGCCATTTGACTTTATCTTCTTTCTTTTTCTAGAATCCATTTTCTTAGGCTTCATTTAAAAAAATAGTTGCAGTCCTTCCATGAGAAGACTCACAAATCCCTATAAAAAATGCTGATGACTGTTCTTATGCTATTATTTCATGCCAAATAAAAAACAGGAAGATGAGTGCACTCATTGCAACAGCCAACAATAAGACCTAGACTTAGCTGACAGAAGTTCATATAAAACACAAAGATCCAATCAATCGCATTTCTCTCTTTTTAGTTGCTTATTCCACATAAATTTAATAGAAAGATTGAGTAACGGTGCCCAAGGCAGCTATCATTCCGCATAAATTTAATAGAAAGATTGAGTAACAGGTCTCTTCACATTGTCTATAGCATGCTGGGCCCGGCTGAAAACAAAGTAACAAATTTTATATAAATAAAATACGTTCCACATAATACCAAGTGAAAACTAATGATAATGATATTGCATAATTTATATTTTATTTTTTCTTAAAATTCATTAAATATGATGTAACATTTTCTATCAAATTTTGTCTTTGTTTAAAATTTGTAGACCATTGGAAATCTTGGTGGAATGGGAAATAAGAAGATTCCTAAGAGGTTTTTAAACACTTGAACAATTTTCCTAATAATCTTAAAGAAGAACAGGGCCAATGACGTTAAGAAAGCATGTATAAGGTTCGTTGGCCATGGCAGGCAAAGGGGATCTGCTTTTGACCTACATCTCTCCACCGAATAGTAGTCCCTATCCAACAAAAAGAAATGAAAAAAATTCCAATTGACAAATGTGTTAGTCTATTTCTATCATTCCCTACATAGTGCTTCTATATCACATGGCCATTTCCTTATTATATTTTTCTCCCATCCCAAGTACGTTGGATCTATCCTTTAAGTTTAATATTCCACATCTTGAATCTAAATTTTTTCTAAAGCTCATGCAACAATTTTGGAATGCTTGTCCATGCCTTGTTGGCTCCTAGAGATAGATTGACTAGTGAGAAACCACCATATGGTATTATGCTAATATGATAGCTATCCAATAATGGGTACAAGAAAACAAGATTCAAACTAATGGCATAGATCTTAGATATTCTATAGCACTAAGTTCTCTCCTTCTATAGATCTTAGATATTCTATAGCACTAAGTTCTCTCCTGCTTTCCTTATGACGTTAAATTTTTATTGGCATAAGTGAAAAGTGATCTAAGAAAATTTGATGCATAAAAATATAATGAATATTGTATTTAAGCATGTTTAATCTAGATAGACCATGGGGACAAAGGATACAAGTTTTTCTTAAACTATATATACCAAAAAATGATTGCTCGACGTGGGCGAGTGTGTGAGGGAATGGGTGTGTGGTGGCTTTGTGTTAAATTCTCTATTGATAAGTATAGCTCTTGACTTTACGAGGGGTCATGATTGGGAGGAGACTGCTCAACCCTGTACATCAGTCATAGAGTTTTCTCACAATAACCAAAAAATAAATAAAAAATGATTACTAAAATAGATATTAGTCTTCAAAAAATTGATGGTTCAATCACCATTGACTCTATTCACATTTCTAAAATATTTTCTTCGTGCTTTGATAACCTCTTTACTAAAAATCCAATGGATATTTATCCTATTATTACCAACTATGTGAAGGATTGTATCCCATCCCTCGTCTCAACTACTTCATCTAATTCTTTGGAGAAAATATTTTAGTGAAAGAATTAAAACAATATTTATGAGAAATGAAAATAAAACACTCTTGGTATTAATCATCCATCTATATAATTTTATCAAAATCTTAGGCCAATTATTGGCATTGATCTCTATCAAATGTATAAAGAAGCCTTTATGAAGGGCTTCCTTAAGGAATTTATCAATCAAGGACTAATCAAGTTTATTCTAAAAGAATTTGATAAGGACTTACTGCTAGCTTTTGATAATGTATGATATGGGAGAAAGCAATCACAAGATGTAAGATATGCAAAAAGTAAGATAATGGAATTCTGCAAGAATGTTGAAATATGCTATTAATGGAAAGTTACAAAAATAGTACAATGCAATGTAATGGAGGAAATGAACACTCCAGAACTCTAATGGAAACTACATTGTACCTACTCACTACTCCATAGTAATCTCTCCTATCTACCCTCTCTTTCTATTCACTATGGGGCCTATATATAAGAAGATAAGTTACTTGGCCCTTACTCTTCCTAACTACCTTTCCTATGACTCATGTACAAGTGGACTCCTTGTACATTTACATCATTGCACATTGACACTTGTGCATTTATTACTTCTTCCTCAAGTAACTACTTAACCTAAGATAAACCCCTAATCTAATAATGTACCCAAGGTGGTACATTGACATGTACCTAAATAATGTAATATACTCTAACACCCCCTTGTATTACATTATTTGGGTATTGAAGACTTTAGTCTTCAATATGGATCTTCTTCTTGATCTTGGAGTTTGTACTCTCCTCCTCTGTTTTCTGTAACCTGTTCAAGCAAGTAGTTAGTATCTTCATAAAATGCTATCCTTGCTGAAAGAGCTTTGACTTCATGATCATTTGTAGGATCTTCCAGTTCTTCAATTTCTTCAATCCTTTGAGCTAGGTGTCCTTTCTGATTCCCTTCTCGATATTCCAATTGTGGATAATTGGTTTGACACTGAAATTATTGTTGACATGGATTATTTTGATATTACCTTGGTTGGAATGCCCTATTTGGTTGGCTTCCATAGTTCATCTGATTTCCTTGATTTTGGTTTCTTGGATTGAATCTGCAGTAATTAGTGCTATGACCTTTTCTCCTACATATCTGACAATATCTGTTATTCCCTTGTCTTCATCCTTTTGAATATGAGGCTATGTTTCCTTGTGGAGTATCTTTTGAAACCAATGTAGTGTTAGTCATTTCATCTTTCACTATGCTTTCTACCTCATATTATTGAAGAATGTTGATTAGTTCATCAAATGATGTATCTTTACTTAGAACCTGTAAAGATGTAACTAGATGCTTGTAGCTATCTGGAAGTGCTCTCATGGTTACTTGAACAAGGAATTTATCTTCAATATTTTCTCCTAAGGTTAATAGTTTTCCCTTAATGTCTGCTACCTTCCTTAGGAATAGTTCTATATTTTCTCCATTGTTCATTTTCAAGGAATGTAATTGAGTTTGAAGATTTAAGATAGTGGCTTTATTTTTCCCTTCAAATATTTTCTCTAAGGTTTTCCAAGCTTCTGTAGATGTTCCTGCTGAACTAATGTAAGCTTGTATTTCATCTGTGATGGCAAAAGTTATTATCATTAATGCCTTAGCATCACTTTCTTCGAACTTCTGAATCTCTGTATCACCTGAAGTTGGTTTAGTTTTTGTTCCTTTGACAATTTTCCAAAGTTTTTCAAATATCAAAATAGCCCTCACTTTGTTTTTCCATGAGAAGTAATTTGGACCCTTAAGTAGTTGAGATTCTGTAAGGATGAATTTGTTTGTAGTCATGGTGGTCCTTGTAGGCTACCTTATAACTCCCTAGTTTAAAGTATGTGAACTAATTTGATAAAACCTTTCTTAGATTTAGGTTTTGTAGGCTTCCTTATATCTCCCAAGTAAATTAGAATATGCTATAGGCTTTGATAAAAAGCTTAGAAATAATTAGTTCACCTTTTGAGTTGATTTTGTAATGTTTTGAGAATAATAATCAACTTTCAATTTTACCTTATCTCTCCTAATGAAGTATGCTCTTATCAATTTGAAGTTCTCTATAGTTGGATTTATTTTTGTCTCCTTAATGTGAGTATGAGACAAATGTAACCAATTAATTCCAACTCTATATGTAAGCAATAGATTTGATTCTCTATTCAATAATTTAATTTTCTAAATTCCAAGTATCTATAGTTTGGTGTAGTATGCCTTATAACTCCCTACTTTGGAATATTAGAAAATAATGATAATAATATTTGCAAATTGATATTTTAATTTATCAAGGTTGACAACCTTATATCTCCTACTTGGTTATTTGCAAATATTGTAATATGTATATGCACTTCAATGATTATACCTTGAAATATGAACTTGCTTTATAACTTACTAATGCTTGGTTGATTTGTATTACTCCAATGCAATAGTAAACTTAACTTTATATGGTTCACCTTATAACTCCTTTTAAACCTTAATAAAAAGCAAGTAATCAGTTTGATATTACCTTTATAATATTGTGCATGATATTCCTTGATCTTCACTCCTCCAACGGATCTTTTGAATGTTGTATTTGTTGGACAATGTTGAGCATTCAATGCTCCATCTTCAATGGATATCTCATCAAATTTTTAACCTCCTTGAATAGACTTTGACCTTGTTGTGTATCAATGCTTCGATGTTATAACTATATGCTTCTTCCTTCATGTTTGCATGTATTGAATCATCTATGGAGTGCCTTCCAATGTTACCTATTAATAGTTTTATCCCTACATGGAATGTTGGGTGCATTACTATTCCTCCTTGATGCTTTCAACACTTGGTGCAATCATTACTTAGGTATGTAGGTGGTGGAAAACCATTATAGTCTCCTTATGAGCATTACAAGGTGGTGAACAATCGAGCATTAATTTGTAATCTCTTCATCCTTTAAATGATGCTTCTTAATGCTTCCAAGGTGAGCATTATTTCATCTTGAGTATTACCTTACAAGATAAGTATTAGAGAGAATAATAGGCACCTTAGTGTGACAAGTGGTGCATCTTATTTTGCATGTAGAGGTGTCTCCAACATCCTTATAACCCTTATCTTGCCAATGAGTGCAAGTTGTTTATAGTTTATTTCAATGCTTTCAAACACTTCCTTCTTGCCAATGAGTGCAAGTTGTGCTATCCAAATGCTATCTCCAGCTATGATGATTCTAGGTATTGCAATGGTGGTTCTATGGGACTCCAAGGGTAGATTTGGATGCTCCTTCTCGATGGATGATTCCTCCAAGCTAGGTCTTGGGTATTGCACCTTTAACTCTACCTTATACCTTACCCTTTTATGCTTTTAATATGTTATCTTGAGTACTACCTTTGCAATGTGTAGTAGATGATAGCTAACATAGATAAATGATAGCTTCTTTGTGATATCCTGCTTGTGCTATGCAATAGATAATAGCTCCTTTATGTGGATACCTTGTGCTTCAGGTTGCTTGTTATGGATGCTCAATTTCATGGTTGATGGGGGTGTCTTTAGACACCATAATGTGAGCCCTTTGTTGACTCTTTTACCTTGCTCGGATAGTGCCCTTCTACTAGCCACTTTGTGATGAGTCTTGTTGGCATTGACGTGTCCTTGAGACACTCAAACTTTATCCTCTTTCTACGTAGGACAAGATATTATGGTGCAAGGAACTAATGTAAATAGATTTACAATAGTTAAAATAGAATACCTTGGATTTGCACCTTTGTCTGAGATCTTCAAATCTCTTCTTGCAAGCTTTCTTTCTACTGGTTTTTATGGTAGCTTCTTTGTACTATTCCTTGTAGGTAAGGGATGATTTGATGTTGTCTTATTTACTAGACAACTCTCTCCTTTGCTTGGTTAATCTAACAATGAATCCAAGCTAATAACCATGCAACTAATATGCCCTTAGAGTGGCTTAATCTTGCACTAATTTTCACTTTCACTAAAAATCCTTAGTGCACTTCTAATAAGCTTTAAGAGAAACTAATATAGTGCAACTACAATCTCCTTATTACTCCTTAAAAGTAACTTGTAATATGCACTAATGATAACTCTTAAAGAATTCACAAATGCTCTATAATATCTGCAATCTAATGTAGTCTTCTTTGTTGTAACTAGATAATAGGAAGATGATATTTTTCTTTCTATCAAAATATATCCAACTCCTATTTTAATGTGCAGGTAATAACCTTAAAAGAATATTTCTGCACTCTCTTGAAGACTATAATATGAGCCCTTCTCCTTGCAACTTTAATTCTAATAAGGTGCTTAATGAAGCTAAGTAATAATCTGAATATGAGTGTTCAAGTAATGAACCCTTTGCACCTAAGTTGCTTACCTTTAATGATCTCTGAAGATGATGTAGATCTTGATGAATAGATTCACCAATTTGCTATCTAGAATGGTAGTAAATCACAGCTATAAAACCTTCAGTATTTTGTTGTAGATTCAACAAACCCCTATCTCCAAAATGTGCCTTCTTAGCTATGAAAGGTAATCTCCAAATCTCTTGGATTTGGTAGGCTTCTTCTATATATGTTCTCCTTCAACCTCCTTGTCAAATTCTGACTTCAAATAGGGCCTTCTTCTCAAGAATCTAAAAGTCTTGAGGTCTTCACTAGTCTCCTTCAAAATTTGACAAACTTACCAAATTCTTCTCCTTTGGGCTTGTTTTTGGATGGTGACAATTGTCCCAATTCCTTCACTATCAAGAGCTTCTCCTTGGTAGTGAATTTCTCCAATGAGTTCTTCTAGGAACTCCTTTAATGAGGCTCACCAAGCCTTTTCCTTGTTTCTCCTTGAGACCTCTCCAAGGTCTTCAATCTTGCAACTTCTCTGGTCTTCTCAATGAGACCTTTCCTTCAACCTTCTACTATGGAAGTGTTGCAATGAGATCTCCCTTTTGGATCTCTAAAATTTATTGCTTCAAGAATAAGAATTTTGCTAGTCCTTCTCTATCTCTTCCAAAACTAGAAGTTCTTCAATGGGATCTCTTGTAGGTCTCTTCAGCTTCTTAGGATGATTTCTTCTACTCCTTTAAGGTGAAGTCTTCAATATTCAATGGAGATCACCAATCTCCTATCTTCACCAGGACTCTTCTCTGGAGTCTCTTCAATCTGCTACTTGTAATTTTTCAATGGAGATCACCAACCTCCAATATTCTCCTGGACTCTTCTCTGGAGTCTTTCAATATCTACTTGTTTTTTCAATGGAGATCACCAACCTCCAATCTTCTCCTGGACTCTTCTCTGGAGTCTCTTCCTCAAATCTGGAACAAGGCTCCTATGGCCTTTTCTTCTTTTGCATTGCATAGGTCTACAATAGGACTTCCCTCAGGTTCCTGGAATCTCCTCTTATTTCATTTGTTGCTTTTGGTGCTGGATTGATTCTGAAGATGATATTCTTCCTAGCTCTTTGTAGGAAGCTTCCCAACTTTCTTTGAATCTCCTTTTTTCTGCAACAAAGTATTAGGACTATAATGGAAGAAATTCTAAGTGATGAATCTTCACTAGTTGATTTGTCAATCTAGTGGAATGAATGTTGAGTCCTAGTCTTCACGAGTTTTTTTGCAACTCTGTGGAAAGACTCTAGCCAAATGCAATCTCAAAAATTTTGGAACTGAGATTTGCTTCTCTCCTCTCAATCTCTCTTGTGGCTCTCCCTATTCCTATCTGATCTACCATGGCTCTGATACCATTATTAGCTTTTGATAATGTATGATATGGGAGAAAGCAATCACAAGATGTAAGATATGCAGAAAAGTAAGATAATGGAATTCTGCAAGAATGCTGAAATATGCTATTAATGGAAAGTTGTAAAAATAGTACAATGCAATGTAATGGAGGAAATGAACACTCCAGAACTCTAATGGAAACTACATTGTACCTACTCACTACTCCATAGTAATCTCTCCTATGCACCCCTCTTCCTATTCACTATGGGGCCTATATATAAGAAGATAAGTTACTTGGCCCTTACTCTTCCTAACTACCTTTCCTATGACTCATGTACAAGTGGACTCCTTGTACATTTACATCATTGCACATTGACACTTGTGCATTTATTACTTCTTCCTCAAGTAACTACTTAACCCCTAAGATAAACCCCTAATCTAATAATGTACCCAAGGTGGTACATTGACATGTACCTAAATAATGTAATATACTCTAACACTTACATCTCTAGATGGTAACCCATCATCCTACTTAATGTCTCATACAAAATCATAGTTAAATCCTTGGCTATGTTATAAATAGAGTGTATTATATTATTTGGGTCATGCAAATGTACCTTACTTGGTACATACTTAGGACAATAGGTTACTTTAGGGGAAATTTATCTAGTTACTTCATGCAATATAATAAATGCACAAGTATCAATGTGCAAGGTGTCCACTTTTACAACTAGATAGAGTGTTAGCCAAGGAACTTATCTTCCTATATAATGGCCATAGATATAGAATTCATATAATAAGAGTGAGTGTGTGGTAGATAGGCAGCAGGGTAGAGTATGTGTGAGCTATAAGCTCAAAGATCATACATGGAGTAGTATCTTATATTATGGAGTTTCCATTTCCTCCATAGCTACTATTGTAATATTTTCACTATTTTTATTTATAGCATATTTAAGTCATCTTGTAGATATAATTTATTTCATTCTACATATTCTTATTAGTATCTCCCATTGTATGAGATATCAAAATCTAATAGTGGTATCATAGCTACGGTAGATCAAGACATAGTAGGTCTATAGGGAAACCCCCATTATTATTTGATCCTGAGTGTTTTGAGAACCTAACGTACCATTGGACCAATCATGTCAAAATTTCTTAGAATATTCTAGATGTAGAATTAGGGAGAGTTACAAATGAGGACTGAAATCTCAGTTTAAAAATACTGAGATTGCATAGGACTAGATTCTTTCCATAGATTTGAAGGAAAACTCATGAAGACTAGGACTCAACATTTGATCCACTAGATTGATGAATCAACTAGTGAAGCTTAGAAATATAGAAATACTTACTAAAAGTTTCTTTTATTGTAGGGAATTAATACTCATATGATTTGGATACCTCCTACAATATAATGCTAGGAGACCCCAAATTTGTTGCATGAAGTTTGGATTGCCTTCATAGTATAGAGATTAGTTGTTGCAGAGAGGAGAATACTTTATAAGAATATTTTGGAAGAGAATCATGGTGAATTATGAAGACAAAATATCTCCATTGATATATTGAAGAACTTCAAAAGAATAAAAGGCCATAGAAGTCTTGATATAGAATAAAAGTCCATAGAAACCTTGATCCAGAAGAAAATACCATAGAAACCTTGATCTAGAAGAAAATGCCATAGAAGCCTTAATATTGAAGAACAGGCCATAGAAACCTTGATATAAAAAAATAGGACATAGAAGCCTTGGTATTGAAGAATAGGTCATAGAAGCCTTGATATTGAATAACAAGCCACAAAATCCTTGATATTGAAATAGACCACATATGCATTTTATCCTGAAGAAGATTCTAGAGGAGAGGATCTAATTTAGAAGAATATTTTAGTAATAATATTTTTTGTTGTAGGTGAAGAATATCTAGTAAGTTGAGAAAGCTTCCTACAAGAAAGTTAGAAAGAAAAGCCTCTTCATAATCAATCTAGTACCTGAAGCAAAAGATATTAGGAGGAGATCTCATTGAATAAATTCTAGGCTAGGAATAAAAAGGAGTAAGAGAGTCCTACTCATATCCAGAAGTAGCAAAATCAGAGATCCAAGAGAAGATCTCAACACCATCACTTCCATAAGTAGAAAGTTGAAGATAATTTCTCTAGGAAGATCGAAAGAGACTGCAAGATCAAAGACCTTGACAAGGTCTCTATGAGCATCCAATAAAATACTAAGAGAGCCTTGCTAAAGAAATCCTCAAAGAAATCACTGGATAAATCCACTACTAAGGAGAAGCCCCTAATAGTGAAGGACTTGGGACAATTATCAAAATTAGAAAATAAGCCCAAGATGAGGAGAATTTGGAAAGGTGTGCAAAATATTAGTAGAAGAATTATCCAGTGAAGACCTCAAGACATTCAAAATCTTGAGAAGATCCTACTTGAAGTTAGAATTTGACAAGAATACTTGAAGGTAGAAGACACTTATAAAATCCAAGAGATTTGAAAATTTCCTCCTACAATAAGAGGTCATTACTTCAGAGATACAAACTTCTACAACTATACAATAGAAGTAGGAGATTACAAGAGGATATCAAAGTCACCAAATCCTAGGATCATGAAAGAAAGTTTGAGACCATCAAGTTGGTGAAGGAGCTATTCAAAATAGTCTACAAAAGAGTTGCAAAATCTTATTCAAGGTAGCAACTTGGTGATCTTAGGCACCAAGTTCCATCCTCTACAGAAGAAAAAAAGGAGCTACAAAAGTGTTCAAAAAAGTTAAGCAACTATTGATGCAAGTAAATTCATTAGTTGGATGACTTATCAGATTTATTAAAACACCTTCATCCTGATTAAAGTTACAAAAAGGAGATTTGTATTACAGTATTCAAGTGTACAAAAAGAAAGGTCCTTTTTATGGTTAATTTACACATTAGGAGTTTATTAGATTTAAAATTTTTAATAATCTATCAACTAGCCTATTATCTACTTTAGAAATCAAAAGAATACTATCTCCTAATATGTTGCTTATAAGAAATTTATAGAATAAATGTTGAAGGTTTATTTGAGATTATTCTTGATTAGTTGCAATGAAATGATTAAGTAAATTTTCTTGAAAGTATATTGGAGTGATAAGGTGTAATTTTTTAGTGCATTAAAAGTAGAATTTGTTAGATTCATTTGCACTATTATTACTCTAAAAAGGAATTAGTTTTATGTTTTGAAATAAAGGCTACAATATCTAGTTTGGATCAAGTGTCTGAAGACACTCTTAAAAGCATAGAAACCTACAACTCATAGTTTCCAATAGAAGCTACCAAAATTGGTTAGTACAATCAAATAAAAACTAACAAAAAAGAAGCTTCAAAGATTAAGACTTGGTCAGTCTCAAATCCAAATCACTTAGGGCTAGTGCAACTAAAATAAATATTTTGTTCTATAGCAATTAAAAGGCTTGGATTCACCATTAATTATCCAAGAAAAATGGTAAGGAGTCTATACAAAGAGACATCCTTAAAACCCTAATTTTTCACTCATTAATATGCTACAAAAATAAGAATTTCAGACCCGCAAAAGAGTGCAATAAAAGGTTCAATAAAAATGTTCTATATACATGTAAAGGTTACATGGTGTTGCAATTCTATAATACATCAAATATAGGAAAAGGAGCAGATAAAAAGGTGCCACAATAGGCACAACATGTATAGGAAAAAAAGAAGCCAAAGGAAGGGCCAAATGAAGAGCCAAAGGATCAAACATTCTCCAACATCGAAAGGGTATTCTCTCCAAGATCAGACCTGCAGACAAAGGAATCTCTTATGTAAATGAAAACAAGCATTCCAAGGCTATTTATGTAAGCCAAATGAAATCTATCATAAATGTTTACATAAACCATAGCAATAAGAAGAATCTATCTATGTAAAAAAAAGGATAGAGTACATCCATCATTCAAACGTATCAAGCTTCACTTCTATCAATTTGAATAGGGAGCACAATGAAGGTATAAGTATACAAAAGGAAAGTGTATGCTATGTTCGGAATAACATAAACAAATGCTAGCAAGAGAGCTACCTCATCCTCATCCAAAGCTCTAAGGTGGCTCACAAATTACCTGTAAAATAAAATACATTGCTTGCTATTCAAGAAATCAAAGAAAGGAGAAAGACATTTGAAGGAGTTATAATCTCCTTCTTTGAGGTGTTACATAGAAAATCCCATAAAAAAGTATGGAGTTCCACTTGACATATTATTCCCTCATGGATATCATATCTCTAACACTCAAGAGATGAACGTTGAGAGTGCTCAAAGCAATGTGAATACATTACAAAGGAGTAACAGTTGGTGCACTAGCATTACAATAAGAGGAAATAATGCTTCCAACAAATGCAAGTACCACTTATCTGTTGATGGTTGTCCTTATATGCAACGTAGAGAGAGGACAAAGAAAGCATTCATGTCTGACATTTATAGAGTGTTTGGAGAGCAAAGCATAGTCCAGTAAATCCATTTCTAATAATAGCATGGAAGAATGATAGCATAGGAGCATTTAAGACTCCATTAAATAAGGTCAACATATACTCTTTGAGCATCAAAGAGGAAGCCCAACAGTCATACCACACTTGGTAATTCAAAATCATCAAGTCAAGTGCCATAGAAAGGGTACATAAAGGATTGTCATATTTCAGTCAAAACTAGTGCCATTTAAGTGTGAAGTCAAGGGGCTAAGGTAAGACAAATATCTCATTAATATTGCTTTCAAATATGGGAGATATAAGTTTATAATTTTAAGGATTATTTTTAAGGTTGAGAAAGAAAAAGACATTTACCAAAAATCATAATACTATTTGTAAACTAACCTAGGAGATATAAGGCCTTATACTTAGGTTGAATCATTAAATATTTTGTAAAAATTATTATCTATTCTAATTTTCGAAAGTTGGGTGTCATAAGGTCTACTACTACATATTGATTTATTGGAATTAGAAAAATTAAAATAAAATATTAAAAGGAAATTATAAGAGGTTTATCAAAAACTTATAAAGGTTGGAAATTATAATATTTACTTGTTTCAAATATTCTCAAATAGAGACAAAAGATCCAACATTAAAAACTCTTGAAATCTAGAAAAGGTGCTTAGTTCAATAGGAGCAATAAGGAAAATATAGGTTGATTTTAGTAATTACAAAACTTTAAAAAATCAACCAAGATTGACTTGTATCTTACAAAAGCACTTCATTTATTATCCAAAACATACTAGGGATTCATAAGGCATTCTATGAAACCTAAGAATTAATATTAGGAAATTCAAATGACTTCAAACAAATTCTTCTTAGCAGAATATCAGCTACTTAAGGGTCCTAGTTATTTCTCCTAGAAGAATAAAGTAAAACTTATTTTGGTATATGAAAAACTTTGGGATATTTTCAAAGGGAAAACACAAATACCTACTACAGATGATATTGATATCCTAAAGTTTGTAGAAAATTATTCATAGGCTCTAATGATAATAACCTTTCCTATCACTGATGAGATACAACCCTATATTAGTTCAATAAAATAATTAAAGAATCAGTAAAGTCAAGCCTAGAGAATTTTTTTGAAGGAAATAATAATGCAACTATTCTCCATATTCAAATTCAACTTCATTCATTAAAAATGAACAATGGATAAAGTATAGAATTTTGTTTTGATTGGTTGAAAGGGTGTTGAAAGGTCCCTGAACCTTGTACAAGATAGCCGCGGGCCTCCAAAGAGGGAGGCAGAGGGAAAGAAAGGCAGCAGCAGAATGAGACAGCCTAAAAATAGCAAGGGCCACCTAAGGTAAAGGCGCCCAGAGGAACCAACAAGAAGAACTAACTAAAGGAAACCCTGACCAGAGGTTGATCATAAAAGGGGAAGCGAAACTTAAATAAAAAATTCACCATTTGGAAGTTTTGTTGTTGCTCCACAACGTACCCCAAAATTGGAGCCCACCTTTTTGCATGTTTTCCAAGAAGTCCGAAGAAGCCTAGTTGCTAAAGATCAAAGAAAAAGAAAACCACCAAATGGATGAAAGTGTCACGATATCGTGACATGTTGCATTTTCATGGTCCAAATAAAAGGGAGAAAGCAAGGAGGAAGAAGTGTCATGAAATTGTGACATGTTGCATCGTCGCATCCAAAGGAGGAAGAGGTGTCGTGATATTGCGACATCATCACGGTCGAAAGAGAAAGAGTGTCACAATATCGTGACATGTTGCATCATCTCGGCAAAAGGATAAAAAGTGTCATGATATCGTGATAGGTTGCATCGTCGAGGCCAAAGGAGAAAAAGTGTCACGAAATCACGACATGTTGCATCGTCACGGCCAAAAGAGAAAGAGTATCGCAAAATCATGACCTGTTGCATCGTCGCAGCCAACGGAGGAAAAGTGTCGCGATATCATGACATGTTGCATCGTCGAGGCCAAAGGATACGAAGTGTCACAAAATCGTGACATGTTGCATCATCGTTGCCAAAGGAGAAACATTGTCATGATATCACAACATGTTGCATCGTCGCTGCCAAAGGACATCGTTGCTGCCAAAGGATAAAGTATAAAATTATTCCTAAGAAAGGTAGCAAATATTAAAATGAAATTATTTACCTTAGGAGAAACAATTAAGGATGAACTTCTTACTCACGTAACCATGAGAGCACTTCCATACAACTATAAACATTTGGTAATATCTTTACAAGTTCTAAGAAAAGATACTTCTTTTGATGATTTATTCAATATTCTATAGGAATATAAAGTAGAAAATATAGTTAAAGATGAGATATCTAACACTGCATTGACATCTAAATATAATACACATGGAAACATTACCTCTTCATAAAAAGGATAAAAACCATGGTACAATAGGTATTGTCATATAAGAAAGAGAAAAGGCCATAGTACCAGCTACTGCAAGTTTAAACCCAAGAATCAGAATCAAGGAAATTAGATGAACAATGGGAGCTAATTTCAGCCATAACAATATTAAAATCCTCATCGACAGTAATTTCAACATCCATCCAATTATCACCAATTGAATTATCAAAAAAGAAATAAAAAATGACATCTAGCTCAGAGGATAAAAGAAATAAAAAAGGACATATAGCTTAGAGGATAAAAGAAATAAAAAAGGACATATAGCTTAGAGGATAAAAGAAATCAAAAATGACATCTAGATCAGAGGATAGAAGAAATTAAAGAACTAGAAGAACCTACTGATGATTATGAGATCAAATCTCTTTCAACAAGAATGAAAACTTTCATAGACACTAACATCTTGCTTGAAAAGGTTACAAAAATCAGATAAGAATCATAATTCTATATTAAATAAGAATATCCAATTCAAAGCCATCAGATTGAATAAGATCCACATTGAAGACTAAACTCTTCAATACTCAAATGTTGTAATACAGGGGGGTGTTATAAATAGAGTAATTAAATTATTTGGGTCATGTAAATTTACCTTACTTGGTACATACTTAGGAAAAGAGGTTACTTTAGGGTGAAGTTATCTAGTTACTTCATGCAATGTAATAAATGCACAAGTGTCAATGTGCAAGCTATAATGTGCAAGGTGTCCACTTGTACAACTAGATAGAGTATTGGCCAAGGAACTTATCTTCCTATATAATGGCTATAGATATAGAATTCATAATATCATAGTGAGTGTGTGGTAGATAGGTAGTAGGGTAGAGTGTGTGTGAGCTATAAGCTCAGATCTCATACATGGAGAAATAGCTTATATTATAGAGTGTCCATTTCCTCCATAGCTACTATTGTAATATTTTTATCATTTTTATTTATAGCATATTGCAGTCATCTCGTAGATCTACTTTATTTATTTTTTTCATATTGTGATTGGTATCTCCCATTGTATGTGGCATCAAAAGCTAACGGGCTATTCATCTCAAAGCTATTTCTCAAAAATTGTGAATAAATTAATTTTATCAAAGGGAACTACTTCCTAAACAACTTAATTCTACATTTAAAATATTCTCAATAGACTTAAGAGTTGGGTCAAGATGTTATTCTAATAAAAAATTATTTTGACAAGGCTTATTGTAACATTTTTTGGGTTTTCATTCCTAAAATATTCAACTCATTTGTTTTTGGTGATTTTTTGTCAGTATATTGATTTTTTTAGAAAGAGTTCAAATTTATCACATTCTTTGTGATAAATTTTAGCTCCAAAGGTTAATAATACAAATATTTCCTATAGTCCCTCTCCTTTTTGTAATTATAGTAGACATCATAGGGCATTTACTGACGAAATATCAATTTGAAGGTCTACTAAATGAATTTTTATATGACTATATTTTATTTTTACAGAAACCCAAAGAAGAAATAAACAAAGTTTAAGAAATTATACAACAATATTAGGATGTATCTAGATCTAAAATTGGTCACTTTAAACTAAATTTATCTTTTTTCATCTAATCCTCAACATGGAAATATACCTTCTTCCTGGAAGGTTATACTTCATGCACTACTTATGAGATATCTAAGAATACCTTAAGGTGTCAATATATCTTCCCATGGCATGTGGAGCTATGCGTTAACCAAGTTCTAAAAAAATTGAAGTCTGGCCATCAATTTCCTACATTGGTTGGTAAAATTCAAGTGATGATCAAGGACTTGGTGGCCTCTCATATGTATTATTCCTCAACAAGGTTGGATTTCCATGTGGCATATCATTTCATCGCATATATAATCTATCATTATCTTTCAGTCCAAGTGGGATGGTTCTAATGGTGTGGTAGGAATATCATGAAAACTTTGTATCACCCTTAAAATAAAAGGAGCCCTTGGTATTTTATATCCTCTTAATAGAAGTTAATTTTTTATCTATTAATGGTTTACCTATGCTTTGAATGGTCTAGAACACTCAAAAACATTGTTTCTTCATAGAATTTGTGATGCTTCCTTTAGAGGAAAGTGGTAACCCACTGCTTATATGAACAAAATTCTTAATGTTAAACATATTTAGGTAATGGGGTTCTTTCCTCTTAATAATAATAACCAACATGGGGTAAAATGGATCCTTTTTTGGCTTAGAAATATGATTTTATATGCCATGGAATTAGTATAGGGCATTCAAGCATATGGTGGCATATGGTTGTCTTATGTGAACAAAAGCCTTTATATTTTTTTTCTAACCTCAAGGGTGTTCATTTCTTGAAAAAAATATTCACCTTAGTTTTTTATTTCTATGATTACTCTATGTGCTCTTTGATATCTTAGAACCTTGCTAAATCATTTTACAAGTTACCTACATGTTTGTAAACTAATGATGATAAATTTTATAGTTATATAACATATGAGGTCATTATAAAACTAGGAATGTTTAAATTTAATATTTTGAGGGATTGAAATTTATCTGCATGATGTTTGTGTTCAAAATTCTCATGTTGTATTACCTTGTTTATTACCCCCTTGCCCTTTTTTGCTTGGCTTACCACTAAGTAGTAGGTTTATTTTTACTAAAAATATGAATGGGATCATATTGCTTCACAAATATGGAAGGTCAAGGTAGAATCAAAGTGTTAAGTACTTTCTTGGATAATTCTTAATTAAAAATTTTAACTTCTATAATTCTTGCTCTCATATTAGGTTTTCCTTTCCTCTATATATTTTCTACCAATACTAAAACCATCCCTTATCTATTTTGGTTCTATTCCTATGTTGAAAGTATTTGGTTTAGTATAAGTCATGTTTTTACTACACAATAAATACTATGGAGAGTATTCCTTTCCAAGTAGGTCCAAGCTAGATAATGAAGTCCCTTTATGAAAAGCGTATAGTTTCAATCCTCAAATACATCTAGAAACAAAAATGTTAAAACCAAACATGACATTGATATTGAATGAAGAGAGCTAAACATAATAAGGAGCAACAAAATAAATATGTAAACACAAAATAAGAGAATAACAAGGGAAACCTCCCTTGGGATATGTCCAGATGTCTACTTTTTTCATTAGCAATATCAAATAAATACTACATTACATCTTCTACAAGGCAAACCCTAGCATTTATTGCTACCAACTCACATGTGCATGCAAGGTGACACCTCATCCTTGGACTTTGAACCATATTAAAAATGTGTGATTACATAGGTATTTAATGCTAACATTCTCCCTTAATGATATATTTATAATTTTGTAGTACAAACTATGATTTTTGACACAACCTTTCATGGACACAAGCTAAAACCAACCTTTCTAAATATAAGTAGCCTTAACCTTGTTACTACCAACCTTTATACCTATAAACTCCACCAACTATATCTATTCATTCCAATATCAAGACACCCTACAATCTACCTCCATCCTTCTAAAAATATCATCTTTACCTGTTACCATCAACCATATACCAATACGGTAACAAAAAGTCCAAAAAATCACTTTTAAAACATTAAAAATATTATTGGAGCTAACTCTAAGAACATTACACTAGGCAACCACCACTAGCATCCACACCAGTCTCTTTTGGACACAACTACACTAGTTATAGTAGAATTAACAACCCTACAAGCTACACCTATTATAGTAGTCAATAATCCAACTACACTAGTTATAGTATCTTCTACAAGTAGCCAATAATACTTAACCAAAAATTACGATACAAATAATAAACCATCTCAAACATTATTTAGAAAATTTTCAAAACATAAATATGAGGTTTCAATTCTACACAACACACTAAAATAGGAATAATACCAACTATAAAATAAAACCTCATGCATGGACACCTCTGCAACTTGCATAATAAAACCACTAGAATAGGCATTTCCAGTCTTAAACTCTAACACCTATTTAGAAAATAAACATCTAAATATAGATAAAACATAGTACCATCATCGAAGCTCACTAGGTCTACCATTATCAAATCTCACAAAATATATTGTTTTTAAATCTCACCAAACCTTATGCTATCGAAGCTCACCATATCTATCGCTACCAAAACTCACCGGATATACCACTATTGAAGCTCACCAAATCTATCGTTGTTGAAGCTCACTAGATCTGTTGTTGTTGAATCTCACACTCACAAAAAATTAACATCTATATATATATATATATATATATATATATATATATATATATATATATATATATATATATATATATATATATATATATATATAACATAATGCTATTATCAAATCTCACCAGGTCGGTTGCTATTAAAGATCACCAGATCTGTCACTATCAAAGCTCACCAAGTCAATTGTTGTTGAATCTTACTAGATCTATCACTATTGAACATCACCATATTTACCACTATCAAATCTCACTAGATATACCACTATTTAATCTCACACTCATAAAAAATAAATATCTAAGTACATATAGAATGTGGTATCGCTATCAAATATTTCCAGGTTTATCACTATTGAAGCTCATCAAATCTACCACTATCGAATCTCACCAAATCTACCACTATCAAAAATCACCAGATATGACACTGCCTAAGCTCACCAGATATTCCACAATCCATAAACCCTTGAATCTCTTCATATAATGCCATAAACTACCCACATTCAAAACCATAGGCTATAATACAAAAATTTAAAATTGAACATGATATTGATACCAATAAATAGAGTTAAACATAACAAGGAACAAAAAAATAAATATGTAAACACAGAACAAGAGAATAACAAGGGAAAATCCCCTTTGGGGGATTTCTAGATAGTCCACTTTTTCCATTATAAATCTCAAATAAATACTACATTCATTTTCTATAAGGCAAACCCTAGCATATGCCACTACCAACTCACATGTGCATGCAAGGTGACACCTCATCCTTGGACTTTGACCCATATTATAAATGTATGATTACATAGGCATTTAATGCCAACAATGAATACCATGGATATTATTACTTTACAAGTAGGTCCATGATAGATAATGAAATTCCTTTATGAAAAACTTATAGGATCAATCCTCAAATACATCTAGAAACAAAGATGCATAATTATGGTTACTAGTTCAACACCTCCCTTGGATTTTTTTTGTTAAAATTGTTGTTTTATTTGATATATTAGGTTTTCAACATACATACATGTTTAAAAATATTTGACAATAAGGTGAACATAGTGATGGAAATTTTAAACTTCCTTCATCACCAATATCATCATTATATTTAGGATTAGTGCATGACTAGTTCTTAGTTGGAAGTAAAATTGTGTAGTTGGCAATGTATATTTTTAGATATCAAGATTTCTATAGATATCAATGAGCACAAAAATTTAACCATAATAACATTCATGCATTTTGAACCATCCAACTAGAAAACAATTTGACAATACGTAATTACTTGCATGACTTCTATAAAACTAAGGGCTATAAATTTTTCTATGTGTACGACCCCAGGAAGCAAACACCTAGTCTACTTGCAGCATAATATCAAAAGAAAAGACCATAAATGCATAAAGAACATGGAAGTAACAAAATCAAGAGATCTCTTTTATTAATTCTTTTGAAACTTTGGTTACATATTGGTCCCTCTTAGGGATACCCCATTTGATACAATGATTACAAGCAGATATGGGCCCCTCACAAGGGGATGGTGCACTCCGTAGGCCTCTCAAATCCGTACACGAACTTGTATAAGGGCTTACTGATGCCTTCTTCTCCTTCACTTGCCTAGAGGGATCTGATGCTTTGAATGCTTTGACTTGGTCCTAGAACCTATAACCTGCGTACAAGAAATAACAACAAACGATCAGTAGCACATGCTACCTCTCAGGATGAGGCGTTATTAGTAGATCTGCAAAGAATGATGTAAAAGCATAGTAAAAGCATAATGAAGCAAAACTAAGCAAGAATGCATTGATAACTTAGAAATCACCATGGAAATGCATTAAGAAAGATAGATCTATGCTAACATTAATTGATAAAATAGAAAACAATGAAATATCTATGCTAAAACTTGAAGAAATAGTGTCTAAAACCCTAGGCTGTGCCTGTAGGCCACTGTCAAGGACAATGACCATGAAATGAAACCTTCTTCCTCATGAACCAGGGGCTGTGGCACTAGATTCCTCATCTAAATTGATGTCCAAGGGTCACCTCTATGTCTGTACACTGATTGGTGGTGAAGAACATCTTGATCTGAATGCTTGGATGGCTCGTAGTCATCGCTCAATCGGATAGTGCTTCACTACTCCTCAAAGGGGTATGGAATCACTCTCCAATTTGCTAGGGCTTCACTGCACAAAAATTATGATATTCCAGATCTTTTTATTTTTCTTGGGAGGATGCATATGTAGACCTCCCAGATTCAGATCTAGATCCAGATCTTGGCTTCCTAGAGAAGCCAAGATCCAGATCTGCATGCAACTGACCATCAAAGGGGGAAGGATCAATCACAGATTTGCATTGAAGGGGTAGTCAAGAGGAACTCTAGGAGATCCACACCAAAAACCACTCGCAAACAATGCAAGTGTCATCACTATCCATGATTTGGGCCCTCCCTCATGGCCAGACTATGTTTCGATGCTAGTCATTGTCTAGAGCAGTGACTAGATGTGGCCGCTCTCAACTTCAATGACCAGTGTTGGTGACTACTCTGATTGATAGCGGTCAAGCCTGAATGGGCTAGAACTACCCCTTTTGAGTGGTTAAGACCATTGCTAGCTCTTGGAAAGGTCCAAGATCATTCATATGGTCTTTGGATGTGTCCATATGAGTAGTCTCCTAAACATGATGTATTTTAGGTGTCTACAGATACCCCTTTTTGTGATGCATTATGGGAAAACACAATGCTGAGAAAAAATAGACCACCTAGGGCCACATTGTAGGGTGTGTGATGATCATTGATCTGATCAACATTAGATGCCCCAGTCATGAGAAAGGCACACATCCTAGAATCATTGCTTCCAATAGGATGGAAGGCTTAAATTTGCAAAAGCTTGTCCACGTCCATCAGGCGATCGGGTAGCTTCAGTGCTACTATAGGTCCAAAAGGAGGAGAGCTACAAGCTTAACTATCATATTTGATTTTTTCCCTAGAAAAGGGTAAGCTTATGATAGTTGTTGGTAATGATTCATAAGATGAATACAATTTGACATGATCGAGTGATCCTTTATTGATTTTGATTATGATTGTTGATATTATGACTACCCCCTCAAATGACGAGTCGATGAGGGAAGGACAATGAATAAAGCGATGAGTCGCTTGACCAAGATGAATGATTTGGATCTTTTTAGAGGTTTGCTTTGTTATAGGGTAGATCCCATTTCAGGTGTGATTTCAACCATTTATAGTAATTGTACATCTCTATCCCATGGAGCGGTCCGATCGCAATGGCCTTCTTAGGGAATCAAGATGATAGCAATTCCATTTAAGCCTATGTTGAACCACTACATTCGATGATTTGTTGAAAAATGTCATAGAAGAATTGAGATAAATCCTCATTCTCATGGGGCAGTCTAGCCACCATGGCCTTCTTCGGGATTGAAGTGAAGCATCTCAATTCAGCCATAACTAATTTACCCCAAATGGCCTTATGGTAATTTACTCATCTTGTCAGATTACATGGAGCACCAATCGCTGCAACCACCAAGTGTATAGAATAAATAACTGGATACGAGGTGCATTTGAGATTTTATTGTTATTTGATTTTTTTGTTATTTTGGATTTTATATTGTTTTTGAATTTTGATTTATGTGATTTTTTTGGTATTTATGCAATTTTTGATTATTTTGGACCGATAGATATGCTTAATTGTCCATTTTGAGATTCCTCATGGTGAGAAATTGAGAGTATTTATTATTGCTTGCTAGTCACTATCAGAAGCAGTGGCCCAATTTTATAATTTCATGGCCACTATCAGCATCAACGGCTAGAAAGTGTGGGTCACTGATGCTAGCAATGATCGAGGCAAAATTGAAAAATATAAAAGAAAATTAGGGTTTTGACTTTCATTATTTTCTAGCTATCAATTTGTCATTTGAGCTCTGAGGGAGAAAGCAAGAAAGTGACCTGATATACTGACTGACTACTCGACATCATGGTTGGACAGGGTGAGGCATCCATGAGTGGAGGAGCCGATGACTCACGGGTATTTCTCTAAACCCTAGCTTTATTTGTTTTATTAACCGATAAAATGAACCACACTAATTAATTGGAAAATGAACCAAATTAAACCTATTGGCAATGAACCGAACCGATCAATAGGTCTAGGATTAGCTTAATTTAGGTGGGTTTAGTTTAGTTTTTGCTTTTTGTCAATTTTTTGATGTTTTTGGGTGAGGGCGGATGTCGTTGGCATGTCGCCTCATGGCTGTTGATGCTCAGAGCAGCCCCTAATTGGCAAAGAGGGGCCATTATCACCATCAATGGCTAGTTTGAATTCCAATGGTAAAAAATTTAACCATTGGTGGCTAGCCATTATCGACATGAGTAATCATGCAACTTTAGAAAATTTATTGAAATTTATTAATTTTATTTTAATTTTTAATGAAATTAATTGATTTTTTTTTAATTTTTGAAGTGTGAATTTTGATTTTTTTTTTTTTAGGTGCATTTACTCATTGTTTTCATAGCCTTAGGCTATCTTAGGTTAATTTTGCATCATTTTGCATTTTATTGCTCTTTTTAGTTTTTAAGTGCATTTAATTTAGGTATTTATTTTGCACTTTTAGCTTCTATCTGCACGGGCTTGGGACCCTAGTTTGCTTGTGTGACTTCTGCTCCTGATGGATGATGTAGACTAGGATTGGTTTGATGCTCTAGGGACTCATGTATATCATGAGGCTACCGATGATCATGTCAGACCAGACCTATCTTACTACCTTGGCACATAGGTGGGATTCCCGGATGAACACCTTTCATATCCCTACTGGTGAGATGACTATCACTCTAGAGGACATGTACAGGATCTTTAGGATCCCTTTTGATGGAGTGGCTATCGTGTCTTCTCCCATCGATGCTAGAGATGTTATATTTAAGAGGGTCTTTGGAGATCATGTAGCTACAACATTTTGTGACACCCATCATGGCGAGTCTCCATGGCTCGATGGTACCGGGAGGATGTCTTCACATGGTGGTAGGCCATCTTGATGCATGTTATATGTAACATGCTTTTGTCAGATTGCTCTAGAGTGAGGTTCCCATGGAACCTCTTAGCTATGGTTCAGGACTTGGTGGATAGTGAGGAGCCCATTATTATGGCTTGGGGGAGCGCATTGCTAGCTCAATGCTATGATGAGCTCTACAAGATTCAGCAATGTGGATGAGCTAGTATTACTTGTAGCCTACTTATTCAGATTTGGGGCTAGGAGCACATCAAGGTGGACCACCTAGGAGGATTACCTATTAATATTACTACCATTGTAGAGGTGGCCCAGTGTTATGGATGCAGGTGGCCTCAAGAGTGAGAGGAGCATCGAAGTTAACATCATGCAAAGGATATTTCACATTATACAACATATCTGAATGGCTTGCAGGTGAGGGATATTATATGGAGGCCTTATTTTGAGTGCCCTACATGGCCAGAGGTAGAAAGATTCATGGCTTAGACTAGGCATGATCGATGGGTGATCGATCACAAGGGAGGCATCAGAGAGTTCTTTCATTACTCCTAGGTGCTCCACTAATTTGGTATCCAATAAGATGTCCCTCTTGAGCCAATTTTATACAGGTGGATCACCATAGAGAGGGATCTTCCACCACCTCAAGTTATAATAGTTTTAGAGGATGAGGACCCTCCTATAGTTGATGTGGGTATAGCTAATGCTAAGGTTACTGAGGCATATACCCAGTGGTGGGTTACATGACTATGGCATGGTGATGGTAACTTAGGGTGAACTGAGGATGAGGTAGCTACATAGGAGGATCTTGATGCACATTGGGTGTGACCTAGGACTGAGGAGTGGGGCCAGGCCATAGAGTAGTAAGTAGTAGAGGAGTAGGTAGCTCCAGAGGAGGAGGAGGAGTTAGCTCTATAGGAGTAGGAGTCTCCTCTTTAGGCTCAGTTGCACAGTGTAGAGGCTGAGCTTTAGGTAGCTCATATTTAGATTTTGTAGTGGGACTCTACTATTGCTACGCTCTAGACATAGGTCAGGAGCTTTGAGGAGGAGAGGACCACCCTCCAGACATAGATTGACTTAGTACAGCTCAAGATAGAGTAGCTCACTATCGAGAGGGATGTTGCACTATAGGTTGTATTGGTTGCTCCAACTGTATAGGGACTAGTAGATTTGGATCTAGGTGCAGAGGTTAGGCACCTATGAGGTATCTTGGAGGACTGTGATGTCCAGATTTTAAGAGATGTTGGGTACATTGCATCTCTACAGATGCAGATTCAGATGCTAGGTGCCACTCCTCATGAGAGACCTATAGCAAGGGGCTCACAACAGAGCTTGTGAGTGCATTAGGATAGTCATCGATTCGGCCTAGCCAGAGGACCAGGACCCGAATAGAGCGGACCATAGGGACTAGCTCCCATCATACTCATAGGGATGGAGCCGAGGGTGGAGGTGAGCCTAGGGGTGCATAGGCCCAGTCTGATGATTATGATGGCTCTAGTATTATTTTTGAGTGTAAGGTCGGTGGACCTACACTATTGTAGCTTATGGGTATTTTTGTACCTCCATGTACTTATTTGACACATTATACACTCATATATATATGATGTTATCTATTTTAGACTCATGGTGTGTATTATGTGATTGGTTTTATTATGATGTTTATGAGATGCACATGGATGCAATGCTATATGATGTGATTGACATGCATTAGCTAGATGATAGATGTATGCTTAGATGCTATGATCTAGATATGTGGATGCACTATTATGCATGCTTATATGGATGTACTGATGGATGTTAAATGCATGTTTAATTTGTTTTAATTGTTTATGCATTTAATCTATGTGCTATGATATGATAGATGATGTATGTAAAATGTGATGCATTAATTATATGGGGATAATCTAATGCAAATGAACCTGTATGCTTTAATCACTTAAAACATAAGGAATGCATGTGATATGGGTTTAACAATCTAATGGATGACACCACAGAATGTAAAACAATCATGAATGTAAATGATAACTCTTATCATAAGAATTAATCATTTAAGCATCCAAATGTGAGATGAGATGATGTGATATGTATGTGCTTTCTTTATAAGCTTTTGTAAATTAAAAGATATGTACAAAATAGTCAGTGGTCATCTAAATACATTGCTGATATTTATCCGGTATCTATCCTATTCATGAACACCCTTTAATGAACAAAACCTCATAAATAAAGTTGATGATTTGATTGATGGAATGATTTGTTGCTATTTTAGGAGTCTTTGAGGTTTTCCATGAGACTCAAACACCCTAGTTACTTCATCAAAAGTTGTATACTGACCATACAGGACTCCTGAAAGATAAAGTTCTTGTTATGAAGACTTAGATATTCATTATCCCTGTGTGTGCAAATGAATAAATTAGATAAGACATAAGCCTACCCCAATGCCAGGTAGGATTCATTCAGCCCATTGTTGTATTGGGGATCCTCAAATGTCCATCATGATCCTAAGTTGGACTCAGTTGGATTAGACCACTAGGCAATACAAGACACCTAAAGCTAGCTCTTTTTGCAATTTTCTTAGAACTACCCTAATTCCAGGCGGGATTCATGCAACCCATTGTTGTATTAGGGATCACTCAATGGTTTGTGGAGATTGACCATTCCAGGGATTCAAGCTCTTCACCCCCTTATTTTCTTCACATTTATTTGGGATACTTGCTCATGCTTAGTGATGAAAATCACTATTTATTTTGGAATTTTGTTTTCCTTTGAGCAAGGGATTTATGTAGTGATGATAATCACTGTTTATTTTGCTTTTGAATTTTGCTTTGTTTCAAGATTTTTGCTTGTTTTGATGAAAGCAAGGGATTTATTTGGGTAGGGGGGAGCTTGTCCTTTTGCCAATGATCAAAATCCTAGACCATGTGCATCACAAGGTGAGCAAGTAAAAACCTTTCACTTAGGATGCCTAGTACCACTTTGTAGCATTCATATTTCCCTTGTTCCAACTAGGATTTTAGTGTTTTGATTAGTGATAGGATTCTGATATATGCTAGGTACTATCAAAACTAGACCTCATCTTCTACTAGTGAAGATAGCTTTCTACAAAATTTGATAAAATCACTAGGTATGGTTGAGTGACCAGAAAACCCTAGTATATCCCTTATAGCAATAGGAGGGGTTGTGTTGAAAAACATAGTTACTCACATGGGTTATGGATGATGATGGATTTTGAAGATGCATGATTGAGATACAAACATGGTGTCATTTGTAAGATTGCAAACACAAATCTATCCTAATGCAAATGCAATGGATGGAAATGCCTAATGCAATGCAACTACATGGATGCAAATGCCAAATGCAAATATTTTTGTATTTTTAATGTTTTCAATTGTTTTTGAGTTTTTATTATTTTGAATGTTTTTTGAACTTTTTGACTTTAAACTATTTTTGTGCTTTTGTGTTTTGTTTTTGACCAAAGGGCTTTAAGATGCCTTTGGGCTTTTGTGAATTGACCAAAGGGCTTTAATATGCCTTTGGGGCTTTTTGTGAAGTGACCAAAGGGCTTTAAGATGCCTTTGGGGCTTTTTGTGAAGTGACCAAAGGGCTTTAAGATGCCTTTGGGACTTTTGTGATTTGACCAAAGGGCTTTAAGATGCCTTTGGAGCCTTTTGTGATTTGACCAAAGGGCTTTAAGATGCCTTTGGAGCCTTTTGTGATTTGACCAAAGGGCTTTAAGATGCCTTTGGAGCCTTTTGTGATTTGACCAAAGGGCTTTAAGATGCCTTTGGAGCTTTTGTGATTTGACCAAAGGGCTTTAAGATGCCTTTGGGCATTTTGTGATTTGACCAAAGGGCTTTAAGATGCCTTTGGAGCCTTTTGATTTTGAAGTTTTCTATTGTTTTTGTAATTTTGAAATTTTTGAATGTTTTTGATATTTTTGACATTTATTTGAATATTTTTGTGTTTTGTTGTGCTTATGTGTAAAATGCCTTTAGATGAATAATGTTGAGAGGCTCTGGCTCCTCAACACCTTCTAATGATGTTAGGTGATATGTCCTAGGTCCAATCTTCTCAGAGATGATATAAGGACCTATCCAATTGGTCATAAATTTATCTCGTAGATGCGATGATAGATTTGAGTTCTATTGGTTCTCTTTAAGCACAAGATCCCCAACCTTAAAGTCTCTCAGGTGGAATTTATTGTTATAAGCTCATGTTAAATGATCTTGGTAAATATGGAGATGCTCAAGAGCATTGATGTGACGTTCATCAAGAAGGGTCAATTGATCAAGTCG
Source organism: Wollemia nobilis (assembly GCA_028583015.1). NCBI lineage: Eukaryota > Viridiplantae > Streptophyta > Pinopsida > Araucariales > Araucariaceae > Wollemia > Wollemia nobilis. The sequence goes on from JAQPPZ010003333.1 coordinate 778,831, forward strand.
AGCTTATCGCACAGTATTATCATTGATGAACTCTTTCAATGTGATGCGTAATGTTGGAATTTCTAATTCTAAGGGTATGATGGCCTCAATGCCATATACAAGCAAAAATAGTGTTGCCCTAGTGGGCATCCACATGCTAGTCCTGTAAGCCCATAATGCAAGAGGTAATTGTAGATGCCAATCCTTATGATTTTCTTTCATCATCTTCTTTAAGATGGCTACTATTATCTTGTTTGAGGCCTCTGCTTGCCCATTTTCCTATGGATAATATGGTGTCACAAAACTATGCTGAATGTTGTATTTGGATGTTAAAGCCCACATATTTTTGTTCTTGAATGATGGACCATTATCCGAGATTATCTTGAAGGGGACCCCAAAGTGATAGATGATATTGTGAAGTATGAACTCCATAATTCATGGTCCAATCATCGATGTTAAGGGGACCACTTCCACCCATTTGGTGAAGTACTCAGTGGTCATTAAGATAAATGTGTGTCGACCTGAATATGGGGGAGAGATATTTCCAATTAGATTGAAACCCCACTAAGAAAATGGCCAAGCCACCTGAATGGGTTGTAAGGCCTATGATGGCAAGTGCATCAGATTTGCATGATGTTGACATTTAACACATTTCCTGACATACTCACAACAATCCTTCTCCATGGTGGGCCAGTAATAGCCCATTCAAAGGATGCACTTGATGATGGCCATGCCACTAAAGTGGCCACCACATGTACCATCGTGAGCTTACAAAATCGCCCAAGCTGATTCTTGGGGCTCTAGGCAATGAAGGAGGACTCCATCGTAGCTTCGATGATACAATATACCTCCTAGCAAGACATATCTTGTCACTTTTTGTTTGAATGCTCATTTTTTGGCATGCGATAGTCCATGTGGGATGATTCCAAGTTTTAGGAAATCTTGTAATTGGGATAGCCAATCCTGATAAGCTACAACCTCAATAGATAAGATGACTTGTTTCTCCTATGATTCGATGTGCACAAATGTAGATTGAGAAATAACCTTGTGGTGAATGATGGTACCATTCCCCGTAGGACCCTACGAGATCAAGGACCCCCAAGGTGCCTTCTTTAGAAAGTCTCTTTGGCTTTATAGAACCACTCATGGTCTGGTTCTATATGAATCATGTTGACTGATTCTTTGTTGTCAAAAGCCTCATGCTGCATCACTGATTGTGAGAGCATTTTCACATGAATGGTAGTGAAATCAGTAGATGGATTCTGAGGGATCAAGGATCCCAAAGATGCCATAGTGTCTGCAAATATGTTTGACGTGTGAGGGATTGCCTCGATGTCGTACCATTCTAGTTGGGCTAGATAAGTGTCAACAAGCTCTTTGTAAGCTTTCAGGATTGGATCCCTACATTGAAATAGTCCCTTAACTTGGTTGACTATGAGAAGGGAGTCACCGAAGATATTTAGCCTTTTGATCTTCATAGCGATGGCTATTTGGAGACCCAAGATTAGGGCCTTGTATTTGGTATTGTTATTCATGCAAGGGAAGTCTAGCTTAAATGACAAGGGCATTGGAGAACCTTATGGCATGAAAAACATAATCCCTGCACCACCCCCTTGCTCACACTTTGAACCATCGAAGAACAAAGTCATGTCAGCTTTATTTTTAGGTTCTTCAGGTTTGAGTGCTTCTGATAATGCAAAGACTGCATCATCAGGAAGTTCTATGGTGAGAGGTCTACTATTCTGAAGAGGCGCCTCTACTAGTTGATCAGCTATGACTTGTCCCTTGATGGACTTTTGGCTTATGAATTCCAAGTCAAATTCTATCAATAGCATGATCCACTTTGTAGTACGTGTATTATGATATGTCTTGCTCATCATATACTGCAAAGGATTTTGTTTTGATATCACATACGTTGTATGGCTCAACATGTAGTGGTACAATTTCTTGGTTGCAAAGACCACTGCTAAGCACAACTTTTCTATGTATGTGTATCCTATCTCGTAGCTCACCAAGGTGTGGCTGATGTAATATATCGCTTGTTCTTTATCTTGCGCATTCTTTTGAGCCAACATGGTGCCCAAAGCAAAATTGGTAGTGGATATATATAGCAGGAATGGCACATCTAGCCTTGGTGGAGCTAATACTAGTGGTATTGCTAGGTACTTCTTGATTTTAGTAAAGGCTTGTTGACATTCTTCATCCCAATGGAATGGGACCCCCTTGTGTAGCAGTCGATTCATGGGTCGATATTTGTCTGATAGTTGTGCGATGAATCACTTTATGGATGCTACTTTTCCCTGTAAGCTTCTCAACTCTTTGATGTTAGTGGGTGGGGCCATTTCTAGGATAGCCTTTACCTTTGCTGGGTCTACTTCGATGCCTCATTTAGAAATGATGAATCCCAAGAGTTTTCCAGAAGTTACGCCAAAGATGCATTTCTTGGGATTCAACCTGACATTGTGCTCTATCAGGTGGTCGAAGACCTTTCTGAGGATCTCGGCATGCTCTTCACATAGCAATGACTTGGCTAGTAAGTCATCGATATAGTCTTCTAAGATCTTGTGCATGTAGTCATGGAAAATGTATGTCATAGCCCACTGATATGTGGCACCAACATTTTTAAGACCAAATGGCATTACTTTGTAGCAAAATTTCCCCATGGAGTGGTGAACATGGTTTTATGCTGGTCTTCAGGTTTAATCTGAATCTGATTGTAACAAAAAAAACCATCCATGAGGGAGAGCATCTCATGACCTGCAGTTGCATCTACAAGAGCATCTATGTTAGGCAACGAGAATGAATCCTTTGGTGTTGCCTTATTGAGATCCCTAAAATCCATGCAAATATAGATTCTTCCATCAGGTTTTCCTATGGGCACCATGTTTGATACCCATTCTAGATAGTCGATGGGAACAATAAAGACTACATCCAATAGTTTTTGTAACTCATTCTTTACCATCAAAGTGATGGTTGGATGCATCTTTCTAAGCTTTTGCTTGACCGATTTCTTTGTGGGATCTAGTGAAAGGTTGTGGACAACCAATTTTGGATCTAGTCCCAACATATCCTTGTAGGTCCAAGCAAAGAGACTAGGTCTCTCTTTCAATAGAGGAATAATGATGGCCTGTTCTTCTGGAGATAAGCTTTCTCTGAACTTGACTTTCTTTGGATTAGAAGGATCATCACTGATGTCCACTTTGAAAGTCTCCTCTATTGCCATATGTGACCCCTCCTCAAGCTGGTGAGGAGTGGGGATTAAGTGGATGTCATCTACTAGATTTAAAGGTCCAACTGAATCAGGGTTGAGACCAGCGTGATAGACATCATGTGCGTAGCTTGGTGCAAAATGGAATGGTTGTAGCATCTCTTCATTAGGGAAGAAATATTTAGGCTCTAGGGGTGAATCAGTGTGATCCCAGTCAATAGCATCTAAGTTAAGACACAATGGTTTAGATGGATTGGTTGGGTTATGGAGTGGAGTGGTCAAATCAATGGAGATCATGTTGATGGATGGGATGAAATCTCTAGGACCACGTGGGTGAAACTTTGCATTAATGATTTACCTTCCATACCCAATATGAGGCTCTAGGGGTATGGGGATCTCAGGATCTAGTCTATGGATAGATGAGATGATGGGATCATTAGGTTGAAGCAGCTCTCTAAATGTAGGTGGATCAGGGAAAACCATGTGATAGATTGTATCTAAATTGAGTGGTCTTCCCATGAAGCGAGGGCCAGAATATATTGTGCAAAGTATTTCCTCTATTTAAACAAGTCGATTGACTTGATGTAAGTGATGAGGCCCAAGATAAGCCATCTCGGTCTCATCTTCATAGTTGCTGTCATCTATGAAGAACCCCTCATTCATGCCCACTGGAATTGGGCGTTGACCTGAATGTTGAGGCCCAAGATAGGCCATTTTGGTCTCATCTTCATAGTCGCTATCATCTATGAAGAATCTATTATCTACTTCCACTGGCCCTATGATGTGGTGTGCATGTCTAGGCCCAAGGTAGGCCATCTTAGTTGAGTCCTCTAACTCATAGCCACTCTCATCCATGATGTATCCACCTTCTATGTTACTTGACCAAGCGAGGTGTTGTAAATACCGAGGCCCATGATAGGCCAATCTGGTTTCATCCTTAAACTCACTTGTGATATACTCATTCTCTTCTTGCTCATAACCATGACTTGGTTTGTCCTCCCATAGGATGATTTCTTATGGGCTTGCTTCGAGAGAGAAATCTGGATGATACTCATTGGGTGGTCCGATATTGACCATAGCCACCCATCTATCACTCAAGTAGCTTCTGTTCAAGGGTTGATAGGGATTCCATTTGATGTCTTCCCTAAAACCCAAGCTCAGCCTATCTAGGGCTACTACCAATGAATCATCATGGCTTTGGATATGATATCCTAGGCCAGACCTATCATTAGGTAACTAATATTATGGCTGGAATGGAAGTCATCGCCCTTGCTCATATAGACCTAAACCATAGCCATGCCAATGGTTGCGTTCAAAGTATCTTAGAGCAAACTCAAGATTGGATAAGTAATGAAAATTCATGGTGAATGGTTCATCCTCATCCTCTTCAATATTAGAAGCATTATGGGCATAATCCAAACCAACATAGATGAAGTTGGTTTGGTTAGGGGGAATCCCTAATGGAACCACTATCCCTATTGGTAAGTTTGGGACTCTTGGCCATCCCATGTCTTGTGCAGACTCGATAATAGGTGTGAAAGTCATATTCTACAGATATTCACCTAGCCTTGTGATGGCTAAGTGAACTATCACCTACGGTGTAGATGACATCATTGATGAAGCAGGAGAGGCAGGTTGAGGTACCTCCTTGACTATGTCTTGGGAATATTCCTCCTCCATGGGATTTGGAATTTTCATAGCTACTATAGTTGGAAGTTCTTTAGGTCCTTCCTCCACTAAGGGTGCTTTTAGCTTCTGAGAGTCCTTTTCCTTGGACGTTGTGGGTTTCTCAAAAGCACCAGTAGCTTTAGATGTAGGAGGTGGTGCCGATGTGGATGGGTCACCTCGCACTGATTTAGACTTACTTTCTGGATGTGTGGTAGGGGATGAAGGCCTTATGTATAGATGCATTGATGGAAGGACAAAATCCCCTAGCAAGTCAACCTAATGCATGTATTTAAATGGCTCTTCATCCAATGGAACCACATGTACTTATCCCTCGTGCACATACTTGATGCATTGGTGCAAGATTGAGGGAATGCACTACATGTCCCTTATCCAGGGATGCCCTAGGAGGATGTTGTACTACATTGCCCCCTCCAATACATGACACATCATAGGGATGGTCTTATACCCTACCTTTATAGGCAAAAAAATTGTACCCACTATGGAGCACAACGCATCATTGAAAGCTCTCAATGTGTAGGAGGTTGGGATAATGTTTGACCTAGGGATTTTTAGGTGCCCTATATATTTTGTTGTGATTATATTAATTTATGAGCCTATGTTGATTAGAACCCACTTGAAGGGTATGTCACTAATGAATGTGATGATATGCATAGGCGGATATACTATGGTAGTGGGAACTACCTTGATTTCCTGGTCGTAGAAATGGATCACAGACTCTTGACATTATTGGACCTACCCCATTAAGTTTTTGAATGCATCAATATTTTGGGGCTACAACTCAATCGATCTCAATATTTCCATTAAAGTCTCCCTATTCCTAGGCGACTATTGAATGAGCTCATAGATTGATAAATTGGTCGGTGTTGTTCGGATATTTTACACAAGGCTACTCTAGAAAGTTACCATAGATTACACCGGTAGACCTGGAGGATTGTTCTACACATACCTCTATTGAGGTGCAGTCAAGATATGAATAGGAGCCACTGAAGGCTCTAGTTGGTTGTATCATCAACTTCTTGTCACCATGTTGACTATTTCAACCATTTTTATGCATATGTGAGTGGAATTTTTGACTTAGAGTTGGTTTTCTTGAGCATATTAATATCTAGGGACCTCATGATTATGCAATGGGTTTTTGAATATGTCCATGTCTCTATTATCGGGTGCTAATGGATTATCAACTTTCAGCTCACCCTTATCGATCATGTTTTGCATAACAAGTTTGAAACTGATGCACACCTCGATATCATGCCCTTGTTGTCTATGATATGGGCAATACTAATAATCCCTATATCTCTTAGTCTTGGGATGGTTAGGGTTCAAAATTTATACATCTAGAAATCTATTCCTTTGTGCCTCGCTTAACTGATTGAATATTGATTGCATCAATTTTGATAAAGGCATGAAGTAGCAAGGAGAGCATCATTCCCTATTTTGACCTTGGTTGTTCTTCAGGATGTAATTGGCCAATGGTGGTGAGCTTGATAGTTCTTTGGTGTTTGGTTGTTCCCTCATTTCAGTACATTTAACATAACCATATTGACTTGAGCAGGCTTGGCTTGCTTATGTTGATTCTTGTTGTTGCGGTTGTTATTGTTCTAGTCCTTTTTATTTTGGAGATTAAGATCTCTATATTCAACCTTGATGTAATCTATTGATAATTTGTCATTAAGCACATCATTAAATCTCAAAGATCTTATCAATCCGGGGTGGTGTCCAAGGCTATTTATGAGAGAAAGTTCAAGCAGGGTTGCATTTCAGCTCATTTGGGAGTAGCAGGTCTTTATTGGTAGGATTGATTGTGTGGGGGATTTGTGTCACTTCTATCCCTATATTGCATAAATTAAACCTTAATCTAATTGCAAGAATGAAAAACTAATTGTTGTCTACAGAAATAAAGTCCTAATTACAATTGCTAAATTGAGACCTAATTGATTTGCAGAAGGAAAATCCTAATTACAGTTGCTAAATGAGAAACCTATTTAATTTTGCAATAATGAGATAAAACAAGTAATCAAATTCTGTCAATACTCTGAAATAGAAGGTCGTCAATCTTCTGTGCAGTGTTTGACAGCAAAAACAAGAATGCAGGAAATTACAGAAAATCTTGTAAATTGCTGGAAATGGAAATTTGTAGTGAATTGGAAAGTTGTTGGGAATGAAAAGAATAACCAGATCTACCAATAATCATATCACAAAAACATTATGAACAATAATTAAACAACTAGGAATGTTAGCTGTGCAAAATAATGAAAATGACAAGTTCACAACTTATTCTGCTATAGCAAAATCAGAATAAAACCTGTCTGTCAGTCCTCCTCCTAGGTCTGGAAGTGGCCAACCTCCTTTCTCAGAAGAAGGTTTGAATTCTTCTTTAAGTCTTACTCACACTCAGACATAACAAAATAAATGGAATGAAACTGCACTTTTATTGCTTCAGAAACATAATTACAATTCTGTTGAAATCTGTTACAGGTCTGAAATTACTATTCTATCATCTCTCTATTTATTTTCTATCTCCTCTATCTAATCTAATAATAATATATCATAATATCTAATAGCTCAACCTGAATGGGAGCTATCTTTTATAGATGCCTAAAATCTAATTACAAACAGAAAATATGTTGTCCTGATATCCTGCAGAATTTCCTGGGTTTATCCTAGAAGATGATCAATTTGATCTCTTCCATAAATGGTGGCTTTGGATGGCAAGGACAGCAAAGTTAGATGGGAGATATTTTCCCTTAACTTTCTCAACCTTCTTATCCCCTTTTCCACCGCCAAAAGTCAGTCAACAAGTCAAAAAGTACATTCTATTTTCATTTCGAAGATAAGTGGCTCATTCCGAAGATACTACAATTCTCATTCCGAAGATCCGCTCATTTCGAAGATACTGCAATTCTCATTTCGAAGATCTGCTCATTCTGAAGATCTACTCATTTTGAAGATCTGCTCATTTTGAAGACACTGTGTTTTCTCATTCCGAAGATATCTGTTCATTTCGAAGACACTGTGTTCATTCCGAAGACACTGTGTTCATTTCGAAGATCTTTAGAATGACCAACTATGTTGACTCCAAATGGTTTTGGCTGCATTTCTCAAGTGGATTAGCCCTTAGGATCATATTACAATAGTCTTCATTCTTCCTTGGATGTGAATTCCATGCCTTGCCATTCAATGGAAGCTGGCTGGAATTTATATGGAAAAACTAGTTTTCTGCTGCACAATAATAAGTCTTTGTACTATTTGCTGAATTTAGAGAAACTAATGCTTAATGATCATCAAAATAAGACTAATGAAATGCTGCTGTCAACCTAAGCATGACAATATAACATAAAACTATACAAGAACTGTTAAAAATCAGAATATAATGTCCTTAACACTTCAATCATGCAAACAGTTAATACACAACATATTAAATCAACTTAACTAGCATATAAGATAATTCACAAGAGTTTTAGGCAGTTTTAACTATTTAAAACATGCTATAAATGAGGCTTATCCAGGCCTCATCATTCCCCCCAACTTATATTAATGCATGCCCTCATGCATTGTTGTGGGCTATGGAGTCACAAATGTCCATACTCATATTCCATGTTTCATAGAACAATTTAGTGCCTGTGTAATTTCTCATGAAGGTTTCTGAGTCATTCTTCAAACTAATCATCTGGTTGGGAATCCTCTTCAAAATAGGAGGGAACTAGAGTAATGATGGTTGGAGGCCTGAATCTGAGACCTACCCAATAATGTTGCATAAAGGTATTTCTTTGGATTGAGAAGGCAATGCCTTAGAATGGAAGGGCACTGCTTCAAAGTGGAGGGGCACTACTTCAGAATGAGCACCTGTGTCTTCATCTTCCCTAGATAATCCAAGCAGTAACTGAACCAAATCCTCCTCTTTATCTGATGTAGTTGATTGTTCATCAACTTGTGACAGCCTGCTTTTTAGTTTCTCCACTTTTTGCTATAATTCTCTAATTTTCTTTTCATGTTTTTCAATAACATCTTCTCTTTCCTCAATCCATCTCATTTGTATTTTTATAACACTCTTGGCTGCTCTCAGTTGTTTTGTGATGTCCACCTCCTCTTCTTCTTTGACTTAGAACCTAATACTGACAAATCAACTGCAGTTTGCTGCTCAACAATGATCTCATCCTCTGCTTCAGACCCCTACTCCTGTATAGGAGGTTCCATGAAATTATCTATGATTACATCCAAATTCTCAGTGGCTTGTTGCACTTCTATGACATCAGGGCTATCCTGTCTGGTCTTCTCTTCAATAATTTGCTCTTTTTGTTGGAGTCTTGCAGACCTCCTAGTCCTTAATGTATATTTTCTCTTCTTGCCCTATTTTCTTGTGGTAACAGGGGCTGTAGGGATAGCTTCAGGCTCTTCACTAGGAACTTCACTCTTCTATTCGACAGATAAATAACATCTTTAGAAAAATGAACCCTCTTCTATTTTTTTTTTTTCTGTTAGTTTTAGACCCTCTTTTCTTTTGCTTCTTGGCTCGTGAAGTTGAATGTTCTAGAGCAAGGTGTTCTATTGCTGCTGTTGGGTGTGTTTCTTTTTCTGCAACTTCTGTAGCAGTTTTTGTTTCTTCTTCTGCAATAGCTTCTACAGTAGTTGTTTCTTCTTCTGCAATAGCATCAGCAACATCTTTTTCTTCCTCCTTGGATGCCACATGGAAACAGACTGTCAAATCTTCATTCTAAAGATTTATGTTTCATTCTAAAGACTAAGCTGGGCATTTAATCTGAAGATAACCTCGGTTATTGAAGATACAACAGTCATTCTGAAGACATAGCAGAAACCAACATTTTTCTCTTTCTCCAAGCATGTTTTGTTTATGCCAACTCTTATGAACACTTTTATACTAATGGTTAATTTTCATATACTATATATCAAATATTTACAATGAGAAAAGTGCAAGAAACATATATACCTGGTTAAAACAAGTTAATGCAAGTTTTGAAAGATGACTGCTTTGTTGATATTCTGTTGAGGCTTCCTGCAACACTTCAAAAACAAGTGCAGTTGGTGAATTTGTACAATGGTGACTCAGAAATTTCAAGGTTATGCATGCCAGAAAACTGGTTTTCATGCATACCAACCCAGTAGTGCCTTAGAAAAGGTTTTCACTGCTGAGTTATTCATTTTTCTCTCTTTTTTTTTTTCTTGGTTTCTTTTTTTTTTCCTCTCCTTTTCTCTCTTTTTTTCTTGATTCTGATTATGCCCATGAAGGATTTCATGATTTCCCTAAAATCATGCCCATGAAGGAATTCATAATCAAAATTTATTCATCTTTTTGTTTTCTATTTTTTTCTAATTTTTTTTCTTTTTCTTTTAAGATTCAAAGATATGATCATTTGGAATCTTCATCAGAAGAAGAAGCCTCTTCTGTCAAATGTAACCGTGTGAAATACCGAGCAAATTCCACCTTTGTTAGTGGTTTATGGTACAACTGTAAAAGATGTCCATTCACCACTAATATCCTCCTTAAATCATCAACTAAAGAAAGTTGAACAACTTCATTCTCAAACTCCCCTGGTTCATCCTTGTTGCTCTTAATGTGATCATCATGCCACATTTTCCATTTTTGTTGAGTGAACTCTATTTGGTGAAGTGCTTCCAACCAAAGTTCATCAAATGCATTCAACTGCAAAATTTATTTTTTTTGTACCTGCAACAACTCAATGCCAACTGCTAAAGATGCATAAAATGTTAGTAAAGCATTAGGATGTTGCACCAATATATCAAACAAATTTGCTCCCTGGTTTTTAGTCAACCAACTATTGTTGTTCAAAGGTTGTTTTTGTTGTGTTTCAGTTTGTTTTGTACTAGGCTTATTTGAATTGGGTCTTGGAGAAACATTTTTATTTACACCAATGGAGGCCAAAACTAAAGTATTCTTTTCATTTTCCTTATGTGTTCTAAGAAACTATGGGCTTTCTGTACAATCATACTTAGGTGTAATAAGTTTACCTGAAAGCAAGTTAACTAATTTTCCACCTTTTTGTATGGTTTTAGGATATACTTTCTTCTTTTTTCTTGGTTTTCTAAAACACATTTCTTGAACAATCCTATTAATGATTGGTACAACTTGAGGTAAAGGGATTGTAACAGTTAAATGTTCTAATTCCTTTATCAAATCTGATTGTGAAGATGTTATTTTTGATATCTCAGACTGTTCAAAATATGATACTTTATTTGATGAGGTATCTTGTTCTTCTTGATGTTGTTTTAGTGTGGATTTGTTTTCATGTTCATTCTTTTTAACTTCACTTTCTACATTGATAAGTGGAATAGGTTCAAGCAGTGGTTCACCTGAACACAACTGAGTTTTAACACAATCACTAACATTTATTAGGGTTGTATTTTTTGATTCAACCACAGAGACAGGGGTTACCTGTTTAACATGATTTGGACTGACCACAGGTTGAGTTGAAAATAGAGGTTGTTTTAATTTTTGTTGTTGTTGTCCACGATAGAAATTATGGATATAATTAGGCAACAAATTTGATTTTTGTTTTTGACAATGTTGCTGCCCTTTGTATATATTTTGATGTTGTACCCATTGATATCCCTGTAATTTTGGCTGCAACCATGGTGGATGTTGTTGATTACATTGTTGTTGCATCCATCCATGTTGAGACCATGCTTGGGAGTATGCCCATGGTGGTTGACTCCAACATTGTTGAAGTGGACCTGAAGCAGACCATGGCATATACCAAGGATTATTTCCCCAATGTGCAAGAAATTGAGAAGCATTATGATATGGAAATTTATGAAAATTATTCCCTTGTCCTTGTCCTACAAAATTGAATTTTTTCATAGGTTGAGACTATTTTTCAAAGACACTTTTAAGTTCTGGCAATAAACTACACTGATATGTGGGGTGTCCTAATTGACAAATGCTACATGTAGCAGGTATAAATATTTTGTTCAAAGGACAATCATGAAGAGAGTGTTGCTTTTTACATTCTGAACAATAGATGGCTGAAGATTCAGTAGATTCATTTTTTTCATCTAATGTTCTATCATGTACTAAAATATCAGCCTCTTTCATGCATTCTTTCAAATCATGTTTTTCATTACCAATTCTGTGTTTTCTATGCCTTGAATGAGAGTAATTTTTACAGAGTTTAATAATTTCCTAAAATTTAAGTGCATTTGTATCTCCTCTTCCCAAGATATCCAATGCATCCCTAGATTCATCTTGTAGTCCCCTTAAGAATATGACTTTGCAAATTTCAGGTTCAACACTTCCACATCTCTTATGAACAAAAGAAAATATGTCTATATAATCTTCTAAGATTTCATTTTCCTCTTGTTTCATTGTAAGAATTTCATCATTTTGATTCTTGACTTGACAATATTCTTGGTATCTCTCCAAGAATATGTTTTCCATCTCATCCCAAGTTCTAATTGAGTCAGGTGCTAAGGTGATAAACCATCGTAGAGCTAACTCTTTAAGAGTGGAAGGAAATAGTTTGAGCTTTTGATTGTCATTAGTGTAATCATGAGCTTGACATACAATTTTAAACTCAAACAAAAACATATCAGGATCTTCGGATGTAATTCCCTTGAAAGTTGGTAATACTGCAGGTGAAATGACCTTCATGGGAGCATTTTGATTAAGATCTAGTTGGATGGGATTTTGAAAAGTTCGCGGTGTGCACTAGTTGCAGTAGGGTGGAGCACATTGTTGGCTCTACCTTGATTCTCTTGTGAGCCTTCCATTGTAGGTTCCCAAAAACAATTATAAATCTTGTCAAATTTTCTAGATTGTATGGATTTGTCAAGAGAAAATGGTGTTGAACTACTTAATTTTCCTCCTTGTAATGATTTCTCAAAGGATATTGCAGTGTTGGAAGTGGATGATTGGGATTCTTTGAAAATTCCAACATTTTTGGAAATAAAAAATTTAGACATTTTTGACATAATTTCAACCTCTTGTGAAATTTTTCTTCTTGTGGTTTCTTGCTTATTTCCTAAATGGACTGAAATACAATTTACCAATAACAATTACTTATACCAGTCATTACATTTAGATTTTACTCTAAAATTCACAACTTAGCATATTTAATAATTATTGGACTGCTTTTCACCTTCTAACAACACCGTGTTCCCCGGAAATGGTGCCAAAATGATGAGTTGTCATTAAGCACATCATTAAATCTCAAAGATCTTATCAATCCGAGGTGGTGTCCAAGGCTATTTACGAGAGAAAGTTCAATCAGGGTTGCATTTCAGCTCATTTGGGAGCAGCAGGTCTTTATTGGTAGGATTGATTGTGTGGGGGATTTGTGTCACTTCTATCCCTATATTGCATAAATTAAACCTTAATCTAATTGCAAGAATGAAAAACTAATTGTTGTCTGCAGAAATAAAGTCCTAATTACAATTGCTAAATTGAGACCTAATTGATTTGCAGAAGGAAAATCCTAATTATAGTTTCTAAATGAGAAACCTATGTACTTTTGCAATAATGAGATAAAACAAGTAATCAACTTCTATCAATACTCTGAAACAGAAGGTCGTCAATCTTCTGTGCAGTGTTTGACAACAAAAACAAGAATGCAGGAAATTACAAAAAATCTTGTAAATTGCTGGAAATGGAAATTTGCAGTGAATTGGAAAGTTGCTGGGAATGAAAAGAATAACTAGATCTACCACTAATCATATCACAAAAACATTATGAACAATAATTAAACAACTAGGAATGTTAGCTGTGCAAAATAATGAAAATGACAAGTTCACAACTTATTCTGCTATAGCAAAATCAGAATAAAACCTGTCTGTCAGTCCTCCTCCTAGGTCTGGAAGTGGCCAGCCTCCTTTCTCAGAAGAAGGTTTGAATTCTTCTTTAAGTCTTACTCACACTCAGACATAACAAAATAAATGGAATGAAACTACACTTTTATTGCTTTAGAAACATAATTACAATTCTGTTGAAATCTGTTACAGGTCTGAAATTACTATTCTATCATCTCTCTATTTATTTTCTATCTCCTCTATCTAATCTAATATATTCCTGATAATAATATATCATAATATCTAATAGCTCAACCTGAATGGGAGCTATCTTTTATAGATGCCTAAAATCTAATTACAAACAAAAAATATGTTGTCCTGATATCCTGCAGAATTTCCTGGGTTTATCCTAGAAGAAGATCAATTTGATCTCTTCCATAAATGGTGGCTTTGGATGGCAAGGACGGCAAAGTTAGATGGGAGATATTTTCCCTTAACTTTCTCAACCTTCTTATCCCCTTTTCCACCGCCAAAAGTCAGTCAACAAGTCAAAAAGTACATTTTGTTTTCATTCCAAAGATAAGTGGCTCATTCCGAAGATACTGCAATTCTCATTCCAAAGATCCGCTCATTCCGAAGATACTGCAATTCTCATTCCAAAGATCCACTCATTCCGAAGATCTGCTCATTCTAAAGACACTATGTTTTCTCATTTCGAAGATATCTGTTCATTTCGAAGACATTGTGTTCATTCCGAAGATCTTTAGAATGACCAACTGTGTTGACTCCAAATGGTTTTGGCTGCATTTCTCAAGTGTATTAGCCCTTAGGATCAGATTACAATAGTCTTCATTCTTCCTTGGATGTGAATTCCATGCCTTGCCATTCAATGGAAGCTGGCTGGAATTTATATGGAAAAACTAGTTTTCTACTGCACAGTAATAAGTCTTTGTACTATTTGCTGAATTTAGAGAAACTAATGCTTAATGATTATCAAAATAAGACTACTGAAATGTTTCTGTCAACCTAAGCATGAAAATATAACATAAAACTATACAAGAACTGTTAAAAATCAGAATATAATGTCCTTAACACTTCAATCATGCAAACAGTTAATACACAGCATATTAAATCAACTTAACTAGCATATAAGATAATTCACAAGAGTTTTAGGCAGTTTTAACTATTTAAAACATGCTATAAATGAGGCTTATTCAGGCCTCATCATCTATCATCTTGGCTTGAGCCAAGGCTTCCATGAATGTTTCATACTGTTACAACTATAATAGCAATGAGATGTGCTTTGTACTTCTAGTAAACATTCAGGTGAGCTCGATAGTGGGAATAGAAAATGGTAGTTTTACCATAACCTTTCTGCATCTATTTCCATAGTCCATTATTGCATCATCATCGTATTGCTTTAGGTTTTCTAGATCAGACAATTTTTATTTCACACCAAAAGAAAAATGTTCAAGGAATTCATTCACCAGTTGCTTAAATTTGATGAAGATGTGATTAGGTAATTGGTTGAACCATTTGGTTGATGTGATCAATAATATCATGATGAAAGTTCTTAGCATTAGGGAATCATTATGTTCAATTTGGAAGCACACATTCATAAAATTTATGACATGTTCTTGCATGTCTTCATCTTCTTTAAATTTATCTAACCTAGGTATCTCAAAGTGCCTAGGATATGCAAGACTCGATACTGAAGGGCACAATGGTTGGTTGTGTATTTTACTTAGGGTTGGATTTTGCCCAACTACATCCTATTTCTTGAGATATTTGACTCTCTTAGTGAGTATTTTGTACACCTTCAAAGAAATTATCTCCTATTCTCTAAGGTTTACTCATGGTAGTCGAGGAGGTAATCTTGTGTCTTTCTAATTTGGGTGTCTATATTCATCCCCCATGTCCACGGATGAAGGTTTAGGATATGTCTACTCTTGATCTTCCAACCCTGCCTATTCTTGATTATGTTGTGTTTTTTCTAGATCTAGGCATTCTTTATACTTTGAGGTATGGTGAGTGCACTCATCTCTTTGTCTAGTGTGTCTCTCATTCTAAGAATCGACATGTCTATCATGTTGGTTTTGCTCACCACATATGTGTAAGTTGGCTCGAGCCAATATATCTGCTTGATCTTTATGCTCTATTTGTTCCTCTCTCAAGCATTGTTCTTGAAGATGCAAACATCATTTTTTTCATACCTCCTCTTGTTCGAGGGCTTCTACATGCTCATATAGTGCTTCCTCCTTGTCTTGGGGTAGCTTTTTTTAATATTACACATCCTCATATAGCCTACACATATGGTCAAAATTATCTACCACTAAATTTATATGACTTTCTAACTCTGTATGAGGAGTCCTAATAGATAGACCCCTTGTAGAGGCTCTTGTGATGTTTTTGCCCTTGTCTATCAGAATGACCTGCTTTGTGTAGAGTGATCTATGTTCTATACCCCCATGGTTGGAGGTAGTGCACATACTGCAAGGATTCTTTGAAGCTTCCCCTGGATCACTAATGTGCCTTCTATTTTGATGGCTATGTGAACTTCCTAAAATATAATGTGCAGTAGTAATGCTTCTTTGAGTCAAACTTGAGAGAACTCAATCCAATTCATCAAGATTTCTAGACTTCCAAAATCTATCCCATGGAGTCCCATTAGCCCTAATGATATCATGATCTATGGGTTTCCTCCCATATTCATGGAGGCTATGAGGTGTTCTAGGTCTATTATTGGGTGCTATCCTTGTGTTCTACCCCTCAGTGGGTTGATCTGATCTAAGTGTGTCATGTGAAGATTGGGGCCTTGCATTCCCCTCATATCTATGTGAATATTGGAGCTTTGATGCTCCTCATACCTATGATATGATTCAGACCTTGTGTCCTCCTCATGTCTATGTGAATGTTGAGGCCTTGTAGCCTCCTTATGTCTATGTGAATATTGGGGCCTTGATGCCCCCTCATGCCTATGAGATGATTGAGGCCTTGAGGCCTCCTCATGTCTATGTGAATATTGGGATCTTGATGCCCCCTCATGCCTATGATATGATTGATACCTTACTACCTCTTCATGTCTATGTGAATATTGGGACCTTGATGCCCCCTCATGCCTACCATGAGAGGAACTTGTATATAGCTCTCTAGTTAGGGTTTCTCGAGGACTCCCCCCATGAGTTGAGTTATCGTCCCTAAGTCTTGCTAAAATTTGTTCAATAATATGGTATGTGGGCAACTCAACATCATTATGATTGTGATTGTGTGAAGCATCAACTTACACCTTGGTGGTGGACCGATGGTGGTTTTTGTAGACACCTAAAACGTGTCATGTTTAGGGGAGCTACTCACATAGACACATTCATAAGATCATATGACATAATCTTGGACTTTCCAAGCATCAACAATGGTTCTCACCACTCATTTGGGGCATTTTCAAGCCATCCAAGCCTATCCAATCAAGCCAACAATGGCCAGATCTTAGCCACTATAGACGACAGTGGCTAAACCCTAAAAGTAGTTTTACCGACAAATAGGCCTAATCACGGGTGAAAGTGGTAGTATGCATGCAATAATGGTGAGTGGGAGTAACTTTGCATTCCCTTTCATGACCAGTTCACATAGGAGGCTTGAGTTTGCATTTAGACTCTAGTTAACTAGCCTCCAAACATAGACAAAGACAAAAGCTTCTCATGCCAACAACCAGTTTGCATAGGAGACTCAAGTGGGCAGTAAGATTTCAGTTAACTGGCCTTCAAACATAGACAAAAGACAAAATCTTCTCATGCTAACATTCACTACGCATGAGGAATTCATTCCTAGGGCTTGGGCATAGACCTAGGGTTTCACACACTTTAAAAGGTGCAAGCCTGAGAGCACCAAAAAGGAGGGTTAGAGAGTTTTTGGAGATAAGAGGACAATTTATCCTAATTTATCAGAATAGGTCATTGAGGAGAGCTTTCAAGACTTAGAGAGCTCCTCTTGGAGATCACATTATGGTGGAGCCCTGACAAATTGGAGAGCAAAGCAACCACCCTTTCAACATCCGATACAACCTTTGATCCATAGCTTTGGGGCAAAGAGAATGAAATACACCTTAGCGGCCGCTGTCTTGGACAGTGGCCCACGGGCCTAGCTTAGGGTTTTGCACATTAGTTTCATTATTTTATTTAGCATAGTATTAGCATAATGTCATTTTATTCATGTGTAGCATTAGTTCCATTTGCACTTACTTTCATTTGAGTATATTCATTACTAACAACCTCATCCGGGGAGGCTTTCCCGGACATCTAAGCGTGTGTTGTTGTTTCATTGCTCACAGGGCCACAGGTTCATCATCGGATGGAATCTGCAACATACGAGAGCAAAAGGGATCCCTCTAGGAAACAAGCCTAGGGAAGGAGGCATCTGTAAGCCCTCATACATTTTTATGTGTGAAACCAGGAAGCTTTTTGAAAGCGCACCACCTCTTCGTAGAAGGGGCACTCTTTGCCTATTTGTAACCTTATTGTATCGAAATGGGTATCCCTAAGAGGGACCGAAATGTAACCGGGTTTCAATCCAAATAAAAGAGATCTATATTTGTTATTTCTATGTTATATGCTTTTCATTGTCTTCCATTTCATTTTGGGTTTTTAATACATTGCAAGTAGCGTAAAAAGAGCGGTGCGTGCGTCCTGGGGTCGCTACAGATGGTGATCACGGTGGGACATCCACTGAATTTTTATTTTTTTCCTGGATACTAACTTAAATCTATGTACAGGTCTAGCCCCTTTGATCTACAATGGCCAAAAATCGGCCGCTCTGAGCCACAGTGGCCAATAGAGCCTTAGCTTCTCATGCTAACAATGGCCAAGAACCAGCCACTTTGGTCGACAACGGCTAGCATTGGAGTGCAGTAGAGGTCAAAACACTGACTCTCTGAGCTGGATCAAAGGTTGGTACAACCTCTCTGATATTTTATAGCTTTCTGTTTGCTTCTATGTGTCTAAAATAGAGAACTTAAAGCACATTTATGTTTGGAAATTGAAAGAATAAAAGAAGAAAGAACTAGGCGATTGCATATCTTAGATCTTCTTTTAGATTTTCACTAGGCGTTGCTAGGAACAATGGCTTATGCCTAAAAAGTTCGCCCTAGAATCCAACGTGCTAGACATTGTATGTTGTTTGCTTGCTTGGAGGCCTTTCTAAAGGCCATATTTGCACAAAATAAAGTGCGCTCATACAAATCATAGTAGTTCATGCATCTTTCTGAATATTGAAATGTATTTTGTACTTAGGCATGTAGGAAAGACTCATGGCTGCTATATGATGCACTTTACATTACACAAGCTTAAAATGAACACCACACATGCACGTATCATTTAAACATTGGGGAGTTGGATTTCATCACCAACCCTCAATTCAGTCCGATGACATTGGAATTCATCTCCTTCCACCAGTTTTTCCCCCTAGATTCTCCTAGAAATGGATTGAAGAACTTTTTCATAGTGACACTAAGATACTTGTGTTCAAACTGTCTCCCATTATTGGAACATTCATTGGTTCAGAGTGGAAGAGCTAGGTGAACCCCCCACTGGGATTTCAGTGGTGTACCCTAGTCTCTTTTGGGAAATCATGTTTGGCATGAGTACTCTTGATTATCACTATGAATGAGTCTCCTCATTCCAAATCTAAAGCAAGAAGCAAGAAGCAACAAAGCATAAAAATACATCAAACAGTTAGGGCACACTTAAATCTATAATCAAGATAAACATTTGTGTGATATTGTTTGATCATATCTAAAGTGCAAACACAAAAGCTAAATTCCAAAATGATGGTTAAAACAAGAAGTAGACATCCCCAGTCTGACACCGAGGGAGGGTCCAAAACAACACATACCCTTAGGCGAAGTCGTAGTAACATTGAAAGACCTACTTGGAAGACCGTAAGACACAGTTCTACGAGTCTAAGGGGTGATAATTCAACCCTTGGGGGATCTCCTCGAGAAACCCCTCATAGGGAACCACAACAAGAAACTACATCTCATAAACACAAAGAGGCCTCACGACCATCATCTTCAAGGAGACATGAGGAAACATCAAGGGCTTCCTCCAAACACACAGAAAATTCTCAGAGACATGAGGAAGCTTCAAGAGCTTCTTCCTCACATAGACATAAAGAGGGTTCTAGACCTCGTTCTTCACATAGAGATGATGAGGTTTCACCTTCTCCATCCTCATGGAGGGTAGAAAGGACCATGAAACCCTCATCACCAAAAGGGCACACAAGAGTTGAAACATCTCAACGTTCACATGAAACACTTAGAATAGATCAGCCCACTGAGGGGCAAGAAACTAGAAACACATCCAGTCATAGACATCAAACAGAAGATATTCTTCAAACAAGAGGAAGGATTCCATTAGACTATGACCTCATTGGAGTGAATGGCACCCCTAGGGATCAACCATGGAAAACAAGACAATTGGATGAGTTGGATCGGTTGCATCCGAGGCCACCTCCCAGAACCATAGCCATAGAGAATTCCACATCTAGAAGCTCATGAACTATGACTTCTAAGCCTACTTCTCAAACTGGGGGTACCTCAAGATGACCCCATAACAAACACACAAAATCTGACCATAGAGACAATCAACAATATACTGAACAAGTCACATTAGCTAGCGAGAGTGAGGAAACAACAGAAACCTCTGAGAGAGATCTATGAATCAAAATAGCTAGGACAAGGTCAGATAAGCATGAGTCCTCTATGACTACGCAAGTTAACCATGTATGATGGTTAGAGAATGCCTTGCACAAAGAGTGAGAGCTTGTGGATGCTCTTGAACAAGATAAACAGAGAGAACGGTTGTTGCGCCAACATGAGCAACGTTTGAGAGAGCAAGCTGAGCAGCTAGCTCACAACAACCAACAAACAAGTGGAAGTGATCGTCAGAGAGATCAACGCATTAACTCACCAAGAGAGGAACGCATTAGACAAGAAAGTGACTCACAACAAAGTCACCCTCAAAATCATGAGATGAACCCAACTAAGGAGGAATGGATAAACTTGATAGAGCCAGATCAGGCACGTCTTGGTTCCCCTCGTAGAAGGGAAGAAAATAGAGCCAATAAAATGGATAGAGTGTTACCTCCATCACCACCATGAGTAGGCCTACAAGAGGAGGAAATCCATGCATCAAGGGCATTTCAAGAGCTTGCTGAAAAGATGAAAGCTTTTGAGAAACAAGAGGCAGCTGGGAACTCGCCAACATTGAACAAAATACACAACCAACCATTGTGTCCATCAGTTCCTAGCCCTCCCTATCCTAAGCACTTTGAGATGCCTAGACTAGAGAAGTTTAAAGGTGAAGAAGATGCACAAGAGCATGTCACCAACTTCATCAATGCATGTTTTCATCTCGAAGAACACGATGCTCTTATGCTAAGGACATTCATCATGACATTTTTGGGCATAGCCACCCAATGGTTCAACCAACTGCCCAAACATAGCATAGAAAACTTTGAATAATTAGTGAACACTTTTCTAAAGCATTTCTCTTTTGGTGCTAAGAGGAAAGTGAACCTTTCAGACCTGGCCAATTTGAGACATTATGATGATGAGCCGGTAATGGATTACGGGAATAGATGGAGAAAAATCATGGCAAAATTATCATTCTCCATTCCCACAGAAGAAATTGTCTGGATGTTCACCAAGAGTTGTTCCAAACACATTTCCCTCTTGCTACAACTACAACAATACCCCTCATTTGAGGAAGCTTTGGCACAAGCCAAGCTCATTGAGGAGATAAAAGTAGATGAGGGAACCATAAAACTCTGAACCAAGAAGGAGTGGAACAAGAATGACAAAAATGGCAAGTACAAGCAGAAGCAGGCAAGCCCTGCTCTAGTTAATCAAGTGGTATTGGCTACGCCTAAGGACGGGGTTGGGCACCAACCCCAGAATTATCAAGCACAACCCCCACCAACCAACTATGAATAAAGAATAATCAAGGCCGAAACAAAGAATGCAAGCCCCCTCATTATTTTACACCATTGACAGAATCAATGCAATCAATCTTCAATCAATTGAGCGAGGCGGGAAAGATCAGATTCCCTGATATACCTCTTATAGATCCCAACCATCCTAAGCCAAAAGGATATAGGGAAGATCAATTCTACCCATATCATAGGATACCAGGGCATAATATCAAAGTTTGTGTTGGCTTCAAACATCAGGTACAAAACATGATTGAGGTGGGAGAACTTAAAGTGGACAACCCATTGGCCCATGACAATAGAGATATGGGTATCTATAAAAACCCATTGCCAAACCATGAGGCCCCTAGAGGGCAAGGTGCACAAGTCAATCAGGTCCAAATTGAAACACCTACCCATGGGTGTATTGGGATGGTTGAAATTGTCAATATAGCGACCAGGACTAGACGATATGGTCAACCACAACCTCCTACAGCTCCCATCAATATCCCAGATGCACCTAGGCAGAGGTAGGGGCAAGACAACCTTCCAGGTCCACCAACCTGACCTGTGGTAACTATCCGGAGTAGACTTGAGAAAAACTTACAAATGACTTTGGCTAAGCTATCAATTTATGAGCTCATACAATAGTCCCCAAAGCATAGGGAGACCTTGATGGAGATTTTAAGGTCAATTGAGCTTCAACCGCAAGATCCAAATGCATTCACCCATTTTGTGGGACAAGTACAAGAGTGCCAAGAACCTGTAATTCAATTCTACGATTATGAGATTAAGACAGTATCTACTACCTTACCAGACCCTCTATTGCACATCATGGCATCAGTTAATGATTTGTCATTTAAGCGGGTCTTGATCAATACAGGTTCATCAATCAACATCATCACAACAACAACAATAGAACACCTTAAGATCCCCAAGTCCAATATCATTCTAGGAGCCTACACATTAAGAGCTTTCAATGATGCTTTATGCAATACTATGGGAATGATAGTCCTACCTATCAAGGTGGGGCATAAGACCATTCCCATGATGTGTCATGTCTTGGAAGGGGCCATGCAATACAACATCCTCCTAGGGAGACCTTGGATCAGGGACATGAGATGTGTTCCGTCGATCTTACACCAATGTGTCAAGTATGTGCATGATAACAAAGTCTACATGGTGATGGCCGATGAAGAGCCATTCAAGTATGTTCACCAGGTAGATTGTCCAGGAGAATTTGTGATTCCTTCAGCCCACTTGTTGGTAGGGCCTTCATCTCTAAATATTCAACTGGAAAACAAAGACAAAGGGGCACAAAAGGACCCATCTACATCAACACCTCATCTTGCACACAAAGCTACTAATGCTTCTAGTAAACCATTAACGCCTAAATCAAAGAATGATCAGAAGCTAAAGGCACCTATGGTTGAGAAAAACAAACTCAAGGAAATGCTAACCATAGCTATTGAAGAGAGTCCAACTCCCATGGAGGAAGAATATCACCAAGACCAAGTCGAAGATGATGAAAATCATCCCGCTTCGCTAGTGTCATCCATGGGGTCATCCACCTCACATGCAACTATACACTTGGCAAGCACAGGGATAGGAGAGTATCTTGTGTAGAACATAACTTTTACGCCTATCATAGAATCTGCATAGGACATGGGATGACCGAAAGATCTAAGACCACCAGTGGGAATAGTGGTTCCGCTTGGAATCCCTCCCAACCAGATAAACTTCATCTACGTTGGCCTAGATTGTGCCCATAAATCTATGGATATAGATGAGGATGATGATGGGCTATTCATTGTCAATGTTCGCTACCTCTCTAATCCTGAGTTTGCTTTGACCTATTTTGAGAATTGCCATTGGCATGGTTACGGTCTTGGTAGATATGAGCAAGGATGTAGGTGGCCATTCGAGCCACAATACCAACTCCCATCTGACATATTTGGGTTAGGATATCACATCAGAGGTCGAGATGACCTTCTAGCAGTAGCATTAGATAGATTAACCTTGGGGTTAGGAGAAGACATTGATTTCATTCCTTATCATCCACCAAGTGCAAGATATCTGAGCAACAGATAGGTGGCCATAGTGAACATACCACCTCTCGAGACTTATCATCCAAGATCCACAATTGATGTCACCCCAATAGGTTACAACTCATGGGATGATGAGCAAGAAGAAAATGCATATGTGGCAAGAGATGATGAAGCACTAGAGGGCTTGGCCGATCATGGGCCTCACTATTTACAAAGCTTTACCTAGTCCATCCACGATGAGAGTGGGTACATATCGGATGAAAGTGACTATGAGTCAGAGGACTCAACAGAGAGAGCCTACTTAGGGGCAAGGCAATGGCCCCATGACTTGGGGCAACACACTAATGCAAATGGATTCTTCATAAGTGATGAAGAATATGAGGATGAAATAGAGATGGCCTACTTAGGGCCAAGACATGAGCCCCCCATATTGGGGCCCCATACGAATGCTAATGGCTTCTGGATAAGTGATGATGATTTTGAGGATGAGACTGAGATGGCTTATCTTGGGCCTCATCATTTATGACAAGTCAATATGTTGGTGGAAAGAGAAGCAGTACTTCATGCCATAGACCCTGGCTTGCAGTTTTTGGGGAGACCAGTTGACTTAAATGTCATTCATCGCATGGTCAATCCCCCTCCACCTACATTCAGAGAGCTCTTAGAACCTAATGATCCTATTATCCGACCAGCTCATGGACCAGATCCAGAGATTCCCATTCCTCTAGAGCCTCATCGCAAGCATGGAAGGGAAACCCCTGAAACAAGATTACACCCATGTGGTCCTGGAGATTTCATCCCATCCATCAATACAATCTCCATTGATTTGACCACTCCACTTCATAACCCAATAGATCCCACTAAACCTTTGTGTCTCGACATAGGCTATTCATTGGGATCATGCTAATTCACCAATAGAGCCTGAAGATATTTTCCCTAATGAAGAGATGTTGCAACCATTCCATTTTGCATCAAGATGTGCATATGATGTGTTCCATGCTAGTTTGGATCCTGAGTCAGTAGGACCTATAAATCCCACCGATGACATTCACTTGATACCCACACCTCACCAGTTGGAGGATGGGTCACATATGGCTATAGAAGCAACTTTCGAAGTGGACATCAACGATGATCCTACCCAACCAAAGAAATTCAAGTTCGGAGAAAGTCTATCTCCATAAGAACAAGCCATCCTAATCCCTCTCCTCAAAGAGAGGCCAAATATCTTTGCTTGGACTTACAAAGACATGCCAGGGATAGATCCAAAGTTAGTCATTCACAACCTTTCATTGGATCCCATGAAGAAGCCAATCAAGAAAAATCTGAGGAAAATGCATCCAACCATCGCTTTGATGGTGAAGAACGAATTGCAAAAACTATTGGATGCAGTGTTCATAGTTCCTATCGACTACCCTGAATGGGTGTCGAACATGGTACCCATGGGGAAACCCGATGGAAGAGTCTGTATCTACACAGACTTTAGAGATTTAAATAGGGCAACACCAAAGGATTCATTCTCGTTGCCAAACATAGATGCCCTAGTAGATGCAACCGCAGGTCATGAGATGCTCTCCCTAATGGATGGTTTTTCTAGATACAACCAGATCCAGATTAAGCCTGAAGATCAACATAAAACTACTTTCATTACTCCATGGGGAACATTATATTACAAAGTGATGCCATTCGGTCTCAAAAATGCTGGTGCCACATATCAGCGGGCCATGACATACATATTCCATGACTATATGCATAAGATCTTAGAGGATTACATGGATGACTTACTGGCCAAGTCCCTATTGTGGCAAGAGCACGTTGAAGTCCTTAGACAAGTCTTTGACCGCCTCATTGAGCATAATGTCAGATTGAATCCTAAGAAGTGCGTATTTGGCGTAACTTCTAGAAAGCTATTGGGATTCATCGTATCCAAGAGGGGCATTGAAGTCGATCCTACAAAGGTAAAGGCTATATTGGAAATGATAGCCCCTACCAACATTAGGGAGCTAAGGAGCCTACAAGGCAAGATAGCATCCATCAAAATATTCATTGCACAATTGTCAAAAAAATGCCGACCCATGAATCGGTTGCTATGCAAGGAGGTCCCCTTTCATTGGGATGAAGAATGCCATCAAGCCTTTGCAAAAATCAAAACTTATCTAGCAACGTCGCCAGTATTGGCTCCACCAAGGCTAGACATACCATTTTTACTATATATATCGGCTACTGATTTTGCATTGGGCACCATGTTAGCCCAAAAGAATGCACAAGACAAAGAGCAAGCCATATATTACATTAGTCACACCTTGGTGAGTTATGAGCTAGGATATGCGTATGTCAAAAAGTTGTGTTTAGCAATGGTCTTCGCAACTCAAAAGTTGTGACACTACATGTTGAGCCATACGACCTACGTCATATCAAAACAAAATCCTTTGCAGTACATGATGAGCAAGACATATCACAATACACGTACCACAAAGTGGATCATGCTATTGATAGAATTTGATCTAGAATTCATAAGCCAAAATTCCATCAAGGGACAAGTCATAGCAGATCAATTAGCAGAGGCGCCTCTTCAAGATAACAAGCCTCTCACTATAGAATTGCATGATGATGCGGTCTTTGCATTATCAGATCTACCAGAACTCGAAGAACCTAAGAAAGAAAGAGACATGTCATTGTTCTTCGATGGTTCAAAGTGTGAACAAGGGGGCAGAGTAGGGATTGTCTTTATAACACCATAGGGTGCTCCATTGCCCTTATCATTCAAACTAGACTTCCCTTGCATGAACAACAACATAGAGTATGAAGCCCTAATCTTGGGACTCCAAACAATAGTTGCAATGGGCATTAAAATATTGAATATCTTTGGTGACTCCTTGCTCATAGTAAACCAAGTCAAAGGACTATTTCAATATAGGTGCCCACTCCTGAAGACTTACAAGGAACTTGTTGACACCTACCTAGCCCGAATGGAATGGTATGACATCGAGGCAATTCCTCGTACGTCAAATAGATTTGCAGACACCATGGCCTCTTTGGGATCCTTAATCCCTCAGAATCCATCTACTGATTTTATGACCGTTCATGTGAAAGTGCTTTCGCACTCAACAATACGCCATGAAGCTTTTGACAATCAAGAATCAGTCAACATGATCAACATCGAACCAAATCAGGATTGGTCCTTCGTAGCAAGAGATTTCTTGCAAATAACACCTTGGGGGTCTTTGATCTCCCAAGGGCCTATGGAGTGTGGCACAACCATACACCATAGAGTTGTTCCTCGATCCATTTTCACCAGATCAGGAAAATAGGAAGAGCAAGCCATACTTTCCATAGAAGTCATGGCTTATCAGGATTGGCTTTCCCAACTATGGGACTTCCTAAAACTTGGAATAATACCTCAAGGTCTATCGCATAATGAAAGGTGAACATTCAAACAGAAAGCAACAAGATACATCTTGCTAGGAGAAATCCTCTATAGACAAGGATATGATGGAGTGTTACTCCATTGTCTTGAGCCCCAGGAAGCATCCTGGGCAATTTTGCAAGCTCATGATGACACGTGTGGTGGTCACTTTAGTGGCATGGCCATCATTAAGCGCATCTTGAGAATGGGTTACTATTGGCCCACAATGGAAAAGGACTACTGCGAGTATGTCAAGAAGTGCATTAAGTGCCAACATCATGCAAATCTAACGCACTTACCATTGCAAGCCTTGCAACCCATCCAGGAAGCATGGCCATTCTCGTAGTGGGGACTAGACTTGATTGGGAAGATCTCACCCCCATCCTCAGGATGACACACATTCATCATAATGGCCATAGAATATTTCACTAAATGGGTTGAAGCGATCCCCTTAACATCAACAACTAGACCGAGAATTGCGGAGTTTATACTCCACAATATCATAAGTCATTTTGGGGTCCCTTCGAAGATAATATCGAATAATGGGCCATCTTTCAAGAACAAAAATGTGTATGCTTTGATGAACAAGTACCATATTCAACATAGTTTTTCAATGCCTTATTATCCACAAGCAAATGGGCAAGCAGAAGCCTCAAACAAAACAATAGTCTCCATCTTGAGGAAGATGGTGCAAGACAATCACAAGGATTGGCACATGCAGTTGCCTCTTGCACTATGGGCATACAGGACTAGTATACGGATGCCCACTGGGGCAACACCATTTTCACTAGTATATGGCACTGAGGCCATCATGCCACTAGAGTTAGAAATTCCAACTCTACGCATAGCATTAAAAGACTTCATAGATGATGATGCCACGCGACAAGGCCGCCTTGATCAGTTGATGCTTCTTGATGAACGTCGAGTCAATGCTTTAGAGCATCTTCACGTTTACCAAGATCACCTTGCGTGAGCTTACAATAATAAAGTCCACTTAAGGGAATTCAAGGTTGGGGATTTAGTGCTCAAAGAAAACCAACAGAATTCGAATCTGCCACCGCACCTGCGAGACAAGTTCATGGTAAATTGGATAGGCCCATACATGATTTCACAAAGAATGGGGCCTAGAGCATATCACCTTATATCATTAGATGGTGTTGAAGAGCCTGAACCTCTCAATATCATTCATCTAAAGGCATTTCACACATAAATTAAAAAAAACATTCAAATATGTCATAAAATACAAATCAATATCTCATAAAACATAAAACATTCAAATTTCAAATCAAAATCAAGGCATCCAAGCCACTTGGTCAAATCAAACAAAAGCTCCAAGAGGCATCTAAACCCTTGGTCAAATTCAAATCAAAATGCTCCAAGGGCATCCAAGCCACTTGGTCAAATTCAAATCAAAATGCTCCAAGGGTATCTCTAAGCCACTTGGTCAAAATTCAAATCAAAATGCTCCAAGGGCATCCAAGCCACTTGGTCAAAATCAAATCAAAATGCTCCAAGGGCATCCAAGCCACTTGGTCAAAATCAAATCACAAAAATGCTCCAAGTTACTTCATACTGCTTATTCAAAAATCAAAAAGCCCCAAAGGCACAATAAGCCCTTTGGTCAAATTAAGCAAAAATACAAAAACAACATAAAAATAAAAAATACAAAAACAATTGCATCTCATAGCTTGCATCCACATAATTGCATTACATTTTCATATCCATTACATTCACATATGTCATGAGAGTCTTAAAAGTGATGCCACAGTTTGTCTCACAAAACTATTCAAATCCTTACCTCCATCAACACAAGTGTGTAATTGTGTTTTTCAACACAACCATAAACTATTGCTATACATAAAATACTAAGGTTTTTCGGTTAATTCAAACACACCTAGTGATCTTATCAAATTTTGTGAAAAACCATCTTGGCTAGTAGAATATAAGGTCTAGTGGTGACAAAGCCTAGCATATCTCAGAATCCCATCACTAATTTAAACATTAAATTCTAGTTGGTACATGGGAAGATGAAAGCTACAAAGTGGTCTAGGTTACCAAAAGCAAAAAGGAACATCCTTGCTTATCCCCTTGTGCAACCGGTTTAAAGGTGTTGAGAATTGGAAAAAGGACAAGTGCAAACCCTACCCAGAAATGAGTGATTATCATCACTATATATCCCTTGCTTGCCTAAAACAAGCAAAATCCCGAAAGAAAACAAAATGCAAATCTCAAAAGCAAAAGTTCAAATTTTCAAAAAGCCAAATTCAAATCTCAAAATCAAAATTTCAAACGCCCAAAGTCATAGTTCAAATATCAGAAAATTAGTCAAAAATAAATAGTGAGTATCATCACTACAAGAATCCCTTGCTCAAAAGAAAAGAAAAAAATAAGTTAAAATAAATAGTGATTTTCATCACTAAGTACGAGCAAGTATCCCAAATGAAATGAAGAAAAAAAGGGAATAAAACTTGAATCCCTAGAATTCTCAACATTGCACAAAACTGGAAGGAGAAATCCTTACGCATGACGATATGTCTATCACAAAAGCTCCTGGCATTTGTATAGACCAATATTTGAATGTGGATGAGCTAGCTTAGGTAACTCAAAAACCACCTAGTGGTATAGTCCAACTAAGTCCAACATAAGGATGAGATAAACACTTGAGAATCCCTGATCTTAGCAATGGGTTGAAAGAATCCCACTTGACATCGGAGGAAATGCATGGGTTATATCTGAAAATTATTCACTTGCACACACAGGGAGAATGAGTATCTAGGTCCATGATGAAAGCCTAATTTTCAAAAGCCTAAAATGATCAGTACACAGTCATTGATAGGGTAACTAGAGTGTTTGGATCTCTGAAAAACCCTAAAATTCTTACATAGCAACAAATCATATCATCATTCACACCATCAATTTCTTTATAAGATTCTATACATTAGGGGGTATCAACATAATAGGACAGATACCACATATATATTAGAAATAGTATATAGACGACCACTGACTACTTTATATATTTTAATTTATAGAAACTTATCAAGAAAATACATCTCACACCATTACATTTCATACATGAATGCTTAATCAATTCTTATGATAAGAGTGATTATTTAAATTCATGATTATTTTTTTACTTTATGTGGTATCACCCATTAATATTGTCAATGTCATATGCATTCCTTATGTTTTAAGTGATTAGAGCATACAAGTTCATTTATACCATCCCATCACATGAGTTAGATGCATACAATTAAAGCAAAATTAAACATGCATTTAACAAATAACATCGCATCCACAAACACAAGTCATTAATCATCCATAAAGCACATCATAAAACATATAGGCAATATTCATTTGCATACAATCATAAATTCATCATTTACCAACTCAAAATACATCACATCATATCATCAAATCATATAAGCATCTACACATCCATATAAGCATCTACAATATCATCCATCATCTAACATATGCATCAAGTCATCATAATACCATCATCACATCACATCATAAAACAAAATAACAATAAAAACATGAGCAACAAAATGATACACATAATGAGTCATAAATGTAAAGATATCATAAAAGTATGTGTGTCAAGTCCATGGATATACAAAAATACCCATGGGCTACAGTCATATAGGTCAGTCGACCTCAAAAATGAATCAAAACCAAGTGAACCATCAATCAAATACTGGGCATGCGCCCCGCAACACCGCCCCTATGGATGGGTCTCTGGGAGAATGGTGCGAGCTAGACCCTACTGGTCTCTCAATGCGAGTCTGGGCCCCATGACCAGGCCGGATGGAATACTACCCTATCATAGAGCTCCTACTGACCTGTGACCCACCTATGGCTCCTCTCGCCCTAGGGATGGTGCCTAGCCTAATGATCTACCTCGAGAGAGCGACAATATGGGTTGCATCCTCAACAATATGTACATCGCTCTCATCCAACAAACCCTACAAGCGACTGATCTCACCCTCGAGAGCTGCCCTTGAAAGACCCTCGGGAGCAGGAGGAGCAACAACAACCTACATCCGAGTAGCTCCTCCTAGAGTGGCCTGCAAAGCCTGTACCTGATCTGATAGCTACAC
The DNA here is from genome assembly GCA_028583015.1 of Wollemia nobilis. Classification (NCBI taxonomy): domain Eukaryota; kingdom Viridiplantae; phylum Streptophyta; class Pinopsida; order Araucariales; family Araucariaceae; genus Wollemia; species Wollemia nobilis. Next base: position 809,977 of record JAQPPZ010003333.1, read on the forward strand.
TATAGTGGTATCCCACTGAGCTATGATAGCATCATGCTACTAAACCTATATCTTGGCCGACTAAAGCTCAACCTCCACATCATGTAGTTGTGCCCTGAGAGGGGAATCTCTCTCCTCAAGCTCCATCTCCTCCTTCACCTCCTTAGGAGCCTCCTGCTCCTCTATGACCACCTACTCTGCCTATTGGCCCCACGCCATAGTCCTAGTGCAAACCCTGCACCCTAAAGGATCTATTTCATCTCTACCATCATCCTCCTAATCCAAACTACCCTCACCGCACCACATCAGGTCACCCCACCATCATACAAATGCATCTATGACTCTACCAACTACACCAAGATCAACAATTGGGTCATCCTCCTCATCAACTAGCTCTATGACCTATCGGGGAGGGAGGTCTCTCTCTGCTTTGATGCGCCTATACAAAAATAGTACTAATGGCACATCCTATTGCAACCCATACTGACGAAGAACCCAAGAGTAGAAGAAGTACTCCTGGATGTTGATCTTGTGATCGATGAGCCATCGCTCGCATCGCATCCTAGCAGTAAAGCTATCAGGGTCATCCCAAGTGGGACACTCATGATAAGGGTGCCATATAACATCTCTAGCTAGGAGTCCAGTAAAAGTATCAGTATAATGAGCCAAATCCCCTATGAAAGTGTGGCTCTTACACTCCTCGCTCCCTCTAGCCCATCTAGCACCGTAGAACTGCATCCGCTCATCCATAACCATGATATTAATAGGAAGCCCCTTAGGGTGATCTACCCTAATGTGCTCCCATCCCTAGATCTACAAAAGCCAACTACAGGCGATGTTGACATGACCCCTCCATCGGATGTGGTACAGCTCATCATAACATTGAGCCAATAGGGACCTACCCCACGCATAGATGATGGGTGCCTCACTGTCCATCAAGTCCTGAACCATCGCAAGGAGGTTCCAAGGGAACCTCAAACCTGAGCAATCTGGGATAAGAACGTTGTTGATGACCATCAACAATATCGCATGTCGCATTATGAAAACCTGCTCTCGGTACCAGTGGATGATGGACACTCCCCAGACTTGGTGTCCTTGAGGGCATCCTCATAATGCACCTCCCAAACACCCGAGTGAAGATAACCACTTGATCATTAGTGGCCGAAGAAACAATCGCCACTCCATCAAAAGGGATCCGAAAGATCCTGTACACATCCTCCGACGTAATGGTCATCTCGTCGATCGAGAGGTGGAAGGTATTAGTTCGAGGGTCCCAGCGATGGGCCAAAGTTATAAGGTAAGCCTGGTTCGACATAATGTGAGGTAGTCTGGTAACATACTGGAGCCCGTGAGCCTTAAGCCACCTCCAATCAGTGGCATCCAGAAGAGGTAGGAGGTCATTCATGAGCTTTGGGTCCTAATCCCGAGTAGTAAGGATCTAAGAAAAACAAAAGAAATATGGAACATAACTATAGTGCATCTAAGGCATAAAACATAAAAATTTTGGCACTCTCCTAAGTATGAGCAAAGAGGGGGGGGAATAAATGCACATAGACATGCAACGCATGCTAAAAAGTAATTCAAAATTCCTAAAAAATTAAAAACTATCTCAAATAAAATTCAAAAAGAACAAAAAGAATGAGCAAAGTTGGCTAAGGGGTTAGCCGTTGTCACCTACAATGGCCAAAATCTGGCCACTGGAGACAACAACCAAAACCCAATAGTCAAATTTTTGACCATTAGGGTTTGAACCTAGCCGCTCTGAGCGACAATGACCAAATCACCACCGCTCTGAGTGACAACGCCACAGGGTAACATGACAAACCCGTGAACCCTAGGCCTTAAAAAAAAAAAAAATTTACAAGAAATAAAAAAATGGGGACCAACCCACCACTTAAAAACCTATGCTAAGCCTAACTACGGATTTCGTTCGTTACCAACAAGTTTAGTGGGGTTCATTTACCATTTACTTAGTGAGGTTCAATTTTACCCAGAAAAGGAAAAGAGGCTAGGGTTTGAAAGAATACCCGAGAAGCTCTGGCTCCTCCAACAGTTGATGCCTCACCCTATGCAACCATGTCCTCGATGCAGGTGTCCTCAAAAATCGTAAACCATCACTGTCTCACCAGAGCTCTGAAAAGTGAATTGTCAACAAGTGAAAATGATAGGTCAAACCCTAAAAGTGCATTTTATATATTTTCAAATTATGCCTTGGTCGCTACTGATGTCAATGGCCCGAACTTCGTGGCCGCTCAAGGTGACAGCGGCCACAGACAGAAACTTAGAGGCCGTTGGACCTGACAACGACCTGCTCCATAGATCAAAACAAGAAAATTCCTTCCATGGGGGATAACAAAAATATTAAATAAACACATTTTTGATGAATTAAAGTCATCATAATGACCAAAGTAACATAAAAATCACATATAAGCATAATCTCAAGCAGGCCTCGTATCTAGTTACTTGCTCTATCCACTCGGTGATTGCAATGATTCACACTCCATGCATTTCGATGAGATGAGTAGGCTACCATAAGGCCACTTGGGGCAAAAACATTTCATTTTGGAATTACGATGTGCCACCCTTCAATCCCGAAGAAGACCAAGATGGTCGGACTTCTCCACGGGTGCGAAAGGATCATCCTAATTCCCCTTATGATACCAAAAATATTAAGCAAAAGTGATACAAAATGAACATAAATAGAATCACTCATCCTAACTCCCTAAGAAGGCTATTGATAGTTGGACCGCTCCTCGAGATAAGGATGGATGATTATCATAAACAATTGGAATCACACTTGGACGTGTGATTGCCCATTAAAGACAACAAATGCTAGAAAGGAACCAGATTAGTCATATTGGTCAAGCGACTTGTCGCTTCATTCATTGTCATTTCTTCACCAATCCATTGTGTGAAGAGGTAGTTCAAAACTTCAACATAATCATAATCAAATCAACAAAATATCACTCGATCATAACAAAATCATGTTCATCCTACGAATCATTGCATACAACAATCACAAATTTCCCTTGTTTGTTGGGAACGTAAGAAGACATGACATATTCAATTGTAGCTCTCCTACCGGTCGGAACTATTGTAGCAATTGAAGCTACCCGATTGAGTTTGAGGAATGAGTGCAATTTAACATGCCCAAGCCACTGAGCTAAGCCCTCCGAATGTTGAGGCAATGATTCAAAGGATGCACGCCATCTTGCATGATTGGGCCATCCGGCATTGATCAGACCATTGATCATCATACACCCTACAAATAGATCAGTCTATATTTTTGCTCGTTTTGTGTCTTCCACACAATGCGTCGCAAAAAGGGGCATCTATAGACACCTAAAATGTGTCATGTTTAGGGGAGCTACTCACATAGACACATTCATAAGATCATATGACATAATATTGGACTTTCCAAGCATCAATAGTGGTTCTCACCACTCATTTGGGGCATTTTCAAGCCATCCAAGCCTAGCCGCTCAAGCCAACAATGACCAAATCTTAGCCGCTGTAGACGACAACGGCTAAACCCTAAAAGTAGTTTTATCGACAAATAGGCCTAATCACGGGTGGAAGTGGTAGTATGCATGCAATAACGGTGAGCGGGAGTAACTTTGCATTCCCTTTCATGACCAGTTCACATAGGAGGCTTGAGTTTGCATTTAGACTCTAGTTAACTAGCCTCCAAACATAGACAAAGACAAAAGCTTCTCATGCCAACAACCAGTTTGCATAGGAGACTCAAGTGGGTAGTAAGATTTCAGTTAACTGGCCTTCAAACATAGACAAAAGACAAAATCTTCTCATGCTAACATTCACTACGCATGAGGAATTCATTCCTAGGGCTTGGGCATAGACCTAGGGTTTCACACACTTTAAAAGGTGCAAGCCTGAGAGCACCAAAGGAGAGTTGGATAGTTTTAGGGGTTTAGAGAGTTTTTGGAAATAAGAGGACAATTTATCCAAATTTATTAGAACAGGTCATTGAGGAGAGCTTTCAAGACTTAGAGAGCTCCTCTTGGAGATCACATTATGGTGGAGCCCTAACAAATTGGAGAGCAAAGCAACCACCCTTTCAACATCCGATACAACCTTTGATCCATAGCTTTGGGGCAAAGAGAACGAAATACACCTTAGCGGTCGTTGTCTCGGATAGTGGCCCATGGGCCTAGCTTAGGGTTTTGCACATTAGTTTCATTATTCTATTTAGCATAGTATTAGCATAATGTCATTTTATTCATGTGTAGCATTAGTTCCATTTGCACTTACTTTCATTTGAGTATATTCATTACTAACAACCTCATCCGGGGAGGCTTTCCCGAACATCTAAGCGTGTGTTGTTGTTTCATTGCTCACAGGGCCACAGGTTCATCGGACGAAATCTGCAACATACGAGAGCAAAAGGGATCCCTCCAGGAAATAGGCCTGGGGAAGGAGGCATCTGTAAGCCCTCATACATTTTTGTGTGTGAAACCGGGAAGCTTTTTGAAAGTGCACCACCTCTTCGTAGAAGGGGCACTCTTTGCCTATTTGTAACCTTATTGTATCGAAATGGGTATCCCTAAGAGGGACCAAAATGTAACCGGGTTTCAATCCAAATAAAAGAGATCTATCTTTGTTATTTATGTGTTATATGTTTTTCATTGTCTTCCATTTCGTATTTGGGTTTTTAATACATTGCAAGTAGCGTAAAAAGAGTGGTGCGTGCGTCCCGGGGTCGCTACGGTTTCTTCGTGTGTAGACCATGATAATTGTGAATTATCTTTTTATGTAGATTTTAGAACACACAAACAAAGTAAACAAGTGTTTATTTCTTTTAAGTTTTCTTCGTGTTCCTAGATTGGTTTGGTGTATTTTCAATTTTTTTATATCTATAATCTAACTCTCATCATGTTTTACATTTTTTTGATAATATACTCAGATTTTTCAAGTGGATTTCACCTGTATACTCGCAGCTCGACAACTTACAGATAAGTTTCAGTCACGTTATCCAACCAAAATGTATGGTGATGAAGTCCACACCCGATCAGGTAGCACAGTTCCTCCTAATCCTCACCTATTTTACCCGTAGTCAGTGATATACCTATTCAAAGAGAGATACATGTTATATCCCATGGGTTATGACAGATCTTGGAAATCGGTATTGGCAAATATAAAAAGGTTCATGGGATTTGAGACTATGGGTGGAGATGAAATCCATCTTGTTGAACTCTACTAGTGGTTGGACATGACTTCCAACTCACTAGATTTTAGTTGAATCATGGTGTGTGGATATTCTTTTTAGATCTTTCCATAAAGGAAAACAATGCATCAAGAAGCATTCATGCTTTTTCTCCTACATGTCTAAGAAAATAACATTTTATTTTTAGAGAAATGCATGCCTAGGTAATTTCATGACTTTTAAAGAATGCATTGCTACTTTATAAAATAATTGTCTCTTTATGGGCCTCATGCAAGCAATATCTACAAACAAAACCTAGATCGTTGGAGACTAAGGTGGATCTAAAAATAGGGATCCATTGTCCCTAGCAGTGACTAGAAGAAAACTAAGAAAACTAGGAAGCGTTATGCATTTTTATTTTAATATTTTTCTATGTTTTCCTAATTAAAATGATATTTTCCCTATTGTATTTTGAAAACAAATTACATAAAGAGAAAGGAAAAATATCAAATAGTTGCCCTAACCTGAAATCCGCATCCGATGAAGCATAGGCTGCCCTATATTGCTGATTTTTTTCTAGTCGTTGTCGACCATAGAAGTTCTTGATGGCCGTTATCTTCAAAAGTGACCTTTGTATTCTATTCGCTATCGACCATAGCGGCTAGACCTGCACATAAAAAACACATAAAAATATAAAAAAAATAGCTAAAATAGAAAACCAGGTGGGAATCCCACCATGCTCACCATCTGTATGACCTAGGAAGCAAACACCTAGTTACATGTAGCATAATATCAAAATAAAAGACCATAAATATGTAAATGACATGAAAGTAACAAAATAAAGAGATCTCTTTTATTAATTCTTTTGAAACTTCAATTACATATTTGTCCCTCTTAGGGATATCCAATTTGATACAATGATTACAAGTAGATATGGAACCCTCACAAGGGGATGGTGCACTCCGTAGGCCTCTCAGATCCGTACATGAACTTGTATAAGGGATTACTGATGCCTTATTCTCCTTCACTTTCCTGGAGGGATCTAAAACTTTGAATACTTTAAATTGGTCCTAGAACCTGTAACCTGCGTACAAGAAACAACAACAAATGATTAGTAGCACCTACTGCCTCTCAGGATGAGGTGTTATTAGGAGACCTATAAAAAATAAGGTAAAATCATAATAATAACTAAGAAACAATGCATTTATAACTTAGAAATTACCATGGAAATGCACTAAGAAATATATATCTATGCTAAAATTAATTGATAAAGTAGAAAATAATGAAATATATATGCTAAAACTTAGGAAATAGTGTCTAAAACCCTAGGTTGTGCCTGCAAGACACTATCTAGGACATCGACCATGAAATGAAACCTTCTTCCTCATGAACCAGGGGGTTGTGGCACTATATTCCTCATCTAAATTGATGTCCAAGGTTCACCTCTATATATGTACACTGATTGGAAGTTAATAACGTCTTAATCTGAATGCTTGGATGGCTCGTAGTTGTTGCTCAATAGGACAGTGCTTTTCTACTCCTCAAAGGGGTATGATATCACTCTCTAATTTGCTAGGGCTCTACTATACAAAAATTATGATATTCAATCCTTTTTCATTTTCTTGGGAGGATGCATATGTAGACCTCCCAGATTCATATCTATATCTAGATATTGGCTTCCTAAAGAAGCCAAGATCTAAATTTGCATGCAACTGACCATCAAATGGGGAAGGATCAGTCACAGATCTACATTAAATGAGAAGTCAAGAGGAACTCTAGGATATCCACACCAAAAAAACCACTCATAAACAATACAACTACCATCACTATCCATTATTTGGGACCTCCCTCATGGCCAAACTATGTATTGGTGTTATTCGTTTTCCATAGTAGCGGCTAGATGTGGCCGCTCTTAGATTCAATGACCAATGTTGTGGCTGCTCTGATCGATAGTGATTGAGCTTTAATGCACAAGAACTACCCCTTGTGAGTGGTTAAGACCATTTTTGGCTCTTGAAAATGTCTAAGATCAGTCACATGGTCTTTGAGTGTGCCCATGTGATTCATCTTCTAAACATGACGTGTTTTAGGTGTCTACACTATGTACTTTGGTATGTTAGGTTTTGTACTGTCTTCTAATTAGCTAAATTCCAAAGGGCCCACCATCTCCTACTCTTAATACTATTTTTTTTTTACACTAGTTCACAAATGTCTCACCCATATAATATCAAACCTTTGTTGTTATGGAGCAAGTAATGAAAAATCTAAAGTTTTTTTCAAAAAATTACTTTGTATCATTGACTACTTTCATTTCTTATCTATTGGATCGTTTCCCTTCTATATAGTATTAGGTTTTTGTCTCAATATTTTTTAAAGTAATGGAATACAATGTGAATCATTTGCAATTTATTTATAAAATATGGATTTTAAAATTCAAACTCACTACAATGCATTTATATAGAACGTTTATCTTTAATTATAAAGTTTTACTTATCTTTATATTATTCTCATTATCTTTTAAAAATAATTATTTTTATTTCAAAAATAAAATTTTACATCAAGTATTCCATCAATATAAGAATAAAATATCAATGGCATACATGCTACTCTAGGAGACATAATACCTTTTCTATAAAAATATTATTTTGGATTTTCTTCCTAACTTAGAAACTTTTATCCTAGACATTACTAAAATTACTTCTTATTCCAAAATGAATAAATTTTTAATTTTCAAGTTTTTCAAAAAAAGAACTTTCTAACTTAAAAACTTTCTAAAAGTTGCATGTATGTTTTTTTTATCATATGCCTTCTTTTTTTTTAATAGGTTATAATGATTTTACACAAGTTTCTATGAGGGGCCTTGGTCCCCTCATACTGAGTGGGGTTTGAACCTTTGACCTCTTAAAGAGAGACCAAAACCCTTAAAACTACAGTAAGATTGCAACTTATATGCCTTCTTTTTATATTTGCATGTATATTTTAATAATGTATGCATGATTTCTAAAATCATAGATATATACTTTTGCTTAAATGCAAATTATTTCTTATTTCCTTAAATACAAAGTTCTAATTTTTTGAATAGGACTTATTTTTTGATCTCTCACTTCTAATGTTCTTTTCTCCCATGTTTTAAAAATAATAAAAAGGTATTTTGTAGTTTAAGGTGTTAATTATTAAGAGAAGGAATCCTACACTTTTGCTTCATCTTCCTTCCAATACTATTAAGTGCTTTGTGGAAGGGTTTAACAATTTTTATATCCATATCCATTTCTTTTAGTATTCAAGGGAATGGATATTTTTGGAGGCTTTGTCTTTTGTCTCCTTTTTTTATAATTTTTTTTCTTTTGAAATAAGAGGATTAATGTCCATTAGGATCTTCTTCAACTTTATTATAAGGTTCTATAAGAAAATGGTCTTCTAAAAATCCTTTAAACATAGTTGCATTTTTGTTTAAGCTTGCTTTTTACTAGCTAGAAATCATATTTAATTTTTTTCCCTATTTTGGGACTAGATCAAAATGTATATACATACAACAATTGCATGATCATGTTCAAAATATTACTTGCACCTAAAGGCAATGTATTTGTAACCAATTTTTTGGATTTTGGTAGATCTACCCCATTCCAAAGATATATTTATTAGGATTCATTTTATTAAGTCCATCACTATATATATGCACACATATGTTTTGTAGTTTTCAAATATTGTCTCATCTCAAGAAATAAATTTTCTAGTTGTATCTCTAACCTAATTCACAAATATATCATCCAAAAATGTAATGTAAAATCTAATAACTGTACCCACTCTAGAAATAAAGATAAGGTCTCTAACAATGGATGAAAATATTAGTACTAAGTCTTGATCAACAAACTATTTTTTTTATCAAACAAATAATATTATAACGATGGGTTTTTTGACAAGGGTCCCCAAAACCTATTTACATAAAGGATATTTCAACCATCAATACAAATACTCAACAATACCAAAGCAGACTAAGATACTAATATCTTAGCAGAGTGTTACAAATCATTAACTACTTTTTAGAAAATTTTGATCAATCTTCCATTGATATTTAGCCATGTTGCTTCGATAATTAGAGGAAGGGAAACAATAAAGACCGCTCTTCCAATCTTAACCCAACCCCCCTTCCAAGTCATTGTAGCCTTCCTAGATAAATCTTCATCAAAACCATAACATGCTTCTAGAAAGGAGTTCAAACCTCCTTCACAGATAATTCTCCAGACTTTTGCCTTACCCTTGATTTCTACACAATTGGTTGGTTCAATCTTCATAAGATCTTCACCCAAATTGCTAAAATTACTCTACAAAAAATCTAAAACTACTTCGGTATACTACTTCCCAAGCTGAGAGTAAATAAACCAGAATGATCTTGCTATAGTATAGGATTGCTTACATTGGACCTAAAAACAAGGACTCTAATAATGGGTTGAAACCTAAGTATGGGAGTAAGTAAATTGATCCCTATAAAAATATTGATTGTGAAACTAGTGCCCTTTATGAAAAATAAAATTTTTATCTTTTTTAAAATGATATAACCATAAAAAATCCTTATATAAAAAGGGCTAATGACAACTTCATGGTAAACTAAAGGAGCTATTTTTTCAAAGATACACTTATACAAATAGTTTATCTACAAGAAAATATTGCTTATGGATTGGAAGAGATACATTACCCAAACTAGAGGATATCTTGGGTTTATTTGGAACAAGTTTATGTTTTGTCTAATCTACCCTTTTAACTGCTTCACTAAATGAAACCTCTATTGAGAAATTATTTTTGAAAGGATATCCATTACATTTAGTTAAAACACCTTCAAATATCATGCTTGTATTTTTTTAATTTGAAAGATGATGTCTCCTCCTAAAGTGATTATATATCCCTTTTATTAACCTTGTAAATTTGGATTTAGATCAATATTTTTCCTCCACATTTATGTTGGAAATATTATCTATTCCATCATTTGGGTTATGTAAATGTATCCTCCAAGATACATACCTAGATTACTTCCTGTGCAAGTTATCTAGTGACTTCATGCAATGTAATAAATGGAAAAGTGTCCATGTGCAAGTTGTACGTGTAAGGTGTCCTATGCATAGCTACATAGAGTGTTGGGCAAGCATCCTATTATATATATATCAGTATGGTCTCTTATATAGATAGATAGGATAGACGGGAGATATTGTTAGATAGTGTACGGTAGTCGATTGTGTTCCACACCATTTACTGGTGATGGATGTGATGTAGATCTATAAAATTTTTAATGGGGTGCTCATTTCCTCCATAGCTACATTGTAATATTTTATATGTTTTATATTTCAGCATACTTCAATCATCTAGCATTTTTACTTTTTTTTTTATGTTATTCTACATCTTGTGATTGTTATCTCTCATGGCTCATTCACCAAAAGCTAATAGTGGTATTAGAACCATTGTAGATCTAATCTATGCAGGTCATTAGGGAACCATAATTGTTGATTAGCCTAAGTTTTTTGTCAAAATGATGCACCATTGGACCATCCACTAGCAAACGATCTCAAGAGTATCTAGGTGGTAAATTTTGGGAGAGTCACAAAGATAAGACTAAAAGTAATATCAATTTTAGAAAATACTAAGATCACTTTCGTCTAGTATTTTCCACATAATTATTATGAAAACTCATGAATACTAGGACTCAACATTCCAATCCATTAGATTGACAGATCATATAGTGAATATTATCCAAGTCATATGGGGTTTTCTAACTGGTGCCTAAAGTTTCTTTTGTTGCAATAAATTAATCCTTACAGGATTGGGACTCCTATGATAGAAATCTAGGAGAATCCAACTTCATTGCTCAATTATTGGCATGACCTCATAGTGCATAGGTTATTTCATTGTGCAAGAATAGAATACTATGAAAGAAGACTTCTAATGAAGTATCATGGTGAAGATAGGAGACTGAAGATCTCCATTGCTGGATTGCAAAAAATACGCACTTGAATAACATGACACAAGTGTCTTGATACTGAAAGGCCATAGAAGCCTTACAAAACAAGCCAAAAAAAGTCTTATACTGAAAAGGCCATAGAAGCCTTGATATTGAAAATTCCATATAAGCCCTTGATATTTAAAAAGACCATGGGAGCCTTGGTATTGAAAAAGGCCACATAAGCCTTAACATAAAAATAGGCCACAAAAGCCTTGATTCTAAAGAAGAATTCAAGAAGAATATATGATACATCACCACCCTAGAGACATATAATTATCCAAATCTATATAAGAAAGAGGATAACACAAGAGGAAAACAAGCGATCAAATCCTAGGCTCATAAAAGAAAGTTTGAGACCACCATTTGGTGAAGAAGGAGTTGTGCAAGACATCCTATTGGAAGTAGCAACTTGGTGTTTCTAGACACCAAGGTCTACATCCTCTACAAAGGTAAAATAAGGGCTATAAAAAAAATTATGCAACTTATGGTACAAACAAATTCATTAAATTGAACTACCTATTATATTTATTAGAGCACCTAAAATTGGATTAAAGTTGCAAAAAATGAAATTAGATTTTAGTCTTCTAAAGTGCAAAGGAAAATAGATTCTTTTTTAAGGATTCAATTGCACATTTATTAGGAGTTTATTAGATTCCATATTAGCTTCTATCAACTACCTATTATCTATTATTGAAAAAGAAGACTAAGTCCTACAACATTGATTGTAGTGAAATTGCATAATAACTCCTAAAGATTCATTTTAGGTTATTCTTGATTAGTTGCAGTAGATTATTAGTTTATTTATTTGAGAGTTTATTGGAGTGATAAGGTGTAATATTAGTGCATTAAAAAATAGCTTGTACTATTCTACCACTCTCAAAAATAAAATTAGTTTTGTGTTTCCTAAAAGGCACAAAGTCTCATTTGTATCAAGTGTCCAAAAACAATATTGAAGCATAAAAATCTGCAACTTGATGTGGCCAATAGAAGCCACCAAAAAGAGTTACAATCCTCTAAATTTGGAGAAGAACATAACTAACTAAAAACAGAGATAGAAGCTTATGAAAGTGAGACTTGGTGAGTCTCAAAATCAAAAGCATTACAAGTGAATGCAAAGGAAAAAAATGCAGAAAATTTGCATCAAATAAAAGAACTTCTATCTACTATTATTGAAGCTTGGAATTTTTATCAAAATTTTCTAAGTAAAAATGGAAAGGTGTGTCTATTGTTAAAGATAACCTCAAACCTTTATATTGCAATAAATATGCCACAAAACCAAAATATTAAAAATTTGGAAATAGCGTGTAAAAGAAGGTTTATTAAAAGCCTTATTGTACAAAATATATTACATTATCTTGCACTACTCTAATCTGGTTTTTGATAGCATAAGTGCAGATTTGAAAAGTGCCATATTAGGGCACATTTTCCTACAGGGAAAAATAACACCATAAAATGCTAGATGTCAACACTCTTTCTCCCAAGCTAGCAGGATCCATTGAAGGGGTCATCTTGGACGTACAAACCTACAAAAATAGAGCTCATTTTAGATCATCCATGAGCCACATTTACATAGATAAGTGAGTACAAATCAATCTCAAAAGGATGTTGAAATAGAAATGGAAGAAACAAAGAATTTGGAGGCATAAAAGAAAGGAAGAAAGGTGTTACATTTGTGATCTCAATATTGGAGAATACCACTCATCAAAAGAAGCATTTAACTATCATCCAAGATCCGTAGCGTATCACCCATTCACCCACAAAGAAGAAATTTTGCTTGCTATCCAAGCAACATTTCAAAGCAAGAAATATGTGGAGTTATAATATCCATATTCGAAGGCATTACAAGAATGGTCTCCATGCAAAAATAACACTTGGTATTTTAGTCATCATTCCTCTCAATGCTCTAGAGGCTTCTACGAAGGAGTTACAAGCAAATACGTGCCACTTGGTATTATTCATAAGCTTCACACAAGGGCCTATACATTTTCAAGAAGCATTGGACAAATATTCTAAGCATTACGTAAATAAGGGAGTGCTCTTTTATAATGGACGTGACACTTGTCACAATGCCTATGATCCACATTGTTTAAAAGGTATTTTTTAGTCCAAAAATAGCATGCAAGAGTGTAGCACAGTCAAGGCGTGAGAGAATAAATAGAAACGTTTGAACTATAGCATGGAAAACAAAGGGTAAGGAGAATTACAAGCTCCCCATTTTTTGAAGGTTAACATTTTTAGTGCTTACGTACAACATTAACGTCAAGCTTCCATCGAATCTCCATTAATTCAAGCACTCAAGGTACATTCTAGACGTCGTTATATTCTACCATGGAAAGCATCGAACTTCGAGGAGATATTACATATAAGGTAAGGTCTAAATCCCATTGATTATTTCTTTCACAAGTTGGAGTTATAAGGATTATAAACTAAGGTTGAAACTTAGGGTTTTGAAAGCTAAAGGGGTGACTTATCTTATTATTTTAATATTTGCAATCTTACTTAGGGAGAACAAGGAATTTAACTTGGATTAAACTACAATGCAAATATTATTATCATTTCTTTAATTTTCCAAGAACTTGGAAGTCATAAGGGTTACTCCATAAAATTTATTTTATTCAAAAATTAGAAATAATACAAGGGAGATAAAAGGGGTTATTTAGGAATTTTATTAAGGTTGGATAAATTTATTTTTTACTTGTCTCAAATCTCTAAAAATGGGATAAAATATTTCCAGCATCAAAACCTCTTCAAAATAGAAATAGTACTTAGTTCAATTAGGAGTAATAAGGTGTTAAAATTTGATTTTTGATTCTTGCAAAACTTGTACAAAATCAACCAAATTTGAACTATATTCTTACAAAATCACAATAGCATACTTCAAAAATATTAGGGAGTCTTAAGGAACTCTAAAAAACTTGATAACATTAATATCTATCTAATATTATCAAGTTGGGAAGATATAATCTTTCTTAAAACCTAAATTAGGTGGGATTTACAAGGTATTCCATAAATCTAAGGATCTATAAAGGTTCTCACAAAATCAAGCTTATATACTTCAATCAAGAAGCACTATATTCTACTTAAGAGCCATTATTTCTCAAATATTCAAATTCAACCTTTCCAATGGGTAAATAAATGATATTCAATAGTTACAAAACTTGCTCTAACAAGAACCAGCTCACCAAGCATAATCACAGGTTATTTATTGATTCAGGAGCTAGTCATCATATGATAGGAAATATACAATGGTTTGACTATCTTGAGGTTACCAAAGGTTACAAATTAAGAATTGTAGACAACCAAACATATATTATTCATGGATACATATGTGTATCTTCCAATAAATCCTTTCCAAATATTCTACTACAAAAAGTCTTGTATGTTCTTGGATTAACTTTCAATCTCATCTCAGTGAGCAAGTTAGTAGAAAACAACTACATGATTAATTTTAGATATATGAATGGGATCAATACATGTCTCATTATGGATCAATATGGAATAAAATTAACATTTTCAATCCATGAAAATACTTTATATCCTATGGTCAATGGAAATACCACAAGATATTGTGATGTTACAAAATGCTTCTAACTCATTTGTATAAGAACAAGTTGAAGAAAATGAAGAACTAGTACATCAAAAAGGCAAGTACATAAGGATAAAAAATACGAGAGTACAATTGCATCATTCCCTACTTATTAATCAAAAATCAAAATCAAATGAAGATACATGCAAGGAGGACATGAAATGTGGCTGGATAGAAGATAAATCTGAAAATGTCAAATATTATCCAATGAGAATAGAAGGCCTAGCTGCATCCTACTCTACATCATTTGAAGACATAAATTATCTATTGAACATGAATATAAATAATGCATAATAAGAAGATGATGAAACGAAGCAGAAGAAGATGAAGAAAATCCATATTGAAAACTAAAGCCTTCAATACCCAAATAATGTAATACAGGGGGTGTTGGAAATATTATCTATTCCATCATTTGGATTATGTAAATGTATCCTCCAAGATACATACCTAGATTACTTCATTTGCAAGTTATCTAGTGACTTCATGCAATGTAATAAATTGACAAGTGTCCATGTGCAAGTTGTACATGTTCAAGGTGTCCTATGCACAACTAGATAGAGTGTTGGGAAAACATCCTATTTTACATGTATAAGGATGGCCTCTTAGATAGATAGATAGGACAACCAAGAGACATTGTTAGATAGTGTATGTTAGTGGATTGTGTTCCACACCATTTACTGGTGATGGATGTGATTTAGATAGTGTAGGTTAGTGGATTGTGTTCCACTCATTTAGATTCCTAATGAGCTTTCAATGCATAATGAGGAAATCCATCATCTTGTATTTTAATCTAAGATCATACATGTACTCAAATTGAAATAACCTAGAAACTTTACCACTTATTTTATGTCATCATCATTAAATTATCACCATAAAGAAATCATATATGAACACTTAGATATCCTTGATACATAATCCATTTTCTTAAGAAAATATATTGAATTTAAATTATGTTGCAAGTATAAAACTTATGCAAAGGCCTTAAATATTTCTCATAACTTGTATTCTTTGTGTATTTATCATTAATAAAATCTACAAAGGAAAACCTTTTAGTCTTACGTAATTCTAATCCCTTATGCTTCTAAACCTAACCATATTTTAAGCATCCATTATGAGCTTGGTTTTGAAAAGATTTCTCTCGGGTATCTTTAAATTTATGGCACATTGTATAGTGTCTATATTTGCATTGAAAATACATAAAAAGAAATCCATACTAAAAAATTTTCTTTCTATCAAATTTCATCCTTTCATAAATGTGGCATGCTATCTTCCATAACCATCACTCATAGGTTAAAAAATCATCCAAAATGGAGTATTAAGGTTTTGAATATGCTAAAATTCCCTTTTCTTTAAAATTTGTAATTAATTTTATTCCTATGGTAGACTATTTTATTGTGAAAGATATAGGTTTATCACAAATTTTAAGTATTTTATTTTTATTTTCAAAAATATTACCTCTTAGACATAGGAATTTTGTACCCTTTAAGCTAGTCAAATGAATTGTGCACTTCCTTTGATATAATTTGATATCACAACCTTTTTGAGGAGACTCACAAATCCCATAAAAATCTAAGGACTCGTGCTCCAAGGACCAAAAGGTCCATGATGCATGAATGGTAGAAAGCTCATCAAGATCTAGATTTCGATACTTCTATCCATAATATAAAAATTCAATTTCAAAAATTTTAAATATCATTTTATACTATTGTGATGCAATTTAACACTTATTTATTCTCATTTTAACTATCAAAAGGAAAAAAATAATATTAGAAACCCCTTCTATAATTTTTTTAAACATAAATAATTCTCAAAATTTTAGTATTTTTATTAGGGTAAAATTTATGTTTTTGAAAGTTCCTGAACCCTTTTACATTCCTAGACCAGTCTATCCAATATTACCCACAAAAAATTCTCATCTTTGAAGGCTACAAGACATTCGAAACATTGAACTACTAGATTTACATTCATTTCTACTCTATTTACATCCATATATTTGAAGAGTCTCTAGAAAATAGAACCCTCAACAGATAAGTTTACAAATCTCCATAAAATAGAACCCTCAATAAATAAATCCATAAATATCTACTAAATGGAATCCTCAACAAAAAAATCCATATATTTGTAGAAAATGAAACCCTTAGTAGGAAAATCCCCTGAAACCCAAACTAGTATATTTCTCACTCAAAACCTCAAAATGCTATTAAAAAGTCCCAAATTCACACATATCCAAAAATTGGACCTTTAGTAGATAATTACATAGATCTCTATATGATGATACCATCAGCAAACAAATCCATAGATCTCTAGAAAAATGGAACCCTCAAAAAATAAATCCACAGATCTCCATAAAATGGAACCCTCAACCAACAAATCCATCGATCTTCAAAAAATAGAATTGTTAATATAAAATCCCAAAAAATCCTAAAATAGCATGTTTTTTAACTTCTTACAATTGAAAGAAAAAAAACAAAATTATAACCCTTAACATACAAGACTATAGATTATCTAGAAAACAATTTTATTATGGATATTTTGGAAATTGGAACTTTCACCCAATGAATTAAATTTCTATATTTTCTTCCTCATTTTCCACTAATTGGATTACACTAGATGGATCCCATATGGTGGTATCTATATTTTATATTCCTTTCTAATAGCTCCCCAATTGGCTAGCCAGTCATCCATCCCATTTCCTTCTCTATACACATGTATTATATCAAATTCTTCTAGTTAATTTAGGGATCTTAGTGCTTGTTACTATGTCTACTACTCTCCAACTCGCCACCACCCTTTTATTGAGGTAATTAATAATATTTAATAAATATCCCTTAATTATTAGTTTCCTAGCCCCCAACTAAATCACCACCTTGAACTTGAACTCTATATTGATATCTATGAAGTTGCTATACTACCTCGTGACATATTATAAGTATGATGAAATTTGTTGGATAATACCCTATTTAAAGAATTGAATGGTGGACATCGATTACTTTTTTAACTTTTAAATTGTGGACTTTGGTTTTAATACCCTGTTTAAAGATTAAATGGAGAACTATGATTGTATGATCCTATTTGAAGTTTGAAAATAAATAATGTTTGTAAAAACCTATAGAATATTGAATATGGAAAAATTGATTCTTATATGTATTCTTTATTAGTGAAGAAAAAATGCCTAGACTTCTTTCACATATTTCTATATTACCCTTCTTTGATGATATTATTACTAGGATGGAAGTTTGATATTACTTCATTTTTTAGCATTCCTTTTGGATATCCTTGACCTATCTAAGGGAGTATCTAGAATGATGATATAGAGTCAACATCATTCCAAGTTGCTTTTTGGGATCACATGTACAAAAAAGGAGTTTAATCTCTAATCTCATGATACGTAATACACCTAATCCTTTAAAAGGATTCTTCTAAAACTACAAAAGTGCCTTATTGACTCCATGCAAGTGACCATTTCATGTACTAAAGAAATTATGGTTTTAATGGGCTTGGAACAATGGGAGGTGAATGAGTTGATTACTGATAAAAATGAAGCTGGGCCCAATGGGCTAAAGGGTTGAGTTTTGGGATCCCTAGATGTGTTCTTCAGTTGGTTTATATTTGTCTTGTTAGATGGCCCTCCCCTTTGTGGGAGGTTAATCTCTTTTTGGTTGTTTGTTTGTTTAATATCAAATACTACTTTCTAGTTTGTTGTTTCTCAGAACATTCATGGAATATGCTAGGTTCCTTGATGGTAAATTTATTGGTTAGTCCTATTTTATTTTTACCTTATTGGGTTCTCCAAGGAGATTAGCTAGGCTCTTTTCATAAAATGTTTGAGGAGCCTTTCAAAACCTCTTATTCCACCTAATAAAAAATAAAAAACATCATTTAGAGCTAAAGTATGTGTTACACTGTCATAAGTCTTCAATGATTATTATGGAATTTATTTTGCATTGTATATTAGAGAAAATTATTTTATTGATAAACCCATGTTCTTGGTATAGCAATCTCTAGTTTCTTCTATGACAAAGATTTATTTATTTCTCATTGAAAGTATTATAATGGAGAATGATGGTCTGAACATCCTTGATATAAAAACTTGCCAACTAGAACTTTAACTAGGAATTAAATTATAAAATTCATTTGACTACTTGGTATATTGGCTAAGATAAAATATTTCAAAAATTATTATCTTTACCAGAATGGTGTGTCTAGGCTATAACAACATTTGAATTTTCATATATTAAAACATACATAGATTGTAAAATATGCATGTAAACAATGACAACATTCATGTTGTTGTTAAATTAATTATTAGTACTCAGATCCCTTTGTAAGAAGATTTTAAACCATGAATTATTAGTACTCAGATCCCTACAAACATTAAATTTCCATACACACCACTTACTAGTTCTCATTCCCAACATTCCCATCCTAAGATCATAGTTCTTCATGATTTTCACTTATTCTTATTTGGTCTTTGAGAATTATAAGAGCTATCTAGCTAGCTATTATTAGAGGGGAGGAGAAATACTTTCTCTATTCCCTAGGAAAGTGGACTATATTGATTACTATAGAAAATTATAATGGTTGACATGTTGTCACAAAGCCGATAAATGAAGAAAGAAAACAGGTCGAGGCTTTTCATAACTGACCTCTTAAGATATAGCTTTGATTACTTGAGCATGAGTCCTAAGACTAATTATCTCTCCTTGCTCTTCTTTTAAAGGTGTGACCAATACAACCACCATTAATTGCTTGAATATTTCTACTCTCTTGTTTGGAAAAAATATTTAATCTTAATTGTACCAACTAGGACAATAATGCTTGCATGCTATGCAATAGTTAGAACATGGTTAGATAATAACTTCCATACTTTTGTTATGTTAAATATGACTTAAATTTTTGATTTTAATGATGATGGGGAAACATTATATTGATATCATGTTTAGAAAAACTAGTAGATGAGATCAAAGAGCAAAATGAGTATTCAATTGTCTAAACTACATCACAATTATTTTTATGATAGTTTTATAATGCATACAATCTAATAACATATTTGATTTTTAAATAAAAATATAAAATCCTATATAGAGAGAGAAATGGCTTGGAAAAAAATCTACTACACCACAAATGAGGGAATAATATGTTGAATTGTAGGTTGTATAATCATGGTTAGGGCTATTATTTAGGTACATTAGATGCATCCCTAAAGTGCAAGTTGATCACCATGCTAAATATAATACAAATATGAGTATATACTCATTTATATCATAAAATTATATGTGGATGCATTACATAATCCAATATCTCTAGGTGGTTTAGTTCTATGTATCTTTCCTTTCATGAAGGGTCAAAGCTTCATATTGTGAATATGAGCTAAGTTCATTCAAGGAATATTACTTAGTTGGGTAGTAAAAGTTCTTATATGATACCTTATCTCCTCTAACACTAGCTCAAGTATAAAAGAAAAATTGTAGTGAAAGAAATTGTATTATAATTCTAAAACTCCATGGATGTATGATTGAAATGAGAAACAATATAATGCTTATAAAGGCAACCACCAATAATAACAATTGTGACTATGGTGTCATGAATCTAAATTGATGTATACACATTATTTATTTAACATGATAGATTCATATATCAATTGATCAATTGAAATGAAACTTAGTAATAATTATTAAATTGGAAAATTGATTGTCCTTTTAAGATGGAAATATTGTGAAACTTATATATAAACAAATAAATATGAGTTTTTTTAATGAGAAGTTAGTATGATGTAAAGCTAATGTTTTTTTTAGCAATTTATTATTAATAGGGATGATGTTGTCCAATAGATAACTAAAAATCTTACTTTACTTTCTATCATAATGTTATCTATATTTGTAAAATTTATAGTAGCAAGTTCATTTTGGCCCCATCCATATTACATCATCATATAGTGGTATTACAATAACTTCAATATTATCCATGTATCACTTGGCAATATTTGAACCTAGATCTCCTCCTTGAATGTTGAGGAATCTAACATGTTAAACTAATGTCATATTATCACAACAAGTTCATTTGAAACAATGAAAAGATTCAAATTAGATCATAAGTTATTCCAAAAAAAATTACTTTACTACTTAAAGGTTGAACATGACCACTTGTTGTTCATACTTAGATATCTACTATGAATATGACTCACTCTACATAATTAAAATATTATTATTGTTGAAATTATAATATGATTTATGGCCAAAGCCAACATTGTATGATGTAACATTGATAAGCATAAGGGATTTTCATTATATAATACACTGAATTTATTGTAATATTTTATTATGTAAGTATTATGAGCTATGGTTAACCTTGTTATGGTTAAACCCACTTATAACTTGTAATTAACCATAAGCCCTATTGTTATGTTAGCCTAGATTAAACTCTTTTTATGTAATTGGGATTTTGGTATTGGTATAAATACCCCCCATGTCTCCTTATTTAAATATTATAGTGTTATGATTCTTATCTACAAATAATATTACAATTGTTTATGGTGCCTACATATGCCCCAAAATATTTATCTATTTCTCTTTCTTTTATCCTTTTACATTTTTTGTATAATATTTGAGTGAATGGATTCCTTCTATTCATTTCTAGAAAATATTATAAATTTTGACATGGTATCAGACTAGGTATGGAGCTGCCCCACTTGGTCATGCAAAAGTATTTTTTGGATCCTCTGATTTTTATTTCAATCTATAGGATAATGTTTCCTTAAAGTATTATGATTTATTTCTACATAAAAGGCAAAAATAATTTTCTAATGTTCTTATTTCTATCTACATTTACAAAATTATTAGAGAAATTTTGTCTTGCTTCGCTCAAGCTCTTTAGATCATCAAGGTTGATCCTTGCAAAGCATAGGAATGGAGATCAAAAGTTTTCACTAATTAAAGAAAGTGCATGTGTGAAATTTAGATTTAAATTTTTAGATTCAACATGTTTTTCCCGGTTTGGCTTGGTGCCCTCTCAACTAAAAACATATTTTCCCTTTTTCAAATACATGGAACATCCCTATTATAGTAAATATAGGCATCATTATGATTAAGAAAGTATTCTTCAAGGCATTGTATTACCCAAAATTTGGTTCTAAATCCTTGTGCCACTCAGTTTCTAAAGATATAATCTTTTCTTAAAGTTCCTAAGTCTAAGAGAAAAATCCTATAGTCTAGAGACTCTATTTCCTGCTCAGTCTCTACTATGGGATGGTGGTATGCATTATGGTTTAGAGATAAAGGGCACAAATTTGAATCTCATAAACCTTCCCTTTGGCTATAGGGTTCCAATTGAAAGTGTTTATATGAGAGTATTGGCATCACTAACACACCACTAAGGGTTATAAATATGCATAGTGAAGTGTTTTTATGTGATTTTATTCATGTGTTTGATACTTATACTATCTTTTCCCTCTGTCATTGACTGAAGACCACTTATTTTAAAGATATTTTTCCATTTCAAATGGAAATCATAGAAATATGGACAACATGATATTATTGGTGCATAAGAGACTTTGGTTTGAGTCCCTCCAATTCTTCTTAGTTATTTTACAAAGCAAGGGAGATCTACGACCTATGTGGCCACCTTTCTTGCCATGTCAAACCCATTTTCACATATTTATACTAGCCCAATCAATCAAAAGCAAGTAAGTATAGATAATATACTGGTTGAGAGAATTTGAAGTGGTGAAAAATAATTGAATGCATTAGCGAATTAGAGATCAATAAGTGGTAGTCTAGGATTTACTCCTTCCTTCCTAAGGTTTGAGCATTTTTTTTTGGGTCCATTAGAGAATTTTTTTGGAGACCATAACTTTTGCATATGGAATCATTTTAAGCCCATTTGCTTCAATTTACATATTTTTAGCTCGACACACTCCTGGAATTAGTTTATAGACTTGGTATAACGTTAAGGATCAAATCATATAATATGGATCGTAAAGCCCTAGTCACTTACCTTAATGGAAAAAATTATAGTCTTTGATCAACTCGAATGATTGGTCTATTATGTAGTAAGAACTTATGGTTCATATTTCAAAAACAAAAAGTAGTATCCCTTGATGAATAAACCACCATAAAATAAAAGAAGAGGCTCTTGGTTTATTCTTCTTGTCAATTGAACCAAAGTTTGTTTTCCATATCAAAGAGGAGAGTAACCTTATCCAGGTATGGTAAAAATTGCATGTGTTATTTGGGAAATTTAATACTATTGAAGAAATTCTCTTGAAATTAGAACTATCATCTATTAAATTGGTTTATTTTGATAACTTTGAGGACTATATTGCAATATTCAAGGCATTAAGAGCAGTTATTGCATATTCTAGAGGTAAAAAAAAAAATGATGTAGAATGCATGAGGATTGTCCTTGATAATCACTTTCCTTTCTTTTATATGTTGAACTTGATGGTTCATATGATTCCTATGTTCTTGGAATCTCAAAATACTCTTACTCTTTATCAAATTTTTTATCTTCTAATTTATTTTTAGGTAGCAATGAAGAATTATGGTGGCACTCCATAAATACATGCTCATGCAAAGGAATTTAAATCTAAGGATTCTAAGACCTAGGGGCTCAAGGGGTAACCTAAATCTTCAAAGAAGTTTAAGACCACTTTTAGATACTATAAGAGGGAGTGGAAACTGACAAAGAATTGCTTGTTGAAATTATAAAGGATTGAAGTTGATTTCATATAGATCGAGGGACATCTTCCAAATGATGAGGGAGATTATGAAGGATCTATCTCAACTATAGAGGCCCACTAGAGCATCCATTATGGGGGGAAGATATTATTATCACTAATGTATTCCTAAATAAATATTTTAGATTATGGGGGTGTTGAAATTATAATATGATTCATGGCCAAGGCCAACATTGTATAATGTAACATTTATAAACCTAAGGGAATTTTACTATGCAATATATTGAATTTATTATAGTAATTTGTTATGTGGATCCTATAGGCCATGGATAACCTTGTTATAGTTAGATTCACTTTATAATGACTTTTTTATGTAATTGAGTTTTTGATAATAGTATAAACACTCCCACCACTCCTCATTTAAGTATCAAAGTGTTATAATTCTTATCTATAGATAATGCAGTGATTATTTATGGTGCCTATTGTTGGATCATATTACATTATTTGGTGCATACTAATGTACTCCCATGGTACCTTCATGGTATAATTTTAAAAAATATATTAGGGTGAGTTATATTTCCCCTTTTATGTAAGTGTGAATGTGCAGGAAATGCACAAGTGTCATGTAAAGTTGTAATGTGCAGGAAATGCACAAGTGTCATATGAGTTAGAGTGCAAGTGTAAGTTGAGTCTATGTGCACAAGTGTCTTATATGTAAGAGTGCAAATATGTAATGTAAATATGTGCACAAGTATCTTAGGTTAGAGTGTGCAAGTTATGAGAGTGTAAGAGTCATGTATAGGTGTGCATATAATATAGATTCAAGTGTTCATAAAGTATGAAAGTGTCATATAGATAAGACAAGAGTGATGAGACTTGGAATTTGGGAAGGAATAGTCAAGTATCCAAAGAGTCATATTACTATGGCTATATTATGGAGATAATACTCCATAAGTATGTATCGTGAACAATTAAGATCATTACTATCATATACTTTTGAGTTATAAATATTGCATACATTTTGAGCAATTAATATTGTAAGTTGTTCTACATAATTAATACATGTATGACTCAAGCTAGATGTTATTTGATATATTATTAGCCTTTATATATATTAATTTGCTCATATTATTCTACTCATTATCATTATCTTGACCTTATTAGATTGTTGTTATATTATATTTGATCCTATTATATTTAACTTGTGATATTTGTAGTATTATTAAGGCTTAAAAAGTTACCAATGGTATCAGAGCTACTATCATACTCTCACTTGCTCAGGTTGAAATAATTAATTTAGCTACTTACAAAAATTGATTTTATCTAGTTTGATAAAATTGATTTAAATTTTGTCTACTTTAAAGGGAGTAAGACTTAGACTTTATTGTAAGGTCATAGTGAGTAGAAAGGATAGTATTTCCATGGTTGAAAAATAACCAATGAAGACTAGGACTCAACTATATTGAAATGTGTATCAACATTGAGATAGTTGATCATACAAGGACATAACCAACCCTTGATATTGATAGAGGAATCAAGGACATTCAAGTCACCTTGATATTGATAGAGATATCAAGGACATCCAAGTCACCTTGACATTAGAGATTTGAGTTCTTAGGTGCAACCTAAGACATTATTTATTTTAGATAAAACAACAACAAAAGTGTGAGAATCTTCCTACAATGGATAGAGAAGAATTTTATTAAAGAATATTATATTATTTGGTACATGCTAATGTATATCCTTGGTACAACCTTGTAAATAGTATATTAGGGTTGTGTCCTAGATTAGAGCATGAATAAATATTTTATGTAATGTAATAATGTGTAGGAAATGTACAAGTGTCATGTAAATAAGTGTTCAAGTGTTATGTGTGTAAATGTGCACAAGTGTCTCATATATAAATGTACACATGTGTTCTTAGACTAGGAAGTGTTATGTGAAGAGTCATGTCCAAGTGTGCATGTGTATGAAAATATCAAGTATAGAAGCCAAGAATCATGAGACTTAACATAAGGAAATTAAGAGTCAAAAAACCCAAGATTCATCCTAAAATAGCTATATATTACTCCATAGAGAGGCATAATGAGATCTCACCTACATCACAAATATCACATACAAAGTCTACATAAAGAATATTATGATTATCTTGTAGTAGAGTTTCATGATACATTTGTAAGAGAAGGAAGAGTAATAAAGATTACATACATTTGAGAAATTAATATTATAAGTCTTATTACATGATTTTACATGTATGATTAAAGATATTTATGCATTCATATTGTTACTTATTAATGAATGTTATTTGACATATTATTAGCCTTGATTTACATATTAATTGGCTCATATTATTCTAGTTACATATTAATATATTTGATCTTGTGATAATTATCTTGTGAAATTTACATTAATAGTAAGGCTTCAAAAGCCATTAGTGGTATTAGAAATACAACAAGAAGTTTCTTGTATAAGATTTATTTAGCTCAAAATCAATTCTTTTCTAGTGTGATAAAATTGGTTGGAGTTTGTGTACTTTAAAGAGAGTTAGACTTGGACTCTATTGAAAAGTTGAAGTAACAAAGTTAGGGTCTTTCTACTAGGTTGAAGGACAACCAGTGAAGAATAGGATCCATAATTGGGTGAATCAACTTGAAGATAGTGGATTATTCAAGGACTTAGTTAACCCTAACATTGATAAGAAAGTTTCAAGGACAAAAATCCCTTGACATTGATATTCTATAAATAAGGAGAATAAGTATTAATATATAGAGCTGGAACCAACTCAAGAGAAAGTTGGTCATTTAGGAAACATCCATCCTAACATTGAGAAAGTATTTTCAGGGACATAGATAAATTCCTAGCAACTGGTTTCTATCAAGAAAATTCAAGAAGTTGGTACAATCAAGATTTATTCTTTGGATCGACAAGGAATTTTATAGTAACGTTGATATTATTGGATTCTCTATTAAGGTAGAGGATCATTATTTATGTTCTTAGGATCAGCCTAAGACATTTTTGTAGTAGATATTGATCTTTAGAGAAGTGAGAAGCTTCTTACAACAAATAGAGAAGAATTTCATCTTCATGTGCGAGAAAAGGAAAAATTATTTCATCAAGCATGAATTGATTTAAGTTGTAGGATTATTTATTAAGTTCTTTGAGATATACTTGAAAATTGATATTGATTCAGTGGATATAGGCCTTGAACAAAAAAACTAGGATATATGTTTTCAATAATATTGCAGATTCAAGTCATATTGACCTTGACATTAGTCCATAAGAGGTCAATATTGAAGGATAGAGGCCCTTCAAAGAAAGAGGTCCTTAGTGAAGATTTGTGGCCCTTATTAAAAAGAGAAGAGGCCAATTTTAACAACATAAAGGAGACATGAAGATAAATAGGCTTAAGAATCCAATATAGAAGATAGGTCATTAGAAAGAGGTCTTGATAAAATAAGTTTTAGTGATATTGGTTCAAGAAACCAAGATAGACCCAAGAGGTCAAGGAAGAGACCCTTAAAGAAAAGAGGTCTAAGAAATAAGGAGCCTATGATAAAAGAAGAAGGCTCATAATATAAGTAGAATCCATCTCTACACGACCATCTATAATAGAAATAAAGAGAGGCTTCAATATAATATATAGAGAAATTGTCTAGAGGCCAATATTAAATATTTATACCATTCAAGGAAAAGAGAAATAAGATATAAATGACAACATAAAATAAAGAGGCTATGCTAAAAGAGATTCGACTAGATACAAAAAAAAATTATTCCACTAAGGGAAGATCTATATGGCCAAGGACATAAGAAAGAGAAAGATAAGTTTTTAAAGAAGATTTTTGTTACAAAGGAAAGGAAGTATTACTTCCTAGATGTTTATAGAAGCTGAATATATGCCCTTGTGAAATCAAAAAAGTAAGTGTAGTAATAATATGTATGTTGTTACCAAACTGAACGCTTGTCCCTTTCCTAGTACTTTCAGCGGCGTAAAATATTTAAAATGATTGTGGCATGGTGGTTATAGGGGCAGACTATGTGAATATTTGTGTGGCGTATTTCGGGGCGAACAACGCAGAATATTGTGGCAGCCATAAAAGATGTACATCCTACCCGGATTCGTGGCGGCTACCGATTCCACCATGTAAATACAAAAAAAAAAAATATGTATGTTGAAGGAGGAGCATAAACATTAAGGAAAGGAGCATTGAGCAAGTTTATTTAAGTAGCATGAAGGTAGGAAGGATGCCAAAAGAGCAAGAGGTTTTCTACAAAAAATTACAATCAAAAGTTCTAAATATCCAACCAGCCAACAAAGCATTTAATAAAGCATGCATAGCATTCAAGAAAGTCAGCATAGAAGTGTCTACATAACATAAGAAAAACTTTAAAGTATCCTTAGTAGAAGCTAAAACAACATAGAAGAATATACAAAGCATACGCAAAATTTTAAAGTGAGCTTCAGTGTTTAGGATAGTGGAGATAGTGAGCAACCATCGCTACCCTTGATGTGGTGCTAGAAGTAAATTCACATAGGTAGCACAAGTAGCATTACTCGATATCCAAAAAAATTAAGGCAAACATCATCCGAACTAACAAAGGTAAATAACATCCAAATGGATAGCATTCAAACGAATGAAGGTGAAAAACATCTGAATGACCAAGTTGAACAACAAAAAAATGGACAAGACATATGAACAAGAAAATCAAATACCAACAAGGAAACATTGAAATTAGAATGAAACCATCAACAAAGAGGAATCACAAGCATGCAAGCAAGTGAACTATTTGAGTACCAAACATGTTGAAGAGCAACATAGGAATGTTTCTTTGTGAAGTGTTACATCAAATGCACCTGCTAGGATAAATGTAAACATACAGATAATATAGAGTGTCTACCAAGAGTGAAGCGTGTGAAGCATGTGAAGCTTAAAGTAGGTGGTAGGCTATGTCAGTGCTATTCAATGCAATGTAGTGCATGAAAAGATAGGAGTGTGAGTCCCAATGTAGGGAGGTAAAATAAATATTTAGGGTTTGCTTCATTTCATTTTTAAATTTGAGTTTAATTTGGAGATATAAGGTTTAGTGTTTGATTTTTTATAAAGTTAGAAGTTTAAATTTTATTAAGATATGGAGAGATAAGTGACTTAATAGGATAATTATTTTTTTTTATCTTAGTTAGTGGAGAGATAAGTATATTAATGTTAAATAATTAAATAGATTTGTAAAGTTTTATGTTTTATATTAAATGGGACAAATAAAGTTTGTAAATAGTTTGAAGTTAGTTTTTAAGGTTATTAATTATTGTTTCTAATTAATAGTTTGAAGTTTATTTTTTGAACTTTATTGAAATTCAAACATTATAGAAAATTTGTGAATTAATTTTATTTGGGAGTCAAAAGGAGTTCAACATCAAATCTAGGAAACATTTAAATTTGTAAAATTCATATTTTCATAGTTTATAAAAAACAAGGAGATATAAGAAATTCTACCTCATAGAATTTTGAACTTAGAAACTCTGAAATTATGTTTAAACCTAGGGAGACATAAGGTAGTCTACATCAAAGGAAATATATTCTTGACATTGATTGCATATCATGGAATAAATTGTTAAGAATGCATTTAATGAGGATAGTGAAGAAATATTGCATGTACTTAAGTTTTATTCTCAAAACTTAATAGATAACTTTTATGGAAAAATACAAATACCTATTGGTTCAAAAGAGAAGTTTTTTTTTATTTTTAAAGAGGCACAAGAAGATATTTTTGCAACAATAATAAGTTATCTTCATGATTTTTTTAAAAACTTGGTGGAATTCTCAAAACACTAATATATTTTCTTCAGAAGAATGCTTAATGATATACTTATCACTAATTATATTTGAGTTCTTTCAAGGGATGAAACATGAGAAATATGCTTATATGGGATCATTAGAATTAGGAAAATATTATTGTGATGATTTAATAAATCAATGTTTAGAAGATATATCATTAGATATATCTCAAATGAAAGTGCAAAAATGAAGAAGAAGAAATAAGAATAGGAATCAATTCAAAAAGCGCATTATAAAATCTAAATTAAAGGACAAAGAAGAATCTCATGATAAAATTTCAAATGTTGATCAGAAGCATGTAAATTGAAGATGAAGGAAGAAGACCATATTGAAGACTTAAGTATTCAATAACCAA
The DNA here is from genome assembly GCA_028583015.1 of Wollemia nobilis. Classification (NCBI taxonomy): domain Eukaryota; kingdom Viridiplantae; phylum Streptophyta; class Pinopsida; order Araucariales; family Araucariaceae; genus Wollemia; species Wollemia nobilis. The sequence goes on from JAQPPZ010003333.1 coordinate 839,555, forward strand.
ATAATATAATAAGAGGGGTGTTAGAGAATATTACATTATTTGGTACATGCTAATGTACCTCCTTGGTACAACCTTGTAAATATTAGATTAGGGTTGTGTCCTAGATTAGAGTATGAGTAAATATTTTATGTATTATAATAATGTGAAAGAAATGCACAAGTGTCATGTAAATAAGTGTGCAAGTGTTATGTGTGTAAATGTGCACAAGTGTCTCATATGTAAGTGTTCACATGTGTTCTTAGATTAGGAAGTATTATGTGAAGAGTCATGTCCAAGTGTCAAGTAGAGAAGCCAAGATTCATGAGACTTGGTATAAGTAAAGGAAGAGTCAAGTAACCCAAAAGTCATCTTACAATAGCTATATATTACTCTCTATATATAGGCATAGCGAGATTTCACCTACATTACAAATATCACCTATAGAGTCTACATAGAGAGTATTATGATTATCTTGTAATAGAATTTTATGATACATTTGTAAGAGAAGGAGGAGTAATAAAGATTGCATATATTTGAGCAATTAATATTGTAAGTCTTGTTACATGATTTTACATGTATGATTCAAGCTATTTATACATTCATATTTTTGCTTAGTAATGAGTATTATTTGACATATTATTATCCTTGATTTACCTATTATTCTAGTTAAATTATTATTTAATCTAATTTTTTTGGCTATCATATATTTGATCTTGTGATAACTATCCTATGAGATTTACATTGATAGTAAGGCTTCAAAAGCCAACAAATTTCATCTTCTATTTGCAGCAAAAAAGTTAGCAACGAATTAAGAAAAATAAAGCTGAATAGGAACAAGATATTAGGTATTGAGAAAGATACATCTATCCTGATATGGATATATCAATACTAAAGTAAGTTTACTTCAAGCAGTGGAACAATAAATATTAAGTATTCAGGTCATAAAGAGATAGACCTTGACATAAGGAAAAATTTCAATTCACAAAAATATTGACCTTCACATAAGGATAAGTTTCAAGTCCTACATACCTTGACATTGGCAACAAGAAGATAAGGAAATATTTCAGGTCACATAGATATTAACCTTGATAATAAGAAAAATTTTCAAGCCACATTGACCTTGACATTGGCCAAAGAATACAATATAGAAGGAAAAATACCTATATAAATTATAAGAAATATCTTATGGAGAATAGGAAGAGTACTAATTGGTTTTAGTGAAAATGGATCTTAGAGATTTTTGTAAGAAATATTTCAGATATTTTAGAAGAACAAAAATTGTAAAGGCAATGAATGTGAAACAAAGTAGAGGCCAGCCTACGAGGATAAGAAGACATCCAAGCTAAGCAATCAAGGAAAGGAAGTCAACAAGCCATAAGCCTTGGTATCGCAATAAGTAAGTATGTTGGATAGAAATATAACACACATGCCAAGAAAAAAAGATAGAGAAAAAATGTTAACACACAAGCCAATAAAATGAGATAAGAGAAATATTGATAGCACATAGGCCAAGACACCAAGATAATGCATTAAGCAAGTTTTCAATTTTGAAAAACAATGTAGCCAGCTGAGTTTTGCAATAGAGTAGAAGGCAAAAGTATATGAAGTGTGATGTTGGAGAAAAAAGAGAAGCTAGTGAGAGTATTTTGTACCTACACTAGCACTTGCAATAACAAAGCATATACAAGAAAAATAAAAAAATCTACATAGTGACCAAAACTCAGGAAAAAAAAGTAAAAGATAACATTTTTAGCTAGAAATAATATTATAAGTTGTGCAACAATGAAGCCAAGCCATATTAGTTGCTCACTTCCACTCAACAATGAATCCAATCCATAGTAGGTAGCTCACTTTCACCAAGAAGTGAAGCCAAGCAAAACAAGTTGTTCATATCCATTGTAGTATCCAGGGTTCTTGCCTTCAAATGTTGGAAGACACAATGTTTCAAAGGTGAATACAAAGTGTTAGTACCTTGTTAATGATGCAATGATTATGCACTATTGGAGGAGACATTGAATACAATGCATTAATAATTAAAGCATGATGAAATGAAATGGTTGCACATTACTTGAAAATGCTCATTCAATTTGAGAAGGAAAGTAGATAATTTTTAGTATACAACTTATTACCTAGTGAATGTTAATCAATACGGTGATACCTACAAGTTAGTTTCTAAGCTAGGCAACTGCAATGTGAAGTCACCCTAGCAACAAAAACGAACGTAGAATATGGAGCACAGAAGTGTTCAAAAATCAATTTTAAATCAAAGTGTTTTAGGTATTCTAAAGTGCTTTGATTATTATTATTTGAAGTTTTATAAGTTTTATTAGGAACTATAAACATTTAAGGTTTTGGAGTGATAAGTAGAATTTATTAAGGTTTATAAAAGTTATTTCTTGTTATTTAAGTTAGTTATTGGAGATATAAGGATTATTTAGATTTTATTTAAAGCATTTATATATAAGGTTAATAGGATTTAATATTTTCATAAGGTTGGATTATTAAGGTTTGCAACTAGGATATTTAATTTTGTGAAGTTTTTCAAATTTGAAGTTTGTTTCTAGTTTCAAAATTCTAAGAAAATTGAAAAATTATAAGTTTTTGAATATTTGGAAATTTAAGTATTTTTGAGATAAAGGGATTTCAACCTCAAACATTAGGAAAACATAAATTTGCAAAAATCCTTTATTAGTTTCTAAAACTAGGGAGACAAGGATTTATTCTCCATAGGAATTAAATTAGAAATTTTGATTTTTTTTAATTTATTATTTAAACTTAGGTAATTATAAGGATGTCTACTTCAAAGGAATCAAAACTTACGGATACCAATATGGAGTTTATGATTATAAAATAAAAATTATATTTCATAAAATTTAGGATTAAGAATTTGATTGAAAAATCCAAAGGAAAGATAAATATAGTTTCAAAATTAATCTATAATGAAGCCATAGAAAATAAATTGAAATATTTGAATACTATTCACATGCAAGAATCATTGAAGCAATCTATGATGGAAAGGATAATATTATTATACCTCTAGATATAGGTAACATAATGTATATGTCATTACTTTCACTTAAGTTCTATAAAGATGAGTATTTGAAACAAAAGGAGTTGATTGAATCTCTTAAGAAGAAAGCAAAAGTAGATGAATCATTCCTAGAAAATATATTTCATTCTTCATGTAGTATTGATATTCCAAGTTCATCTAACTCAAGAATATATTATGATGCTCTAAGTAAATTTTTAGAAGGCACTATACAAGAAAAGAAAGAATCATATGATTCTAAGGATAAAGGGAAAGAAAATATTCTTATACAAGAATATGATGACAATGATCTTGAAGCTACAAAGATTGAATACCATGAGGTTGAAAGTGAACTAATATGATAAGCCAAGAAATAAGATGATCCTAATGGAGCTCAAGCAGAACACTTGCGTTGCAATATCACTTGAATATTGAAGATCAAGATGAAGACCATAATTGAAGATTAAATTCTTCAATAACCAAATAATGTAATAGAGGGTGGTGTTGGAGTATATTACATTATTTGGTACATGCTAATGTACCTCCATGGTACCTTATTATTATAAATAATAAATTAGGGTTGAGTCATAGTTTAGAATGTGAGTTATATTTCCCTTTTTATGTAAGTGTGTATGTGCAGGAAATTCACAAGTGTTATGTAAAGTTATAATGTATAGGAAATGGACAAGTGTCATGTGAGTTAGTGTGCAAGTGTAAGTTTATTCTATGTGCACAATTTTCTTATATGTAAGAGTGAAAATATGTAATGTAAATATGTGCACAAGTGTATTGGGTTATATTGTGCAAGAATCATGTGTAGGTGTACGTACAATATATATTCAAGTGTTCATCAAGTATGCAAGTATCATATAGAGAAGACAAGAGTCATGAGACTTGGCATATGGAAAGGAATAGTCAAGTATCCAAAGAGTCACATTACTATGGCTATATTATGGAGATAATACTCCATAAGCATGTATCATGAACAATCAAGATCATTACTATCATATACTTTTGAGGAGTAATAAAGATTGCATACATTTTGAGCAATTAATATTGTAAGTTGTTCTACATTCTTAGTACATGTATGATTCATGCTATTTACATTCATATTGATGCTTATTATTGAATTTTATTTGATATATTATTAGCCTTAATATACATATTAATTTGCTTATATTATTCTACTCATATCATTATATTGACCTTATTATATTGTGGCTATATTATATTTGATCCTGTGATATTTAACTTGTGATATTTGTAGTAGTATTAAGGCTTAAAAATCCACCACCTATAGATACCCCTAAATCTCTATATATTTTCCTTTCTTTAATTATTTTATGCTTTCTGTATAAGATTTGAGTGGATGGACTATTTTTGTTCATTTCTAGAAATTATTATGAATTCTGACAATTATAGTATCCACTTTAGAGTGATATGACTCAAATTAAATTTAGAAGAGAGAATACCAAATTTTAAACTTGAAAATATATATTACCTTTCAATACCATGTATGCCAAAGCTAACAATTGTAAACCTAGTTCAGTTTATCTACATTGGTTATGGGGTAAATATCCCATACATTATATATGCTTCAAGATGTCTTGATTTAATATTTAGGGACCAATTATGGCTATATAGAATTTATAAGACTCATCAAATCTAGGAAAGAGAGTAGATATCTAGAGTTTATGAAGGTTGTGATTCCTTAATTCATATCAAACTGATAAAATTAAGGTCTTACTAAAATCATTTATATCAAAGACCAATTTAAGAAAAATAATTAGGGTGATTTGATTTGATTAAATGGATTGGATTATTTATATATATATATATATATATATATATATATTTGAAACTAGAATGGGAATTAATGTTATAGCTAGAAGATGTAGAAATTCAGCCCATGTAAGGTTATCTTTAACCATATTTTTGTTTTGTAATGCAATAAGGTGACTATAACTTAGATGGTCCTATTTTTGGTTCCTGAGTGATGCAGATATATTGGAGTTGACAACTAATGCTAAGTTGTCATGATGAATTGTGTGAAGTTCAAACATCTTTCATTTTCCTTTTCCATATGCAATAATATTAGAATTCTTATTTTTATCACAAATGATGCATACCTTGGATATTTATTGCTTATCAAACTCGAATTTTAAGTTATGGTCAAGCAATTGATTAACTAAGAGTAATTTTTTGGTTTCTTAGAACATATAGGACTTATATGATTCTAAATTTGAATGATTCAAAATGCAAGTTTATGTCACCTATGCCTTTTATTTCATAGGATGTGTCATCCCAAAGATAAACTTTCCCTACATGTTTGGAACACCTTAGATTTTGAAACCAATATTTTTGTCATGTCATGTGTCTGGTTGCTCTAAAATTAATATATCAAATATTATTAAATTGAGCATATGTAGCTAATGCATGTTATTTTATATTATTGTATTGATGCTTCATTTTTTAATTTAAATTCACCAATTATTGTTTCTAAGAATTGCTTCTTCATATGCTTTTTTTGAATGGTTGTTTCCTTTTAAAAATCCTTGTTCTTATTTTTATCTTGAATAAGATACCTCTTCCATTTGAAGTAGATTCACCAACATTTCAAAGCTTGGTGTTTGCTTAGTAATATTCAATATTATCACAAAAAATATATACTTTTATGGAAGATATATCAAAATAATAGGAACAAATGTTTCATCAAATTCCTGAGTTTCCAGTGCTTACAATAATGCTCATAACTTTACAATTCTCCTCATGAATTATTCTAGCTTTTCTCCACTTTTCATCTTATAAAATGGAGCCAGTTCTAGAGGAATATAATTTGATTTCAATTATTTTGCTTCAAATATTATTCTTAGCTTCTCCAATGCATCTTTGGTCATGGTTGAATCTTGAACATATGCTTGGATTTTATCTGCTACTTTGAACATGATGATTAATATTACCTTTTTATCTACCTTGTAAAACTTTATTTGGTCTTCATTTGCTTCTTCAATATAGGTAATAGACCCATATAATGCTTTTCCATAATTTCTTAAACTCAAGTTGTGTTATGTGTTTGGTTTTCTAGGTAGCATAATTGTTTTCCCTCAACAATTGGAAATCTCACAACAAAAATTGTGGTGCTCCACTAGCCATAGTAAACTTTAATAAAATATGAATGTTCTTATTTCACTGAATTTGATTTGATAATTTTTTTTCAAAGAGTATATATATTCATGTTTTGATAGCTTCCTCTAATCTTTCTAAGCAAAAAAATATGATGGAGATTTCTTTTTTCTTACTCCAATATTTTAAAGAATATTTTAAGATATTCTAATTACTTCAAAATAATATAGGCCTTTATTTTTTCTTGCAATTGTGTAATGGGAAAGATAATATTTAATACCTCTTATTTATATTTTTTACCACAAATGTGGGGCAATTCCATTTTCTACCTTAAGATTTATCTCTTCCTTAGAATGGTTTTCATCTTGGTGCCTATTATAACTATCCACGTGTCTTATTTTCATTTATACTAAGCAATTGATTTCTTCTAAATTATCTCAAGCAATTTTCTTTGAAATTCCACTTGTGACATCTAGGCATGTTCAGCTTTGTGTAAATGTTGAATCAATTCATGCAAATTGATGCCTAAATTTTATTTTTTCTTCTATCCAATGATGAGTTACGACAGTGGTGACACGATGATCAATAGACTGCTCTTTTTTATAAAACTGATGATGATGTATCCAACTTCATTCATAGTTCCTTTTAGTGCTAAATTATTTTTTAATTTGGTAACAAATATATTTGAATGCTTTTAAGGGTTTCTTGTGCCTAAATTGGAGATGTTTTTTGTTGTCTTAATCATGCTTATTTGCTTCTACCATTACACTAGACATCTTATAACAATGTTACTCTTGCTTTTTGCTATGTGATTCATTTTCTTTTGATACAACATGGGACTTCTCATAATAGTATTACTCTTGCTTTTTGTTGGCTCCTTTTAAAGAATATTGATCTCTATTATTTGTAATTATTCACTTTATTAGTTGAGCTTTTGTTTGCTTTCTATATATTCCTCTTGGCTTCTAAATACTGTTTGATCCATTTGAACATAAGATCTTTGCTATTTTTTAACTTTTCCTCTTCACAGGGTTTTTGCACCTTTTCATTCGAATGTGAATTTTAAACTTAGTTTGGATTTTTGTTTCTCATGCGCCTCTCAATGTTCTAATTTTGATTAATTATTTTTGGATGTATTATATTCAACATCCACTTTCCTTTAGTCATTCCAATTGGATGTTCACTTCAATATTTCATAAAAAACTAGTTTCTCCTTTGTAATTCTATTGTTTAGGATTATTTTGTCCTATTCCATGCTTTTGTCTCTGCCTTTTTACCAAAGTGCATCTAAATGAATAACACCTAATAAATGTGTTTCTCTAAACTTTTCCTTTTCTTATGACTTATTAATAATTGCACTATATCTATAATTCTTGATTTTTTGGATCATTTATGAAAACTAAGCTTTTTTGGAATTGGACTTTTATCACATTCTCTTGGAAGATTTTATCTTTTGTGAGATGATTCTTTGTATAATTTTCTAGCTTAGTATAAGGTTGCTTCTTTCTTCAATTTTGAATTTTCTAGTTCTCTTTTTTATGAGATGCTATAGATTATGTTTCTAACATTTTTTTCAATTGGCAGGTATTTCTTCTATAATATTATTGCAATGCTTTTAAGTGGCTTTAATGGCTTCTTTTCCCATAATTTTAAGGAGCTTCTATAGTTTCCTTAATGTCTATTTGAAATGGCAATTATTCAATGGAAAAACTACCATGTAATGTCTATTGAGTTTTTATTTTAAATAATCTTCTTAAAAGGTAATTTTACCCTTGAACCTTCTTTTCTCAAACTTGAAACTTTTTCTTAAACATAGTACTTTTTTTACTTATTTGTGTGGAATCTAGAGGAGGATCAAGAGGATAATTCTTTCTTCCTTCTACCTACTTCGATACCATGTGTTATAACTCAATGCTTAGATGACTGTATTATAAAAGTAAAAAGAGTATTTAAATATAATGGTTACCCAAATATGGCATAACAACATACAACTACCCTTGTCCCCTAGTGAACCTTACAAACCATGTTTTGAATTGTTACTTAGCTTACATTCACGTTATACATGATGTTATAACTCCTAACTGTATAAATATATCAACTATATTTTATTTTATTGGCTTTGGATTGTATGTTAGGATTGAGTTTACCCTTGAGCATAACGGTTAAGGTTGGAAGTTTAGAAGTCTATAAATAAGAAATTATATCTACATAACCCACAATTATATACTCCTTATTAGTTTTCAGTTGTATAAATTAAGAGACTCTAACCTCTCTAAGTGGTGTGGACTTGTATTTTTTTATTTGGATATGGATATTGATTTCTAATTATTAATTGTGTTTTCTATTGTTCATCTTATAAAAAATTGTTTCTATTATTTATATTATGATTTGTAAAATTTTGTGGATTGGTTTTGCTCAATTTTATAAGTTTTTTAGTTATAATTACTATCAAACTAATGATGTTGTCTACCTAGAAAAGGGAAAATTTGGAAAGGAGGGCAAGTGAGAGCCTAAAACTATGAATTATCTAACAAAATAACATCTAAGCTATGAGTAATTTATGTCTATTATTTTCCTTGCTTCAATAGTTAATGCAATTTTATTCTAAAAGGTTATTTCGTTTTTGGTGTTTGTTATTACAAGTAATTACGTTTATTTTTTCCCTTGCTTTAACAAACACCAAAAAAGCAAAGCACATAGTGCATGTGTGTGATTTTTGTATATGAACCAAGGTCCTTCTACCCAAGAGCATATGGATGAAGATGAGGGTCTCTCAACAAATCCAATTTTTGACTATAGATGCTCTAATTAAGTTCCTTTGTGAGCCATTATTAATGGTACAATCCATTGAGAATTCATGTGTGGGACAAGTATAAGTGATAAACAAAATATCTCCATCCCCTAGATTTGAATTGTGTTGTATTAAGGTGATATTATTGAGTTGAACTTTCAAATGCTCATATATCTATATTTACTATAAGTCTCTATGGGAATGTTACTTGTTTTGTTATCATGAGTTAATATAATCAAGGTTAAGTTAAACACTAATATATTACATGTCCTAGCTTGTTACAAGAACTAAAAACTAGTAGATTTTATAACATCAAAACAATAAGAGTGAGAAGTAGGAGAATAAGAAGAAAAAGAAGGTTGATTTCCTAGATGAGATAAATTTATCTTCTTAGTGAAGAGAAAGATAAGCTTACTAAAAATAAACTTATCTTGTTAGAGAAAAAAATAACTATTTACCCTACTATCAAAGGTTGTGCTAGTCTCGAAAATAATGATTTAAAAATTTCATATAAAAATAAGTATGTAGGCCTCTATACCTAGCATAAACTTTATCTTCTTCCAATTGTGCTTGGTTGAATTCCACATCAAGTGTTTCAATGGTCATATACTTTACCTCTAAATTTAGATGTTCTTACAAGCCACTCTTAAACTTTAGGATAAGATCATTGCATCATATACCACATTCAACATAATTTATAAATGATTGATCTAGTAGATGTAGTCTTGTATAAACATATTAGGTTCTTGTCACAACCAAAGCCATTTGATGATTAAATAATCAAAGTAATAAGAAATAAATAGTGTGACCTTAAGACCTAGAGTAAAATTATCCCATGTATTAATATGATTATGAGATTGTTGAGGATTTGTGATTAGGATTTTTGATAAGCCATTAAGTTTCAATTTGTAAGATGAAGCCTTTTCCTCTTCTACAATATTGTTATACTTGAACCATGTATCCATGTATAAGATAAAACTAGCAAGGATCTCAAGATCAAGAGAGCCATTATATGTTAGCAAGTGGACCGAAAAATCATAGGTCTATAGTTTCCTAGGATATCATTCAATCACAATAACACTAATATTGCACAAATAAAATCGTTATTGATAATAATTCAATCTTCAACATCTATTACAAAACTTGTTCTCATTTGTTACATAGAATAAATTTTTATCTCTAATATATAACCTTACAAAAGACTCTTCAATACTCCTGACTTTTGCTCTCCTCAAATCTATGAGAGATACAACCTTTTGTATGCCTTTCTTACATTATGAAAAAGCTTCTCATGGTTACAAAACTTCCTACTTTTAATATTGACACATCACACACAAATATTTTCTTGCACACATAACTCACACTTGCACTCTTGACACCTTTCACACACTTCACACTTTGACACATTATTTTGAAATAAATAATAAACACACTCTTAATCTAAATATTTACAATAGTACTCAAGGTATCAAATAATATAATACAACTAACACACCCCCATATTACATTATTGGTGTGAAGGTTTTTAGCCTTCAATATCTTATTATTATATTTGTTCTTCGACTTTGGATCTTGTACTACTTGATGTTTTTGAATGGTTCTATTGACCTATTGCTTGTAATGCTTGTTAGAATTTATTTTTATCCATAAAATTTTTAAGATATCTATGATCTTGTTCCAATCTATTTTATTGATCTCAAAAATCTTAAAATTCTGAAATATTCTTCATTTTAATGTATGACATTCATTTGTTCTTGGTTTATTTCAACGACTTTTATTTTGTCATTAGTGCCTTTAGAAAATTTTGAATGATTTGTATAATCATTCTTGTCATACTTTTCCTCAAATTTATCTTCATTGTCTATAATTTTTCCCATAAGGGCTCTTATTTAATTTTCACCCTCATTTTTTATTTCTTGAACTTCTTGAACCAAGTTTCCTTTTTTATTTTCTTTGTTTAGTCATTGTTGTTGCATATGTGGATATCAAGGTTGATATTGTTTTGGCTAGAAGCTTTGAAAAGGTCTATTCATTTTTTTTTTTTTTAAATAATTATATTTACAATATCTTGTGGTATGACCTTCCATATTGCATATGTAACAATATCTTCTCCTCCATTCAAGTTGAGATTGGGATGATGCAACAATATTATTTGATACATTTTTATTTGATATTAGAGCATTATTAGTCATTTCATCTTTGACTAGATTTTCCACTTCATATTCTTGAAGAATATTAACTAATTCATCAAAGGATATTATTTTATTTAGTACTTGAAGAAAAGTGACTAAATTTTTGAATGTTTTTGGGAGTGCTCTTAATGTAACTTGGATAAGAAGTTTATCTTCTACCTTTTCTCCCATAGTTTATAACTTAGCTTTTAGTTCTGCTATCTTTTGAAGAAAAATTTCTATAATTTCTCCATTATGGACCTTTAAATAATACAACCATGATTGCAAATGCAAAATGGTTGCTTCATTCTTTCCTTCAAATATTTTACATTTTTTTCCCAAGCATTTTTTGAAGTTTTTGTTTCACTTATATATGGGTGAATTTCATCTATTATATCATATATGATTAGAATAAGAGATTTTGCATCATCATCCTTAAATTTTTGTTTTCCAAATTCATATTTTGGCATGTCCTTTGTTCCATTTACTATTTCCTAAAGTTTTTCAATAATAATAATTGATTTTATTTTATTTTTCTATGATGTAAAATTTGGTCATTTTAAAAGTTACAATTTAGAAACAATAAATTTTGTATTTGTCATGGTAGAACTAATTATATTGTTCAATTTTAAATATTCAATCAATCAATTAATTTCAATTCATTTTTTCTCTTCTTATAACTCCCAAACTATAATTTCATTTTAAAAAATTCTTTCTTCTATCAACAAATTATCAATCAATTTTTTAAATTTAAAATTTCTTCTTATGTTTCCCAAATTCATAATTGAATTTCATAAATTCTTCTCAAAATTTTAATTTAACCCAAAATCCAACTATCTTGATCTTTAATTCAAATTTTAAACATTTAATTTCCTTATACTTCTCATTCATGAATTCATTCCTTAAAATTTCCTTTTAACTCCCAAATTTATCCTTAAAATTATCAGTATCTTATAACTCTCAAAATCTTAGTCAATCAAATGCTTTCCCTAAATTTATGCACCCAAGAAAATAAATAAAGTGTGACCTCTCAAATATATGAAATTAACCTTTGGCATCATGTCTTGATTTTAGTGTGTTCAATAAGAGGATGTCTAAGATATTACATTCTACCATTTGCTTCTCATGTTGTCTTCTTGAAACTTTGTTTTTACTTGGTTAAATTTATTAATGCCCTTATGTCCTCAATAGTTCTAGTGTTTAGGTCTTTAATTTCCAACTTCTATCTACATTATTTTGGATCCACTCTTAAGGTTTTGTTCTCAGACTCATTTGACTTCAAACTTCAAAATTTTATTCTTAGTTATGTTCAAGTTCCTTTGACCTCATGGCTTCACTCTACTTCATTTCTCAATGTTCTCATGTTCTTCTTCAGAATTTTTTACTTTGATAACTTCTTCAATATTTGTTGTCCTCCAATTAGTTGCTTCACATTTTCTAAACTCTTCTTCTTCAAATATCACATGGACCATTAGTCCAATATTCAATATGTATCTCCTTCAAATACACTCATCCAATATTCAATCTATGTGGACCTCCAATCCAATATACATACAAAAATTGGTGCTAGCTTTCTTCCTCCACAATATATTTTGCCAATATTCTCCAATATCTTCCTCTCTAGTATTCTTCAAATTTACACGTTCAATATCCTTTAATATTATACTCCAATCCTCATGTTCAACAATAATTATTAGTTCTTCAATATTCTTTTCCTCACTCTTTCAAATTCACACAATATTCCAATGCTATGTATTCTCTAATCTCTCTTCAATGTCTTCTAACAATATCTTCCTCTCTCCACCCTATATAGGGCTTACTAAAGTGGCAATTATTCCACTATTAGGAAGTGGGTCCAAAAATTACAGGTTTATAATTTCCCTAGATTTTATTAAATCACAATAACACTAATATTGCACAAAATAAAATCTTTATTGATAATAAATAAATCTTCAACATCTATTACAAAACTTGTTCTCATTTGTTACATAGAATGAAGCTTTTTCTCCTATATATAACCTTACAAAATACTCTTCAATACTCTTAACTTTTTCTCTCCTAAAATCGAAGGGGGATACAACCTTTCATATGTCTTTATTACATTATGAAATTTTTTATCATGACTACATAACTTCATACTTATAATCTTGACATATCACACATGACTCTTCACTTACACACAACACCTAACACTTATGACTCTTCACTTACACATATAACTCACACTCACACACTTCACACTTTGACACATAATTTTAACATTAATATTGAACACACTCCTAATCTAAATATTTACAATGGTACTCAAGGTACCAAATAATGTAATACCACTAACAATATGCACCTTGACTTCATGTTTATTTGGTGAGTAGATTTGGTGTAAACTCTAAGATAATATTAACTTTATCAATAAAGATATCCTTGACATTGGCTATCTTGACCATTATTTTAGCAAGTATAGTGGTAGATAATGTATGTTTTCATTAGTTAGGATGATGTTTCCTCCAAATAATAAATTTTAATATGCCTATAAAAATTATAGCCCCATAGATGTGTTCGAGACATGGGATAAATTCTAGAATGAGTGATTGTATAATAAAATTCGCCACCAAAGGATAAATTTACAAAGGTTTGAAATTTTCAACTCTTTTTAGGGTGAAAATCATTGTCATAAATTATAATTAAGATTAATTGAAATATTTTCAATAATTAAAATTGTCTACTTACTTTTAAAGAAATAAATAATATAGTACATTATTGGAAAGCACTCTAAGTCTACTTTATGATGCCACTAAATAAAATATGAAAGACACTTTTGTGTAGGATTTTGAGCATTAAATATTTAAAAGGTAGAAGATGTCTATATTTTTGACACAATGTTTTTGGTCCCCCTTTCAACTTTTAGACTAATTTCCATGACACCAAAAGAACACCTTAAAAATCTAACCCAACATTTTACAAAGTATGTTGGGTAGGTGCATAGATATAAAAATAACTCAACATAGTTCCAAAATTTTCATGACAACTTATCATATAGGATGCAAGTAATTATATTATGTGTAATTCCTAAATAGGCATGTAACTTGAGTGGTGCATAATATAAATTACCTTCAATAGTATCAATGTTTGAATTTAGGCTTGGAGATGCATAATGCAAAAGAAAAGAAATCCAAAATGGTTGCCTAGTACACCACTCATCCAAATTGTAAAATAAATGTACTAAAACTCATCTAAAGTTTACACCATACTACACTACCATGTGAATACAACCATGAGAGGGGGTAACATTATGATCCATACCAATGTTGGTAACTTCATTGTCAAAACTATTATTCTTGATAAACCCATGATTTTTTCCATCAAAAATATGTTCTAACATGTTGGATTATGGTGCTCATTAACAAGTACACCACTTTTTCTCATAGTGATAGTATTACCCTAAATACCATATGATATTATAAAAGTAAAGGGTTTAATATACCAAGTTTGAAAAATCTGAGACTAGAAAAAAATAATGGATGATATCTTTAAATGTAGAATAAAATTTAATCGAAGGATTCAAAACCAAAGAATTCATACTTCCAATATTAATTATTTTCTTCTATTTGCTCAAAACCATGTAGGGCACCACCATGATTATAGACACCATATAGAAAAATTAGTATTGAAAGTGGAGAGAAAATTTGTTAGGAACCTTCATATAAACATAAGCATAATAGAAGTAGCATTGTAGCTTAATGAAAATGGTCATAGAGTGTAAATAGCTAAATGATCATAAAAATGAAAGTAATAGAAGTTCTCATAAAAAAAATTAATGGAAATAACAACAAACTTATATTAATCAAACAAGACAAATATCATATGCCTCTTCAAGGGGGCAACCTCCTTATAAGCAAAGATATGATACAAAAATGAGAAAATATGAGATACCTTCTGCTCCAAACTCGTGTACTTATATAGAATATTATTTAAACTAGCCCTAATTCTCAAGAATTGGACCACACAAAAGAAGGGATCCAAGCCACTAACTCCTATATTTAAAGGTTCTATCATAATGGGCCCATGCACAATAGACATCCATAGTACAAATATAACACTAACAATAGAAAAATAACATAGTAATATTTGTGTTAGCATAGGGTCTTAACATATCCTCCCCTTCAAGAAGCTTTATCCTCAAATCTTGATGCGAGGAAAATACTACTATAGTTTATACAGTGGCTCCCAAGTAGCATATTTTGTTTGCAGTCCATACCACTATATTAGGACATTATTGAGAGTGTAGTTGTAAGTTGTGTGTGTATGCCAATACATAATATTCTTAGGTTCTAGGATGATCAAGTCTTCCTCATCCAAGTGGGGTAGTGTGTATTATACCTGTATATGGTTTCTAAGGACATTCTTTAAAGATGAGATATGGAAAATTGGATATATCATAGAAGATGCTAATATTTCTAACTTGTAAGCCATAGGGCTAACCTACTGGAGCACTTTATATAGTTCATAGAATTTTGGTGCTAACTCTTGACTACCATGGATTTTTACAAATGATTTCTTGTAGGATGTAGGCATAGGAAAGATATATCCTTGATGTTAAAAATATGTTTAAAATAGTGTTGATCTACTTGTTGTCAAATACATTTATATTTCATGACCAAATTATCTTTGAATAAATTATTAAAGGAATACAAAATAGTGTCAAGAAAAACGTTAATAGGATAAAATCCAAAATTTATTTCCTAAACATCCTATCTAGAATCAAAGTAAGGATATACACGTTACTTCAAATGGAGGAGGGAAATTTTCTAGTAACTTATCTAGGATTGCCCTTATTTGAGGAGTGAATGAGGATATAATTATAAATCCAATTATAATTAAAGTTTAGAATAAACTACCAGCATGAAAAGGTAGATGGTTATTGTTAGAAGGAAGAGTTGAGAAAATAAAATCAGTCTTACAAGCCATTCCAACATATTATATGTCCTTGTATATAATGCCAACATCGATAGAATAAATTAATCTACATGATGTGGTCATTTTTATAAACTTAGATCATGGAACTCTTCTAAATTAATTATATATGTAAACTTAGCTCTTAATAGAAAATTAATTTAGAGATTGTACAAAGAGAACTAAAGACAATGGGTAATAATTCTTCTAAGTATGTTGAGCCCAATTACCAAAGCTTAAACTTTTACTATATTCTCCCTACAAAATGGTTTTGCACTATGGAACAATTTAAAAAAATCAATTGATCTAATGATTACAGGTCTAAGATGGGTGGTGGAAACTAAAGAAAAAATTTATATTTGTATGGATACTTGGTGTGATAAAAAACACTTAATCTAGATCCATTTTTGGGACCATGGATGATATTACTTCAAGATAAATATGGTGATATGGTTTCAAATATTATGTACAAGGATTAGGAAGGAAGATGCAAATAGAAAGAAGAATTTTTTACAAGTGTACAAGACATCGATGCTAAAAGGTAGTTGAGCAGAAAGATAACAATAGTGATTATTCCAAGGGGAGACAACGATAAGCTGATTTGGAAGTTGAATAACTAGGAGAATACACAAAAAGAAGGGGATATAATGTAAAGCACCAACAAAATAAGAATATTGTAATATTATGGAGAGATATTTGGGATAGCCCAAGCATTCCTAAAATTAAAATGTGTGTTTGGCTAGTAGGTTGTAGAAGCATTTTATCTTAGGATAACCTTATGAAAATGGATTTTCATGGCCCCTCATGATGTCTTATTTATAAAAAGGATGAGAGTATATACCATCTCTTGGGACATTGCCTAATAGTCTAGAAACTATGGTAATGTATTCTTAATATGTTTGGGAAATACATGGTGATGAATGGAAGAATTGAAGAATGGTTAAAGCAATGGTAGAGCACTTTTAAAAGTGAGTTTTTATAGACAATCTAGGACATATCAAAAGATACCATACTTTGGACTCTATGACTAGAAAAGAATACAAGAATATTTAAAGGAAAGGAAATTATTTTAGAGGTAATGGAGAGAAAGATTTGTTTAGCCATAGAGGAGTCTAAATCAGTCCTATCAACTCACCCAACCCCTAATATAGAAGCAAAGAGCCTTCGTATATGGATTCAAGCCGTCAAATAGAATTATGATGATGGGTATAGGAGAAATAGAAAGAAGGTAAATAATATATAGTGGAAATAATTAGATGTGGAGTTGGTCAAATTGAATTTTGATTGAGCATCTAAAGGAAATATAGGACCGGAGGAATAACTACAAATAATAGAGGAGATATTTTGTCTCATTATGCTTTCAATAGTGAATTGAAGATAAATAATGAAGCTGAAGCTTGGGCATCTTTGGAAGGGTTAAAAATATGTAAAAGAAAATAAAATAGAATAAAGTATGGAT
Organism: Wollemia nobilis; assembly: GCA_028583015.1. Taxonomy (NCBI): domain Eukaryota; kingdom Viridiplantae; phylum Streptophyta; class Pinopsida; order Araucariales; family Araucariaceae; genus Wollemia; species Wollemia nobilis. The sequence continues at coordinate 857,056 of JAQPPZ010003333.1, forward strand.
GGAAGGTTATTCACTCATAGTAATAAATACAATTTTGATGAAAGCAAAGACTCCATGGAATATACAAAAGATCATTGTGGAAATATAAGACCTTATTATAGAGTTTGAAGAAATCTAGTTTACACATATGTTAAGGAAGGAAACAAATTTACAGATAGGCTAGTCAATAGAGGGGTTTTGATTGAGGATCCTGAAGTTAAATTTTCTTTTCCATGGTTAGAGGAAGTAGTAAGTTTAACTAAAGCTAACAAGAAAATGTTGACTACCTGAATCAAATAATGATTAATATTTACTTTAATGTTTTTCATTGGTAATATTTTCTTTATTTTATAACATTGATGTGTTTTCATATAACTATTTGTTACAATTTTTTTGGTTGTACTTTTTCTTTAGAAAGAAAACTAGCAATCTAAATCTGGTAAAGTGGACTATGATAGTGTGATGTTTTGGAAATATTGCTCTACTACTATCCAATGCAAATATAGTAGAGGTGGATTTTTGGTATTGTGAAGGCTACTATGGGAAAATGTAAAAAATAATGTTGAATTTTGGAATATTTGTATTCACATAGAAAATTGAAGAAGATCTAAAAATTGAAAATCAGTAATTCAAACATTTTATAAAATTTGATGTAGGTATCTCACTATGGCAACTCAATTGATATGATAATTGAATATGTTTGTAAAATTTCAATATCTAAAGGAGAGATTTTTTATTTATCAAGGGTGGAGGACCCGAGTACAACCCCTTGTTCTCTAGCTAAAAAAAATTCAAACTTACCTAATCAAATGACATTAGCTCAACATGTTAGATTCCTCAACATTTAAGGAGGAGACCAAGGTTCAAATTTTGCCAAGTGATACATGGATAATATCCAATATTTGTTGTAATTCCACTATGTGGTGATGATTTAATATAGGTGGCACCTGTTTCAATCTCATATAACTAATTAAATATATATATATATAACAAAATTATAAATAAAATGATTTTAATTAGGATTAAGAAATTGAAATAGTTTATTTAGTTTAGAAGAACAATATGAATTATAATTTTTTTATTTATTTTAAAATTTATATATTTTTCTTCATAAAATATTATAGATATTTAAATATTTGATCTTTTAGTAATGAGTATATTTTTCTCATCATTGTACTAAGATTTTTTAATTCTCTTTGTTTTTCAAAAGAAAAAAAAGCAAAAAATAAGTTGTCACATTATGGGTTTAAAATTGACACATTCCATCATCACCTTTAACTATCAATCAAATTTAATTCAAGTGAGCCTTGGATTTATATTATCTAACCATTGGAACCAATAGATTGCTTCATTTTCTTGGTTCAAAGATACAATTGTAAGCTTTTGATTGTGGGGAGTAGTATGAAGAGAAAAATATTGTTCAACCTGACACAACCAACTAGTTGGATCATTGTCATCAAATTTTAAAATATCTAGCTTGGACATTCTCTAATTTATATTTAGAAGTGATATATTTTGTGCTCCTCCATTGAAAATAGCACCTTTCCTTGATGATTGTCCTACCAAAGCATCATATTTTGCATTTAGTCTTGTGAAATAGATTTTGATATCATAAACTTTATCCAATTTTTCTAATTTTAATAATACTTGGAGGATTAGGTCTGAGGTGTAGACCAATTGGTTCATCCAAACCCCATAAGGGGGTGGAGGTCCAAGGTTCAAATCTTGGGCCTCATCGGACTGAACACTTGTCCCTTTCCTGGTGCTTTCAATGACGTAAAAGGTTTAAAATGATTGTGGCATGGTGGTTATAGGGGTGGACTACGCGAAGATCTATGTGGCGGCTTCTGGGGCGGACAACGCAAAATACTGTGGCAGCCATAAAAAGCTGGACAGCCTGCCCGGATTCATGGCGGCTACGAATTCCACCATGTAAATTCAAAAATAATAATAATAATAATAATACTTGGAGGATTACTAACTGAGAAGCTTCAATTTCTTTCACCTATTTTCCCAATTGCTCTAGCTCAAGTAGTTATAATACTATTGGCCATTTTAATCACTTTGGGTTCTCCAAAAGGTTTATTGGAGTTATATCTCAAAATGATCACCTCGAAGAGAGAATCAAATTGGACTATACCATAAAAATGATAATTTGTTTTGGCTTTCTTTAACTTTTTTTTGGCTTTCTAGTATACTAATTACAATTGACTGCTCTTACTATTACATTGGATATTCTCTACACTATCAAATTGGATATTATTTGCATTGATATACTAAATATTATTTGCACTATTAAATAGTATATTCTTAGCAAATTATTACTAACCCTAGAATGATTCTTTGCTTAAATTATTACTAACCGTAGTATTGCAAAGCAAATTATTTTTAGCAAGGGTCCAAAAGAAATGCACAAACAAGGTTAAAAAACCAAATGCATACTATATGTGTTTATTCTTTCAAATGCCTAGAAATTAGATCAAATGCTTTTCTTTACTTGTGATCTATATTTTAAATAGAAATGAATAGAAATCAATCAACAAACAACCTAGAGATCTACTAGGGAACTTATCTAATTTGATGGTTGTTCCAAGATTTATCTTACATCCAACAATGTCCAATAGCTTCTATCCTACAAAATAACTTCACAAAACCCTCAAAAAATATGATCAACGTTAGGGAGCATGCTTAGGCCACTATATAAATATTCTTGGAAGAAAATTAGTCAAGCCCCTTAGGTCCTTTTAGCTAACCTTAGAATGCAAAAGAGAAAGTTGACCTTTTTGGAAGATGAACAAATAGAATACAATGCAGGAGAACAATATGATGAACAAAGTGCAAATTGTGTTATTGTGCTCTAAATAAAATATTAAATGCAGATCTAGGGTTTGGAGGTAAACTTATGCCCCCAAGATTAATGCAGGTGAAATTGTGCCTTACACAGAGCAACCGTAATTTCACTTCTAACAAAATCACACCCTGTAATTATAGGGTGCAATTTCACAATAGAAAGAAAAGGCAATAAAACAATGCAAATAAAAGAACAATGAATGTAAAGTGAGCAAAAACAACCTAGTGGTATCAAAAAGTAGAAAAAATGATGAAGACCTCCAAGATTGTAGAATCCTCCTTAGGGATTCAATACATGTCCACCAAGGGCAGCAACACATAATCAATACAGTAGAAGAGAACTCCACAAATATTTAAAAGCTTCAAAAAATCACTTGGCACTTTGTAATAGGATCTTATTAGCATTGGTATTAAAGTTGTTCTTGGATTCCTCCTCTTGGATTCTTAGGAGAAAAAAAGGCTTCAAATCCCTTATTTATAAGGTATTTGAAACAAGGATGGGTGGGAAAACCTATTGAGCAATGTGCAACGACAATATTGTCATTATTGTCAACACACTCAGATGGACAGGTTGATGCAGTAGACAACTGTTCGAAGGTTTTTCGGAGTATGTATAGTGGTGTTAAAGTCTTATGAGGATGTTTTTGATATTCAGGTGAATTTGTTACAGGTTGTTTGTGCAAATTTGCAAAAGTTGCAAAAATCGTCAAGTTGTCAAAGTAGCAAAAATTGTCAAAGTTGCAAAAATCGTCAAAGTTGCAAAAACATCAATGGAATGTGTTGGACAGACCAAGATACTATTTGGAGGATTTTTTATCATTATAAATTGTGGTTGCAGTATTGGAACGGTCGGTTGCTTTGTCGGTGCATTGTTGGGCAGCTTCATTCTCTATTGGGCAGGTGTAAAATCTATGTCGGAGGTCACTTTGCAGGAGTAATATTAAGAAATACCTGAGTAATTGGACCTCAATTTTTTTACTAGAGGTAGCTGGATATACTGAGAGCTTAAGTGTTAAATTTCATCCCAAATAGAATTCGAGGGAAGAAACGGTGAGCATTGCAAAATGGCTCTGGAGCACCTTTTCCAATTTTGGGCAGCTAAGTATTTTTGCATTCGAATGCTCAAATTCATATTTTCTTGTTGCCTAATTCACCGTTTAAATGTTTTTTAATGTATATTTCACCATATTGATCATTTTTTCTTTTCTATCGAAGTGGTTTCAAGGCCTCCAAGTGTGAGAACGAGTAATGTGCACAACACTTTGTCCATGAACTGTTTGACGAAATGCCTCTTTGAGTTTTTAGTGGATTTTTCAATTTTTAGTCAAGGTAAATTTTCTTGAGTGTTATTTGCATCTTTGATGAGGAGAATATATTTCCAATGTGTAATTTATGAGACTGTATGACTACAGGAGTATGAACATTGAAGCATCAATGCCCATGTATGCATAGTATGTGAAAAGTAGAGTAGGCATGTGAACTGTTTGACAAAATGCCTCTCCAAAATGTAAGTGAAGAGTAGGCATGGGAATTATTTGAAAAATTTACTATTAAAAATTGTGTGTGGCACACATATGAGTGGCTGACTTGGCATGTTTTAAATTCAAAAATAAAATAAAAGGGAAAAGGTAAAATAATAGTGCAACTTAAAAAGGTCATAAATTTTGATCTATAACTCCTTTTGACTCTATTATTTTTCTAGAGCATGCAAAATTTTAAAATATATAAGAATACAATTTATTCTATGGGATGCATTATTGAATGCTGAAACAGTCATCTTGCAGCTCAAAATTTGTTAGGAAGTTGAAGTGTTGGAAGTTGAAGGGATTGCTAAAAGATTTTTAAAAGAAGTCAGTGTGAGTACAGAGTACAGAGAGATTTATATTTAGATAATATGATATTAGTTAGTTTGGATGTTTAGAGAGAATAAATGAGCTATACTACTTAGTGTATTTTGGAATGAAGATCATATTTTCCACTACATTTATTATTTTTGTCGAGTGGGTGCTTGGCGATCAAAGTCGATGCTTTGTGTAGTAGGTGCTTCTAAATTTTGGTTTGGTTGGTGCCATTCCCCATAGTGGGTGCTATGAAAATATTGTAAGATCTATTTGTTTTATGACTAGATTTGGATTGGAGTCCAAGTAGTCCTTTGGCATAGTGGTTTTCCCACATTGGGTTTCCACTATAAACCTTGTGTTGTGTGATGTGTATTTGTGTGTTTATTTATTTGGCTTGATTTTGCATTTGTGTTAAAATTTTAAGTTACAATGATTCACCCCCCCTCTCAGTGTCACACGTAGTTCAAAAATTGATATCATAATAAGGTACCTAAACAGGCTTAATCGGCTAAGGAGATATTGGATGTGACACAATGGCAGGTGGTGAAGGCTTCTCATCAAAAAAAACATCATTTTTTGATGGAACTAATTATGCATTTTGGAGACTCTAGATGTAGACATATTTTTATTTTGGGATACGACATTTTGGATTTAGTAAATAGTGGATACACAATACCCACCACTCCTATAGTTGATGTTATAGAGAATAAACTCTTTGACAATGATTCAAAATCCAAGAATACCATCATGTGCAGATTCGTAGATAGTGAACTAGTAAATATTATGGGATGTAAGACTGCAAAGGAAATCTAGGATAAGTTGAAGAGTATTCATGAAGGAGATGTTAAAATCAAGGAATCCAAATTGCAGACACATCGAGTACAATTTGAAGGACTAAAAATGAATGAAGATGAAAGTATCAAAGCTTACATGTTGAGGGTAAATGAATTCATCAATGCTATCAGAGGACTTGTTGAGAAAATAGGATATGCGGTCATCATTAAAAAGGTATTAAGATCTCTTCCTCAAATATTTGATTCTAAATTTTCTGCAATAGAAGAGGCTAAGCATTTAAATGCTCTTACTATGGATGATATGCATGGTTCTTTAACCGCCTATGAAATGAGAATAGGAAAAGCTAAATCTACAGATAAAGAAGCTACCTTCAAAGCTCAAAAAAATGCAAAAACGAAACCAGATTCAGATGAAGATGAAATGTTAGATGAAATGGAAGCTAACTTCATGAGAAAACTGAAAAAAAGAAAAGATAAATACATAGGAAAGTTATCGTTTAAATGTTTCAACTATGGAGGCATTGGAAATTTCCCAGCTATATGTCCACTTAATGAGAAGAACAAAAGTGATGAAGGATCACATGGAGAAAGAAGTGACTGGAAGAAAAAATCAAATTTTAGAAAAGGTAACTTCAAGAAAAAAAGTTTCATCTCCAAGAATGTCAGTTCATCAGAAGACAACTCCAATGAGGATTCTAAAAAAGAAACAAGTGAAGCTCTTTTCATGGCATTCGAAGAAGAAAAACTAGAAAAATAATAGGAATGTGATGAAGAAGAAATTGACACAAAAGTGAATTTGGAAGAGGAACTAATTACAACTCTAGATGAATTGAAGATAGAAAGAAAAAGGAATAAGAAAATTTCAAGAAATATTGAGGATGCAAATGAAATCATAACAAGTTTGAAAGTGTAGATAGAAGAATCCAAGAAGATATTCGAATATCTCAAAGTGCAAATAACCTTGAAAATAGATTATTGTAGCAAGATAGAAGAAGATATTGTTGGTCTAAGGATGCAACTAGAAGATATGAATCAGAAAATTAGCTTTTATCACAAATGTGAAGAGAGCTCTATGAAGCTAGATTAGATCATAAAGAACCAGAAGACTACAGGCATCAAATTTGGTTTAGGTTTTGACGAAATAGAATCATAAAATGGATCAAAGACCACAAATGAAGAATCCACAAAGAATGAAGAAAGGAAATAGGTTAATCAAGCAAAAATGAATCATGTAAAGGAAAGCAATAATGCAAGGCATAAAAGGATAATTTACAATGATGGTTTCACCAATGTCACACATCAAAGAAGAAGAATATTTATGGCTCCTACAACAACATGGCAAATACCACCACCTAGGTTTAATCATCCCTTTTCTCGTTACTATTTTAAATAAAATGGTTATGGACATAATATTTTAGATTTCAAGTATAATGTAGGACCAAGGAATTTTTCCAGTAGAAATGATTTTATAGATTTTATTGATTATGCAATAGAATGATATAACTATCATAACTTTGGGCATATTGCAAGAAATTGTAGAAGTATATTTGCATCAAATCAATTTCAAGGAAGAAAATTTCAGCCAAATGGAATAAAGAAAAAAAAAATTCCTGAAAAACATGCACAAGCTACTAAAAAAGAAAATCCAAAACAAGAACCCAAAACTATAATCAAACCAGAGTGGAAAGAAAAAGAGCAACCTAAGGAAGAAAATGAATCCTTGATCATACAGATGACATTTAAAGCATAGAATAAATTCGTATCATGGATACTTGATAGTGGATGCTCCAATCATATGACATGTGACAAACAAAAATTTGAGAAGTTGCAGCAATATGAAGGTGGTTTAGTAAAATTCAGAAACAATGATGGAGCTAAGATAGTTGGCAGAGGTTTAGTTAAGATCAGTGATGAAAAAATCAGGTCAGAAGAAGTCTTGTTTGTGGTTGATCTGAAGCATAACTTGTTGAGCGTAAGTCAGATTTGTGACAGAGGTCATGATGTAATCTTTAAGAAGCAGGGTTGTGAAATCAAAAAGGCAAATAGTGGAAAGTTGATAGTAACTAGATTAAGGACACCTGGCAACCTGTACAATCTCTCAAAGACTTCAGAAGGAGCTTACTTGATTGGACAGGAAGAAGAGAATTGGTTGTGGCACAAGAGGCTTGGTCATATCAGTTTTGACAATCTAGTAAAAATTAGTTCAAAGAAAGCAGTGAGAGATATTCCCACCATTGGCAAACCATCAAATAGCATTTGTGCTTCATGTCAAAAAGAGAAGCAAATTAGAGTCTCATTTAAAAAAAAATATTACTACATGAGAAAACCTTTGGAACTAGTACATACTGATTTATGTGGATCCAAGAGAACGTAAAGCATAAATGGTGACAAATATTTCATGTTGTGTATACATGACTATTCCAGGATGACATGGGTATTGTTTTTGAAGCATAAATTAGAAGCTTTTGATATGTTCAAGGTTTTCAAAAACCAAGTTGAGAATCAAATAGGAAAAAGGATTAAATTTTTAAGGTCATACGGAGGAGGAGAGTTCATTTCAGATGATTTCATAGACTATTGTGAAAATTATGGCATCAAGAGATAATTTTTAGCAGCCAGGACACCTCAGTAGAATGGTGTGGTAGAAAGAAAGAACATGATAATGCAGAAAATGGCATAGACTATGTTGACTGAGAGCAAAGTAGCAAATAGATTTTAAAAAGAGGTAGTCCATACTGCGTTATACATCCAAAATAGGTGTATGTTGAGGACACATGAAAGCAAAAATTCTTATGAGTTGTGGTTTTGTAAAAAGGCAACAACAAGATATTTTAAAGTTTTTGGCAGCAAGTGTTACATCAAAATAATTGAAGAAAACCTTGGTAAGTTTGAAGATAGAGCGGATGAAGGTATTTTTATTGGATATTCATCAAAAAACAAAGATTACAAATGTTACAACAAGAGGCTAAGAAAAAATGTGGAAAGTGTCAATGTTAAATTTGATGAAGGAAGGGAATGAGTAATTAGCTATGAAGATAACTACCCAATTTAGGAAGAGGTCATTGAAGAGAACTACCCAATTTATGAAGAGGTTTTTGGCTGCAAGTGTTACATCAAAAGAACTGAAGAAAACATTGGTAAGTTTGAAGATAGAATGGATGAAGGTATTTTTCTTGGTTATTCATCAAAAAGCAAAGCTTACAAATGTTACAACAAGAGGCTAAGAAAAATTGTGGAAAGTGTCGATGTTAAAGTTGATGAAGGAAGGGAATGAGTAATTAGCTATGAAGAGATTTATGAAGAGGTCATTGAAGGAGATGAGAAAGAGGAAATGGAAAAGAAATAAAGAATTAACTTAGAGGATTTGAAAAGTGATTCAGAATTGGAATAAAACAAGAAATTCAAAACAGGTAGCTGGCAAAAAGATCATCCTAGAGAGAAAATAATTGGAGACCCCACAGTTGGTGTTCAAAATATATATATATATATATTAGTAAGAAACTACTCTTTACTATCTAACATTGACCCTAAAAATATTGTCAAAGCAAGCAAATATGAAAGTTGGGTAAAGGCAATAAATGAAGAATTATATCAGATTGATAAAAACAAGACTTGGGAGTTAGTACCAAGACTCGCAAATAAAAATGTAATCGATACTAAATGGGTTTTTCAAAATAAATTGAATGAATACAAATAGGTAGTCAAGAAAAAATCAAGATTGGTATGCAAAGGGTATGCGCAAATTGAAGGTATTGAATTCAAGGAAACCTTTGCACCTGTGGCCAGACTAGGGGCGATTAGAATATTTCTTGCTTTAGCAGTTTACAAGAATTTCAAAGTCTATCAAATGGACGTGAAATCTATATTTTTGAATGGAAAAATTGAAGAAGAGGTTTATATTGAGTAGCCAGATATTTTTCAGCTTGGTGATGATCCCAACTTGGTTTGCAAGTTGAAGAAAGTGTTATGGCTTAAAACAGGCACCTCGGGCATCGTATGCAAGGCTAGACAATTATGGACAGTAATTTGTATGTCAAAATAGAAAATGGTCATCATATTGTTGTTGTTGTATATGTAGATGATATTATATTTGGTGGTAGCAAAGATGAGTTGTGTAAATAATTTGCAAATAAGATGCAGAAAGAGTTTTAAATGTCAATGATTGGTGTGTTAGATTAGGTTGTTTACCTTAGCTCATGTTCACCTATGTTATTTATTTCCTTTTTTTTAGTTATTCCATGTATTTTCCCCACCCACTTATGTGTGGATATTTCATTTATCTTATTTAGATATTATGATATGTTACATATTTATTTCTTAGATATTATAGGGATATTTTTAGTTTTGACTCTTCCTAGGGGTGACATTTGAAGGGAAGATATTCTTTCTCCCATAGTGGTTACATATCTATGGACTATATCACATATTCCTTTTGTGCAGTGGATATTTATCCTTAGCTTGATCCTACAGCTATGTTTGATCATCCTTGCCTATATAAGCAATGAACCTTCATTGTACTCAGCTCTCCATTTTCATATCTAATATATGATATTGTTTCTCTCTTGTTTGCATATCTATTTATAAGCTTATGTTGTCAATTTGCTTTCAGATTCTTATTTTGGTTGAATGTGATGTTTCTATTAACACTTGATATCCTTTCAGATTGGAATTATCTTATTATCATTCCTTTCATGGCATCAGAGTGATAGGTGTTGCAGTCATCCATTTGTGAGTGTTGTGCAGTTGTTTCTCTTGCAGGTTCAAAGAATGGTGTTGAAGCTTCAGTTTTTGTGATCGGGTACTTGGTGGAGTATTTTGGCCAGTTTGTGTCACTCATTCCATTGTAATATTATTACCAACCTCCTAAATTCTTTTCTTCCCATACTGCAATAGCCTCATTCCCTTGGATCTGGCATAAGCATTTTTTTCTTGAGCATTTCCCTTTTTGGCAAGGTCACCAATGCAACCCATTTTTATATTTTATAGGTATCTCTTGATAGAAAGGCTATTTTTCCACAAAAAAAATTTGAGGTCTTTAGATGCATTCATTTGAATTGTGCCCAAAATTTCAGCTCATTTGGATCAGTATTCTTCAATATATCTTGATTTTATGAAAACCTACAATTTTTTAGTAATCTCCATATATCTTCATCAAAACTTCTGATTTTTTGCAGGTTATTTTACAGAATGTATAAAATCATATTATAGACTGTCCCATAAAATTTTAGATAATTTGGAGCTGTATTTTGATAGTACAGCAATTTTACTATTTTTAGTAAAATTGTCCTTATAGGAGAATTTTGGGATTTACTCAGCGAAATGTTTACCAGGCCTGTAAAATCATTTTTTTGATATGCCTATAAAATTTCAGATTTTTTGGATCTGTATTTAGACAGTTATAATGATTTTATGACTGCACTCTCAATATTGCATTGTGAAAGGTTTTTGCACTTGAACCTTGTATATGGACTATTGTTATAAAGTCCCATCTTATGCATTCCTATGAAGCTAATAAAATAATATTTTGGGGGGGTTGTCTCGATGCTGATTTGTGCACCCTATCTACATTCTTTTTCTCTTTGGTGATTTTTGTAGCATAAATTCTTCATCTTCTTTTTCATTAGATCAATGTGAGCCATTAACAACACATAATTACCACACATGGAGACCAAGAATGGAAACAATCATTAAATGCAAAGGATTATGGGATTTAATTCTTGAAGAACAACCAAAGTTCACTAGAGAATATGAAAAATTTTAGCACCAATGCAAATTACATGAATGTATGGGTTTGATAGGAACTTATGTAAGTGATATTCATTTATTTCATTTGGAAAGATGTGAATCTCCTTTCAAAATTTGGGAAAATTAAAAGGTTTATTTGGTAAGGTGGATCACATAAGAGCCATACAGCTTGAAGTTGAGATCACTTCTCTCAATCTTAAATATTTTCCATCTATTGTAGACTATCTTACTAAGTTCAAGCACTTGTTGACACAGTTAAAGGGGAGTGGGAGAGACAAGAAATATGAAGAGTGTGTTTACCTAATTCTATCCAAGTTGAAAGGTCCATTCTAGATCTTTGCTTCTACATTTTTCTCTTGCATGGATGCCTTAGGTGACACATTCATAATGCCTAATTTGGAGTTGTTTTGTGAAAGACTTACTAGGGAAGAATTCAAATTGTCTAACCTTGAGTCTTCTACCTCTCAAAAGGTATTAGTAGAATCTAGTCCTAAGGGTAAGGGAAAATTCAAATGTAAACCTAAGTCTTCTCCTTCTCCATATCAAAGTGCCCATAAACCCAAAGAACCTAACTCTAAACCCAAAGAGTCTCCTAAATCCAATAATAAGTCCAGCCTTTCATGCTCCTTTTGTGGGGGGAATAATCATGTAGAAACTAGGTGTTGGAAGAGAATGAAATCATTAGAGGATGCAGTCAAAAAATACAAGATCTGTATCTCCACTCCACCTCCTTCTAGTGAGCATGGCAAACAAATTAATGTTGTTGGGAGATCTTAGTCAGTTTCTACAGATAGTTGGGTTATAGATTATGGTGCTTCTCACCATATGACTTCTTCTAAGGAGTCGTTTGTATCTCTTGGTTTGACTTCTACTTCCAAAATTGAGGTTGGAAATTCTTCCTTTATTTCTATTAAGGGAAAATGTGACATACAACTTGATGGTGGATGCATCAATGGTGCACTATATGTTCCTGACATTACTACAAATTTAATTTTTGTTTATCAAATTTGTCATTCTGGTCAGGGCAAAATAGTGACTTTCACACCACAAGAATCTGAAGTTAAAACCTTTTTGGAGCCTCATTCACTTGTTGCATAAGGTTTTGTTGATCATAGTTCTAGACTATATCACTTTGAGGGTTTTGATGTCACTTCTTCTATAGGGGTATTCTTGATTTCTCATGTAGATTATGAGAGTAAGTTTTGGCATGAGAGATTTGGACATCTTAATTACAGATATTTGAAGGAGTTGAGCACTCATGGTATGGTTGATGGTTTACCTAGAGTTTCTTGTCTTTATGAAGTTTTCCCTGGATGTGCATTAGGGAAACAACACCAAGATTAATTTCCTAAGGGCAATTCAAAAAGAGATTCTTCACCACTTGAGCTTGTGCATAGTGACTTGATGGTTTTTTCTACTCCTTTCAAAGGATCTAAGTATTCACTTACATTTATTGATAATTTCTCAAGGCGTACTTGGGTTTATTTTCTAAAGTATAAGAGTGATGTCTTTTCACACTTCAAGGTGTTTAAGGCTTTTATTGAGAATCAATATTCTAGTTGCATAAAGAATCTTCTCACAGATAATGAGGGGAGTACTTCAACGAATATTTTTCTAATTTTTTGATAGCACATGGCATTTTTCACCAACATTATGTTCCTCATACTCCACAACAAAATGGCTTAGCAGAAAGGAAGAATCAAACTTTGAAGGAGATGTCTAACTGCATGATGCATTCCAGGGATTTACCTCATATATATTGGGCAGAAGCAGTTAATTGTGTGAACTACATTCAGAATCGTACACCACATAGAGAACTTGAGCATTTGACTCCAGAGGAGGCTTGGTCTAGGACTAAGCCCGATGTCTCATTTCTCAAATTTTATGGAAGCAATGCTTGGTTCTTTGTGCCAAATAAGCAAAGGAAATACTTGGATAAGAAGAGCAAACCCTTGATATTTGTTGGGTATTGTGAGGACATGAGAGCTTATCGACTTTTGGATCCTGATACTCATGAATTTCTTTTTAGAACTCATGTTCAGTTTGATGAGAGCTTCTCTTCTCATGATTCATCTTCTTTACTTCCATCCATTGATGATTCTTCACTTCATCTTGACGATCCCTTCTTTGAGGAGCAAGTTCAGGAGGTAGTTGAGGAGGTCATGGATATAGATTCATATGAGAATCTTGTTCCTCCTAATGTTGTCATTATGCGTAGGTGGGCTCATACCACAATTTATGAGGCATCACCTTTCATACAAGATCTTCCACCCACTATAAATCATCATGCACATTCTACAGGTTCTGGAATTTTATGTCAGGAAGTTTCTGGGGATCCATAGTCTTTCTCATAGGCTCATGGAATATAGGAGTGAGATGATGCGATGACAGACGAGTATTATTATTTGATGAATAATCATGCTTGGGATTTGGTTTCTCTTCCTAAGGTAATAAAGTTGGTTAGGTGTAAGTGGGTATACCGAACCAAATATGCAGTTGATGGGTCCATTGATAAGTATAAGGCTCATCTTGTAGCGAAGGGTTTCTCACAAGTCGAAGGTATTGATTACTCTAAGACTTTTGCACCCATTTCCAAGATGGATTCTATGTGCCTTGTACTTTCTATTGTTGCATCACAAGGTTGGCCAATGTACCAGATGGATGTGAAGAGTGCCTTCTTGCATGGATATTTGTAGGAGGAAATCTACATGGAGCAACCTGCTGGGTTTGTTCATGAATCTTCTCTTGTTTGTAGACTACGGTGGTCTCTATGGTCTCAAACAAGTCCCTCGAGCTTGGTAAGAGAAGATGGACTATTTTCTTCTATATACTAGTTTTTTTCGTTGCCACTTAGATCCTATAGTGTATATACAACATGTTGGAGAGGATATAGTTATACTTGTCTTGTATGTTGATGATTTTCTTCTAATTGGTAGCTCTTATTCCTACATTCAAACTATTTAAAGGGCTCTTTCAACGTAGTTTGATATGAAATATCTTGGTATTTTGCACTTTTTCCTTGGTTTGCAAATTTCTCAATCAGATTCAGGATTCATTTGAGTCAGCAAAAGTACACCCATGATCTTCTTTAGCATTTTGGAATGGCTGATTGCAAGACATGTCCCTCTCCTTTCCATTATGGGGTCTCTCTTACTTCCAAATGCACCACTGTTCTTTATGATCCTACCTTGTATAGGAAGTTAGTTGGAATTTTGATTTACTTGACCCATACTCACCCCAATATTTCTTTTGTAGTTGGACTTGTGTCTCGGTTTGCACATGCCCCTCATAGTAGTCACTGGTAGACTGCCAAGAGGATTTTGAGATATCTACAGGGCAATTCACACTTTGGATTGCACTAAACCTGAGGTTCTACTCATTTGGTTGGATATACTGATTTAGATTGGGCAGTATCTATTGATGATAGGCATTCAACTTCTAGATATTTTTTTTGTCTTGCCTCTTCTCCAATTTCTTGGGCATGTAAGAAGAAACAGGCTATTGTGATTCATCTATAGAGGCAAAGTACATGGCAGTAGTAACAAAAATTTAGGAGGTTCTTTGGCTATGATATTTATTGATAGAGTTTAGCTTCCCATAGGATTCAGCAACAGTACTTTGGTTTGACAACCAAAGTGCAATTCACATTTCTCACAATCTTGTTGAGCACCAACGGACCAAGCATATTGAGATTCACATGCACTTCATTTGTCAGCACATTCAGGATGGAGTTCTTTTCTTGGAGTACATTCCAACTCAGTAGTAGGTTGTCAACATCTTCATGAAGCCTTTTGCATCACCTCACTACCTTGAGTTGCATGGCATGCTTGGGGTTTCATAATTTGTCCTTTGTGGGTGTTCTTGACGACATCTTCCTTCTTTCTCTCTCTTTCTATAAGGATGATCTTTTCCCATGTGGTTTTTACTTCTTCTAGTTCAAGATTTCTTCATGGATATATTGTACATGAGTACCTGATTAGGCCTTGTTGTCGAGACTCATACTGTGGATATGCCACTTTTCTTTTTGACCCTTAGCTTCACTTGAGGGGGATGTTAGAGTAGGTTGTTTACCTTAGCTCATGTTCACCTAGGTTATTTATTTTATTTTTATTTAGTTATTTCATGTATTTCCCCACCCACTTATGTGTGGATATTTCATTTATCTTATTTAGATATTATGAGATGTTACATATTTATTTCTTATATATTATGGGAATATTTTTAGGTTTGACTATTCCTATGGGTGACATTTGGATGGTTGATATTCTTTCTCCCATAGCGGTTACATATCTATGGGCCATATCATATATTCCTTTTGTACGGTGGATATTTGTCCTTAGCTTGATCCTATGGATATGGTTGATCATCCTTGCCTATATAAGTAAGGCACCTTAGTTGTACTCAGTGCTCCATTTTTAGATCTAATATATGATATTGTTGCTCTCTTGTTTGCATATCTATTTGTAATATTATGCTATCAATTTTCTTTTAGATTCTTATTTTGGTTGAATGTGGTGTTTTTGTTAACACTTGAGATCCTTGCAGCTTGGAATGATTTGATTATCATTCCTTTCAGTTTTTAATTTTTATGCATGGTATGATTTAACTATGGAATGAACTAAATCTAAAATGTAGATGTATAGATGCAATGGAGTGAATGCAATGCATTAAAATTCATGGATGGATGAAGAGGAAAAATAGAAGAGAAGGAGAGGGAATAATGAAGAAGAGGGAAGAAAATCACAACTTTGGGCAAAATCGTTCCTCATAAAAATGGAGCTCAATAACATCATAGAGCAAAATCACGACCCATAAAGATGGGGTATGCTTTTAAAAAAGGAGAAGAAAAAAAGGAAGAAAAATAATAATAATAAGAAGAAAAATAATATTAGGAATACAAATAAGAAGAAAAAATAAGCAATAAGAAGAAAAAAGAAGTGAAGGATGAAAAAGAAGAAATAAAAATGCCAGCAAAGAAGAAAAAGGAGGGCTTGAAGTATGATGTTTGGGTCAAGGTACACCGTATCAGATCATTATGACCAACCATACATACATCAAGTGAAAAGAATATGGACAAGTGGAGTGATACCCTCTATGGGTATAGTACTCATAAAGATGGTTATAATGAGAAGCAAAACCTACTATGGATGTAGTTCTCGCTAAGATGGACAAAATAAAGAGATACCCGCTAGTATGTATGCTCGTAAATGACTGATATGGAGGTTACCCCTCGTGTGTGGCCATGAAGCTATCCCATATGGGTTGTTTTGTGTGTGCATGATTATTCAAAACAATTACTTCCCCATAGGGGTATGGTGTGTGTGAATATGTGTATGAACAAAGAATACTGAGCAAAACAAGATGTGAGTGTGTGCACGTGCTAGAATAAAAGAAAGGAAAAAAGTAAAAAAAGTAAAGAGTGGTATTCCTTGACCTGAAGAGAAATTAATGGTCACCAGTAAAAAATTTCAAGGTTAAGGACAAAAAAAAGCAAATAAAAATAAAAAAATGAAAAAAAAATAATAGGAGCACGGAAGAAGCAAAATCCCAGATTGGGAACTTCTCTAGGTATCATGGTCCTAGTGATAGTTCAATACATGTGATTTATGATCTAACTAGGTGTCATCAAATACCATTATCACAAGGTCCTCAAAAATCTATATGTTCAAGTAGTCATGAGCAAGCAACAATGCAATTATGACAATCAGAGATGCAAATGCAATGAAATGTTAGGTAAATCATGTAAACTATGATAGACAAGCATGCAATATGAATAGATAAATGAATGTGTTAAATAAAAATGTAGGGTATGCCTAACTAGTGATTTATTATTTTATTTTTAGTTTGTTAATGTAAGTAAGTAGAATGATAGTCAACACATAGTCTGATTGTGCCTCCTATCTTAACAAAAAGAATAGACATACAATGGACTGATCCATCAAATAAAATTCTAGAATAGGGATCATCTGGATAATCACAAGGAATCTTCTCCGTAGCCTTTTCTTTAACAACATTTGCACAAAAATCTTCATAAACCCTAACCAAACCATATTTCTTAACAAAATGAGGGGCGATCCCTAATTTTGTAAGATCTCTATAAGATAGCAAAGTAGGGTCTTCTTGAGAAGCAAAATATTTTTCATCAAAAAGCATAAAATTTATGATATTACAAAACAAAATGCTAGTGAGATAATGGGGTCCTTTATCCTCATCACTCCACTCCAATAGTTTATGATCTAAATATTCAACATAATTTTTAAGGTGATCATCATTATCGAATGGTAAAGTTTTGTTTTTGTTGGGAATGTAGCCTACACCACACCTCCCGACCAGACTTTGAGACCCAAAGGATCTTGAATGCCTTTCTATTAGGATCCAAACATTTACCAACATATCCCATGCTAGATAGGATATATTATAGGAGGGGGTAATCATTGGATAAGTAACAATGAATAAAATAATTCTCCATAGGATAAGGGTTTCTACATATTTTCTTCAAATTTTATTCCAGCAAAGATAAAGGTACACGTACCAATGTGTAAAAATTCACCCTTCTTACGAGGTAAGCCCATAGTCCTTGGTGAAGGTGGTAGCTTGGCTAGATATAGAAGAGGCTCTTGAAGAAAATGATTAACTTTATCTCATGATGAAACTTTTATTCGAGGTTCCTCATTCACTTTTAGACTTTTGAGTTACTCAAATATTTTAGATGAGGAACTTGGAGGAGCACATGATGAAACTAAAGGATAAATATTGAGACCGAATTGATTTTGATCAACCACCAAATAATATTCAAATGGATGAGGGTCTCTCAAAATGATGACAACCTGATCCTTGAATTCAAACTTCAAACACTAATGAAAGGTAGAAGGGATAGCCTTCATCACACGGATCCAAGGATGTCTAAGAAGTAGATTAAAATATGCAAGGCAAGACACCACATAGAACAAGGTATCTAAGATCTGAGGTCCAACCTTAAGGGAGAGGGACACAACACCACAAGCCTATTGTATCTCATTGTTGAAATCCTTGAGGATAATATTAGATTTAATTAGGTCTTCCTATTTTAATCCAAAATTTTGGAAAAATTGATAGGTGCATAAATTAAGGGAAGAATCATTGTCAATCAAGATTCTCTTGACAAAATTTCTCCAAATAAATATAATGTAAAGGGAAGAATCCCCTTGTAAGTCTAAGGAAGGCATATCATCATCCAAAAATGTGATGTGATGTATCCTAAGAGAACCTACAACATTAGCTATAGCACTAGGGGAAATTTCTACAAGGACATATTGTTGTCTTAGAAGTTACAACAAAGCTTCCCTATGAATAGGAGAATTTTGCAAGAGTTATAAGATAGAGACCTTGGCTGGGGTACTAGCTTATTACTATTGAATGTCAAAGAAGACTTTAGGTTGAGGTTTCAATACTAAATATAGGTTTTTTACTCATGTACTCCTCCTTTGATCATTCTTAAAAACTAGGATTGGCTTAGAGGGTGGATTGGATGAAGAGCTCATCTTTTGTTGAGAATTTTGAGCCGGTTGAGCTTGATCTTATTGCCTTGTAGTTACTACTATCATATAAACCATATTATCATAGGGAGATGGCACATTATGATATGACATATGATTAGGTACCTACTTCCCATGCTTAGGTAAGGGATCTTGGAATATTCCTATATCTTGATTAGTTGTGGATACTTATTGAGCAGGAGGTTGATTGTTTGGTGGATGAGAACCTTCTATGACAAGGCAACATTCATTAATCAGGTCTTGAACCATATGTTTCAACCTCTTAAAATAATTTGTCCAGTGCCCCTCCACTCTATGATACTCATAGTGTTGACCAACCTTATACCAATAAATTGAGGTATCTGGTTACCTTATATGAGGAAACTCAATCATCTTAGCTTCCAAAAATTACTTTAGGACCACATTCATAGGCATGTTGAGACTCATGAAATTCCTTTGTGGGGATTTTGGTGGCTTGTTAAGCACCATATTTTGTAGGTTTTAGCTTTTGATGTAGCATGTAATGGGAGATACCAATCGCAAGATGCAGAATAATATGAAATAAAGTAATTTTGCGAGATGACTAAAAATATACTATAAATAGAAATTATGGAAATGTATATAAAGTAGCTATGGATGAAATGAAAACTCCATGAATAAAGCTACTTCTCAAGAAATATATTTGAGCATATCCCATGCCATCATATTACGTCACACTCTACTACATCACACCACAATTTTCTACACTACTTCCTATTGTTGTATATATTACTATGTCTATGGCCCTTTATATAGGAAAATAGATTATTTGGCCAACACTCTACCTAGTTATGCAAGGGACATCTTGCACATTGAAACTTGTGTATTTATCACATTGCATGAAGTAACTATATAACTTCCTTCTAAAGTAATCTAATTTCCTAAGTATGTACCAAGAAAGGTACATTTACATGATCCAAATTATGCAATATAATATATTTCTAACGCTCCCCTGTATTACATTATTTGGCTACTAAAGACTTTAGTATTCAATGTGGATATTCTTCTTGTCCTTGAGATTTTTAATCTTCTTCTATGTTTCCTGTAACCTGTTCAAGCAAGTGATTAATGTCTTCATAATCTATCATTCTTGTTGAAAGAGCTTTGATTTCATAATCATTTATTGATTCTTCCAGTTCTTCAATTTATTCTATCCTCTAAGCTAGATGTCCTTTTTATTTCTTTTCAAGTAGGTATAATTGGTTGGATGCTAGAATTGTTTCTAATGAGGATTTTGATATTTTCATGCATAAAATTGATCTCCATTGTTCATCTTATTTCCTTGATTCTGATTTTTGGTATTGAACCTGCAGTAGTTGGTGCTATGACATTTTTCTTGCATATTTGATAATACTTGTAGTACCATGTTTTTCATCCTTCTGATGAAGCATGTTTCCCTATGGATTTTATTTAGATGCCAATGTAGTGTTAGATATTTCATCTTTAACTATATTTTCTACTTCATATTCTTATAGAATATTGACTAAGTAATCAAAAGAAGTATCTTTACTTAGAACTTGTAAAGATGTTACCAAATGTTTATAGCTATCTGGAAGTGCTCTCATAGTTACTTGAGTAATAATTTCATCCTTTATTATTTCTCCTAAGGTAAATGATTTCCCTTTAATATATGCTACCTTCCTTAGGAACAGTTCTATGATTTCTCTATTATTCATATTTAATTAATGAAGTTAATACTAAATATAAATAATGGTTACCTTATTCCTTCCTTCAAATATTTTCTCTAGGCTTTTCCATGCCTCTGAAGATGTTTTTTCTGAACTGATATAGGGTTGTATTTCATTAGTGATAGCAAAGGTTATTATCATTAGAGCCTTTGAATCATTTTCTTTGAACTTTAGGATTTCAACATCATCTGTGGTAGGTATTTATGTTTTCCCTTTCACTTTATTCTTCCAATATAAATACTCAAGACCCTTGAATAGTTGAGATTTTGCTAGAAGAATGTTTTTGAAGCCATTTAAATTTTCTAGTATCAATCCTTAGATTTTGTAGAATGCCTTATGACTTCCAAGTATGCTTTAGATTATATTTAGTGTTTTTGTAAATTATAGTTCAATATTTGGTTTATTTTGTAAAATTTTGTAAAAAATTAACTTCTATTATCCCTTATTGCTCCTATTGAACTAAGCACTTTTCCCAAATTTTAAAGAGGTTATAATGTTGGATCTTTTGTCTCCTTTTGATAATTTTGAGACAATAATTTTATAAATTTCCAACCTTTGAAATACTATGATAAACCTCTCTTATAAATCTCCCTTTGGGAATTAATTGAAGTGTATCTAATTTCCAATAAATTAATTTGATGTTGTATCCCTTATGACTCCCTATTTTCTAGAAAAAATAGACCACAGTAATATTTGAAAATATTTAATATTTA
Organism: Wollemia nobilis; assembly: GCA_028583015.1. Lineage (NCBI taxonomy): Eukaryota > Viridiplantae > Streptophyta > Pinopsida > Araucariales > Araucariaceae > Wollemia > Wollemia nobilis. Next base: position 878,219 of record JAQPPZ010003333.1, read on the forward strand.
TTCTAGTATAAACCCTTATTACTCCTAGGTTTTATATTGCAAATATTGTATTGATTTGATAAAATATTCCCTTTGAGGTATGGCTTTCAATATAATCAAATTCCTTCAATTTTAACCTTATAACTCCCAAGGAAATAAAACACATATAAATGGGAATAATCCTTACCTTTTACCAAGAAATAATTGATGTTTTTAGGTGAGCTAGGGCAGCAATATTAATGTAGATGGTTTGAATGCTTTGACTGTACCCACTAATGGAACCACTTAGAAATTATCCTTGTGTGAAGCATTCCAAATTTAGAACTATTTAGACTCTGCCTTTGACCTTGCTAGAGAATTTAAGGTCTACCACCTTCTTTATATGTTGTAACTCAGCTTTGTACATGCATATAATGAAGTGATAAATGCAGAGACACTGATTGCTTCATGTTTAGATGCCTTTTAAGGTGGTGAAGACTTTGAAAAATATCATTAAGCATTATATACGAGCTCTTTCCTTTGTAACATAACAATCCTTTAGTAACGCATTGCTAGCTTCTTGGTCACCTTGTAATGCATGAACACTTGTATGAGCACTTGTAATTCTTTCATGAGTTTTATTGGATGTTAAGAAATGGGATGGTGCCTTAGAGAATTCATGCCAAGTGGATTTCAACATTTCTACATGGATTTTTTTCATTATAACATTACCAAGGAGAGTATAACTCCTTTCTGTATACCTCTTCTTTACTTGCTATGTTTCTTGGAGTGCAAGCAACCTCTTCTCGTGTTGGTCAATCATTGAGGCAATTTTGGAGCTTTGGATGGCATTGTAACTAATTCTTTTGGGGGATAATCTTAACCAATCTAGCAACATCTGAATATTTGACTTGTTATCCTTGTTCCTTGTTCCCTTCAACATGCTCCTTTTAATGCATTCCCTTCAATGTGTTCCCTTCCACATTTATTGAGGTAGAATCTACTACCTTTTTTCTTGTAAAAGAGAGCTCCTTTTCTATCTACATAAATGTAGGTTGATGATCGAATGATATGTGCATTGCATTTTATAGGTTCATCCATCCAAGATGTGAAGTGGAACACCTTAGAATGGATCCTTGTGTCATGGATGAGGAGTGCTTGACATTTGATCTTTCTTGCTTGATGTTTAGCCTTTCTTGGATAGATTTTTTTTATTTTTTATGCCTTTAGTGGCTTCTTCAATCTACCCTTTTCTTGCAAATAATGTAGTGCAATACCTTGTAATATTCTATGAGAATAATATGTTCTTATTACACCCTTTTTGCACTCCTTGCAGGTATTGTAGTCTGATTTTTTAGCATATTTTGAATTCATAAATGAGGGTTTTGATAACATCCCCTTGGAAATATTCCTTGCCCTCTTTTCTTGGATATTCAATGATAGATCCAAGATTTACAAATGTCGTATATAGAAGATTTTTTTTGCTACACTTAACCCTAGAATGCTTTGGATTTGAGACTCACCAAGTCTCAATATTTGAAGCTTTTTTTGGTTAGTTTTTATTCACTTGTTCTAACCAATTTTGGTGGCTTCTATTGGCCATTATGAGTTGTAGATTTATGTGCTTTAATAGTGTCTTTAGACACTTGATTTAAACTAGATTTTTTACCCTTATGAAAAGCACAAAACTAATTTATTTTGAGTGTAATAATAGTGCAAATGAATCTAAAAATTTTCACTTTTAATGCACTAATAATTAAACCTTATCAATACAATCAAATCTCAAGGTAATGCACTTAATCAATTCACTACAACTAATCAAGAATAATCTGAAATAAATATTTAAGAATTATTCTACAATTTCCTTATAAGCAATGTAGTAGAAGCTAGTCTTCTTTTGATTTCCAAAGTAGATGATAGGTAGTTGATAGATAGTTTGAAATTATAAAATCTAATAAACTCCTAAAGTGCAATTGAACCTTAAATAAACCTTTCTCTTTTTGCATTTTGAATACTATAATTCAATTCTCCTTATTGCAAATTTAATCCAAATTAAGGTGCTTAAACAAATACTTATAAGTAATCCACTTTAATGAATGTACTTGCACGAATAGTTGCTTACCTTTTTTTGAAATTCCTTTTCATCTATTTTGTAGAGGATGTAGATCTTGGTTTTTAACATCACCAAGTTGTTTCTTTGAGTAAGATCTTGTACCTCCTTTTAGATTGCCCTGAACAACTTCATCTTCACAAAAATATGGTCTCAAACTCTCTTTCAAGAGCCTAGGATGTTGGTGGCTTGTTCTCCTCTTATAGCCTCCTCATTTTGTTCTATATTTGAAGAGATATTTGTTTCTGAAGTGATTTCTTCTTGCTACAAGAGGTAATCTCCAAATATTCTAGATTTGATAGGCTTCTTTTGTCTAAATATTTCTTTAAGCTTCTTGTCAAATTTTGATTTCAAACATGATCTTCTTCTCAATATTTTGAATTTCTTGAGGTCTTTTGAGATTTAGAACTCCTTGCCAAATTATTCTTGGGCTTGTTATTGGATGGCAACAATTATCCCAAATCTTTCACTATGTCCAATAGTGAATTTCTCCAATGAGTTCTCCTTGGAAGTCCTCTGATAATTTCTTTAGTAGGGCTCTCCAAGCCTTTTACTAGATGCTTGTACACACCTCTCCAAGGTCTTTGATCTTGCATATTCTTCTAGGTCTTCCTTGATATCTTATCTTCAACCTTCTACTTTTGGAAGTAGTTGTGGTGAGATCTTCTCCTGGATATCTAATTTTTCTACTTCTAGATTCGAGATAGACTCTCCTAGTCCTTCTTCTTCCAATTATGGAAGTTTTTCAATGAGATCTTATCCTGATATCTTTTTCTCCAGGTGCTGGATTGATTCTGAAGAAGATACTCTTCCTATATTTCTTGTAGGAAGCTTTCCCAACTCACTGAATCTCCTGGTTCCTACAACAAAGTATTAGTACTGAAATCTTCTTTAGAACTAGATACTCTCTTCTGGAATATTCTTCAGGATTAAGGCTTCTATGGCTTTTTCAGTATCAAGGCTTTTGTGGTATTTTCTTCAATATCAAGGCTTCTATGGCATTTTATTCAATATCAAGGCTTTTGTGGCCTTTTCTTCAATATCAATGCTTTTGTGGCATTTTATTTTGCATCAAGGATTCTATGGTCTTTTCTTGGATTAAGGCTTCTCTGGTATTTTTCCTTGTGAAGTTCCCAATATAGCAATGGAGATTTTCTATATCCCAACTTCACCATAATTCTTCTCCATAAGTCTCTTCTATAATAATATTCTCTTGCAACAACCAATATCTGCATTATGAAGGCACTTTGATCTTAGAGAAATGAAGTTGAAATATCTTGGTGTTTTGTTGTAGAAGGTGTTCATATTATATGAGAATTAATTCCCTACAATAAAATAAACTCCAGGTAAATCTTTCCAGATCCCTTAGATGAGCCTCACTGGTTGATTCATCAAACTAGTGGATCAAATATTGAGTCCTACTCTTCATGAGTTTTCCCTTGTAACTCTATGGAAAGACTCTAGCCATATGCAATCTCAGAATTTCAAAAACTGATATTTATCTTAGTCCTTATTGTGACTCTTCCTAATTCTACCAACTAGACTCTTCTAAGAATTTTTGATAGTGACTTGTCCAATGGTGCGTTAGGTTGATAAAAAACTTAGGGTCAATGATAATGGTAGTTTTCTTATTAATATATCATAGCTTTTATACCACTATTAGCTTTTTATGTAGCATGTAATGTATGATAGAAATCAAAATATGCTAAATAATATGAAATAAAGTAATTTTATGAAATGACTAAAAATATACTATAAATAGAAATTATGGAAATGTATACAAAGTAGCTATGGAGGAAATGAACACTCCATGAGTAAATCTACTGACCAATAATGATATTTGAGCATATCACACTCCATAACATTACATCACACTCTACTACATCACACCACACTATTCTAAACTACTTCCTATCATTGTATCTACTGCTATGTCTATGGCCTTTATATAAGAAAATAGGTTCCTTGGACAACACTCTACCTAGTTATGCAAGGGATAACTTACACATATACAACTTGCACATTGACACTTGTGTATTTATTACATTGCATGAAGTAACTAGATAAATTTCCCCTAAAGTAATCTAATGTCCTAAGTATGCACCAAGAAAGATACATTAACATGATCCAAATGATGTAATATAATCTATTTCTAACAGTAGGTTGTTAACAATACTATTAGCAGGCCTACTATTTGTTACCCCATCACCAATCACATGCTTGATATTATACTAATTTTTAGTGGTCCTATATTCTTTTAGTTTAAATTATCCTATTTTTATAAGAGTTTTTTCTACCTTTATTGCTAGGTCAATTACTTGATCAAAAGATGTGATAGGTGTAGTTTCCAATGTATAAGACAATTGTTCTTAAAAATTTCCAATAAATATTTCAAAAATATCTCAAGGAGGTAAGGTATATCTCAAGAATCCAACTAGACTCCTCAAATGGGACATAAATTCTAAAAAACTTTATTTTTTACCTTGTTTTAACATGTAAACATCTTTCATGGTTATATTGTCTTCAACATAAGCACCAAATTGTTGCACAAATAATTCAATTTATTTCTTCAAAAATCCTCAAAGAATGGTTGGGCAACCGATAATACCTCTCTAATGCTATGCCAGCAAGGATCTTAGGGGATGTATTTATCAATAATATGTCATCATATATAATATCCTGGTAAGTTGTTCTAAACATTCTTAAATGCTCAGTAGGATCTCTAGTTCTTTTATATATAGGTAAAATCGATATGGTAAAATGCTTAGGATAGGGCTTAGTGGTAATGATAGGTTCTAAGGGTTGATTTCACATTTTGCTATAGTTGTAGGTGAAACTAGGGGGTCGAATCATATCCACTCTTGAAAACAATTGTTTCACCATATTAGTTAAAATTTACATATTGGATTTGTTGTGCAATACCCCTAAATTCCCTAAGGGATGGGTATAGGTAGGCTATTTATAGGGTACTTGACCCATGTTGGATACATTGATACTATTGTGATATGTGGTATCTTACTAGAGAGGATAACTAATATTTGGTGGAACATAAGAAAAAATATTAAAATTAGTTGAATGAGGAGGAAATTGAACATAATCTTGAGATGCACTACTAGTCAAAGGAATTTGCATACACCTAATTTCCTGACATTTCCAATAAATCCAGGGTTTAATGGCCTCCTAGGCCTTCAAAATGCTTTGCATAACAAAGGACCTAAAAATATTTATTGGAATAGGGGTTGTAATAATGGTTTGCAAATCAAGCCCTTTCCATACCTTCTTACCAAAAGGAAGCCTCGTGGAGAGGCAGTGACGAATTAAAATTTTCCAGGCTTCCTCCCCTTGTAAATCTCTCACAATCCATTTAGAACAGAGGGAAAAGCCTTGTCGCTGATAGTAAAACAATCCCATTCCTCCAAACATTTTAGGAATACAGTAAATATCCCAAGCCACCCTATGAAATCCCTTCTTATAAACAACATTGGACCACAAAAAATCTTGAAGCAACTTCTCCAATTTGGCATAACAAGTATTGAAAGGGACCCAAAAATAAGAGTAATACACATGAGTAGAGGCCAATACCTTAGAACAAATCTAAAACTTTCCAGCTAAGGATAATTTTTTGGCACCAATACAGAATCTTATTCTCAACCTTTTGAACAACATAATCCCACAAATTGCCAGGATAACCCAAAAACGCAAAAGGAATACCCAAAAATTTAAAATTTTCCTAGGTTGAATCCACTTCCAAGGCTTATCATCTAACTAGGGAGGCATATCTTTTCTAGATTGTCTATAGCAAGAAGTTTTTCTCCATTGAATATTAGAGCTAGAAGCTAAGTAGAATGTATGAAGATAATCTAAAGCATAACTAACAAAGATCTCATATTCTGAAATAGTCAAGAAAGAATCACCTGCAAAATGATCATTAGTCAACTACTTGGGAAGGAAGGGAGATAAATTCCCTTGATCAATCCTTGAGAAGATGTATAAGTTAGAAGATAACCAAATGCCTCAGCAACAATAATTAACAAAGGCACCAATGGACAACCTTGTCTGATAGAACAAGCTAATTAAATATTCTGAGATTATCTCTTGTTAAAATTTAACACATCAGAGGTATATTTGAATAACATAAGTATAGTCCTAATAAAATAAGGGCCAAACCCCAAAGCCTTTAGCATAGAAGTAATAAAGAACCATTCTATTCTATCATAATCCTTCTCAAAATAAATCTTAAGTAAAAGAACATCCTGACCAGAGGATCTAGCCCATTCCATCCCTTCCCAAATAGAAATAACATTATCTAGAATATATCTGTTCTGAACAAAACCAGTATGCTCAGGCCTAATTATCTTAGGAAGAATAGGTCTGAGTTTAAGAGCTAAAGCCTTGGCAATTATCTTATAACTGATATTAAGCAAGGTGATTGGACACCAATTAGAAATAATTTTAGGGTCTACCCCTTTTGGAATGAACTTAACATTACCTTTGTTGATGAGATTCCCCAATGACCCAGTAAGCATAGCCTCTTTATACACTTGCAGCAAATCAGAACCCACCAAGTCCCAAAATTATTTATAAAATTCACAAGGTAAACCATCTAATCTAGGTGCTTTGCCATTTTCCATCTGAGATAGAGCCTATTTGAGATCCTCCAAGGTTAAAGGTGCATCACACAAAAAAATATTTGAGTTTAAGTAAGCCTAGTAGGTATGACTTGACAAAAAGATTCTAGAGCTTGCACTCTATCATGGGTAAGGCCCTGAGAAGTAAACACTCTTTGATAATTATTAACAAAAGCTCCAAAAATATCATCAAGAGATGTGAACCTTTGGCCATCAACTTGCAGATTAGTGAATTGGGAAGTATGAGCATGTGGGCGAAGGCGCTTGAAAAATTCTTTAGAGACTTTATCACCCACCTTTAATCAATGCATCTTGGCTCTTAATTGTGCTCCTTTGGCTTCATACATATAAAATTTTTTAAGTTCATGTCGAAAGGTAGCCATGAAATCTTGAAGACCAAAACAAAAAGAATTAGCCTCAAGCTACGCAAAAACTTTAACTAATTCTAACTTCAAAACCAAATTAGCTTTCTTCCTCCTCTTGGATTCCACTCCCAGAGTTCAAAGCAAAGAGGTGGTTCTAAAATTAGTAGTATTCCACCAAGAAACCCAACCAAAGTCACTAGAGGGTCTCAGAAGCAAATTTTAAATTCTACAAATATGAGCCTTCAGAGTCGGGTGATGAAGGAAGGAAATATTAAGATAAAACTGGGTCTGAAATTATCGGGGATGATGAAGAATGGTTTCCATAGAAAAAAGAATAGGAGCATGATCAGACAAAATAGTAACTAGGATAACCAAAATAGGAGGTTTATAAGGTGAAACCCTAGCAATTTTAAAAGTCTCACTAGAAGAGATCATGGCTCGATCAAAGTTTTTTAACACCCTGGCTTTTCCTGCTTGAAAATTTGACCATGTAAACCATTGATCTTAAAATACATTAGTAGAAGAAAAATAGATATTAGGATCACTAAGACTCATCTTATATTTCATAAAATAAAATTCTTCCTGATCCCCAACACACCAGCGGTTAGGAGATAAACTGACTTTATTAGAAGGATTTTCCATCATATTAAAATCCCCACACATCACCCATGTGGCAAGAGGCAGATAAAAATCCAATAACCACCATAATGCACACCTTTCTAGAGCATTATTCGAAGCATAATCATTAATAACTCCAAATTATTTACCATGTAATTCCAACAAAGTCTAGACTACTTGATTAGATGGATCCACTCCCTACATCACAATATTCGATTTCCACTTTGAAAGAACAAAAGTGACAGCTCCACATATCCCACTAGAATGATTCATTACATGGAAAATATTGCAAAGCCACATAAAATTACAGATACACTATAGATTAAAATCATAAAATTTCACTTCTTGTAAACACATCACATCAATATTGCCAAACTTATAAGTGACATAAGTCATCTCACTTTGGATCATATATTTACGGACTGGATCCGTCAGTACTCTTAAATTCCATGAGAAGAAAATCATTAAGACCTATTAGTATACGAAAGTTCCAAAACATCCTTAAAGGCTCCCATCTGAACAAGAGACCTGAAATAGTTAGAAGCATACTGATCCTGACCATCCTGGTAAACACGAGAAGCCTCCTCCATTTGCTGGTACTTATCATAATGCAGATTATTTCTTGGAGGGATACGAGAATGATGAGCTTTATACCTAGACTGAACTTATGATAAAGATTTTTGAAAGGCATCAGAGACATATTCCTCTAGAGAGGTAGTAGAACTCAGCATGGCCATCACAAATTGAGAAAAATTCAGAGGAACCCAAATGGATTGCACTTCTGGAGGACCAATAGGATCTTGTCAAAAAAAAAATCCTGAGGCACAGAAGCTGGTGGTGTGACAACATGGAAAGAGTGTGGCAAAATAGGATATGAAGCACTCTCAGGAGCTTAGGACTGTAATGCATTTTGGGAGTGGTTTCGTCAATTAACCACCTATCATTCCTCTTGCCCCCCAGTAACCCTAGCTTCCTGTGCACTAGATTTCAAGGCACTAGGTTCCTAAATAGAAGAATTATTAGGAGCTAGAGGAGGGTTTTTTTGGAATTTACTTACCATAAGGGGGCAATATTTTATCTTATGGGCAGCTGACTGACAATGAAATTAGGTATTCAGGAGGTTAATATAGGCCACCCTTTGTCTGTGGGTATAATCTCCAATATTAATCTCAATTTTCATAGTTAAATCCTTGGAAAGGTCAAGTTTAATGCATACCCTCTTAGTGGATCAGGCTAAGAAGAAACGAGGAGGCTCAAACCAGATAAAATTTCCTAAGGGAGCAACCAGTTTATCTAAAAAAATCCAAAAGGGAATGGGAAGACCAGGTAACTCGGCCCAGATAGGAACCTCTAGGGAAGAGACCTTAGCAATAGTGAAATCCCATGTATAGGGTTGCAAAATAAGCAAGGAATTCCTAATTGTCCAAGGTCCTTTAGCCAACATCTTTTGTGCATGCATAGGGTCATCAAAGAGGAACAAAAAATACCCTTTGGTAAGATTCTAAAAATTCAAAACCTTGACACCATAAGGGCCCCAAACTTGGCTAACCCAAGTATGAAGTAAAGTATCATTGGGGATTCTACCCAGAAAATACCCCACCAAGTGATGACATTCAAACCATTGACAAGCATATTTAAATTCATGAGTAGGGATAACAACTTGAAGAAGAGCAGCATTACCTCTTGGTACATTTTTAGATTGAGCTCCAACAATGGTAGGATCAACTGAGCTTGCCGAGTGAGCGGCCTCCATGAGGTAAAGGGCAAAGCCACCACCCGAGGCAATGGAAGAAAAATATGTGGCAGTATCTAAGGCCAAATCTTGCACAAAAACTCTAGAAGGAGGGTGCAATATTCCTCTAGAATCCCTTGTCTCTAAGACAAAATATCAACCTTATATATATATATATAACAATCAATAATTTTACATTAATAAAACCTTTATTTTTTTATTTTAATATATTTATATTATTTTAAAAATAAATTTGATTAGGGATAGTTTAGAACTACATATTTAATAATATATTTTAATAGATTGAAAAATTGTAGGCATATAATGGTGAATGCGTATCCGAGTTGGTGTGAGATAGCCAATTGAGGTATGTGTTGTACTTTATGGATCTAGGTTCAAATCACACTAGTTTACCATAGAAAAGGATGATTTCCTAGCCGAGTTGGTGTGAGACGGCCAGTTGAAGAACAATATATATATGGTGCGGATCCATGCAACTCTAGTTCAAATCACATTGGTTTACCATAAACCTTTTTTTGATCTAAATATTTTTAGTGTGTACCATAATAATAATGATGATACAAAGCATCCATGCAACTCTGGTTTAAATCACACCAGTTTACCATAAACCCTTTTTTAATCTAAATATTATGAGTGTGCGCTTGACTAATAATTATGATACGAATCCCAAGCACCTGGTGGTCTATTTTATGTTGGGCTATAAAACAATGAGGTGGAATAAGTTTGGTGTATGCAACCCATTGGTTTGAACCCTACGTTTGCCATCTACTAAAATAGTGTGGTTGTAACCAACTCTCCTATCAAGCAAAAAAAAAGGGGGCATATCAGGGCCACCATTTTCATGAATTGAATTTGGATTTTCATTAGGAAAGCCCAAAACCTTTTGCCATTATTTAATCATATTTTTTATTTTTGATATATAGGGGAGTTGGTTAAAACCACACTATTTTTAGTAGCTAACAAACATAGGGTTCAAACCACATGGGCTACTCTCAACAAGCCTATTTCATCTTGTTGTTGTTGACAGGATGTGAGAGGGAGACCACCGATTGCTTTGGGTTTGTACCATCATCGTCGGTATAACGTGCACTCAAAGGATTCAAAATAGACTACTACCTTTACAAATTGGCACCCCAAGGTTTGAACCCAGGTCTTTTCTTAGTAAGTTCCTGGTTAGACAAGAAATTGCCAATCCACCTAACCTTTGGGGACCATATTTAATAATGTTAAAAACACATTTTTTAATTAATTATATAAAATTAAAATTTACCTATTTGCATTATATTACAACCACATAATGGTATTATAAATTATGATAAATATTATAATAATTTAATAATTATATATGTATTATTTGTTAAGATTTAAACTTGGGTTTCTTTTTAAAATAATTAAAGAATATCAACATTCTTACCCAAAAAATTAACTATTTTAAAATTGGAATATAACTTATTAATTAAATTTAATAATGTTCGATTTGGGAAGCACCTAGGGGTTGCTCCATAAGGGGCATGGCAAATGGTATGATGCTTTAATGATCAACAAATCTGAAGGTTGAAGGAGCATGGAAGGCTGGAGGCTGAAGGAGTGTAAAAGGCTAGAGATTAAAGGAGCATGGAAGGCTAGAGGCTAAAGGAGTGTGGAAGGCTAGAGGTTGAAGTAACGTGAAAAGTTAAATTATAAATTGATCTTTGAAGTGTAACGACTAAAGAAGTATGCAAGTTTGGGTTGGCTAAATGATTATGGAAGGTTGGGTTCGTTGAAGGAGCTACAACAAAAGTCTGGGATGTTGGGTGGAAGGCTACGATGGCTAAAGGAATGTGGAAGGCTAATAAAGTTGAAGGAGTGTGAAATGTTGTCCTGGATGAAGAATCTGCAATGGAAGGTTGGGAAGGCTAAAGAACATGGAATACATCTTACAATGAGAAAAAAAAATGTAAAGTGTGAAGGATTAAGGTTTTTTATTGAAAAAATCTCATATTTTAGGAATAATATCTTCATAAAGAGTTATCCAATTCAACTTATTCTTGGGACAACTTGTGAAAAAATTAAATATATTTAAAATGAGTGGTCATATGTAAAAATCTGAGCAATATCTAGGGAGATATGACCCTGTGAAGTCAACCATTCAAAACAAGGGTAGTGACCATTTTTCAATTCGTGAAAAATAAAATTGTAAAGTGCGAAGGACTGAAAACATCTCATATTTTAGGAGCCCTATTTTCATGAAGAGTTATCTGATTCAACTAATTATTGGATCAACTTGTGCATAATTTAAGTTGATTTAAAATGAGTGGTCATATGCAAAAATATGAGTAATATTGAGGGAGATAAGATACTGTGAAGTCAACCATTAAAAACAAGGGCAGTGATGATTTTTCAAGTTGCAAAAAATGAAATTGTAAATATCTGTCAACTAGGTTTCAAACAATGGGAAGAGCAATTAAGGGCTATGACTTCAGTGAGGAAGGAAATTAACAATTCAGATTTGGTAAAGCGGACTATGATAGTGTGATGTTTTGGAAATATTACTCTACTAAGATGCAAGGCATAGATAGTAGAGGTAAAGTTTTGGAATTGTGAAGGCTACTATAGAAAAATTTCAAGAAAGATGCTAAATTCTAGAGTAATTGTATTCATAAAAAAAATCGAAAAAATCCAGAAAATGAAAATCAAGAATTCAGACATTTTATGTAAAATGTAGGTTTTTAGTTATAGCATCGCAATTGAGTTGAGCAGTGTATCTATTTATAAACTTTCAAGCTCTAAGAAAAGAAATGTAATTTATCAAGGGTGGGAGACCCGAATACAATCCCTTATTATCTAGAAAAGAATATATATATTCCATTTACTTTTTAATTAGCATTATTTGAAGTTTATGCTAATAATAATTAATATATACCTATCTTGACATAATTAATATGACCTTCAACCCCACATTTAATATCTTAAATTAGAAATGAGAATTGTTGTAGAGCGTATGGACTTTTTCCTACATGGTCCACAATTGGAAATATAAGCCAACAATAACCAACACATGAGAAGAAGCCAAAATTGAAGATCTTCAAAGATACTAACACTAAAGAATAATTTAAATGAAATGATTTTAATTAGGTTTAAGAGATTTAAATAGTTTATGTATTAGATGAATAATATGAAAATATGCATTGTTTAAAGAGATAAACATTACAAATACTAAAACAACCTATCTGATCCATTTCTAGATGAATAATGTGAAAGGTTTATTGTTGAATTGAATAATGTTGTTGCATTATGTTGATATTGAAAGCTCTATCTATTTAATAAAATAAAATAAATAACACCTATCTTTCAACCACATAGAGATAGGTTTGGATTGTTAATGTCACATGAATGGCAGGGCTTTTAATAAATTTTATATACTATTAAGAATAATATTATGGAACATAGAATTATGTGCCTTCGAGCATATATTTATGAAATTTCAAAAGCCCTTTATTTCCACTCTTTATGGAATTATAATTTATTTTTCCTTTCTTTAAAATATTATAGATAATTTTTTTAAAATTTATTATATTAATTTAAATATAATTATTTTATAAGAAATAAAAAAACATGTTTATGCACATTTTTACACAATTAATAATTATTTATAAAAAAATGGAGGTCAGACATGTTTCAAATTTTTAACTGATGTTATAATATCTATCAAGACTATGAAGGCTCGTCTTTGGTAGATTGCTCCTAGTTATCACATCTTGTCTGTAGTGTGTGTGTTTCAACTTGATGTAGAAGATAATTCATCTTGATGGTCAAACCTACCACAATTAGTTGCAATATCTATGTATTTGGTCGAAGAAATGATCATTGCAAGAAAATACTACAAAAAGCATTTCTCTAGTGTAGAGAGAATTCCTCCAATACACAATCAATTCTTGCAAATGGGTCATTAACTGTCCATAGAAAGTAGAGGCCAAACATACCTCAAATGACTAACTATTTTTACCACATCTACCAATATTATAAAGGCTTGTCTTTGATAGATTACTTCTAGTCATCATGTTCCATTGCACCAGGTGTTTTAGCTTAACACAAAGGACAAATCATCTCTATGACTAAACCTACCATATTCTATCTTAAGTTTTGTGTATCTGGTTAGAGATATGGCCAGTGCAAGAAAATAGAGGGAGGAGCATTCTCCCCTGTTCAATAAAATCTTGCAAATGGTCCAAATTACTTATCACTTTTTTGGCTTACACTAAATTCTATATCACAAAAGAAATCACATTGATCATGTTAACAACATTGTAGAATAGAACAATAGAGGCATGAGAGAACAAGGAATCATTTTTGGATTTCCATAAAGAAAATAAAATGCCAATTTTGAAGAGGTGCCAAACTTCTAGAAATATTAAAGGGAGGAGAGGAGGATCTCCAAGGAGAATTTGTTGTCATGTGAACCACTATGGGAGAACAAACTGGAAAATATATGTATCTTGAGCCTATGACATATCCAAAAGAGGTGAAGAAGATCTTAAGGTTCATGATAGAATGAACATAGTGGGTTGGGAACCCCAATGTAGATAAGTTGTTTACAAAGCAGCAAACCTTGGTGAATTAAAATCCATGCAAATATAATTTTTTTGGGTTCAATATTAGCAAACAATTCTATGAAAAATGGGCCCAAATATATCTAGGTGAAGAGAGATCCCAATGAGCATTCAGTTTGTCAACCATGGTTAATTATGGTGATAACCATTCGTAATTGAATCTGACCTTATTATTAAGGAGGGGTGTCTCTAGATACCATTGCCAATACTTCCACCAAGGATGTTGAGAGCACATTGTGATCTTGTGAAGCATAGAATTAGGTATATTTTCTTTAAATGCCTTAAAGTTTTTCTTATCAATGAAGGTAAGTTTGAACCTGAACTTGATATAATCCCAAGGATACCAATCCTTTTTCAATCAGGTAAACAAGTAAGCCACTATAGAAATAACCCTTTTTATAGATTTTTTTTGCATGCATCCTAGGGATTTGAGAAAAAGGGACTCCTTGGATAGTCGAGATAGGGGACCATTAGAGGTTCACAGAATTTATGGAGAGTCCATCCTAAAAACCATTACCTTTCCATTGAAGCCATTATTTTATGTTTTTCCAAGCTTTCCAAATGCTACAAATGACAAAAGAGATTAAATCTTAATGGGAACTAGAGAAATAAGAAGGGAGGGGAAATCCATACCTTTACATGCTTTACACCCAAAGGGACAGCCTAAGGTAATACAATGTCAAACCAGCACTTTCCAAGCTTCCTCACATTTAATGATTCTAATTATCCATTTGGCACATAAGGTCATGCCTTAGAGTTTCTAGTCAAGAAGACCCATTTCCTCATTCTTCTTGGGTAAACAAAAAAATTCTCATGCTATAGAAAAATAAATCTTATATTCTCTACATTGTCACACTAGATATTTTTTGCACTATCATATTGGATATTCTCTACACTATTAGACTAGATAATCGTTATGTAGCTTTGAAGTGTTCAAACTACCTCAGTTCAAGCTACCTAGTGTATTTCAATGCGGTTCTATAACAAATATTGACTGTGACAATAGTATTCTTTTCTATAGTATGCTTGGATTTGGTTTTGTTTTTGAATGGAAAATAACTAGAATAATGTTTCAATAGGGACAACCTAAGTTAGGTTGTGTCTGATTTCATGGGATCTATATTATTTGATCTCATTTGTGATTAGTGGATAGTCCAATAGTTTAGAGCTCTAACTATGGAGGATTCCATTATACCCATAAATACACTATTCATTTTTTAGGATACTATGAGAGTAACTTTCTAGGGCTAAATACTTATAGATGCATCACATTTCAAATGATCAAAGTCTTTTTAGGGTTATTTCATTTTAGTTTAACCTAATATTATCTTTTGATATGCCTCATGCTATGTGGAAGAATTTGATGTTAGTGTGATTTTATTACACTTAATTCATACATCGCATTACGAAAAAATGTGCTCAGCAAATAATGACAGATCTACATAATTTGAAAACCCTTAGAAAAAAATGTGTACCCTACTCCACTAAAATAGAGTTTTTTTTTAATGTACTATAAGAAAAAATAAACATAATGAGAATTTGGAGGATAAAATATTGAAGGAAGGATAAGAACTCCTATTGCTACTATGAAACACAACCTTGAAAAGAGTTCTGATACCATGTATTAGGAATCTTCATATAAAAAAACATAACTAAAGGATCAATATAGGAATTAATGGAAATTATTATGACTTAGAAATAACTAAATGATAATGAAAATCAAAGTAGTAGAAGTGCTCATAAAAATAACTACATGAAAAAATATAAAATTATATTAATCGAGTGGAACATATATTGCATGCCTCTTCGAGTGGGCAACCACCCTAGAACATATTTTTGATACATAAAAGAAAAATAAAAATATAATGCATTCTCGTCCAAACACATTTCATTATATATATGTTTATTTACCCTAACCCTACTTCTCAAGGGATAAACCACATGAAAGAGGGGACTAAAACCACTAATTCTTTTCAATAAAAGTAAGGGTGACATCATAATGGGCCATGTACACTAGGCACCCATGGTGCAAACATAACACTAACACTATACAAGTACATAGTAATAGTTGTGTTAGGATAGGATCCTAAGAAAGAGGGGCAAGGAAAAATATACAAAGGGACCAATGTAATGCATACCTACAATGTTGATGAGTATATCTATATGACCCTACTTGTCTAGTATGGTGCATATTGTATTTGATCTTCTATCAAAATGGGAGTGTCATCTAATAGTATTAAACCATCATAACCTTAGACAAAGAAGTCATAGAAATGGAGATTAAAAAAAGATACAATAATTTGACCCTCCTTGTGGTGTACCTTTTTACTATCAATATAATCATGTCTAACACAACGTGACATAAATGAGAGATAAAATTTGGCCTCAAATCAAAATTCCAACAACCAGCATAACAAACCAATACAATAAGAATAAATTAATGAGATTCAATAAATAAAATATTTAAAATATTTTTGCCATATCCCTTAGTAAATTTAAATCCATTACCATCAAGGAGGTGCACATGAGCACATACCATCAATTATTTAACCTATACCATATTAACAATAATAAATAAGATGTCACCATTATTTTATGTTTAGGCTCTATACCATCTACAAAGAGATCTTTACCCTTTGCCTCATTTACATTATAAATCTTGTTGACAACTACCCAGCTTGGAGGGCTTCATCATTTCTATGATGTTAGGGATGACACCAGATTCAACTTTGTTTCTTTTGGTACTACCAAGTACAATTGATACAAAGGCCAACAACACCTCCTATGGAGACTATCGTTGTCATATGGAACGAGAAAAAATAAAATCTTGTGTATCCTACTATGAGCTTTGTCTTAATCTCTCACTCAAAATGCATAATTGCATGTTTAAATTTATGACTACAACTCCCTTTGACAACAATAAGATATTTAGGGTGGAATTAGCCCTTCATAGTAATAGCTCTAATACCAATCATATAGAAATATATTTGGTTGGGTTTTTGTGATTGAGAAGGCCTTTAAAATGGTTTAAATGTTGCAATTTAGGGTCTAACAAAATAATACAATAAGAGCATGTGGTTTACCTAGTTACAACAAACCACTACTTATAGAAGCAAAAACAAGCCAGCACACATTATTCCTAATCAATAAGGAAAATGACCTTAATCATTATCTTTTTATGTGAATCTCCATTCATTAAAATTGATTTCTAAAAAAATGAAACCAAACAAACCTCTATTTTGCATGATGAAAAATGGACTTTTCTTTAATTGTATTTTATATGAACCAAAAGCCTTTCTCTGTCCCCTAAATAAATTTCACTTAAGCTTAATTCAATCAGACCTTATAGTTGGTATTACATTATTTTTAATAAGTTTTATTTTAATTACTCCAATATGAACCCACATAGAATGGTGTTGGGTATATTATGGACCCTTGACTCTAGTCCATGTTAAATGCATAGAAGTCTAAAAGTTACCCCTAAATATTGTTGGAAGTATTACACTATTTTGTACCTTGCAAGTATATTGCAAGTACCATATAAATATTTTAGTTTAAGTCATGTAAATATTTGAGTCTATAGTAGGTGTCATGTAAGTGTGGAGTTATTTGAAGGGTAACAAATATTTCTCTCATGAGAAATATGAAGAGATATCTCTTGATTGTTTGAGGATATGAAGAGTTAGTGTATGTAGAAAGGTCAAGAGTTATGAATGTGAAGAGTCTCATATCCATTTTATGTATATATTAAAGATAAAGTATTATAATATGTGAGATAGTGATAAAAAGTTGTGTAATACATTGAATTTGCATTGCTTGTGTTGAAATACTCATCAATAATATTGTATAGGAGAAAAATAGCCCACCACATATGGTTCTCAATGGATCCGCTAGGAGCCGAGATGACCACGAGGATATTGTGGTTCTCTACACTTGGTAGCTTAGTGATCGAAGGGTTCATTAGGAATGGTTTAAGGACTCACTCCAAGTTTTATATGGAAGGTAAAATTTTTGTATTAAGCAAATAACCTAATTTTAGTCTTACTAATATCTAAATTATAAATAATTGAAGAACAATAATGTAGGGCAAATAGCAATGCAAGAAAATAAAGGATTGTTCCTAGAATGATTCTTTGCTTTGATGAGGACTATTTCTAATATTGCAGGAAACAAAATATTTTCTTTTTCAAGAAAAGGTCCAAGAGAGTGAACATACAAGATTAACCTAATTTTAAATTATGTGCCTTTCTTATTTTTATGCCTAGATCTAAAACAAAAATATAATATTCTAATATTTCAAATTTGTGTTATTTCATTCAACTAAAGGAATAAAAATGATCATGGACACTCAACAAAAAACTTAAAAGATCTAACGAAGCACTTACTTGACCTAATGGTTGATCCTAGCCAAATTTGTACCTTGTAAATATTGATTGTGAATTCATCCAAATATATAAAACAACTTCAAAACCTTGGAAAAATTGATCAGTATTTGGGGGTCTTGTTAGGTTGCTATGTGACTGAGCATGGAGATGTAGCAGTCAAGCTCCCTTGGTCATTTTATTTTATCATTCAAAAATAAAAATGATTGTTGACCTTTGAGAAGAAATAAAACAAGATATAGCAGTATGAAACAATGAAAATAAAATGTAAACAAAATGGATGCAACAGAAAACAAGTATGCAAATGAGGACCTAGGGTTTTGGGAGTAAAACATTACCCCCAATCTACTATGACCAAATTGACCAAATTCATACCCTATAATTAGAGGTCACTAATTCACAAACAAAGGAAAAAGTGGTGAAGCCAATGGTTTCACCGAATTCGTGCCCCATAAGGGTGAGGTGCAAATTTTCACGAGTTCTTAGAATCTAATTTTAGAATACAAAATACAATTTAACACTAATAATTAATGATCTAAGAAGATATTTCCTCCTTAGAAGATAAATGATGTGTTCAATCTATCGTAAAAGCTTCTCCACTTGCTTATCCTCAGCAACAAATCATCTAAAACACACCAAAAACATGGCACCAAAGCATTCCAAAGCATTAAATTTTTATAGCATACGTATGATGATCCCAAAATATTTCTTACTAGCAAGCAAGGAAAAAAAATAATCCAATCCTTCTATTTATAGGAGGTTTGGAGGGGTTTAGGCAAGAAAACAAAAAATAAACTTGGCTAAGAGCCAATGCCACAAAGGTTAGATAGAAACTTAGAATTTTCAAGAGAAAAATTCTAAAATTACGAAATTCATACCCCATCTTGGACAACTATAAATTTGGCAAAGCTAGAAGAAAAATCCAAACAAAAGGAGGAAAAGAAGCTCAAACTTACAACTAGAAACTTTGAATGCCTTCTTAGGGATAGGAAAAATGACCTATTTTGATGGGTTAATTTTTCATGTCAACATTTGACCCTCTCTTTAATGCATTTATGGCCTAATAAATGCATCAAAGAAAGATGTAGACACCTATGGGAAAAAATGATGAACACAAAAAGGGGTGGTAGGTTTAGATGGATGTATGGTGTAAAATGGCATCATTTTGAACACTTTAAAATTTTGCACGCTAAATAGGGAATTAATGACATTAATGCCCCTAAGGACAGGGTACCCCCTCAAAGTTTCAAAAGGAATGCAAAATTCCTAAAGAAACTCGAAACAATAGACAAGGAAAAAAAGAGAAGCAAACAAAAAGAAAAAATAAAAAGAGGATATAAAAAGAAGGGATAAAAGGGGAGAGGGATGAAAATAAATTTATTTTCACCATGCAAAGAAGGGAAAAAGATTTTTAGATAAAAATAACAAATGATGCTCCCCACACACTGTTTAGCCATTGCAAGGGGTAAATTCGATGCAGTAGTGGAGCAAGCACAAGGACCAAAACCCAACTTCTAGACTAGTTTAGATTAGGGTTTTAAGAATTTAATTATTTTTTTAAATTTTTAGAAGAAATCACCACATGAGACCCCAACAAAAATTCAGGGGTTAAACTATGAATTCAGCTAGAACTCAACGATGATCAAATTCACACCTTGAAAATACAAGGTACGAATTCAGAAGAAATGAGAAAAAAAAGAGGGAAAAGGAAAAAAGAAAAAGAGAAGAAAAGAAATAAGTTTATATTTTTTATTAGATTATGATTTTTTATTTTTTTAACTAATTAATGTTTTTATCTATAACATGATGTACTTGATATTAGAGAGTGGTGACCAAACTCCTTAGAGGAGATTATATGATAGGTCATAGTAGTAGAGAGGGACACACTATGGGTGGTGGGGCTATCAAGCTTTGTAGAGATTCCCAAGGTCGAAGTGAAAAAAGCATTGTTAATGATGCTAGTAAAGAGGTGGTAATTGGAGTCATCTACCTTCTAATTATTGATGGGAAATATGACCATTATACTAAAATATGTGTGAAAAATTCTATACATCCCTATCAGAGAGAGAGTAGTTTACAAAGCACAAGCACATTGGAAAGTTTACAATGATTACTGAGAGACCTAACCCATGAGATCCATTAGAGTGGACTCCATGTAGATGATATGTTAGCATGATATGAAGTTGATATGTCGACCATTATGCTCTATAGGGTAGTGGCAAGGCTGCTAGTGTACCACATAATAAAATGATACTTATCATGGGCATTGGAAAGGGTAGTGGCAGACATGCGAGATTAGAAAGTTAGGTTTGCATAGGAACCATTTGTTCTAGCTCATTTGTACAAGGTATTATACAATATCATGTACAAGTGATAGATAGAGCTAGTGTGTGTTACTTTGCTCTAAGTGTAGTACTAGAAACACATAATCGCTTGAAGACCACATGCACTACCAAGACCACTACCTAAACTAGAGTGGCCAACCGCATATAGGTGGTCATAATACTTAAAGCTATTCTTGATGATGTACATTGATATCCTATCACTAAGTAGGTGGGTGATAGATGAGCTATGAGAGGATCATATCATATGGTGATTGTAGCATCCACACCCTAGATAGGTTGATGATGGGTAGGAGCTAGCTTACGTTAGGAGTATCTGATGGATCACCATTGAGAAAGTTAATATGGATCTATAAACACATAACCATTCAAATACCACATGCACTACCAGGACCACTACCTAACCTAGAGTAGCCAACTGCATATATATGGGCTTAATACTTAAAGCAAGTCTAGAGGATGTACATTGATATCCTATCACAAGGGATGCAAGTGATAGATGAGCTATGAGAGGATCATATCACATGGTCATTGTGGCATCTATGCCCTATATAGGTTGAGGATGGGGAGGAGCTAGCTTAGGTTGGGAGGATCCTATGGGCCACCATTGAGAAAGGTAAGTTGGAGCCATATCAGTTTTATTGAGTACAATGATAGTTTGGTATTCTTTAGGAGATACCAAACCTCAATGACTAGTAGTTTAGACAAGTGTAGAAAGACCCATCAGGAGTAAGAGGAGACCCTAATATGAGAAGGTTTGTAGAGGACTTGGACAATCCACTCTATGTGGATCCAAGAGTGGATGATGTTAGGGTAGCCGCTAGGTACCAAATATGGTACAAAATTATTATTTCTCTAAGGATCTTCCCATCGATACCAATGGAGAGGTGCTAGATCATGGGTTTATGGGTGCAATTACTAATTTGGGAGGCTACCTTATGCACAACTAAGCAATGGAAAAGGGGTGCAAACCCACCCAAGTAGACATGGATACCAGTTCAAATAGAGATAGTGACAACCATAAGAACAAATATCACTCTATCCAACTTAGATGGAGAGGGGACATTAGGAGGTTCCCCCATAGTGATAAATAATAGGTCAAGCAGTACAATGGGAGATATCCCTACAATAGTAGTGATAGGACCTAGCGATATCATAGGTTAGGATGACCTGGCAAGAGGGGTTGAGATACTATATGCTAGGGTGATAACCATGTAGAGAGAGATGGACTTACTCTTAGAGGATAGGTCCAAGAGGTTGTAGGATATGGAGGGTGCCATAAACATGACACTCATAAATTAAGAGATGACAAAGGCCAAAGAACACTACCTAAGGGGAGAGATGGTTTGGTTAGAGTAGAAGTGCTAGTAGGCTCGAGCGAAGGGTATGGATGTCATCACTAGTAGCCAATAGGGTGAGGGTATCAAACTACTATACGAGGAGCTAAAAAGGGTGGGAGAGAAGTTGGAGGTATCTATACAAAGGGAGACTTTCTAACAAGTTTTGTAATATCAAGTGGTTCTAATAGAGTTGAAAGTACCTCTATCAGCCTCCTTATTATTGTAGATAAGGTCATAGTCTGGGTCATATATTATTTCACGATCTATGAACATACCTCCACGAAGACCACCTCAAGTAGATAGAACAAATAATACTAGCTCATAGAGCTAGGGCAAGTATCAATATGACATGCCAATTTTTTAGTGTGGCATGCATCTTTAGGCTAGGATACGGTCAAGTGTGCCAAGCTTCTATTGTGGCACATCGATTTGTCTAATGTTCTCTATTTTGAGTAACATATCATGTTATAGTTTATAATTATGTATGTTTGATTATGTGTGTGTGAATTTTATGTGTTTGTAAATTTTTGGTTATGCATGAATAGATGAATGAACGAAGAAAATGGACAAATTCATGTAACTAAAGAATCCATACTATATGAACTTAACTAATGAATGCATGACTATATGACTAGATTGGAAGCATAAAAATGTGTCGAAAGAAAGATAAGAAAAAAACAAATATGAAGGAGAAATAAAAATAATACTCTAGGAGAAAAAAATATACCACAAATTCATCATAGAGTGAATCCACACCCTATAAAAGAGGGCTTGAATTTTGAAAAAAGAGAATAAAGGGAAAGGGAAGAAGAAGAAGGTCAAAAAAGGTCAAATAAAGCAAAAATATGCTTAGAGTATGATATTTGAATCAATGTAGACCACAAGGGGTCAGTGTGATCAAATGATCATAATCAAAGTGAAAAATAAAAGAAAAGATGGATCAAAACCTTATGAGGATGTATGCTCACAAATGGTTGAGGATGGAGTAAAATCTCCTATGGGTGTAGTGCTCATGAGTGTCCATGAAGCTATCATATGAATGTGTTATGCTTGATGAAGAAAACAAGATGGAGCAATACCCATTGTGGGTGTGTGCTTGCTAGTGACCAAAAGATGAATTGAAAACCTGCTATGGTTGTGATGTTTTCTAGTGGCTACATGTGGAGTGATACCTTCTAGTATGTGTGTTCACAAATGGCCTAAGTGGAGGTTGATGCTCACTGGTGGCCATGAAGTTATCCTATGATGGTTTTTAGTGCTCGTTGAGACAAAAAATTAATGTAACTTGATAGGTATATAATGTGTGTTGATGGTCAAATGGAATGCAACCCAATAGGGGTGTTAGCTCTTTGAAGAAGATCAAAGCAAAGCAAGAATGTGTTGTGTATGCATGTGAAAGAGAAAATATGTTAGAAATAGTTTATTATCTATAATTTGGGTTATGTAAATATATCTTCTAAGATACATATGTAGGACATTAGATTCTTTAAGGAAACGTTATCCAATCACTTCATGCAATGTAATAAATGCACAAGTTTCAATGTGCTAGTTGTAAATGTGCAAGGTATCACTTGTACAGATAGATAGAGTGTTGGCAAAGTATTCTATTTGACCTATATAAGTAAAGCCTCATTGTTGGTATAGATAAGAAAGGGGAGTGTTAGTGATACATTAGCTTAGGTAGTACATTTTTGTGTGGATCTCTTGGTAATTTTGCACTATGCCACATTGGAAATTTTGTTGGAGTATTTTGATAGAATATTTTTTATTGTAATCGACAATATTTATTTTGACAGTAATTTCCTATGTTATTGTTTTACTTGCAAATGTAAACTTCATTGCATTGGCATTATAAATATTTTGTACACTTCATTCGGGATTCAAGTTCGCCATACTATAAATGCATAAAAAATAAAGGTATCTTTGGGTTCATAAAGACAAACAAAGAAGGATCAAAGTAAAAATCTTAAGGGACTTAAGTTTTGAAAAGCACCGTGAAGAGATAGAACATGGAAATACGTTCACCCCAAAGTTGGGGTGAACGCTCCGTTCGCCCCACCTTGGGGCAAAGAAATGACAAAAGGTGATAGAAGAGGCATGACAAATCAAAGTCGCATTCACCTTGGATGAGGGGTGAACATCCCGTTCACCCCTCTCATGGGCGAACGTGCCCCAACATGGAAACACATTCCGTTTGCCCCTCCCATAGGCGAACGTACCTGAAAGTCAAAGCGCGATCGCGTTTGCCCCTCCCATGGGTGAACGTACCTCAAGAGCAGAATGCTATCGTGTTCACCCTGGTGGATAAGCGAACATCCTGTTCACCCCTCTAGTGGGTGAACACGTTCTTAAAGAAGAATCGTGCAAGCATGATGGGCGATAAAAATTGGGCGAATGGAGTTTTTGAGCAAAAGGGCGAAAAGGGGTATGGTCAAAATTTCAAGAGTGCCAGATTTGCAAGCATTAAATAATGGTGGCAATAAGTAATTCGAATTGTAGATCCCGAGTGAAGAAAGAAGTCATATGGAAGCACAAGGAGTATTTTTCATCATTTCCAAGGTGGGAGTGCATTTCCAAGATATTGAATGTCTCCTGATTCTCTGTGCACCGACGCCCAAGTTGCTGATTTCCTGGGAATGTTCCCCTGAAGGATGGATCGTTGCCCCAAAAGGATGGATTTTTAATGATTCCAAGGAGGAATTTCCTCACTTTTGTTCTTGATCTGTGATCATTTTTTTCTCATGTGTATTTAATGAAAGAGGCGAAATCCTCTATAAATACTAATCAAATTCCTATTGTAAAGGAGGGGTGGGACATTCTGCAAGAAAAATTTCTAAGTCTTCTGCATCAATAGAAGAGACTTGGCTTCTAAAATTTGCAAGCATTCTTATGTGTGTGATTTCCTTCTATTTTTAAGCATTTCTGTTTATGCTCATGTTCCTATTGTTGAGTTTAAAATTCTATTTCTGGATTTAAAACATTGTTGGTGAATGAGTTAGTTTTGGAATGCAATCTGGAGGTTGTTACTGCAAAGGTGTAAGTAAAATTTTGTTGCTTTCTTTCTGTTACATGTTGTTATAACACTTGGTGGAATTCTTGCTACTAGTCTACCCCAAATCCTACATTTCAGCTTGTGGCCATATTTCCCTTTCTTTCTGTTATTTTTCCAATTTCTTTCCTGCATCCCTAGTCTTCAACCAGTTTAGGATTAGTAAGGGAACCAACCCTCTCTGGAGATTGGCATGGAGGACATTCCTTTCCTTTGGCCTTTCAATGTTGGTCATATCTAGGGTGCACAAACACAGTGTTTGTTGATTAGGCAGATATTTGACCAATAATTTTTGGCACGTCCGGTGGGACTTAAAAGTTCCATTTTCGATAGTATTAAGGTTTGATGTTCACCTTTGTGTAAAAAAAAAATAAAAAAAAAAAAAACAAAAAAAAAAAAAAAAAAAAAAATAAAAAAAAAAAAAAAAAAAAAAAAAAAAAAAAAAAAATTATTTATCTAAAACTATTTGCTATGAAATTAGAACATCTGGTGACTCGATTTCACCCAAAAATCTCCAAACGTGAGTACAATGAAAGTTGTATCTCATGAATACAAGATCGAAGGCCAAAAATCTAGATCATCAAATTGAGTTCTACGAGCTTGATATTCAAAGGCTAGGGGAACATCCTCAATTAGCCACTTTTTGATGTACATCCTCATTACCCCACATATCTCATATACCATCTGTCACATCCTCAAGATTAGCTGGTGTATTCTTCGCTCCTGTAAGTCTAGTAAGTACTACCATGAGTTTTCCTCAACCTCCACCTCACATGACCATGAGCCTTCCTCACACTACACCTCATATACCAGTCCATATGGCTCAGAATCCTCCACCAAGGTAGTTCCCAACATGGAATAGCTCAGGAGCTTTGAACCTGCAAGCACAAAATCTAGTGCCTCAAGCAGCTTTGAAGGCTTTTCCGACCTATGATGGCACTGGTAAAACAACCTATGAACATATTCAAGATGTAGCATCTCTGGTGACCATCCATGACATAACAGATGAAGATGTAATGATAAAGTTGTTGGTATTATCGTTGAGAGGGAAATTGTTGTATTGGTACCGATCGCTACAATCGGGCACTATTACCTCATGGGATCAGTTGGCGGAGTTGTTGATTAAAAATTTTCATGAACAAGCCGATCCATACTCCTTGCTGCATCAGTTTACAACAATTCAAAGGCATCCACAAGAAGAGATAGTTGACTTTAATGTCAGGTTCGCATGAAGCTGGCAGAGAATTCCTGATGGATTGTGGCCCACACATGAGCAAGCTACATTTTACTATCTCAGGGCATTTAGCACTGAAATTGGTATGGTCATGTGGTAGGCCAATGTGACTACATTCCCAGATTTGTACACGCAAGCCCAGAAGGCCAAATCTGATATGATCATAGTAGGTAGGCTTCCCTCGAAAATGACTATGCCCATTCTTCCTGATCTCCCATAGTATTTGTATTCAAGTGCATTTTTGCAACCCATGCCTTCCATGTACCCAGTTCCCTCATGGAGTTCTAGCCCACCTCATATGGCTCCGATCCCTACCCCATAATGCCTAGCTCCAAGTTTTCCATAGTTGCCCAATCAATCAGTACCCAGTTACTAACACCTGTTCCTTTCCCAACATTTCTAGTGCCTTCGACCCCATTGCCATTACCTGCATCGCAAGTGCCTTTACCCTTGCCAGCACCAACCACATATTCTAATCCTGATCCCCTTACGACCTTATTGCAAGAAGTAAAATCTAATAACTCAACCTTAAGGATGATATCAAATGAGCTTACGACGGTGAGGAAGAAGCAAGTCAAGGCTGATTTTTGATCATGAAGATTTCAAACTCCATCGATTACTCGAGAGCAAGTGTCTACCAGTAGAGGCCCTAAGAAAAGCACAATAGTGCTAGAAAATGAGGAAACTAGCACAACAGAAAAGGCGTATTGGTGTTCAACATGCAACGATCCTCATGGAGAAGAAACCTGCATGGTGCATATGAATTATGTACAAACGCTAGCAGAGATTTTGGTTGGTGGACAAGTCAATATGATCAGGGAAGCTGATCACAATCTTATGATGCCTTCTTTGGAGCAAGTTTTGGTTCTTACGAGATCCGGGAAGAAGCTAGTAATGGTAGATCCAGCTGAGCTCGAACCTTTGAAGGTGCCTATAGAGCCAAAGGTGCAGGATGAAAAATGACAAGCTCCAATGAAAGCGCCTGGTGTAAGGACTAAGGAGCAAGATTCTATCAAGTTAAGAGATTTATTACCTAAGCAAGCTCAAGAAAAGGCGTAAACTAAGGCATCAACTTCGCAACCCATAGTAGCTGCTCAAGCACCAAATGAGATAAAAGAGCAGGCCAAGGAGTGACTCAAGTACCCATCATTAACAAAGAGACAAAGAGTAGAAGCTACTCAGAAGTATCAGGAAAAGTATGAATGGGTTACAGAAGAGAAGGTTTCGACCATCTCAAGTTACAATATTGTGGAAGAGATGAAGAAGATACCAGCAAAATTTAGCTTGTATGATGCATTACAATTATCAAGGCAAATTGACTTGTTGCAAGAGTCCTTGAAGACTACTAAATATCAGAAGAAGGATCCTTCTCAAATAGTCCTAGCGCAAGTGCTACCAACTTCAGTGATAGGAAAGAATAGACCACCCCCATTTTATTTGTCACTCAAAATGGAAGGGTGGATTGTACACAACTGTATGATCGACTCTGGAGCTGCGACTACTATCATGCCAAAGGTAGTATGTGAAGTGATGGGGATGGAATATACAAGGAGTAGCCTAGGAGTGTTACAGTTGGATGGGACTCTGATCAAGATAGTGGGAGTAATCAAAGATATTCCTATTGTCCTTCATAGTATGCCATAAATCATAGTTATCCAGGAAGTGGTAGTAGTTGACCTGGAGCCATACTTTAGCATGTGCCTCTCAAGGGAGTTCACGACTAAGCTAGGAGGATATCTCTCCTTAGACTACTCACATTTGGAGATACCATTCAAAGGAAAGAGGATTCGTATCCATAATGAAAAGCCCTCACCTTTTCACATTGAAAAGTTGGAAGAGGAAGAAGAAGCTCCAGGTGCGGTTAACATGATGACTGAGGAGCTAGAAGAGGTTGATTTGATGGAAGAAGCGTTGGGTGAGCTTCACCTCGAAGATGAGTTTTTACTCACAGATTTTAATGCAATGATCAGAATAGACATTGGTTGTTATTCAATAACTAAGCCCGAGCAAACTGAAGAAGAAGTCCTCGATTCCTAGGAGTCTAACATGGATCAGTTATGGAAACTATATTTTGATGGTGCCAGATGTAAGAATGGCGTAGGGGCTGGTGTCATGTTGATTTCTCTTGAAGGGTTACAAAAGACTTATTCTTATAGGTTGACTTGGAGTTGCACAAATAATGCAGCTGAATATGAGGCATTATGCCTTGGGTTGAAGAAAGCTGGAAAGTTGGGCATTAAATAGCTATAGATTTTTGGTGACTCTGAGCTTATTGTCAATCAGACCACTAATAGGTGTGTGTCCAAGCAACATTACCTAAAAGCCTATCACAATAGAGTCTAGGATTTGTTCGAATCCTTCACCGCTTTGAACATTCAGGCAATTTCTTGGGAGCAGAATAAACATGCAGATATTTTAGCCTCTCTTGGTGCAAATTATTCTCCCACGGAGCAAGTGGTTCGAAATCCCAAGACTGTTAGAGTGATCTATAGACCTTCGGTTTCGGATAAGAATCTTCATTGGCAAGTATTTGACAATGATGAACAAATAGTTAATTTTCTACTTAGAGAAGCTGCTAGCGTAGATGATAGAGTGCTTGTTGAAGAAGAGAAAGAAGGAATGATTCAATTGAAGAATAACCATATTCCCAGAGGTTTAATCTCACTGGAGAGTTTATTTGATCAAAATGATAGAGCTGAAAAGCATAGGATTAAGGTAGATGCCAAGGAATACAAGGAATTACAGTTGGAACCTGAGAAGGTTATCAAAATTGGAATTGATTGTGTGTTGGATGAACTGGAGGGCATTAAGAATTTGTGCTATGAATACCCTGACATCATGGCGTGGAGCTATCAAGATTTAAAGGGATATGATAAGAACGTGATCCAACATACCATAGAGCTACAGGAGGGGGTAAAGCCTTTTCAGCAAAAGCAGTGCCCTGTTAATCCCAAAATTGAAGTGCTCATGAAGGTAGAATTGCTAAAAATGTTGGAGGTGAAGATAATTTATCCGATCAAGCACTCAACATGGGTGGCGAATCTAGTCCCAGTTCGGAAGAAGAACGAAGATATTCGATTGTGTGTTGATTTTCACAACCTGAACCAGGCATCATTAAAATATCATTACCCTCTATCGCAGATTGATCAAATCCTTCATGTGGTAGTTGGTGCACAGAGGTTCTCACTATTAGATGGCTTCTCTGGATATAATAAAATTTGGGTGAAGGATGAGGACCAATATAAAACAACATTCACTACCAAGTGGGGCACATTTGCCTACCAACGGATGCCCTTTGGGCTCTCAAATGTCGGTGCTACCTTCCAGAGAGCCATGGATGTCACCTTTGATGAGTTACTGAATAGAATTATTGTGATATATCTTGATGATATGACTATGTTTTCGCATCACAGAGAAGACCATGTTGCTCATTTGAGGTAGGTGTTCGAGAAGTGTCATGAGTTTGGGATCTCTATTAATCTGAAGAAGTCAATATTTGTTGTTAAATAAGGGAAGTTGTTGGGTCATGTGATCTCACAAGAAGGGTTGGCAATTGATCCTGCAAGAGTCGAAGCACTCATGAAGTTGTCGCTACCTACTAACAAGAAGGACCTGCAATATTTCTTTGGTCAAATAAATTTCATCCGCAAATTTATTGTTGACTTCGCTCAGGTTGTGAAGCCCATGACTGAGCTTTTAAAAAAGAATACTGAATTTAAGTGGATGGAGGCCAGGAGATGAGCTTTTCAAGAAATCAAAGAAAGAATCACACAAGCTCTAGTTTTAATTAATCCTGATTATTCAAAAGATTTCATTCTCTATGCAGTAGGTGAGCAAGAAAGCTATGTTGTAGTGTTGACACAGAAGCAAGAATATGGAGAAGAGAAACCAATTGCCTTCTTGAGCCAAGTTATTTTACCACATCAGGAGAAGTATAATTTTATCGAGAAACAAGTGTACGTGGTGATGAAATCATTGAAGAAATTCTGACACTTTGTTTCTCAGAGCAAAACTATTGTTTATGTTATTCATCTTGATGTTCAAAATTTTATACTCCAAGGAGAACTAGGTGATAAAAGGGCAGGTTGGGTCTCAAAAATTCAAGAATATGATGTGGAGATCCGACCAACAAAGCTAGTTCATGGGTGAGCTCTATGTCAGGAGTTAGCCAAAAGTGCTACCTTGGAGATGTTGGATGCAACGCATGAGGAGGACATTGGTGAAAGAATTTGTGCAAATCATACTGTGAATGACCGGGATTGGATAGAAGAGTTGGTTGACTATTTTACTTTTGGGAGATGTCCAACTCATCTTGATGCTTCACAACATCGGAGGTTCAGGCTGCAAGCGCTCAAGTACATTCTATTGCCAAATGGATTGTATCACAAGAATATTGATGGAGTTCTTCTCAGGTGTGTGAAAGCTTTCGAGAAGGAGAAAATATTGGAGGAATTTCACTATGGACTATCTGGTGGTCACTATGCAGGGAGGCCTATGGCTTTAAATATTATTCGAGTAGGCTACTATTGGCCCACTCTATTCATCGATGCTCATAGAGTAAGTCAGCATTGTGATAGCTGTCAATGGTACGTTGGTAGAATAAGAAAAGGAGCTCTGCCTCTACGCCTAATTCAAGTGGAAGCACCTTTTCAGTAGTGGGGTCTTGACTTCATTGGAGTCATTGATCCACACTCTTCCATAGAGCACAAGTATATCTTAACGGTGACTGACTATTTCACTAGATGGGCGGAGGCCATTCCCACCAAGAAGGTCGATCAAGCTACTATTATTTCTTTCTTAGAAGGGATCATCACTCGCTTTGGCATCCCAGATTCAATTGTAACCGATAATGGCACTCCATTCATTGGGGCTAAAATCATAGAGTTTGCTAGCAAATATGGCATTTATTTGAAGACATCATCCAACTATTATCCGCAAGGGAATGGGTTGGCCGAATCTACCAATAAAAATTTGTTGTGGATTCTAAAAAGGACTATGGGCAGTAATAAAAGAAGCTGGCATTTGTTGTTGAACCAAGCGCTTTGGGTGGATCGTATCTCAGTGAAGAAATCTATCAAAACCTCTCCATATGCTTTGGTCTATGGGAAAGAAGCTATTCTTCCCACTCATATTGAGTTGCCAATTCTTCAAACATTGTAGTTATTCCAGAATGAAGATGAGGAATATGATCCTATGAGTGCAAGGTTGGCACAGTTGTTGTAGTTAGAGGAGGATAGGGAGAAGTCTTATCAAGTATTTGTTGAGTACACAAAAGAAATGCAGAAGTGGTTCGGTAAGAAAACAACCGAACACAGTTTCCAAGTGGGAGATTTAGTTTTAAAATGGAATGAAAAGAAGGCCAAGCCAGGAAAACACCATAAGTTTGATGCTATCTGGGAAGGACCTTTTCAAATTACTGTAGTAAATTCGGTGAATGCTTACCACCTTCGTGATCTGGAGGGTTGTGACCTTCCTATTCCAGTAAATGGTCTTCATCTGAAGGCCTATATTCAATGATGATATTCTGGTGAAGTACCACCTTGTACATATGTAAATATTCTTTCCAGTATGTTGTTTATTTTAATTGTTGATGCTATTTTAGCATATATATATATATAAAAAAAAAAAAAAAGAAAACATGAAAAGAAAAGATAGTGTTGTATGTTTCCCAGAAAGCACCCCTTCAAGAATTAAATTGGGCATTGAAAAAGCAAGGCCGCATTCTCCCTCAAAAGCAAAGTGACACTCCCAGGCACTTTCGCCCGAAAGCAAAATACAACACCTCAGGCGCCTACACAGGAGTGAATAAAATAAAGAATTTTTGAAAAGATCATGGTCACCCCTAGTGATGAGCATGATAACATTCACCTTTGGGACTAAGAAAAATAGTTGGTGATATCGTGTTCCAATAAAGGTGAAGGAACAAACATGAAGCAATATGTTGTGCATAGGTCACGTTCACCCCAAAGTGGGGCGATGCGACCATTCACCCCAAGGATGAGGTGAACGCATTTTGATATCCCATTCGGGCGAAGGTAAAATGCAACGCTGACAATGCGTTCACCCAGGCAGAGGGTGCAAAGGTTGTTCACCCTTATTTTGGGTGAACACATCGGGAGGAGCGATAAGGTGTTGCGTTTTAAATATTAAAAAAAAAAAAAGGGAGGAAAAGCCAAGCTGCTTTAAAGATGATTTCTCGAAACTTAGAGAAAAGAGGATAAGCGAAGGAAAAGCAAAAGAGAGAAAAGGTCGTAAGTTATTTTTAGAAAATCTAATTTTCTAAATATGGGAAAAAAGCGAAAGCAGACAATTTTTTTTAAGAAGGCTATTCGCCATGAAATTCCCAAATAATTCAAAGGCGCCCTGGAATGAAGAAAAGGGAGACATGTTGCTTCGACTCTGGAGACGCCAAGAGAAGGGGACGAATTTGCTCAGTGCCCAAAAATGTTTTCACCAAAGAAAGGAGTAGTTGCATCAGTTTTGGAAGCACATTGTAAAACAAATCATGCCCTTGGAGACGTGGCAGTGATCGGAGAGCTGGAGTACTGATAAAAGGGCATTTAATTTAAAATGTGCACTGTGTAGAAATTTTATTTTCCCAAGGAGCAGCAAATATTTATCATTGGCTGGTAAGCGGCCGATTTATTTTTTCGAGCAAGCTTCAAGCGCTAGGGCACAACTTTCAATGAAGTTACATGGTGAAAATGACACTCTTTCCTAGGAAGATCTGGTAGCGAATCGAAGGATAAACCATTGGAATATCGGGAATGGTGCCAGGCTAGCGGATCAATACCCACATTCTCCCGAAAGCACCCAAAATTAATTCAACATTTATTGTGGTAGTTGTGGGAGGGCTCTATATAAATGATGAGGTAAAAGCCTGCAGTTTATTTTCCTTTTAAAATTTTTACCTATTGTGTTTTGCATTGTAGCTGTAGAAGAGTCCAGAGAGTGCTCAGAATATTTGTCAGATAAAAGAAGAATGGGAAAGCGAAGCAAGGAGCCCAAGGATGTCGTAGAGGCTATAGAGCCCAAGAAGTCAAAAAATAAGGAAGGAGGCTCTAGAGAAAAAAGGGCTCAAAAAAATGACTATGTTGATTTGGACCCATACGAGGACACTATGGTAGAAATTGGTGACTACCTCATTACTCACAAAGGCGTGGAGAGGTTAAGGTAGGATGTAGAAATGATGGTGAGCCAAGGAGTAACGTCGAACATATATTTGATAGTGCCCTATCATTCATAGCTGTTCTGGTATTTATGTCCGCCTGTTCATCCATACCCCGAGCTGGTGCAACTCATTGCCCAGTTTTATGATCCATTCACCAGAGTTGTCAGAAATGCTAGAAGAGAGATTTTGTTCACCATCACTCCAGATGAGGTTCGGGAAGCTTTTGCCTGTGGATTGAAGCCCCCTTCATATTCAGTTAATAAAAAACTGCATACTGATGAACAAGAAGATAGATATGTCTCCACGGTGACAATGCACCAATTTATGGAGACTCAACTAATTAAAGAGCCACCAATGGGGCAGCTTCCCAATTTGTCGAAGTCGCTGTCAGATTTCAAGAGCTTGGATATATATTCGATGTTGGCATGGGTCACTGGGTTGCCTTCCGATGGGACTGTGCATAAATGGTAGGTGACCTTAGCTCAATGTATTTGCAAGGTCAAATTTTATTCTCCTGCAGCAATGAGGTAAGGCAACAACCCCATTTTCTTTGATTGGGTCGACTTTATTTCCCGGAGGTTAAACTTTCAACTGGAGAAGATGCAGACCGGGAGTCAAGATCATTTAAGCACATGTCATTTTTGGTATGGTTTTTCTTCTTTCAACTATAGTGGCACTTCTCTTTTATTGCAATAACATAGGTGGGCGAGAAAAATGAACCCCTACCAGTTTATATGTGGACTCCCATTTTGTCAAGAAAGGAGTCATTTTACAGCTTTAATAGCTGGTTTTTGGGACCGAAAATAGAGTTGCTTTGCGGTACGTGTGAAAGAGTGTCATGGAATTTAAGAGATGCAGTTGTTGCACAGGAAAAGGGTGATATTTTTCTGCTTACCCAGGGCGTAGTTGTGAGAATTTTTGGTTTCATGGGTAAGCCATTTTTGTTGCCGTATTTTGCCATAGAGCATGTGTTCACCATGGAAGTTGTGTGCCAGTTAGATTATGTAAATGATGTATATGGAGTTGGGCATGGAAAGAAGACCACATGCAACATGTCATTCAAATTCAATAGTATAGAGGTGAGCCAAGTTGGATAGAATCAACTCCTGACAATGGCGCTGCAAGATTTGGGCTTGATAGAACTACCACAGCATTGGAGATATGACCCTCTGGGTAAATTTTTAGCTATTGTGAAGGCTAAATATTTTCATTGTTGTCCTCGACCAGATATCCAGAGGAATAGAAATAATTTTGATGGGTCGGACATGAACTGGCACATTGAGAAGATGACGACGCTCCCGCCTTGGCATGATTATTATGAGCAGGAGGTAGAATATAATCTGACCAAATATAAGACCCAAATTCCTCCATCAGGTTTATTTAGTCAAGTTCAAGAAAGTGAGCCCACCTAGACTGAAGAGAAGATAATGAATTGGTGGATCATGTGGATTCATCACGGGAAGCCTACTACCCCTTACGGGCTGAAATTAGATGAGCAATTTTTAGAAAATTATGATGATTATGTCGATTCATATCAGCCTGTCACCTTTGCCAATATTTTGCCACAAAGTTTCCAACATTCTGATAGTGGTGAAGGCAAAACTGAACAAGAGCACCCAACTATTGAAGAGGAGACTCCAGAGGAAGAAGAACAACAATATGTGTTTAAATAGAGATCTCAGCGAACAAAGCGAAAGGTGGAAGAGGCACCCGCGCTAGAAAAGAAAAATGTCCCGAAGGTACCTCCATTTCCAAAGGTGGCCAAAAGACCAAGGATGAGTGTTGTTGTTACTTCTACCACTGGGGTTTCTATTGTCATGGTTTCTATAGTTCCAGTTGTAATGGTTCCTATAGTTACTAATGTGTCGGTGGTAGTTGTAAATCCTCCATCAGTGGAAGCGCTCTCGACTAAGGTTGCACAACTATTTTCTGATGGTCCAAGAACAAGAGGAGGAACATCAGTTGGAGAGCTCTCACGTAGAAGTCATGGATGGCGAAGGGAATGTGAACTTCGAGGAGAGGGTGGAAGCACAGCAAGAGGAAGTAATTTCTCAGTCACCCCCATCACCACATCACACGGTACCCGCACCCGAAGGTACATTTTCTCTTCCCTCTTCTTCTTCTCTAGAGCATGTAGTGATTTCTATTTTATTTCCATATATTTCACTTCCACCATCATCCATCTCTATTTCTCCACCATTTGGTATGCCCTCCACATCCATTTTGCTTCCATCTTCTTTCATCCCTAAAGTCACTATTGCTCCTTCTTCTATTCCCCTTCCTTCATCTTCCATTTCTTTTAGTTTGTATGCATCAAATCCGAATCCCTTTTCGCACCCTTCCCCTTCCATTGCTGCCACCACCACCATCGAAGTTGTGAGTATGCAAGCTCCTCCTAGAGTAAGCGTAACTACAGCTGAACCCGGTTCCTCCATCCAATCTACTATTTCCATTCCACCCCTTTTGAATGTATCATCTGCTTCTGTTGAGCCTAGTCACTCAGATATTTTGGTTCCATTCACCCCATTTTTGGAGTTGCAGATAGTACCTGATGTGTAGGTGGCCCGCAAGTAGCCCAACGTGGAGAAGATTAATCGAGCACACTTGAGATCTTCATAGTGGTTGAAGAGCATGAGGTATAAGGAGGCCTTGGCCCCAGCTTAGCCAATTAAGAAAGTCACCTTTGATCCTATCTCTATGGAAGCCCACATCACTAAGCTCACTCCCTTGGTCCAGAAGTCGCAAGGAGAAATGTTGTCGAGTGACTACATCAGTGAGACTATCACAGAAGATCTCACCAGGATAAATCCGATGGAGAAGATGGGCAACATACAGGTGGATATGAGCTTAGTATATTTGCATGACGAGCATTATAAGGAAAAGTATTTTGAAAATGAAAACAAAATTATTGAGCTCGAAACTGCCCTAGCGAAAAGCAGAGCGCAGGAGGAGAAGACTGCCACTAAAAATGAGTATTTGTGCCAATAGGTCAAAGTACACTTGAAGGAATGAGATGCCACCAGGATAAAAATGCATAAACTCCAATAGCAGCTTGATGATATGAGGAAGCAGTTAGCAGAGAAAGTAGTACAGGCTACTAGTTTTTCTCCAAACAACGTCAAGGGAACCCATCTTCGCTCTGCATAAACTGCGAGAAGTTGGTCACGCAAGCCGTTAAGGTGTTGCACTATTTATGGGAGGCGTAGATATAGATACAACTAGGGTAGCAACTAATTGACAACATAGAAGAGATGCTATCACCACACATGGAAATGGTGGTAAAGATCCAAGCCCTAGCTAATGCCAATTTGAACATTCACCCTCTCAATGAAATGGATCACGCCTGGTCCAAGGCCAAGGTTACGCTATGCAGTTATTTCCAAAGAATGGACCTGGTAAGGGAAGGGTGGACAATTCTCAACACTATCAAGCGTGAGCATACCATTTCCATGTCTCATTTTGAGACTATTGTCGAGTTGGGATTTCTGACCTTTATAGATGAGTGGGGTGAACCCTTGCCAATGGAACAACTGGAGGCGCTATGGAGGAAGTTCATGGAAGATACCTCTGAGATTGATGCATGGGAAGAGCCTCTCATAGAAGCACAGGTATTGCCCCTGATGCAGAAATATATGCACCTGGAGTTGTCCTTGTATGAGTTGGCTCAACGGGTGAAGCACCTCAATTTGATAGATGTTCATAATCTTCGCTTCATTTATGAATCTCTCAGTGTCCCATGCTTATTTATGACTCATGCCTGGAAAGATGTTGTAATAGTTTATGAGGTCATGTCTGAGAGCCTCAAAGAATAGGAAGAGCAGGCAACAGTGGAGCGCATGACGATAGAGAAAGCGGTGGAAGAAGCTGAGCGAGCCAAAGTGCTCAAAGTAGCGGCTGAAGTGGAAGAGAAGGAGCGTGCTGAGGAGGAGGCACGTCGGAAGGCATCTACGACATCAGCAAAGGTGCCAGCCAAGGTGGCTGGAAAGAAGACTCCTGAATAACCCAATGGATAAAGGCCTGGGATCGCTTGCATCCATGCGAGCTGGATACCCCATGAGTCACCAAAAATATTGGCAATTTTACACTATGCCACATTGGAAATTTTGTTGGAATATTTTGATAGAATATTTTTTATTGTAATTGGCAATATTTATTTTGATAGTAATTTCCTATGTTATTGTTTTACTTGCAAATGTAAACTTCATTGCATCGACATTATAAATGTTTTGTACACTTCATTCGGGATTCAAGTTCGCCATACTATAAATGCATAAAAAATAAAGGTATCTTTGGGTTCATAAAGACAAACAAAGAAGGATCAAAGTAAAAATCTTAAGGGACTTAAGTTTTGAAAAGCGCCACGAAGAGATAGAACGTGGAAATACATTTACCCCAACCTCTTACATGAATTCAACCTTTGTCTTTCCACCCTATGATACTCACAATGTTGATCAAGATTATACCAAATTGTCATGGTGTTGGGTTGCCTTATGGAATATAGTTCAATAATATTAGCTTCCAAAAGTTGCTTAAGGACCAATAAAATACATTGGTTGAGTTTGGTAAAATTCCTTGGTGGGGGGGTTTTGGGGTTTGCTAAGAGTCAAATTTTGCAAGGTACTAGTGGCATTGACATTGTTGGTTTTTTTGTTATCTGTTACCCCATAACCAACTACGTGCTCATTCTTAAATTGGGTTTTCATGGTCCTTTCATATTCTTTCCTTATTTTAAACAAACAGATTTGAATAAGAGCCATCTCTACTCTCCTTTCCAAATCTATTGCTTGTTCAAAAGAGGTAATAATTGTTATTTCAAACTTATATGAGATCTATTCTTGTAAGTTACAAACATATTATATTATTCGGTATCAGAGCTTTGATACCAAGGGGTGTTGAAATATATTATATTATTTGGTACATGCTAATGTACCATCTTGGTTACATCATTAGATTAGGAGAGTATCTTATAGT
Organism: Wollemia nobilis; assembly: GCA_028583015.1. Lineage (NCBI taxonomy): Eukaryota > Viridiplantae > Streptophyta > Pinopsida > Araucariales > Araucariaceae > Wollemia > Wollemia nobilis. The sequence continues at coordinate 916,729 of JAQPPZ010003333.1, forward strand.
AAGGCTTGAGTATTTACCTTATATAATGTAATAAATGCACAAGTATTATTAGAATGTGTAATGATGTAAATATGCATGGTTTCCACATGTACATGAGTCTATTGGATAGGAATATGAAGATTGATAGGAATATGGAATGCCAAGAGTCATCTCATTATATATAGGCCTTTAATAGATAGGAGAATAAATCAAGCAAGAAAGAGTAGTAGATTAGTGAGTGAGTTGATATACTAGAGTATATACAATTAAGAGCTTGTATGAAGTATGAAGCATTGAGATCTCCACATATTGTAACAAGTTAAAATTTTTGTAAGATTTCATGAATGGCTATTTCATGAGTTATTTTAGAAGTTGCTCATGTTATTTGCATGCTTATTAGATTTTCATTATCATAGATATAACATTACATGCTTATTTCATTACTTGTGGTTATATTTATTTTAAGTTTATAGAATCAAAAACTAATAGTAGTATCATAGCACTAGGTTAGGAAATAGAGAGATCCACTAGAGAGATTTAGAGGAGATAGTAAATCTCATTTTCGAAATTTTTTAAATTATATTTGGCTAGAGTATTTCCACAGAGTTGCATAAAAACTTATGAAGACTAGGACTCAACATTGGTTCCACTAGATTGACAAATAAACTAGTCAAGTTCATTTTATTTAGATTTAAAGAAATTACTATTATCATTTTCTAATATTTTTTTGTAGAAAAAAGTTGATTCAAAGGAATTTTAGAATCTTCCTACAAGATCTAGGAAGAATATCTTCTTTGGAATTAATCCAGTACTTGAAGCAATAAGTTGAATATTAAATATTTGGAGGTCTAACAAAAAGGTTCCATTGTAGGATTTGCAGATTGAATATTCCAAGTAGAATATTGAGAAGAGAATAAGAGGTCAAAGTAGCCACATTGAATAATGTATATCAAGGAGGAGGTTTGAGAAATAATTCCCCATTTTATATTGAAGATTGAGGGGAACCAAGAAAGAGGTCCTCATAGAAATTTGAAGATTGAAAACTTTAGAGTGAAGGAAAAAGCATCTCTAGAAGGAGGAGACCCAAGAGAAAGGTCCCGTTGAAGAACTTCCAATTTTGGAATATCGGAGATTGAAGATAGAGGAATATGAAATTTCTATTGAAGAAAATATGCAGAATTTAAATATTCAGGAGGAGAGGTCTCAAGAAAAGGTAGAAGGAGAATGAAGAAGAAGGCTGGAAAAACCTCATTGAAGAATTTGAAGAAGGTCATTTGATAGGAGTTGAAGAAATAAATTAGAGGAGATTCGAGGAGAACTTAAGAGAGAATATTTCTAGCAAGGAGAAGTTCCTAACAGAGAATAATTTGCGATAATTATCACCATTCAACAACAAGCCCAAATTTTGGAGGAGATTATTGAAGACCTCATGACGTTTTAATTCTTGAGAAGAATGCCAACAAAGAGGCCAATATTGAAGTCAAAATAATTTTCAAGGATATTTAAGGAGAAAGGAACTAGAAGAGACCATCATATTTAATAGGTTTGAATATTACCATTGAAGGCTTGAAGGTTGACTTGCAGAAAAGGAGGTTGCTGATTTTTACAGCAGAAATTGAAGAAGTAAAGATAGCTGCAAATTGGAGTTTCCTCCTAAATTTTAGAGGATAAAGGCAGCACATTAGATAGCATATTAGAGGAGTAATTAGGTGAACTAAAACCTTAAAATTTCATATTTAAGGACAATTTGGGCAGCACTAATAGCTGCAAATTTCAGGGTCCTAGAACAGCAATTTGAAGAAGAAATAGGCAGCATTGGAACCTGCAAGATAGACAAATTTCAAGGCAACAAAGCATATAAAATTAAATCTTAAAATTAAAATATTTTAAGAGTTATTTTTGACAGCAAGTAAGAGCTATAAATTCATCAAAATCAAGACAACAATTAGGTGGTCTAAATCACCAAGAAATCAAGCTATCAAATGGAGACCAAAAATTTATGCAACAATGATGTGAAAGGTTATTATTTGAACATTCATATTTATCTTATTATTATGTTTTATTAAGCACCGAATTTAAGGTTTTAAAGTTGAAAGAGGAAGTTTTCTAGTTTTAGTCTTCAACGAAGTACAGAAGATAGTTTTTACAAGGATTAAAACCTACAAAAAATAAAAAGGAGTTAGATATTTTTGAAAAAAAATAAGAAAATATCAACTTCCTACTATCTATTGAAAGCAAAGAAGACATTATTCTAAAGTAAATATTGGATATACTATAGAGAAAATCAAATCCATCCAAAATACTGATATGGATTTGGACGTTGAAGAACCCAAAATCCTTGAATGATTTGCATTGATCAAAAACATGTATTTATAGGCATTATGAGCCTATTACAATTTGTCGGTTTTGATAAAAACCAACAACATGTCCATTCAACGACCAACCAACCTATTAAATACCAACCTAAAATTGTCACTCATGGTAGTTCTAGAAGTCATACTATTTGCATATTCTATTATTTTCTAATATATCATATGATTCCTACTTATTATTATGTATTTAATATTTTTATTATAATTCCTCATCATTTCTCCCACCATAGAAGCATTGGACTCCAATACGTATAAAAATGGGAAAGGATATCATGCTAAATGTGGAAGCTGGTAAGAACCTAGGAGGTCTTGGTGAGTCTCCATAACAATGAGTGCCCATGTAGATGCAAGGGTGACCTCCAAGCTGAAGATGATGTTGGTGCATGGATGGCAGTTGTTGAAATATGAGAGGATAAACCATCAAACACTAAAATTATTACAAGGTGGAGGAGGTAGGATGTTGAATGGTGTGAACCAAATTTAGAACTGGAGTAGAATCTAGAACTAGAGCACTAGGAGGAGGAGGAGGAGGAGTAATAAGAATAACAATAGGAACTAATGTTGGTGCAATAGGAATAGGTGTTGGTAAAACAAGAACAAGATAAGGTGTAATAATAATAGGTGTCTCATGAATGTGGTGCTCATATGGTGTAGGATTCTAAGTGGTCAAAAGTGGTTTTTTTGTGTGTCCTCATGTTGTGGGGTGCTAAAAATTAAGGTAGTCTTCCATGCCTAATGCAAATTAGTACAAGCCTGATATGGAGTGGGTTGAAAACTACATATAATAAAATCATGTTTCCTATGCTAAAAAGTATAGGTATTGTGATATGCATCATACTGAGCCCTTTTGTCATATTGATAAGTTTTACCTAGCAACAAACCACAATAATCCATAGGAGTGACATCACATGTGATAGTGTCTACATACTTAGGACCAAAATCAAAATATAAAGTGCAAGTGTGTATGATCACATAAGTAGTAGCATTGTCCTTCCATCCAAGTGAGTATGGACAAGGATGAGGACATGTAGACAAGTGTAACTTATCAATAATGGACTATGCAATCAAGTTTTTTTGTGATCCATTATCAATGATACAATCCACTGAGAAACTAGGTGTCAAATGAGCACGAGTAACAAATATATTATCATGATCTCCTACAAAATATTGATGGCTAAGTAAGGTGACCTTATTGAGTTGACCTTCTAACTTAGGATAAGTACAATCTTCTCCACAAGTCCTAATGGGATTTTGTTGAGTTCCCTCCTCAAAAATTTCCTCCTCAGAAGACTATACAAGCAATTGTTTGTTCTTATATTTTTGTAATTGCCTACATTCAAATCTATCATGCCCCTTCCTTTTACAATGATCACAATATTTTTGAGACTTAGAATGAGAAGAAGAGACATGGAATGTATGCATATATGTATAGGGTTGAGTAGAATTGGAAGGAGTAGAAGAATGAGAAGGGGATAAAGTAGAAGATTTATTTGGTGCCTATTGATGTGGATGAGGTGATTGTTGGAAATATCCTAAAGATTATTGATTCCCCATGTGTTGTGCTATGAACTTTTCCTCCATGAGCTATATCTTATTAAAAACAACATCAATAATAGGGTAAGGAGTGTATTTCAACTCTTGATATAAATGTTCTAGAAGTTCAATTTTTAACTTAGCAGTGGGAGAAGCTACAATATTAGACACATGAAGCAAGACATGTAGTCGGTTAAACTAATGGATATAACCCTGCACAGATTGGTGCTTTCCCTATCTACGATGGAGCCATTAGTTAAGCAAGTCATCATCATAATTGGAGGGATATAATATGGCCTTCAATATGGTGAACAAAGAATCTCAATTTGTGATGGATTTTTGAGTTCCTTTGCATTCGATATGAGAACCTTAGCCATGCCAAAAAGTTTAAGTTTTGTGAAAGGAACTTTATCATTGTTTGATGTTTGACTAAATGTAAACCAAGTACCATATCTAGGATCTGGGTATTGAAAACATTAGAATCCCTAGAGCCTTCATAAATTTTGACTTCACACTTTGAATGAGAATTACTAGAGGAGGAGGATGACTGCATTTTGAGGTCCTTAATAGATTTAGCCAAGGAAGTGACTAAGGACGTACCTTCAACTAGATTATCCACTAAATTCATATTGGCTATCAAGTTTCTATTCTACCAAGCTAGGGGGAATATTTTTATCCCTACTAAAGTGTTGTAAAAATTCTAAAACAATATAGGGTTATTGCAAAAATAAATTTATGTACTGATTAAGAAAGCATTTTAGAGAGAATATTGCTAAGTTTGATCAAAATTGTGAAACTTTTGTCAAACTAATATATGGATAGCCATCAAAAAAATTTAGCAAGTTAGGCAGTGAGAATGCACCAATTGAACAAATAGAAGCAATTGCAATTTTAGAATTCCTCCTCAGTGTAGTATGGATAACCAGTTGCAACACAGTGGATCAGGATGGTGATATTGGGATGGTGACTACCTATCCAAAGGAGCCAATGCATAGAAGCAATATTATAGAAAAAATTCTTATATATCATTGATGGATAGTCTGATCTACCATGTGATATTAGTTACTAGCATTACCCACTATGGATCTCCTTCCATAGGTGGCATAATCAACTAGCAATGAGGGTAGGCATGGATAGCTACATGAACAATGGGAAAAAACTACGCATTTGCAAAAAACTAAAGAATATGCACCATGGAGAGGGTTGTTCCTATGTCATATTATCAGTCATCATTGACATGAGAGGTAGTTTATATGGGCTAAATTTTACCTGGAGGAATAGCAAGGACTATTATGGTTACATGGAAGCAACTAAGATTCCCCTTGATCAACTACATGTATCAACATACAATAAATTCTCCTACCAACACTATCAATCAAAATATCCTTCAATGTTCCACCATTGATAGTCGGATTTAATTGGATAGTGATGTCACATTTGTCCATGTGGATAGGTGCATCACAATATTTGGTTGTTGTACCAATGAAGGAAATGCCTCGGGTCCCATTGGATGCAAGGTGTTAATCTGTAATGCTCTTGTGTTGGGCTTGGACAATGTTCAAATTAATCTTCAGTCATGTCCTTTAATTTGGTTAAAATTAATAATAGCTTGATCAGCTAGACGTGTACCTAGGAATATGCAACCAAACATATTATTAGGAAGGCAAATTTAATAGATTCCATAGTTGTGAGATGTTATGTGTTGAAACATTAGTTGTAATTGAAAAATAGTGGGATTGGGCTAACATCAATGGTAGAGTGGTAAATCAATGAACAGGGTTGTAATTTATAGCCACATAAGTGGTGATAATGCATCTTGGGCATCTTCAGACAATAATGTGATCATCTCATTTGTTCACCTTGTAGTGTCAGCTCTCCTCCTAGGCTATGTGATTGAAATCTAGTCCTTCAAACAGGGTATGTAGATGTGGTTTTCTAACATGGAAAATGTGAGAATTGCCTTGATGTAACTCAATGATAGGTTACAAAAACATGGATTGATCCAGATCCTACCACGTAATGAGGTCGTATGTATATCCCACAAGATGATTTTTAATCACCCATAGACACGATGCAAGCACTCTGCCAGGCCACTCCACCTCTTTGGCTTACAATAATGTTCTTGCTATTTTAGGTAACTTTTGCTATGAAGCTAGGATACATAGGTATTCTACTAGGAATAAAATCATAGCGATCCAATGCTGGATGGATTATGCTATCTTATGGATGGATGAATAAAATTTTCTTTCAATAATCTATGGTAATTTTCCAGTGTACATAATCGTGTAGAAAAAATTTTAGCTTCTTATCAATAGCTCCAATTTGTAGCTTGTTCAATACATGTACACTTGGGATGTGGCTCAGGCTAATTAGAAGCACATATGTAAGGGGATTGGATGTGGGTATGTTCCTCTAATTTTTAGAAAATGACTCTCTTCTATAGTTTTTGGGACATATTTTTACATATGCAAAGGCACCTACACCATGAGAAAATACAAAACAGAGACAAATTCTATCAACTAGACAAAAATATTTCCAAGATCTACTAGGAGAATTTCTCATTCCTTTTTGAACCAAACCTAGCCTAAGGAAGAGGATAATATTCAACCTAGTGTTTGGCTCTGAATACCAACTGATATGGATTTGGATGTTGCAGAATCAAAATCCTTGAATGATTTACATTGATCAAAAACATGTATTTATAGGTATTATGAGCCTATTACAATCTGTCTATTTTGGTAAAAATAAGCAACAAATCCATTCAATGGCCAACCAACCTATTAAATTCCAACCTAACATTATCGCTAATGGAAATTCTAGAAGTCATACTATTTGCATATTCTATAATTTTCTAAAATATCATATGGTCCTACATATTATTATGTATTTTAATATTTTAATATAATTCCTCATCAAAGGTACAGTATTCGCATAAATTTAGAAGCTTGAAATCACCATTGGAAAGTTAACCAAGCATTGAACCATCTAGAAGACATAGTAGAGAGTTTCCAAGGAGGAGAAGACAACATTGAATCCACCATTGTCATGACTTGTAAAGAGAAGAGGCACCACTACCACATCCAAAAGGAGAATTTACCATATTATAAAAGCAAGCTGAATATTTTAAACACAAGAGGTCAAGTATCTCTATATTTCTATGTACAATATTAGGGTTTAATTACCATAGCATCCCAAGAAAACAAAGTAAATGGAAGAACTAAGCATATTCTACCATTGGAAATTTGAGAATTCAGTAAAGAAAAAATAGGTGCAATGTCATACATTATTGAGAATTCAAGAAGCAAAGGGATATTGCAAAGGAGGATTCATCATTGATGAAGCCACATTGAAGAAGTTACAAAGCCATGTAAAGAACATTACAGTGAAAAAATATTGCTACATTAAAGAGAGTGTATGAAGAAGGAGTTACACTTCACAAGTGCCATGTGGAAGAAGGGTTATGAGTATTAGTGCCACCTATAAGAACGTTATAGTGCAAAGAAGAGTGTCAATTAGAGATAATATAACACCATACCTAACACAAGAGAGTTTATTCCATTTTTAATGTAGACAAAGCACATTAGGAGGATAAAGAACATTATAGAAGGAAGTTACAACACTTATAGGGTGAATAAGTTGAAGAGCCACTATTGCCAAGTGTCACATAGCCAAATAAAACTCTAAGAGAAGTGCAAACACATGCCTTGCATGAGTGACAAGTCTTACATTTACCCAATGTACAGTGAGGAGAATGTAACCAGCAAGTGCAATTAGAGAGAACATTGAAGGTAGTCAACATTTTAAAGAACCAAAAGTAAGTGCAATTAATGCTATCATAAGCATTGGAGAAGGATAATTGAATAGTGCAACTTGCAAGGAATTCAAAGGGAGGAGGACTTTAGACTCAGTGCCCAAAAAATATAAAGAAGGTATTGCATTTATTTAAATCAAATTGTACTTTTATAAAGTAAAGGAGGAATAAGGAACTTTATTACTAAGGTTAAAACTAATTAATATTTAATGCTTGAGATTAATTAGATAGTTGGAGATATAAGGAATTTCTTTGATATAGTACAACCTTAAATGCTTTATTAAAATATGTGAAAGCATTTTTTGAAGAAAGAAAATATTAACTAAAAGCATTTGAATTACTTTATTCAAGCATAAGAAATATTGACAAATAACTCATTTGGAGGAAAAAGGAATTCTACATAGAAATGAAAACATTAAATTTGCAAATAACCATAGTTTCTAAATTTCCAATTAGGGAGATATAAGGAGTTCTACATCAATATAGATTATTGAAATTTAGAAATTATTGAATTGAAAATTGAAAGAAGCAAAACATTGAATTGATAGAAATTTGGAAATTGCATTTTGAATTTGTCTCTTGCTCAAATTTATGAGACATAAGAAATCCAACTTAAAGGTCTTGAAAATATAGAGCCTTACCAAAAACTTGAAGGTGCATCATAAATTATCTTTAGCTTTTTATTTATTCATTAATAAGTAGAAATAAGGTGAAGAATAGAAGTTGAACATAAGGGAGATAAAAAGGATTCAACTCTAGGAAACTAAGAAAAATAAGCATGCTATCAAGATCATAGTATATTCAAAACACTTGCAAGGTGGGAAGTATTTTACAAAAACTTGAGATTTAAAAAAAATCTGATCAAACTTGACCTTTTATTAAAATACTTAGGAGTTAAAAGGTATTCTACCTAGAGATAAAAAAAAATATTTATCAAAAACATTGACTGAATATTAATATTCTCAAGGTATTCTACAAATTTGAGAATTAAAAAGGTTCATTAAGTCTAATCTCAACACACTAGTGTTGGTAATTTGAGTTATTTTGTGTTGTCATTGATGTCACATGGATCATATTGAGTTTTGGTGGCAAAACCACTTCATAAATAATCATTTATGATATTTTGGAGAGCATCGATATATACAGGGTTTTGTGGCACAAGAGGCATATAATATTTAATTTTTTAAATATTATATTAATGGTTTTTATTAAAACTAATGGTAAAGGTTTTTATTAAAACCAATGGCAAGGGTTTTTATTAAAACCGACGGAAAGGTTTTTTATTAAAACCAACGAAAAGGGTTTTCATTAAAACCATTGGAAAGGGGTTTTCATTAAAACCACTATGCTAAGACTTCTCTAAATTATGATGGATGAAAATGTTTTCCAATAACACCTAGGTGCAAAAATTTTCATGGCAAAATTCAAAAGAATGAAGAAGATATCCCAATTCAAAGTTAAGAGGTGAATTATTAAATTTTTATTTAATAATTCTAAGGTCTAAAGTTGAATTACATTATCCTTCAAAATGCAAAGGTTGGGGATATTAATAAAGTTTGTCGACGTCATTCGAAGGATGGAGGTGCATATAAATAAAAGGTTAAAACCTTTGTTTTTTGTATACTTGACATAGCGCATGAGAGAGAGTCGTCGAAATGGGAGTAGCAAAGAAAGAAGGATAAATAACTTTCGATTTGAGAGCAAGTTCAAGTAAACAACATGGTAAAGTGACGTCACATAAGAACCTATAGCACATTTGGTAGCGCATGAACTTTGCACAAGGTAGGTTCATTGTTTGAATCCCACCAAGGACAAAGTGTTTTGCTAAGAAAGTAAAATCAAGTTTCAGATTTGAGCGTGGGTTAAATTTGGGTGTTTGTGATTAAAATCACAACATGGGCTAGCACCCACATGGTAAGTGCTTCACAGTACTAAGCGATAGGAACGGAGTTCGACTCCCATGAATGTGTGAAGGCACATTAATTTTGGCAAGGCATTTTGGCAAAGACAATTTCAAAGGTTACGAAGGCAACGAATTTCATATAAAGGTATTTATCTCCAACACATGGTAATATTTGTTATTACCAAAGTTTTGGTGCATTAAAATTATTTCTATGATAACTAGGGAGTCATAAGGAGTTTAGAGAAATAAATTCTTGTTGTATGTGTTAATGTGCTTAGGGAGTTATAAGGTGTAGAATTAAATATTTGTTATTGTTGTGTGTGATTAGGGAGATATAAGGTGTGGAAATAAATATTTATGATTGTTGTATGTGGATTTATAAGATGTGGAATTAAAAATAAAAGCGTAGGTGCTTGTTGTATATGTTAATGAAATTAGGGATTCATAAGGTTGAAAAGTGTTGAACTTGTTATGTGCCCTAGTGCATGATTTAATTATGAAATTAAACTAGGAACTTGAGACCTAGTCAATTGCTGCCTTGAGTTAGAAGACATGCACATGAGTTAGGGTGTGAATTTGAAGACAAATTGCTCGATTATGTGCCTTGGCTATTAAGAGGAAGTGGATGGATTAGAAAATCAATTTTATGGATAAACTTGATGCTTGAGTTTCATGATTGCTTTAGTGGAGTTCATTGATAGTATTGCCATTATTGAGGAGATCTTTGTTATTGCCTTGAGAAGAATATTGTTGGTTACTTATTGAGTACATTGCCAATAGTTGAGACCATTGAGGAAATAATTTGCTAGTCACTTGTGGATACATTTGTTTTTCATTTTTAGGAGATCATTGTTGGCTATTTGAGAGCTCTTTGCTTGAGAGAGTTGTGCTTGTTTCTTGAGAGCTTATTGACATTGCATGAGAAATATATTATTGAGAACCTATTGATATCACTTGTGGAGATTGTCCTTGGTTGGTTGAAGTCCTCATTATTATTTCTTGGAGAATTTTTCATTAGAGAGCTCGTTTGCCATACATTTGAGAGTACATTATTGAGCATTGTTGTTATCCATTTGAGAGTACATTATTGAGTATTGTTGTCATCCATTTGAGAGATCATTTATCATACATTGTTGAGATCATTTTGGATCATTGTTGTCATCCATTGAAGAGAACATTGTCATTCATTTTTGAGCACATTTTTTAGTATTGTCATCATTCATTTGTTATCCATTATTGAGTTCATCATTGAGCCTTGCCTTTGTTGATTTGTGGTTGAGATTTGAGTGCTACTTGAGAGTCATTGGTTGAGCCTTTGGGAAGGCTTTTGGGATAGAATTTCTAGACATATTTGAGACAAATTTTTTGCATGATTGGTTGAGCCTTTGAGAAGGCTTTTGGGACAGATTTGTGGAAATATTTGGGACATCATTTTAGCAGGATTATTTGAGCCTTTTTTGAAGGCTTTGAGAACAAATTTGGGACAGCATTTGAACAGGATTGTTTGAGCCTTTTGTGAAGGATTTGAGAATATATTTGGGAAAACATTTGAGTAGGATTTTTTAAGCCTTTTGTGAAGGCTTTGAGAATAGATTTGGGACAAAAATTGAGCAAGATTTTTTGAGCCTTGTGAGAAGGCATTGAGGTAGATTTGTGAGCATTGAAAAAGAAAAGACATAAATAGAAAACACATCAACACTAGTTGCCTAGCTGGGCAGATCTATGGATAGCCTAGCTAAGCAGATCAGTGGATAGCCTAGCTAAGCAGATCAATGGAGAGCCTATATTAGCATATCAGTGGAGAGCCTAGCTGAGCAGATCAGTGGAGAGCCTCGCTAAGTAGATTATTGGAGCCCACTTGAGTAGATCAGGATAGCCTAGCTTTGAGAAGATCAAAGTAATCATTTATATTTGGATAAGGATCCCTATTTCTTTGTGAAATATTATAAGGATATTATCTTATGGACTGCCCAATATTACGGGAACCACATTAAATCTTGTTTATCAATTTTTTCTAGTGATTTGTGCACTTTATTACTATTTCTATCTATGTTATTAATGCACACTGTTATATTTGGTTATTGCAATTGAGGACACTAATTGATATTGGTTTGTAAAGAAAGTAAAAAGTGGGCACTATACTCTTCACCCCCCTCTCAGTATAAGCTTATGTTATTCAATTGGTATCAGAGCAGGTTCCTTCGAAAAGACTAACAACTTGAGGGCATATTCTACAAGAACACATATGGCTTCATAGAATGGATCATCTACAAGTAAGGCTCCACTATTTGACGATAACAATTATACTTTTTGGAGCATGATAATGAAGAACTGTTTGATATCACAAGGATATGAGGTATGGCATATGGTTGCAAAAGAGTATAAGGTTGAAGGTAATCCCAAGATAGATAAGACTATCAGGAAATTGGTTGAGATCAATGCAAAAGAAATGAATTGTATTCTAAGTGGGCTATGTGAGACAGATTTTGTAAATGTCATGGTATGTAATTCAGCTAATGAAATGTGTACCAAGTTGAGGAATACCTATGAAGGATATTCCAGGGTAAAGTTGGCAAAACTACAAACTCATAGAAAAAGATTCGAAGAATTGAAAATGGAATATTTTGAAGATATTACAAAGTTCTTGCTTTGAGTTGATGAGATTGCTAACACCATGAGAGGCCTAGGATTTGAGATGAAAGAATCAGATGTTACTAAAAAGGATTTAAGATCACTTCCCATGAAGTTTGATGCAAAGATTTTAGATATAGGAGAAATAATTAATATCGACAAGCTAACAATGAAAGAACTACAAGGAACTCTCATAGCTTATGAGATGAGGATAGATAAGCATCAAGATCCAAAGAAATAAATTGCATTCAAAGATTTAGAGAAAAATAAATGGAAATATCCAAAGATAGATAGAGATTCAAATAATTATGAGGAATCTAACTTCATCAAAAGGAAAAAGGACTCAAGGAATTATAGGGATATGAAGAAAGTCAAATGCTACAAGCGTGGTGATTATGGTCACTATGCAAACAAGTGTTGACATGAAGAAAATAGTGATGATGATAAATAGGGTCACAGAAGAAAAGAAGAAGGAAAGCATAAGCATGACAAATATGATAGGAACAAGCAAAGCAAGCATGAGAAGAATAAAAATTTTCGTAAGAAAAAGAAAACTTTCTACATTGAAGAAGCAAATGATAGCTCATATCACAGTGATAGAGATCACTCAGATGATGAAAAGTAATATCTATTCTTAGGAATAGAAGGTGAAAGAGAACAATGCTTTGTGTGTGGTCAACAAGATCACAGATTAGGATATTGCAATGGCTTCAGTGATAGTGAATATGAAATGACATACCAAGGAAACAGGAAAAGACAAAGGATTCATGAGAGTTTGTTTTCTATAGAAGAAGATAATGATCTCAGTGACAGTAAATATGAAGAAGGATTTTTCTATGGGATAAAAGAAGTAGAAGAACTTCCACTCCAAATAGAAGAATTTAAACAAGAGGATATTTCAAGAAAGATAGATGTCTCAGTTGATTTAAAAGAATACTTCAATGATATCCATGAGAAACTACAAGAGGTTAAGGAGAATCTAAAATAATTGAGATATTTCATACTTGAGAAGTTTGATCCATCATATGACTCAAAAGGTCAAGATATTTTCACTGAGAAGGAAACATGTATTTTAGAGACAATAGAGACGGATGCCATTTTTCTATTGGACACAAATGAAGATAAATATGAAGAAAGTTTCAAAGCTCCTATGGCTCCAAATATCTAATTTGGATCTCATTTTGAGATAGGTGAATTAAGTTCAAAAGCTAAATAAATTCTTGAAGAAGAAAGCAAGGAATAAGTTAAGGAAGAAGATTTGGATACCACAAATAATGATCAAGGATACAATGCACAAGTCAATGATGATCACAAGGATAAATTTCAAGAAAGGTATGAGGAACCAAGGCATGAACAAAGGGCTTTTCAAGGAAATTGTTTTTCTTGTAATGGATTTGGACACGGGGCTATACACTACAGGGTCTATGGATCAAAGAAGTTTGATTTTTCTAGAAGGAACTTCAAAGGAAGAAGGTATGGTTTTCAGGGACATTGCTTCTTATGCAACAGGATTGGTTATAGAGCTTCTCAGTGCAAATGAAATGAGAAATATTATTTTTATTATAGAGCTGCACAATTCAGAGGTCATGGTCAAAATGATTATGGAAATAGAGCTTCACAATATAGGGTTCAAGAAAGGAATGGATATGGAAATGGTTTCAAGAAATAATTCAGGACATGGGCACCATCCAAAGGCTAAAATATCAAGTGCTTTAATTGCAATAACTTTGGACATATTGCAATATGGTGTAGGACTCAATTCCAAATAGGTTCAAGATAATAAGGTCAAACAAGTTCAAGGCAAGAAGGTCAAACAGGTTCAAGACAAGAAGATCAAGTAACTTATCAAGAAAAGGAGACCAGAAAGATGTGGAAGGAATTTGACAAAGGAAAGGAACAATGTAATATGGGATTAAATGTACTCCCACCCAAAAATTAATTACCTCAAGAGAGAAGGTGGTGGGGGTGCTAAGCTTAAGAGTCATATCTTTTAGCCCCATATGTGTCCTTTTTCCATTGATGACAAAGGGGGAGATTTTTGAGAATGGGGGAGAGCATTGATTTAGGGGAAGCAGCCTCTAAGGATAGCATTCAGAAAGGGGGAGTAGCCTCCATAGAGAGTATTGAGTCAGGGGGAGAAACTTTGATTCTCATAGATGGTTTTTTCAGTGATTGTGGTGATTTTCATCAGAGGTGTTGCCATCAAAGGGGGAGATTTTTGGCAATTTGAGTTATTTTGTGTTGTCATTGATGTCACATGGATCACATTGAGTTTTGGTGGCAAAAGCACTTCATAAATAATCATTTAAGATATTTTGGAGAGCATGGATATATATAGGGTTTTATGGCACAAGAGGCATATAATATTTAATTTTTTAAATATTATGTTAATGGTTTTTATTAAAACCAATGGTAAAGGTTTTTATTAAAACCAATGGCAAGGGTTTTTATTAAAACCGATGGAAATATTTTTTATTAAAACCAATGGAAAAGCTTTTCATTAAAAAAATTGGAAAGGTTTTTTCATTAAAACCACTATGCTAAGACTTCTCCAAATTATTATGGATGAAAATGTTTTCCAATAAAACCTAGGTGCAAAAATTTTCATGGAGAAATTCAAAATAATGAAGGAGATATCCCAATTCAAAGTTAAAATGTGAATTATTAAATTTTTATTTAATAATTCTAAGGTCTAAAGTTGAATTACATTATCCACCGTTGTGCAAAGGTTGGGGAGACTAATAAATTTCACCGACATCATTTGAATAATTGAGGTGCATATAAATAAAATGTTTAAACCTTTGTTTTTTGTAGAGTTGACATAGCGCATGAGAGAGTCACCGAAAGGGGAGTAGCAAAGAAAGAAGGATAAATAACTTTTGATTTGAGAGCAAGGTCAAGTAAACAACATGGGAAAGTGACATCAAGTAGGATCCTATAGCGCAGTTGGTAGTGCATGAACTTTGCACAAGGCAGGTTCATTGTTCGAATCCCACCAAGGGCAAAGTGTTTTGTTAAGAAAGTAAAATCGAGTTTTAGATTTGAGCGAAGGTTAAAGTTGGGTGTTTGGGATTAAAATCCCAACATGGGCTAGCACCCACATGGTAAGCACTTCATATTACTAAGCGATAGGAATGGATTTTGACTCCCGTGAAGATGTGAAGGCGCATTAATTTTTGTAATGCATTTTAGCAAAGATTATTTCGAAGGTTATGAAGCCAGCGAATTTCATATAAAGGTATTTATCTCCAGTGCATGGTAATATTTGTTATTACCAAAATTTTGGTGCATTAAAATTATTTCTGTGATAACGAGGGAGTCATAAGGAGTTTAGGGAAATAAATGCTTGTTGTATGTGTTAATGTGCTTAGGGAGTTATAAGGTGTAGAATTAAATATTTGTTATTGTTGTGTGTGATTAGGGAGATATAAGGTGTGGAATTAAATATTTGTGATTGTTGTATGTGGAGTTATAAGGTGTGGAATTAAAAATAAAAGCATAGGTTCTTGTTGTATATGTTAATGAAATTAGGGAGTCATAATGTTGAAAAGTGTTGAACTTGTTATATGCCTTAGTGCATGATTTAATTATGAAATTAAACTAGGAACTTGAGACCTAGTTAATTGCTACCTTGAGTTAGAAGACATGCACATGAGTTAGGGTGTGAAGTTGAAGACAAATTGCTCGATTATGTGCCTTGGCTATTAAGAGGAACTGGATGGATTAGAAAAACAATTTTATGGATAAAATTGATGCTTGAGATTCATGATTGCTTTAGTGGAGTTCATTGATAGTATTGCCATTATTGAGGAGATCTTTGCTATTGCCTTGAGAAGCATATTGTTGGTTACTTGTTGAGTACATTTCCATTAGTTGAGACCAATCATTTGCTAGTCACTTGTGGATACATTTGTCTTTTATTTTGATGAGATCATTGTTGGCTATTTGAGAACTCTTTTCTTAAGAGAGTTGTGCTTGTTTCTTCAGAGCTTATTGGAATTGCATGAGGAAGATATTATTGAAAACCTATTGTTATCACTTGTGGAGATTGTCCTTGGTTGGTTGAAGTACTCATTGTTATTGCTTGGAGAGTTTTTCATTAGAGAGATCATTTGCCATAAATTTGAGAGTACATTGTTGAGCATTTTTGTTATCCATTTGAGAGTACATTATTGAGCATTGTTGTCATCCATTTGAGAGATCATTTTTCATACATTGTTGATATTATTGTGGATCATTCTTTTCATCCATTGAAGAGTACATTTCCATTCATTTTTGAGCACGTTGTTGAGTATTGTCATCATTCATTTGTTATCCATTGTTGATTTCATTATTGAGTCTTGCCTTCGTTGATTTGTGGTTGAGATTTGAGTGCTACTTGAGAGTCATTTTTTGAGCCTTTGGGAAGGATTTTGGGATAGAATTTTTGGATATATTTGAGACAACTTCTGTGCATGATTGGTTGAGCCTTTGAGAAAGCAATTGGGACAAATTTATGGACAGATTTAGGAGAGCATTTGAGCAGGATTGTTTGAGAATTTTGTGAAGTCTTTGAGAACATATTTGGGATAGCATTTGAGCAGGATTGTTTGAGCATTTTGTTAATAATTTGATAATATATTTGGGACAACATTTGAGAAATATTGTTTGAGCCTTGTGAGAAGGCATTGAGTCATATTTGTGAGTAGTGAAAGAGACAGGACAAAAATAGAAAACACATCAACACCAGTTACCTAGCTGAGCAGATCAGTGGATACCCTACCTGAGCATATCAGTGGATAACCTAGCTGAGTAGATCAGTGTATAGCCTAGCTAATCATATCAATGGAGAGCCTAGCTATGTAGATCACTGGATAGCCTATTTGAGCAGATCAGTGGATAGACTAGCTGAGCAAATCAGTGGAGAGCCTAGTTGAGAAGATCAGTGGATCCCACCTGAGTAGATAAGGACAACCTAGCTTTAAGCAAATCAAAGTAATAATTTATATTGGGATAAGGATACCTATTTCTTTATGAAATATTATAAGGATATTATCTTGTGGACTACTGATGCAGAAGCATCCGACGGCAACAGAACAACCTCAAAAAGGTTTTGAAAAATAGGGGGGAAGTTTAAGTGCAGTAAAGCAAGTTTCTTTTTTTCAAGGCAAAAGTTTGGGAGGGGGTCGCGAAAACGTGACATGTCACGAAATCGTGACCCCAAAAGCTGCAGCGTGGCGAGGGGAATTTTTTTCACGATATCATGATGTCGCGATGTCGCGACATTTTTGCAACAAAGGCGGACGAGGGCAGGGGAGCTATGAAATCGTGACATGTCACGATTTCATGACATGTCACGATTTCGTGACATGTCATGATTTCGTGACATGTCACGATTTCGTGACATGTCACGATTTCATGACATGTCACAAAATCATGGCTCCAACAGCAAAGGCAGAAAGAATGGATGGCAAGGCGGAGTTTGGACCCGAAGACGAAGGCAAAAGAATCTAAGGCAAAGGGCTGCAGACGTCACGATATCGCGACGTCACGATATCACGACAATATTCAAAGCAAAGGCGATAGGAGAAGTCTCGTCGTGATATCACGATGGGTCGTGATATCGCAACCAGTGGGAAGCTGCCATGTGGCAAAGCAAACAAAGATGAAGGCAGAGGCAAAGGTTGAGGGAGGGGGTTGCAAAATCGTGACCCTAAAAATGGTGGCAATTCAAATGCAGGTGGGGGTCGCGAAATCGCGACATGTCACGATTTCGTGACATGTTGCGAAATCGTGACCCCAAAAGGCTTCGGCAGGGGAAGGCATTTTTGGTCGCGATATCGCGACATGTCACGATTTCGCGACCTGTCGTGATATCGCACCCAATAAGAAGACAGAGCAAAAAGTTACAAGCGGACGGCCAGGCAAGGCCAAAATTGACACGTGGACAGCCACGTGTATTAAGACAGTTGTGAGGGGCACGTGTATTGAAGATTGTGTGACAAGAAGGTAAAGCCAAATTAAACACGCGGTCAGCTACGTGTATCAAAACAAAGATGAAGGCAACGTATCTTAAAATGAAGATGACAGTCGCATGTATTAAACAGGAATAACCATCACAGGTTCGTATTCTGAAAAAGTGATAGTTGCAGGCCGTAGACAGTATGGGATGAGATAGCAGTGCAGATCGGGCAGTTGTCCATTTATGGCAGACAAATTTAAAAACTCGGCTGAGGGGGAAAATCAAATTTGAAATTTTGTTAGGCTGGGGCATTTATTTCTAGAGGGTCGAGGCCTCGATAAAAAAACTTATTTTTTTGTTTTATTAGGGGGTGGTGGACCGGAGAACGGGGGAAGTAGCACAGTTAGGGAGACCGAAGCCGAGCTTGGTCTTTGTAAAGCCTGTGGGCTGTTTTATTTTGATGTATGTAATTATTTTCCAAAGAATGTTAATGAAAAAGTGGAATATTGTGTTGGTGTAATTTTTCGGTCCCCATCAGTGGTATCAGAGCCAGTAGTTCCTGAGCGTACAGCAGACCGTCGAAGGAGAGGCAGTTGTACCAGGACTTGTGGGAGGGCTTGAGATCGGGTGAACAGAATGCCTCCAAGGAGAAACCCCATTGGTAGGAGAGGCATGGCAGCAAGAGATTTTTGGGCTTTGCAGTGACAAGTTCAGGCCCTGCAAGAAGAACTACGCAGAGGACATGAACCGAGGAGAGATGCAGACAGTGAGGATGAAGCGAATGAAGAAGAAAATCAGTTTGAAGAAGAAGAAGAAGAAGCTATGGATCCGGCACAAGCCAGGCTGTACAAGGCCATATCCCAGATCGGGAAGAGGCCGAAGATAGAAGTTTCCACGTATTTCGGGAACTTGAATCCGAAAGAATTGATTGACTGGATAAATGACTTAGAAGAATATTTTGAATATGAAGAGGTTGAAGATCCCGAGCGGGTCAGATTTGCCAAAACTAAATTAAAAGGTCATGCCAGCATATGGTGGAAGGGAGTACAGCTGGAACGGAATAGAAGAGGAAAATAACGGATAACTAGATGGGACAGAATGGTAGAAAAATTAAAAATACAATTCATTCCCATAGATTATGAACTGGATCTGCTAAGAAAAATGCAGAGTTTGAGACAGATGAATAAAACTGTCCAAGAATATACGGAGGAATTTTATAAAATCTCCATCAGAACCGGTCACTTAGAAGCAAGCAAGGAAAAGGTGGCCCGTTATATCAATGGGTTGAGACCCAGTGTCTAGGAAGAGCTAAGCTTAGTGCGGGTGAGCACCATTGAAGATGCTTACCAGTTTGCTCTGAAGGTTGAAGAAAAACTGAACAGAAGGTTTGAGAGCAAGCAAAGAGTAAAAGGACCTGGAGGAAAGAACGGTGGAAGAAAAGAGGAAGGAAAGGAAGAGAAGAAAGAAGAGGTTAGCAGTAGCCGGAATCAGAAAGAAGATGAAGAACCCAAATCGCAAGTTCAGAACAATGGCTACCCAAGAGGAAGAGGTAGATCTGGACGCGGGTATGGAAGGGGAGTGTTTCGGGGAACATGTTTCCACTATGGAGAAGAGGGGCATCGGGCATATGAGTGTCCCCAGCACCCCGAGAGAGTGAACAAGAAATAAGTGGGTCCTGCCAGAGTTGTTATGGCAGCAGAAGATGCTAAATCAGAACATTCTAAAGAAGCTGAGAAGGGAGAAGCAATTATTGTGAGGAGAACCATGCAGATTGAGGAAGATAAACCTGAGCAGAGGAGAAGCCTATTTCGCACACGATGCAAAATTGCAGGCAAAGTCTGTAATGTTATTATAGACAATGGGAGTACAGATAACTTAGTCTTCGAGGAGATGGTTGCTAAGTTACAGCTGGAGAGAAGGAGACACCCGCATCCATACCGGATTGCGTGGTTACGGAAGGACCACAGAGCATGGGTCCGTGAACAGTGCTTAGTCACATTCAATATTGGGAGATACCAGGATGAAGTCCTGTGTGATGTTTTCCCCATGGATGCTTGCCATTTTCTATTAGGGAGGCCATGGCAGTTTGATCGGAGTGCAGTGCATGATGGTCGTGCAAATACTTACTCCTTGATGAAATATGGAGTGTGGCACAAGTTGAAGCCATTACAGACAGTGGATGATAAGATGTGAAGCAATGCCAGGATTTGTCTGGTAGAAGGCAAAAAATTTTGCCAGGAAACGGGATTTGAGCAGGTTGTAAAGGTTGATGAGTGTTCGGAGATATTACAAAGGACGCGGACCGAACAACATAGAAGTGAAGGTCACTTCTCCATTTACCTCGAAAATCTGATGCAGGAGAATCCTGCGGAAACATAACAACCTCGAAAAGGTTTTGAAAAACAGGGGGGAAGTTTAAGTGCAGTAAAGCAAGTTTCTTTTTTTTCAAGGCATAAGTTTGGGAGGGGGTCGTGAAAACGTGACATGTCACGAAATCGTGACATGTCGTGAAATCGCAACCCCAAAATCTGCAGCATGGCAAGGGGAATTTTCATCACGATATTACTACGTCATGATATCGCAACGTCATGATGTCGCGACGTCGCAATGTCATGACGTTTTTGCGACAAAGGTGGACAGGGGCAGGGGAGCCGCGAAATCGTGACATGTCACGATTTCACGACATGTCACAAAATCGTGGCTCCAACAGTAAAGGCAGAAAGAATGGATGGCAAGGCAGAGTTTGGACCCGAAGATGAAGGCAAAAGAATCTAAGGCAAAGGGCTGCAGACGTTGCGATATCATGACGTCACGATATCACGACAATATTCGAAGCAAAGGTGAGAGGAGAAGTCCCGTCGCGATATCGCGACCAATGGGAAGCTGCCACATGGCAGAGCAAACAGAGACGAAGGTGGAGGCAAAGGTTGAGGGAGGGGGTCACGAAATCATGACATGTCACGATTTTGTGACATGTCATGAAATTGCAACCTCGAAAATGGTGGCAAGTCAAAGGAAAGTGGGGGTCGCGAAATTGTGACCCCAAAAGGCTTCGACAGGGGAAGGCATTTTTGGTCGCGATATCGTGACATGTCACGATTTTGCGACCTGTCGCGATATCACGACCAATAAGAAGACAGAGCAAAAAGTTACAAGCGGATGGCCAGGCAAGGCCAAAATTGACACGTGGACAGCCACGTGTATTAAGACAGTTGTGAGGGGCACGTGTATTGAAGATTGTGCGACAAGAAGAAGGTAAAGCCGAATTAAACACACGGTCAGCTACGTGTATCAAAACAAAGATGAAGGCCACGTATCTTAAAATGAAGATGACAGCCACATGTATTAAACAGGAATAACCATCACAAGGACGTATTCTGACAAAGTGATAGTTGTAGACCATAGACAATATGGGATGAGACAGCAGTGCAGATCGGGCAGTTGCCCATTTATGGCAGACAAATTTGAAAACTCGGTCGAGGGGGAAAATCAAATTTGAAATTTTATTAGGCAGGGGAATTTGTTGCTAGAGGGTCGAGGCCTTGATAAAAAAACTTGTTTTTTTGTTTTATTAGGGGGTGGCGGACCGGAGAATAGAAGAAGTAGCACAGTTAGGGAGACCGAAGCTGAGCTTGGTCTTTGTAAAGCCTGCAGGCTATTTTATTTTGATGTATGTAATTATTTTTCGAAGAATGTTAATGAAAAAGTGGAATATTGTGTTGGTGTAATTTCTCGGTCCCCATCAACTACCCCACATTGGGGGAACCACATTAAATCTTGTGTCTCAATTGTGTGTGGTTATTTTTGCACTTGCTTACTATTGTTATCTATGTTATTAATGCACACTGCTATATTTGGTTATTGTAATTGATGACACTAATCGATATTGGTTTGGAAAGAAAGTAAAAAGTGGGTGCTATACTATTCACCCCCTTTCAGTATAAGCTTGTGTTCTTCAACTAGGGAGTCATAAGGTAGACACTTAAATGTTTTAAAAGATAAAATATTTTATCTCAATTCATAACACTATGGAGCTATAAGGAATTTCACTTCAAAGGTTACTTTATAAATAACATAGATGAAATAGTGAGGAATGCATTCAATAATGAGGAACTACTTCATGAGTTGAAATTTTATTCACAAAACTTAATATATACCTTTGATGGATACAAATATTTATCCACTAGTAAAAAGAAAATATTCTCATTGTTCCTCAAAGAAGCAAAGGATAGAAATTTTATGAAATTAATTTGTTATCTTCATGAAGTAATTCTCAGAGCTTGGTGGAATACTCAAAATATAGTTATATTTACATCAAAAGAATATTTTATGATATATCTATCATTAATTGTTTTTGAATTCTTTCAAAACATGAAATAAAATAGCAATCCTAGTCAATACTATCATGATGATATACTAACTCAACATGAAGAAGATATATCACTAGAAAATTTGTAGAAAAAAAGAAGAAGAAATATGAAGCATGAAAAAAAAGAAAAGATGTAGATGAAAGAAAGTACGTTTAAGCTAAATATAGATCAAAATGAGCTAAAAAACAAGATGAAGATACTCATATTAATATAGACAAAGGGTACAATGAAGAAAGCAGGAAAGAAGAGTTCAAATTCTAGAATAAAGATGAAGACCATATTGAAGATAAATATGAAGATCCATATTGAAGACTAAAGTTTTTAATAACCAAATAATGTAATATAGGAGGGTGTTGGAATATATTACATTATTTGGTACATGCTAATGTACCATATTTGGTACATAATTAGATTATAAAATTTTCTTAGATTAATGCTTGAGTATTTAATTTATGTAATGTAATAAATGCACAAGTATTATTAGAATGTGCAATGATGTAAATGTGCATGGTGTCCACATGTACACGAGTCTATAGGATAGGAATATGAAGAGTCATAGAAATATGGAAGACCAAGAGTTGTCTCATTATATATAGGCCTTTGATAGATAGGAGAATAAATCAAGCAAGTAAGAGTAGTAGATTAGTTAGTGAGTTGATAGACTAGAGTAGATACAATGTAGAGCTTGTATGAAGTATGGAGCATTGAGATATCCACATATTGTAACAAGTTCAAATTTTTGTGAGCTTTCATTAATTTCTATTTATTGAGTTATTTCAGAAGTTTCTCATATTATTTATATATTTATTATATTACCATTATCATAGATATAACATTGCATGCTTATTTCATTACTTGTGGTTGCATTTCCTTTAAGTTTATAGCATCATAAGCTAACAAGTTTTTCTATAATTATGCTCCTTTTTTGGATACTCTTAAGAACTAGGGTGGTCTAGAGGATTGGTTAGATGTAGAACTTGTTTCCTACTAAGATTGTTGATTTAGTTGGACTTGAGATTATTGCCTTGTAGTAGCTGCTATCATACGCACCGATTTATTGTAGGGGGATGACACATTATGATATGACACTTGATTGGTTATCTACTGCACATGGTTAGGTAGGGGATTTTGGAAAATGCCCATATCTTGATTAGTTGTAGGTGTTGATTGAGTAGTAGGTTGATTACTTGGAGGTTTGTAATTACGGTTAGGTTGAAAATCATCAACAATAAGGTAACCTTCGTCTATTAAGTCCTAAACCATGTGTTTCAATCTCTTACATGAATTCATCATGTGTCTTTCCACCCTATGATACTCACAATTCTGATCAGCATAATACCAAACTATCATGGTGTCAAGCTGCCTTATGAGAGGTAGTTCAATCATATTAGATTCCAAAATTTTCTTAAGGATCAACAAAATGGGTTGGTTGAGTCTGGTGAAATTCCTTGGTGGGAATTTTTTGGGTTTGCTAAGAGATAAATTTTACAAGGTACTAGTGGCATTTACATTGTTGGTTTATTTATTATCTGTTACCCCATCACCAACTACATGCTTGTTCTTATATTAGTTTTGCATGGTCCTTTCATCTTCTTTCCTTAGTTTAAACTGACCTCTTTGAATAAGAGCCTTCTCTACTCTCCTTTCCTAATCTATTGCTTGTTTGAAAGAGGTAACGATTGCTATTTCCAACTCATATGAGATCTGTTCTTGTAAGTTACCAATAAAAATCTCTAACATGTCTCAAGAAGGTCATGTGTATCTTAAGCATCTAGTTAAACTTCTCCATCAAGATAAGAATTTTGGAAAAATTTCAACCTTACCTTATTTAAAAGGTATAAATATTGAATGATTACCCCTTTCTCCACATAAGCTCCAAATTGCTAAACAAATAACTTAGTTGTTTATTCAAATTTTCTCAAAGAATGATGGGGTAGTTGAAAATACCATTCCAATGCCATACCACCAAGGCTTTTAGGGAATGTACTTACCAAGAATATTTTATCATATATAATATCATGGCATATTATTCTAAACATCCTTAAATGTTCTATTGGGTCATCTCTTCCCTTATAAATGGGTAATATCAACATTAGAAAGTGTTTGGGTTAGTGCCAAGAGGCCATAGGATCTAGGGTTTGATGGCACATTTATTTATAGTTATAAGTGAAACTTTGAGCTTGAAGTGTATCCATTCTCAATGTCAATTATTTCACCATAGTTTTCAAACTAGAAAATCTAGATTATTCTTGTGCAATACCCCTAGATTCCCCTAGGATAGGTTATAGGTAGGTTGTTGAGAGGGAAGTTGGTTAATATTGGAGGCATTAACACTATTGTGGCATGGGTTATGAAATGGAATGTTTTGTGTAGTATCTTGTTGTGGGATGAAATTTAAATTTGGTGGAACGAAAGAATGAACGTTGAGAGGAGGAACATTATGAGATATAAATTAAACATTATATTGGGATGAACTGTCATGATTTCGCGACAAATCGGAGGCCAAGAGGCTAACTTGAGAAACTGTAGCGATTTCGCTACATGTTGAATTTTCGCTGGCAAAAGCAGAGAGAAAGTGTTAAGGGAAAAAGTTGTAGCGATTTCGCTACTAGTTGCAAAGGCTCAAATCAAAGGTGTAGCGATTTCGCTACGTGAAGAAGTTGCACAAATTAAAGGTGTAGCGATTTCGCTACAGGTAAAAGGTGCGCAAGACAAAGATGTAGCGATTTCGCTACAAGGTAAATACACTCAACTCGAAGGTGTAGCGATTTCGCTATAGGCCTAAAAGTGCAGACATCAAAGATACAACAATCAAACTTCAAGACAAAAATGTAAGGCACAAGTCAAATTTCTCAAGAAAAAGCAAGTTGGAAGCACAAGGCAAAGTTGTTGAGTTTTCGCTACTGCGTGAAGCTTGAAGTGTACGAAAATCGAAAACGTCACGATTTCGTGACATAAAGGATGATGACGTCAGCAAAGGCCAAATCGGTCACGATTTCACGACAGGATGCGAGGAAAGCTGTTGGAAATCGAAAACGTCGCGATTTCGCGACATGAAGGATGATGACGTCAAAAGGCCAAATCGGTCGCGATTTCACGAGAGGATGCGAGGAAAGCTATTGGAAACCGAAAACGTCATGATTTCACGACATAAAGGATGATGACGTCAGCAAAGGCCAAATCGGTCACGATATCGCGACAAGATGCGAGGAAAGCTTGCAAAGACCAAAACGGTCGCGATGTCGCGACAGCAAGCGCATGGAGGCGTACGGCCAGAAAAAGGTCACGATATCGCGACAAGTTAGTGTTACATAGCAACAGCGTCGAGAAAGGTGACAGAGGTAGTAGCAGCGCTTGAAGTCGACAAGATGGATCAAGGCCGACAATGCCTAGGGTTTCAAAGCCGACTTTGCTAGGGTTTTGCAATGGATCGATTAGGGTTTCAAAGCCAACTTTGCTAGGGTTTTGCAACGGATCGATTAGGGTTTCAAAGCTGACTTCATCAAAGCCAACTTTGCTAGGGTTTTGCAACGGATCGATTAGGGTTTCAAAGCCGACTTCATCAAGGCATTTACAACAAAATTTATTAAGGTTTGAAAGCCGACAAGTGTTAGGGTTTTACCATGAACATCTCTAGGGTTTTAAAGCCGACACTTGCTAGGGTTTACGGTGGACGTTGTTAGGGTTTGCAGCCGACAGTCACAAAGATTAAGCAGCCAAGAAAACTCTAGGGTTTCATGTTATCTTCATTAGGGTTTGCAGCCGACGTGTTTGTGGAAGAGCCGAATATGTTTGATGTGGTATTATCTTCTATAAAAAGGGGGACTATTGCGAAGTTAAGTGAGGAGTGTGTTGCGATATATGCGAAAGAAGCTCGGGTGCAGTAGAGAGAAGGTCGCTTCGAACTCGAGAGTGAGCAAAGTGATAATTCATTGGAGTTGAAGGAAAGAGATCGCAGCGATGAGATAGTGAGTGAGTGCATGAAGCGTGAATGCATGAAGTTTGATCGAGTCGAATGCGAAGTCCTCATTCGGATCTAAAAATCGTGAGTGCATAGCGCAAAGTAGAGAAATGGAGTCTTAAGTTCGAAAGAGTGATCGGACAGAGCGAAGAGTTTCACGCAGAAGCAGAATGCAAAAAATAGCAGACTGTAAGGAATAAAGTTTTGTTATATCTCTTTTATTATCTTTTTGATCTCCAAGTTGCAGCTTGGAATAAGGGGTTGGTGCCTCTTTCCAGTTGGTGCTGGAAAAATCGGAGTTGGTGCTCCATTCTGTTGAAGCAGATAAAGCTAAGGGGTTGGTGCTCCTACCAGTTGGTGCTGGTGAATGATTATGTAAAGTTGTAGCTTTGCATTTGACTGGATTTGGATGGTAGTCCAAGCAGTCATTTTGAGGAGTAGCCACATTGGTGAACCTCGTTAAAATGTTGTGTTATGTGTGATGCTTTTAGTACTTCTCTTATCTGTTTTAAACTGCTACTGGTTTTAAATCTAATTGTTTTAGAAGTTTTTAAAGAACACACTGATTCACCCCCCCTCTCAGTGTCATTGTAATTATAACAATTGGTATCAGAGCCAGGTTCCTGAACAGGCTCAAACAGCTAAGGAGATCTTGGAAGTTACGCAATGGCAAGTGGTGAAGGATTCTCTTCGAACAAAGTGCCAATGTTTGATGGAACAAACTATGCATTCTAGAAAATTAGAATGCAGACATATCTCAGCGCTTTGGGCTTTGACATCTGGGGTGCGGTAGTTAATGGTTACAATGCTCCTGCCACCGCTCCAACAGACACTGCAGGTAAGAAGGCATTTGAATATGATTCAAAAGCAAGAAATGCTATTATGTGTGGACTAATTGACAATGAGCTAGTCAAAGTCATAAGTTGTGAATCTGCAAAAGATATATGGGATAAACTAGAGAAAATTCATGAAGGAGATGATCGGATCAAGGAGGCCAAACTTCAAGCACACCGAGCTCAATACGAATCTTTAAAGATGGAGAATGATGAGAACATAGAGACCTTCATGCAAAGAGTCAATGGGATCACAAATTCAATCAGAGGTCTTGGCGAAGAATTAACCGATGCTGCTATTGTGAAAAAGGTATTGAGATCACTTCCTCCTAGATTTGATTCAAAAGTCTCTGCCATAGAAGAAGCCAAAGATTTAAATCATTTTAGTATGGATGAGATGCATGGCTCTTTGACTGCTTTTGAAATGAGAATAGGAAGATCTAATCCCACTGATAGAGAAGCAGCTTTCAAAGCTCTAAAAGGCAAGAGCACAAAACACGAATCTGAAGAAGAGAATGATTCGGATGAAATGGAAGCAAATTTCATAAGAAAGCTGAAGAAAGGAAAAGGAAAATACAAAGGGAAGCTACCTCTTAAATGTTTCGACTGTGGAGGCATTGGACACTTTGCTACCAAATGTCCCCTCAATAACAAGAACAAAGGTGAAGAAACTCAGCATCAGGAAAGAAGTGAATGGAGGAAGAAAACAAACTTCAGAAAAGGCAACTTCAAAAAGAAAAGCTTTATTTCCCGAAATGCAGAATCTTCAGAGGACAGTTCTAGTGAAGACTCTGAGGAAGGAACAGGTGAGGCTCTATTCATGGCATTTGAAATAGACAAGTCAGAAGAGGCAGAAAACACAAGAAACATAGAGGGAATGAACTCTGAAGTATCTATTGAAGAAGTTGAGGCTGAAGTTGATTTAGAGGGTGAGCTGGTGTCTGCTCTTATGGAATGGAAATCTGAGAAAAAGAAGAATGAAAAAATGTCAAGGAAACTTAAGGATGCGAATGACGTTATTGCCAGTCTAAAAATTCAGACAGAAGAATACAAGAAAATATCCGAAGATCTTGAAATACAAGTATCCATGAAGACTGACTACTGCTACAAATTGGAAGAGGAAAATGTGAGTCTCCGAGTACAGATACAAGAGCTGGATCGAAAAATCAACTGTCATTTAAAACGTGAAGAAAGTTCGATGAAGCTGGACAAAATTCTAAGTAATCAAAGATCCACAGGTATCAAATTTGGTCTCGGCTTTCTTGAAGGAGAATCATCAACTGGACCAAAAGCAAGCAATGATGAAAGTAAAAATTGTAAAGACAAGAAACAGGTTGTGGAAAGAAAAACAAATCAGGCAAAAGAAAGCTGCAATGCCAGTCCTGAAATAGCAGCTGACAATGATGGCTTTACCAAGATCATACATCAAAAGAAAGGAAGATCTAAAGCTCCAGCAACAAATTGGCCAAGACCATCTTTCAGGTTTAATCATTATTTCTATGGTTTCTGTTTTAAATGTAATAATTATGGGCATAAAATTGTTGACTGCAAATATAATATAGGTCCAAGAAGCTTCACTAGTAGAAATGCTTTTGCTCCTCTAATGAGTTATGCGGTAGAATGCTTTAAGTGTCACAACTTCGGGCATATTGCCAGAAACTGTCGTAGTATGTCTGTTCCATTTCAATCTCAGAAAAGAAGAACTCAACCATATAAGGCACAACACAATAGTAGTTCATCTGAAGGATATGTGCAAAATTCTAAAAAAGGGAAATCCCAGCTTGAACCCAACAACATAGTTAAGACAGAATGGAAACAAAAGGAACAGCTCAGGAAAGAACAGGAATCCTTAATAGTGCAGACTGCTTTTAGAGCTCAGAATAAATATGTACCATGGATTCTTGATAGTGGTTGCTCAAGTCATATGACAGGTGATAAACAGAAATTTGAAAATCTACAGAAATATGAGGGTGGTTCTGTGAAGTTCGGCAATAATGATGGAGCCAAAATAATAGGTAAAGGATCGGTCAAAATCAGCGAAGGGAAAATCAAGTCAGAAGAAGTTCTATATGTGGATGGTCTGAAACATAACCTGTTAAGTGTAAGTCAGATCTGTGACAAAGGACATGAAGTGGTGTTCAAGAAGCAGGGTTGTGAAGTCAGAAAAATAAAGAGCAGGAAATTAATAGCAACCGGCTCAAGGACGTCTGGCAATTTGTACACACTCTCAGAATTTTTAGAAGGTATGTGCTTCATGGGACGAGAAGAAGAAGACTGGTTGTGGCATAAGAGGCTTGGACACATAAGTTTTGACAATCTGGTAAGAATCAGTTCTAAACAAGCAGTAAGAGATATTCCAACCATTAAGAAACCTACAAACAGTGTGTGTGCTTCATGCCAGAAGGGAAAACAGACCAGAGTTTCATTTAAAACAAAAGAATATCATACTAGCAGACCTTTGGAACTCATTCATACAGACTTATGCGGACCCATGAGGACTCAAAGCATAAACGGTGACAAATACTTCATGCTGTGTATTGATGATTTTTCCAGGATGACCTGGATATTCTTTCTAAAAGATAAAACAGAAGCTTTTGAAATGTTCAGAACCTTCAAACAGCTAGTCGAGAATGAAACAGGGAAAAGGATTAAATGCTTGCGATCAGACAGAGGAGGAGAATTCATTTCGAATGAATTTTTAGAATACTATGAAAAATATGGTATCAGGAGACAATATTCAGCAGCCAGAACCCCTCAGCAGAATGGTGTAGTAGAGAGAAAGAACAGAACAATTCAGGAAATGGCACGCACTATGCTGGCAGAAAGCAAAATAGCAGATAGATTCTGGAAAGAAGCAGTTCACACAGCAGTATACATTCAAAACAGGTATATGTTAAGAACTCATGAATGCAAAACACCATATGAACTGTGGTTTGGTAGAAAAGCAACAACAAAACATCTCAAAGTATTTGGTTGTAAGTGCTACATCAGAAAAATAGATGACAACCTTGGAAAGTTTGAAGATAGAGCAGATGAAGGTGTGTTTGTTGGTTATTCTCCACACAGCAAAGCGTACAAATGCTATAACAAGAGACTCAAGAAAATTGTGGATAGTGCAGACGTTAAATTCGATGAAGGAAGGAAACAAATAGTCAATCTTCAAGAAAACTACCCTATCTACGAAGAAGTCATTGAAGAGGATGAAGTTCATGGCACAGAAAATATGTCTACGGCTGATGCAGGTAACTTATCAGATGACTCAGAGGTACAAGAAAATAGAAAGTTCAAAACGGGCAACTGGCAGAAAAATCATCCTAAAGACCAAATAATTGGAGATCCCACAGCTGGCATTCAGACAAGAAAGAAAGTAATAAGTAATTACTCTCTCTTATCCAGCATTGAGCCCAAAAACATAGATGAAGCAAGCAAAGATGATAGCTGGATGAAGGCAATAAATGAAGAGTTAGATCAGATTGAAAAGAACAGAACTTGGGAGTTAGTACCTAGACCTACAAACAAGAATGTAATCGGCACCAAATGGATATTTCGTAATAAATTAAATGAAGACGGTCAGGTCATTAGAAATAAAGCAAGACTGGTTTGCAAAGGCTATGCACAGGTCGAAGGCATTGACTTTGAAGAGACTTTCGCACCAGTGGCTAGATTGGAAGCTATTAGGATGTTTCTGGCACTAGCAGTTTACAAGAACTTCAGAGTTTATCAGATGGATGTTAAATCTGCATTTTTGAATGGGAAACTTGAAGAAGAGGTTTATATTGAACAACCAGATGGCTTTCAAATCAGTGAAGATCCCAACCTGGTCTGCAGATTAAAGAAAGCACTGTATGGATTAAAACAAGCACCACGGGCATGGTATGCTAGGCTAGATAATTATCTCTCTCAACAGGGATTTAAGAAAGGTCTAGTGGACAGTAATCTGTATGTGAAAACAGAAGGTGGGCATCTCATTGTTCTTGTTGTCTATGTGGATGATATCATATTTGGCAGCAACAAAGATGAATCTTGTAAAGACTTAGCAACCAAGATGCAGAATGAATTTGAAATGTCAATGATTGGTGAACTATCTTACTTTCTGGGGCTACAGGTTAATCAGAATGACAAAGGTATATTCATTTCCCAAATCAAATATGTGAAAGAGATGTTAAAGAGGTTCACTATGGAGGACAGCAAGCCAGTCAGCACTCCCATGACAACAGGCTGCAAGTTAAGTAAAGAAGACAAATCTCCACCTGTGGATCAAACCATGTATAGATCAATGATAGGAAGCTTACTATATTTAACTGCAACCAGACCTGATATTCTGCAGGCAATGCAGTATGGTAGCCGATTTCAGAGCCGATCCTAAAGAGAATCATGTAACAGCAGTTAAAAGGATTTTTCGGTATCTCAAAGGCACCATGGAGTATGGGTTGTGGTATCCAAGAGGCAAAGATTTCACTCTTATATCTTATTCAGATGCAGATTGGGCTGGATGCGTTGATGACAGAAAGAGTACCAGTGGAGGAGCATTCTATTTGGGGGATAGATTGGTTGCATGGCACAGTAAGAAGCAAGAGTCAGTGTCCTTATCTACAGCTGAGGCAGAATATATTGCAGCAGCAACATGTTGCACACAAGTTTTGTGGATGAAACAAACCTTGAAAGATCTAGGTATTAATTTTAGTGAACCAATATCAGTAAAGTGTGACAACACCAGTGCAATCAACATTTCTAAGAATCCAGTAATGCACTCACGGACTAAGCACATTGCTATAAAGTATCATTTCTTGAAAGAAAAAGTTGGAGAAGGAGAAGTTAGATTGGACTATGTCCCAACTACAGAACAGGTGGTAGACATTTTTACAAAACCTTTGCCCAAGGAAGTATTTGAGTATCTTCGGAGCAAATTAGGAGTAGTCACACTTCCTAAGAAGTGACTAGCTACAGGGATCACCTTCTCAGGGGGAGCACTTGAGTGTTTGAGGATGGACTCAGGGGGAGTCAAATTGTGCCTGAGAAGTGTGAGGATGGACTCTGGGAGAGTCTACAGCAGCCCTTTGGTATTATTGACAAAGGGGGAGAAGAGTTACAGGAAGGTGAAGGTGTTGCCAACAATTCCAAAGGGGGAGATTGTTGAGCAAGGTGCTGCAAGAAAGTTGTCATTGTTGTCAACACAGGCAGTTAGATCCAAGGATGCAGTGGGTAGACAGATCAGAAGTCATTCAGATGCAGAAGATAGAAAAATTCGAAGAAAAAGACAAGTTAGAAAACTGTCGCGATATCGCGACATGTTTTCTGTCGCGATTTCGCGACGGAAGTGAGGAGAGAGAAAGTGCAGCAAGAAATGTCATGATTTCGCGACGGAAGTGAGGAGAGAGAAAGTGCAGCAAGAAATGTCACGATTTCACGACGGAAGTGAGGAGAGAGAAAGTGCAAGGCAAAATGTCATGATTTCACGACAAATCGGAGGCCAAGAGGCTAACTTGAGAAACTGTAGCGATTTCGCTACATGTTGAATTTTCGTTGGCAAAAGCAGAGAGAAAGTGTTAAGGGAAAAAGTTGTAGCGATTTCGCTACTAGTGCAAAGGCTCAAATCAAAGGTGTAGCGATTTCGCTACGTGAAGAAGTTGCACAAATTAAAGGTGTAGCGATTTCGCTACAGGTAAAAGGTGCGCAAGACAAAGATGTAGCGATTTCGCTACAAGGTAAATACACTCAACTCGAAGGTGTAGCGATTTCGCTACAGGCCTAAAAGTGCAGACATCAAAGATACAACAATCAAACTTCAAGACAAAAATGTAAGGCACAAGTCAAATTTCTCAAGAAAAAGCAAGTTGGAAGCACAAGGCAAAGTTGTTGAGTTTTCGCTACTGCGTGAAGCTTGAAGTGTACGGAAACCGAAAACGTCGTGATTTCGTGACATAAAGGATGATGACGTCAGCAAAGGCCAAATCGGTCACGATTTCACGACAGGATGCGAGGAAAGCTGTTGGAAACCGAAAACGTCACGATTTCGCGACATGAAGGATGATGACGTCAGCAAAGGCCAAATCGGTCGTGATTTCACGACAGGATGCGAGGAAAGCTGTTGGAAACCGAAAACGTCATGATTTCACGACATAAAGGATGATGACGTCAGCAAAGGCCAAATCGGTCGCGATTTCGTGACAAGTTGCGAGGAAAGCTTGCAAAGACCAAAACGGTCGCGATGTCGCGACAGCAAGCGCATGGAGGCGTACGGCCAGAAAAAGGTCGCGATATCGCGACAAGTTAGTGTTACATAGCAATAGCATCGAGAAAGGTGACAGAGGTAGTAGCAGTGCTTGAAGTCGACAAGATGGATCAAGGCCGACAATGCCTAGGGTTTCAAAGCCGACTTTGCTAGGGTTTTGCAACGGATCGATTAGGGTTTCAAAGCCAACTCATCAAAGCCAACTTTGCTAGGGTTTTGCAATGGATCGATTAGGGTTTCAAAGCCGACTTCATCAAGGCATTTACAGCAGAATTTATTAAGGTTTGAAAGCCGACAAGTGTTAGGGTTTTACCATGAACATCTCTAGGGTTTTAAAGCCGACACTTGCTAGGGTTTACGGTGGACGTTGTTAGGGTTTGCAGCTGACAGTCACAAAGATTAAGCAGCCAAGAAAACTCTAGGGTTTCATGTTATCTTCATTAGGGTTTGCAGTCGACGTGTTTGTGGAAGAGCCAAATATGTTTGATGTGGTATTATCTTCTATAAAAAGGGGGACTGTTGCGAAGTTAAGAAAGGAGTGTGTTGCGATATATGCGAAAGAAGCTCGGGTGCAGCAGAGAGAAGGTCGCTTCGAACTCGAGAGTGAGCAAAGTGATAATTCATTGGAGTTGAAGGAAAGAGATCGCAGCGATGAGATAGTGAGTGAGTGCATGAAGCGTGAATGCATGAAGTTTGATCGAGTCGAATGCGAAGTCCTCATTCGGATCTAAAAATCGTGAGTGCATAGCGCAAAGTAGAGAAATGGAGTCTTAAGTTCGAAAGAGTGATCGGACAGAGCGAAGAGTTTCACGCAGAAGCAGAATGCAGAAAACAGCAGACTGTAAGGAATAAAGTTTTGTTATATCTCTTTTATTATCTTTTTGATCTCCAAGTTGCAGCTTGGAATAAGGGGTTGGTGCCTCTTTCCAGTTGGTGCTGGAAAAATCGGAGTTGGTGCTCCATTCTGTTGAAGCAGATAAAGCTAAGGGGTTGGTGCTCCTACCAGTTGGTGCTGGTGAATGATTATGTAAAGTTGTAGCTTTGCATTTGACTGGATTTGGATGGTAGTCCAAGCAGTCATTTTGAGGAGTAGCCACATTGGTGAACCTCGTTAAAATGTTGTGTTATGTGTGATGCTTTTAGTACTTCTCTTATCTGTTTTAAACTACTGCTGGTTTTAAATCTAATTGTTTTAGAAGTTTTTAAAGAACACACTGATTCACCCCCCCCTCTCAGTGTCATTGTAATTATAACATGAACTACTAATTGGAGGAGGTTTCAAAACTCCCCCAATGATGGTGGTTGTTGTAGTAGCATATATAGGTTTATAAAATAGATTAATGTGATGAGAATATTGAAATAAAATATTGACACGAATATTGAGAGAAGAATTTATTTGATTATGAGACACTCTAGCTTCTTTGAAGTGGGTGTCTCTATCTAAGGATTCATTCAAGACTTACCTATTTTACCTAAATAAATTCAATAAATGATTATGTGATTTGAACATGAGTTGATCGTGAGGTACTTCAATAAGATTAGAGTCATCATCAACCTCTATGTCCTCTTCTTCTTCTAGATTGCGATTCTCCCTATCAACATGATCATCCTCATGGCATAAATTATTCTCTATTGGTTCTATCATATTTCTCTTATTCCTAAATTTTGGGGCCATATTATTAATAGAAATAGATAGGGAGAAAAAAGGGACAAAAAAGAACACAAAAACACACAAGACACAAAAGAGTTTATTAAGTTTTTTGTTTATTTTTCTAATCTATGCAAATTTATTTAAATGATCTTGCTTATAGTTTAAAAATAAAACAAAATGATACAAAGGTAAAAGGTTTCCTACATGGGCACTAAGGACATGTTTCATTTCAGGTTCACCAAACATGTAGAGGGGGAAAATATATCATCGCATATGATTCTTGGTAGATCTGTTGGGAGTCGAGGTGAACACAGGATGATTGTGGTTCTCTAAACTCGGGGGATTGGGGATTGAAGGATTTACCAAGAATGGTTTAAAGACTCACTCCAAGTCTACGATGGAAGGTTTGATGTTTTTATTGAGCAAATCACCTAAGTTTGGTCTTACTAAGATCTAAACTATAAATAATTTAAGAAAGACAATAAAATGCATACAACAATGCAAGAAAATAAAGTATTATTCCTAGAATGATTCTTTGCTTTGATGAGGACTATCCCTAATATTGTAATAAAGTACATCTTTTCTTTTTCGAGCAAGGTTCCAAGAGAGTGCACAAACAATATTAGCCTAAATGTAAATTATATGCCTTTATTCTTTTAATGCCTATATCTAAAACCAAAATGTAATCTTCTAATCTACCAAACTTATGTTATTTCTTGCAACTACAAGAAGACAAATAATCATAAAAGCTTAGCAAATTGCTTAAAAAATATAACAAAGAAATTACTTGACCTAGTGGTTTATCCAAGAAAATTTTATGTCTTGTAAATCTCAATTGTTAATTCAGTCAATCCTACAAAACAACTTCAAAATATTAGAAAAAATTATCAATATTTGGGAGCCTTCTTAGGTTGCTATGTGACTATAGACATGAAAAATTGATACACTAAGGTGAGTAATTTTCCCTAGATCCCTTGTTTTCTCCTTGGAATAGTTGGGTCATCTTTGAGCCAACTTTTACCCTACCAAATATTCTCCTTTCCCCTCAAATATTACATCATTGGATCTATCTTGGAAAAATATTTACACATGTATATTTTATTGTCCTATTATTACCCCATTTGACCCTTCAAATTGTATTAAAACTACATAGGGGTCCAGTAATTGCAAAATTGTGATCCACTTTTGAGGGGTGCAATTTTGCAATGCAAAATCGTGATAAGCCCTAACGGGATGTGATTTCACATTTTAGGTTTTTCTCGCAAGGAAATCCTAATTCTTGAAGTTGAAATTTTTGTCATTGGATCTCCTTAGTTTTTCCCACCCATTTTACTTTCAAATTCGCTATATAAGGAGGGTTTTAATTCTTCTTTCCATAACCAAGAAATATTTAAATTGATATTTTTTTATTGGAATAATACTAATTATTGGAATCGCATTTTAAACATTAAAATTTGGCATTCTTCTTATTTTTAAAGTAAGCTAACTCAAAATTATGAAGTGTGATCTATTTTCTACTACATTGGATTGTTTTTTGTTAGCGCTATCTTTGGGGGATTTGTGTTTGAACCCTTAGGAATAACATAGATCTAGAAAGGCCAAACATAGGTTATTGTATTAAAATGAATACATCAAACATTCTTGAAAACCAAAGGAATTGGAGTGAGTCCTTAAACCATCCCTTACATCGAGTGTAGAAAAAAATTTACCCCCGTGGTCACCTTGGCTCTCTCTTGTGGATTCATCCAAGAATCATATGCGGTAGGGTATTTTTCCTCCTCTACATCTTTGGTGAACCTGATGTGAACACCTCCTTTTATTTTAAAAATTTAATCAAGATCATTAATTATGTGTGTTTAAACATTAAAAACATAACATCTCTTTTGCTTGTTTTTGCTGGTGTTAGTTCCTTTATGCCCTAGCTCTTTTCTCCTTTTCCCAATGGCTTCTAACCTTGGTAATGGATGAAGGCTTTTTAGGTTTGATGATATTTTCCAAGAGAATTATAAAATTTATAGATAAAATAATAATATTGAATAATAATAGGTTGATAATAGTCTTGATCCTATTAAGGGGCCTGATGGAATCCTTATCTTTAAATATTTTGAGCATTTCTGGACATTTTACAAGCATCACAAGCATGCCTTGGATGCAACTTTAGAGGAAGAAGTCCTATTTGAGGAAGTTAGAAAATCTCATGATAAATTCTTGAGTGATCATGGTAATCATGTTCATAATCCAACTTATGCTACTACTATAACCACCAACGTTGGAAGGAATCTACAAGATCTTCCAACTAGTCGTGTCACTCAATATTGTTCTCCTCAATCTTCTAATTATAATAATTTTGCTTTTATTCCACTAGCTATGTGGTATCCTCTCCAACAAGATACCACATACCACGAGAGTATTAATATCTCCAACACCCTTCCCTTAGGGAATCTTGGGGTAGTGCATAAAAATAATCCAAATGTATAAAATTTGACAAATATAATAAAGTAGTTGGTTTTAAAATTTTATATGATTCAGCCTTAAAGCTTCACTTACAATTATAAGGAGATATGTAATTAGGCATTGGATCCTATTGTAGCTGCAAGACCTTATCCTAAGCACTTTTCTATGCATATTCTACCTATATATAAAGGGAAAAAATATCCAATAGAGCATCTAAGAATAATTAGGATAACATGCCATTATCTCATTTACAATGACAAGTTGTTACTAAAAACATTCCCTAAGAATCTTGGTGGCATGGCATTAGAATGGTACTATCAGTTATCTAATTATTCATTGAATTTTTTTGAATAATAAACAAAATTATTTGTTCAACAGTTTAGTGTTTATGTTGAGAAGGTTACAATGGAAGATGTTTATAATTTGAAACAAGGTAAAGAGGAAAGTTTTTCAAAAAAATTGGCTCATTGGAGAAGTTTAGTTGGATGCTTGAGATATAATTTACCTCCTAGAGATATGATTGAGACATTTATTGGAATTTTGTAAGAGCATATATCTTATGCATTAGAGACTACTACTATCACATCTCTTGATCAAGCAATTGAATTAGCAAGAAATGTGGAAAAAGCTCTTATCAGAAGAAGACAACCCAAAGTAAAAGAAGAAAA
The DNA here is from genome assembly GCA_028583015.1 of Wollemia nobilis. NCBI lineage: Eukaryota > Viridiplantae > Streptophyta > Pinopsida > Araucariales > Araucariaceae > Wollemia > Wollemia nobilis. The sequence goes on from JAQPPZ010003333.1 coordinate 955,068, forward strand.
ATCTACTAAGTCTCAGTATAAGAACAAGCATGTGGCAGGTAATGGTGTAATATATAGTAGGTCTATTAATAGCATACTAAAAACATATAAAAGATAATGCTTTAGAAACCTCCACAAAGGAATTTCACAAAGTTTAATGTCTATGGAAGTAGTTTTAAAACAACTTCTAGAAGCTAATGCAATTGAGTTACCTCCCATAAGGAAACTTGATACTAAAATTAACTAGTACAAGGAAGGTCAACATTGTGCACATCACAAAGTATAAGGATATTGGATAAATTCATGTAGAAAGTTGAAACATGTGGTTTAAGATTTTATTGATGCAGGACGTCTTGATGTAGTAAATTCTCAATCTTCAAATAGTTAACAAAAGTCCTCTATCAACCAGAATGCGCCTAAGCAAGGACAGTAGGTAACTAATCAAGTATCTTATAGAAATGTACCATATCATTATGATAACAATATGGTTAGTATAATAATAGCTACTTTAGAACAACCAGTGTAGAATCGACAGATTTAGTGATCTCAATAGGAGATGAGTTTTTTAGCAAATATTTTTCTCTTAGAACTTTTGTAAATTTCTCCTACTCATGGAGAAGACTTGATAAATGTTCTAAGACAAAAATCTATCCCTCCACATATTTCCCCTAGCGATATGGCCAATATTGTAAGTTCTCTTTGGACATATCATCTCACATTCTCGGATGCCAATATATCTTTCTCAAACTTACAAGAAGATTCTTGTCTTTGCATTACCGCATTTATTAGGGATACTTTTATCAAGAGAGTTATTATTGATAATGGTTTTTCCCTTGATTTATGCATATATCATTTATTTCAAAAGTTTATATTAAAATAGGAATATTTAACTAAATCTGGAGATATCATTAAAACTTTCAACGAGTCCCAAGAAGCTTGTGGTACCATATCTCTCCCCCTTAAATTTAGACCTAATATTTTAGATATATTGTTATATGTTGTATCTTGCATTGCATATTTTAATCTACTTCTCGGATATCATTGAATCTACCCTTCTACCTTTCATCAATGTTGAAAATTTGAATTTAAAAACCAACTTGTTTCTATCTTGGGCGATCCTCATACATTTTAATTTTACTCACTAGATGATCTATCTCAATTTCATTCATCGTATTCCTTATTTAACAAAACTAAGCAACCTAAAATTTTTGATAAGGAATCACCAATCAATGTCTCATCACAGGATCAAGTCAACTCTTCTTGTCAATAATCTCATCAAGGTTTAGAGTGGAGTGTTGAGGATGAGGGGCCACCCTCTCCTTTTTCAGTCATAACCCCTAATTAGTATGCCAAATATGTGGATTTACCTTAGAATAACATATTCTTTGGTGTGTTTGTCCCTTGTGTTGTGCAATTTGAGTCTTGTACTTAAATAGAATTTGGTTCTATGTCTCCTTAGGACCTTGAGCAACTAGGAGTGATTCCTTCCCCACATCCTCTTGAGGATGAGATATCCATTATTATTGAGGAGACCATAGATGTGAAAATAGGTTTTAAGGAAGCTCCTAGAATCCTTAAGTCATATTTGTTAAGAGAATATCAAGATATTTTTTCTTGGTCATATGTTGACATGTCAAGGCTTTGATCCCTCTCTTGTTATGCATCATGTGGTAGTTAAGCCTAGTAAAAATCCTATTAAGCATAAACTAATGAAGATGCATCCTAAGGTCACCCTATTAGTCAAGGAGGAGCTCCAAAAACTCATTGATATCAGGTTTATAAAATCTATCGACTATTTTGATTGGATCTCCAATATTTTTCCTACAGCTAAGAAGGAATGAACAATTAGAATATGTACTAAATTTTAGAACATTAACTTAGCATGTCCCAAGGATGATTTTTCCTTGCCCAAAATAGATCAAATTGTAGATTTCATCACCAAATATGGAATATTTTCTCTCATGGATGGTTTCTCAGGCTACAATAAGATCTTGATTACCCCTGAAAATCAGGATAATATAGCATTCACTACTCCATGGAGGACCTTTAATAGAAGGTCATACCTTTCATCTTGAAGAATGAAGGAGCTACCTATAAATAGGCCATGAATTATATTTTCCATGACATGATATATGATATTTTCCAAAACTATGCAAATGATCTTCTAGCTCACTCCATAGAATGAAAGTATCATGTATGTGATTGAGATGAATATTTGAAAGACTTAAATAGTTTAAGGTTAATCTTAAACCCACTAAGTGTGTGTTTAGAATCACATCTAGAGTTGTTAGTTTTCATAGTTTCTAATCAAGACATTAAATTGGACCCTACTAAGATAATGACTATCATTGACATGCCTTCTCCTTGCAACCTAATTGAATTGTATAGCTTGCAAGGTAAGCTTCAAGCTATTTATCAATTCATTTCCTAGTTAGTTGATAAGTGTCAGCCCTTTATTAATATTCTTAATAAATATGTGGTCTTTCAATGGTATTCAGAGTGTTAAAAATATTTTGATGATCTCAAGTAGTATCTCACTTCCCTAATTATTTTAGTTCCTCCTATGCATGGTAGGCATCTGATTTTTTACATAGCAGTTACTACTCATGCTTTGGGAGCCATGTTGGCTCAATATTATGATCATAATAAAGAGTGAGCTATATACTATATCATTATAAAATTTGTTAGCTATGAAACTAGGTACATTCCCTTAGAGAATCTTTGCCTTACCATAGTGTTTGCTTCCTAGAAGTTAAGACACTACATGCTCAGCCATAAGATATGGGTAGTTGCAAAGTTTTATGTCTAAGACCTACCTTTCAAGTAGATTTGCTAAGTGGGTGTTGGCCCTTAGTGATTTTGACCTGACTTTCATAGATCAAAAGGCTATTAAGAGTTAGGTACGCATTGATCAGTTAGCCTCTTCCCCCTATAATATGCCCATCCATTATTTATTGAGTTTCCTAATGAGTGATTCAAAATCAAAGTTGAGGAGTTCAATTCTTGGACTTTTTTTTTATGGATCCCGATGCATGAAGGGCATTGGTGTTGGATTCATTCTTGTTACCCCATAAAATAAACTCATCCTCTTATCCTTTAAACTTTGTTTATCTTACACAAACAATATTGTAGAGTATAAAACTTTGATCCTTGGTCTTAGAGCACCTTAGCTTTGGAGGTTAGATTCCTTTCGGTATTTGGTGACTCTCAACTTGTGGTTAATCATATTAATGAAATTTATCATACTCAAGATGATAAACTTATGTCCTACAAGGATATTGTTACCAAGTTATTATCATCATTTGATTGAGTAACCATAGAGTCTATCCCTATATCCTCAAACCACCATGTGGATGCCATAGCTACTATTGCATCCTTGTTCCCTCTGGAGTTAGAAGGTGATCATACATCGATTATCATTAGACAACTTTGGTAGCCTGCATCACTTGGTTCTTGTATTGTTCCATTAGATTGTTTGACCATTGAAGCATCCCCATCTGAGCCATGGTATACCAACATCTTTAATTTCCTTAGGGATGATTTGATATTTGATGGTTTATATTACAATAAACATAATATTTTATGCAAAAGAGCATTTCAAATCATCATAGTTGGTAATATTTTGCATCGATATTCTTTTGAAGGTATCTTCATATGATGTCTTAACTCCTATGAAGATCAGCTTGCTCTTAATGATGCTCATGAAGGTTCATGTGAAGGCTATTTTAGTTGCAATGTTATTCCCAAAAAGCTCTTTCAAATGAGGTACTATTGGCATTCCATGGAGAAATATGCATGCAACTATGTTCAGTGCTATGACAACTATCAACGTCATGATCATCTTGGTCATGCTCCTTATCAAGACCTTCAAGTTATCTCTTCCACTTTCCATGTGGGGATTGGATATTATTAGTAAGGTTAACCCAGTATTGTCTTATGGTCAAAATTTTATCATTAATGTGGCTGACTACTTCACTAAATGGTTCAAAGCCATACCCCTGGCTATGGTAACTAGAACTCAAATTTCTAAGTTCATATTCAACCAAATTCTTTGTAGGTTCGATATTCCTTTGATGATTATTTCTGACAATGTCCTTATTTAAATAATAAGGATGTCTGTAACCTTTGTGCTATGTACAATATTTAGAATAGGTGGTCAACTCCTTATTACCCTTAAGGTAATGGATAAGCCAAAGCATCCAATAATTCCTTGATTAGGATCTTCAAGAAGTTGGTTAGTAAGACCGGTCGTGATTGGCATATCTAAATTTACTCTACCTTGTGGGTCTATCATACTAGTGTGTATACTTCCACATGTGTCACAGTGTATGTCTTGGTATATGGGTTTGAGGCAGTGTTTTATTTTGAGCTTGAGGTTCCCTCATTATGCATCTTGTTGTAATATGTCTTTATCAACAATGAGTATCATGCAGACCATTTGCACCAATTGGAGCTATTGGATGAAAAGTGCATTCATACCTTAGAGTATTTATGAGACTTTTAGGATAGGCTCCAGCAATATTATTCTAATAAATTTCATAATTATATTTTGATATTGGGTACCTTGTCCTCAAGGAAAACTAGAAGAACACTAATGCTCGTGCTAATCTTTGAGGTAATTCTTAGCCCAATTGGTTAGGGTCCTTTGTCATAACAATCAAGATTGACTCATGTGCCTATCATTTGGCTTCTATGGATGGTAAAGAACTTAAATAACCAATGAATATAATGCATTTAAAAATATATTATGCTTTATCCATCATCTACATTGCACTTTACATTTAGCTTAGATCATACTACATTTGCTTGGCTGCTCATGTTGCATGATTGACTATCATACTTTGCATGATTACCTGACATTATGTTTCTATTGCACTTTTTCTTGTCATAATTGCATTGCTACTTTCTCACAACTACTTTCTCATTTAGCTTTTCAAAGATTCATGATAATGGCATATGATGACACCTAGTTATGTCATAGCTCACATGTATTGCACTCTCACTAGGACTCTGATGCCTAGTGAATCCCCAACCTAGGGTCCATGCATTTTCATCCCTTCTTCTCTCCTCATCTTCCTTTGCTCTTTTATTATCTTCTCTCTTATTATTGTGTCCCTTGACTTTGAAAGTTTTAACAAATGACTATCATTTTTTTCCAAAGTAAAGGAATGCAATCCTCTTTTGGTATGTCCTTGTCCTTTGCATGATTCTTATTTCTCTTTTGTTTTATTTTTTTAGACAAGGATATACATTCTTCTCTTATTTTTTGAACATTTCCTCCTTATTTATTTTTCAATAGCTAAAACATCAAGTTGGGGGTACACACATAGTTCGTTGCTCCTCATTTTCTTCCTCTCTTATCTTCTAGCACATGCGCAAACTCACATTGTGTTATATTTAGATTGATTGATCTATAGATTCTTACACACCCCTATCGGGTAGTACTTTCTAATACATCATACACATCAGTACTAATATATCACTTATATTAGGTTACACTTCTTTTGACTCAACAAGCTCTACACCCCATTACAGGATAATATCCTTGGCCATTTTAGCAGGCCTTGACATACATCGTAGCAGGTAATCGCCCCACAACAGTAACTAGCGAGTAATCACCCATAGTGGGTTACACGCTATAATTCTAGTAAGAAATCACCCATAGTGGGTTACACTCCATATTTTGCCCACTTTTCCATCTTATCGATTACTACATCCATAGCGAGTTTTCACTCCATATTTGGATCATCCTTTTGGGTATAACATCCTTCATTCAAGATTCTTGATCATATTTTCTCACTTTCTATTATTAATATTCTTTGGAGATATTCTTATTATTCTTATTCTTCTTCCTATATTCTTTTCCCTTCTTCTTTCTCTCCCTTTCTTCTATTCATTCATGCATTTCATGCTAGCCGCATTAGATTCATGTTGTACCTAGTGATCATTGCTTTGTTGTTTTCTTGCTTATTGTGCTTTATGTGTTTCTTTTGTTTCCTTGGAATTTTTTAGTTTATTAAAGAATTCCAATTCCTTATGAAACTCGAGGGAGTACCCTAGACATAGAGGTATTAATGGTAGTAATGTCTCACCATGTGTGAAAAATTCCAAAGTGTCCCTCATGATACCCCTTTTGCATCATCCCTTTTTCCAAACCCGGCTACCCCTTTTATGTGTGTGTTGCTTTCTTGCCCTATGAGTCTACATATTTCCTTTATCTATTTACTTAGCCTTAAATGCATCAAAGAGGGGGAAAAATTTAGACACAAAAAATTAACCAACTAAGGTGAGTAAATTTCTCTAGATTTATTTTTTTTCCCTTGGAAAAATTGGGTCATCTTTTAGTCAATTTTTCCCATATTAAATCTTCTCCTCTCCTATCAAATCTTACATCATTGGATCAAGCTCAAAAACATATTTCCAATGGTATATTATTTATCCTGTTCTAACTCTATTTGGCCCTTCAAATTGCATTAAAACTGCATAGGGGTCTAGCAGTTATAAAATTATGGTCCACTTTTGAGGGGCGCAATTTTGCAATATGAAATCACGGTCAGTCCTGATGGGGTGCGATTTCAAATTTTAGGTTTTTCTCGCAAGGATACCCTATTTCTTGAAGTTGGTGTATTTGGCATCGGCTCTCCTTAATTTTATTCATCATTTTTGCTTTTAAATCCACTATATAAGGAGGGTTTAAATTCTTCTTTCCATAACCAAGCAATCTTTAAAGTGATCTTTTTTTATTGGAATACTACTAATGATTGGAATCGCATGCTAACCATTAATATTTGGTATTCTTATTATTTTTCTACAAGCAAGCTAACTTGCAATTGTGAAGTGTGATCTATTTTCTACTACATTGGATTGTTTGTTGTTGTCGCTAGATTTGGTGGATTTGTGTTGGAACCCTAAGGAGAGATTGACAATTTAGGAGGTCTTAACCCTTCTTTGGTGCCATCTACTAGGTGTATTTTCTTTCTTACATGCATGCATTGATTTCATTTATTACATAATCATTTTTTTGCATCTTTCTAGCATTTTTTACTTAACTTTTGCAAAATCACGCTCGGTATCTATGGGGCATGATTTTGCCGATATGTAAAATCATGGTTGCCTATTATGAGGCATGATTTTACCCATACCATGCCTATGGGTAAGTTTTTACTACCAAAACCTAGGTCTAAATTCTATGTTGCATGTAGAACAACTGCTATATTATGTGTTGTAACTTATCATTATGTTTTTCTACATTCTATTATGCTTTTTCTCCTTCCAAAGTTTAACTTTCACTTTTGTTTTCAAAGGTTAGCTAAAAATACCTAGGGTTCTTTACGGCTACACCTTCAAGTATTATCATATAGTGTCCTAAGCAGGCCCCCTAACACTAATCATATTTTTCAAGTATTTTTCAAGTTATCTTGTAGTTACAATAATTATTGGATATCGTTGGATAAAGGATAAAGAAAGGATCAACCACCAGATAAGATAATAACTGTAATTAGTCTTTAGGCTATTTTTTAGGTATTTTATTATTCCTATTACAAAACCCTATATTTTATCTTAAAATAATACATCTACTTGAGTTTCTAGGCATTGAAAGGAAAACAACATATAACATGCACTTAAGGTTAATATTATCTATGCATATTCCCTTGAACCCTTGCTTGAAGGTTTTCTATCTTAAAACCCTAGGGCTAGAAATAATTTAAAGAAAGAGTAATTCTAAAGTTAGCTCTTGTCTTCTTTCATATTATATTTTTGCATCATCCTTTATCTTTCATAACATAGATCTAGAAAGGCCAAACATAGGCAATTATCTTAAAATAAATATATCAAACATTCTTGAAAACTAGAGGACTTGAAGTGAGTTCTTAACTCATTCCTGGTGAACCCTTCCCCCATCTTTTTACATTGACTATAGGTAACAATGTACCCCTGCGGTCACCTTAGCTCTCTCTTGCAGATCCATCCAAGAATCGTACATGGTAGGGCGGTTTTTCCCTTCTACAATGACTGAGCTTGGAGGTGTATAAGTCTAGTTCCCTTGGTCCTTTTAGATAATTGTTTGAAAATAAAAAATGATTGTTGACTTTTGAGAACAAATAAAACAATATATAACAATATAAAATAATGAAAACAAAGTATAATGGATGCAATGGAAAACAACTATGCAAATGAGGACCTAGTATTTTAGGAGCAAACTTTTTGCCCCAAGATACTATGACCAAATTCACGTCCCGTAATTAGAGGTCACAAATTTGAAAAAAAAGAAAAATGTGGAAAAACCAAAAGTTTTACCAAATTTATGCCCTATAAGGGTGGGGTACAAATTCGCACAAAAGTGCTCAAAAGCTAAATTTAGAATGCAAAATGCAAATTAACACTAATAATTAATGATCTAAGAGCTAATAAATCTACAAAGAAATCCTGATAAGCCTATAGTGAGAGCAAGAGTAGAGATAGCAACTAGAGTCGAAGATCTTTCCTACTTAGAAGGCAAATGATGTGCTTAATTTATCATCAAAGATTCTCCACTTACTTATCCTCACAATAAATCATATAAAACACACCAAAAGTAGAGCACCATAGCATTCCAAAGTATTAAGTCTTGAAAGCATACATATGATGATCCCAAAATCTTTCTTGCTAGTTAGCTAGGAGAAAAAGGGAATCCAATCATTCTATTTATAGGAGGTTTGGAGGGGTTTACAATGGAAAATTAAAAACAAACTTGGCTAAGAGCCGATGTCACAAAGGTCAACCAAAAAATTAGGATTTTTAAGAGAAAAACCCTAAAATTACCTAATTTGTGCCCCATCCTAGATGATCGTGAATTCAACAAAGTTAGGAGAAAAAACCAAGCAAAATGAGAAAAAGAAGCTCAAACTTGCACCTAGAAACTTTGAATGTCTTCTTAGGGATTCTAAGGAAAAATGACTTATTTTTATGGGTCAATTTTCCATGTCTACAAATATTATTCAATAAGTTTTATTTAATGAATGCAAGTTTGTAAATATTTTATATTACTAGATCCTATCAGAATATATTCACATTGCTAAAACTGGTATCAGAGCCACCATTGGCCACCATTGTAGTGCATTGGAGTGTTTGGAATAAGAGCAATTTTCTAGAAGAGCAACATTTATGGAAAAAGAGAAGTTTATCCATGTGAAGAAAATAATGTGAGGAGTGAAGCCACTAAAGTGAGTTGTGATAAATGTCTCAAGTAAAAATGTGAAATTTTAGTGGCTAGATATAGTATATTTTTGGAGAGCCAAAGTTATAAGGAGAAGGATATCTAGGAATAAACTATAGAGCATGAATATTACATGGAGGATATATTGAAGGTGATATACAAGAAAAAACCACAAAGAAGAAATATCAACAATGTTGAATGCACAAAGCAGACAAAACATTTTTATTTTTAGATAATATTGAATACACTTACTTTGAAAAAGATAGAACATGCAAAAACACTAAGAGGTGTAATTTTTAGAAGGATAATTAATTATAGTTATGAACATCAATACTAGAATTGAATATAATGCTTAGATCTATAGTGAAACACCATCCTTATTTGGTGTAAATATAAAAAAGATAATGCATGGGCAAGGGAAAGTGCAAGTAGAAAGATAATATCTTATCCATTTTTTGGGGGTAAAAAACAACCCTTGCACCTAAGGGCATCATGACCACATGTGTGTGTGATTTTTCTCTCTTCTACAAACACATCCAATACCATGCACCTTGCCTAGGGCACCAGTCTTGGTAAGTCTAGGGAAGTCTAGGGAGCATGGGACTAGCTCCTTTGGATGACCTCCAAGATTTTTTACAAAGATCAACTCCTTGACTAAGTGAAATCTCTAATGCTCTTCCTCCTAATATATCCTAATCTATAGAGTTCTAAGGAAAAGAGAGAGGAAAAAATAGTGAATAACTCAAAGTAAAATGATAAAAAATCAAACCTAACTAGCCTATGCTACGAGTGGTGATGCACCAAAGACTTTGGTTCCAATGAATGAACACATGAACCCAAAATAATACCATAAAATTAAACACAATCCCAACTATACAATAGTCCAAATCAAATAATCAAGTATGATATCTAGGATAAAATATTATATTCATAGTCCTCCACAAAAATATACACAAATACTTAGACCAGGATAAAAGTATTGGAGTAGCCATATCCCCTTGTATTTATGTTAATGTGCATTATATTCATATACAATTAGAAGAGGCTCGATGACCTATACATGCAAAATCCCAAGGCTAAAGTCCATACTAAAGTATAATATGAAAAGAGGAAGAAAAATTATGTAATGTCAGTTACCAAACATGATAGTAATTCAACCTCCTTTTTTGTCCTTAAGAATAGCTATTTATAATATTTACATTAGTATTCAAAATTCAAAATTCCCTCTCTTTTTTTTTTTAAGCAAAAAACCCCTTGTGGAGCTGCCTTGGTCTGAGAGACCATGAACAGGGGGTTCTACACCGTCAAAGTCACCCGAGGGTCGCACCCGACCCTGCCCGCACCAACATTATCAATTGAATTTTGGATACCCAATTCAGCTTTTTGGTAGGGTGGAGATTTGAACCTGGGACCTCCTTGGAGGATTGCCCTCTCCTCTCCAACTCACCTACAACACCTGGTAATTCAAAATTCCCTCTTGAATAGGATATTTTAAGTGGGAATGATGGTCTACTTTGAGTTGCTACATCCGAGGTGTTGTACTATAATTATTTTAGGTAGATCTAAAATAGATGTCATCCTTTTGTAGTTGCCATCAATTTGAATCTTCTTTACTTTCATGGGGATTTGATCTTGATAGGCATTATCACTTAATTATGTACCTAACTTTAATTCTAGTGTTCATTCGTTGTTCTGATAGTCTTTGACTGAATTTGATTACCACTCTTATCAATTGCTCTCTATTTTTAGCTTTTTATGGCCAATATTTTTTGTGTGACTCTTAGTGTTTGACTTGTATTATTGTTCGACCCCTTTTTGTTCTCTCCTTTTCTAAATCACCAAACTATCAGGGTGATCTCCACCTCAAGTTTGACCTTGGGAACCCAGTTGTTGCCTTATGGGTGGTCCTTTCATCTAGTTGGTGGTAACCTGATCATTGTTCGCTCTCTTGATTTATTGTTGATTCCTTGGTTTGTTCCTTCATAAGAGTTACCAAGTTTTTATATGCTTATTGGTTTGGCTCCTCTACCCTTATAATGCTCCTTTTTCCATGAATTTTAGGAGAAGTCTCTGGGTGGTTGGAAATCCTTGGAAAGTTTGCCTACCTTCACCTTATAGTAATTATCCCCCTTCTTTTCTTCCCCTACCTTCATCTTATAGGTATTGTCCCCCTTATTTTCTTCCTCTTCAACCTTTTGGTTATGCCTCCTAGGTTTTTTAAGATGTCTTATTTAATTAACCTATGATATGTACCTCTTTGAACCCCAATATACCAAAGATATTATTTTGTGTTTGGGCCCCTTCTATTCAAAGGATGGGTTTGATATTGCAAAGAAGGTAAAACTATTGATTATGGCTATGCCTCATTAGTTTTCATTGAAAAATTTTTGGTGTCTTTATTTGCATTGGGGCTTAGCTCAATTATCATAAAAAATACTAATATTTTCAGGTTGTTTCATTTGAATGATTAATTTTGCCTTGCAATATAGGGACATTTAGGCTTGTTAGTAGTTTTTAGTGTAATATACTTCTTGCTAGCATATTTATTTCCTTCTTGGCATCAACTACATGGTAAGTAGATAGGGCTTTTGAGCTCCTTATTTTTCTAGGTACTAGGTAGGAATCTTGGTCTAGATACTTACTCCTTGGTAGGATCTATTGGATGTAGTGAGGTCCCACTATTGTCAACTGGCTTAAAATGGGATTTTTCTTGTAGAAGATAAATAACCCAAAAGCTAAAGCCTTATCTATTGGACATAGAGTCTTAAGGGGCCAACCTTGAAGAACTTCTAGTTCGATATGGGAACCTCCTAAAATATGACCAAGAATTGAGAGCTTATGGAGATCATTGGAGGAGGTTATGCCTTCTTCTAGACTTCCACTACATGAAGTCCTTCACGTTGTGAGATTTCTTTATGGGTTGATAAGACATGATACCTTAGGTATGTTGAACCATCAAAGGTATGGTGTTTTTCTTTGTGATCACTCATGGCAACTACTTTTCTCAAGTCATTCTACTTCCTTCAGGTCTCTTAGTTTGTGGCACTTTTCTTAGACATGCATGTGATGGCATGCTTTCTAAAATTTTATCACATGGTCCCTTGCCCTACTTTTTCTTCCATAAATGTCATCTACTTAGCTTTTGGTTCTGCAACACTTGGTTGCCACCCTTATTATTCTAAATATCATGTCTTTAAACTATAATACATAAAATTGGTGCCTTCTACATGGCAAGTTTCCATGTGATACCCTTTCATCATAACCTACAATACCCAGAACATATTACCCCAAATTTTAGTCACTCTTACCTCTTAGTCATTTTGAACATGTGAATTTTTATATTTTGGAGTTGATGAGTATGTATCTTTGGGAAATGGTGAGTTCCCATGCTTATGAGAGAGTTTGAGCCATAGTTGGACATGGAGAATCCACCATTTGGTCGAAACTCTTATGCTATCCTATTCCTATATCTCAACTTGTGTTGGGTTACCAAAAGGAGAATTTCATGAGTATTGTTCATTTGGTTGGCACCGAGTCCAATTACTCTCATCGCATGGCTTGTCTGGGCCCTTTTATTCTCTTCCAAATAATGGGTTTGTTTGTGTAGTAGGGCCATATCTAGGATCATATTTTGTATTACCTCTAGGTATTTTGCAAATCCATGTGGTTCCACCTACAAGTATTCCTTATTCTTTGCAACATGATTATGAACCTTGTCTTATGTAGGCATTGGTTGGATCCATGCTAGACTATGAATAGGACACTCGGGCTTACCCAAAAGTGTCCCTACAAAAAATTTGGTTGATTCTGATGGTCTTGAATTGGAGCATCTATTTGTAGGGGACTAGGGTTGGGTCATTGATAAGGTTTTTTGGGGGCTTTGAAATGGGATAGTTGTTCTATGGATAGAAAATGGTAGGGAGGTTGGATTTTAGGAAAAATATGAATTGGATTCAACATTTTGATTTAGACCAAATACTTTTCAGCTTAGGAAGTTAGTTTATAGGATTCTAGTACGGTCTCTCCTCATTTAGATTCTACTATCATAGCAATATATAGAATAAATGCATTTATATAATAAATAGAATTTCTACAGAGGAGGGGTCTGATATGATAAATATACTACACCAAGTTTTATGGAATCTAGTGTTGGATTCATCCACAAGTTCAATTAGAACCCTTGTGATGGTAGTTAGTTGCTCCAAAATTAAGATCCCTTTTGTCCCTTTTCCAAATTGATCCATAAAAAGGTGGATGAAATGATCCTTGCTACTGATGAAGTAGAGAGAAAGGGTCATGTATCGATATTTTACCTTTCCCATCGAAGAATCCATGAGAATCCTAGGTGCTATATTTGGTTGATCGATATTTTCTAGAAAACATAGGTTGTCAAGGTTCCTAATGTGTTCTATAGGGATTTCCATATCCCCACATGAATTGTGGGAGAGACCTTACCATAAAAACTAGAATATATCCCCAAGTCATTAGCAAGATTGATAACTAGAATGAACACCCATCATTCCATGTTGATAGCTTCCTCTGGTTTGTATTGTGAATAACAACCATGTTCTATTGTTGGTTTCTTCATTTGTCACTAAATTTGAGAGGATGAAAAAGTAATCAAGGATTTAATATTGCACTTGATCATGTAGTAGACCCTGAGCTCATGAAATAATGGGTCTACTTCTTACATCCTCATGTGGATTTTCTTCTTTTGCATCAGAGTTATCAGGTAGTAGACACTTACTATAACTACGTAGAGGTTACCACCATAACATTGGTCTTTCCTTTGAAAGGCTATCTCTTCATGTTCTTATTTTATAGTGGAAGTTTCTAGGTGAAACTTCTAGATGCTTCAATAAGTAGGGAATTGAGGCCTTCATTAAAACCTCAAATTTGCTTATAATTAGGGGATAAGTTTTTATAATTCATTTACCATTGGGCATGATGGTTTGAACTGTTGGGGGCCAAAAATAACCCCTACAAAATTTGTGTTGGTACCACCATGAATGTGATTTTTCTCTCTTCTACATATGCGTTTAGTGCCCTGTGCATCACCTAGAGCACCAATTTTAGAATTTCTGAGTGTGGGATGTGACTCATTTGAACGACCTCAAGGAATTTTTACTAAGGCTAGCTCCTTAACTAGGTGTAATATCTAATGCTCTTCCTCCTAATCTAGCCTAATCTATCTGATGCTAGGAAAAAGGAAAAGAGGAAAAAATAATAAATAATTGAAATAAAAATGACAAAAAAAGTAAACCTAACTAGCCTAACTAGCCTATGCTAAGGGTGGAAATTCACTAAATATTGTGATTCCTATCCTACACTTCATTGGTATGAGTGAACACATGAACCAATCAAGACAATATTAAATTGAACATGGTCCCAATTGCATAAGACTACAAATCGAATAATCTCCTATGAGAGTTAGGATAGAAATACTAGAGTAGTCATAGCCCTCATAGAAAAATACACAAATACTCAAACCAAGATTGAAATATTGGAGTATTCATAGCTCCTTGTATTTATGTTAAATTGCATTACATTTTTATACAATTAGAAGAGGCTCAATTGCTTAAAAATGTTAAATTCCAAGGCTTTAGTCTAGATTAAAGTACAAAATAGAAAGAGGAGGAGAAATTGCTCAAGGTTAGATACTAGACAACAATAATTCAACCTCTTTTTTTGGCATTGAGAATGGCTATTTATAATATTTACATTAGGATTCCAAATTTAAAATTCCCTCTTCAATGGGATATTTTAAGCAAGAAATTTGGTTTACTTTGGGTTTCTACATTTGAAATTTTATACTATAATTATTCCAAGCAAACCTGGAGTCACCTTGGTCTAATCTCCATAAATGTTGCTTTAGGTGGATGATGTTCTTTTGGAGGTGTCATCAACTAGCATCTTCTTTACTTTCATGATGATTTAATACCAAGAGACATTATAATCAGACTCTTTATCTAGCTTTAATATCAGTGTTGATTAGTTGTTCAACCACTCTTTGACCAGATTTGGTTATCGTTCTCATTAATTTCTCTCTATTTTCAAATTTTGATGGCCAATATTTTTGGTGTGACTTTCAATGTTTGATTTGTATCTTAGTTCTACCCATTTTTTCTCTTCTTTTTTGAATCACTATATTACTAGGTGATCTCTGCCTTAAGATTGACCTTAGAAACTCAGTTTTTACCTGGTCATTTCATCTAGTTGGTGATGATCCAATCACTATTCACTCCCTTGATTGACTGTTGATTCCATGGGATTGTTCCTTCATTAGAGTTACCAAGTCTTTCCTACATTTATTTTTTAACTCCTTTGCCTTTCTTTTTCTATTTTACCATGAATTTTAAGGGAATTTTATAGGTGGTTGGGTAATTCTTGGCAAGTCTTCCAACATTCACCTTATAGGTAATGTTCCCTTCTTTTCTTTCTCTCTCATATTTGGTTTATACCTTCTAGGTTTAATGTTGGTATCTTCTTTCAAGAAACCTAGGACATGTACCTATTTGAATCCCAATTTTCCAAAGAGATCCCTTTAATTTTTAGGCCTCATATAAGGTAAAACTCTTGTCTATGGCTAAGCCCTATTAGTTATCACCATAAAGGTTATGATGCCTTTGTTTGCATTGAGGCTTGGCTTAGTTATCACCAAAAGGGTTGATATTTTTTGCTTGTTTCATCCAAGTGATTAACTTTCATGGCATGGAGAGCTTTAGGCCTATTATCAATTTTTGGTGTAAGATCCTTCTTGTTGGCATCTTTATTCCTTCTTCACATTAGTTACATGGTAAGTAGACAAGGCTTCTAGGACCCTTAGTTTTCCAGGTACTAGGCAGGGACCTTGGTCCAAATACTTACTCCTTGGTAGGATCTACTAGATGTAGTGAGCGTTTACTACACCATTTATTTAAAAAAATAAAAGAAGGGAGAATTTAAATACTCAAAGTATTTGGTATTTGATATTTGATAAGGAAAGGAAAGGTTGATAAAAAAGTTAATAATTTTTCGAAGAAGGTATATTATTATTTGAAGCTATAAGGAGAGAAAAATTATATTATTTAAAAGAGATTTAATTAATGAAAGCATAATAATTTAGGTGGAGGAATAATAAATATTTAAAAGTGAAAAGGAAGAATACTTGGAGTAATTTATAAGGAGATAAATTATATAAATTAAATATTGAAATTACTAAAGTGAAGAGAATAAATATTTGAAGAAGATTAAAGAAAGATAAAAATATAATAAGGAAGTTGATTATTGATTGAAGGAAAATTATTAATATATTTGAAGAAAATATATTATTTGAAATTATTGAAGGAAGGTTAAGAAAATTGAAGAAAAAAAGAAATATTAAATTTGGCAGTTAAAAAGATTTCTACTATAAAATAAATTGAATGAAGGAATTTCTTTTATGAAGTTTAAGAAGTATTTTATTGAAAAGATTATTAAAAAAAGTTTTTGTTAAAATATATTTGTAAAAGGGTTATTAAAGTAAGCAAAAAAAAATTAGAATTATTCAAAGGCTTATTGTTGAAAGGATAAGATTAGAAAATAATTATGAATACATCAAAAATATCTTTTACAAAGTCACCTATGTTTAAAGAGGTAAACTTCATTAAGAAATGGTTTTAAAAGCAGAGAAAATTTTGCCACAAATATGTTCTAAGATACAATTAGTCACCACAAAAAATAAATAGAACCAAAAATTGGGTATGAAGATAATTCTTGGTATATTGATTCAAGAGCCAACAATCATATGACTGGAAACCTATATTGGTTTGATTCTATTCAAGTGAAACAAAGTATACCAATTAAGATTGTTGATGAAAAAATATACCAAGTTAAAGGAATAATAAATGTTACACTTAGTCTACCTTTCTTATAATATATGTTGGAGAATGTTCTTTAAGTTTTAGGGATAGCAAATAATTTAATTTTAGTGTCACAATTATTAGATAGAGGAAGAATAGTAGAATTTAAAATCATCAATGGTGGTAAGAAATGTCTTATCAAAAAACTAAACAAAATTTAACCTCTTAGGTCCTACAAAAGTGGAAAAATATGCTTTAGATGTGATAACACTCTCATAAAAATATTTGGATAAGCTTTTTCCTGTTAGCGTATTGTTTACTATTTTGTTTGTATTACATTATTTAGATATTGTTACAACTCCTGTAACAGTTCTGTTTCAGCCGGTGACTATTCCCGGCAATTGTAAACCTCTATTTAATCTCTCCCTGCTGAATAATAAGATTAGTTCGCATTTTTACATGGCATCAGAGCCAGATTGCAGGGAGCAGTGAGAGGAGGCTGGAGGCGGAAGCTGGTTGCAGGGAGTGCTATTTTTTTCTGAAGGTTGCTGGGAGGAGGTTGCTGCGTTTTTTTGCGACGTGATTTTTTTTTAATCACGCAATCGCGTGATTTTTTTTAATTCACGCAATCGCGTGATTAATTTTTTTTAATAAAAAAAAAAAAAAATGCAGGACTCAGCCTGCTGCGTCCCTGCTTTGGACACAGCGCAGGTACGCAGAGAAGGGACTGACGCAGCGCTGCCAACGCATCGTGCGTCCCCTCCCCCCCTGCGCAGCGCAAACGCTGCACGCTGCAAGCGGATGGACGTCCGCCGCAGCCCCCCCTATGCAGCGCAAACGCTGTGCGCTGCAAGCGGACGGATGTCTGTGCAGCCCCCACCCCGTTGGAGGTTGCGCGACGTGTAGACTGCGCATGCGCTCCCCAACCCCCCCCCCCCCCCGATCGTTGGAACGCGATGCGCAGACTACGCACGCGCTTGCCCAGCCACCCCCCCGGAACGCGACGACGCAGGTCGCGCGAGTTTTAAAAAAATAAAAAATAGAGACGTGCGGGGACAGAGGGCAGAGGCAGACTGTGGCTGCTGCGGAGGTGGCAGAGGCAGCCACAGAGGGACCAGGCAGACGACAGAGGAGGGATATGCGAGAAGGCCCCACTGTTCCAAACGGATCAGCCCGCTAGCTCACTTGGCAGTGAGCTGTGCGGTAAGGCTCAGGGAGCCTGCAGGTCGGGGGTTCAAATCCCGCCGACTCCCCCAAGGTATAATTTTTTTTCAAAGGTTTTTTTAATTATTAATTTTTAGTTAAAATTTTTAATTTTAATTTATTTTTTTATAGTTTTTAAAACTTTATAAATTAAAATTTAATTTTAATTTATTTTTTCATAAGGTTTTAAAACTATATAAATTAAAATTATTTATTTTAACTTTAAATACATAATAATTATTAAAATGCTTTTTTAAAGAGAATTTTTTTTTAAGGGGGGATATTTTTTTCAAAAAATCAAAGGGGAAATGTGAGTAATTTTCTGAAAAATAACAATTTGGCAAATTGTAAAAGGTGTATTTTCGGCTGTGTCTGACACCTTAGGGTTTCATTTTGTGGGCATTTTTTTTTATGTATGATGCATTTTCATTTCTATGCACTACTTCATTAAAATATAAATCACTCCCTAAGTCCTCGAAATAATAAAAAAAACCCATCTGTGCAATTTATTTGCACCGCAGCATTCGGTAAAAACGGTACCTCTGGCCCACACTTACAAGTAAAGCTGTCGTGCTTTGGGCTACTGTATCTATCGCCTAATATAGCTGCAAAAACGACGTCTGAGCTTGTTCTCTATAAATCATCGGGGAGGAATAAGTACGCCATTTTTTGCATTTTTTTTACTCCATCCACTACCCTTAATCGTTCTTGTGTTTAGGCGTAAATCCTGACGAAGTATTCTTCATAGTGTTTAGGGGAAGTTATGCCCCACGCATGAGAATAATCTTCTATGGTAGGTGCCATCAACAAGGCGATTCCATTTTAGTATCGCTTATGTTCCACGTATCGTATGATCTCTAAAACTCACCTATAGTCTCCCTCACGTAAGGGCGGGTGATTTTTGTTGATCTTTCTAAATACCTATAGTTTCCCTCACGTAATGGCGGGTATTTTGTATGGTATAACGGCCTAGAAAAAGGTATATCGAAAGGGGGACCAATTGGTGATATAAGGAACCTTCACTATGGCCGCTGTTGCAAAGTTGATGACTGATCCTCATCAGTTATTGAAAGGTCCAAATTATACACCATGGAAACATAAGATGAAGGCAATTCTCCAAATGGAAGATTTGTGGGATATTGTTACTGGAGTAACAACTAGGCCTTCACCAACAACAGGATCCACGAGTCCTTCCGCGGATCGGATAGCTTTTGACAAGAAAGACAGTCGAGCAAAGGTGCTCATTTTGTTTGCTATTTTAGATGAAGTGCAACCTCATATAGTCGACAAAGCAAGTGGTAAAGAGGCATGGGATGCCCTTAGAACCATCTATGAGGGAAATAATGATTCCACCATTCTTCATCTTCAACAACAACTTCATAACCTGAGTTTGAGACAGGGTGAAACAGTTGAACTCTTTCTGTGCAGAGTGTCTGAATTGAAAGAGAAATTGAATTCTTTGGGAGATACTATGGACGAAAAGCTTCTCATTTCACTTGTGATGAGAGCTTTGCCTTCTTCATTTGATATGTTGATCACCTCCATCCAGGTGTCTCAATGACAAATTACCTACATCGAGTTGGTCAATCTGCTTCAACAACAGGAGGCATGCCAACTTCACAAGGATGATTCTTCCAATACAGCCCTATACACCAACAGGCAGGGTTCTAGGAAGAAAGGTAATGGGCAAAAAGGAGGCAACTTTCAGAAAGGAGGAAATTCTCAACATGATACAAAAGGAAAAGGCAAACAACCTCAATAGAAGAAGAGGTGGTGCAAGATCTATGAGAAAGACAACCATGACACCAACAGGTGTTGGCATAAGAACAAGCAGAAAGGCCAAAACAAACCACAAAATAAAAACAAGCAACCCCAGGTGAATGTTGTTGTTGAAGAATCTGACTCAAATTCTGAATGGGCACACAAGGTGCTCATGACTACCACAGATGCCACACAGAGGGATCCTGTTTGGTATGTCGATTTTAGAGCTAGCAAACATATGACTGGTGATAGATCATGGTTTGAATCATTCGTGGCAAAAGAGGGCAAACCTGTCACCATTGCTGATGATAAAACCTACAGGGTTCAGGGAGAGGGAACAGTTTCAGTCACTCTTCCTGATGGCAAGTGTCAGATTGACAAAGTCCTCTATGTTTCGAGATTGGCTAACAATTTGTTTTCAGTCACACAAATCCTGGATAGAAATATGGTTGTCAACTTTCGTGTTGAGAATGGCAAGAAGTGTTGTACTATTACCAGTAAGGGTAAGCAGATTGCAATGACTTCATATAAGCACGGCTTATTTGCCCTAGATGCTATCTCTACTCCAAATGTTGCCATTACTGTCTCTACCAAGGAGGCAACTTCCCTATGGCACAAGATATATGGGCATCTTAGTTCTGGCTACTTACTTGAGCTCAGTAAGTATGAGATGGTAAAGGGTCTTTCTTCCCTTTCTTCCACATTGCCAGTGTGCTCGATCGCTTGGCAGGAAAGCAACATAGAGTACCATTTGAGAAGAGCTCAACAAGAGCACGAAAACCTCTGGAGTTAATTCACACCGATCTGTGCGGTCCTTTCACACCCAATAGTTGTGGAGGGAAGAGGTACTTTTAGTTATTCGTAGATGACTACTCACGAAAGATGTGGGTTTTCTTTCTCCAATTGAAATCTGAAGCTTTCGCATTCTTCTAGCAGTTCAAGAAATCCGTTGAGAAGGAGTCAGGAGCTTCTATTAAAACCCTCCGCTCAGATCGAGGGGGGGAGTTTACCTCTAATGAATTTTTTGCATTCTTAGATAAGCATGGAATCAAGATACAGTTAAAAACTACCTATACTCCTCAGCAAAATGGAGTTGCTGAGAGAAGGAATCGTTCTATCATGGAAATGGTTCGTTGTATGCTCATAGGAGCTACTCTTGGGCAACAATATTGGGCAGAAGCTGTCACCACTGTAGTATATCTGTTGAATAGGGCACCCACAAAGGCCCTAAAAGGAATGACTCCACAGGAAGCATGGAGTGGTCAAAAACCCTCCATATCTCATCTACATATTTTTGGATGTCACGCTTTCATGCACATACCGAAAGAGAAAAGGAAGAAGCTAGATGAGAAAACACTGAGATGTATTTTTCTTGGTTATGATGAGCACTCTAAAGGATATCGTTTGATAGATCATTTGACCAAGAAAATTCATGTCAGCAGAGATGTTGTCTTTGATGAAGCTTTCACATCACAGAGCACATCTAAAGTACACCTAGATCTTGTGGAATCTAAGGAAGAGAAGATTCCTTCGTCAACACAGACAGGAGGTCCTTCTACATCTTCTTCACCACCACCGAAGAAGAACCCAAAATGGTGTACAAATACAATCAGAGACGCAAATTTATCCACTCCTCCCAATTTGAACTTGGATAGACCTCGTACACGCAGTATTTCTCAAAAGGAAAAAGAAGCCAAAGAAACTGGTGAGGTTGATGATCTTTGTTAATATTTTGAGGAACTTTCTGTAACTCCATGAACAGAAGCAGAGGATATGTATATTGATGATGACAGGGCGTTCATGTCTACCATAGATGATCTTGAACCTGCATCAGTGCAAGATGCTCTCAGTGAGCCTCAGTGGAAGGCCGCTATGGATACAGAGTATGAGTCTTTGATGAAAAATAAAACTTGGAAGCTTGTTGATCTGTCGCATGGAAAGAAACCCATTGGCTACAAATGGGTATATAAAGTCAAGTACAATGCAGATGGAACAATTGATAAGCATAAGGCCCATCTTGTTGCAAAGGGCTATGCTCAAAAGGAAGGCATTGACTACGAGGAAAATTTTGCACCTACTGCTCGGATGACCACAATTTGGGTTATGTGTGCTATGGCAACACAATATGGGTGGAAATTTCACCAGATGGATGTCAAAAGTGCCTTTCTAAATGGTGATCTCCAATAAGAAGTCTACATGACTCATCCAGAAGGATTTGAAGTGGAAGGCCAAGAGCAGAAGGTTTGCAAATTGGTCAAATCCTTATATGGTACCGAAACAAGCTCCTCGAGCTTGGTATATAAAAATGGACAATCACCTTATGCAGCATGGATTTAAGAGATGTCCGTCAGATGCAAACCTCTATTTCAAGAAATAGGGTTCTGAGATAGTGTTTCTTGTACTCTATGTTGATGATCTGCTCATTACAGGGAGTTCAGAAACTATGATCTCTACTATCAAAAGAAACTTGTGCAAATCTTTTGAGATGATAGATCTCGGACTTCTCCATTACTGTCTTGGTCTGGAATTCAGCCAGAAGGAGCACTCCATCAAAGTGTCTCGAAAAAATATGCCAAGACATTGCTGGAAAAATATCGCTTGACTGATTGCAAGCCAATGGCAACTCCGATGGATAATGGACTTCAGTTATCGCGATATGATGATTCACCTCAGGTAGATGGTACTCTCTATCGACAGTTGATTGGTAGTCTCATATATCTGACCAATACTAGGCTAGATCTCGTATTTACTATCAACTATCTTTCGAGGTTCATGCAGGAGCCTAAGACCACTCATTGGAAAGCAGCAAAATGTGTTCTTCACTATGTCCGTGGTACTATGGAATATGGCCTAGAATACAAGAGGAACAACAAATTCTTCTTGCAATGATACACGGACTCTGACTATGCCGGGTCATTTGATGATCACAAGTCAACTTCTGGATACATTTTTCATCTGGGATCCGGTCCTGTCTCTTGGCACAGCAAGAAGCAACAGGTGGTTGCTATTTCATCAACAGAGGCAGAATATCGTGCCGCACGTGAAGTTGT
Organism: Wollemia nobilis; assembly: GCA_028583015.1. Lineage (NCBI taxonomy): Eukaryota > Viridiplantae > Streptophyta > Pinopsida > Araucariales > Araucariaceae > Wollemia > Wollemia nobilis. The sequence goes on from JAQPPZ010003333.1 coordinate 978,077, forward strand.
GTGCAAAGTGATATGGTTGCGTCGCATTTTGACAAGTATGGGCCATCCATCAAAATCTCCAATACACTTGTTTTGCGACAATCAGGGTGTTCTGAACCTCGTCAAGAATCCATTCCATCATGAAAGAACAAAGCACATTGACACACAATGTCATTTCATTCGATATGAAGTTCCAAAGCACTGAATTCAGCTTCAGCACATTCCCACCGATGCTCAAGTTGCAGACATTTTCACTAAGGCACTTGCACGTGTCAAATTTGAATTGTTTCGCAGCTCTCTTTGTATTGCAAAATGATGTAATCAGGGGGGATGTTAGTAGTTTGCATTTTTACACTTCCAAAAGAATAATATTAGAAAAAATATGTAATTGAGCATAAATTTATCATGTAAAAAGAACCAGTACATTAACAAATAACACTCTACTTGAAAGGATGATAGAAAAATGAAAAATATTTTTTGGTATACTAGAAAAGAATGACACATATAATCCCCTGGTCGGGCATGACTCCCAGGTGATTTTGACGATGTAAAATCCCCTGGTCATGGTTTCTCAGACCAAGGCATCCCCGCAAAGGGTTTTTCACTAAATTCAAAAAAATATGTGAGATAGTGAGAACAAGTTGTGCAATAAATCAAATTTTCTTTGCTTGTGTTGACATATCATTAATATTATTCAGTAAGTTTTTTTTTGAATATATATAATTATGTAAATATCTTATATTACTTGGTCCTCTGATCGTAGAGTTGATTTGCTAACAAATATAAATAAATACACTCTTGTTGCATAGAACAAACCTTTTTATATTGAAGATGCATTAATCAAATGACCTGATATCAACTAATTAAATTTCTCAATATTTGAGGACACCTAGGTTGAAATCTTGTCAAATGATGCATGCATAGTTACCAAGGGTCATTTCAATCTCTCTCTCTCTCTCTCTCTCTCTCTCTCTCACTAAAATTTAAACAAAATAGTTTTACAAAACCAAAAACATCACAAAGGGTCCCCAACAAGAAACCAAAAAATATTATCTTACTATATATTCTATCTTGAAAAATTGGTCTTAGACTATTCCCTAAAGCTAACCTCATGATTAAGACTCAACGAAATCAACATCACTCATAAGGTCTGAATTCACCATGTCTTGGGCTTTACTAGACCCACCCTTAAAAAGGAAGGACCTTTGTTCCTTTGAATAGTCTACCAATTCTTAGAGATAAATTCTTTGTTACATATTTTTTAAGCATATTTTTGTTGGCTTTTTAAACCTTACTACCACAAAATATCATAGGTCCCAATATAAAATAGCCACAATATTAAAGGTCAAAATATAAATAATGAAGAGTAGAATAATATATGAGCAAATTAATATGTATATCAAGGCCTATATAATAAATCAAATAACATTCATTTATATATTGAAATATGAATGTAAATGACCTATGTCATTCATGAACTATGCATGAAGAAAACTTACAATATTAATTGCTCAAAAATATGTATACAAGCTTTATTCCTTTCCTCCATGTTACAACTATGTAATATCTCTTGGATTATACTTTGAATTATTTTCTCGTGGAGTATTATCTCCATAACATAGTTATAGAAATGTGACTCTTCCAGTACTTGACTATTGCTCTCCATATGCCAAGTCTCATGACTCTTGGCTTATAATTTTCTCACTTGCATACTATATGGACACTTGAATCTAAAACACTTGCACGTATCTACAAAATTGTTACACTTCTACATGCACTCCTAATCTAGGACACTTGTGCACATCCTCACATTACATATTTGTACTCTTACATACAATATACTTTTGTACATTCTCTCTTACATGACACTTGTGCATTTCCTACACATTGCACTTTAACATGACACTTGTGCATTTTATACACATTAACACTTACAAAAATGAGTAATTTAAATTACACTCTAAAATATAGAATCAACCCTAATGTATTACATTTTACAATTGTACCTTGAAGGTACCATGGGGGTACATTAGCATGTACCAAATAATGTAATATTCCTCAACAATTTTAAGAATGAAGTTACTATTGTGATATGAACTTGGTGTTTTTTGAAAGGGTAAATTATGGCTATTGTAAAAAATAAGAGCAATCACTTAAATAAAAAAATTGAGAGATAATACTTATCTTTGGTGTCTTGGTTTCATTTCTTGAGCTCCTTCAATTGAATGGTCAAAGCAATTATTGAAGCAAATATATAGTTAGACGAGTAAAAAGGAGCACAACCATCTATAAGATATTCTTCCAAAGAATAAAAGTAGACATAAATATACTTGTTGCCACAATAGATAATATTAGAGCTAAACAATTCAAAACAATCCCAAGAAGAGCCCACCTTTAGAGACATCCACAAAACTAAAATCTAAAATAAATAAATAAAAAATTAAAAAACCAAAAAAAATCCTCCTAAGAGTCCCCAACAATAAACGAAAATATATTATCTAATTATAACTTGTATCTCAAAAAATAAGAGGAACTGGAATATTTCCTAAACCTAATCCCATAATTAAATCTCTTAGCAAAATCAACATCACTCAAAAGGCTTGAATTCACCCTATCTCGGGCTTTATTAGACCCACCCTTTCAAATGGAAGGACCTTTCTTATTCCTTTGAATAGTCTACCAATCCTTAGAGACAATTTCTTAAATGGAATCCTCCTTATTAGAATGAAAAATTTGTGAGACCTACCCACTAGGAACTTTTAAAATTTTATAGAAAAAAAGTGTCACAAATAATTTAAAGCATACTTTAAGAAGAGTTACTATTGTTATATGAACTTTAAGCATATTTTTTATAAATAAGGGTTACTACTAATAAGAATTTGGTGTGATATTTTGAAAGGATAAATTATGATCATGCTTTGTTTACTGAAATTTATAAAATAAAAATAAATAAATTATAACTTACCATAATCAATTTGTTATGAAAATTGAAATAATACTTTTTTAACCATTAATTTTAAAAATTAAGTATAAAAATATTATGTTTCCTAATACAACTTGATTTTTTATAAGTGTAGTTTATTGTAAATCTTTATATTTTGCCTTTGAGTTAAAATTTTAGAATATAACTTTTAAAATAAACTTCAATTATATAATTTAAGCTTAGGTTTGAATATGAACGTTTTTTGTGTTCTTAAAAATCTAAGGTTTGAATATGAAGGGAAGTAGGTATATATACCCTCCCAAATAGATAGAAAAACACCATTACAACACCATTAATACTAGTATACTTAAATAATAAAAAATGTTATCATGTTTAGAATAACAATTCATATATTAGAAGTCCAAGGGACTTAAGATAAGCAGTGGGAAACTAAAAGTTTTACACCTTAGATCAAGGTTCTAATACTATAGGTGAACTTTAGAAAATCAAATGACAAGAGTTTAATTAGGTACAACAAATTTCATGATGAAGACTAAGGTTTAAATCTTGTTAATGTTAAGTAATTGTGATACTATACTAATGAATAATTATGTAATATGAGTGGGGTCCATTTTAATTTTATATAAACAATTTTAATTTCATATAAATAATTAAAAATTAAATATTTATATAAATTTCAATCCTACATAATCAATTAAAACAAAAAAATTATATGAAATAAAATCTTAAGATTATCTATATGCAACAAACAATGATTTTACATAATACATTATTAAAACCCTAAGACTTTTATTTTAATATAGTTACAATATTTAAAAAACAAGTTTGATTAGAAATAATTTAAACCCCATATATTATAGTGTGTCGAGCACTATTTTTTAATTGGTTATATGGGATTGAAACATGTCCTATATGTACTACATTATGATAATATAGTGGTATTATATTTTATATGGGATTAAAATAGATCCTATCCGTACTACATTATGACCAGACAGTGATATTATAAAAATTTAACAATTATATTGTATTGTTTGGTAAGATTTAAACCTAAATTTATTCTACCTAAATTAGTTTCTCTCTATATATATAAAGTAAATACAAAACTTGAAGAAAGACATTGAAAACTAGGCTACAACCACTATAAAACTACTAAATGTGTTTCCCAATTACATTAATAAAGGTTTCATGGCTTGGACATTGTCAATATTCCTTCCTATTCATCACATCTATCAATTATATCTTTATAAGAACCATCTACTAATTATAGTGCAAGCAAATTGTGTCTTATTTATATTTTCATAGAATTCATAATCTCATGGTAGGTCTTTATGTATTCTCCCAAGGTACAAATCAAGAGATACTACTTATCTTTGTTTTCTTGGTTCTATTTCATGAGACCCTTCGATTGATTGGCTAAAACAATTACTTAAAGCAAATATATGCAACATTTGAGCTAATCAGGTATCTGAAAAAAGGTGTTATCGATTTTCCTATGTATCAAAAAATAAACAAACAAGAGTACAACCTTATAGAATACATTCTTCCAATGAATAAAGCTAGACATAAAAATGCTTGTTGCCATAACAAATAATCTTAGAGTTAAAAAAATCAAGATAACCCTAAGAAGAAACCACCCCTAATTACATATATAAAACTAATATATGAAATAAACAAAGTTTGCAAAACCAAAAAAATACTCCAAAGGGTCCCTAAAAAGAAACCAAAATATATTATCTAACTAAATTTTGTGTCTCAAAAAATTAGATGACCTCAAACATTCCTTAAATCTAACCTCATAATTAAAGCTCTTAATGAAATCAACATCACTCACAAAGCCTTAATTCACACTATCTTAGGCTTTACTAGACACATCCTTAAAAAAAAAAAGATATTTCTTCTTCCTTTGAATAGTCTACCAATCCTTAAAGACAATTTCTGGAGTAGAATCCTCTTTATTAGAAGGAAATTTTTGTGACACCTATCCACTAGGATATTTTAAATTTTCATAGAAAAAAATGTTACCAAATCTTTTAAAGCATATTTTAAGAAGATTTATTTTTATGATATGAACTTTAAGCATGTTTTAAGAAAGAATTGTTACTATTGTGATATGAACTTGGTGTGATGTTTTAAAAAGACAAATTATAGGTATTGTATAGGTTTTATTTTTCATATTTTTTATATTAAAATTTAATAATAAAAAATAAAATATTTTTTATTTACCATAATCAACTTATTAAGAAAATTCACCAGATCCAAAAGAAAAAACTTTGAGTCATCATGTGTGGAGTACAATTGGTAGGGAGAAAATTTATCCAAGGATTCACAAGTGTCAATTGAAGCAGTTTTCATTAAAGCGACACAAGTTTCAAAAGGTGAAAGCAAGAAGGGTAGTGGATGAAATAGAGTTTAAAAGGAAAATAGCTAGACTATTCAAGTCACATATTGTGTTTGATCATTGGTCATTGTGAGTTAGAATAAGAACACTGCAATTTTGTTGTTCTTTGGTCATATTTTGTAAATTGGCATTATAATATCTCACTCTATGTAAATAGGTTTTGGGACCCTATATAAAAAACCTTTTTTTTACCAATTTTGTTGTTCTTTGGTCATATTTTGTAAATTAGCATTATAATATCTCACTCTATGTAAACAACTTTTGGGACCCTATATAAAAAGCCCTTTTTTACCATTAAAAAAACTTATTAAGAAAATTAAAATAATATTTTTTATAGCCATTAATTTTAAATATTAAGTATAAAAATGTTGTTTCATGATACAACAAAATTTTATATAAGTGTGGTTTCTTATAAACGTCTATGCCTTTGACTTAAAATTTTAGAATATAATCCCTACGGGCTAGGTGGATTAGTAAGTTGAGGCACTTACCAAGAAGATACTTAAGTTCAAACCCTAGGGGAATGCCTATTTGCAAAGGTAGTAGTCTAACCTGAATCCACAAAGTGCATGCCAACCTAACGACATCGATACCAACCTTGAGCGATCGGTGGTCCTCCTCATATCGGGTTAAAAACAACAAGGTGGAGTAGGTGTTTTTGGGGGAAGCTCCATAATTTGAACCTTGGTTGGTAGTATAAAAGGGCTATGGATGTAACCAAATCCTCTATAAAGCAAAAAAAAAAATAGAATATAACTTTAAAAAAATAATCTTACATTTTTATAATTTAAGCTTGGGTGTACCTATAAGAAAATTTTTTATGTTCATAGAAAATATAAGTTTTGAATATGAATGGTAGTAGGTATATACACCTCCAAAATAGATAGAATAACATCATTGCATCCCTCTACATATAATATATAAAGAGAGTGCATGTTGTTTGATACTTTTAACATCAGTAGACATAGATAATAAAAAATACTATCATGTTTAAAGGACTTGAGATAAGCAATTAGAATCTAAGAGTTTTACACCTTAGATCAAGGTTCTAATATTATGGATGAACCTTAAAAATCAAAGGATATTGTAGTAGTTTGGTCTTTGGGCTCTCTTCTAGGAGACTTAGATTCAAACCACGACATGGTGTGTGTGAGCTTGTTACCAATAAAAAATTAATTAGTTAAATACATCAACTTTCATGATAGAGAATAAGGTTCAAATATTGTCAATGCCAAGTCATTGTGATACTATAGCAAGGGATATTAGTGGGAGACATTTTAAATTCATATAACTAATTACAAAATAAATTTTATATAAAATTTTCAACCCTAGATAATCAATTTTAAAAAATATATATATGAGACAAAATTTCAAGTTTTTACTTATGTGCAAAAATCAATGATTTTACAAAATGCATTATTAAAATACTTGGACTTTTATTTTAATTTAATTAAATTATTTTAAAAATAAGTCTGACCAAATAGTTTAAAACTTCATTATTAATAGTGTGATAAGAATTTTTTTTAAATTGGTTATATGAAATTGAAACCGACACAATTTGCACTACATTATAATTAGATAGTGGTATTATAATAACTATGAATGCATCCTTAGGTAATATTTAATTTAAATTATTTTTCCAAGGAACCTTTATAAACCCTAGCCCGCTAGGTAAATATGAATTCAAAAGGATCTTAATCGTATAGGGAATCAAACCAAGGCAACCCATTAGAAAGCACTTGGCTCCTCCCAATCGATCTATCCTTTTTGGGTATTTTAACATGAATTATCTTTAAAAATTAAAGAATATTCAATACCATTTGATAAGAATTCTTAACAAAAAAATCTAATATTTCTTAGTTCAAAATATTTACTTTTGATTCCACCTACTTACTGTCAAATTCTTGTATACAATTTTCATATACAATATAACTTATTAATTAATTTGAATAAAAAATATTTGAGTGGAAAAAATTATAAACTTATATTAATGAAGTGGAACAAATATTGCATGTCTCTTTGAGGGAGCAACCTGAAGAAAATCTATGATACAAAAATAAGAAAATATAAGATGTCTTCTACTCCAAATATATGTCCTTATATAGACTCTTTTTACCTTAACTCTAATACTCAAGGGTTGTACCACATAAAAGATGAGATTTAATCCACTAACTCCTACTTTTAATAAAACTAAAGGTTACATTATAATGGGCCCATGTACACCAAGTGCCCATGGTCCAAATATAACACTAACACTATACAAGTACATAGTAATAACTGTGTTAGGATAGGTCCCTAACAAAAAGGGGCAAAAGCATATATATAAGGAGATCAATGCAATGCATTTCTATGATTTTTACAAGTATATCTATATGATTATACTTGTATAGTATGGTGCATATTGTATTTTCCTTTCTCTCAACATGGGAGTATTGTCTCACGATATCAAACCATCATAACCTTAGACAAAGAAGTCATGGAAATGGAGATGCAACAAAGATACAATAATTTGACCCTCCTTGTGGTGTGTCCTTTTTAATATCAATCCTATGATTTTTAACATAATGTGACACAAATGTGAGTAGAAATTTGACCTTAAATCAAAATTTAACAACCATCATAACCTACCAATGCAAGAAGAATAAATTAAAGAGAATCAATAAATAAAATATTTAAAATATTTGTGTTAGATATCTTGGAAAATCTATAGCCATTACCATCAAGGATATGCACATGAGCACATACCATAAGTTTTTCAACCTAGACCATCGTATCAATAATAAATAAGATATCATAATTATTTTATGTTTAGGCTCTATACAATCAATAAAGAGATATTTAACCTGAGTCTCGATTGCATTAGAAATCTTGTTGACAACTACACCAACTTGGAGAACTTTTTCATATTTAATTATGTTGGGGATGACACTAGATTCAAACTTATCTCTCTTGGCACCACCAAGTAAAATTGAGACAATGGCCAACAATGCCTCCTATGGAGACTATCATTTTCATATGGTACAAGAAAAAATAAAATCTTGTGTATCCTACTATGAGCTTTATCTTCATCTCTTGCTCAAAATACATGATTGCATGTTGGAATCAATGACCGCAATTCCCTTTGACTACAATAACACATTTAGAATGGAACTAGCCCTTCACAATACTGACTCTGATACTAATGATATAGAAATATATCTATTTGGATTTCTATGATTAAGAAGTACTTTAAAATGGTTTAGATGTGCCAATTTCGGGACTAGTAAAATAATACAATAAGAGCATGTGGTTTACTTAGTTAAAACAAACCACTTAAAATAGAAGCAAGATCAACCTAGCACACATTATTCCTAATCAATCAAGGACCATAATCATTAATGTTTTATATGAATATTCTTCATTCATGAAAATTAATTTCTAAAAAAATGCAATGAAACAAACCTTTATTTTGGAGGATGAATAATGAAGGTTTTTTATTTAATTGTTTTTAATAAGAACCAAAGGTCTCCTTCTGCCCCCTAAATAAATGTCACTTAAGTTTAATTCAATCATACCTTATAGGTAGTAATATATTATTTCTAATATGTTTTATTTTATTTACCCCAATATTGTTAGCTTTTGATGCTATATACTTAATAAAAATAACCACAATATCTAAAATAAGAATGCTATATCAAATATAAGATAATGATAATATTCTAAACATATAAAACTCATGAATAAATTTTGCAACTACTCATAAAACTACCATTAATAAAATATCATGAAAATAGTATTTGATATATAATGGAGATCTCAAATACCCCATACTTCATACACTCTCACTCTACATTGTGTCTTTCATACACACACATAAACACTATATATAGCTCTTCATATGGAATATTCTTGGCCTTTACTCTTCTTGAGACTCTTAACTTTCCTATTCTATGGAATCATGTGCACATGGACTATTATGCACATTTACATTATTAAATACTTTGCACACTCTAATAATACTTGTGCATTTATTACATTGCATAAAGTAAATACTCAAACTCTAACCTAAGACACATAACCTAATCTAACCATGTACCCATGGTGGTACATTAGCATGTACCAAATAATGTAATATATTCTAACAAATATGAACCCACATGGAATGGTGTTGGGTACATTATGGAGTCTTGACTCTAATCCAGCTTAAATGCATAGAAGTCAAAAAAGTTACCACTAAATATAAAGAAATACACTCTTGTCATATGGAACAAGTCTTTTTATATTGAAGATGAATTCTATTAAAAATGTATAAAATGTAATCAAATGGTCTAATATCAACTAATTAAATTCCTCAACCTTAAAGGAGGAGACCTAGATTGAAATATTGTCAAGTCATACATGCATAATTGCCAAGTTGTTGTAATACTACTATGTGGTCATGATGTAATATGCATGGGGTTGTTTAAACCCCATATAACCAATTAGTCTCTCTCTCTATCTATATATACACACATACACATAAAGTAAATACAAAACTTGAAGAAAACCAATGAAAAATAGGTTACAACCAATATAAAATCTACTCAAAGAATTTCCCAAATATATTTAAAATATTGATTCATGGTTTGGAGGTTGTCAATATTTCCTTAGGATTCATCACATCTACCAATTATGCCTTTATAATAACCATATACTAATTAAAGTTACAAGTAAACTTCTCCTTATTATCATGTTCATAGCTTCCACAATCTCATGGTAGGTCTTTATTTATTCTTCCAAGGTACACGTCAAGAGATAATATTTATGTTTGATATATTAGTTCCATTCCTTGAGCTCCTTAAATTAATTGGCCAAATTAATTACTTAAAAAAAATATATGGTCAGAAGAGTAAAAAATAAGAACACAACCATCTATAAAACATTCTTCCAAAGAATAAAACTAGACATAAAATGCTTATTTCCATAACCAGTAATCTTAGATTTAAACAATTGAAGATAACCCTATGAAGAACCCACCCCAATTAAATCCACAAAACAAAAATCTAAAATTAATAATATTTACAGAACCAAAAACATCCTCCAAAAAACCCTACAAGGAACCCACCCTAGTGACATCCACAAAACTAAAATCTGAAACTAACAATGTTTACAAAACCAAAAACAACCTCCAAAGGGTCCCTAATAAAAGTATATATATATATATATATATATATATATATATATATATATATATATATATATAAACATAAAAACATACAAATAGAAGAGTAACCCCCTGCTCCACCTCTTTATATATTTACTCTGAGTGAGGGGGATCTAGAGGGACTTAAGATTGGAACCGTCGACCTAAAGCTGGAAAACATAGGTAAAACTAGTTGGTCTACTGCCTCTACCCATAAATTAAAAGATATTATCTAAATATAATTTATGCCTTGAAATATTAGAGGACCTAGAACATTCCCTAAACCTAACCTCATAATTAAAGCTCTTAACTAAATCAACATCATTCACAAGGTTTCAATTCACCCTGTCTTGAGCTTTACTAGACCAACCCTTAAAAATGGATGGACCTTTCTATAGACATTAAAAATTGATCCACTCTACATACATTTTCATTAACTCTCTCTCATGCATTAATCCTCCAACATTATAAATTCACCTCTTTAAAAATTTTAAAATTAAACATTTATTGCCTCAAAAATCAAGGTCATACTTGACATAAATTTTCACCAACCAAATAATCTTTAATACCTCTTCTAAAATCACATATTTCTTATAATATCCCTACCTTCTCCTAATTTTCTCTAATCCCTTTTTAATTTCTCTAATTTCATCATACATTGTCCATTGTTCACTGTACACTATACACTGTTCACTATTCACTATTCATCGTGCACTATTCACTATTTTTAAAATTCAAAATTAGATGCATCATTTTCAAATGGAATTAGCCCACTTACAAAGTGGCACATTACTTCACTATTACCATTTTCAAATTAGAATGTTCCACTTCCAAAGTGGCACATTACTTCATTATTACTACTTTCAAATTAGAATGTTCCATATTAATTCATTATTAATATTTTCAAATTAGAATGTTCCACTTCTAAAATGGCACATTACTTCATTATTACCATTCTCAAATTATAATGTTCTATTCTTCCATTTTTCAAAATAACATGGCCCATTTCCAAAATGGCATGTTACCTCACATGGTCCATTTTTAAAATGGTATGATTTTATGCCATTTTTAAATTCAATACATTTTCCCTTTCCCCCAAGGTCTAGAAAAAATTATAAATAGAGCCCTTGGGATAGCCTCAAACCAAGTCTTTCTCAAGCACCAAAATTTTGTAGGTTTTCTTCAATTTTTCAAGTCTCCAAGCAAGGGATCTCAAAGGACTCATCAACATCTTCTTAGGCATATTAAGGAAGTAATCATCAAGTTCTTATCAAGAGAAGAAGAGATTCAACTTGGTTGTGCTCTTCCACCCTCTATCATTTCATCTTGATTCGTTTAGTTTATACATCATTTTATTTTTTGAATCCCATTATTTCATAGATCCTCTTTAGTTCCTTAATTTTCATCTTAGCCTTGTATAGTTTATTTAGCTTACTATTATTCTTAACATTTATTCATAGTGTTAGTTCATATTCACCTTGCTCTTTAATACAATTATTGCATAAATATTATCACTAACGGGGTCCTATTCCGTGTATGCTCTTCCCTTTCACTTCATGTGATCTTGGGAATCAAAAACAAATAGGTCACCTAGGATTAATAAATATATCACATTTTCTCATTATTTAATTAATTTAACCATTTCATTTTTTATTTTACTTATTATTGCATAAATTTACATCACATTAATAAGGGGATTCTCACTTAGTGTATGCTCTTCCCTTGCACTTCGTGTGAACTTGGGCATCAAAAGCCGGTAGATCCCCTAAGGTTAAGGAATATCATCAAAGTCATTATTTTAAATTTATATCACATTAAAAGGGATTCTTACTTCATGTATGCTCTTCCCTTGCACTTCATGTGAACTTGGGAATCAAAAGCAAGTAGATCCCCTAAGGTTAAAGAACTTCATCATAACTATCACTTTTTCTTATTTTTATCTCGTACATCACATTAAAAAGGGGTTCTTATTCCGTGTATGCTCTTCCCTTGCACTTCGTGTGAACTTGGGAATCAAAAGTGGGTAAATCCCCTAAGGTTAACAAATAATATAATCATCTATTAACATCTTAGTTTCTTACTCTTATATGTTCATCCAAAAGGTCAATTCTTCTTTACTTTTTACAAGGTCAGCTAAAAGTACCAAGGGGGGCTTTACTGCTACAATTTTGATCATATTGCGGCCTATGCAGGCCCCCAAAGATTAATCCAATTTTTTTAGTGTTTGTGAAGTTGTTTTACAGGATTTAGAGATTCTATGGAGCTTTATGGATGCAAGATAAAGCTAGTGGTCAGCCTTTTGGATTTAGGTGAAGTGCTCTTGTTAGTATTCTAGGCTACTTGTTGAAGTGTTCTCTTTCTAATTCATTTTCATTTATTACTCATTAAATCACACAATTACATATATAAAGGAATTAATTTAATTTAGGCATTGAAACTGAAAGTGCATGCAGTCTTTGCATCTAGGATAGATTGTTTGTGCATCTTTCTTGAACCCTTGATTTTTAAAATATTAAAAGAATTTATATTCTATAATTAGGATTTAGATATCATTCAAATCAAGAATAATTTTAGGACTAGTTCTTGTTTGCTTGCATTTGTATTCCTTGCATTGTTATTTCATTTATTTTAGTTTAGTATATAGAAGGCCAAACCTTAGGTGTTTGTTCAAATTTACATACAAAACATTCCAACCCTCAGACTTGGAATGAGTCCTAAAATTGTTCTTGGTGAACCCCTTTTTCCTTGTCAATCAAGTGTAGAGAACAACATACCCCCGTGGTTCACATCAAGGCTTTCTTTATTTTGCGGATCCAGCCTTGATAATCGTACATGGTAGGGTGGTTTTCCCCCTATACATATTTTGGTGAACCCGATGTGAACACCTACTTTCCTTTTAAAACTAAAAACAAGACCACAATAATTTGTTTTCCTATATTAGAAAATATAAAAGGAAAATTTTAAGAAACCTTGTTCAATACACATCTAAGACAAGTTAACTATACCTCTCCAAAAATTTCCCACACTTTGTATTTGATACTTTTTTTTCTCTCTCTTATCCTTTTATTAATTATAATGGCTCCCAATCTTAGGAATAAGCAAAAACCTTTAGAGCCTAGTCAAATATTTCAAGAAGACGATCAAGTTGATAGGGAAAATCCCAATCTAGATGATGAAGAGGATGTGGAAATTGTTAATGACCTTGATCCTTGTGAGGGATCTAATGGATGACTTACTTTTGAATCATTTGACCATATTTGGAATTTTATGAAACACCATAAGGATGCCCTGATTAAAGCCATAAATGAAGAAGCCCAACTTGAAGAAGTTGGACCATCTCATCTTAAAAATTCTTCTCATCAAAATAGTGGAATTAATCCTTTGTTTCAATATTCCCATAATATTAATCCTTTTCACAATCCCAAATATGTTACAACAACAACCACCAAATTGGAGGAATTTCACAACCACCTCCAATTAGTAGCATACCACCAAACTCAACTCAATTTCCACCTCATTTTATACCTTCTTCTACTATAAGCAATACTCCTTCCAATATTTCTTCTTATATTCCACAAAATACGAATTAGTCCTCACAAAAACTACTAAATAAAACATCACATATCACAACCCATATGTTGGGGGAATTTCACAAGCTCCAATTAGTAGTACATCTCAAAACAATGTTCAATTTTCATCTTGAAATATTCCTCCTTATAACATTTCTTCCTCTATTCCACCAAATTCAAAGTATCCTTTCCAACAAGATACTACACAAAACATTTCCTTCCAATATCACAATGGTGTTAAGGCCTCCAACATTAACCAAGTTCTATTTCAACAATCTACCTATAATTCTCCTCTAAGGAACCTGGGGATATTACATAGCAATAATCCTAACATACAAAGTTTGAAAAATATGGTGAAAAAATTGGCAATGAGAATGGATTCACTTCAACCTTCAAGTTTCACCTATGATTATAAATAAATGTGTAATCAGCCCTTATACCCTATCGTTGCTTCTAGGCCCTATCATAAACATTTTCCAATTCCAGTATTACCCATTTATAAGGGAACAGAGAACCCCATTGAACATTTACTAATGTTTAAGACAACATGCCATGATATTATATATTATGACATGTTGTTGCTAAAAATATTTCCTAAGAGCCTTGGTGGTGTGGCATTGGAATGGTATTATCAATTACCCAATCATTCTTTGAGAAATTTTGAGGAAACAACTGAATTGTTTATTCAAAAATTTGGGGCTTATATTGAGAAGAATGTCACTATGAAGATGTATACCAATTGAAGCAAGGGAAATATGAATTTTTTTTAAATTTCTTGTCTCGATGGAGAAGTTTAGTTGGACGATTAAGGTACACCTTACCTCCTAGAGACATGTTAGAAATATTTATTGGAAATTTACAATAACAAATCTCATATGAATTGGAAACAAAAATTATCACCTCTTTTGAACAAGCAATCGATTTGGTTAGAAGGGTCAAGAAAGCTCTTATTAGAAGAGGTCAACTTAAACCAAATAAAGAAGAAGAAAGAACCATGAAAACTCAATATAAGAATAGGCATGTAGTTGGTGATGGAGTGACAGATAATGGACCTACCAATAGTTTTAATGTTGCTAATACCTTGCAAAATTTAGTACTTAGAAAGCCTCAATAACCCCCACAAAAGAATTTTACAAAACTAAACCAACCCCTATCATCAGTTCTTAAACAACTCTCAGAAGATAATATGATCGAATTACCTTCCATATGACAACCTGACACCATGACTAATTGGTATAAGCCTGGTCAATATTATGACTATCATAGAGTGGAAGGGCATATGACTAATTCATGTAAGAGGTTGCAAAATTTGGTTTAGGATCTAATATATGAGGGTCATCTGGTTATGGAGGACTCTCAACCTACTCCTAACCATACTCTTCCAACTACAAATCAACATCCTCCAAAACAAGTATCTACAACCAATCAAGATATGGGGATTTTCCAAGACCCCCTATCTAATCATAAGCAACACACAACCAATCAAGTATCATACCATAACATACCACATCCCTACCATAATATGATTGGTATGATAGCAGCTACTACAAGGCAACAAGCTCAAGCTCGATCGACTCAATAATCTCCACATGGGACAAGTTCTACATCCAACCAATCCTCTATACCTACTTTAGTCTTGAAAAACCCTCAAAAGAAGACCACAAGTGTAGATAAACCCACTTTGGTCCTAAAATATCAGCCCATAGTTTCCTTTGATTTACAACAACAATTATCGAATACTCCAGCTAAGATATCTCTCTTAGAGCTTTTACAAACTTCTACTCATAGGGAAGCTTTGTTAAAGCTCCTAAGTGAACAAACTGTCCCACAAGATCTTCCCCCTAGAAATCTAGTTAATGTAGTAGGTTCTCTTGGGACAAACCACATATCATTTTGTGATGATGATCTTCCTTCCCCAAATTTACAAGAATATTCTCCACTTTACATCACTAGATATATTGGGGAAAGTTTATCAAAAGGATCTTGGTAGACAACGGTTCCTCCCTAAATTTATGCACTTACAATTTCTTTCTAGAATTTGTACTAAAGGAGGAAGATTTAATTAAGTCATATATTATTATTAAGGAATTTAATGATGAATCCCAAGAAGCTTGTGGCACCATATCCCTTCCCCTTAAGGTAGGACCCAAGATTCTAGATACTTTTTTTATGTCGTTTCTTGTCCATCATCCTTCAATCTTCTCCTAGGATGCCCTTGGATCCATACAATGAGGGTTGTTCCTTCCACTCTTCACCAATGCCTAAAATATGGATTTAAAAATCAACTCATCACTATCCAAGGTGATCTTCATCCATTCCAATATTATTCAATATCTGAGCAAGCACAATCAAAAAAAAAAATTTGTCCATTTGTTTCTCTCTATAAGAGCCTCTCTTTTCCTCCTTCTCAAATCACCAAGGATTTTGAAAAATTTAAAATAATTGAAGAACCGCCAACCCTAACATCAATGCACAATCAAGTCGATCAATTAGTTGAAATTCCCCTTCTAGATCTCACCAAGTTACCACCTTCACCTTGAACTATGGGTTTAACCCGTAAAAAGGGTGAAGTAATACATATAGGTATATGTACCTTTGTCTACGCATATATATCTCATGAGGAAAATATCCACAATAGCAACCCATTGCCAATAGATAAATCCTTTGCCCATTGCTACTTATCCAATGATTATCCACTTTCTAAACAGACATTATCTAGAATGGTATATAAAGGTAAGGGTTTATTATCTCAACAACAAGGTATCAAGGAGCCTTTAGAAGTTGAAGTATGACCTGGGAGATGTGGCATATGTTACATACTCCACAAAATCCAACCTTTACCAACTGATGATGATAAACTCATTACTTATGATGAGTTCATAGAAAATCATGGCTTAGAGTGGAATGAAGAGGATGCAAAACCCTCACCTTGCTCTAAATTATTTTGTGATCTAATAACCATAGTTCATCCTAATTTTATAGCAACCCAAGGGGATTATTCTAAAGGAGATATTCATTGTGATATGGATCATTAAGATATCCTTCAAAATAGCTTCTTCTTTGATGGATCGATCCCTTATGTCGCTCATGTTGAATCCTCTAGTTCTCAAGTGGATTCTATGTCTCTCGAAGATCTTGAGAAATTAGGTGTTATTCTAATTCTCTTCCTTATGAGGATGAATCTCAAATTCTCATAGAATAAACTATAGATGTTAACATAGGAACTGAGAAAATTACTAAACTCCTTAAGCTAGGAAAAACGTTATCCATGGATGAGCAAGAGCAATTGACCAAATTGCTTAAATAATTTCAAGATATTTTTGTCTGGTCTTATGTCGATATTCTAGGTCTTGATCCCTCCTTACTGATGCACCATCTAGTAGTTAAACCCAATGTTAAACCTGTTAAACATAAAATTATAAATATGCATTCTAAAATCACCCTATTAGTCAAGGAGGAGCTCCAAAAACTCCTTGATGTCGGTTTTATCAAAGCTATGGACTATTCTGATTGGATCTCCATTTTTTTTCCTATAGCTAAGAAAGAAGGTACAATCAGAATATGTACTGAATTTCAGGACATCAATTTAGCTTGACCTAAGGATGACTTTCCCATGGCAGGTGATGAAACCTAGTTAGGTTAGATCACATGCATTGCACCCATACTAGGTCACTGATTCTTAGCGAATCCCTCACATTAGGGTATATATATATTCTGCCAGGATGCTAAAGATTACCTCTATTTTCTACATACATATATGGGGTATTTTCTATGCTAGCAGACACCATGTTTTCTTTTTTTGACTTTATTGCATCTATTGGTACAAACAATATTTTCTTTCATATAGTATCACAAAATAACAATAAAAAATTATCCATCACAAATTATGTTTATAGCCTATACAACTATTGTCCATAAGCATGCAACTTTATAAAAATATGTAAATGGTGGCTTCTCAAGCCACTTCCATATATGGATCATCATTGTTTATTACTCCTCACCTATTTCATGACTTCCCTTCTCCTCTCCTAGTTAATCTTTTGTATCCCTCTCTTGTCCACTCTGATGATTCCCATAATTTCCTCTCTTGACTCTCATTAATTGGTGGTGAAGTAATTCCTGACAATTGTGTAGCTATTGAATCAGCAATCAATGGTATTCTTGGTCCCATTGTCGTTGGTCCCTCTTGATTGTGTTGAGACTGAGAAGTTGATTGTGATGGGATAAGCAATCCATAACTCACCAATGCATCAAAATAGGACACTAAAAAAATTTCCCTGTAATCTTCTCTTGCATGTTGTAGCTGAGAAATCTCTACCTACATGATAGTTGTATCTTCCCTAAAATTGGTAGCATCCCTTCAAACCCAAATACTGCATCACCCCATCTGCCAATTCCTCCATCCAGTCCTATTCCACTTTCCAGAATTTTTATTAACTCTTTTGCATTCACCACCCCTAAAACCCTAGTTGTTTCATTCACTTGATGACCCATTACATATTCCCCCCATCATGTGCCACCTCTTCTTTTCCATTAGTGGCATGGGTCACTTCTCCAATTGCCTCTCCAACCTCACCCATACCAACATCCTCCTCTATCACTTCCCATGCTTACCATCATTGTGTAGTCCACCTATTATCAAACTCTAGTGTTGTACCTACATTATTAGATGCTACTAGGGTTTCATCTAGATCCCTATCTAATACAATTACCAATTGGGAATTTGCAGTATAATTGTATCATCTTCGATAGATTACAAGTGGATCTGGTAGTCCTTTCCTCAACCCAAATTGGTGTAATACTAGAGTATACTGAAAGTACTCAACTTATAGGTTCCTTCACCCAATTAGCCACCTCTCTCGCTGCACATGAGACAACTGTCCTGACTTATCATTCCACCTTGGCCCCCCTCTCCATGGTTACCAACAAACATCCTCTGGACTCAAACTCTCAAAAATATAATGGCAGTGATCTCCATACTTTGCATATGGTCTACTCCCCCTCATCTCCCTAGTTTTTTTCCATATTAATACATATGGTGTCTCTAAACCTTAAACATATGGGCATCATAAGATAGACCTTGTAATCTCTCGAGTGCTATATGCTCCCACCCCCACACCTACACTAGCAGACTACAACTTAAACCACCTCGAGTTGTCCTTTTAACTTTATAAATCTTCCTATAAGTATGTGTTAATAATTTTGATGCCCATGCAAAAAATATTTACCTCTCTACCATATCTGTTATAACCCCTAGCATATTCCATGGAAATCGTGACCTTGATAAATCAGGTAAAACCCAATTCGATATCAGCACCATCTCTAGGGTATGCCTCACTGATAATACCCGTGCCTCAAAAAAATCCTCATACAATACCCCACCACTATTAATATTTACACAAGACCAACTGCTACCAAAAACTTCCTCCATTACTAACCTTGTTTCTCGACGACTAGCCACTAAAATTATAGTACCTTCTATCGGTAACCAAAAAATCTAATATACATACTCCAGGCTAATTTTCATTTCCCCTGTAGGCAAATGAAATGTACCCTTATTTGGATACCATCTCTCACATAATGTTGATAGGTACATCATATAAGCATGCACTGTCTTAACTTGAGCCACCCCTACAAATCCTATCACCTCCAACCATCTCCAATCCTCAAATGTCATGCATTCCCTTAAATTTCCAACAATTGCTCGATGTTGATGATGAGGTCGTAATACCTTTAACTATTATCATATTACATAATTTCATTTACAATTTCACCAATTCCATATAAAAATAATACAAAAGTACATTGTATATTACACAATAAAAACCCTCTTCTAGTTGTAAAACTCCAATACAATTTTTTTTTTCATTTATTCCTGTACTATTTTACTTCATTCACGATCTCATTTCTTTCAAAATAAAATAAATTAATTAATTAATCAGATAAAATTCCACTCACCGTCTCTTCTTCGCCTCTGTTTTTTGATGCACTTCCTTCATTAGAGCAGTGATAAATCTCAGTGATACTTCATGTTCATTTTCAGCCTTCACCCTTCTCTATAATCCCAAGTGGCATCTTACGTGAGTATTTTACTATCCCATAGATACCTTCAAAATGTTAGAGCAAACCCAAAATATTTTGAATCTTGCTTATACCTTAAAGCATATCAAGTAAACTTTTCACAAAAACAAGAAAAATAATAACTATAAACACCACTGGAACTCCTGAATATATGCTTCAAATGACAAGTAATGCCAAACATACATCTCGTATTATAGAGCCAAACAACATATCTAGTCAATAGATTTATGTCCTTACATTAATATCTAAAAATAAGGAAAAAAAAATATTACATTCGCTCACTTTAGGTATAAATACAAAACCCTAATACTTAAAAGATACAAACTTAGTGTCCTCTCTCTTGATCAACAAGAGCATAAAGGATAAGTGTTGATAATTCAAAACAAAGGCCCTATGTAAACTAGACAACTGTCATCAAATACATAAAATAGATTCCTTTCCATTCTCATTTTCAAAAATATACATCACACATGTACATGGTTATGGATCCTGGCAGCCTTTATCGTCAACATATCTACTCATTGTCTGAGTCTGAATAACTTAAATTTACTGCATCCTCCGATGTATGTTGATTAGGCAGCAATCCCCAATGTTTATTAAAGTTAATATGATTAGGCCATTCAAACTCATTAAAGTAGGAAATATCAATGACTTCATGCATGGTGCAGTGATAGTGGTTTACTACCCGAGTATCTGATACATGCTTGGGACCACGAGCCAACCATGTAACTTCCTTATCGATAACAAGCCTGCAAAATAAGAAATTAGGAATAAATCCCCAATTAAATTTGTCAGTGACTTGCTTTGCATAATTGACCTTTCGACTTCTTTGGAGCAATGAGAGGAATCTTCTATCAAACTAAAGGACAAACCTACACGCTATCAGATTTTATTTCAAGTTGGGAGAATTCAGATCATAATGGTATAGATTCTAGTCTAGAATTAATGCACCAACAAGGCCAATAGAATTATACCAGATTAAATTTTTACAAAGAGAAACTACTTTTGGTTTGCTCCAGTCATGAAGATCCCAATTCATGAGATGAATAAAAATTAATCCCTTTGCAGAATAGGTAATAGTGATAGGGCACTACACAGGTTCTAGTAAATCGAGTATATATGAAATCCAAAATTCCGAAGACATTGCTCTAACCCTTATGGCTATAAAAACCTTAAGGGACAGGATAAAATTGGTTTTTCGTAAGGAAAAAGCACTGAGGGCTAAGATTTTATTCAAAATTTCTTCAGGAAGGTCAAACACTAGATTTTTCTCTGAAGAATTTACCAAAGGTTCTGAAGAAAAGGAAGATCCTTCCTATGCCATCGATACCTTTTTTAGATTACAAATTTTCTTATTAAGTCGCTTACATGATCGTTATTGACACCTTTTATTAATAATATTGGAGCTACACAGAAATTCACATTTTATTGGAAAACCTAGGTTTCAAAGATGTTTCTCTCTTTGTCATTTAATACCACATGCTTCTCCTCGCACTTAAGGTTGGATAATCCTTAGTATTATTATGCTTGGTACCTTTTAGCTTTTAAGATCGTATGGTTCTCTATCACTCATAGTTTGACGATTGTAGAGTTGTCATCACTTATTATTCTTTCGTTATTATTATTTTATTTCCATATCTCACCTGTCATTTTCATATTTAATATCATTAAAAACTCATTGATACAACAATTTTCTATCTTGATCATATCTCTTAAAATCTCAAACAAGGTACACATACCCTTTTTTTACCTACATCTTTTCTAGTACATGTACGCATGTCATCTACTTGCTTTTTTTTAATTAAAATATTTATAAATATAACACCCCTATCAGGTTACACTCATTTTGGCTCAGTGGGCTCTACACCCCATTACAAGATAGCTTCATGGCCACTAGCGAGGGACAGCCTCCATTCGATCATTTGTGAGCCCACATCCTAGCGGGTATCGCTCCATCTACATCCACTAGTGAGCACACACCCATAGTGGATCAAAGCTCCATGCTACTTGCTTTATCAACGAGCTCTACACCCCATTACAGGATAGCTTCATGGCCACTAGTGAGGGGTAGCCTCCATTCAGTCATTTACGAGCACACATCCTAGTGGGTTCTTGCTCCACCTTTTGGTCACTAGTGATTACACACTCATAGTGGTTCAATGCTCCATGCTACTTGTTTATTAGTGAGCACTACACCCTTATAGGATAGCTTCATGGCTAAACGTGAGCATCACACCCACAGCAGTTTTAGCTCCATCCTCAGCCATTTGCAAGCATACATCCTCACAAGGTTTCACTCCATATTTTTTTCTTTTACTTAACTTATGCTCATTTGATCATATTAAATCATTTTGGTCCACGTTGATTCACATGGCATAGTCTAAGCACCATATTTACTTTCTTTGACCTTTTGGTGGATTTATCTTCTTCCCTTTATGTTTGCTTCACTTATTTGTTTTGTTTTCTCTTACGTCTGTCGATCTAATCATCAATCCCCAATTAGGGGCATCAATCATACTAATTACCCATCTTATGTTTTCTTATTCTTGATTATACCTCATCTTTTTCATATCTTATCACAACCCCAGCCTAATAAATTTTCATCGGTTCAACTAGGTTTCCCCTCCAAAAATTGAGGGGGCACCCTAGGCTGGGGGCATGCATGCATACAATTATGTATGAACAATCATTTTTACACCATCCACTCTATATTGGCTTTTCAAGTAGCCAAAAGTCTCCCCACCATCAAAATTGGTGCACAATTATTTTTGATGCATTCATTGTACAATGAATACATAAAAAAGGGGGTAAAATGTAGACATTAAAAATTGATCCATCATTTTTTATTAACTCTACCTCATGCATTAATCCTCAAACCATCTAAATTCACTTCTTTAAAAATTTTAAAATTATACACTTATTGCCTCAAAAATCAAGGTCATACTTGACATAAATTTTCACCAACCAAATCATCTATAAAATTCTTAAAAGAACTACCAAATCATCTTTAACACCTCTTCTAAAGTTACATATTTCTTCTAATATACCTACCTTCTCCTAATGTTCTCTAATCCATTTTTAATTTCCTGAAGTTCATCATACATTGTTCACTGCTCACTGTTCACTATTCATCACGAACTATTCACTATTTTCAAAATTCAAATTAGATGCATAATTTTCAAATGGAATTAGCCCACTTAAAAAGTGGCACATTACTTCATTATTACCATTTTCAAATTAGAATGTTCCACTTCCAAAGTGGCACATTACTTCATTATTACTACTTTCAAATTAGAATGTTCCACATTACTTCATTATTAATATTTTCAAATTAGAATGTTCCACTTCTAAAGTGGCACATTACTTCATTATTACCATTCTCAAATTAGAATGTTCTATTCTTCCATTTTTCAAAATAACATGGCCCATTTCCAAAATGGCATGTTACCTCACATGGTCTATTTTTAAAATGGTATGATTTTATGCCATTTTTAAATTCAAGTCATTTTCCCTCTCCCCCAAGGTCATGAAAAACTAAAATAGAGCCCTTGGGATAGCCTCAAACCAACTATTTCTCAAGAGCTAAAATTTTGTAGGTTTTCTTCAATATTTCAAGTCTCCAAGAAAGGGATCTCAAAGGATTCATCAACGTCTTCTTAGGCATCTTAAGGAAGTCATAATAAAGTTCTTATCAAGAGAAGAAGAGATTCAACTTGGTTGTGCTCTTCCACCCTCTATCATTTCATATTGATTTATTTAGTTTATACATCTTTTTTTTTTTAATCACATTATTTCATAGATCCTCTTTAATTCCTTAATTTTCATATTAACCTTGTATAGTTTATTTATCTTACTAATATGCTTAACATTTATTCATAGTGTTAGTTCATATTCACCTTGCTCTTTAATACAATAATTGCATAAATATTATCACTAACAGGGTCTTATTCCGTGTATGCTCTTCCCTTGCACTTCGTGTGATCTTGGGAATCAAAAGTGGATAGGTCACCTAGGATTAATAAATAATATCACATTTTCTCATTATTTAATTTATTTACTCATTTCATTTCTGATTTTACTTATTATTGCATAAATTTACATCACATTAATAAGGGGATTCTCACTTCATGTATGCTCTCCCCTTGCACTTCATGTGAACTTGGGAATCAAAAGTGGGTAGATCCCCTAAGGTTAAGGAATATCATCAAAGTCATTATTTTAAATTTATATCACATTAAAAGGGATTCTTACTTCGTGTATGCTCTTCCCTTGCACTTCATGTGAACTTGGGAATCAAAAGCAAGTAGATCCCCTAAGGTTAAAGAACTTCATCATAGCTATCATTTTTTCCCATTTTTATCTCATACATCACATTAAAAAGGGGTTCTTATTTCATGTATGCTCTTCCCTTGCACTTCGTGTGAACTTGGGAATCAAAAATGGGTAAATCCCCTAAGGTTAACAAATAATATAATCATCTATTAACATCTTAGTTTCTTACTCTTATATGTTCATCCAAAAGGTCAATACTTCTTTTCTTTTTACAAGGTCAGCTAAAAGGACCAAGGGGGCTTGACTGCTGCAATTTTGATCATATTGCGGCCTATGCAGGCCCCCAAATATTAATCCAATTTTTTAAGTGTTTGTGAAGTTGTTTTACAGGATTTAGAGATCCTGTGGAGCTTTATGGATGCAAGAAAAATCTAGTGGTTAGCCTTCTGGATTAAGGTGAAGTGCTCTTGTTAGTATTCTAGGCTACTTGTTGAAGTGTTCTCTTTTGAACTCATTTTCAATTATCACTCATTAAATCACACAATTACATATATAAAGTAACTAATAAATTTAGGCATTGAAAGTGAAAGTGCATGCAGTCTTTGCATCTAGGCTAGATTGTTTGTGCATCTTACCTGTGCCCTTGCTTTTAAAAATATTAAAAGAATTTATATTCTATAATTAGGATTTAGATATCATTCAAATCAAGAATAATTTTATGACTAGTTCTTGTTTGCTTGCATTTGTATTCCTTGCATTGTTATTTCATTTATTTTAGTTTAGTATATAGAAGGCAAAACCTTAGGTGTTTTCTCAAATTTACATACAAAACATTCCAACCCTCGGACTTGGAACGAGTCCTAAAATTGTTCTTGGTGAACCCCTTTTTCCTTGTCCATAAAGTGTAGAGAACAACATACCCCCGTGGTTCACCTCAAGGCTTTCTTTTTTTTGCGGATCTAGCCTTGAGAATTGTATGTGGTAGGGTGGTTTTCCCCCTCTACACTTTCTTCTTCCTTTGAATAGTCTACAAATCCTTAGAGACAATTTCTTGAGTGGAATAATCCTTATTATAAAAAAAACATTTGTGACACCTACAAATTAGAAACTTTTTAAAATTTCATAGAAAAAATTGTGTTACAAATGTTTTTAAGCATATTTTAAGAAGAGTTACTATTGTGATATGAAATTTAAGCATATCTTAACAAATAAGGCTTACTATTGTGATATGAACTTGGTATTATTTTTTGAAAGGGTAAAACATAACTATTGTATAGTTTTTTATTGATTGGAGGAGGGTTTTTGAAAGGAACCCAAAACCTTCTTACAAAGCAATGAAAAAACCATCAGTTCATGTAGACTGGATACAAAAATAGCATATGAAGATTCCACATAGCCACAACAAAAAGGAAAATCAATTCATGCGGACCTTTATAGTAAAACCAAAAATTGGGTCCACGAATGTCAACCCAGGAAGACAAAAAAAATAGGAAGATAAAAATCATCAAGATGATCTTGGAAGTTGCAAAGATGATCTTGAGAAGTAAAGAGGGTCACCACCTCATTTGGACTCAGCATTGTTTCCTGGCTTCGCATCCTCATACTTCTGAAGGTACCTAAGTTGGCAGAGTTCATCCAAAATCTTTCCAGCCTAGTGATAAAGCATCCATGTAGTCTTTGCTACATTCAAAGTGGTAGATAGGGTCACCATGGTTCCAGCAAGAGGTTCTAATACAGTATTATGGAAAAGTTAGTGGTGAGCATGCCCAAGGGCTCAAATAGTTTTATGCTATGGAGACTATCCTCAATCATCACATTTGAGGGTAATTTTTCAATCTTAACTTGTTTTAGACAATGAGACTCCCTTGATGTATTAGGGCTATCTTTCCACTTGACCCCTGTCACCTTGGCTCTGATGAACTGGTGAATAGTAGACTACAGGGTGGTACCAGGTGATGGTCCAAAAGGTGGCTTCTTACCCTATTTGGAAGAAATAGGGGATTCAGTTTCCAACTCATCATCATCATCAATTTTAATTTCAAGGATCTCCTAGTTAGGGCTATGGATGAAGGTCTACTCTGTTGAGATTGCTAAGATGATGGAATTTTGGGCTTGTATTTCAAGATCATAATGGTAAAGAATAAAGTTAAGGCCTTGATGAATGGGTTGGGAGGAGTTACTTTTTCTAACGCTATCAATATAGATCTCAATGGATTTTTAGAGATAATCGAGGATTAACTTCACATCCTGTAAGTGATTCAAAAATGTGAGATGTAAGCTACAGAGGGGTACATCAATTTTATCCATAGTGAAGTATTGCATCACTAAGATTGTTTCTCAATCCCATAGACTAGTGAGATATTTGCAAATAATACCACCATTCTCCCAAATGAGCTTCTTTCCCTTATCATTAAAGGAGTTGGTCTCCTCATCCAATGAATGCTTGTCCCTCTGGATAACCTTGCCATCAATTGGTAACTCCATAATTTTAGCAATTCATCGAATGTTCACCTTGAAGTCCATGCCATGAACAATAACATGACCATGATTCCATAATTTCATAAATTCAGTAGATATCTCTATGTCACTCCTATTGAATTTCCTCATGAATGGAAGGAAGTCATGGTTGTTAAGGATATCCTCGATGATAGGATTGATTTGTAGAGATTCAGGTTCTAATATGGCCATTCTAAAGAAACAGAGAGAAATATTAGGCATAAACTCACTATTGAAATTGAGGGATGCAAAGGAATTTAGGTAGTAATGGTGGCAAGAAACCTTGAGGGCCTCTAAATAGTGCTATGTAGTGACAGTGCTTTGAGAAGAATGCATGGGATACATGTTGAATATTTTGAAAATAAAATGCTTCACTAGATATTAATGGACTTCGATGTTGGTAATCTTGGAAGCGTGAGCCAATATTTGTATCAAATATACTATGTGGGAAAGGAACACCCGAAGCTATGATAAATTAGAATTAATAATAGGTGAACCAACATTTTAGGATTGGTTTACTCTACTATGCATGGGCCTGAAGGTGTGGTAAAAGTACACCCTAGGCTGATATGAGTCACGATTACCAGCCACGGAGTACTTATCTTGAAAATAAGCAATCCTAGAATGATCAAGTAGAGTGCTTTTGAAGTGATTAACTTGCATGGGGCCAACGGTGGTGGTTATTTTTATTATGGCATGGATAGGTCTAGTACAAAAAATGTTTAAAGGTAAAGTTGTAATGGAGGGGGGACAAGTGGCAAGAGGGTGGGGGGGGGCGAGATGAGTGATGGGTGTGGTGGGGCTGACCAAGGTGGCAAGGTTAGAAAAGGTAGGGGAATTGGGGTGGGGGTGAAGAGTGATCGAGGTGTTAGGGTCAGGAAAGGTAGGGGACAAGAATGGGGGTGATAGGTGGCAGGCCAAGGATGCCCGAAGGATCAAGAGTAGAGGTGATAAATGATAGATCTGGGGAAGGGGTCAAGGATGACAAGGATAATGTTATAGAAGGTTCGATTACTAGTGGTCAAAGGAGTCCATGAGATCAAATTAAACTTCGTGGGACCAAAAAATAGAGAACATAAAAGTATGTAAAATAGCTTGGGGCTAATCATTAGAGGATATACCTATGAGTGATTGGGGAAAGTTATCCCACCAAACCTAGAAATATTGTTAAGTCATCTTAAGTTAGCAGTGTTATTGCCTTCCCTATAAATGTATTGAATTATGATGCTATCATGGGTTTGGATGAGCTATTTAGATTCTTGAATTAGAGTAACCACTCTCCATGCTTGCACCTTGTTGCTTCTAAGATACTCAATAATGTTTAACAAGTCACATTTGATGATGATTTTACGTGGAAGGTCACTGAGAATGGAGAGGCCTTTGAACAAATATTTAGCTTCAACAACATGATTAGTTTGAACTCCTAAGTTCTTAGCAAAGTTAAGGATAACACTCCTTCTATGATCTTTGACAACTCTACCACCCCCGACTTTCCCAACAACACCATCAAAAATTAACTTAAGACATTCAATAGGAGGTGGGGTCCATTTGACTAAAGCTCTTAACGAGATGGATAGTTGTGATAGCTCTACAAAGAGGTTTAGGGATGAGATTATGGTTGCTTTGACATCTAGATTAGGATCTTTGGAGAAAGGGACTAAATGGACATTATCAACTACAACACATAACACTTTCGCACTAATAGAAAGAGGATCTTTAGAAAGATTGGTAAAAGCTAAACTTACCATAGAAAATCATGTACGTAGAAGGACCAAAGAGATTTAAGATGACTATTCCAAAAAGGGTTGGGTCACTGAGTGAAAATATCATGAATAGTGTTCAACTGGACCCACTCAATGTTGAAGGTCGATAGGAGGAAACTGAGGATAGTTCTAGAGAAGGTGCACTCAAGGAAGAGATGACATGTTGACTCCTAGTTCGAATGACATAGATAGCAGCAATTGGGAAGGATCAAGCCTCTGATTATGAGATTTTCAATGGTTAGAATTTTTCTTTAGGTGGCCAACCATGAGAAAAAGCAATATTTGGGATAAGACTTTGGACCATATGGCTTTAACCGAGAGGGAAGAAACAGTGGGATCATCCTTGAGGAAGTAATTCATCTTGATCGATAATTATTCGCTATCACAGTCTCTCAAGATAGGGTGGTCTATAGGACAATTAGTGGGAATGATGTTGGAATTAAGAAGATACTGCAGCATATTAATATCAACATTGAGATTGGGATCAATGAAATTATTGGGAATAGATATCCAAGCAAGGTCATTATAAAATTCAAATACTTTTGGCCCAAAGAGTTGATCAGTTGTGGGTTTTAGAATGACAATGTTGGTATTCTTAATTAAAGGATGGTCATATATCCATGGATATTTCTAGAAGTTGATGAGGTAACTGCTTCCAAGTTTCCATATAGTGCCTTTCTGAATAATAAATATAGACTTGATAACTAAATTCCAAAAGGTAGATCCTCCATGGGACAAATCTTCATCCAGAAAGTTATGGTTCTACAAGTATTTTATTTTGATGATAGACACCCATTCTAAGCTGGTATTGGTGAAGATTTTCCATCCCTACTTGGCCACCAAGGCCATGTTCATCTTGTCAATTTTTTTAAGCCTCTTGGGATTTCTTGGTGCAAACCTTATCCCAGGTGACTAAAGGAAATCTTTTCCTATTCTCTAGTCCTGGCCATAAAAAACCTTTTTTGGATTCCCTAAATTTTATGGCATATTGTTTTTGGTGCCTTAAATTTGGACATGAAATACACTAGGATACTTTGAAGGTAAGCATGCACTAGATTTGCTTTTTTTCTTGGCTTAGGAGCACCCCTTTCCATCTAGTAAGTTTTTTAGAAGTCTTTCAAGAATGATGTTCCACATACCTTCAGTGGGATTGCTATAGAAGAAGGGAAGACCAATATAGGAGGTCAAGAAGTCTGAAATGGTGCATCCCATAACCTGGGAAATCTTAAGTTGCCTACCCATAGGGACGATGACAAAAAAATTTATGTAGTTGATCACTTGCCCAATAGCTTCTTCATAGAGATTGAGGATGTATTTATGGATTTGGCTTCATCAAAAAATGCAAGGGTAGTTAGGATTGTGTCTTCAAAAAAAATTTGATGCATGATAGATCTAAGAGAGTAGGCTACCTTGATGCCAAAAAATTCCCCTATAGAACACACAAAAATATTAGAGTTCTTCCAAGAAATTCAGTCAGGATGATGAAGAGGAAGGGGGACAGTGGGTCACCCTATCTAAGACCTTTGGAGCTTTTGAAGTAGCCCACTACAGATTTGTTTACGATGATATAAAACCAAGTTAAAGATATACAAGATTTGATAAGGTCAATCCAATATGGTGATTTGATATGGTCAATCCAATATGGTGAATTAGAATAAGGTCAATCCAAGATAATATGCTTTTCTTAATGGTGAATTAGAAGAGAAAGTTTACATGTCATAACCAGAAGGATTTTTTGCTAAAGGATAAGAGTATAAGGTTTGCAAACTAAAAAAATCCTTATATGGTCTCAAGCAAGCTCCCTAAACATCAAATATAAAAATCAATAATCATTATTACAACATAGCATCAAATGAAGTACTTATGATCCCATTTTGTGTACAAAGATAATTGGAAATGATATACTAATCCTTATAGTATATGTTGATGATATAGTGATTACTGGAAGCTCCAAAAAACTAATAAGTGATATTAAAAAGGATCTTGAGAAGGCATTTGAAATAACATATCTAGGACTAATGAATTATTATCTTAGCCTAGAAATCCTTCAAAATAAATATAATATTATAATTACTTAGTCAAAATATGCAAAAGCCTTATTTGAAAAATATAGGATGAATAATTGTAAGCCAAAATATACAACTATGGAACAAGGGATTCAATTATCCAGAAATTATGAAACACCTTTGGTTTTAGCAACCATGTATCGTCAATTAATTGGAAGTCTTCTATACTTAACAAATAGTTGACTGACGTAGTCTTTGCTATAAATTATCTTTCACAATTTGTGTAAGAACCAAAAGAAATTCATTGGAAAGCTACAAAGATAATATTGCAATATATTAAGAAGACTATTTATTATGGCCTAACTTATATGAAGAATGTTAAGAATATTTGTTAAGAATATTTATCTACAGGGTTACTCAGATTCATACTATGTTGATTCTATTGATGATAGAAATTCTACTTTAGGGTATGTGTTTTATCTTGGGTCAGGACCTATATGTTGACACAATAAGAAACAACATACGATGGCACAATCATCTACTGAAGTAGAATATCGGGTAGCAATAGATACAATATGCAAAGCATTGTGGTTACAATATATACTATCTAACATGGGCATCAAAGGAACTCCAATCTTGATATTTTGTGATATTAAAGTACTCAATTTGATCAAAAATCTAATTGTACATGAACAAACTAAGAATATTGAAGCACAATATCATTATATCAAAGATCACTTTTAGAATTGTCATATCATCTTGAATCATATTCCTACAGAAGAACAAATAGTAGAAATTTTTACAAAAGCTCTTAGGAGAAACAAGTTTCAAATTTTTAGAGATTAGTTATGCAAGTCGAGGGGATTTTATACCAAATAATGTAATACAATGGGTGTTAGAATATATTACATTATTTGGTATTCATGTCAACTTTTATGTAAGTTATACCAAGTGTCACCTGAGGAAGACCTAGAGTCATTTTTTAAAACCTATATAATGGACTCTTAGTTCCATTATTTGATGTACAATTTCATTTTTGTAATATAAAGTGATACTTCTTATTAATGTAGATCATTTTATTCTTATTAATTATATTTTTTAAGTAGATATAATAGTGCAAAAACTATTAGATCAAAGGATGGTTAGATTTCTCCTTTAGATTGATGGAGGACACAGATAAAATACTACAGAGTAGGTGGTACTAGGGTTATTTTGCTTTATCCTTGAAACAATAATCTCCACGTTTTGATTCGAGAAGGGAGTCTAAAGAAATACAACCTTTTTGGATCAAGCTACCAAGATTACCTTTGGAGTTATGGTCTGCTAGAATTTTAGTAGAAATTGGTAATTGTTTAAAGACTCGGATGATGTGGATCAAGCATGCTTGAGTGGTTCTTCACATTATATTGCAAGAATACTAGTGGATATGTATCTGAGAGAGGATATTCCAGAGTCCATAGAGATAGAGATAGGGAAATGGTATTATGTTCAGATTCTTGACTATGTGAAGATACTATTTCATTATTTTGGATGTCATGTTTATGGCCATATGATGGAATATTGTGGTATAAAATTATCTGGAAGATAATGGAGAAGAAATTAGGATGAAAATAGCACTTCTAGTGTGAGAGTGGATAGATCAATTAGTAATGAGGAGGGAGACGAAAGAAAATAGGATTGTGGGATAGGTAACTCTTTGGAATGTAATGCTAGTTTTGCGGAAGGTCATAACATTATTTTAGAAGATTTAATTCCTTCTAAGGTTTTGTACAAGGGTTCTGATAAGGTTGTGAATTATGGTCATACTGAAGGTATATTTGAATCAACACTCATAAGGGATGAGGATCCCTCAATTGAATCGAATAATTTTACTCTACCTCATATCACATCCCTTGGTTCTTAGAACCACTCTTCTAACCCAAAGTATACTCTTGGAGTGGTGAAAAACACCACCACTAAGCCATAAATTCTATAGGAAGGTAGTCAAAATTTCCCCTAGAAGGAAATAGGGACAAGGCAATATGACCCTTTGAAGTTACCTACAAGCTGCTCTTCTAATTGTTCTAATATTTTTCTTCCTTCAAGGACTTCTTCTCTTATGTCTTCCTCCATTTCCTGTGGAGTGAGTTGTAAGGGACCTAAAAGATACCTTCTTAGATATCAAAAAATAGTTTTGTTTCCTAAGGATTCTAAAATAGCATGAGGTCTTAGCCTGTATGCTGGCTCCTTTCCAATTTTAGAGAGGAAATGAAATATCCAACAGACTAAGGAAAAAGCACTAAGGGAGGTTAAAAGTGGTAAATAAAAGTCTATTATAGGGTAACTTAGAGCATGTCATACCTATATATGGTAAATTAATGTTAATCCTTTCTCTTAATATTAGGGGTTTGGGTAGTAACTCTAAACATATTGCCCTTTGTAGGCTAGTGCAATTACATAAACCTGACATTTTGTTGCTTCAAGAGACTATGGGTGTTGATGCAAAAATTGAAGGTCTACTTCATTCCTTCTTAAAAGAGTGGGATATTCTCTCTTTGGATTCAAAGTATAGATCAGGAGGACTAGTTTTGGGCTAGAAAAAGTGGGCTTTTTGGATCATCAATTCTGTTATTTTTACATTTGGTTTAGGAGTTGATATTTTCTCATGATATTTGGGTAAATACTTAGTGGTAGCCAACATATATGGGCCTTATGAGAATAAAAGGTAATATTGGGATGCACTCTTAGCAAAAGAATTTTTGCAATAGGGGAATATTATAATGGGAGGATATTTACATTTTACATTTAATAGAGCTAAGGTTTGGGTACTGTGGCTAGATGTGACCCACAAATTGGTTTTTAAAAACAAATTGAAGAGGTGGAGCTGGTGGATGTAGAGCGTATCAAAATTATCCCTACTTGGTGTAATAATAGGGTGGTAGAAGATTATGTGGTAAAAAGGTTGGACATATTTTATGTCTCTGGTTCTCTTTTGATGGTTGGTGAGAGAATTATATCGTGGGTGGATATAGGAGGTATCTCAGACCATTGTCCTATCCTTCTTCAAGTTGGAAATCCAGATAGGAAACCTCCCAGTCCTTTCAATTTTAATTCAAATTGGTTGAAGGATAAGGAATTCTAGTCTTTGGTTAAATAAGAATCGATCCCTTTTGATTTAAATCTAGGAAGTTCAACATGCTTTCAATTTGTAAGTAGTATGAGAAAAGAAAAATATGTTGCATCAAAGTGGACTTACAATACATCTAGAAAACAAAGGCAGGAACTTACTCTTAAAGAGAGTCAATTGGTGGAGATTTATGAGGCAGTGAATGAGTATGGTCTCTCAAAGAAATCCAAAGAAGTCATAAGAGCATTGGAAGATAAAAAAGTAATATTTTGTTAGATCAAGAGGCCCAATGGAGGCTTAAGAGTAGAGTTGTCTAGATGGATTTAGGAAATGAAAATACTAAATTCTTTCACAAATATAAATACCATTTGGGAAATGCCCAAAGATGAGGAATCAAAAGCTAGGTCTTTCATAGACCTTATAGATCTCGGTATTAAGCACTTTAAAAATCTATTTAAATAACTTGAGAGGTTAAACTTGGCTGAGATTCTAAAATTCACCTAATTCTTCCCTAACTTTATTGGTATCATTATAAATGAGAAGCTTCTTGAGGGATTTTCCATAGATGAATTTAAAAAAGTGCTTACCACATTCC
The DNA here is from genome assembly GCA_028583015.1 of Wollemia nobilis. Lineage (NCBI taxonomy): Eukaryota > Viridiplantae > Streptophyta > Pinopsida > Araucariales > Araucariaceae > Wollemia > Wollemia nobilis. The sequence goes on from JAQPPZ010003333.1 coordinate 1,012,450, forward strand.
AAAAGAACAAAATTCTTGGACCAAATGGTTGGGGGGTTGATTTCTTCATGGGATTCTTTGAGCTTTTGGGGAGTGGTGGAAGAGACCAAAGCTACAGGAAATATTCCAACAGATATCAATTTGACCTTTATTGTTTTGATTCCCAAGAAGGATAATCCTAAATATTTTGGTGATTTTAGACATATACCTTTGTGCAACTGCCTATATAAAATTATTTCTAAATTCATTACTTCAAGGATTATAAAAATTTTCTTAAACTCCATTACCAGTGAGTAATTTGGGTTTCTTAATGGGAGGCAGATTCATGATGTTGTAGGAGTAGCTCAATAAAGATTGCATACAATAAATACAAGGAGAATTCTAGTTGTTGTTGTAAAATTGGACCTTTTCAAAGCTTATTATAAAGTTAGCTAGTTGTATTTGAGGATCATGCTTCTTCACATAGATTTCAATCTTCAAGCAGTTAACTGGATTATGGGATGTGTGACCTTTGTGTCCTTTTTTGTACTTATAAATGGATATGCTTCTAGTTTCTTTTCCTCATAGTGTGGTCTTAGAAAAGGTTTTCCTTTATCACCTATTTTATTTCTATTGGTGGTAGAAGGTTTGAGTAGGTCTATTAGGGAAGCTAGAATATTGAGATTGATTAAAGAGATTAAAATGGGTACATAACTTTTTTAAACTCATCTCTTATTTATGGATGATGTGTTTTTGTTTTGTGATGGTACTCTCAGGGATGTAAATAAGTTCAAAGACATATTAATGAGCTATTATATTACCCTTGGGATGGAAGTTAATTTGGATAAGTCCATGATGTTCTATTTTGGTCTCACGGTCAAAGAGGAAAGTATTTCCAGAGGATACTTTTCTTTTCTAGAATAAAGCTTCAAGTTGGTATTAAGTACCTGGGGTTTTTGTTGAAGCCAAATGACTATGGTATTAGGGACTGGGATTGGCTAGTGGATAAGATAGACAAAAGGATTTCATTATGGTGCAACAAAAAAATTGTCAATTGGGGGCATACTAACTCTTGTAAAATTAGTACTAGAGGCTATTCCCATCTACTGGCATAGGATGGATTACATACAAGTAGGGGTGCTAGATAGATTTAAAAAATGTGTTTTAAATTCCTATGGACAGAGAAAAGAGATAAATTTGTCATTTTCCTAGAAAAATGGAATCTTATAGTAAAACCTAAGAAATATGGAGGTTGGGGTTTAAAGAATATCCAACATTTTGGTAAAGCATTGGCTTCTAGGAGTTTATGGAGACTGATAACATAATAAAATCTCTGGATAAAATTCATTAAGACTAAATATATTGAACCTCTTTCAATGGAGGAGTAGATTCATAAACCATACAAGTCTATCAGCAAGGAACCCATTTTTTAGAAAGTTGTAGTCTAGGCCTTTCCACGTATAGGTAAATGGCTTGCCTAGAAATTTGGTAATGGTACTGAGGTGACAATTGGAGCAGACCCATGGGTTGGATGTGGAAATGAGTATAGACTTCTAGAGGGTATTATACTATCTATGCAATATATCGGTTATCATACTCTCTCTTACATAGTAGATAATGAGGCTACTTCTTTGTGGCAACAAGGCTGGAAGAGTGTCCACAAACTTGGTCTTGAAGGAAGGAATGAGAAGTTATGGAATGCTTATGTGAGAGTACTCATAACCAGTCATGTTAGGATCAGAACGGTTGAGGAGGATGAACTGGTATGGACTAAAAATCCCATGAAGGGTGTTTATTCAGCTAAGTTGGGTTATAAAGACATGTTTGCACAAGACAAGTAGGAAGAACATAGTTGGTGGTGGAAACCTATCTGGAAGGTAAGGATATCGTTAAAGACCAAAACCTTTATGTGGTTGGCCCTTAATAAATGAGTCTTAACTTGGGAGGTTTTAATGAAGAGGGGGTTTCAAGGTTCTTGGAAGTGTACACTTTGTCATGTGGAGTTTGAAATGATCAACCATTTATTTGTTGGTTGTGCATTTACTAAGACTATGAGGAAGAAACTATAGTTAATTATTTGAAGTTTGAGTACTTAGCAATGGACAACTTTGGAAGAGTATTTGAAGAAGTGGTTTGAGAAGAGTGATCTAAAGTATTTTAGATCTCTTCCTTTCGTGGTAGCATGGGGAGTGTGGTTAGCTAGGAATGTAGATATCTTTCAAGATTCATTGTTGTCATCCTTTCAAGTTACTATATGTATTTGTTCATTTATTGTTGCCCTTTTGAAACCAATATTACCTAAAGGTCCAACAGTGATCAAAGATGCCAATTTTAACAAAATATTTCCTTGGGGAAATTTTAAGGATCTTGTCAAAGTACTCCCCCTTTGTGTGGGGAACGGGGAATACTTTTTTTTCATGATTCTCATTTCATAAAATTCAAGGTATGCTTGGTTATGGGCACCAATAACAATTGCTTTGAAGTTGTTGAAAACTACACTGGATCATAATGTTCAACAAGTCCAAGTTTTGGGAGATTCCCTAATGGTCATCAATTGGATGAAGAATCAGTTCATATTGGAGAACATAACCTTGTAGCCCATATTAGAATAGGTGAATCTCATACAGATGTTTTCAGCCTTATCACTTACCAACATGTATATAGAGAATACATTTCTCTTGTGGATTCTATATCTAAGGAAGAATTATTGTTGGCTCATAGTAGGTGGGAGTGGAATGAAAATAAGGATGGTGTGACTATCCAAGAGGTAGTGATTTTAATCTATGATGTGTAATAAAAATAAATGTAAATGTAAATAAATAATATTAAAAATTGTGTCTTTTCTTTATTTAAGACAACTACTTGCTGACCCATAAATTAGGCACTATTTTTTGTTGGGTTCTCTTCTGTTGTTGGTGCGAGGCAGTTAGGACTATATTTGTTTCTCTTTGTAAGCCTTGGGTAACTTTACATTGTAATATTATTTTCTTAATTGGAATAGAAATTATGAATTTATCCATGGAGAAAAAATTAATTCTATATGTATCTTTTAATAAAATTTAAATATAAGTTTTCTAAAGAATACTTAATACCATATAATGAACATTCTTACCAAAAATCTAATATTGCTTAGTTCAAAATATTTATTTTTTATTCTAGTGCTTACTACCAACTTCTTGTCTACAATTTTCATGCATAGTATAACTTAGTAATTAAATTTAATAATTGTCTATTTTTTATTTATTTAGTATTATTAGAAGTTTATGCTCATGATAAATGATATATATACCTTGAAATAATTAATTTCATGTTAAAACCTACATTTAATATCTTAAATTACAAATGAGAATTGTTGTAGAGGGTGTGTACTATTTGCTTACATGGCCCATAGTTGAAGTATAAGAAAACAACAACCAACACTAGAAGAAATAAAACAAATCAAAATTGAGGATCTTCAAAGAGATGAACATAAAAAAAAAGTTATTAGATATAGAAGGGGTTTTGAAAGGGTCCCAAAACCTTTTGCAATAGAAGAAACCCTACAAAACTTGACCTAAGACCAGCAATACAAGGATAAGTATAACTATAAAACACTACAATTGGGCACCCATCACAAAGTGAACTAGCTACAACTTAATACAAGAAATAAAATTACAACATTGGTGAGCCCCCTAGCCAACCAACACTCCCACATGGTTGTGTGCCATAAAAACTCTCTGCATAAACAATAAAAGCTTACAGAGAATCAAGTAGCATACATCGCTAAATCTAATTGAATAAGGCATTCAAGAAAATTGTCTCTCCAAATAGATAGGCCATTGAGACTTAAACCTAGATTTACTATAAATTCAGGAGAGACTTTGTTAAAGGGCTCTAGCCTCTACAACATGGCAAGTCTAGATATCTAAGAATTTAGCATATGCCAATAGAAGCCCACCTCTATCATACCTAAGCACTCCACCAATGCTAGTATGACCGAGATTACCCTTTGAAGCTCCATAGAATTTTAGTTTAACCCAACCTAAATAAGGAGATTCCCACCTCACAAGGGCCTAGGGATTAGGACCAGGAAGACCAACAACCCTATTGCTCTATTGAAAGCCAATTTTCCTTTTGATCTCAACCTCCTCAAATATGCCTCCTCCAAATTCATAGAGGATACATTCTCTAGGGTGTAATCCAAGGCTTTGATGCAAACAGAGGCAAGATTTATTTTGACATTTTTAAAAATTTTACTATTCATCTCCTTCCACACCCACTTGAAAAGATACGGCAAATAGAAGTTCCAAAAATACTTTAACCTTGAAGAGTAAATAGAATATGACCATTGAGCACAAACATCAACAAGCGAATGTGGAACTACCCAACTTAGTCCCAAAAAATATAAAATAAAGTTAAGAATTTCCACAGAGAATAAGCATTGAAAGGATAGATGGCTTGTATGTTCCTCGTTAGAACCATAGAGGCAACATTTTTTTAGCATCAACCAACCTTTTTTTTTTATATTTTCAATGGTCAAAATCTTATTCTAAGTTGCCAACCAGAAAAATATATTCACCTTTGGCATTAGACCCCTAATACTTACTCACAAAGGTAGGACCCACGGAGGAGTTCGATAGCCAAAAAATTGTAGATAGACATGACTGAAAAGGATCCATTATTTTTTCCTACCCAAAAGATCCCATCCTCTTAATTTCTCAATTTAATGACTTGAAACTTCAACTTATTGGTAATTAGAATCCAAGCTTCAAGTTTAACATTGTTGAGAATCAACTGGTCTAACAATTTTTAAACCTTCATCCCATTGACCACCTCGATAAAGTCAGCCACCTTAAACCCAAATACCAATATGGTGCTAGGATCCAAACATATCGGATTTGGAATATACACAATGAGCTAGTCCATCAACCAAATATCTTTCTAAAAAGCAATTTTTAGTCCATCACCCAACCTCCACCTGAAACCTTTGGAGACTAGCACCCTCAACTTTTGCAAACTCAACCAAAAGGCTGAACTAGAAGTTGGTAGAGGATCAACAAGCAAAAAATTCTCCTATCTCAAGTATTTGGCTGACACAATGTTGCAACCATCCATCCCTATTTTGCAACCAAAGTCTTATTCATGTATTGATGTTATAAATACCTAAGCCACCATCATTTTAAGACCTACAGACTTGCTCCCAACCAAGTAAAATGTTTTCTTCTCATCAAACTATTGGAACAAAATCTGCCTTCGGTTAATAGTGTTGCACCTTAGACTTTGCCAACATTGAATAGAAAGACCTTGCTTGAGATCGTCTGTCTAATCTCCAAAGAAGGCTGGTTCCTTTGAGTTTTTTAGAGGAAAGGGAAATAAGAGATAAGGGAAATATAGCCGAAGCTAGAACTTTTCTCATGGTATAGATTAGACAACAACTAAAAAATGATGATGCAGATTACTATCTTCAGAGTTTATTTATATCTTCCTATAGAAAACATGAATTCCTGAGTGCGATTTTAAATGTTCATCTAAATACATGTAAATATCTTTAATATTCAACTCTAGAAATAAGGTTTATACATGCACAGTTCAGATTTCAGAGAAGATACATTATAAAACTTAAAATGAATAAAAGTTAAAAACCAGATACATACACTCGCATACAGAATTTCAGAAGCTAGAGGAAGAATATCTCTTATTGCTTGTAATCCAGTAACATGTACATCACAACTGTAAACGTCCAAGAGCTTACCACTTTTCATGATCGACTCACTCCTATTTATACCCTAAAAAGAGTATCTTCTACTATGTACATTTAATTTCCTCAATAAATTACAAGTAATTATCTGCAGTTTCTAAGAATATACAATGGATTTCCCGCAAATTAGATAGATTTCCTTCTAGCTAAATTTAGATGAGCCTGTTATTTTGTAATCATCCAGCGGACTTGCCATGTTATAATCAACTGACCATTCTTCAAAAATCAGCACATGATGTCAGTGCATGCCCCAGTTGCCAAAAATATACTCTGTTTCTCTACAGCGTGTATGTCGTGAAATCGTGACATTCTACCTTTGTGAAGCCTTATTTACTTTTTAGCGAAAACTAGACATGTCGCAAAATCATGACACTCTTGTTTCTCTACTTGTCTGCCCTTCTTGAGTCATAAAAATACATGTCATGAAATCGTGACATTTCTATGTCTTCAGCTTGATTCTTCTTTTTGCATCGCAAAAATTGGCCATGTCGCGAAATCATGACATTTTCGCCTCCTTAGCTCTTTGTCTTGGTTTTGATCGTAAAAATGCGACATGTCACAAAATCGCGACACTTCCACCTCCTTGCTCTCTCTTGTTGCTTTTGGCCGCGAAAAAGGGACATGTCACGAAATTACGACACTTTTAGTCTCTTTAGCAGTTTTGCTATTCTTCTGGTGAAAATAAGCCATGTCGCAAAATCGTGACATTCTCCCTAACTTCTACCATTTTATTGATGGACTTGGAAAAAATGGGCAACGTCGTGAAATCGTGACTTTTTCCTCTGCTTTCCCTCTTTGTTGTTTTTCGTCGCGAAAACTCGACATGTCATGAAATCGTGACACTTTTCTTCCTTAGTGTATTTTACTTTTTCTTTGTTCTTTAGCATATGGGCTACTTCGGTCTTATTTGAAAATATGCAAAAAAGGTGCATCAGCCATTTTTTGTAGTTAGTCACTTTTTGACTAACATTCTTGGCGCCTTTCGGGGGATTTTTTGCTCGCAAAAATAAATAGAAACCAGGCCTTCATCCATTGGGAAACAGAGTCACCAACACAGTTGCGGAAAGTAAAATTTCAAGTGAAAAAACAAAGATAAAAGAAAAAGAATTCACTTTGGAATATAAGTGATCTTTACCTTATCAAAAAAAAATTCAACTACTTAGTGACTTAACTGTTTTCTAAGGAACATAAAAGATTCAATTCTAAGAGCTGGTCCCAGCGCTGGCAGCTAGTTTTTGACCCTGATGTTTAGATCTTCTGATTTTATACATTGTTGTAATTACCTCTTGATAAGTTTTACAAACTCGGTTCTAGTCTTCATCTTCTAAATCAAAAGAATCAATGAAAATTTGATATACATACTACAACTCCTCCACTTTATCATAAGAAATGATATTTTGCCTTAAAATTAGTTCTTGTAAATAGGCTTTAATCTGTGTCAGCCTCTAGATCATCTCAATGACCTATGTTTCTTCTATAGGTTCCTGCCCACTGTCTATGTCTATTTCATCCTCAACAAAAGCTTTTATTGATTCTGAAAGGACCTCTTCCTTCAACACTTTTGAACCATCATCCCAGAGGTAAGGAAGCCCATTATGGATAGCCAAATCAAGGTTTTGGAGCAACCCTTTCGCTTCATCTTCAAGCTCCTACAGAAACTTATTTCCTTATGCTATCAATTTAAAACTTTCTAAAGAAGTTATTTGCTATGATTTTAGCTTGATATCAGGTTTCGCTTCTGAGCTTGGCTTCCATGCTTCTTGGCATATTTTTTGACAAAATCTCAATTTTAGTAGCTGCATCTTCTCTTTTCAATAAAAATTCTTCGGTAGCTCCAAATTCCTGTTTTACTTCAGTAGTTTCCTTTACTTTAGCTAAATCCAATAATAAATGTCTAGCCTTTAATACTAAAGATAACAAATCTTTTAACAATTCTTTCCTCATTTTCTTTACTTTATCCTTTGAAAATTTGGAAGGAGTATTTTTTTGTTCTACCAACTGTTGTTGTAACTGTTGTATTTGTGTATTCAATGCCTAAATTTGAGCTTCTACCACATTCAACTTTTCTTTACATTTTTCCACTTCACTGGCAGCAGCACTGAATTTACCCTCCCATTTTTTAGCTTCCAGAGTAAGAGCCTTCTCTGCTATTTTTTGTTCTTTCACCACAATCTCTAATTCCTTCCTCTTCTCCTTTTCCTTTAAAACCATTTCTTTATAATGTCCTCCCTATAAGTATATGGTACCAAAATGTGCTTGGGATTTTACCCACTCATCTTGCATAGGCAGTTGAGATATATCTTCATTTATCTCTTCTGCTTGGTAATCTTCCACAGTCATTTCTCCCTTTGATTTCTTAGTAATAGGAGTTAACTTCAACTTCTTCCTCTGCATACTAGCTAGGTCTAAAGCAATGATTTCTCTTACAGTGGTCGGTGCACCAAAATCCTCAATTGAATGTGAAGTCCACCAATCTAAAGCATTCATGCTTACCTTTTTTTAGATTTTCAATCTTTGCAATGGTGGAGTGTGACTCAGTCCCTTGAGAAGTTGTAACTCCAGCCACCGTGATGTCAATGTTGGGAAGAAAAGGAATGGGAGCAACTATGGATCCAACATTTAGCAAATTCTAGGAAGATGTTGCCATTTCTAGGAGAACAAGGTAATTTTTTGGCAAGAACATTATACTTTTGTTGATTTTAGAAAATGAGGGAGAATTACAATGGGAATGAGTAGGAGAATGAGAAGAAGAAAGTAAAGAAAACATACATGTTTCCAGCTGGATTTGTTGTTGGTGTTCTTCTTCTTCTTCATGTTCACTGACGATCATTTCTTCACTCTGCGCTTTGTCTTTATTAGGAGTTTTATTTCCATCATCACTTTCATCCAAGTTTTTAATATGTTTCTCCTGTTGTTGTCCTACCGTCAGGATTTCTTTTTTAACCAAAATTTGTTTTTTATTTTCACTATTTTGGCTCTCTTGAGCCGAAATGGGTGGGTCGAGTGATACTTCCTTTTGTGAATTTTCATGCTCAACTTCTTGAGCATCTGCATCAGTGTTTTCTTTAGTCATATGGTCTTGTTCACCTTCTTGAGTCCTTTTCCCTGAGTTGTCTTCTGTATCTTGAGGCTCTTGATCACTAGAAGAAGTTTGAATAATATTCTTGTCTTTTCTTCTATCAGCCATCATTTTCAATTTTCTCATTCTTTCTGCTACAAGTTCATCAGATTCTATACCCGAGTCCGAAGGTGGAATGAATTTTACAATTCTTGAGGAATGATGTCTTGACGTCAGAGTATCTGCCCCAAGTGCTAGATGCTTCTCTCTTTTTGTTACTAGAATAGGTTCAACTCTCCCTTGTCCTTCTTTGCCCAGCCCTTTTCCATCATAACCCATTTTCAAAATCATCTGGGTGGCCTTCAAACTATAATTCTTTCCTTTCTCTTCAGTAAAAACCTCTTCTATTGATATTTTCCTAGATGTCCTAGGTTTGGTCTAAACAAGGGGAATATTCTGAGCCTCTGCAATTTCTTTTCCTTTACTAGCTTTGAGCTGATGGGATTCCTCAGGTGGATGGGATACTTCAAGTTGCTGAGATACTTCGAGAGTAGAAGAATGACTACCTCCTATGCTTGGAGGGATTCTAACAGGGAAACTTCCTCCCCAGGAGTTATGGTTTTCATTATACCGAGGTTTGAACAGATTGTCATTTTTGGTGGGGTATCTCTATGAAATCAATTTTTTTTGGACTCTCATTACCCACCATTCCCGTATTTTAGCCACATCCCAATCTGGCCTATTCTTCTGAATCCTGGTGACTTTACCTTCCGTCAATTGATGAGCTTTTATATTTTTTGGGTCAAACTGAACAATTACTTCATAAAAATCATGCCAAGGAGGCAAAGGCTCCATATTTTCTATGTGCCACTCCAGGGGTTCATCTTCTGTGTTATTTCTATTTTCTTCAACATCATCTTTGACTTTAACATGAAATTCTTTAATCTGTGTTTTATTCAAAATGGATTGTCTCTCAGAAAATTTGTTCATGGGATCATATTTCCATCTTTGTGGAATCTCAATAAGCCCCAATTTTCTCAAATACTCTGCTATCTGTTCATTTTGCCCCTTTATTGAAATAGTAATTCCTTCAAAACTAAAAGGCATATTACAGGTACCGGTTTTCCCAATTCCAGTCCCAAATTTGACATTAATGCTTTCTGTTTGCCTAACATATTCTAAGGCAAAGACTTTGTCAGTCACATAATGAGGAAGTAAAAAGGGTTTGTTTGTAAACCCATACAATCTTATGCATACTCCTTGTGTTAGAATAAACCAATCCCCCTCCTCTACAAACTTGGTTTGTAATACCTTTTCCGCTTTGGGGGTCAATCTTGTTATTTGTCCATACATGATTTTTAGCACAGGGCCCAAAAATTCCCTATTGAAATCATAATATGACTCAAATTTGTATAACACATTGGTCCATTCATACACTGGTAAGATTTCTCCCTTCTCATTCTTATCATTTTTTGAAATGAAAGCTAACTCTTGAGACATAAATTAAAAGAATAACCACACCAAATATGAAGTGTATCTGAATGAAAACTGGGTTCCAGCCTTCAATGCCGCCAAACCCTCATGAATTTTTGTACTTAAAAACTCAGTCCAGTCAAAGAAAATAGGTTTCACACTCCTACTCATAATAGTCGAATCATACATTCTAGGGTTCAACAAACATTCTACTACAGCCACCTGCCACTTCTGAACCTTTTCATCATTTTTTAGTCTAGCAATCATGGCCAGGATGGAATATAGTTCAAGATTTTTAAAAGTTGCCATGTCAATTGGGGGTTCTAGTGGATTTACCCCTTCTAGAAGATCTTTTATCTGAGTGGCTTGGAACATGAGCTACATATTTCTAAGGGGTAAAATTTTTAGGTTCTAAGAAAGGGACATGGCCCACAGCAAAAGTTGAAACAAAAGCATCTTTGGACAGAGAAAACATAACCTTCCCTAAAAAATCTCTAACCTTTCTCTCCTTTTCATCATAGAAATTTGCAATTGCCCTTACCAATTCTGGGCAGGGATGAACAAGAATATATACATACCAGTACAATAAATAATGGTATGCAAACATTGAAGGAGAAGACGCAGAAACCCCAGTTGCTACCCGGTTCTTTATATTGCTCTGAATCTCTGTCGAGTACTTCCATGTTATTATTGTATCTAAAATTCGAGAGTATTTGTCAATAAAACCAGTGCTGTTCTCCTCCCTTATTTTTACTACCGAAGTAGTCAGGGGTGATGAGGTAGATGCTACCTGGTTCTTCGCCTTCTTAGGGGCCATTATGAATTATCAGGTACACAGACTTTGAACTTCTTCTGATTGTTTCACAACTCCTTCCTCACTATGCTATAGTGTGGTGGTATAAAAGTGGCTAGCAAGATTTTTGGATTTTCAAGCGTTCTAGAGATAGTTCCTCACTTCTTTTCTTCTTTAGGAGTTTTAGCAAGTTTGCAAATGGTGGAATGCCTTTCCAAATCCTTGAATTTAATTTTATGTAGCTTGAGAGGACATGCAAAATTAATGCATTAAATTACAGTTGGTCGATTTGATTCGTCCATATTTCTTTTCTTTTCTTTCTCTCCACCTTCCTTAGGAAACTCCTAAAAATGCTAATTGGCTCATTAAAAACCCACATGGGACTGGGAATTATCCCATGCCAAAAAATATGCTACCTAACAGATTAATTATCTTCTTCCACTGAACCCTAGGCACATGGTTTCTTAGAAACATTCGACGGAGGATCTTTAGAAATATTTCAAGAAGCACACATAACATATTTCAAAACATTATTTTACTCATTCCCTCTTGCCGACTCTCGAGTGACCATGCGGCAGCTCCAAATTTTAAAATGCAAAATAACAAGGGCGGACTTTTCCCTCCAGATTTTATTCAAAATGTCAGACTCTGATAGTCCTCAAAAATTATTCTTATTAGGCCATGAAAATGGAATATTTACAAAACTCAAAACTTATAATATACTATACATATAATGGTGATCTGTCCCTTTTACTAGAAATATAATTTTAGGTGAAATGCATTCACCGTGATGGGTAGAACCCATCCATATTGATATTTTAATTGGAAGGCATTGAATTACTTTTTTGAAATAATTTCAAATGGCCCCTCCCAGAACGCGTCAAACTTGTCATGATGTCCTAGTTTCACTTTCTTGACGTTCCATTTTAACACCAAGTCACCTGTTTTGAATTTCCTTAAAGTGGTTTTCTTATCGAACCACTCGACTATTTTCAAAATATGTTTTTGATGATGATTGTAGGCATATTCCCTAGACTCTTCTAGCTATAGAAGTTGCAACAGTAGGGCATCCATTGGATTGCCTTCGTCTTCATTAACTTCGTTTAGAAATTTCAATGCGGGTATCTCCATATGAATCAGCAAAACAGCCTCTTTGCCATAAACTAAATCATATGGTGATCTATTGATTGATTTATTGATTGAAATTTTGTCGGCCCATAGGGCCTGATTCAGGAGTGAGTTCCAGTTCTTCTTATTATCCTCTGATGTTCTTTTTAGGATTCTTAAAATATTCTTATTAGTAGACTCAGCTAATCTATTACCTTGTGGGTAATAATTAGAGGAAGTCTTTAGGTAAATTCCATATCGACTGGCAAATTTGATCATATTTACACTAGTGAAAGGAGATCCATTGTATGTAATCAAAGAGTCTTGTATGCCAAACCTTGTGATTAGACTCTCGACAAATTCTATCACCACTTCCAAATCAGCTTGCTTTGTGGGTACTGCTTCTACCCACTTAGTGAAGTAGTCCATGGCAGTGATAATGTATTTGTGGCCTGATGATGAATTTGGCTTTATTATACCTATGAAATCCAACCCCCACTGCTGGAACAATTCCTCAACTTGAATAACTTTTAAGGGCATAGGCGCATTCCTATTCCTCCCCATATACCTCTGACATTGTTCGCACCTCTACATCACTTTGTATGCATCTAGGAAGATAGAATGCCAATAACATCCAGATATAAGGATCTTCAAAGCTATGGTTCGGCCTGCATAATGTCCCCCTGAGAGACCCCTATGAAATTCATCTAACACTTTCTGCTTTTTATTATCGAGAATGCATTTCAATAATACACTATCGATATTAACCCTGTACAACCCTTCTATTCGAAGGGTATATTTTAATGCTTGGGTTCTGAATCTCCTTCTCTAGAAAGCATTCATATCTTCAGGGCATGACCCAGTCTGAAAGTACCTCACACAGTCATCGATCTAACCTAAACTTACTCTATCTTGATGTTGCTCAGTGTTTGCCATGATCCACTTGCAGCTTGCTTGGCCAATTCTTGGTACAAAGCTCTCCCTCTGACTATTTTAGTAGGATGTATTTCTACATCATACTCTTGGATGCGAGTCACCCATCCAGATCTTTTTTCACCCAATTATCCTTAAATTATGAATTTCCTTACATCGGGATGAATAACATAAACCATCGTCTGACTCTGGGATAAGAAGTGTTTTAGCTTATTCAAGGATTTCATAATTGCATATACTTGTTTTTTTATGAAAATATACCTTTCCTCGTGTTTGTGCATGGTGGAACTCATAAAGGCTATGGGTATTTCTTCATCATCCACTCCTTTCTGAGTGAGAACTATAGCTTAACTATCTTGTTCTCCGATAGCATATAATATGAAACCTCAAGAATAGTCAGGGTTAACTAGCATAGCAGCTTGAGCGATGGCTTCTAGAATTTTTTGGAAAGCTTCTTTCCTTGGCTCTGTCCATTTTAAAGGAGCATCCTTTTTCAATAATTCAGTCATTAGTTTAACTGTATGGACAAAGTCTGCAATGAATTTTTTGATGAAATTTATTTGCCCAAAGAAGGACTGTAAACATTTCTTGTTAACTAGAAGCGATAACTCAAGAACTGCCTTCACTCTATCAGGGTCAATTGAAATCCCAGCTTTAGAAATAACATGCCCAAGGAGTATTCCTTCTTCCACGACAAAAATAGACTTTTTGGGATTTAATGATATTCCAAATTTTCTACATTTCTCAAATATTTGTCGCAGATGAGTGGCATGGTTTTTTTTTTTGTGAGAAAATATAGTCATGTCATCTAAATAGACGACAATAATTTTATTTGCAAGCTCCCCAAAAGCTACATCCATGGCTCTTTGAAAATTTGCTCATGCGTTAGATAATCCAAAGGGCATCCTTTGGTATGCAAATGTTCCCCACTTAGTGGTGAATGCAGTCTTATATTGATCTTCATTTCTCACCCAAACTTGATTGTAACCATAGAAGCCATCTAACAGAGAAAACCTTTCTGCTTCTGCCACAGTATGAAGGATAGAGTCAATCTGGGGTAAATGATAGTGATCTTTTAAAGAGGATCTGTTCAAATTTCTAAAATTGACATAGTCTTATTTCTCTATATTTCTTATGGACTGGGACCAAATTTTCCACCCAGGTAGAGTGCTTGATTAGGTATACTATCTTAGCCTGTAGGATTTTTAACAACTCCTGTTTCATTAAGGCTTCAATTTTAGGATTCACAGGCCTCTGCTTCTGCCTAAAAGGTTTGGCTCCTTCCTCTATTTCGATGGTATGTTGAATGACCTCTTTCCTGTACACTTTTAGATCACTATAAGTCCAGGCTATTATATCCAGATACTCTCTACATAATCATTTTATTTGCTCTAGTTCTACTTCTGTACAATTGGTCCCTACTTTGATCATATTGCCCTATTCTAGTTCTACTTCTTTATACCGACATTCATCTACCTTGATCCTTCGACCTACAGCTCTATCGCTATTTTTGAAAAGGCTCTCCAGGGCTATCAGTCCCCTGGGGATATGATTGCTTTTTAGTTGAATAAGGCTATCTTCGTCCTCTTCTTGTAACACTCTATCTGTAGAGCAATTCATCTCATGAATCAAAAAATCCAGGATCTACTCATCGTTCTCAAATACTTGTCATAAAATGTCCTTGTCGGGCATGGAAGGCCTGTATATAAGTCTGACTATTTTAGACTTCTGAATAACATTACTAACTGGGAAAAAATTGAATCCTACTGATGCTAACAGGTCTTCATGTGTGTTCTTCTTTATGGAAATTGATTTCATGTTTAGTGCTTTGAAATATTTCAATAGATCCAACACTTTGTTTTTGTAAGCCCTTAGGTAATGTTGCTTACAAATGCATTTGACAGTAACCTGTTTAACAATCAGCTCTAAATTTCCATAGATCAGCAGTTGTTTTGCACCCATTTTTTCAGCTTTCCTAAGTCCCAAACACAAAGTTTTGTATTCAGCTACGTTATTGGTGCAACTCCATGTCAACCTATACGAAAAGACTTTTTCTTTTCCAGTAGGTGAAATCAGAACAATTCTAGCTCCTACTCCATTTTTGCACCTTGACCCATCAAAGTACAATTTCCATAACTGGTTGATCGAATCACCTATTTTAGGGACAACAACAAGGAGCTTTTTTGGTTTCTCAATGGAATAGCTTCCCATTTATGTCTCTACCATAGCATTGAAGTTCTTCATTGAAAACTGATCCTCATATTGGAGTTCCTCCAGGGTTTCTTCCATTAAATTGATATTTTCCAATTCCTCATACATCATGTTGATGGTGGTTGTTTCCTCCAGTATTTCTATGTGAAAAGTAGATGGTTTTTCATTGTATATCTTGACTCTTTTACCTTTGAAAGGTACCTCAAAATGAGAATAATCTAGAGATAGATAACCGCCCATTTTGGTCATGAACTCTCTGGATAAACACATACCGAAATATGGTTCTAAGTCTACAACGACTACCTCTTATATGATGACTACTTCTGGTATTCTATGGAGTTGAATAAGGATATCTTTGATCACCCCGATAGATTTTACTGGAGTACCATCTAATTGCAACACACCAGGATAACTCCGAGTATATTCCATCCCCATTATGTCACATACGACTTTCGACATCACCGTAGTTGCGGCCCCTGAATCAATCATGCAATTATGAACTATCCACCCCTTCATTTGCAAAGATAGATAGAATGGGGGCGGTCTGATTTTCCCAAAGTTTGACATAACATTTGCTTGTATAACATTTGAGAATGAGGTATCATTCTTTAAATCTAGGGATTCTTGGAGGAGTTCAATATGACCAGGAATTTGCAGTGCATCATACATGCTTATTTTGGAAGGAGTCCTCTTCATTTCTTCTGCAATGTTGAATGAAAGGGTTGTAGCTGGGGATACCTCAGTACTTTTCTCCTTTCCACTAGTCGATGCATAATATCCGTCTCTATAGACCTACATGGCTTATGTTCTTTGTCTTTTTTTCAATGAAAGAAATCTAAGTCTTTCCTTCACTTGCTCTTGAGTCTCGCTCCCTTTTCTAGGATAAAATTCTTTTCTTGGTGTAGTCGTAGAAGTCTGAGGAGGGTCAGAACGTCCTTTCTCATTAGACTGGTTTTTTTGTGGAGTCACCCTGGGGGCAGGAGGAAAATGTAGTGGTTGGAGTTCCTGAGGGTCGACTTGTAATGACTTTTTTCCTGATCTTGTCAGGACTGAGACTTGTTCCATGGATGGCATTGCCAAATTATGGTGGACTTCTCTGATTATGTTAACTTATCCCTTGCCGGTTTCTTTGGCTCTCTCATTAATAACCGCTTGCACATGATGTTGAAGAATCATGCATGAATCTTCTCCATGAGGATCGTTGCAAGTGGTACACCAGTAATCAAAATTAGTGGGTTCTCCATTATCTCCTGTCTCATTCACATACACAAATTTTTTCTATCTTGACCTCTACCACTCATTGAAGCACCATATTTTTGTATCTGTGGAAATCTTCTTGCTTGGATATTTCGTTCAGCTTCCCTCTTTTTCATGGATGCCATTTCATTTGATAATGTTTTCATTGTATCAATTATGGTCGTGTAATGGTCATTCAGGGGATCTAATGCTAGGGGTGGGGTTGGAAATGCAAGGAGTGTAGGAGGTGCGGCTATAG
This sequence comes from Wollemia nobilis, assembly GCA_028583015.1. Lineage (NCBI taxonomy): Eukaryota > Viridiplantae > Streptophyta > Pinopsida > Araucariales > Araucariaceae > Wollemia > Wollemia nobilis. The sequence goes on from JAQPPZ010003333.1 coordinate 1,029,215, forward strand.
CTGGGAGAACCTACATTAATGGGAGTATATACAGTTTAGAATTGATGCTTGGGAAATTTGTGGTACAATTGGCAATAGACTCTTTGATGGATATTTCTTTGTAGCGATGAGATCAGCTTCAGCCTTTGCTGCTTCTAGATAGATCTCAGGAAAATTGGTTATGCAAGATTGCCTTATTATCATACTAAGATCTGAATCAAAAGCCCTTAAATAATATCATATAGCTTGTTCATTCATGGGTTTTATGCCCTGAGGTACTCTATCATGAGTTCTAGTAAATCTAATGTTGAAATCCTAGATTTCTTCTTATGGATGCCTCTCAATGACAGTGAATTAATTAAACAATGTGAAAGGATCTGCATGTATATTAAATTCATCGACCAGACGACTGGTAAGCACTGCCCAAGAAGTAATGTATCCAGCAAGAAATGCTTTGTACCAATAGAGCATCTTTCCTTTCAAATATATAACCAGCAATATGACCATTACATCTTCCTGAGTGATATTGTAAACATATTTTAGCAATGATACATCTAAACAGTGCTCATCTACTATTTTACCTGTTCTGTCAAAAGTCGACAATGCTTTTAGTGCAGCTTGTGGAATTTGGTTTTGTGCTCCTAATTTCAAAGGACCAGTTTGATTCCACATAATATGTGCTGAGAAAGGGGCAACTGCCATGGTTGCTAAAGGAGTTACAACTACTATAGGATTGCTTGCATATGCTCCTACAACGGGTGTTAAAGAGGTGCTAATGGTGCCAGGTGGATTTTATCATGCGGCTAGCACAGGGTGTGCCTTTAGGCTTCCGAGATGTAGCTCAAAGAACTCAATGGATTCTTCAAAGTTTCTAGCTCGGGATCTGGTTATCATATGGCTATATAACCAAAAAAAATTAGACAAGGTCTTTCTTTTATGGTCTAAATTTTATTACAACGGAGTCGCTGGGTGGTTTTTTCTTGAGATTTTCAAACAAAAGGCTCTAAATTAAAACACCAAAACTTATATAATACTGTGGGATTTACTGGTCCCACCAGGCATGCCAAAAACTATGGTGGAACAAAATCTGCCTTTGGTTAATAGTGTTACGCCTTAGACTTTGTCAACATTGAATAGACAGACCTTTCTTGAGATCATCTGTCTAATCTCCAGAGAAGGCTGGTTCCTTTGAGTTTTTTAGAGGAAATGGAAACAAGAGATAAGGGAAATATAGTCGAAGCTAGAATTTTTCTCATAGTACAGATTAGACAACAACTAAAAAATGATAATGCATATTACTATCTTTAGAGTTTATTTATATCTTCCTATAGAAAACATGAATTCCTGAGTGTGATTTTAAATGTTCATCTAAATACATGTAAATATCTTTAATATTCAACTCTAGAGATAAGGTTTATACATGCACAGTTTATATTTTAGAACAGATACATTATAAAACTTAAATTGAATAAATGTTAAAAACCGAATACATACACTCGCATATAGAATTTTAGAAGCCAGAGGAAGAATATATCTTATTGCTTGTAATCCAGTAACATGGACATCAAGTCTGTAAACGTCCAAGAGCCGACCATTTTTCATGATCGACTCACTCCTATTTATACCCTAAAAAGAGTATCTTCTACTATGTACATTTAATTTCCTCTACCTTTGTGAAGCCTTCTTTACTTTTTAGTGAAAACTAGACATGTCGCAAAATCGTGACACTCTTGTTTCTCTGCTTGTCTACCCTTCTTGAATCGTGAAAATGCAACATGTCACAAAATTGTGACATTTCTATATCTTCATCCTGATTCTTCTTTTTGCACCGCAAAAATTGACCATGTTGTGAAATCGCTACACTTCAGCCTCCTTAGCTCTTTGTCTTGGTTTTGCGACATGTCGCAAAATCGTGACACTTTCACCTCCTTGCTCTCTCTTGTTGCTTTTGGCCATGAAAAAGGGACATGTCACGAAATCGTGACACTTTTAGTCTCTTTAACAGTTTTGCTATTCTTCTGGTGAAAATAAGCCATGTCGCAAAATCACAATATTCTCCCTGACTTCTACCCTTTTATTGATGGACTTGGCAAAAATGGGCAACGTCACGAAATCATGACTTTTTCCTCTGCTTTCCCTCTTTGCTGTTTTTCACTGCGAAAACTTGGCATGTCACAAAATCGTGACACTTTTCTTCCTTAGTGTATTTTACTTTTTCTTTGTTCTTTAGCATATGGGCTACTTCGGTCTTCTTTGAACATATGCAAAAAAGGTGCATCAGCCATTTTTTGTAGTTAGTCACTTTTTGACTAACACAAACCTGGACCAAAGAAATGAATTTTGAATATGTTCAATCTTCAGTAAAATATTTTTAGGAATTCTAAACATAGATAAGAAGGTTGGAATGCTCTGAAGAGTAGACTTTACTAGGGTAGCATTTCTAGTTTTATTGAGGAGGGATCCTTTCCACCCGATCAACTTCCTCTGCAATATTTCCACCAAATGTTTCCAAAGTAAATCTTGGATCCTGCCTTTAAACAAAGGCATTCCAAGGTAAAGAGATAGGAGAGTAGCCATATCACAATCCAAAATATGAGCAGTTATCCTCTACCTCACTAAGGGGGTGTTCAAAAAGAAGATTTTTATTTTTATATAATTTATCTTTTGCCTAGCTACAATTTCAAAATCCTTTAATATTCCTTTTAGCACATTTACTTGAGGAACTGAAGCAAGGAGAAAGAGCATAACATCATCTATAAATTAGTGATAAGAAATAGGATCCACCGATAAAGTGGGTTTGATACCTTCCACAAAGGATTCTAACTTGATATCCCTACCCAAAGCTTCCACCACTAAGATATAGAGGTAAGAGGACAAGGGGTCCCCTTGGTGAATGCCTCTCGAACTTGAAGAATAACTTGTGGCGACCCGTTTATGAAGATCAAAAACTTGGCAAAAGAGATACAAGCATGGACAAGTTTTATCCAACTTTTGCAAAAACCAAATTTTCCTAAAACCTTTAATAAAAACTCCCACAAAACCATGGCATAAGCCTTGTTCATATCTAATTTGATGAGGAGCCCAACTCTACCACTTTTATCAACTTAATGAAGGATTTCATGGACAACTATGATACTGTCTAGGATTTGTCTCCCTAGCACAAATCTAGTTTGGGCTGAATCAATTAAGGCTAGAAGAAAAATTTTTAATTTTTTTACAAAGACATTTATCAAAATTTTATAAATACTATTACATAAGTTGATGGGTCTAAAGGTACCAACGTCCTTTGGAGCAACAATCTTGGGGATCAGAGTTAAAAAATTAGAATTCAATCCAATGGAGTATGATTGGTGGTTTGGATAGCTTGAACAACATCAACAATATCATTCCCCACAATATTCCAATACTTTTGGATAAATATGGGGAACCATCAAGACCCATAGCCTTCATTCCTTCCATTGCAAAGATAGCAACTATGACTTCCTCATCACAAGGTTGGGAATACTACCAAGTAGATTATTTTGGACTTCCTCATTACAAACCTCTTCCACCCCGATGAGATTTCTAAAAAATTCCACAACCTCAACTCTTATATCTTTAATATGAGTAGCATTGGATCCATCAACTTTTCGAATTTCTCTAATCCTATTGCCATTTATGTGCTTCAATATTGTGATGTGAAAAAACTTGGATTTTTTATCTCCCTTCTTTATCCAAAGCACCCTAGACTTTTGTTTTCACAAAATTTTCTCCTTGGCAATAGTATTATGAAATTCAGCCAACACCTCCTTTTCTTTGTATTTGATCTCTTGAGATCAATTTCCAATTTCTATCTTAGATTCAATAGCTTTCAGTTGATTTTTTAGGTATTTCTTCTTTTGCAAAATATTCCCAAAAATCCTTTTAACAACTCTAAGCTTCATCATAATTTTGGAAAGGTCAAAGCCTTAGACCCTTTTTGACCATCTATTTCTGATTTCAACTTCCAACTGAGGATAAAGGCGCCACATTACCCCAAACCTGAATGGCCTAGGGAAACTGTTTTCTTCATGGTCCACTTCAAAACATAAGGGGTTATGGTCAGAGCCAATTCTAGGTAGAGAATAGAGAGATAAATTCTCAAATAGCGAAAGGTACTCCTTGGATACAAGAACCCTATCCAACTTGATTTGGATGAGTTGGTTACCCACTCTCCTATTGGTCCAAGTATACCTTGAACCCTTCAACTCAATATCCAATAGCTCGTTGCCATTCACAAAATATGTAAATATACATTAAAAAATAATTTAAATAAAGTGATTTTAATTAGGTTTAGTATAAGAAAACAACTAATAAGATAAGAAAGAAACAAAAATTAAAGATATAATATACAAAACAATTTAAATGAAATGATCATAATTAAATTTAAGAGAAAAATAATTTATCTGTGATTTGACTTTAAGAGGATTGAATAGTCAATGGATATTATTCAATGTTGACAGGATTCATGAGTACTTCCCATTCACCACTCTAACAAGATCCCTTTATCTTCTTTGTTTTTTTTTTAAACAAGAAAAACCAAAAAATATGTTAAGTCACATTATAAGTACAAAATTGGCATATTTCATCCTCACCTTTAACCATCACTTAATTTTTTTTAAATAATTTTATTAATATTGTGATTGATATTGATATTTTTATTTTCATTCATTCGTGTGTATCCCTCAAACTTAGTGGGGTTTGAACCTTGGACCTCCCAAAGAGAGGTCAAAGCCCTTACTACTGTATTAATTTTGCAAATAAGTTTATTTTCTATCTTATTAATTACATTAATATCTTAAATTAACAAATCATGGTCAAACATCTTGTCTTATTAAGAAAAAAAATTATTTATCTAATCCTATTTCTTATTGGCTATGTTGACATCATTCTAAAGCAAATCAAGCCTTTAAGATTTTGTTTAATTATTTCCTATGTGAAATTGTTGATTTCTTGTTGAAATCATCATGCTAAGATCATTTAAACAACTAATACCTAATAAATCATGTCTTGGTACATCAACCAAGGTCTTAGTTGAAGAAAAATACTTTGATTGATTTAAAATGAAAAATGGTCTTTCAATTTTTGCAAATCTCTTTCTTGAATGGGTCATTATGCTACTTTGAATACTTTTCTAATTTAACTTTTTACTTCAATTTTCTTCTAGGGTTTTCTTGCCTCAAAATTTGCTTTATCTTGGTTAAATAGCTATTTTAAAATGGATACCTACCAATAGTGTATTGAAAATCACTACGCCTTTGGCATCTTTCTAGAATATCATGCTTGTGATAGTGAATTAATAATACCTTATTCATTGGAAGCAAAGTCTTAAAATTATGGCACTGAAGAGGACATGTACAAGGCCTAGGATAGAAGGCTCACCATTTTGGCCCAGTATTTGACTAAGGAAATTCCAATTCCACATAGTTCTTAGTATGCCACTCCTAATTATTAGTGACATTTTCTTTGGAATATTTTACTTTTAGTATCCATATTCATTTCTTTGATGTGCAACATGTACATCATTATGATTAAATAAAAAATAATTACATTATTGCTTGACATGGTTGGATATTAAGGTTACATTTGGATGTCTTTCATTCTTCTATGAAGCAATCATGTTTTGCTCCTTGAACTATGTTGAAATTGAACATCCCATGGATATTACAGTCCTTTTTTTACTAGCTCTTATATATTATCCTCTGATTATTTCTATGATGGCTATCAAGTTTACAATAACTCAATGAACTCATTTTAATTACATATAGCAACATGAAAGATGTTTCATTGTCTTAGATTTTTACTACTTGAAGTGAGACATTGAATTTTCATGCATATTAAATAGTACACTATCTATTATAGACGCATTCTCACTTAGCTTCATTTTTTAATTACCCACTTCAATATCCACTTATGCTATCATTTTCTCCAAGTCATATCTTTAGTGTAATAAGTCATACAACATATCAAGTTGAATGTATATTCTATCCCAAAGGTTGTATACTTCTTGAGTGATCTTGATAGATAAATCTTTGTTTGTCTATTTATCTACTTTTATTATAAGATATTTTTGCTCCTTATATAGGGTATATTTCATTTGATATTTCTCCCACTTTATAAAATAAAGCTCTTCACTCAAACTATGATTCTCCTTTTGGAAAATATGCAACCTTGTTTGAGCCTAGTCTAATTGCTCTTCTATGACTCGCATATTCACATCATTTTGGTCAATTGTTTACTTCATATTCTTAACCCTCTTCTCATATTTTTTAGATTTCTTGACATAAATTTTTTGCTTAATTATGACCACCTTAGTACTCTTTGTCATTAATTTAATATTATTCTTAAGCACTAGTTGGCTAAAATTAAATGTGTATGCTTCACCTATAAAGTCATCACCCAATAATTGGTCCACTACTTTATGTAAATATTTAGACATAATTATTGTGATAGACAAATACTTTCCTTATCACCCACTTATTCCATCAATTGATAAGTTGATGTAGTTGTGAGAACTTGTTAACTACGTATTTTATTGTCATTTCATTAATTTGTTTAAATGCAAGTGTTATCTTATCTAATGTTTTTGTTAGTTTTTGGCCCATTTATATGGCAATGGCTAATTTATCTTGGCCAAAAAACTTGAATAAGGAGAAGAAAACTTGAGAAATAGGGCACATTCTATTCAATGTTATAGGTGTAGTAGATGAGGTGGTGATTGATGATGAAATTGGAATGTGAACAATCACGAGTGATAAAATTTAAGGGGGAAAATAAGGGCTAGTTTAGTTGAAGGGGAATGATTTGTTGGCCAACCTCCATTGAGGTAGTGAATTTTGTAGTGGGTAGCATAATAATTGATGTAATGGATGGTGGAATGGTTGAATATGGGATAAGAACAATGGCCAAATATTCATAATAGGTAGATGGAGTAGCATATGCTAGTTGGGATGATGGAAAAATAATGGTAATGATAGTAAACATGGTGGGTAGAGATGATGGTGGCCTATTATAGGAATTAAAGAGGATGCAATTTAAATGAGGGGGATTGTGCATGAAATCGATTAAGAATAAATAGATACAATGGTGGAGGTTATAGGGAGGTTTTAGGACATGGATGAAATAAAAATTATGGAAGTTGAAGAAATAGTTGTTAAGGTGCCTATATTGAAAGGAGCGTATGTGATTGGCATATAAGTCTAATGAGGGCAAACAAAAGGCTTTGGATATAATTAAATAGATACTACTTTTTAAGGTAATTATATGTCTCTTGGAATAATGATATCCATAATATAAGTAGGTGTGGTAATAGAATAGGTCCTAGTCTTTGGCTTTTTCAATGGCGACACTCCCATGGTGTATGTTTTTTATTTGAATTTATGGGATTTGAAATCATCACTATTATCAAATTATTCATATTCTCTTGCTTAATGGAATGCTTCTTCATTAATCTTTAGGGATACACTTATATACATTGGTGGTAGCATTAGTCAAAATTATTTGGGTATGAGATTAGCCTTAATGGTTTGGTTATTCAAAATTAGATCTAACTGTAACTTTTTTTAGTTGCATGGATATGACAGTATGTGGGTCAACATACCTTACCTCAAGGTTCTAGGGCCTATAATATCTATTTACCATATGTATTTTATCAAGATGTCTAATTGGGCATATTGTGTTACATTCAATGAGTGGATCCCTCCAATGCCCAACTATACATGGGTGTAGATATCAGAGGAGGATGCTAAGTTGATGATGCAAATACACATACTATTATATATCACTATATCATTATAATATCCTTTGCTTTGTTGGCCATAATGGATATTTTTGGCCTTTTGTTTATTCTCTCCTATTCAATGTATAATTTAAAATATTGAAAGGCTTAGTATAACTAAAAGGATCCTCTATATATGTTATTGATTTTATTACTTTGATGCCTACAAAGCTACCACTATGATGGGGACATCTTCTAAATTACTCATAGTATCTTTTAACCTCAACTCTAGATCCTTTGGGTGGTTCCTATTTCATATTTTCTAAACTATATATCATAGGGGTCTTCTAATGTTATGGCGGTCATATTTCCCATTTAACATCCCATTCACCACTAGGTATATATTTTGTATTTTTTTACCTTTATCCTTTAGTGATGCAATCCTCTTAGGATTTGACTCATTATTTAAACATTTGTATTTGTACCTTTTGGTGTATAAGGTAAACCATGGAGGATATTTTTTACATCTTGTGCTACACATTCTCCCATGCTAAATAGGATCCAAGCTTGGCCATGGCTTGATCCTCCAGAAATTTTTTTTTGGTCTCAAATTTTGGATGTGATTCATGATCATAAGGGATGTTGACCTTACATTTCACCAATATTCATGCACATATGCTATCCAAGTTATATGACCAATGATCCTTCAACTTTTTTAGTCTTGTGTTCACTATCATTTTCTCCATCTCATGGTGAATATTCCTATTCTTAATAGTTAGAACCTTGCAATTGATTTCCATACTAATAAGACCCTTCTTGCTATGTAAAGGTCTAGTCAATGTTTTCTAGCTACATATTATACTTCAAAATTCATATATGGTCTAGCATAAACATATATTGAGTATAAGATATAACACAATTACAAATTGAAGGAATAGTTTAAGAGAGAATCCATAAAGCTAAATAAATGAGCTTTTTTCCACAAGGCAAAAATATCTAGTCATCTTTACCCCATAAAACAACATATTTGCTCATAAATACATTTATTGTAAACTAGATGTTTTGTGTATATATGATTTGAAAATAGCTTATAAAAATCATAAGTGAAATTTTCAACATTTACAATCTACTCCACTGTAAGCACTTGATTTCCATTGGAGGCTAGCTCATAAAAATAAAGTTATGGGAACCAATCCAGCTTCTCATGGATGGTAAGTTAGACTAGGTATAAAATATACTTGAACATGCCTTTATGCTTGTAGTTCCTTAATTGGTATTATATGTTCTTGATGATGTAGTCAAGTGTAGTCAAGCTTCTTGAGGCTTAAAGCTTGAAAATTCTAATCAATGCTTAAAAACACTAAGTGATTACCATTTAAATATTTTTATTTTGGCTCCACCAATATGAATGAAATAGTAAATAATTATATTTAACCATATTCCTTGGTTAGACCAATTTTACAGGAAAATTTATCTCCTCCATGCTATCAATATTATTGAGATGCTTTATATGAATTTTCAAGCTTGAGGAATTTTCTTGAGATGCTATTTCATCTCAATAAAGTCTATTTATTGAGATGTTTTTTATATTCATAGAAATACTATTTTATATAATGCTTTATATGAATTGTCAAGCTTCTTGAGGCTTAAAGCTTCTAGGAATGTCTAAAAAAGTAGTCTTTCTATGAATTTAATCCATTCACATTAGGATATTTGTATATCTCTACCATACTCATTATTTCTACTATGACCTCATTCACTACACCATTAACTATCCCATTGCCCTATTTAGTGGAGAGTTTAGATTTTTGGCATATCTTTCGGATAATTCTGATCATTCAAAAGTATGATGGACAAGTGTTTAGACACACTTAAAATAATAAAATTTGATCTTAGAAGCATTTGTCTAAGATTAATAGTTTTTATTTTATATAAGGTAGCATCCTTAACCTTTTTATTGAGTATATGAGCTTAAGTTTGATAATTCTCTCAAACTAGTTGATAAAATGAGGACACTCTTTTTTTAGAATCCTTACAAGTAAATTTTTCATTTGTGATTAACTCTTTAAATGATGAGCATTTAGTAGATTATAGGATTAATGTCAATAATGGACCAATTCTTGGAAGTGGAAAAGTATGCCTCAAATTCTAAACTGTTAGATTGATAAGAACTAAGATTCTATACTACAAGATATTAGTTTAGATGTCATAAAGACAACAAAGAATAAATCATGCAAATTTTTATCTAACTAAACCTTATTGTTTCATACTAAACTACTCTTTCTCCTTTTATTTGATTTTATCACTAAAGCATGATTTGCTATGATTTGGTCCCAATCCATTATGTATTTGGAAACAATAAATTTTTTTATTTGGTCATGATGAAAACTATTCTTGACTTTTGAATTGTCTCTCATTTTGGGATTCAACTAAACACCTCCAATCATTCAATTTTTTTCATAGTTACAACATATCTTGGCTTTGATTTCCTCATTAAGTGATGAGGACACTCATATAATATTAAATAAGAAGTAAGTAGCTAGATAATGCTATCCTTATAGAAAAGCAAACTAGATAATGCTCTCCTTCTAGAAAATCAAGTGGATAGATAATTCTATCCAAAATCTTATCTGATAGGATTCTTCAAAAAGCAATGTATTTGGCTATTTATAGCCTAGTTTGCAATGTAAATATTTATTTTGATATTGTTCCACATTTGTGGTATCAAAGCACCTTGATCCACCATGGGTTTGCTCTTCTTTTTTACTTCTGCATTAGGCACCATGCTACCGATCCAGAATTCCTCTCTGGAGGAAATAGCTCAACAAGGTAAAGTTATCATTGTTGAACTTCAGTTTATCTAAGATGCCATGCTAGCAGATGAAATGACACCTAAAAAAATTGTTGGAAAATAAATTCTTCTTGTTGAAGAACTTACAAAATAAGTTGAATCTACTATGGTAGCAGAAGAAATTCTTGATGAGAAAGAAGACATCATTGATGAAACCACATCATTTGTGTTAGCAAAAGAAAGAACTGAAGAAAAACATTTATATGATGTAGTAGCAACACCTAGAATCAAACCAGGATCTATGGGTAGAATTCCCATCGTCTTGCCTTTAGAAAATGTTGCTATGAAAAAAATTGATTAAAATAATGTTGTTTTACCTAATAATATTGCATTTTTTTTATGCAAATCTAAATGGTGAAGACCGCTTTTATGAAGCTATAGATGAAGAAGATTTCATTCCTTCTCTCTTTCATACCAAATATGGTTTTTTTTTACAGTTTTCGTAAAGTTTTATATTCTCCAAGAACTTAAACCACTCCATGAGATGGTTTGACTGGATCGTATAGTAGAAGACCATGATCATATATGTAGATATTTTTCTCTATTAGGCCCTTTGGAGGTGCTGTAAAAATTGTAGCATTCAAGAGAAGTTTTCTTTATGCTCACTGCCCAACCTTTTTTGAGGTACTCAACCAAGGATTTTGAGGCCTCACCTACACCATGACCCCATACAATTTTAGATCTGTCCCCTAGCCCGTGAACCTCCTTGGAACCTACTCATAGGATTTATCAGCTTTGTAAATGGATCTATACCACTCTTCACACTATTTATTTTCATTGCCCCAGAAGTGCCCTTCTTCAACTCTCAAAAATTTGACTCTGTCATCTATTGAGACCCACACAAATACTATGACAAACATTTATGGCATCTGTAGTGGCCCTACCTTCACTTTCTCTTCGATGATTCTAGCTTGTATTTTTGGCCATCGATCATGCTCATGCACTAATAGATTTTTCCTAATTTATTGTGCTAGCGTTCACCACTCTAGATTTCCACTAGTCATGGACCTTGCTTGCTTGCTCATTACCTCTTGTTTTTTCCACTCAAGAATTCCTCTCATACCACATGCAGTCACACACACGATGCCATGCACGGTGAACATATTTGACCACATGGTCCACACATCAATTAAAATTTTATTTGATTAAAAATATATATATTATTAATGATGGCATATTCCTTGTGGCATGGAACAATCTCTTTCTCCTCCACATTTGTAGGTATTAGGGACCAATGCTTCTTTAGTGGGGAGGAATGATGAGGATACTCATATAATATTAAATAAATAGCAAGTAGCTATATAATGCTATCCTTATAGAAAATCAAGTAGCTAGATAATGCTCTCATTCTAGAAAAGCAAGTGGCTAGATAAAGCTATCCAAAATCATATCCGATAGGATTCTTCAAAAAACAATGTATTTGGCTATTTATAGCCTAGTTTGCAATGTATATATTTAGTTTGATATCTTTCCACATCAGTTTGGTATCAGAGCACCCTGATCCTCTATGGGTTTGCTCCTCTTTTTTCTTTCACGTTAGGCACCATGCTATCGATCTAGAATCCCTCGCTAGAGAAATTATCTCGATGATCTAGAGAGATCTATGTTGAAATCTAGTAGATGCGAGCTGCCATGATGGAAGAAATGGTAGAAAAATAAAATCTTGCTGAAGAAGAAATTATTCTAGTTGAAGAATAAATTGTTGAAAAGCAACACCTGGAATCAAACCAGGATCTATGGGAAAAAATCCCATCATCCTCCCACTAGACCATATTGTTGTTATTGAAGAAAGTGATCATTCAGCAAAAGATGAATATTTAATACCTCTTGAAGCTGACATTCTAGATGTTGATCTACTTGTTGGTGATATTGTTGTTTTGTCTGATGTATATCTACAAATACTGGACAAAGAAGATCATTTTTCCTTATTTTCTCAACTGACCATGGATGTGTTAGTGGTGGATATGCAAAAGCTAGCATAAATCTTGCTTATGACCCATACGATGCTTGAGGTGGTTGATTCCTTTGACAAGGCCCACATACATAACTTGATTCCATTACTACCATTATTTCCATCCCATTTTTATGTCATACCTCATCCTTCACTTGCGAATAACAATCTAATTCATTCCACCTGAAATCCTAACTCCATTTTTCTTTCTCATATTTTTTTGGCTTCCACATGGTTTTTCCCCTTATCCATGGTGCTTTCTTGGCTATCGATGATTTTTCCTTTTCTCCACCTGGTGTTGTCTTCCCTCTCTACCACTTCCAAGCCACCCTCATGGCCTATACCATGGCCACCCCTTGTAGGCATGTGAACCATATGCTGATACACTACAGACAACCTTTTTTGTTTGTCATCGAATATCTTAACACATAGTTTTCCTCTACCTCACATCCTTGACCACTATGTTCTACAGTTTTCATACATAAATTATAATGTGACTTCATTTAAAATCTAAATTTGAAAAAGCAACCACTGGGTGGCATTGATGTAATAAAAAAAATGATAGTATTCTCAAATATTTCTTTGGAGGAATATTCTCTTCGATACCAGGACACGCCACACCCACCAAGGTTCTTCCACTTCCTACCTTGTTTCCAAAAGAGGATAGTTTCTACATCAAGCTCAATGGATCTCTCGCAGCTAGATGGTTTAAGATTTTCCATTCCTTTTAAGAATTAGATTCCAATGCTCCTATGGTGAAAAGGAATGATAGGGATTAATATTACCATATTTATATTTTTTATACGCATATGATAATGTTATGATAATGTTGCCATATTTATATTTTTGTATTATCCACATATGATAATGTTATCAATTGGATAAGGTTTCTAATTATTTCAACCTTATCCAATCATTGTATTTGGCTATTTATTGATAACTTTGTAATGCAATTGGAAGTTCTTCATTGTCTAAAAAAATCTTTTGTGTTCTTTCTAGTTGAGTTATTCGTATTATTAAGATGCATCTCTCCACTTCCTGAAGTAAGAAAAAACTCTTAGATGAAACTTGGCCTCAATATTTTAAACTCCTTTGGACTTAACTATAGAATTTAATAAAAGGTTAGAGATACCCCATGCTATCAAGTTGATATCCCTAAATTTCAAAATGGCATTTCAAGGATCAAAATCCCATGGTTGAATTTTGGTCTTACGAATTTGGATATCATAAAGAAATTTATACTTTTGAATTGCTAGACTCCTTTCAAATAAAACATACCTATAATTGGTTTATGGAACTACACATTTCTACCTTATAAATGGAATTTGATCCTTTAAACATATATTATCCCTTTAGGTACAATGTAATATTTTTATATGAAATTTAATTCCTATTTCACTAATGATGTCATTGCTCCAAATGCTCCAAGAAAATGGTTGAGGAATTTTGTAGAGTGTAAATAAAAAATAAATTATCAACTTGATCCATTTTGCTAATATAATTTGTAATTAATTCTCAAGATTCCACTATCCAATCACATATGATTATTTGTATGTGATATTAATGGCTTTAAATATGATATATTTAATAATCAACTTGAATTTATTTTACATAATTTGTAGCTCATATGTTATCTTTTATTAATGCTACTAGGGTCGTGTGTAGAGGTGATAGAGGCACTTTTATTTGTATTTGAATTCCCCTTTGACCATTTGTAGATTTCAAATCTTGATTTATGTACATGTGTTTATAAAGAGAGTAGATCAACTATTTTGATTGGTTGAATTTTGATAACTCTAGGAGATTTGTGCTTTGATCTATGATTGGATACCATCAAACAAGTTGATATCAAGATGATGTCACTACTTGTAATGGATCCGGACTTGTATAAGTTTTTTTTTTAATTTATGGAAAACATCCTAAAAGGGATGCCACTTTTGGGTAAGACCCAATGAGGCAGGGTATCCATTCTGCCAAAAATGCCCAAGACTCGGACCTAGCCTACCACCTTTGACATACTCAAGGAGCAAACAAACAAAAAAAACCAATTTAAAAATAAGTAAATAAATAAATAACAAAAATAATAAAATAAAATAAAATAAAAAGCATGCTCCTTGAGTGTGTCAAAAATAAAAGCACAACCAAACACACACAGAAAAATATAAATGAAACCACAACACAAACCACATAGAAAAACACAAGAACCACATAACAAAACACAAACATGACAAAAACAACCGAACACTACAAAGACATAACCCAAAAAAAACATGAAAAATAAACACAACCAAAACCTAAAATATTAAAAAAATAAAATAAAAAACAACCAACAACAGACTACAAACAAAAACAAAAAATAGAAAACACTCACACATAAAAACATGAATTAATATAAACAAAGAGAAACACAAGAACGAGAATGACAAAAACACAAGAACAATAACAAAAAACATAAAAAAACACAAAACAACAAAAAACAACACAAAGAACACAAAAACAAAACAAAACAAAACAAAACAACACACACACCTTAAAAAACTAAACAAAAAATATAAAAGAGCAAAAATTGAACATAACAATGACCTATCTAGACCAGAAGACTTTTAAGGCAATAATCAACAGAGGAAACAAAAGAAAGAATAGTTTGAGCTAGGGAACTAAAATAACTTGAATGAACCAAAGAGAAGCAAAAATAAAGTAAGAAGAAACTAGGTACCTTCAGAACTGGAGCCATCCAAATGATAGAAAGAAGAGCTTCCCTAATTTGTGAAGTCCACCATCTAGGAGGGTGGTCATAACAAGTAAGATCACCTTTGTCCAAATCCCAATTAGCTAAAGCATCATCACTCTTGTTTTGATCTCTAACCACATGATTGTAATCAACTTTCAAAAATCTCATCTGGATTAATTGAATCTTCTCAATAATTCTTTTTATTCTCTAATCAACCTTATGATTCTTAGAAGGAGTCTTCAAATTATTAATCATAAGTTGAGATTCAGACTCAACTATTGGCAATTTTGGGTACCTTGAGTACATTGCCTTTGCTCAAGTGTAGTTGTTGTCATTGATGTCAAGGAGTTCTTGAAGCAATTTGTTTTTATGTCTAAGTATGTGTTTTGATGAAGGTTTCAGCTGGTCAGTAAGTCTCCAAGAAAATCGGGGTAGCCCAGTTGCAAAAGATCCAGAAAAAGATAAGTTAGAAAAAGTTTGCGGAGGTTGGAAAAACTGTCGTGATTTCGCGACATGTTTCAGGAGGAGAGAAACAACAGAGAAAACTGTCACGATTTCGTGACATGTTTGAGGAGAGAGAAAGTTCGAGCAAAACTGTCATGATTTCATGACATTGTGGAAGGCAGAGACAAGGCTAAACTATCACGATTTCGTGACATGTCGCATTTTCATGACTCGGGAAGCGTAGGAAGGCAGAGAAAGAAAAGTGTCACGATTTCATGACACATTGCCAAGAAAGTTGTTCGGACGAGCAAGTGTCACGATTTCATGACATGTTGCAGGAGAGAGAGTCCGAAAGGAAAAGTGTCATGATTTCATGACATGTTGAAGAAGAGGAAGTCTGTAGTGTTAACTGTCATGATTTCATGACAAGTTTGAAGAGAGAGAAAGTGATTCAGGAACTATCATGATTTTGTGACATGCTGCAAAAGACAAAGTGAGGACTGTTGCGATTTCGTGACAGGATGCAAAGTTCCAGTTGAGGACTGTCATGATTTTGTGACATGCTGAAAAGCTCGAAGTGAGAACTGTCATGATTTTGTGACTTGCAGCAAAGAGAAGAGCCTGAAAGGAGAAGCGTCATGATTTTGGAAGAAGTGTCATGATTTCATGACAGGCAGTGGAGAAAGTGTTCGAAAGCCTGAAGCGTCATGATTTTATGACAGGCTACAAAGAAGTTGTACGGATGCAGAAAGTGTCATGATTTTGACAGGTTGAGTTTGAAAGGTTGAAAGTGTCACGATTTAATAGAAGTGAGATGACGTCGAAAAATTCATAAGTGTCATGATTTCATGACAGCAGTTGAGAGGAAGGCCATGAAGACTAAAGTGTCATGATTTCATGATAGAAGTGTGATGACGTTAGCAAGAGGCAAAGGTGTCACGATTTCATGATAGAAGCTGAGAGGAAGGGCATGAAGACAGAAGGGTCATGATTTCATGACAGAAGAGAAGATGACGTCAGCAAAGATAGGAAGTGTCATGATTTCATGACATAAGCGGTAAGGAGGTCGACAAAGGCAGTAGTGTCATGATTTCATGACAGCAAGCATAGAAGGTGTACGATAGGCAAAGATGTCATGATATCATGACATGTTGTAGTTTCACGCTAGAAGCTACAGGGAGGCAGTGAAGTCGACAGAGTTAAATCTAGGCCGACGCAGCGCAAGGTTTTGCAGCCGACATGATTGAAGGGTAAACAGTCGACTAAGATCAAGGTTCTAATCTTGAGATTATGAGTATAAAAGGAGGGATCCTTGAAGAGTTTGGCATCGATCGAAGTGTGCGTTCGAAGTGCATTGAACTTGCGCAAGTAAAGTTTGCGATGCACAAAGAGTGAGTCATTTCGAATTAAGCAAGGTGTGTAAGATGCAGCCATAACAGTGCAGATAGCACAGAAGTGGCGGTGGATGCGCAAAGGAGCAGAAGCTATTGGTGTTGCGACATTCGAAGATAGCACACAGAAGTGAGAAGTTCGATAGCCAAAGTGTTGTGTATTGCTATGTTGCATAGTCTGTGCAAAAGTTGGTTTCGTCTAAATACAGCTATGATAGAATAGTGAAGTCTTGGGGATAGCATTGAGCAAGCATTTGAAAGCTTGTGAACCATTTTTCTTTAACCAAATTGAGGATAGAGATTGAGGTAGAAAGAGGACATTTGTGCTAGATCGAAGGACTACGTTTAGTGCAAATTCGAGGACCAACTTTGCGGTGACAGAGTTGAGGACAGAGATCTCCAACCAGAGCAGGGAAGACAGGTGTCTTCTATGGAAAGAGTTCCACTTGCTAAGGGCAGAGGAGGTAGAGGTCTTCTAGAGGATCACCAACCAAAGCAGAATTAGGGGAAGGTGTCTCCTTTGAGCTGAGGCTCATAAACATTGTAATCGGGAAGGATTCCTAGAGGACTTTGATATAACTTTTAGAAGAAAAGTTTTATCCGTGGAGTAGCCCACCTTGGGTGAACCACGTAAATTGTTGTGTCACTTTGTGGATTATATTTTGTGCATTATTTTGATTACTGTTGTTATTACTGCTATCTTTATTCTGCATGTTATTGATTTGAAAGTTGCTTTGAAAGAAAAAGTTAAAAGTGGTCTTATACTATTCACCCCCCCTCTCAGTATAAGCTTGTGTTCTTCAATTGGTATCAGAGCTGGTCTCTCCAGAAAAAGCATAACGACTTGGAGAAGGATCTTTCAGAAGAACATACAGTTTTAGAAAAGGATGAAGAGGTTAAGTTCGATCTCTAAAGTGAATTCTTCTGGGCTTTGAGAATTTCAGGGAAGAGAGTTCTGTTCTCAAGAATCATGACAGGAATAAGAGATAGCAAGATCAATCTTCAGCCTGAAGATCGATGGATTCCAGTTGGTCACAAAAAGAACAATCATCCTAGGCATCAAAACAGGTTACATAATACTTTCCATGGCTACTATTTTTCTTGCAAGAAATTTGGTCACAAAGCTATACATTGCATTAAATCCGTGAATAGCCATAGTAAAGAAAATGTTAACTCTTTTGCACCTCTTTTGGATAAAAATGTCATATGTTACAATTGCAAGAATGTTGGGCATATAGCAAGGATGTGCAGTTTGGATAGACCTAGCCTAAAGTCTGCTAAAAAGAGAAATGAGATCAAATCTAAGTCTATGATAGTTCAAACTGCTTTTCATGCTCAAGACAAAGCAGAGAAATGGTATCTTGATAGTGGTTGTTCAAAACATATGACTGGTGAAAAAGATAAGTTTTTGGTCTTAAAAAACACAAACAGAGGAACAGTTAGTTTTGGAGATAACAGATCTGCTAAAATCTGTGGTAAAGGGACTCTTAGCTTGGATGGGAAATCTAAAACTGAAAATGTGCTTTATGTAGAAGGTTTAAGACATAATCTTCTAAGTGTGAGTCAACTTTGTGATCAAGGACACATAGTATCTTTCTTTTCAGATAGATGTGAGATTCGTAAAGAAAAAAATGGAAAACTCATTGCTAGTGCTACAAGGACTCCAAACAATCTTTACATGCTAAGTGAGATAAAAAAGGAAAAGTGTTTTCTAACTCAAGAAGATGAGAGTTGGTTATGGCATAAAATATTGGGGCATTTGAGCTTTGATAATCTTGTCAACATTAGTAACAAGGAAGCAGTTAGAGACTTGCCCAAAATAAAAAGGCCCCATAACACCATTTGCGGTCCTTGTCAACATGGAAAACAGACCAGAACCAGTTTTAAATCAAAAGGGTATACTTCTTCAAAACCATTAGATCTCATTCATACTGATTTATGTGGCCCCACCAGAACTCAGAGCATTCAGGGAGAAAGCTACTTCATGTTGTTTATAGATGATTACTCTAGAATGACTTGGGTGACCTTTCTCAAAGAAAAATCTGAAGCTTTTGAAAAATTCAAAGCTTTCAAAGAAATGATTGAGAATGAGACTGAAAAGAGAATCAAATGCTTGAGATCGGACAGAGGAGGAGAGTTCACCTCTAATGAATTTGTGGAATACTGTGAGCATCAGGGAATTAAGAGAGAATATTCAGCAACAAGAACTCCTCAACAAAATGGAGTAGTTGAAAGAAAAAATAGAACTATTGAAAATATGGCTAGAGCAATGTTGAATGAGTCAAAACTTTCAGATGGTTTTTGGAAAGAGGCAATCGAGTACAACGAGTATACATTATCACCAGGGCCCAACTTAGAGTAAATCATCATAAAACTCCTTATGAGTTGTGGAAAGGAAGACCAGCTACGGTAAAACATTTCAAAGTGTTTGGGAGTAAGTGCTTCATCAGAAGGGAAGATCAGAACCTGGGAAAGTTTGATCCTAGGTGTGATGAGGGAATTTTTCTTGGCTATTCCAGCAGAAGCAAAGCTTACAGATGCTTCAACAAAAGAACGCATACAGTCATAGAGAGCATAAATGTAACAGTTGATGAAAAGACGGGGATAAGAGAACCTGTCAAGGGAATCAGTGATGAAATCTGTCAAGAAGAATTCAGAGAGGTCTCAGATGAAGAAGAAGAAAAACAGCAACTGCTTCCCAAAACTCCGTCACGATATGTTCAGAAACATCATCCCAAAGATTTGATCATTGGTGATCCAAACAATAGACAAACTAGAAGAAGAGTCATTCCGGCACATGATTCTACAAATATTTCTTTATTATCTCAGATTGAGCCAAGAGATTTCAGTGAAGCATGTGCAGATAAATTTTGGGTAAAAGCAATGGATGAAGAGCTAAATCAAATAGAGAAAAGTGAAACTTGGGATTTAGTTCCAAGACCTAAGAACAAGAATGTCATTGGCACAAAATGGATTTTCAGAAATAAACTCAATGAGGATGGAAAGATTGTCAGAAACAAAGCCAGGTTGGTTTGCAAAGGTTATGCTCAAGTAGAAGGTGTTGATTTCGAAGAGACGTTCGCTCCTGTTGCTCGTCTCGAAGCCATCAGAATGTTTTTGGCTCTTTCAAGTTTCAAAGCATTCAAGGTGTACCAAATGGATGTGAAATCAGCCTTTTTAAATGGAGTTTTGGATGAAGAAGTCTACGTAGAACAGCCAGAAGGCGTGTCTCTCTCAGATCAATCGGACTATGTGTGCAAATTGAAAAAGGCCTTGTATGGGTTAAAGCAAGCACCTAGGGCTTGGTATTCAAGACTAGACAGGTACCTTCATGAGCAAGGTTTCAGGAAAGGTGTGGCAGATAGCAATTTGTATATAAAAGATAAAGGTAATGATATGCTTATTGT
Source organism: Wollemia nobilis (assembly GCA_028583015.1). Lineage (NCBI taxonomy): Eukaryota > Viridiplantae > Streptophyta > Pinopsida > Araucariales > Araucariaceae > Wollemia > Wollemia nobilis. The sequence continues at coordinate 1,049,704 of JAQPPZ010003333.1, forward strand.
AGTTGTCTATGTTGATGATATCATTTTTGGGGGAAATAATACCCAGATGTGCAAAGATTTTGCTAACACCATGCAAAAGGAATTTGAGATGTCTATGATTGGAGAGTTGTCATTCTTTTTGGGTCTTCAGATTGCTCAATCAAAAGATGGTATATTTCTCTCTCAAGGAAAGTATATCAAAGAAATGTTAAAAAAATTTGGGATGATGGACAACAAACCTGTATGTACTCCAATGACTACGGGGTGCAAGATGAGTAAAGATGATGAATCTCCAGCGATAGATCAAAAATTGTACAGATCGATGATTGGCAGTTTATTATATGTTACAGCTACCAGACCAGATATCATGCAGGCTGTTGGGTTAGTAGCCAGATTTTAGGCTGCTTCGAAAGATTCTCATGTTATAGCAGTTAAAAGGATATTCAGATATCTGAAGGGAACTATGGACTTTGGGCTTTGGTATCCCAAAGGTGATGATTTCACTCTCACAACCTATACAAATGTAGATTGGGCAGGTAGTAATGATGACAGGAAAAGCACCAGTGGTGGAGCATTCTTTCTAGGAAAGAGTTTGGTTTCTTGGCTAAGTAAGAAACAACCTTCAGTTTCTTTATCTACAGTAGAAGCTGAATATATAGCAGCAGTGGCTGGGTGTACACAAGTTCTATGGATGAAAACCACCTTGGAGGATTTCAAAGTCAAGCATGAACAACCCATCTCCATATTTTGTGATAATACTAGTGCCATAAGTATTTCCAAAAATCTGGTAATGCACTCAAGGACAAAGCATATTTCCATCAAGTATCACTTTCTAAGGGAGAAAGTGCAAGATAAACAGGTCAAGGTAGAATATGTGTCTACTAAAGAGCAGATTGCAGATATCTTCACAAAACCTCTTCCGAAAGATACATTTGAGTATCTAAGGGAGAAATTGGGAGTTGTACTCCCACCCCAGAATTAATCACCTCATCAGGAGGTGGGGGAGGGACTAAGCTAAGAGGCTCATTCTTAGTCCCAAGCCCCAAAGGTGACCCTTTGCCATTGATGACAAGGGGGGTGAAGGGGGAGAGATATGAGTAAGGGGGAGAGCTTCAAGTGAAGAGGAAAGCTTCAAGTCGGGGGGAGCAAAAACTTCAAAGGCAGATTCTGATTGATTTCAGTTTTGGCTCTTGAAGATGTGTTTTTAGTAAAGGTTTGCCATCAATGACAAAGGGGGAGATTGTTGGCAATTTTGGGTACCTTGAGTACATTGCCTTTGCTCAAGTATAGTTGTTGTCATTGATGTCAAGGAGTTCTTGAAGCAATTTGTTTTTATGTCTAAGTATGTGTTTTGATGAAGGTTTCAGATGGTCAGTAAGTCTCCAAGAAAATCAGAGTAGCCCAGTTGCAAAAGATCAAGAAAAAGATAAGTTAGAAAAAGTTTGCAGGCGGCTGGAAAAACTGTCACGATTTCGTGACATGTTTTAGGAGAGAGAAAGTTTGGCAAAACTGTCACGATTTCGTGACATGTTTGAGGAGAGAGAAATTTCAGGCACAACTATCATGATTTCGCGACATGTTGGAAGGAGAAGAAAATCACGATTTCGTGACATGTCGCATTTTCGTGACTCGGGAAGCGCAGTGAAGTAGAGAAAGAAAAGTGTCACGATTTCATGACACATTGCCAGGAAAGTTGTTCGGACGAGCAAGTGTCGCGATTTCATGACATGTTGCAGGAGAGAGAGTCCGAAAGGAAAAGTGTCATGATTTCATGACATGTTGAAGAAGAGGAAGTCTGCAGTGTTAACTGTCATGATTTCATGACAAGTTTGAAGAGAGAGAAAGTGATTCAGGAACTGTCATGATTTTGTGACATGCTGCAAAAGACAAAGTGAGGACTGTTGCGATTTCGTGACAGGATGCAAAGTTCCAGTTGAGGACTGTCATGATTTCATGACATGCTGAAAAGCTCGAAGTGAGAACTGTCATGATTTTATGACTTGCAGCAAAGAGAAGAGCCTGAAAGGAGAAGCGTCACGATTTCATGACAGGCGATGGTGAAAGCGTAAAGCAAGTGTCACGATTTCATGATAGGCAGTGGAGAAAGCGTTCGAAAGCTAGAAGCATCATGATTTCATGACAGGCTACAAAGAAGTTGTACGGATGTAGAAAGTGTCACGATTTCATGATTAGTTGCTTAAATGAGATGACGTCAGCAAAATTCATAAGTGTCACGATTTCATGAAAAGTGAGAGGAAGGCCATGAAGACTAAAGTGTCACGATTTCATGTACGAAGTGAGATGACGTCAAAAGAGGCAAAGGTGTCATGATTTTCCATGTACGAAGCTGAGAGGAAGGGCATGAAGACAGAAGGGTCACGATTTCACGACAGAAGAGAAGATGACATCAGCAAAGACAGGAAGTGTCACGATTTCGTGACATAAGCGGTAAGGAGGTCGACAAAGGTAGTAGTGTCATGATTTCATGACAACAAGCATAGAAGGTGTACGACAGGCAAAGATGTCATGATATCGTGACATGTTGTAGTTTCACGCTAGAAGCTACAGGGAGGCAGTGAAGTCGACAGAGTTAAATCTGGGCCGACGCAGTGCAGGGTTTTACAGCCAACGTGATTGAAGGTTAAATAGCCGACTAAGATCAAGGTTCTAATCTTGAGATTATGAGTATAAAAGGAGGGATGTTTGAAGAGTTTATCATCGATCGAAGTGTGCGTTCGAAGTGCATTGAACTTGCGCAAGTAAAGTTTGCGATGTGCAAAGAGTGAGTCATTTTGAATTAAGCGAGGAGTGTAAGATGCGGCCATAATAGCGCAGATAGCGCAGAAGTGGCGGTGGATGCGCAAAGGAGCAGAAGTTGTTGGTGTGGCGACATTCGGAGACAGCACGTAGAAGTGAGGAGTTCGATAGCCGAAGTGTTGTGTGTTGCTATGTTGCGTAGTCTGTGCGAAAGTTGGTTTCGTCTAAATATAGCTGTGACAGAACAGTGAAGTCTTGGGGATAGCATTGAGCAAGCATTTGAAAGCTTGTGAACCATTTTTCTTTAACCAGATTGAGGACAGAGATTGAGGTAGAAGAGGACATTTGTGCTAGACCGAAGGACTGCGTTTAGTGCAAATTCGAGGACCAACTTTGCGGTGACAGAGTTGAGGATAGAGATCTCCAGCCAGAGCAGGGAAGACAGGTGTCTTCTATGGAAAGAGTTCCACTTGCTAAGGGCATAGGAGGTAGAGGTCTTCTAGAGGATCACCAACCAAAGCAGAATTAGGGGAAGGTGTCTCCTTTGAGCTGAGGCTCATAAACATTGTAATCGGGAAGGATTCCCAGAGGACTTTGATATAACTTTTAGAAGAAAAGTTTTATCCGTGGAGTAGCCCACCTTGGGTGAACCACGTAAATTGTTGTGTCACTTTGTGGATTATATTTTGTGCATTGTTTTGATTACTGTTGTTATTACTGCTATCTTTATTCTGCATGTTATTGATTTGAAAGCTGCTTTGAAAGAAAAAGTTAAAAGTGGTCTTATACTGTTCACCCCCCTCTCAGTATAAGCTTGTGTTCTTCATCAACTAACACATTTTACCATCCAACCTTAGTAGCCTCCTGAAGGCCTCTGAGGATACCATACCCATCAGCAAGGTTATTCCAAATAATACCCAAATTCTCAGCAAAATTAAAAACCAGGGAGCCATCTGAAAGTCTACCAATTCCTCCCACACTGGCTTTTCCAGGTTTCCCTATAGAGGCTCCATCAGTATTGACTTTTCCAAAATCCTTAGGTGGAGGTTGCGAATTTCTTGTCCTATCCATCTTACTAATACTCACATTCCCTTTAAGTTGGTTGCCCTTAGAATATTTAATATTCAATCTTTGCATCACTTGATCCCATATTTGGTGGGAGTTTTGGGGGTGATTAATGAGACGACGGACTGATTCAACTAAGTTGGCTATGGTATTTTGCCAAATATAGTGAATATCCTTCCTATCTTAATTAAAAATTTGGTTATTCCTTTCATTCCAAATATTCCAAAGAAGAATGGTAGAACCCATCCAAACTAACTACCTAATAAAATGATCAACACCCTCTTGATTAGGCCAATCCCTCAAAAGTTGTTCAAAATTAAAAAAATTGGACCATTGTAAGCCAAGTAAAGTGGCAATTCTCCTCCATAGCTCAGAGGCTAAAGTACACTCAATAAAAATATGGTTGATATTTTCTACATTCTCTTCACACATTTCACATTTAAAAGGGCCATGAAAACCATGCTTCATAAGTTTCTCACCAATAAGCACCCTACGATGCAATACAATCCAATTAAAGAACATCACCTTCGACCAGATATTTTAAGCCCAAATTGATAAAATATGTTATACAAATGGGTGGGATTATTATGGCATAAGGTCAAATAACCTTGAGCAACTGAATACTCACCCTTAGTAGTGTTTTTCCATCCAAAATAATCTTTTTCATGGGACCAAGAGAGATATCTCATATTAAGGATACCTTGGATATCTTGTCTTTGCCTTTCTGGGATTTGAATAGGCCAGTCCTCAATAGGGATCCAATATCTACTAACATTTTAATTACCAATATGGAACTGACGGTAATTAGCCACCTTTATCCAGTTAGCTCGGTGAAGCTCCTCCATCCAAGGCCTCCAATCGGGAAACTAAGTTATCAAAGGCTTGTGACCATCCCAAGAATCTATCCAAAAATTTACATGTTGACCATTATGAATGATCCAAAATAAATTTTTCTTTATCAAATCCTCACCAGTCTTAAGAACTACTAAAATGAGAGAACCTTTGGTAGGAATTTGATAGCGAACAAGGTCTTCAGGACTTTTGTTCTCAGTATATTTAGCACGGAGATTATTGGCCCAAAGAGCATTGGGGTTATGCAACATCCTCTAATATAATTTAGCAGCTAAAGATTTGTTGTTATTAATAGAAGACCAAAATCCTAACCCTCATTCATTCTTAGGAAGACATAAAGTGTCCCATTTCACCAAGGCCCATTTTCTTTTCTCCTTAGTACCACTCCAAAGGAAATGATGACTGATTTGATCTAGTTCTCAAAGAACAACCTTTGGGATATTCAACATGGAAGATACATAAATAGGAATAGCTTGAAGGACTTATTTTACCAAGGTTATTCTACCCCCAGAAGAAAGCCACCTGTTGGTCCACTTTCCAATTTTCTTCTTGACTTTGTCCAACAACCAATTTCAATCTTTATTTTTTTGCCTTTGAATATTTATGGGAAGACCATGGATTCCTATATAGCAGAGCAGTGAAAGAAAATAACTTTAGATTTATCTTCATTGATCAACTGCCTAGTAGCCTTAGAAAAATAGCTAATGATTTTCTTAATATTAGAATCTTCCTTAACTGTAGCTTTACCTAAAATAGTAGAGTCATCCACAAATTGAAGATGAGAGATAGGTCTAGATCCATAAGCAATGGTAACTCCCTCTTTTTGATTATATTCCTACCCAAGCATTCAGCAAGAATGATGACTAAATAAGGGGATAGAGGGTCACCTTGCTTAATACCTCTGGAAGCTGGGAATGACTAAGAAGGCCTGCCATTGATAAGAACTACGTAGGAAACTGAAGAGATACATCCCATAATCCAATCCATCCAATCCTTAGAGAAACCAAATTGCCTCAAAACTTTTATAAGTGCCAATCCACTCCGTCATAATCTTTGGGTAAGTTTGACCAAATGAACATGGAACATGATTTTTGTATATCCATGGAATGGATGGCTTCCTTAGAAAGAACTATCTCATCTACTATTTTACGCCTTCCACATAACCCCCTTGCTCTGGGGAAATAATCTTATGCAAAAGAGGCTTCAACATTTTTGCCATGATTTTAGTAATGATTTTGAGAAGAACATTACATAAAGTAATAGGTCTAAAGCTGAGATATGATCAACCTCTTGAGCTTTTAGAACAAGAGTAGCATAATTTTGATTGATAACCTTAAAAATTTCTTTGGCTTTCCTAGCTTCTTCCACCACCTCTAATAAATCAACATGAAGGATATCCCAGAAATATTGGTAGAACTCAATCGAAAAACCATCAGGACCTGGGTTTTTCCCTTTTTACAATTTAAAAATACCTATTGAAGCTCATTGATAGTAACAGGATCATTCAAAATAGATTTCTCCTCGAAAGTGATAAGAGAAGGGATTGCTTGAAGAACATTTTGTTGAGAAGTTGAGTCAAGAGGAGTAGCAACAAAAATATTGGAAAAGTAATCGACAACAATAGAGTTCATGCCATCCCAAGTATAAAAAACATCTCCAGAATCTGATTTTTGGGAAGAAATAATGTTGTGAGATCTTCGAGCTAGAAGAGATTTGTGGAAGGAATTTATGTTTCGATCTCCTTCTTTGAGCCATCGAATTCTAGATTTTTGCTTCCATAAGATTTCTTCTCTTTTTTCCCATTCCTCTAACTGAGTTGTGAGTTTAATTTCATCTGCACTTCTCTTCTCTGTGAGGCCATCTAAATGGATTTTCTTATTCAAATTTTTAATATGAGCAATAACTTCATGTTTTTTAATGAACATCCCCAAACTCTTTCCAGTTCTAATTCTTGATTTTGGATTTAATGTATTGTAGTATTTTGGCAAAATAGAACATCTTAGTCCCATGCCTAGGTTTACCTTCTTTCCACCATTGTTGCACACAAGGTCTAAAGAAAATGTCTCTAAGCCACATTAATTGAAAACATAAAGGAGACATTGGTTTTCCATATTTCCACCATGATTGGCCAATGATCCGAACCAGCATTATTAAGAGTCTTCACTTTAGGAATGTGACCATGGATTAATAAACATCCAATCTCTCCATTATACAAACTAAGCCTTGCCTTATGTTAGACCAAGTCATAATGCCATTATCTGGTTGGATGTCCACAATATGGACGTTTGTAATATATTCGCTCATGAGGTCAGTGTTTTTGCCCAAATTTATATTTCCCCCCATTTTCTCATCTAGAGATAGGATGGTATTGAAATCTCCTCCGATCAAGATCCAAGCTTCAGGAAAATGAAATATAATATGAATTATATCCTTCCATTGTCTTCTTTTTTCCTCCAAAGCATTCAAAGCATAAACAGTAATGTAGAGCATAATTTGGTTGGAATGTCTACTATGAATAGCTATAGCCAACAGACCCCAATTTCCAACCATATGATGAATAACTACCTATTTTGGGTCCCAAATATAAGCAATACCACCAAACATCCCCTGGGAAGTGATGGAAACCACTTTTCCAGCTAGCCAAATTTTACTGGCAATTGAGTCCATATCCTCCATTAACATCTTTGTTTCTTGAAGGAAAACAAGATGTGGATGATTTATCTGAATCATTCTTCTAATTTCATTTTGTTTTGAAAGACTCCCTTTGAGTTCTCTAATATTCCAAGTGATGATCTTCATTAATACTAGGGCTAAAAAATTTGGAATGGCACTAATATTACCTTCCTCTACAAGCTTTTCACCTTCTTTTACCATATGATATTAATTGGTCTTGCTACCTGCTTTTTGATTAAAATACATCTTCAATTTTTTTTCCCTATTTCTTGACTTATTCCAATAGAATCTGATATGGATTATAACCTTGAAGAATGATCGTACATAGCCAAAATTTTACTAGAGGGTTCAACATAGTCTATATTGGGACCTGTATTATTTGAAGTTTTGACATTTAAAAGATTGTTTTTCTTGTGTAAATTTTCTCCATTTTTTCTGTTGAAAACCTTTAATTTTTTGGTTTTTCTCTGAGTTCTTCCCTTCATATTTAAATTGTGTTTCTAATATTTTTGTTTCCATTATTTCCTCTTCCTCACTTGGGACATCATTTATGGAAAGGATTTCAAACATATTAGCAGATGACTTTGATTGATCCTTCATAACTGGTTTTTTCTTAGTGTTCTTCTTCATGGCATTTGGAAACCTGTTGAGTTTATATCTTCTTTCTTTTGATCAAGAATTTTATTTGGGCAAGCACTGGCAAAATGACCATATTCATGGCAAATTCTACAATGAAAAGGAATGTTCTCATAGTCCACTACTTGCTCCCAAGTGTCTTCCCCAAATTGTAATGTGATCTTTTTAGGTAGGGGTTTGTCAAAATCCATTAAAACACAAATTTGAGCATAAATAATATGTTCAAAATTTTGAGTACAATCAGTAGTCATCATAAAATTTCCTAAAGAGTTTTCAATTGAAGAAAAAATAGTAGGATTCCAAAATTCAATAGGGAGGCCAAAGAGTCTAACCCACACGGGAGCTATAGAAGGCATCTCTTCTTCGACTTTAAATTTAGTATGCCAGGGCTTCACAAAAATCCCTACCTTTCAAAAAAATCAAGGACCCCCTTGAAAAGTTTTCTCTCTATCTTCATTATTAACAAATAAAACAATAAAATAACCATTTGGATAAATAGAGATTTGTAATTCACCTTTAGTTTTCCAGATTTTTGCAGCCCATACTTTGAAAGCAGATAGGCTCGGATGAAAACCCACAAACCAACAAATTAGTCCTCTTTTTTTCAAATCTTCAATGTTAGTCTGAATGTTACCCATATCAAGCTTCACAATAGGAGTTCCATAAGCTGCTTTAAGACATCCTGACTCTATTTTCCTGGGATCAATATTAGGCATTCTTAGAGGTTTATGGGAAGCCCTAAGATTGATATTAGCATTCGGCTAAGGTTGTCTACCATGGAGGGCATACCTAAAATTTATTTTTGGGGCTGAGTCTTCAAAATTCTTACCCTTGACAGGGGTTTTCACAGTAGAATTATTTTTTGGGTGAACCTTAGCACCAGACTCACTTGAGATATGAGCCATTTTTTTATCAACTGCTTGAAACTTTTTTCATAATCTCTTTAATCCTTTCCCTAGACATCGTGGAAATGTATGGTTTTCACTTTTATTTTGTGTAGCAAATTGGAAGTCATTGTCACCCAAGTTCATAGTATGATCTGTTGAAAGATAACTTTCTAAACCATATTGGATCCCCTGCAATATTTCCTGCTAAAATATTGAGCATAAACCACAAAAATATTGGCTTCTAGGGCCCGAAGGCCCTAAGAACCAACCTCTGGAGCTGCTTGCACTCAACCCAGATGAAACCCTCACATAATCGCTTGCCAAAAATCTTGTTCACACATAGGTTTGTGCTAGGATATTTGTTGCTAAAAATGATATGAAAATTGGTGGAGACATTCTAGGGTTTTTTAGGAATCTACCCTCAAAAATTTTAGCTCAATCCGAGCCCGGGTGAGTGAGATATGGCCAAAACAAGCTCAATAGTTTGGGTAGTCCTATGAAAAATGTCCCTCCTCTAAAGCTAGAATGATATTGACATTGAAAATATTGAGGTTAAAACTATTGTGTTGTATAAGTTAGATAGTGAATAGATCATCCATCTTTGTTGAAAGTTGCTTTAAAATATTGGATTGTCTAATTCATTTTGTGACAAAGGATATAAGTCCTTTTTGCGTACTTTTTATGACCAAATCTACCCATACCAATTTTTTATGTTACCATGATTATTTTTCCTCAATGAATATATGTACATAATTACAATTAGGCTAGATCTCATCTTAGAAGGATTTGATGTGTTTACTTTTTACAAAAATGAAAAACTTATTTCCCTCTAAAGAAGTAGACTCATATTTATTTATCCCTCAGATGGCCATAATCTAGTAAAGTGCTACCATAGAGAGTCAAACTTAAAATCTATCTTGGATTTTGCTTTTTCTTAATCTAACTTGAGAACTACATCACCAACCTTGAATTCCATAAGAGTGGCCTTCCCATTGTACCATATTTTAATGATAATTTGTTGTGTATTGAATTGCTTGAATCCTTGTTTACACTCCTCTTCTAAGTAGAGCAACTTATCCAACATTCTTCCTTATTTACAAAATTCCACACATTTTTGTTCCTTTTGCTTAGTTGGGAAGCAACATTGATATCCTTTCAAGACTATAGAATATCCATCTGAGACATGTCTTGATTTGATCCATACCAAACTATGTGGACCCATGGATCAAGTTATGATGGGTCTAGGTATTTTCAACTCTTTGTTGATGATCATACCCAAAAAATATAGGTATATTTTTTAAGACCAAAGATAAAGTGTTCTTCTACTTTTGGCAATTTAAGGCCAAGTAGAGACTTCCATAGTTTATTATCCATGTCCTCCACTAAAATCGAGGGGGAGAATTTACTAGTATTGAATTTTTAGCATTTATGAAGGAACGTGGCATTCAACAACAACTACCAGTTACCTACTTACCATGATAAATTGGTATTATAAAATGTAGAAATAAAACAACCATGAAAATGGTATGAAGTATGTTGAATGATTCACAACTTGACACTCATTTTAGATCAAAGAAATACATACAATAATTCACTTACTCAATTGTGTTCCCATTACATCACTTGAACATATCACTCTAGAAGAATCATGGAGCAGACACAAGCCATCAATCTCTCATCTTCAAGTATTTGGTTGTATAGCATACATGCACATTCCAAGGGAGAAAATATAAATTGGATGAAAAATATCAATAATACATCCTACTAGGCTATAGTGATGAATAAAAAACCTACAAAATATTTGATCCAGCTTTAAACTATATATATTAGTCGTGACGTTATTTTTAATGAAGAATAACAATCACCTTCATCACCATCATAAGAATCTTCATCTAACTCAACTCTAGTAATGATTGAAAGTGATGAAAAATTTGCAAATAAAGAAAATTCTAGTGAAATCAATGATGAACTAAATCTATCTACACCACGGCACACAAGGAGAATACCCAAGCGGTATACTAGTACATTGAAATCATCTAGGATAGATGGAATCCTAGACACTTCTTCCACAAGACCAAAAACATAAAGTATGACTCACAATGCATTAAATATGGATCTAATGAGTATAGTTGAGCCATCTACAGTACATGAAACCTTTTAGTCTACTACTTGGAAAAATGCCATGTACACTAAATATTGAGAACTATTGAAAAACAAGGCTTTGGATCTTTTTTATCTTCCACTAGAGAAAAAGGTGATTGGATGTAAATGGATTTTCAAAGTAAAATATAAATCAAGTGGCAATATTGATAAACACAAAGCACAACTTGTAGCAAAGAGGTATGCACAAAAGGAAGGCATATATTATGAAGAAAATTTTACCTATACAAAAAAAATAAAATCCATCATAATTACTTTTGCCATAAATGCATAATTTGGATGGAAAACTCATCAAATGGACGTAAAAGTGTTTTTTCTCAATGAAGACTCAAAAGAAGAATTTTATATGACTCAACTAGAAGGATTCATCATACCTAGATAAGAAAAAAAGGTATGCAAATTGGTCAAATCTATATATGATCTCAAACAAGATCCTCAGACATGGTATATAAATGTAGGTGAACATTTTAGAAAGCATGTCTTTAAAAGGAATTCATATGATCCAAGTTTGTATCATAAAGAGCATGAGGGGGGGAAATATATTCATCAATGTGTATGTAGATGATTTGGTCATCATAGGAAGTTCTTAAAGTATGATGCTAGTTGCAATAGAAGATTAAAGAAATATTTTGACATGATTGATCTCATATTATTACACTACTACTAGGAATGGAAGTGAAGCAAAACAATCATCACATATATATTTCACAAAGAAAATATGCCAAGAGTCTCCTTGAGAAATATAACATGGAATATTGTAAACCTATAGCAACTCCTATACAATCAGGTCTACAACTCTCATGGTTTGATTCCTCTCCTCCAAAAAATGCAATGCTCTATCGAAATTTAGTTGGGAGTCGTATCTAGCTTACATAAGATCAACTATCAGTTTTATAGTGATTTATCTCTAACATTTCATGCAGGAACCAAAGATAACACATTAGAAGGCAATAAAAAGAGTTGTAATATATTTACAAGGTATTGTTCAGTATGGTATGGAATTCAAGAGAAGTGATAAATTCCTCTTAACAAGTTACATAAACATAAATTATGTAGGTTGTATATGGAATTCAAGAGAAGTGATCAATTCCTCTTAACAAGTTATATAAACACAAATTATGTAGGTTGTATTGATGACCATAAATCCACCTCTAGATATGTATTTTTTGGGGGTCTAAACCTATATCATTGGGAAGAAAAAAATAACAAACACTTGCATGATCTTCCACTGAAGCAGAATATCACATAGAAGGAGTTATCTGTGAAGTAATTTGGTTAAAATATGTGTTGATAAATGTGGTAGTACCACAAGATAAATCTATAATCAAGCATTGCAACAACTAAGGAGTACTGAAACTTATTTGTAATCTAATATTCCATGAAAGGACCAAGCATATTTACATTGAGTGCCATTTCATTTGTAAACATGTTCAATAATAAAACATCTAGCTCAAATTCTATCCTACTCAAGAGCAATGTGTGGACATCTTCACCAAACCACTTGGACGTGTTAAATTTGAAGAATTCCAAAGTTTTCTCTGCAATACTATGATGTAATAAAAGGAGAATGTTATGAGTTATTACATCATGTATAATGTGAATGTGAATTGAGTAACCACTCAACACATGGTTTGTAAAATTTATTAGGAGACAAGGGTAGTTGTAGGTTGTTATGTCATATTTGATCAACCATTGTATTTAAATACCCTTTTCACTTTCATAATACAATCATTCAGTTCTAACATATATTAGGGTCATTATATACTTTTAAGGTGAAACTCTTCATTATATTCTTCACTTTCAAGCTTTACAACGATATTTAAAAAATCTTACTTTTTGCTAAGATATACCCTCCAAAATTTGATTGATATAAATGATCAACTTGACACTAATGAAATCATATAATTGATAATATTACTTAAATTGAGTGTTTAGTTCATACAATTCAAAAACTAATGTAATTATTTTGTATTTATTTATAACCAGATTTCTCCAACCCCTTCTCATGATGTGGAGAAGGAAAGGAAAAGTTGAAAAGTAGTTATTAATATCCATGAGGCTAAAGAACATATAGGATGATCCTCATGAAGGATGACATTGACTTAGGCCCATGGAGTTTAGAACAATTAGTACAAAGTTGAGAATTTCACACCCAAAACCAATGTTTAAATATCATGCATAGACCTTAACATCTATCCATGGGATTTAAAGTAATTGGTTTGGAGTGAAGAGTTCCACATCATAAACCTAGGTTCAAATCTCATAAGTTTACCTTAATATTTTTAATCAAATGGCATTAGCTCAACTAGTTTAATTCTTTAACTTTCAAGGAGGAGACCTACGTTTGAATCTTGTCAAGCATTGTATAATAACCAAACTATTATAATACTAATATGTGATGATAATGTAATATGAGTGGGACCAACTTCAATTTCATATAACCAATTAAAAATATATTTTTTTACTTAGTACAAATACCACCTATCAAGTTGTTATTCTTTAAAAGCATACCATATAATAGATTGATTTAACAACTATAAAGTAAAAATAAAATAAATTGTTAATTTTTCTTTAAAGTTATAGGTCTTAAACTTTATAATTATATTATTATTAGTAAGACTTAATTTTGAGATAATGTTTTTGATTTATAAATTTAAAATTTTTTTAAATAAAGTTTAAAAATGGAACTCTTTAGTATATTCTTAGCTTGTCAAACCTTAAAATCATATTTAAACAACCTTAATTTTAACTATGATCTCTAACATATATTCTTCAAAAGATAACTAATTCATATTGTCAAACTATCAAGTAAACTATAATGCAACCCTTCTTAAGGATTGATAAGCATTATAATGATATGAAAATAAAAAATAATAGAAAATAATATTCTAGAAGATGAGGTCTAGATGGAGTGTTGGGTAAGAACACTTACCAAAAAAGTTAAAGGATTCAAATCTTCTTAATATTCAAGCAATATATATTTTATTTTATTATATATATATATATATATATATATATATATATATATATATATATTATTTTTTAAATAAAGTTTTATCTTTGAGTTTTTATGGATCAAATATTGTATAAGTGAAAGAATTTGTCCAACTATAAATAAACCTTTCATAAAAAAAAAAATTGTAAAGAACTTTTATAAACCTTAACCTTTAATAAAAAAAATTGTAAAGAACTTTTATAAACCCTAGTTTCTTAAATAAAGACGAAGTCAGTGGACCTTGGGGCAACCCACCAACACTACTACCAACCAATCCATCTCTTTCGAATAATGAACCTTTAATAATTATAATGGACAGCTTTCAATGCAGAATGTTGGAGTGGAGTTTCATATAGGTAAGTGACTAAAAACAAACCCACTAACACTACTACCAATTAATCTATTCTTTTCTATAATAAACTTTTAATAATTATAAAAAAACTTTTCAATATAAACTGTTGAAGTAAAGTTTCATTTAAATAAATGAAAAACAAAAAAAAATGAGAAATTGTAAATTTGCTTATCTATTAGGGAAAGAGCTTCCTTTTACAAATATGTACTCAGAGAAGTCAATGCCATATTAACATCCCGTTGCAAGTGAGAAGTGAATATATACATTTTAGGAATTTAAAATTAAATAAATATAAAATAGTGTTATTTTTAAAATTGATCAGATATGTAATAAATTTTATTTATTAATAGTTTTTTGAATTATTATTAAAATAATTTAAAAGTTGAATTAATACAATAATACAATTTCCATTATTTTAAAAAATATAAAAATAATTATTTTTTAATTTAATTTAAAAACTTATAACTAAAATTTAAAAAAAAATTAAAAACTTTATAAAAAATCTACTCCATCACTTTCAAGAACCTCCCGCTTTATAGCCGTTAATATGTGGAGGAGATAAACTTATTGCAACCAAGAACGAACACACCTAAATTTAGAGCATAAAACCTTAACACTGAGAAGGCACATTCACGAAAGTCAGACGATAGACCCTATCCACAATCCTTCGCTATGTTCTAGTGCATTTTGACACGTACTTCGTTAGGATAAAAGGGTATTTCCTTCGCTACTATATTTTAGTGCATTTTGACACGTACTTCGGTAGGATAAAAGGGTATTTCCTAAAGCTATAAGGTTTTAACAAAATTTAATAAAAATGACGAATAGAAATGTGCATGCAATTTTTTTTTAAATTTATATGCTGGAATCAGTAGCCCGTTTTCTTTCGTGATGGCCGCCACAATATTCTGGGTTGTTCGTATTAGAAGCCGTCGCACAGTTCTTCATGGCCCTTATAACCATCATACCACAATCATTTTAAATGCTATTGAAAACACCAAGAAAGGCACAAGTGTTCAATCCAACAAGGCCCGAAATTTGAACCTTGGACCTCCACTCCCTTGCGGGGTTTGGTCGTACCAATTGATCTACACCTTGAACCTATTGGTAGTACTTTTTTAAACTTTAATAACATCCTCCATTTTTATTTTTATTTTTTTATATCAATAGAGGTTTCTGCCTCCGACCACACAAATCAAATCATTGAAGTTGTCCTCTATAACCCCTACCCCTTTCATATTTAACAACTGGGCACGGGGTCAAATATTTTGATCGAGGTTTTTGCCCCCGACCACACAGGTCAAATCATTGAAGCTGCCTTCTATAACCCCTGCCCCTTCATCTTTAACAACTGGCCACGGGGTCAAATATTCTGACCGAGGTTTCTGCCTCCGACCACACAGGTCAAATCATTGAAGCTGCCCTCTATAACCCATGCCTCTCTTCCGTAAACACGGCCCGCAGCGAGGGAGACCCTTTTTTTATAGGAGGGAATTGGTAACATCCTTTCATCTTTAACAACTGGGCACGGGGTCAAATATTTTTCTCGAAGTTTCTACCTCCGAACACAGGTTCTTCTATAACCCCTGCCTCTCTTCGGTAAATGTGACACGGAGTAAGGGAGACCCACGGTAGCTCACGACTAGTACCACCGTCGTCAAGTTGACGCAAACTACTACCTTCACAATTATTAAACATTTTTAAAGTTAATCTTCTCTTAAATGTCCAAAATATTACCAATCCGAGGATTAGCTTTTTTTTTTTTTTTTTGTTTTTTTTGTTTCTGTTTCGGTGAGCCATTTTACTTTAGCTTCTTTCCTTTTTTAAGAATCCCTTTTCTTAGGCTTCACTTAAAAAGAGTTGCACTCCTTCCAAGAGAAGACCCACAAATCCCTATAAAAGCTGATGACTGTTCTTATGCTATTATTTCATGCCGAATTCAAAACAGAAAGATGAGTGGGCTCATTGCCAATATGGCCTATGGAAAAGAACTTTTTCTGTAACAGTTTCTTTCGAATTATATCTTTGTTTAAAATTTGTAGAGTATTGGAAATCTTGGTGGAATGGAAATAAAAAGATTTCTAAAATTTTTAAACACTTAATAATATTTTAGTAATTTTTTTTTCATGGAATGGGAAATAAATAAATTCTTAAAATTTTTAAACAACTTAATAATATTTTAATAATTTTTTTGACAAGTTTACACGCATATCATATTTTATAATGATTTAAATTTAAGTTTTTGAAAAAAAAAGACTAAAGACGTTTAGAAAGCGTGTATAAGGTGCATTGGCAGGCAATGCGGATCTGCTTTTGACCAACGAATAGTAGTCCCTATTCAACAATGGAAAATTATCCACTTTTTATCTTTTTTAAATATATAGGAATTGGTAAATACCACATGATATTAGAACCAGTAGATATTTGAAGGTTACTATAAATTTTAATTTATTGAGTCAGATGAAGGTTAACAAGATCTTGACCTTCTACTGTGATTTGAACCTAAGTCTTCAAAAAGAGAGCCTAATAAACTAACTATTGCATTGTCCCAACATTTATGTTGGTTTTCATTTTAGGTTTCTTATAAGAATTAAATTTACAATAAAAAAAAAGAATGGAAATATATTTTAATTGAGGGTATTTATAATCATTGTTAATGCTATTAATAAAAATAGATGCAAGATTGGATAAAAAATAATAATATTATTAATGATGTTTTGGCATCTATTACCTTTTAGAAATTTGAACAGATTTATGAAAAAGGAAATTAGGTAGCAATAATTTAGCTAATCGTAGTGTTGATCACTTATAAATATGAGATTGGCTAAAAAATAATATTATTTTTTATAAAGGATATAAATCTAAAAAGGATATATAAAAAAAACGCCGAGAGTTATCAATCTCGAGGCGTCTATCTCATTTCTTGGAGGTGTGATCTGCCTCGGGATTGATAACTCTCAACATTTTTAGATATATATCCTTTATACCTAAGCTAGTAATATTATAATACTATAATATATAATATTAATCTTATATTAATAATACTATAGTCCAACTTATAATACTAATATTAATATTATAATAATACTATAATTATTATACATTTCGATAAATCAATGAAACCCTAGAAATTAATAATATAGTATTATAATATATATAATAATAATATAATATACTAAGTCAATTCTAGTATAAAATGTTTTGATCAGTATCAAAAGGTTTTTAACCCTAGAAATTAATAATATAGTATTATAATATATATAATAATAATATAATATACTAAGTCAATTCTAGTATAAAATGTTTTGAGCAGTATCAAAAGGTTTTTAGTATTGATTGTGTAAATTTTTAATTTCAATATTTCTAATTATGCTACCTAGCACCATCTGCAAGATTACATCTTTGCACCTGCCCAACTAAATAACGCTAGTGAATGTAACTCTATATCATTGTTCAAACCTTTACAGAAGCAGTCTTTAATGAATTTTTTGCTATTCGCAATTTACAGAAATAGTTCGAAATCAATTGCGATGTGGATTGTTTTTGGTATATTGCAATGGATGTTCATGTATTTATATAATATTTTATTAAACAGTTGCAACGGTTGGTTAGTCGGTTGTTTTAGTTTAAATATTTTAAATTTTTGCAATGGTTGATTAGTCGTTTGTTTTAGTTTAAATATTTTAAATGTTCTTGTTAATGTCGGCTTTTTAATTAAAAAAAAATTGTTTACGACATGACATGTATGACCTCTTTGCCTCCCACCCCCTATCTGCCATTGTAGGAACGCCTCTCGACGTAATAATATTATTATTTATTTTTAACATTTATTACCTCTTAGAAATTGAACATATTTATAGAGAAGGAAATTAGGTAACAAATAATTTAGCCAATAGTGGTGTTTATCATTTTAATGAAATTGAAATTTCAACTTTTAGAAGGCAACTAGCCAAGTGAGATTTTATCTCTTAATGAAAATGATAAGAAGATGAAGAATATATTTGATTAAAAAACATGTTGGATAAAGTTTAATTTTCCTAACAACAAATGTAATATTTTGGTATTTTGATGGGAGTGACCCCAATAAAAGCCACCTATAATACATACATATATATTTATCATATTTTACTTTTTTATAGGTGAACAATATTGAATGGAAAGGATGATACTTCATGTGCACTACTATCAATCTATTTATAACTTTTAATATCCTTTTGGATTTGAATGATTTGACTATTTTAAGTGCTTCTATATAAATAGATCTAGAAATATTGTTGTCCTTCCCATCTAACCACCTCTATGCGGGCTATTCTTACTCTAGTGTTTCAACATCAAAGGAGAACCCTTCTTTGTAATTTGGTCATATTCGCACTTCTATAAAATTGTAATGCAGATGAGTAAGGAGGGTATATGTGTGCCCCCTAAATTCGTGGATAACCCTATGTAAATTCTCCATCCAACCATTTCAAACTAGAAATCCTCTATTCTAAAAGAAGTCATGTTGTTCTCTCTATAAAACCCTAGTTCACTCCCAAATTCGAACCCTAGTTAGCCATTTTCTTCCAAATATATCATCACATCAAAGGATGCTCACATAAAGGAGAGCACTTTCAGGAGGAAGTCACATCTCAAATAATGACAAGCATTGGGATCTAGCTCCAATACATAAAGAATAAGATAAGTTGCTTGATTTTTCTATTATTGATAAATTTACCAATTTTAATCAAGATTTAACTAGCAAGATGGTTCTTTTATTTTTAAGAGGAATTTCTATAGATATTTATTTGTTTAAGTGGATTAAGATTGTGTGGGATGATGGTAAAGGTTGGTTGGTCAAAATTGTTAGGTCATTGGGTAAGGGCTATATATCAATCACCTTCTTTGACCTTTTGCATGCTCAATCCACTCTTCATTATGTTCCTTGGATTATTTGTGGTGAGGTAGCTTACCTTTAAAGTTGGTCAATTGAATTCCATCCTAAATTACTTTCTTGCTTATAGTACCTAGTCTAGATTTAATTCCATTTCTTAACTTTTATATTAGACCTTTCCTATACTCTCTCACATCTTATCTAGATCATTTCCTTTAATGTCACAATATTGCAAAAAAAAATTTAGGCCTTCGGATGAACTTTAGGGTTTGTATAGAGATGAACATCTCAAAGCATCTACCTTCATCAATTGAGATTATTAATGTTGGATTCTTATCCTCACAATCATTATATTATCTAAATCTCCCAAATGATAGTTTCTACTTCCTTGAAGTTGGCCATCTAATTTATGATTGTCCCAAATGTTGAGCAAGGTGCAACGACAATATTGTCATTGTTGTCAACACACTCAGATGGACAAGTTGATGCAGTGGACAGTTGTTCAGAGGTTGTTCGGAGTATGTACAGTGGTGTTCAATGCTTATGAGGATGTTTTTGATGTTCGGGTGAAGTTGTTACAAGTTGTTCGTGCAAATTTGCAAAAGTTGCAAAAATCGTCAGGAAGTTGTCAAAGTAGCAAAAATTGTCAAAGTTGCAAAAATCGTCAAAGTTGCAAAAATGTCAATGGAATGTGTTGGACAGCCCAAGATACTATTTGGAGGTTTTTTTATCATTAGCAAGTGTGGTTGCAGTATTGGAACGGCCGGTTGCTTCGTCGGTGCATTGTTGGTCAGTTTCATGCTTTATTGGGCAGGTGTAAAATCTGCGTCGGAGGTCACTTTGCAGGAGGAATATTAAGCAATCCATGAGGAATTGGACCTCAAATTTTTTACTGGAGGTATCTGGATATACTGAGAGCTTAAGTTTTAAATTTCAGCCCAAACGGAGTCCGGAGGAAGAAACGGTGAGCGTTGCAAAATGGCTCTGGAGCACTTTTTCCAGTTTTGGGCAGCTAAGTGTTTTTGCGTTCGAATGCTCAAATTCATATCTTCTTGTTGCCGAATTCACCATTTAAGTGTTGTTTCACGTATAGTTCACCATACTGAGCATTTTTTCTTTTCGGTCGAAGTGGTTTCGAGGCCTCCAAGTGTGAGAACGAGTAATGTGCACAACACTTTGTCCGTGAACTGTTTGACGAAATGCCTCTTTGAGTTTTCAGTGGATTTTTCAATTTTTAGTCAAGGCAGATTTGCTTGAGTGTTATTTGCATATTTTATGAGGAGATTATCTTTCCAATGTGTAATTGATGAGACTGTATGACTGCGGGAGTATGAACATTCAAGTATCAATGCCCATGTATGCACAATATGTGAAAAGTAGAGCAAGCATGTGAACTATTTGACAAAATGCCTCTCCAAAATGTAAGTGAAGAGTAGGCATGGGAATTATTTGACAAAATGCCTATTAAATATTGTGTGTGTGGCGCACATATGAGTGGCTGACTTGGCATGTTTTAAATTAAAAAATAAAATAAAAGGGAAAAGGTAAAATAATAGTGCAACTTAAAAAGGTCATAACTTTTGATCCGTAACTCTTTTTGAGTCCGTTCTTTTTCCAGTGCATGCAGAATTTTAAAATATAGAAGAACGCTATGTCTCCCATGGGAGACATTATTGAATGCTGAAACGGTCATCTTGCAACTCAAAATTTGTTAGGAAGTTGAAGTGTTGGAAGTTGAAGGGGTTGCTAAAAGGTTTTTAAAAGGAGTCAGTGTGAGTACAGAGAACAGAGAGATTTAGATTCAGATCAGATGAGATTAGTCAGTGTGGATGTGTAGAGAGAAGCAATGAGCTAGACCACTCAGGGTCTTTTGGAACGGAGATCATATTTTCTACTATAGTTTTTGTTTTTGTCGAGTGGGTGCTTGGCGATCGGGGTCGGTGCTCCGTGTAGTAGGTACTGCTCAATTTTGGGTTGGTTGGTGCCATTCCCCATAGTGGGTGCTATGAAAATATTGTAAGATCTATTTGTTTTGTGGCTGGATTTGGATTGGAGTCCAAGCAGTCCTTTGGCAGAGTGGTTTTTCCCACATTGGGTTTCCACTATAAACCTTGTGTTGTGTGATGCGTATTTGTGTGTTTGCTTCTTTGGCTTGATTTTGCATTTGTGTTAAAATTTTAAGTTACACTGATTCACCCCCCTCTCTAGTGTCACACGTAGTTCAACAATTGGTATCAGAGCCAGGTACCTGAACAGGCTTAATCGGCTAAGGGGATCTTGGAAGTGACACAATGGCAGGTGGTGAAGGCTTCTCATCAAACAAAGCACCATTGTTTGATGGAACTAATTACACATTTTGGAGACTCAGGATGCAGACATATCTTTGTGCTTTGGGATACGACATTTGGGATTCAGTAAACAGTGGATACACAATACCCACCACTCCTCCAGCTGATGTTGCAGAGAAGAAACTCTTTGAAAATGATTCAAAAGCCAAGAATGCCATCATGTGTGGATTAGTAGACAGTGAACTGGTAAAGGTTATGGGATGTAAGACTGCAAAGGAAATCTAGGATAAGCTGAAGAGTATTCACGAAGGAGATGCTAAAATCAAGGAAGCCAAATTGCAGACACATCGAGCACAATTTGAAGGACTAAAAATGAATGAAGATGAAAGTATCAAAGCTTACATGTTGAGGGTAAATGAAGTCATCAATGCTATCAGAGGACTTGGTGAGAAAATAGAAGATGCGGTCATCGTTAAAAAGGTATTAAGATCTCTTCCTCAAAGATTTGATTCTAAAGTTTTTGCAATAGAAGAGGCTAAGGATTTAAATGCTCTTACTATGGATGAGATGCATGGTTCTTTAACCGCCTATGAAATGAGAATAGGAAAAGCTAAATCTACAGATAAAGAAGTTGCCTTCAAAGCTCAAAAAAATGCAAAAATGAAACCAGAGTCAGATGAAGATGAAATGTTAGATGAAATGGAAGCTAACTTCGTGAGAAAACTGAAAAAGGGAAAAGGCAAATACAGAGGAAAGTTACCATTTAAATGTTTCAACTGTGGAGGCATTGGGCATTTCGTAGCTAAATGTCCACTTAATGAGAAGAACAGAAGTGATGAAGGATCGCACGGAGAAAGAAGTGACTGGAAGAAAAAATCAAATTTCAGAAAAGGCAACTTCAAGAAGAAAAGTTTCATCTCCAAGAATGTCAGTTCATCAGAAGACAACTCCAATGAGGATTCTGAAAAAGAAATAGGTGAAGCTCTTTTCATGGCATTCGAAGAAGAAAAACAAGAAAAAGAACAGGAATGTGATGAAGAAGAAATTGATGCATAAGTGAATTTGGAAGAGGAACTAATTGCAGCTCTGGATGAATTGAAGACAAAAAGAAAAAGGAATAAGAAAATTTCAAGAAAGCTTGAGGATGCAAATGAAATCATAACAAGTTTGAAAGTGCAGATAGAAGAATCCAAGAAGATCTCCGAAGATCTCGAAGTGCAAATAACCATGAAAATAGATTATTGCAGCAAGTTAGAAGAAGATATTGTTGGTTTAAGGATGCAGCTAGAAGAGATGAATCAAAAAATTAGCTTTTATCACAAACGTGAAGAGAGTTCTATGAAGTTGGATAAGATCATAAAGAACCAGAAGACTACAGGCATCAAATTTGGTTTGGGTTTTGACGAAGGAGAATCATCAAATGGATCAAAGGCCACAAATGAAGAATCCACAAAGAATGAAGAAAAGAAACAGGTTAATCAAGCAAAAATGAATCATGCAAAGGAAAGCAATAATGCAAGGCACGAAAGGAGAATTGACAATGATGGTTTCACCAATGTCACACATCAAAGAAGAAGAAGATTTATGGCTCCTACAACAACATGGCAAAGACCACCACCCAGGTTCAATCATCCCTTTTCTGGTTACTATTTTAAATGCAATGGTTATGGACATAAGATTTCAGATTGCAAGTATAATGTAGGACCAAGGAATTTTTCCAGTAGAAATGCTTTTTCACCTTTGATGGATTATGCAGTAGAATGTTATAACTATCATAACTTTGGGCATATTGCAAGAAATTGTAGAAGTACATTTGCATCAAATCAATTTCAGGGAAGAAAATTTCAGCCAAATGGAATAAGACAAAATAGAAAATTTCCCAAAAAACATGCACAAGCTACTGAAAAAGAAAAGCCAAAACAAGAGCCCAAAATTGTAATCAAACCGGAGTGGAAAGAAAAAGAGCAACCTAAGGAAGAAAAGGAATCCTTGATCGTACAGATGACATTTAAAGTGCAGAATAAATCCGCACCATGGATACTTGATAGTGGATGCTCCAATCATATGACAGGTGACAAACAAAAATTTGAGAAGTTGCAGCAATATGAAGGTGGTTCAGTGAAATTCAAAAACAATGATGGAGCTAAGATAGTTGGTAGAGGTTCAGTTAAGATCAGTGATGGAAAAATTAGGTCAGAAGAAGTCTTGTTTGTGGTTGGTCTGAAGCATAACTTGTTGAGCGTAAGTCAGATTTGTGACAGAGGTCATGATGTGATCTTTAAGAAGTAGGGTTGTGAAATTAGAAAGGCAAACAATGGGAAGTTGATAGCAGTTGGATCAAGGACATCTGGCAACCTGTACACTCTCTTGGAGACTTCAGAAGGAGCTTGCTTGATTGGACAGGAAGAAGAGAATTGGTTGTGGCACAAGAGGCTCGGTCATATCAGTTTTGATAATCTAGTAAAAATTAGTTCAAAGAAAGTAGTGAGAGATATTCCCACCATTGGCAAACCATCAAATAGCATTTGTGCTTCATGTCAAAAAGGGAAGCAAACTAGAGTCTCATTTAAAACAAAAGAGTACTACATGAGCAAACCTTTGGAACTAGTACATACTGATTTATGTGGACCCATGAGAATGCAAAGCATAAATGGTGACAAATATTTCATGTTGTGTATAGATGACTATTCCAGGATGACATGGGTATTGTTTTTGAAGCATAAATCAGAAGCTTTTGAGATGTTCAAGGTTTTCAAAAACCAAGTTGAGAATCAAACAGGAAAAATGATTAAATTTTTAAGGTCAGATAGAGGAGGAGAGTTCATTTCAGAGGATTTCATAGAGTATTGTGAAAAATATGGCATCAGGAGATAATTTTCAGTAGCCAGGACACCTCAACAGAATGGTGTGGTAGAAAGAAAGAACAAGATAGTGCAAGAAATGGCATGGACTATGTTGACTGAGAGCAAAGTAGCAGATATATTTTGGAAAGAGGTAGTCCATACTATGGTATACATCCAAAATAGGTGCATGTTGAGGATGCATGAAAGCAAAACTCCTTATGAGTTGTGGTTCGGTAAAAAGGCAACAACAAGATATTTTAAAGTTTTTGGCAGCAAGTGTTACATCAAAAGAACTGAAGAAAACCTTGGTAAGTTTGAAGATAGAGCGGATGAAGGTATTTTTCTTGGCTATTCATCAAAAAGCAAAGCTTACAAATGTTACAACAAGAGGCTAAGAAAAATTGTGGAAAGTGTCGATGTTAAAGTTGATGAAGGAAGGGAATGAGTAATTAGCTATGAAGAGAACTACCCAATTTATGAAGAGGTCATTGAAGGAGATGAGGAAGAGGAAATGGAAAAGAAATCAAGAATTGACTCAGAGGATTCGAAAAGTGATTCAGAATTGGAAGAAAACAAGAAATTCAAAATAGGTAGCTGGTAGAAAGATCATCCTAGAGAGCAAATAATTGGAGACCCCATAGTTGGTGTTCAGACAAGAAGAAGATTAGTAAGAAACTACTCTTTACTATCCAGCATTGAGCCCAAAAATGTTGTCGAAGCAAGCAAAGATGAAAGTTGGGTAAAGGCAATAAATGAAGAATTAGATCAGATCGAGAAAAACAAGACTTGGGAGTTAGTACCAAGACCCACAAATAAAAATGTAATCGGTACTAAATGGGTCTTTCGAAACAAATTGAATGAAGACGGATAGGTAGTCAGGAACAAAGCAATATTGGTATGCAAAGGGTATGCGCAAGTTGAAGGTATTGACTTCGAGGAAACCTTTGCACCTGTGGCTAGACTAGAGGCAATTAGAATATTTCTTGCTTTAGCAGTTTACAAGAATTTCAAAGTTTATCAAATGGATGTGAAATCAACATTTTTGAATGGGAAACTTGAAGAAGAGGTTTATATTGAGCAGCCAGATGGTTTTCAGCTTGGTGATGATCCCAACTTGGTTTGCAAGTTGAAGAAAGTGTTATATGGCTTAAAACAGGCACCCCAGGCATGGTATGCAAGGCTAGACAATTATCTTACTCAACAAGGGTTCAAGAAAGGTATGGTGGACAATAATTTGTATGTCAAAATAGAAAATGGTCATCATATTGTTGTTGTTGTATACGTAGATGATATCATATTTGGCAGCAACAAAGATGAGTTGTGTAAAGATTTTGCAAATAAGATGCGGAAAGAGTTTGAAATGTCAATGATTGGTGAACTTTCGTATTTTCTCGGATTGCAAGTTAATCAAAAGGAGAAGGGCATATTTATTTCTCAAATTAAATATGTGAAAGAGATGCTGAAAAAGTTCACAATGGAGGATTGCAAGCCAGTTAGCACTCCCATGACGACAGGTTGCAAGTTGAGCAAGGATGACAAATCTCCACCTGTTGATCAAACTATGTACAAATCCATGATTGGGAGCTTACTGTACTTGAAAGCTACTAGACCGAACATTTTGTAGGTAGTATGCATGGTAGCATGATTTCAGGCTAGTCCCAAGGAGACTCATGTGACAATAGTGAAGAGGATTTTTTGGTACCTCAAGGGTACTATGGAGTATGGGTTATGGTATCCGAAAGGTAAGGACTTCACCCTTATTGCGTATTCAGATGCAGATTGGGTAGGATGTGTAGATGATAGGAAGAGTACCAGTGGAGGTGCATTCTATCTTGGTGATAATCTTGTTGTGTGGCATAGCAAAAAGTAGGAGTCAGTCTCATTATCCACAATAGAGGCAGAGTATATTGCAACGACATCATGTTGTACACAGGTACTTTGGATGAAACAAACTTTGAAGGATCTTGGAATAAATTTTAGTGAGCCCATATCGATCATGTGTGACAATACAAGTGCAATCAATATCTCAAAGAATCCGGTTATGCATTCTCGCACAAAACATATTGCTATCCGGTACCATTTTTTGAAGGAGAAAGTTGCGAAAGGTGAGGTTAAGTTGGATTTTGTTCCAACAACAGAGCAAGTAGCGGATATCTTCACCAAACCATTGCCCAAGGAAGTCTTTGAGTACCTTCACAAGAAATTGGGAGTGGTCACACTTCCCAAGCATTGACTAGCTATCGGGGCCACATTCTTAAGGGGAGCATTTTTGTCTTTGTTTATCTTTTTGCTCATGTTTGTGATTTTTGCTAAGTGTAATAATTTTTGCTTGAGAATGTTGTGCATGGACTCAGGGGGAGTTTGCAGTAGCCCTTTGGTCTTGTTGTCAAAGGGGGAGAAGAGTTACAGGAAATTGTGCATGTGTTGCCAACAATTCCAAAGGGGGAGATTGTTGAGCAAGGTGCAACGACAATATTGTCATTGTTGTCAACACACTCAGATGGACAGGTTGATGCAGTGGACAGTTGTTCGGAGGTTGTTTGAAGTATGTACAGTGGTGTTCAATGCTTATGAGGATGTTTTTGATGTTCGGGTGAAGTTGTTACAGGTTGTTCGTGCAAATTTGCAAAAGTTGCAAAAATCGTCAAGAAGTTGTCAAAGTAGCAAAAATTGTCAAAGTTGCAAAAATCGTCAAAGTTGCAAAAACATCAATGGAATGTGTTGGACAGCCCAAGATACTATTTGGAGGTTTTTTTATCATTAGCAAGTGTGGTTGCAGTATTGGAACGGCCGGTTGCTTCGCCGGTGCATTGTTGGTCAGTTTCATGCTTTATTGGGCAGGTGTAAAATCTGCATCGGAGGTCACTTTGCAGGAGGAATATTAAGCAATCCATGAGGAATTGGACCTCAAATTTTTTACTGGAGGTATCTGGATATACTGAGAGCTTAAGTTTTAAATTTCAGCCCAAACAGAGTCCGGAGGAAGAAACGGTGAGCATTGCAAAATGGCTCCGGAGCACTTTTTCCAGTTTTGGGCAGCTAAGTGTTTTTGCGTTCGAATGCTCAAATTCATATCTTCTTGTTGCCGAATTCACCATTTAAGTGTTTTTTCACGTATATTTCACCATACTGAGCATTTTTACTTTTCGGTCAAAGTGGTTTTGAGGCCTCCAAGTGTGAGAACGAGTAATGTGCACAACACTTTGTCCGTGAACTGTTTGACGAAATGCCTCTTTGAGTTTTCAGTGGATTTTTCAATTTTTAGTCAAGGCAGATTTTCTTGAGTGTTATTTGCATATTTTATGAGGATATTATCTTTCCAATGTGTAATTGATGAGACTGTATGACTGCGGGAGTATGAACATTCAAGTATCAATGCCCATGTATGCACAGTATGTGAAAAGTAGAGCAGGCCTGTGAACTGTTTGACAAAATGCCTCTCCAAAATGTAAGTGAAGAGTAGGCATGGGAATTATTTGAAAAAATGCCTATTAAATATTGTGTGTGTGGTGCACATATGAGTGGCTGACTTGGCATGTTTTAAATTAAAAAATAAAATAAAAGGGAAAAGGTAAAATAATAGTGCAACTTAAAAAGGTCATAACTTTTGATCCGTAACTCTTTTTGAGTCCGTTATTTTTCCAGTGCGTGCAGAATTTTAAAATATAGAAGAACACTATGTCTCCCATGGGAGACATTATTGAATGCTAAAATGGTCATCTTGCAGCTCAAAATTTGTTAGGAAGTTGAAGTGTTGGAAGTTGAAGGGGTTGCTAAAAGGTTTTTAAAAGGAGTCAGTGTGAGTACAGAGAATAGAGAGATTTAGATTCAGATCATATGAGATTAGTCAGTGTGGATGTGTAGAGAGAAGCAATGAGCTAGACCACTCAGGGTCTTTTGGAATGGAGATCATATTTTCTACTATAGTTTTTGTTTTTGTCGAGTGGGTGCTTGGCGATCGGGGTCGGTGCTCCGTGCAGTAGGTGCTGCTAAATTCTGGGTTGGTTGGTGCCATTCCCCATAGTGGGTGCTATGAAAATATTGTAAGATCTATTTATTTTGTGGCTATATTTGGATTGGAGTCCAAGCAGTCCTTTGGCAGAGTGGTTTTCCCACATTGGGTTTCCACTATAAACCTTGTGTTGTGTGATGCGTATTTGTGTGTTTGCTTCTTTGGCTTGATTTTGCATTTGCGTTAAAATTTTAAGTTACACTGATTCACCCCCCCTCTCAGTGTCACACGTAGTTCAACACCCAAAAAAATCCTAAGAAAAATAAATGGAGACTATAGTCAAAATTATGTCCATGGCTTCAGTTGTGATTATTCTTCTTTCCTTGTAGACAAATATCAACCCTAGCACATATAAGTCTAAGGTCAAAATCCTTGATGAAATTGATAAGGAGAATCTCTTTCCAAAGTCCACTAGTGAATTTTTTTTGTCTAATACTAAAATGGTTGAAGGATGGTGAATGGATGGTAAATGGGGGGGCATGCATATCCCTCCAATCAAACCAAAATATCTATATTTCATGGTAAAAGGTTTTCTATAAAATAATCAACCCTTTCTTTCTAAAGCCCTTCTCTTGGATGTTGCCCTACCATTTTTTAATTCCTCAACCCTCTCTTCCTTCACATTCTAATTCTTCTCAAATTTTAGGACATCTTCACCCTTCAGTTAACCTTAGGATTACCTTCTCAAAAGGTGCTAGTCTAAGTAATCAATTTAAATTTTTTGGATGATGGGATCAAGCAGCCCCTACTTTTAGTTTTCCCATTAATTTTATTTACTTGTCCTAGAACATGTATGGTCTTACCCTCCTCATATAAAATTTTCATGTTTTTAGGATTTTGCAATAGAATAATATCAACATCTTCTTCCTTAAAGAAGTTTAAAATCTATATATTTTTTGGAACACTATTTATTACACCCACAACCTTAGGGAAAAGCTTTCTCCATCAAGCATGAGAATGGAAAGGGTGGTTCTTCCCTTGTCCTACCTCCTTCTCTTGCTTCTTCAATAAAGGACTTTAGTCATGATAGATAGAATACAAGTGCATGGGTGATTAGTATGATTGATAGTCAACTAATTGGTCTATGTTCTATTTCTTCCCTTAATGATAGCTTATATTTCACTTTGGTGATTAATTTCCACTTCTTTACCTACTATAGACTAAATTTTGGCAAGGGATTTTAATATGGTGGAAAATATAATTGACCATGGTTGGTAAATTTGCAAACCCTTCAATACTAAAGAATTTTCTAGCTAGATATTCTATCGGATTGTATTAGGTGTGTTTGACCCCCTTTTTAACCAACCCTTATTTTAAATTGTAAGGTGATTTACATGATGTAATAGTTGCTTATGTCTGCTTAGAAGGGTTAATTGATTATATATGGTATACTTATGTAATTATTTAATCTATAAAATTCCTCCAAGTCAATCTATTTCTATCATTTCCTACATAGTACTTCCCAATCACATGGTCATTTTCTTATTCTTATATTTCTCTCCCATCCCAATGGTACTTTGGATCTACCTTTTAAGTTAAATATTTCATATCTTGAATCTAAAAAATGTCTAAAGCTCATACAAAAATTATGGAATTCTTATTCATGTCTAGTTGGCTGCTAAGGATGGATTAACTAGTGGGAAGCCACTGTACAAAGGACTATAAATTTCTATAGTCTTATGATAATATGATAGCTATCCAATAATGGGTACAAGAAAACAAGATTCAAACAAGGGGCATAGATCTTAGACATTTTGTAGCACAAAGTTCTTCCGCCATGACCTCTATTGGAATAATTGAAAAGTGATCTATGATAATTTGATGCACATAATTACAATGGAGATCACATTCGAGCATGCCTGACCTAGATAGACCATGGGGACAAAGGATATAAGTTTTTCTTAAACTATTTATGCCAAAAAATTATTGCTAATAGAGTTATCAGCCTTTAAAATATTGATGGTTCAATCAACATTGACTCTTCACATTGTTAAAATATTTTCTTCCTACTTTGCTAATATCTTTACTAAAAATCCAATGGATAATATTTATCTTATTCTTACCAACTATGTGAAGTATCATATCCCACCCTCCTCTCAACTACTTTATCTAATTCTTTGGACAAAATATTTCAATGAAAGAATTAAAATAATCCTCATTATAAATGAAAAATAAAAAGCTCTTGGTATTAATCACCTATCTATATAATTTTATCAAAAGCTTAGGCCAATTATTGGCATTGATCTCTATCAAATGTATAAATAATCCCTTATGAAGGGCTTCCTTAGTGAATTTATCAATAAATAACTAATCAAGTTGATTCTAAAATACTTTGATAAGGACTTACATCTCTAGATGGTGCCCCTTTACCCTACTCAATGTCTCCTACAAAATTATAGTTAAATCCTTGGCTATTCATCTAAGACCTATTGCTCAAAAATTGTTAGCCATTGAATAAATTGATTTCATCAAGGGGACTACATCCTAAACAACTCAATTCTAGCCTTAAAATCTTCTCAATAGGATTAAAGTCATGACAAGATATTATTCTAATTAAAATTATTTTTTTCAAGGTTGCTTGTAAAATTTGGTTTTGGTGATTTTTTCATCTATATATTGAGCTTGTTAGCAAGAGTCCAAGTTAATAACATTATTTGTGATAAATTTTAGCTCCAAAGGTCAATAATACAATTATTTCATATAGCTTCTCTCCTTTATGTAATTATAGTAGACAACTTAGGGCATTTACCAAGGAAAGTTCGATTTGAAGGTATACTAAATGGAATTAGTTTACCAAATGGGAAATCCACTATTAAATACCACTTTGAAAATCACTCTATTTTATTTTTATAGAACTCCAAATAATAAATAAATAGATTTTAAGAAATTTCACAACTATATTATGATGTATCTAGATCTAAAATTGGTCACTTTAAACTAAATTTCTCATTTTTCCATCGAATTCTCAACATGGCAATGTATCTTCTTCCTGGAAGGTTATCCTTCATGGGATACTAATGAGATACCTAGGAATACCTTTAGGTATCAGTATCCCATGGCATGTGGGAGTATGTGTTAACCAAGTTCCAAAAAAATTGAAGTCTAGATATCAATTTTTTGACATTGGTTGGTAAGATTTATGTGGTAACCAAGGACTTGGTGGCCTCTTATGTGTATTATTCTTCAAAAAGATTGGCTTCCCATGTGGCCTATCATTTCATCACATATATGACCACCTTCCTAGATGGTGGGCTTCACAAATTAGGGAAGCTCTTCTTTCTATCATTTCTTTGGATGGCTCCAGTTCTGAAGGTACTTAGTTTCTTGTTTTTTTTGCTTCTCTTTGGTTCGTTCATGTTTTACTAGCTCTTTCTATTTTTTCTTTTGTTTCCTTTGTTGTTTCTTGCCTTTTAAGTCTTCTGGTCTAGAAAGGTCATTGTTATGTTCTTTTATTTTTTTTAGTTTTTTAAGGTGTGTGTTCTTTTGTTTTGTTTTTGTGTTCTTTGTATTGTTTTTTGTTGTTCTTGTGTTTTTGTTTTTTTTTGTTTTTTTTTTTATGTTTTTTGTTTTTTTCGTTCTTGTTCTTGTGTTTCTGTTTGTTTGAGTTAATTTGTATTTTTATGTGAGTGTTTTCTATTTTTTTTGTTTTTGTTTATTGTCTATTGTTAGTTGTTTTTTATTTTTATTTTATTTTATTTTTTAATTTTTTAAGTTTTGGTTGTGTTTATTTTTCATGTTATTTTTGGTTATGTCTTTGTATGTTATTTTTGGTTGTCTTTGTAGTGTTCTGTTGTTTTTGTCATATTTGTGTTTTATTTTTTTCTTGTGTTTTTCTATGTGGTTCGTGTTGTGTTTTTTTTTATCTTATTGTGTGTGTTTGGTTGTGATTTTCTTTTTGAGACACTCAAGGAGCATTTTTTTAATTTTATTTTATTATTTTTATTGTTATTTATTTATTTATTTAAATGTTTTTATGTGTTTTTTGGTTCCTTCAGTATGTCAAAGGCAGTAGGTCAGGTTCGATTCCTGGGCGTTGTTGTCAGAATGGATACCCCTGCCTCCTTGGGTCTTACCCAAAAATGGCATCCCTTCTGGGATGTTTTCCATAAATAAAAAAATGTAAGGGGGTTCTTTCCTCTTACGAGGAATGGTCAACATGGGGTAAAATGGATCCTTTTTTGCCTTGGAAATATGATTTTAAATGCCATGGAATTAGTATAGGTAATTCAATCATATCGTGGCATAAAGTTGTCTTATGCGAACAAAATCCTTTAGCTTTGTTCTCTAACCTCAAGTGTGTTGATTTCATGAAATAATTCTTGATCTTAGTTTTGGATTTCTAGGATCACTCTACTTGCTCTTTGATATCTTATAGCCTTGCTAAATATATTTACAAGTTACCTACATGTTTACAAACTAATGATAACTAATTATATAGTCATATACCAGATGAGGTGATTTTAAAACTAGGAATGTTTACATTTAATATTTTGAGGGACTAAAATCTATCTTAATATTGTATTCAAAATGATAAGCCTCATGTTGTCTATCCTTGTTTATTGGCCCCCTTTACCCTTTTTTCTTGGCTTACCATTGAGTGGTAGGTTGCTTTCACTAAAAATCTAAATGGGATTATATTGCTTCACAAACATGGAAGGTCAAGGTAGAATGGAAGTGTTAAGTACTTGCTTGGAGACTTCTTCATTTAAAAATTTCAATTTCTATCGTTCTTGCTTTCATCTTAGGTTGTCCTTCCTCCTATATGTTTGCTCCAAATACTAAAACCATCCCCTATCTATTTTGGATCTATCTCTATGTTGAAATTATTTGGTTTATTATAAGTCATATTTTTCCTACATAATAACTTTCATGGAAAATATTCCTTCTAGGCAATTCAAAGCTAGATAATAAAATCCCTTTATGAAAAACTTATAGGCTTAGTCCTCAAATACATCTAGAAATAAAGGTGCACAATTATTGTTACTAGTTCAACACCTCCCTTGGCAATTTTCTTTTCAAACTTAATACTTCATTTGATATTTTATGTTTTCAACATACATATACATTTATACAATTTGGACAATAAGGTGAACATAGTGATGGAAAGTTTGAACTGCCTTCATCACAAGTACCATCATCAAATTCAAGAGTAGGGCAAGACTAGTTCTTAGTTGGAAGGAAAAATGGTGTAGTTGGCAACGAATATTTTAGAGATTAAGATTTGTATAGAGACCAATGAACACCAAAATTTATCCATAACAACAACATTCATGTATTTTGAACCATCCAACTAGCAAAAAATTTGGCAATGCTTAATTGCATTCATGACTTCTAAAAACCCAATGGCTATGACTTTTTCTATGTACTTTGATATGTTAGGTTTTGTATTGTCTTCTAGTTAGCTAAATTCCAAAGGGCCCACCTAATTTTTTTGGTTGACACCATTTCATAAATGTCTCGTCCACCTATTATCATACCTTTTTTGTTATTGAGCAAGTAATAAAAAAGCTAAAGTTTTTTCCAAAAAAACTACTTTGTATCAATTACTAGTTTCATTTGTTATCTATTGGTTCCTTTCCCTTATG
This sequence comes from Wollemia nobilis, assembly GCA_028583015.1. Taxonomy (NCBI): domain Eukaryota; kingdom Viridiplantae; phylum Streptophyta; class Pinopsida; order Araucariales; family Araucariaceae; genus Wollemia; species Wollemia nobilis. The sequence goes on from JAQPPZ010003333.1 coordinate 1,083,658, forward strand.
TATAGTATTAGGTTTTTTTCACAACATTTTTTAAGGTAATGAATTACAATGTGAATCATTTACAACTTTTTTAAAAACATGAATTTTAAAATTCAAACTCACTACCATCTATTTACACAATGGTTTATCTTTAATTATAATTTTTTGATCTTTATATTATTCTCATTATTTTTAAGAAGTAAATATTATTATTTCAAAAATAAAATTCTACATCAAGTAATCCATCAATATAAGAATAAAATATCAATGGCATACATGCTACTCTAGGAGGCATAAGACCTTTCTATAAAAGTCTTATTTTGCCTTTCCTTCCTAACTTAGAAAATTATATCCTAGATATTACTAAAATTACTTATTATTCCAAAATGAAAAACTTTTTAACTTCCAACGTTTCCAAACAAATAACTTTTGAACTTAACAACTTTCCAAAACTTGCATGTATGTTTTTTTATTATATGCTTTTTTTTTAATAAGCTATTATATGCCTTATTCTTATATTGCATGTCTATTTCAGTTATGTATCCATGCGTTTTAATTACATGTAAATTATTTCTCAATTCCTTATATATCAAGTTCTAATTTGTTGACTAGGACTTTTTTTTATCTCACTTCTAATGTTCTTTTCTCCCAAGTCTTCAAAATAATAAAGTAAGAGGTCTTTTCTAGTTTAAGGTGTTAATTCTTGAGTAGGGGAAAGAATCCTACACTCTTATTTCATCTTCCTTTCAATACTATTAAGTCCTTTATGATAGGGATTAACAAATTTTATATCCATGCCCATTTCGTTTAGCATTTAAGGGAATGGATATTTTTGGAGGTTTTGTTTTTTGTCTCCTTGTTTTTTTGTTTATTTACTTAAATGAGAGGATTAATGCCCATTGAGATCTTCTTCAACTTGATTACACGACTCTATAGCAAAATGGTCTTCTAAAATATCCTTTAAACATGGTTGCTTTTTTTTTATGCTTCCTTATTACTAGCTAGAAATCATATTTAAATTTGTATTCCTTATTTTGGCGCTAGATCAAAATATATAGACATGCAACAATTGCTTGAATGTTCAAAACATTACTTACACCTAACAACAATGTATTTGTAACCAATTTTTTGGATTTTGGTAGATCCACCCCATTCCAAAGATATCTTTATTAGGAGCCCTTTTCTTAAATCCATAACTATATAGATACATAATTTTATATTTTTTAAATATTGTCTCATCTTGGGCAATAAATTTTCCACTTGTGTCTCTAACCTAATTTAGATATCTATCACCCAAAAATATAATGTAAAATCTAGTAATCATACCCACTATAGAAATAAATATCCATTGTGAAACCATATCCATTGTGAAACCATGGCCCTTTATGAAAATAATTACTTTTTGAAAATGAGATAACTATAAAATATTCTTACACAAAAGGGCTAATGACAACTTCATGAGAAATTAAAAGAGTTTATTTTTCAAAGATCCACTAATACATATAGTTCTCTACAAGAAAACCTTGCTTATGAATTGGAATAGATACACTACCCAAACTAGAGGATATCTTGGGTTTATTTAGAACAATTTTATTTTTATCTAATCTACCCTTTTAACTACTTCATTAAATGAAATCTCCATTGAAAATTTATTTCTGAAAGGATATCCATTGTATTTAGTTAAAACACCTTCAAATATCATGCATGTCTCTTTAAATTTTAAAGATGATGTATCCTCATAAAGTGAGTATATATCCCCTTTAGAAACCTTGCTTGTAAGTTTGGATTCAGATCAAGAATATTTTTCCTCCATAATTATCATGATAGAGTTGTAGTAGTGTTCAATCAAACAACTATTTTTGTTTCAACTTTGAATCATTAGCTTATAAATACTAATTTTTAGATATTTTTGCACATTTTAAGTTTCATATCCTTTAATTTAACTAAATAAAATTAATCTTGCAAGCCCATAAAGGAATTTTGTAGAGTGTTCATTATTCTATCTTAGATTTAATTCAAAATTATATAATAAAATAAATATAATTAATATTGTAAGCAAATGCTCCAAAGAATGACATACTCTCATATTGAATATAGCTTATATGATTTAATAATTCATTTGCATCCATTAATACCATTCATTTAGATTCCTAATGAGCTCTCAATGCATATTGATAAAATTCATCATCTTGGATTTTAATTCAATATCATAATGTACTCAAATTGAAAGAGCCTAAGGACTATGTCGCTTCTTTTATGTTCTCATCATTAAATTATCACCATAAAGAAATCATATTTGAACACTTAGATATCCATGATACATAATCCATTTTCTTAAGAAAATATATTGATTTTAAATTATGTTGTAAGTATTAAACTTATGCAAAGGCCTTAAATATTTCTCAAAACTAGTATTCTTTATGTATTTGTCATTAAGAAAAGCTACAAAGGAAAAATTTTGAGTCTTATGTAATTATAGTCCCTTGTGCTTTTTACAGCTAATCATATCTTAAGTGTCCATTATGACCTTGGTTTTAAAAAGCTTCCTCTCTGGTATCTATAAATTTATGGCATATTATGCAGTTTCTAGATTTGCATAAAAAATACATAAAGATATAAATATATATAGATATATAAATATACTAGAAATATCTCTTTCTATCAAATTAAATCCATTGAAAAATGTACCACACTATCTTCCATAACCATCACCCAGGTTAAAAACATCATCCAAAATTATTGGAAAATTAAGGTTTTGGGGACCGAAAATGGTTTGTATGCTTCAAGCGTCGCAACCACCCATAATGTGATTCTCATTGGGTGCATTTGGTGCTTGCACCTCACTTGGAGTGCCAATATTAAGAAGTTTGGGGAGTTTGCGACGTGGCTCCTTCAAATGACCTTTGAGATTTTTTTACCAAGGTTGGCTCCTTGATTAGGTACAATATTTGACGTTTTCCTTTTAAACTAGATTAATCTACCAAGTTCTTGCCATGGAAAAGGGACTAGGAGAAAAATAGTAAATGACTAAAATAAAATGACATAAAGGTAAACCTAGGCTCTAACTAGTCTAACTAGCATATGCTAAGGGTGGCAATGTGCCACTTATTATAAGATCCTTTTTGGACATCAACGAGATGAATTAACATGGGAGCCACAACAAGACAACTAGATTTAAACACAGTCACCATTCAATACAAATGCAAACTAAAATGTCTCCCATGAAATTTTAGGATAAATACTAGTCATAGTCCTCCATAGAGAGCTATATGCACATAAAGGCCTAGAAAAATATTTGGAATAGTCATAGCTCCTTGTATTCATATTAATAAGCATATTACAATCATATAAAATGGAGAAAGGCTTGGCGACCTATACATGTTATGACCTGAGGATCGAGTCCATATTGACATACATAAAGTTAGGTTGAGAAAAGAAAACTAGTTAGACCAAATACTAGACACAAGGAACTAGCACTATCTTCTTTTGCCTAACTATGTAGAAAAAATACATATTTATAAGAAAAATGGGGAACTTTTTCCTCTTCAAAATTTAAAAATTCTTGCTTTAAATCCTACCTAGAGTACTTATACATTGATGGTGCACAATATCAAGGTCCTTGGTTTTAAATTCATTTGAGGTGAGATCTCATTGCTAATGTTAGGGATCTATTGTGATTAGATTCCAAGATCTTTTGTTATTAATGTTGGTCAAGAAAGTTTCATGATGATGCCTTAAATATTGTACTTTCTTGCAGAGGGAATACCATGCATCCTAGAAGATCAATCACCTTGACACATTGTGTGGGGTCTTGGACTACAACCTTGGCTAGTCGACATGGGAGGTCAATGGCCCTCCATGCGGGGGTTCAAAGGTAGGAGCCCCCAAATAAAGATTGGTCCCCTAAAATTTTAGGTCCTATATGGCACCAAATTTACCAAAATCTAGTTGTTAGGCTTTTGTGCATTTTTGGTCTGGTTGACACTTCTTGCAATTGAATTTCCATCTGCTTTGATCTAGTGTCTGAATCATCATCGCTAGCATTGGATGTTTAAATTGCGTAGGTGTGTCCAAGTCTCTTGTACCTTTCTATTATAATTGTATTATATATGTTATTACTTTGGGCTTTCACCTGGACTCTGGTTTAGTCTCCTTGCTATCAACTCTAACCAAGAAAGTCTAGTTATCGGTCTTGCACTTATCTCTACCTTCTTCACAAAACTGGTCAAGGTGTTTTACTCCCCCCAAGTATAGTGAGAATTCACTACATAATGTTTTGAAGATACTAACATTCATTTTCTTTATATAGATTATAATTAAGTTTATTCCTATGGAATACCTTTTTATTGTAAACGATATAGTTATATCACAAATTTTAAGTATTTTATTTTTATTTCAGAAAGATGACCTCTTAGACATAGGTATTTTATAACCTTTAAGCTAGTCAAATGACTTGTGCACTTCCTTTGATATTATTGGATATCATAGCCTTTTTGAGAAGACTCATAAATCCCACAACCATCTAAGGATTCATGGTCCAAGGACCAAAGGGTCCATGATACATGAATGGTAGGAATCTCATCAATCTCTAGTATTTTAATCCTTCCCTCTAAAATTTAAAAATTCAATTTCAAAAATTGTAAATATCATTTTATACTATTGTGATGCAATTAAAATCCTTATTTTATCTCATTTTAACTATCAAAATTGTAAAGAATATAATATTAGAAATCCCCTCTACAAAAAAAATTTAGTCATAAATAATTCTCAGCTATTTTATTTTTTATTAGGGGAAAATCTAGGTTTTTTAACAGGCCCAAACCCTTTACATTCCTAAACTAGTTTGTCTAGTATTACACACCAAAAATCCTCATTTCTGAAGGCTATAAGACAATCAAAACATTGAAGTACCTTGTTTCAAAATTCTTTAGATTTACATTCATTTCTAGTTTGTTTGCATTCATATATTTGAAGTCTCTATAAAATGGAAACCGCAATAGAAAAATTCATAGATCTCTAAAAAATGGAACCCTTAGCAGACAAATCCACATATCTCTAAAAATGGAACCTCAGTAGGTAAATCCCATGAAACCCAAACTAGTATATTTCTCACTCAGAATCTTACAACACTTCTAGAAAGTCACTAATCCATAAATTTCCATGAAATGGAATCCTCAACAGACAAGTCCACAAATATCTAGAAGATAGAACCCTCATCAAACAAATCCATAGATCTCCATAAAATGGAACCCTCGAGAAAAAAATCCATAGATATCAAAAAAATAGAACCATTGGCAGATAAATCCTACAAAATCCTAAACTAGCATATTTCTCAACTTCTTACAGTTAAAAGCAAGAAAATCCCATAGATCTCCAAAAATGGAACCCTTAGCAGACAAGTCTATAGATTATTCATAAAATAATTTTACTATGGACATTAAGGAAATTGGAACTTTCACCTAGTGAATTGACTTTCTATATTTCCTCTCTCCTTCACCACTAACTAGAGTACATATGGATGGATCCCATTTGGTGGTATCCATATTTTATCTTCCTCTCTAAAATATCCCCAACTAGATAGCCAATCATCCATATCATTTTCTTTTCCATACACATGTACCACCTCAAATGCTTCTAACAAATTTAGGGATCTTAGTATATTTGCTACTATGTTTACTACTCTCTAGCCTTCCACCACCCTTTAATTGAGGTAATTAACAATGTTCAAAGAATATCCCTCAATTATTAGTTTCCTATCCCCCAATTGAATCACCATATTTACTCCTACTAAGATCACTCTAGCATTAGCCTGATGACTGGTCATAATGCCCAAATACTCACTCATCACTCTGATCAACATTCCTTGGCTACCCCTTAGCATTGCTCCTCATCTAGCCTTCCCTGGGTTTTCTTTAGAAGCCCCATAAAAATTTAGCTTTAGCCATCCTTGTTTGGGTGGTTATTACTTAATCATGCTCCTCAAGAATCCTTAGGGTTTTTCATTCACCCCAATTGGACTTAGGTTCCAATGTTCACTTAATTTTTCCTCCTCCATTAACTCTAGACTCCCATGTGCTTTCAATACTTTAACATTCTCCACTATGGTCTTTATGATGTATTTTTTTCTTGGCTATAAATTTCTTCTCCCCTTTAAAAATCCTTTTGTTTCTCTTCAACCAAACTCTACATGCATAACGAAAGGAAATTTGATTTAGTCTTAGGATCTTATAAAAAATCTCCCACTATTCTATTCAAATTGCCATATTATGAGGTAGCATCCACACCACTGACAAGTATTCTTATTGCTCTCACCTTAATTCTTTTGTCAAACTAGGGCAGCATCCTAATGTTGTATACGTTAGAGGTCTTAGAATTACATCTTGGATATCAGGATTGTAAATTAATCCTATGAAAATTGGAAATCACAATGTATTTGTAATGTTCATAAATAAAACTATACTGAATTTCATACTTATTACTGAAAGGAAGCCTTGTTTTAATTATAATATAAATGTAGAAATAACTCAACCAACAACTCATACTTAACTAAAAATAACTAAGCTAATTTGAACTGAAATGGAACACAATTCATTGTTGAAAAAATACAATATTCAGATCTAGAATGAAATTAGATTTAAGAAAAAATATATTGTAGAAAATAAATGAAAATAACAACACACACTTGCAGAAAAGTAAAGTAAATTACACTATGCTAGAAATGGAAATTAACTAAGGCAAATTGGAAATGAAGGTAAACTCATCAAATTTGACTATGCTATTCCAATTGGTGAAATAAATTATAAAAATGAAATTAACTATAAAAACCTATAGCCATGCTAATGGTCTATCCACTATTCCCAAGAGTGGTCCCTTGCTCTGAAGTTCAACAGGAGGAAGAAGAATTCAACAAAATAGTCTAAAAAGATCAAAGTCTCATATAATAATTTAAAATTAAGAAAGAGTGTTGAAAATCAAATTACTGCATATTTTATTTCTCCTAAATCAAGGACCCTTGGGGCTCCACCTATCGGATCTTTGGGTGGGTCCCAATACCTAGGGAAATTTTCATCTCTAGGTAAGTGTTTGTATGTTTAGGTTATTGCTTTTGGTTTTGTGGCTAGAAAGTCACTGGTTCTCTTTGACCTATTTCCTTCGAGGGACATTTCACCGATTTTGGATGATATTTTGTCCATCACCATGGAAGAGGTTTCTTAGAACTTGGTTTACAAATTTCAAGATAGGAGGCCTGATATTTATGCCATAAGACACTGGGCCCTGGTTAAGTGGAAGTCGAAGGGAGCTATGGACATTGTGGCAAATTCCAATGGTTTTTTCCTCATTAAGCTAAATTGCAAGGAGGATTAAAACAATATTTGGGTGGAGGTCCCTAGTTATTTGGAAAATGAGGACTATTTCTACAAAAATGGGGACCCAATTTTAATCCTAGAACCCAAAAAATTAATCTGGTTCCATTGTGGGCTAGATTACCATATCTACCCTTCCACCTTTGGCATGCTGATATTCTCAGAGGCATAGCTAAAGCTATATGTGAGCTAGTCCTAATCAACTCGAAAACTAGTGCTAAATCTAGATTAGTCTTTGCACGTATGTGTGTTATGGAGGAATCTAAAGCTAATATTCCAAATCATATTAATCTACTTTCAAATTTCAGGTCATGGATTCATCCTATTGCATATGAGAATTGACCGATGAAATTTTTGGTCTGTAATAACTTTGGCCATGTCCCTGGCTCATGTCCAATCCAAAATAGGAAGACCCATTTCAAGTAGAATTGGAATAAAAGGAATCTAGAGTAAAACCAATAGCAGCTCCTAGGAAAGAAGATAGGATTTGATTCTGCAAGTCCCTCAGGCGAGGATCTTGGTCTGATTCATTCATTACTCACTATTAAATTTAACCAATAGACATATAATATTACTTATATTTGAGTGTATAACCATTCAATCTATTAACAATGTTTATTCTAGGTAGTGACCTATCTTTTACTTTAATACATAAGCATGCATACTAAATCTAACCAATAAAATTATAACAACATTTTGAGTTTGACAAGTCCTCCTTTTTTTTCACTCCTATTGGTTGTGGACTAGTTTGAAATAAATTTAAAATAGCCTAAAACCTCCAGTGTGCTCCCCTAGCTTCGATTTGCATGCGTCAAGGTCCTTGTCTCCATGTGGTTGCACCTTATTCTGACACAAAATAACAACAATAGCTCTAGAATAGTTGGTAGGTCAACTCCCATATTCATGTGTGTAATCACGAATTTGTGCTTATGCTATTGGTTAGCATTGATTCCAAACATGTGACTCATAACCTTGATTGAATCCTTTCAAAATGAATTGACCACTTAGTTTATCTTTTCCTCCCTTGCAAGGATATTTTGGAGTGCTCCACATCCTACTATTTTGACATAGTACCCATGCCCTACTATTTCAGTGCCTAGGCTATTTTGGAACCCAGTTGGTACTAGATTACTGCTTAGACATGGAAACATTAAAAAAGGACTTCGAAGAGGTGGTATGCCAAACACTTTATGTTTATGGATTTATTCACAAGACTTGGTAAAATTATTACTACCTTATTTAATCCTTCCATAAGAATAAATCATGCAATTAGTCCTTAAAACATGCAAAAACCAACACAAAAATCTAAAGGAAATATTTTCTTTCATTCACTATATTCAACATTTAATATCAATATAAATAATGATTAATAGTTGGTAGGTATTATATTATTTTAATAAAAAATGGATAAAATGGGCTAAATTGTTTGAAAAATAAGATAATTATATAGTCTCATCACTTCTTCCCATTGATTCTAATGCATGTCTTTATGCATTTTACCTTTCCAAAGTTATATACTAACCATTCCTAGTACTACTATTCTAGTTTTGGCTTAGTATCAAAATAGTATAGAATAAGGATGAACATAGTATGTGGTTGAAACCATAGGCCTATCCATTCATGTTGCAATGCTCCAGTTACCTCTATCATTGCAGTTACTCTTTGATGAGACTATATGAGGTTGGTTGATGAAATAGATTCCATTTTCCTTAAAGTGATAGATAACTCATCCCACCCTTGTCTACATGCAAACCTAACCCCATTGAAATTGTCTTTGTAAAATGTTTGAAAAATCTCCTAATATTTATTGACATGATTCATATATCTTTCCTTAATAGTTGCATTTTCCATAATACAATAATGTGCAAAAATAGGAGCCTTTAGATTTGGTTGATCATATCTTAACAATAAACCAAGTCCTAATTTATTTGACTTATATTTTTTTACCTTTTCCTGCCACTTCAACTGATTACAAATAGTGGAGGTGATGCTCGTATTTGAACATCATCAGTATAGATATGAGATAAAAATTGGACACCATTCAAAAGTGTAAATTTATGCAAATAAAACTTACATAATAAGTCCTTATATTCCATTGGACTATGCAAGAATACCTCAAAAATTGCTTGAGAAAAAGTCAACTCATATGGGAGATTGGAAAAAATTCTCATTACCTGTCATCTTTAATATTATTCTCTCAAGAACAAGCTATAAATTCTACCAAGTGGTCTACATTCAACCACATGTTCTGCAATGTGGCATAAATCCTTGAGCTTAGCCTTGAGACTGGTTATTTCTTCATCCTATTTTTGTTCAGTTCTTCCAAAGCTTTGAGTGTTGCAAGGCGCCCTGATGGCATCATCGCATCCACCTTGAGAATACCATATTATTATTTTCTAACATGATCATGCCTTATGGAATGACAATAATTTGGTGAGGGACTATAATTTCTATGGGCTCAATTTGTGTTTCCCTTCCTACTGATTGTCCAATGTTCATTATCTCAATTACGTCCTGCTTGACCATAACTTATGGCTCTGTCTCAAGCTAATACAATGCATCCTACCATTTTGACACTCTAAATATTTTAGCCCTTTTCTCTAGAGTTTTTTCTCATTCATCTTGTTTTAGAGATTATTCTAGAGTATAGTGCCTTGGCACCTATTCTGGAGCATCTTATGATGGCACCTATTTTGGAACATCTTGTGTTAGCACATACTCCAGCACATATTCTAGTGCATCCCTTGTCTGTGTGGAGGTCTCTTTGAATTTCATAATTCCTTTCCCTTCATACCATACAAAAAACTATTTCAAAGCATCTGGCTCCAATCCTTTTGAAACATTTATGTTTGTAGTATCATCGTCCATGTAAAATAGATTTTAGCCCTATTCTTGATCCTCGTGATCATTGTTAAACTCAATGGCCAATCCTAGCAAAATGTCTACTAATTTTAATCTATGAATTGACCTAGAAGATACATATTTGCCTAATTTACTTTTTAGTTCATTCAATTATTGTAACAATTGAGATATGTACATGTCTTTCTCCTGGATTATATTTCGAGCTTCTAATAATTAATTTTGTCGAGTCTTGATAATAGCTTGGGTGTACACAATAGTTAAACAATGTAGGGCCTTGACCTCTTTCTCTACCATATCCTAATTTTATTCCTCACTCATATGTTGAGGCTCCTCTATATAATCATTCATGTGTCTTATTCTACTAAGATATCGTTGTCAATTGGTGGAGTTTGCATTGAGTTATTGGTCAATTATGTGTATTGGAATCACTCTAATATGGCTCTTATTTTGATGTGGCAACATCAAGGATCTATGCATCCTCATCGTCGTCAATAATTAGTTCTTGTCTCCTTCATTTTTGAGCACCAAATGATGCTAGTGTTTGATCCAAAGAAATTGAACTTTGTTTGTGTCTTTGACTTCATCCAAAGCAATTGAACTTTATATTTATCTTTGAATTATCCTAAGGGGAGGTTTTTTGATGTAGATTATTCTTCACAATGCTTGTCCAATACCTCTTCTTCCTCACCACTAGAAATAATCTCGATTGATTTTATTGTCTCCTTTTGTGCATCGGATTATTTTGACGCTTGTTCTTGTGCACTATATTGTTCAGGCACTTTTGCATGTGATTCAAATTATTTTTATACCTCATTGGTTTATTTTCTTAGATGAGTATAATACCTTGTCTCGTCTTCAGTTATCAATTGTATTATTTTTCTAGAAGCCCTACATTGCTTCCTTCTGCTTCGTCAAGCACTTCTTTCGACTTGTGTGGAATCTGAAGAACACAAGCTTATACTGAGATGGGGGGTGAAAAGTATAAGACCTCTTTTTACTTTCTCTATTTAACTTCAACTTTGCAAAGCAATGAACCAATAGAAATATCAAAGCAACACACAATGAGACACTAATTTTAACGTGGTTCACCCAACATGGGCTACCTCCATAAAAATTTTCTCTAAAAAGCTTTCTCAAAGTTCTTTGGGAATCCTTCCCAATTACAATATTTATGAGCCTCAGCCCAAAGGAGAAACCTTCCCCTACTCAAGTATTTATGAGCCTCTGTCCAAAGGAGAATCCTTCCCCTCCTCACAAATTTATGAGCCTCCTACCCAAAGGAGAATCCTTCCCCTCCTCACGAATTTATGAGCCTCCTACCCAAAGGAGAATCCTTCCCCTCCTCACAAATTTATGAGCCTCCTACCCAAAGGAGAATCCTTCCCCTCAGCTCTAGAAATGATACTTCAAAAGATCACCTGCCTCTTATTTCGCTAGCACATGGAACTCCTTTCCACAGAAGACCTCCTGTCCTCAATGCTCAGACTCAAGAGACCTCTGTCCTCACTGATCACCTCCACAACAACTCATCAACCTGTACTAAACACAATCATTTGGTCCAGCACAAGTCTTCCTCACTTTGTCAGATTTGTCCCAAGATCAACTCATAAAGCTTGAACAAATCAATCTCTGCTGCACACAAGCCTTCTCAAAGACTTGTCAAAATTGTCCTTAGGTTCTTCTCAAAGAACCACTTCAACTCTGTCCTCAAGTCCTCTGCTAGGACCTATCCAAATCAGCTCACAAGTCCTCCCTAGAACTTGTCCAAATCAGCTCACAAGTCCTCACTAGAACCTGTTTAAATCAGCTCACAAGTCCTCACTAGAATCTGTCCAACTCAGCTCACAAGTCTTCACTAGAACCTGTCCAAATCAGATCACAAGTCTTCACTAGAACCTGTCCAAATCATCTCACAAGTTCATCAAGAAAAACTTGCTTAGCATGAACCCACAAATATAATTGTTAGAGACCCAATGTGATTCATCAACCTCATAGAAGCATAAAGAGAATTGTTAGAGACTCAATATGTTCTATACTTAACTCCCAATCTCAATCTCAATCTCAAAAGAATAAGATATATGTAGTATGCTTTTCTCAAGAACATGAAACACAACCCAACAATTGCCAACCATGCAATATCTCATATAACAATGATACTCATGTTCTTTCCACAACCAATATCTTTGCTCAACCAATTAGGGCTTTAACAACAATGCTTATAGACAAGGTTTAACCAATATCATTCAACTCAACATTAACCTTGAAGCATTCAACCAATCACTACATGAAAAGGAAACTAGTAGACATCCTTTTCCCTCCAAAGGTATTTGAACAAAACAACCACCAACATAAATCACCAATGCAAAGAATAACTTGCTCAAATCAATCTCAATGGAGTAAGCCCAAATCATGTATCAAGTAAAGCATTAACTTGATCAAAAAAACCTCTATGGAAGCAACTCAACCATCAATCTCAAAACATCCAACTAAGGGTTTCACCATCTCAATGCAAGTAGCAAGACTTACTAACATAAACCCTAGTGCAAAAATTCTTCCTCTTCCTCAACCAAAATTATGCATTCACCCAAAAACTCATCAATGATTTTAATGCATAAACAATCTTCAATATCCAAAAAATGGAATTACACCAACAAGAATACCTAGTAGACAACCTTTTCACTCCAAACTCAATTTTAGAAAATACACCATCACCAATATACATGGAAGAAGTTGCCCATACCTTTGTTTGAGGAAGAAGAGAATATTTCTTCAACCTGTTACCAATACCACCCTCAACTTTGCCACCAAGTTAGGGTTAGATCATAAAAGTAACCACAAAAATATTTATTCCATAAAACACCTTATGACTCCAATCCTTAGAATTCAACTACCAAAAATATAAAGCATACAAACAATATATCCTTTTACACCTTATTTCTCCAAATTAATTAAACCATGTTCAAAGAATAATAGCTTCTAAGCAAATATCACTCAACAATCAAGCCAAAAATCTCAACCACACACTATCAACCTTATATCTCCAAAGAAGCATTTAACCTTAAAAATAATTTTAAATAAATCTGCCCAACCACTTCTTCTTTAACAAAATGCAGATTTTATTTAAAAAACCTTACCAAAAAAAAAAAAATGCTTCCGAAAATCGCGGGTCAACAGTGCCTCCGAAAAAATAGGACCGCAAAAACTCTTCTCACACTCCACGGCGAGAGTCGAACGCTTGACATCCCTTCAAGCGCCTTCGCAGAACAGTCGTTGCCACTAGGCCAACGGCGCTAGCTTGAAGGCTAGCAAGAGTCTCCTTCTTCTTAACCCTTTGGCGACGGATAAACGTGGCAAAAAAACTATAGCCGTAGCTTTTACTTCCCAACCTTTGCGCAATTCGAATTTCTTTTTCACAGGTGCTTTAGACTATAGGTTATGGCTTATATAGCCAAACTTCCATGCTATGCACGACGTCGACGGGAGGATAATTCAAATTTTTTGAATTAATATTACTTTGGCGCCTTCAAAACAACTTTAGGGTTTATGAAACCCTTTTGATTATTTAAAAAATAATCAAAGGTTTTTTAGACCTTAGACCTTAGGTGGAGAACCCATTAAATTATTAAAATAATTTAATCACTAAATCAAATAAATAATTAATTAAAAAACCTTAAAAAGGTTTTATTAATTAAGTTATTTAATTAATAAGTGTCTCCAACCTTTGCATTAAGCTGAGAGTGGTTTTGACAAAAACCCTTAATGCATCCACCTAGTTTTAATAAAAACCCTTAAACATGCCATGGTTTTGATAAAAACCTTTTCATCTGCCACATGGAATCTCTCCGAAATCTTCTAGAAAATATTCTTTGGAATCTTCAACCTTTGAAGCCAATAAATCCTCTTGACATTAATGCCAGTTCCTTTTGACATCAATGACAACTCATAGACAAGAATCTAGGATCTCAAACCCAAAATTGCCAATAGAATCTTCTAGTGTAAGGGTCAATTTGTGAGACTAAGGATGAACCTCATCCTACACAAAAATTTCTTCTAGAATACATACAAACTCCTCTAGTGTAGGTATTTAATCTAATGCAAGGGTTTCCTCCTACATAAATTTTTTTACCTGGATGCTTGTTTCTTTTGATGTAGGGGTTTCCCTCTACATAGAACTTTTGGCTTAGGTAGATATTCTTGTGTCACCACATTGGATGACAACTCTACGTTGCTTCTTTTGATGCATTGGTGTGGAATACTCTGCTATAGATATATCTATAGTCACTGGTGTGGACTACTCTACCACATATATGTTTGTAACTTGTCTCCTACTAATTCTCGACCTCTTCCTAGTAGATACAAGTTTTTATGATGGAGAAATTTCTTCTCCAGCATGTATTTCAACAACCCTAGGTTGTTTTTTAATATTACCCATAAATATTCTTCATGTATTTTATGGTTCACTTTTTGGGGTATCTATACGTCTTGATTCCCTTGTACTCCTAGAAGTTTTTCCCTTTTCCTTCTTTTGAGTTTTTAAAATAGAAACCTCCATCCATAGATCTAGGAACCATTTTAAAGAACGTTCATTTATTGCAAAGTGATGTTTACACAATAATTTTATTAGGTCATGGTGCTTCACAGAACCCTTCCCCTCCTGAACGCTTCTAGTCATATCATGAAAAGCATGATGCACATACAGGGGTAACTTAATCCTTCATTCAAAGTTATGAATATCGTGTCTAATATGGGTTAAAATCTTGATATGATGCCCCGATAGAATAGCAAATTGACTTGCATAGGTCACATACTTTATAACCCATATGGAAACTTCATCCAATGGTTTCTTTAAGTTTGGTTCATTTAATGCCTTTACAGAGCCTATTTTTAATTTTAAATTCAGGTTCAGGATCGCCCTCTACTCTGAAAGCATTGACAATGTCAGGGAGAGTGGCTCTAAATATTTTTGTTATTTCTTTTACCTCATAAGGAAATTTAAATATTTGACTAAGGATCTCAAGTATTACCTTAATCATAGTTTCATCAATATATTCCCGATTATTCCAAAGGGATTGTGCAAATTTTCCTACCAACACTTCCACATAACCTTCTAATTTTTGCAAGAAACACATCCAAACAACTTGTTGAAACACTGCGACCACCTGGGATATCCCTACAACTAGTCAATGGTGTCTAGCTCAACATTTTATTTCTATCCCCCCATGCTTTTTGTTATTTCAACATGCTCTAAATTATACTATATTTTCAAGAAACCTGTAATTATGTCTACAATTACTGTTGTTTGCCCTTCTACCAACAAAATGAAAATCATAACTAGTTTTTCATGATTTTTATACATGCAAATGAGTTATCAATTATTGTGCAATCATGTTTGGGATGACACCACATGCTCTAGAAGAGACATTGGCAAGTGCATACATCAGTATGATAATCATTAGATGCACGATGGAGATCTCACATGATTTTGACACATACGGTAGGACAAGTGGCAAGTCAAAGATAACACAACATGATGATACTGGTTAAGATTACAAAGTTGATTACTTTTTTCTCCACACATGTGGTTAATGTGTCGTTTTCCCATGCAATTTAATTTTCACATTAATTGAATTTTGTGTCTTTGTGTAGACACTAAAATGTGGTTAATCCGATTAAGCACACACAAACAAGGACCAAATTGACATCATATGACCCCTTGGGACGGTGGCAAATTCACCATCATCCCACCCTGGGACAGTGGAATATTCACCACCATCCCACCCTGGGATGATGGCAGATTCCAACCATCCCACCCTAGTACGGTGGTGAGCCATCGTCCTAGGGTGGGACGGTGAGCAAGTTTGACCCGAGAAAAAGTCAAATCTAGGCCAAATAGCACCCAAAAACTGCCATTTACCCCATCAAATGAAGGATGCGGCTTAGAGGGAACTGAATCCTTATGACACACTTCTTAATGGAGGCCCAAATTGGAGATTCTCTTCCACACCCATTGCATGCCTCCCGATTGACAAATCGCGCCTCCTGCCATGCATGCCCTTGCATGCCTTTTTGCACATGAGCCCCTTTGGGCTATAAAATGGATATAATTTCCACAAAAAACACACACATATAGGGAGATAATTTCTATGATATGCAACGAAGTTCTGTCGATATTTTTTCCCAACTTATTGAGCTTTCTTGCCTTTGAAATATCCTCTTAGCGAAGGAGGTTACCGGGTGACTTCAAGAGGGCCTTTTGAGCATAACTTTTCCATCCGGGTGAATTTCTTCACAAAATTTGATGAAACCACCCCTCATAGTGTTTATTATCATTCCCCAAAGATATTGGTAGCAAAATGTGGGCAGAATTGGTGGGTATCCCCTCCCAAGGTGCCCTCCAATTAGTTGTAGTCACCACCATCCCTCCCCGAGACAAGGGTAAATCCTTGCACAAATTCATTAATTTTTTTAATTATATTATTATATATCCTCATATGATTTTGTGGTTTAAATTTCATGCAATTTTGAGTTAATTTACTGAGTTATAGCATTTTTAAGTTTTTACAGGTCTGTAGGGCCCATCCGGGCACCCCAGTTGTATGCAGGTGAATCTGGGATTCAATTTGAAAATATAACTATATGGGTTGTCTTTAAATTT
Source organism: Wollemia nobilis (assembly GCA_028583015.1). Lineage (NCBI taxonomy): Eukaryota > Viridiplantae > Streptophyta > Pinopsida > Araucariales > Araucariaceae > Wollemia > Wollemia nobilis. Next base: position 1,100,518 of record JAQPPZ010003333.1, read on the forward strand.
CCATTTATGTATTATGTTAAAATTTCATGAGTTTTGGATATGTTTAGGTTTGGGATTTGCTTGTCTTGGTTTTCATAGGTTACAGGCGGGCAGCACAAAATCAAGGGGTCTACGGGTGCAATTTATTATATGTTTTTAGTGATATCCTCTCAAAAAATCCTCTTTGACATCTCCAAAAATTTTCAAGTCATTATGAGTTTATTTTATTTAATTTTAATTTATGCGTTTTTTTACCCCTGTGGGGATTGCATGTTTTCTACCATATACCCTTGATATTTGATCCCTTTTGCTTCCTTGTATGTAGGTGCAGGTTCTTAGAATACATTGGTAAGGAATATCAGACATCATATATTGAATATACAAGCAGCGGTGGCATTGGCCCGCCCACCTTGATTGTGGGTACGCAGAAAGGCACTAGATGTGCACCCTGATTCCTTGGAGGAATTGATCCTTAAGCACCCCAAAAATTTGTAAAAAATTGTATCAAATTTTGAGCCCCAAATGGTACTGCTGTATAATATTGGTTTTGATCCAACCAATTAATAAATAAGACACTTGTTTCATTTCATTATTTATTTCTTGGTATCGCTTTATTTTCATATGCATGCTTCCGTTTGATGCTCATGTGCAAGATAGGATAGATACACATATTTTTTCTCTTAATTAGGTGCATTAATTTTCCCTAATTCAATGGCGATCATGGTGGGACCCTTGTCCCTTTTGATTTGGATGAAAATTTTACCTCTTTCTTGCATTTTTTGCCCTTTTATGTTGCAGGTGCTCCCCTCCCCACCCTAGAATGGTGGCAGAGGCTTTATTTGGCTCACCATGGGATGGTGGATTCACCATCCCACCATGGGATGGTGGTGAGGCTTCTAATCGTCCCACCCTGGAGTAGTGGTGAAACAAAGAAATTTTTTCCCAAAAATTCATATTTTGGCTTCAAAACTGATAAGGTAAGTGCCTAAACCCTCTGATTTTTTGCTGCATTTACAGAGAATGCAAAATTTGGTTTTTCTCACATTATTTTGTTTGCATAGAAAATTTAAATATCACTTTTTACTTTTCTTATCACATAAAGTAGCAAAAAGTAGGAGAAAAATAAAAAATAACTTGTAGTGGCAATGCATCTGTTTGGTTTGATTGCTTGTGGCTTACCCATTGGGTAAGTTAGCATTTAGGATTTACATTCATAAAGTCAATTTTTAGGTTATTTGCCTTATTATTATGAAATTAAAATGCACTTATTTGCATGTATTTAGTGAATGGTCATTGATTGCTTCTTTTCTTACTTTCTTGGATAATAAAGAACCACACACACCATAATTCATGTAAACGCTAGTGAGGTGGACTTCATTACCATCCACTAGAAGAGTGCAAGTGACGGTGGGTTTCATCTCTATCCACTTGGATCAAATCCCATGAACCCGATCCATCTTGCCAAGGCTGGTTCCAAGATCTATCATAGCCTGTGGGTTATAGCATGCATAACCCTTCGAGGAGGTGTATCGCAGACTTTGGGTGAACTGGGTGAGGAACTGGTAGGACCTATGCTCCCTGGCCATGTGTGGACCTCATCACCACACATTATAGGCAAGATAACATGACCTGGAGTTCATATCCAGGTTGTCGAGCTAGAAGTATACAGGTGAAATCCAATTGAACATGAGAATACAATCCAACAATATTTCAAACACGTGACACAAGGTCATCCTTTGCAAAACAACACATTTGAAATACACGAAATAGTTTAGGAATTCACACTTAAAACTTAAAAGTGATAATCATCTATCTTATTGAGTGTTTCCTTCTTGTATGTTGCTTCATGAAATTTTTTTAAAGAAGATAATCACTTGGGGTACTGATAGAAAAGCACAATGGTGCACACCTGCAGCCAAGCCCAATTATGGGTGGAAGCTATAGAGAGTGGATTAGGAGACACGAATCATATCTGCTATAGCCCTAGGGACTTGGTTATACCTCCCTAGAAAGCTGCTACTCCACCTAGCCCCATGGATGCAAGGCATGACCCTCATCCCCAAAGGGACCCTCTACAGGACACCTCGAGGGATGATGGGTACTACATGGGAGAGTGTTCCTAGTATGGAGATATTTCATAGGCCTTTCTTGATGAAATGTAACTACACATCGAGGTGCTAATAGATAGAGCGATGCCACACATCCATGTTCTCGTCAAGGCTGACATGCATAAACCTAGGTAGGAGCACAACTTCACACACTAGTTGGAGCAAGTCGATACGACTTTACCTCTGTGTCACCTTGATAAGATACATCAGCTCATGCAGCCTGATGGGAATGACACCCGTCGATCGGGGCAAGCCAATTATGCCCTACCTTTCCTCATCCAAGAGGGAAGATGGGAGGAGATCCCATATTTTCCTTAGGAACAATATTTTGTGCATGCTCGATGTGCCTCTGTTTCGACTGAGTATAATGAACACATGTTCCACCCCAAGCCTCAAGTCAATGCAATGAACCTCGAGAGAGGCAAGCACCCTATAGAGAACACAGATTACCTTGGACAAGCTTGACCCCAGGGTGAGACTCCTAGGCCCCCTAGGCCTCGCACTACGGATCAAATTAGACAAGTTATTGTGAGATATACCAAATGCCAAGCTTAGTTCAAGAAGCTTCGATGAGATAAAGAGCAACTAGACCGCTTGCACCAGCTTGAGAAAGAAAGAATTGAACGACAGACCAATGAGCTGTTCTAGAAAATTTTAAGAGAAACGGTTCCTACCCCTAAGACACATAGGCAGGAAGTCCACTCGAGGAAACCCATGCTCATTCAAGAGAGGTTCTTGAGACCTTATAAAATATTACTTTCGTGACCTCCTAGGACAGATCGAGAGATACCTCCCAAGCTAAACATTGGGCATCCACCACGGGCAAATACCCCCATTTATAGATCGGCTCAAGAGATGTCTTATAGGGCTTATACTAAGCACAATCTCGAAGTAGAGTATATTGATATGCCTTACCGAGGTAGGGGGTGACTTACCACCACCTTGCCCTAGGTTGGAGGATCCTAGACCTCCATCGCAAGATGTGAACAAATATGAGGAGATCAAGTCCTCAGGCCCTTATAAAGCATTGCTAGAATGCCTGGAGTTAGTAGATAACAAGACCTCTAGGTCGGGCTCTCAAAAGCCCACTATGCGCCAATTGCGTAGCCAACCCATCCATCCGTCAGTACCTGTGCCTCCCTATCTAGAGCAATTTAAGTTGCCTCAATTGGCTATCTTTAAGGGAGAATAAGATGCACATGAACATGTCACTAGGTTCCTAGGTCAATGCTTTGGCATTCATGACGATGATGCTTTGCTTCTGAGGAAATTTGTGACTACCCTCACCGGCCTTGCCTTCGAGTGGTTTTATTAACTCCTTAAGCATAGCATTTTGTTGTGGCTGCTCCACAACGTACCCCAAAATTGGGGACCCACCTTTTTGCATGTGTTCCAAGAAGACCGAAGTGGCCCATAGGCTAAAGATCAAGAGAAAAAAGCAAAACACCACAAAGAAGAAAAGGTGTCGCGATATCGCGACATGTTGCACCATCGCGGCCAAAGAAGAAAAGGTGTCGCGATATCGCGACATGTTGCACCATCATGGCCAAAAGAGAAAAAGTGTCGCGATATCGCGACATGTTGCACCATCGCGGCCAAAAGAGAAAAGGTGTCGCGATATCGCGACATGTTGCACCATCGCGGCCAAAGAAGAAAAGGTGTCGCGATATCGCGACATGTTGCACCATCGCGGCCAAAGAAGAAAAGGTGTCGCGATATCGCGACATGTTGCACCATCGTGGCCAAAGAAGAAAAGGTGTCGCGATATCGCGACATGTTGCACCATCGCGGCCAAAGAAGAAAAAGTGTCGCGATATCGCGACATGTTGCACCATCGCGGCCAAAGAAGAAAAGGTGTCGCGATATCGCGACATGTTGCATTTTCGTGATTCAAAGCAAAGAGAAAGAGCTAGAATAAAAAAGTGTCGCGATATCGCGACATGTTGCATTTTCGCGGCCAAAGAAGAAAAGGTGTCGCGATATCGCGACATGTTGCACCATCGCGGCCAAAGAAAAAAGTGTCGCGATATCGCGACATGTTGCACCATCGTGGACAGAAGAGAAAAAGTGTCGCGATATCGCGACATGTTGCACCATCGCGGCCAAAGAAGAAAAAGTGTCGCGATATCGCGACATGTTGCATTTTCGCGATTCAAAGAAGAAAAAGTGCGCGATATCGCGACATGTTGCAGTCAGAAGCCAAAAGAGAAAAAGTGTCGCGATATCGCGACATGTTACATTTTCGTGGCTACAAGCAACAAAAGAGAGCAAGGAGGCAAAAGTGTCGCGATATCGCGACATGTTGCATGGTCGCTGTCAAAAGATAAAAAGTGTCGCGATATCGCGACATGTTACATTTTCACGGTGAAGGGCCATAAAAGGGAAACCAAAGCACATGCATGCACAAGGGAAGGTGAAACGAACAGTCAGGGAAGGTGAAACGAACAGCCATCAGAAAACGAAACGAACCGTCATGGAAGGAGAGACAATGTTTCAGAAGTTTAAATACGCCATTCAAAGAGGCCAGAAGGGGTCGAAAACTGCCACGAGCAGAGTTACAGATTTGAGGGCAATAGGGCCATTCTGGACCTGTTCTAGTTGTTTTCTTCCATTGACTGGTTTGGGAAAACCAGAAACTTCTGTTATTGTAAAATGACAAATTTTTAATACAAAAAATTTCAGAAAGTTGCATCTTATGGACAAGAAAGAAGGAGCCATTTTTTGCATGCAAGATTGAATGTCTATTTTCCCCTTTTCAGATTTTAGGCTTGTAAATGGAGTTTATGCAAGTTTTTCTTGGTTGCTTCATGCGAATGTTTAAATCTGAAAACCTCATTTAAAACCCTAGGAGCCGACACTTAGCTTATCCGGATTGTGCTTGTTTTGCGGGTCCAATAGGTTAGGTTGCATGCATGAAAACCTCATATCTTCGGTTTTGTCGGAATAGGATAGCATCATACTCGAATGCATTTTCATTTTTTCTGCATTTTACTTCAAGAAATTTTAACTTTATTTTAATATTCAGACATTAAAATAAACATTTAAAAAACTTCAAAATACAAAAATAATTTAACCATTGCGTAGGTTATACTTCATACTTCCAATACGCAATTTGAAATTTCATTTTCGGAGTTGTTTAGTATTTTTAAAAAATTCCTTAAAGTTGTTGTTTTGTTACAGATTGTTAAAAAAATCCGAAAATGAAAATTTCTATTTTAAGGTCAAATTTCATGTTTTCAGCTCTGTTTTGCACTCATGAGCCTATGATGACATTCCCTTCATGAAAATTCCAATTTCATTGAAGGGGTTATGTTTTATGGCATTTTCACAAATTTCCATGTCTTAAGCACTACATCATGGTCATATGAGGACCAACTCACATTTGCTCTATTTTGGTTCAATGAACAATCACTAAAGTTTCATGTGTAAAATAAACCAACATTGCCCCTTGTTTACAGTTACTTGCAATCACTAAGGTGTTCCAAGCATTTAAAGTGAATATCTTCAGTCAAGATCATTAATACACATATGCAAATGCTAATATAGCGGAGACCTTGGAGAAGTTGTTTGTTTAACTTCTTTGCAAGAGGGGATTTGAAGTCCAAATCCTAAAGGAAAGTGTACTTTCACAAGTGTGTGAAAATACCACTCAACATTTTGGCGCTAGAAGGAGGGCCTGAATTGGTTTATTTCAGTGTGATTTAAATGCTATAGGGATTTAAATTTTGAATATTTCATGCCCTATTGATTATTATCTTTAGCCCTCTTTTAACAATACAACCTTGTAGTGTTAAAAGGAGGACATGAAATGCTATGCATTGTTCTAACGCTTTTGATTGTTCATACAGGAATAATGTGTTTGATTTGATTTTGAAGAATTTTGGTCTTGATTAACGAGGTTGTCTCCATGCAGTTACTTTTATCGGATTTTAATGGATACATTTCTTGGTTGATGCTAACATGATTATTCATACGTTACATGTTTGATATTTGCTAGTCATTTCATGATTATTTGTAAGGAATTATTTTGTCTAAAATGTATCTGTTGTCGGTATTATGCTCTTCACTTGCGTGTAATGCGATCTTGTGAATCAGAAAGCCTACAACACTAGGAGTATGCTCTTCACCTGCGCATATGCGATCTGGTGAATCAGAAACTAATTTACATTTTTAGAATATTGCTTTGTCATGGTTCCTTCTTTCATTCATGACTAACAAATTGGTTTTGAAATTATTCTTTGAGTTTCATTAATGGCTACAAGCTGCAGGAACGTGGTATGGGATACATGCTAATCCTTTGAACATTAGTGGAGATTTTCATGATTTACCCAAGAACGTAGAAAAACATTTGCCCAAATTTAAGCACAATGGTCCAACATCAGCCGAGGAACATATTCAAGCCTATGTGGATATCCTAGTTAGATGGAATGTCGAACATGAGGATGTGGCATGTAGAATGTTTCCTGGAACCCTAGATGAGGTGGCATATGATTGGTACATCAATTTACCCGCTGGTTCTATTACATCTTGGACGCAATTGAAAGATGAGTTTATCGATCAATTTAGGTTGTTCATTGATCCTCTCACGATATTTCAACAATTTGTTTCTTGCAAAAGAGAACCTAATGAGCCAGTGAGAAATTTCAACTTGAGGTTTCGAAAGCTTTATGCGAGATTAATTTCTCCCTATACTCTTGAGGAAAGTGGTGCTCTTCAAATATACTTTCGAGCATTGGATCCATTATTTGCCATATTTGTTAGGATGAATCCCTTGGTTACTGATCTTGCATCGGCCTACATAGAAGCTATGATTGTAGATCAACAATTGAGGCCGCAAGGTTATGGAATGGAGCAATCAACTATGGTAGGACAACTAGGGGCTTGCAATCAAACCTCGATGGTAAATCAAGCGTGGGCACAACAAAATTTGATATTAAATGTTTTTCCCTACAATCAACTTTATCCTACCATACCAACTTATGCTCCCACTTGTGCTTATACAAGTACTTCCATCCATCCAACTATGCCTCAATTAGAGAATCATGTGGTCACTCATGGAACTATCGCAACAAATGTTCAAGCTCGATCCTGTGGATATCAATCCAACTAATCCTACTACTTCTACCACTCAACCCAAAGAGTTCGTATCGAAAGTAAAAGAGCAAAAGAAAGTGGTTAAGAAGGTATGTAGGCATGTTCCACCACAAAAATGAGCACATCAATGTATGCATCCAAATCATCCTAGGAAGAAAATTCATAATGCCGATCTTAATGATATTTCATGTTATGCTTCTTCAAATGATACAAGAGATTTTGAGGTGACTCATGTTGAAGTAAATACCTATTCAAAAATTCTTGAAGAGCATGAAGATTTTGGAGAAGAAATTCTATGGATGGGTAACAAGAAGTTGGAATCAAATAATCACCATCTTGTTTTGGAAAATAAATATCCAGAATCATTACCCAAAAAGGAGGATTTGGATGAACAAACTTATGTGGATATGATTTGGGCAGATGTACTTGCAAAGGATTGGAGCAACTATATGACACGGAATTCAAAAATTGATCCCATTATAGAAGCTCCTAAGTCATCACAAGTGGCTGAAAATGAATTTGAAATAAAATCAACAAATGAAGTTGAAGACATAATCGAATTTCACCACTTGTTCTCGAAAGACACTTTGGATGATGCTCTCGAAAGTGATGACCAAGAGGATCCACACCTTCCAAATTGTGATAAAATTGAATCATGGGTTACAAATTTGGATTATGATAGCTTTACCAATTTGAATTCAAGAAATAACCCACTTTTGGAAATAACGGGACCATCTAAGGAAGGTGAAGATGAATTGGATGAGAAACAGGTTGATGAATCGGAAGATGAAGAAGAAATACTTGAACGTCACAACTTGAACTTGGAAGATGATTACTATGATTCGTGGAAGAAATGGGAAGAATATTATCAATCTGAATCTTCTAACAAACTTGTTGTGTCAATTAATATGCAGGATAACTCAATTGCTTCCTCACATGAGGATACTATAAATCCTGTACAATTTGAGAAAGTTTTGGAAGAGGAATTCGAATCTCATCAAATTTTGGAACATGATAAGGATTCTACAACCATGAATCAAGAAAGAGAGTCACTTGCTTTAGATTCCTTTGAAGGAAAAGAAGTTGAAAATCTTGATCCACTTACTTGTGCTACAACGATTATGCCATTTCAAAATGAGAAAATTACAAAACCTAAATCATTTGGGTTTGATATCATTGATGATCCAATTGAAAATCCCACGTTACCCAAAACAACCCAAGTGATTGATCATGGAAATATGTTAGTTAACCCACCCCTAGATAGACAAGACTTATGGTTTGAAAGGGATGGACATGTGTTCAATTGGGTACCTAAGTTTGGTGCCTTTGATAAACAAATCATGGAGAAAGAACAAGTGCTACATTATGATGAAATGCCATTGAAGGTGAATGAAGAACAAGGATTAATTTCTAACCACACCTTTGATAACATTACTTTAATGAATGAAAAGGAGCTTGATGCATTTAAATTGCTAAATCAAATTCATCAACAATTAATTCTTGAACCTAGGATAAAAACTCCTAATGATTCCCATTTAGTAAATATCCTAGATGCTTGCAAATGTTTGCAGAAATTTGATTGGCCGACAAACTTGGAAAATGAATTGGCTTTAAAATGTTTAGAAATAGGCTCTTACTTACAAAGTTTCATTTTGGATAAAGAAAGCCTACTTCTAAATCATGAATGGAATGATGAAACTTGCACTTTAAAGAATAGACAAGATAAAATTGAATACCAACCATTGTCTAATCAATTTGATTTGAATCTCACCTATGGTGTTGGTAATAGAACTAAATCAAATTGGTATGGTGAGCGTGGCAAGTTGAAATTTGTTGCATTGCTTGGTTTGATCTTATTGTTGTTGGATTCCTACAACATTTGGCATACATATTGTGTCATATGTCTTTTGAAATGTTCTAATCATGTTTGGGATCCGGGAAAGTGATAGTCCAAGCTTTGCTTCATCTTGTACCATATTGTACATTTGTATATAATTTTTTTTGGTTTGTGATGTTGGGTTTGCATTTCAGTTTTGGTTTTAAGTTTTGTGTGTTGGTCCTTTGGACATTTTTGGTTTGTTTTAAAAAAAAAAAAAAAAAGCGGGATGTCAACTTATGTCCTTATGAATGTTGGCTAAGACTAGGAGAATATGAAACATCGGAATTGTATTGCAGAAAGCTCCACGAATATTGCAAACACATTAAGGAATATCGTTTGGAACTTGTGATGCATGAAGTTGTCAGTTTTATAAATTATGGCAAAGTAGGTGATATATACTCCATCCGCATTTCAAAAGGAGCAATGCATTCATATCTCATATTACATTCAGCATTGCATATACATTTCATCTCAGTTGCATCTTCATTTCATGTACAATCATTGAAAAGGTGTCGAATCCTCTTAGGGTTATTACATAACAAATACTAAAAGGATCCTAAGGTTGGGAACTGATGCCCGAACTATCTTGAACCAAGCACGTTCTACGCAGATTAAAGAGAATCTTGAGCAAAATGGTCAAAACCATACTTGGAAGAAATGGTGAGGCGAAAGGAATATTTCGTGTCTGTCCCATCATGCAACATAATCCTTAAACAGTGGTTTTTTCCACTCCCATAATGCTTAAAGCCTAAAATCAGAGTAGTAAGGATAGGGTTAAATCCTCATCGAACTTAGGTTGAGGATCCAATTCCCCAAAGCTCTGATTTGACCTTCATGGAGTAGTAAGGATAGGGTCTAATTCTCATCTCGCTTAGGTTGAGAATCCGATTCCCCAAAGCTTCTATTTTTCCAAAGCAAATGTTTTTTTCATTTCTCTATTAATATTGGATTGGAAGGATCGTACTACATGTCCCTTGCAAGGATGGGTAGTCATCCCCAAGGTCCAAGAAATCAAAAGTAGAGCCAAATCATGGATTATGGGGTTAATCTCCATCGGGGCTATAGACGCCTGGCCGGGAGTGGAGTATGCTCATGCGTGGCAACATGTCTTGTCTAAAAACAAGACCACCGACTGCTCAAACGGACAGAGCTAGCTTGACAGTTTCATCCATAACAGGTTAAATCATTTTGTTCAAGATGAGGTAATGAACTCCGGATCAGAGTAGTAAGGATAGGGTTAAATTCCCATCTCGCTTAGGTTGGGAATCCTATTCCCCAAAGCTCTGATTTCACTTACACTTGCACATGGGTTCAAGATGGTAGTGACACATAACCAACTTTGGGATCTGGTAAACTAGTTTAGTATACATATATTTGGTCCTAAGAGGGTTTGACAGTTTTAATATGTTTGTTCATGATGCTAGAAGGTTTGAGCCTTTGCAAAGCAGGTTGTCTTATCTCTAGCATAATTATCATACATCAAATCATGCACAAATCATTCATAGCCTTGCATACGAATCATAAGTGAAACTGACAATGGAATGTTGATCAATTTCAAACGATAGGGAATGAAGCACATTGCACACACCGAGCTGATGCTTAATAATTCTAATGCTTCATGTATTTCTCGTCTAGTTTCATTCTTGGGATATTTTCTGACGCTTGTATTTGAGTCTGTGTTTTCAGGTTGAGTTCTCACCGAAATGCTCAGGAGCATTTCCCAGTAGAGTCGCCATTTGTTGTGGTTGCTCCACAACGTACCCCAAAATTGGGGACCCACCTTTTTGCATGTGTTCCAAGAAGACCGAAGTGGCCCATAGGCTAAATATCAAGAGAAAAAGTGTCGCGATATCGCGACATGTTGCACCATCGCGGCCAAAGAAGAAAAGGTGTCGCGATATCGCGACATGTTGCACCATCACGGCCAAAGAAGAAAAAGTGTCACGATATCGCGACATGTTGCACCATCATGGCCAAAGAAGAAAAAGTGTCACGATATCACGACATGTTGCACCATCACGGCCAAAGAGAAAAAGTGTCACGATATCGCGACATGTTGCATTTTCGCGATTCAAAGCAAAGAGAAAGAGCTAGAAAGAAAAAGTGTCGCGATATCGCGACATGTTGCATTTTCGACCGTACAGGAAAAAGTGTCGCGATATCGCGACATGTTGCATTTTCATGATTCAAAGCATAAAGAGAAGCCAAAAGGGAAAAAGTGTCACGATATCGCGACATGTTACATTTTCGTGGCTACAAGCAACAAAAGAGAGCAAGGAGGCAAAAGTGTCGCGATATCGCGACATGTTGCATGGTCGTTGTCAAAAGATAAAAAGTGTCGCGATATCGCGACATGTTACATTTTCGCGATGAAGGGCCATAAAAGGGAAACCAAAGCACATGCATGCACAAGGGAAGGTGAAACGAACAGTCAGGGAAGGTGAAACGAACAACCATCAAAAAACGAAACGAACCATCATGGAAGGAGAGACAATGTTTCAGAAGTTTAAATACGCCATTCAAAGAGGCCAAAAGGGTCAAAAACTGCCACGAGCAGAGTTACAGATTTGAGGGCAATAGGGCCATTCTGGACCTGTTCTAGTTGTTTTCTTCCATTGATTGGTTTGGGAAAACCAGAAACTTTTGTTATTGTAAAATGACAAATTTTTAATACAAAAAATTTCAGAAAGTTGCATCTTATGGACAAGAAAGAAGGAGCCATTTTCTGCATGCAAGATTGAATGTCTATTTTCCCCTTTTCAGATTTTAGGCTTGTAAATGGAGTTTATGCAAGTTTTTCTTGGTTGCTTCATGCGAATGTTTAAATCTGAAAACCTCATTTAAAACCCTAGGAGCCAGCACTTAGCTTATCCGGATTGTGCTTGTTTTGCAGGTCCAATAGGTTAGGTTGCATGCATGAAAACCTCATATCTTCGGTTTTGTCGGAATAGGATAGCATCATACTGAATGCATTTTCATTTTTTCTGCATTTTACTTCAAGAAATTTTAACTTTATTTTAATATTCAGACATTAAAATAAACATTTAAAAAACTTCAAAATACAAAAATAATTTAACCATTGCGTAGGTTATACTTCATACTTCCAATACGCAATTTGAAATTTCATTTTCGGAGTTGTTTAGTATTTTTAAAAAATTCCTTAAAGTTGTTGTTTTGTTACAGATTGTTAAAAAAATCCGAAAATGAAAATTTCTATTTTAAGGTCAAATTTCATGTTTTCAGCTCTGTTTTGCACTCATGAGCCTATGATGACATTCCCTTCATGAAAATTCCAATTTCATTGAAGGGGTTATGTTTTATGGCATTTTCACAAATTTCCATGTCTTAAGCACTACATCATGGTCATATGAGGACCAACTCACATTTGCTCTATTTTGGTTCAATGAACAATCACTAAAGTTTCATGTGTAAAATAAACCAACATTGCCCCTTGTTTACAGTTACTTGCAATCACTAAGGTGTTCCAAGCATTTAAAGTGAATATCTTCAATCAAGATCATTAATACACATATGCAAATGCTAATATAGCGGAGACCTTGGAGAAGTTGTTTGTTTAACTTCTTTGCAAGAGGGGATTTGAAGTCCAAATCCTAAAGGAAAGTGTACTTTCACAAGTGTGTGAAAATACCACTCAACACATTCATAATTTGGACTAACTAGCAGATGCATTCCTAGAGCACTTTGCCTTCAATACTAAGAGGAAGGCAACGCTAGCCGATGTAGATGGGTTGAAATAGTATGACGGTGAGTCAATAATAAACTATGGCAATAGATGGTGAACCTTGCTCACCAAGCTACCTTATCTTCTCCCCATGTCATAGTTGACTCAAATGTTCTTCAAAAGTTGCTTAAAGCCAATCTCCTTGTTGCTGCAGTTGCAGCAATACTCTACTCTTGAAAATGCCTTAGCACAGGCTAGGATCATCGAAGAAATCAAGATTCAAGAGGGTGAGATTGTGAAACCTCGCAAGAAGGAATGGAACAAAAATGCTAAGAACACCCTAGTGTAACCTAATTCAACAACAATAAATCAGGTTGCCATTAGTGTCCCAGGGCCAGCACAAGTCATGCCACCTCAAAAGCCTAATTATCAAGCCACCATTGGGAACTATGCCAAGGATAACCATAATGGTCAAGGGTAAAATTATCAGCGTCACCCCAAGCGACAACTCACACCCATTGCAAAATCTATGGACTCAGTGTTTGATCGCCTCTTGGCAGCCAATACAATCCATCTACCTGACATTCGACCTATCGATCCTAATGCACCTAAGCCCAAAGGATACATAGAAGACCTATATTGCAAGTTTCATAGGCAAAACATGCATGATGTGCAAATGTGTTTCAATTTTAAACACTTGGTGCAAGATCTAATTTATAAGAATGCCCTCCAGGTAGAAAACCCTATTACACCAAACAACCAACAGATGGATGTATTCAAGGACCCCTTGCCTGCCCATGCGAAGCAAGCCAAACTAGAACCCTAGGTGAATGAGGTTCACCATGCCCCTCCTAAGAAAGGATATGTTGGCATGGTCGATATTGTGATAAGAAATAGGTATTATCCAAGTCCAATTGCACCACCTGTAGCCCAGGGTGATGTTCATTCAACATCACAGCCTATACCGCCTCCTATACCAAGCCTCCCACCTAGGCCTGTAGTCACCATTAATAACAAGCTCACTTAGAGCTTAAGAACAACATCTACCCGACTCTCCATTCATGAGCTCATCCAGCAATCGCAACCTTATATAGAAGTCTTGATGGAGATCCTTAAGGCAATTGATCTTCAACACCAGAAGTCTAACTCCTTCAACAACTTTATGGGGCATGTGCAAAAATGCATGGAATTGGTGATTACCTTTCGAGAAGATGAGTTTAAACTGGTTCCACATGATATGGTGGATCCCCCTTTACACATTGTCGCACGTGTGAATGGAACACCATACAAGAGAGTCTTGATAGATACGGGGTCTTCGAGCAACATCATAACTACAATAGCTCTAAAGCACCTGAAGCTCCCAGCATCTCATATTGTCACATCTACCTATACCCTCTAAGAATTCAATGATGTCATATGCTCAACGGTTGGTACAATCGTCCTCCCTATTCAGGTAGGAGAAAATATCATCCTAACGATGTGCCATATCCTGGAGGGAGAGATGGTGTACAATATATTGTTAGGAAGACCATGGATCAGGGACATGGAGTGTTTCCCTTCCATCGCTCACTAGTACCTCAAGTACACTCACGAAGGGCAAGTTTATATCATCCCTACAGACCTAGAGCCCTTTAGGTATGCAACATGGTGCAGCAATTACCCAAGTCAACCTTGCCATCGATACAACTAGATTTTTATCCAAATAAATCTAGTCGAGGTTTGACCCCGTTGCTACCACATACCATACCCTCCTCATCGTCAGCTCCACCCCAGACACCTAATACACCAATGGATCCTTTGCCTAGGAATCCAAAGAAGCAGCCCATTGAGGAGGACCAACCAATCATATCCACTATCTCTACAGAGGAGATACTTAGCCTAGATGATGAAGAGACACCACACAAGGCAAATGATGCACCAGATCAAGTCTCACTCTCATCCCTTCTCTATCCATAGCCCCAGGTTACAGTACACCTGGCCTCTACTGGATTGGTAGAATACATGGTTAGGAATGTTACCACTACTCCTGCTTTAGAGTCGATGCAAGACATGGGTAGATCCCATCTTTCCATAGGTACTATCGTACCTCTTGGTATTCCCCCTAATCAAACAAATTTTGTCTATGGGGGCCTTGACTATGGCATCGAACCTTACCAACAATAGGAGGAGGATGAGGAACCTTTTGGAGAAGACATTAACTACTTTTCTAACCCTAATTTTGTCCTGAAGTATCTTGACCTATGCAACTGGCATGGTTATGGGTTAGGCTGGTATGAGCAGGGCACAAGAGTCCCCTATCAACCGCAATATCAAATTCCCTATGACAAGTTGGGAGTGGGATGCAATAATTCCTTGCCTCTAGATGTCCTCATGGATGGCTTAAATTGCTTGAATATAGGCTATGAGGGTGGGTTGGCACAAGACCCTTATGCCAATCCCAATATAGTCTACTCCCTGGGGGACTACTTTCCATGGCTATATGGAAACCCCGCGATCCCCAGTGACATTCCCCCATGCTTGAGATAGGGGAAGGTTTGTGAATTTGTCCCCATGTTTGTGATGAGTCATATCAAGAAACCGCATATGAATGGACCTTAGACGATGAGTCGGGCTACGATGTGGCACCATATGACCCTTTTGATTTGGATAGTGATCATTCAAACATTGTTCGTATTAACGACCAACAGGAAGGCCTCATACATTTTTTCATTTTCCTTGATCCTATCTGGTGCTCCTTCCTCCTGAAGAGTCAGTTCACCCGCAGGAAGCTAGACCTCTCAGGGAGGGATCAGTTAATTTACTTGAGCAGTTGGATCCTCGTGAGCTTGAAGCACTACAAGATGAGAATGAATAAATCCTCATCCACGATGATGACTATGAGGAACTAGTATATATTGGACCACACCTACCTTGTTGCCCAATCCTAAGGGGCCATAATGATATTTCCATACACGATAGTGACTATGAGGATGAAACAGAGAGGGTGTACCTTGGCCCTCATTATTTGCACCATCATCATGAGCCCATCGACATAGATGAAGTCTATCATCAGTTTCATGTTGGCCCGTGCTTAAGGGCACAACCTGTCAATTTAGGCCAGATCTATCATGAGGTCTTTCTAGACCCACCCACACACATAGAGCTCCTTGAGCCTAATGATCCCATATTGCAATTTATTTCTAGACAAGATCCAAAGATCCCCATTCCCCCAGATTTCCATATGGGGGTGGTAGATGACATCAATTAACAATCACATGCATGTGATCCTGAAGAGTAGACACATTTCATCAATAAAATTTCCATTAACTTGACCACACCACTCCACAACCCAATCGACCCTTCCAAACCACTCCATATAGACCTAGATGCGATTAATTGGGACCGCGTTGATTCACCCCCATCACCCTCTGAGTATTAGGCTTGCGGTGGGTTGTTTCACTTCTCCATAGGACCAACTCATGATGTCTTCCATGCTAATGAGGAACCTAAGGTTCCCATCGAGTATTTAAATCTAGCTAACGACATCCATTTGATCCCTACTCCCCATCAATTGGAGGAGGGGTCGCATATGTCAATTGAGCCTACGATTGACAAAGATATCCACTCAGATCCAGATAACCCATAATATATCAAGTTAGGGGAAAGCCTATCCCTCGAAGAGCAAGCCAATCACATAGCCCTTATAATAGAAAAGAAGGCAGCTTTTGCATGGTCTTACAAGGACATGTCGAGACTAGATCCAAATTTGGTCACCCACAATCTAACGCTTGACCCCAAAGTCAAGCCTATCAAGAAAAAGTTGAGAAATATGCACCCAACAATGGCCTTGATGGTCAAATACAAGCTATATAAACTGGTGGATACCAAGTGTTATTTATGTAGACTATCCACCATGGTTGTCCAACATGGTCCTCGTCAAGAAGCCTGATGGGAGGATTCACATTTGCATCGATTTTTGTGACCTAAACAAAGCGAGTCCTAAGGATGATTTTCTTTTTCCAAGCATATATGCCCTGGTAGATACCATCGTAGGACATGAAATTCTCTCCCTTATGGATGGCTTCTCTGGGTATAATCAGATTCATATCAACCCTAAAGACTAGCTCAAAATGACGTTCACAATGCCTTGGGGAAAATTTTGTTACAAGGTCATGCCATTTGGCCTTAAGAATGTTGGTGCCACCTACCAGCATGCCATGACATATATCTTCCATGATTACATGCACAAAATTTTTGAATATTACATGGATGACTTACTAGCTAAATATTTATTACGTCATGAGCACCTAGATATATTGCACAAAGTCCTCGATCACCTTATTGAACATAATGTGAGACTGAACCCCAAGAAGTGCATCTTTGGCATCACATCTGGAAAGCTCTTGGGATTTATAGTTTCCAAATGAGGCATCGAAGTGGACCTTAACAAGGTCAAGGCAATACTTGAAATGCCTCCCTCGACTAACATCAAGTAGCTTTGCAGCTTGTAGGGGAGGATTGCATCCATCAAACGCTTCATAGCACAATTGTCGGACAAGTGTCAACCTATGAACAAAATTTTGCACAAGGGGGTCACATTCCACTAGGACAATGAGTGTCAGGATGCCTTTGATGCAATTAAATAATACCTGGATTCGTCGCCAGTTTTAACTCCACCTAGACCAAGGGTACCTTTTTGATTATATATCTTAGCTACTGAGACTGCATTGGGTGCGATGTTAGCCCAAAATATTTAATTTCACAAGGAACAGGCTACATACTATCTTAGTCGCACCCTGGTGAGCTATGAGATCAAGTATGCATACATTGAAAATTTATGTCTAGCGGTGGTTTTTGCTACCAAGAAGCTATGACAATATATGCTTAGCCACACTACGTATGTTGTATCTAAAGAGAATCCATTGCAATACATGATGATTTGTACTTATCATAGTAGTCGCACGATGAAATGGATCATGTTGTTGATATAATTCTACCTGGAATTCATAGGAAAAAAATCAATCAAGGGTCAAGTCATTGTTGATCAACTTGTAGAGGCTTCTCTTCAAGAGGATCAGCCTCTTAGCATGGAGCTTCTTAATGATGAAGTCTTCCACACATGATTTTGATGAGCCTGAGGCACAGGCAGCTATGACTATTTTATTTGATGGCTCCAAACGTGAGCAAGGGGGTGGCATAGGGATCGTGTTTTTAACACCACATGGGGCTCCCATACCCCTGTCATTTAAACTTGATTTCCCCTGCACCAACAATAATGTCGAGTATGAAGCCCTGCTCATAGGGCTTAAAACAACTATTGCCATGAAAATCACCAAGCTCAACATTTTTGGTGACTCCTTGCTCATTATCAACCAGGTCAAGGGAATATTCCAATGCAAGTGCCCAATTTTGCAAGCCTACAAAGCCCTTGTGGACAAATCCTTGGAAAAATTTGAATGGTATGACATCGAGGCACTCCCTCGATCATCTAATCATTTTGTGGATACAATGGCCTCTCTAGGATCCCTGATCTCGCAAGACCCCATATGGGATATGACAACCATTCAAGTCAAGATGCTATCGCAATCAGCGGTTGAGTGTGAGAGCACTCAAGCCACATCAGAAGTCCACTTGATTCAAATAGAACCTCATCAAGAGAGATTCTCATGCATTCACAAGTGCTTGAATCATGCCGCTTGGGGGAATTTGTTCCCCAAACCTCTTTTGATAGTAGCACAATGCTATTCTTACAATTTTTATCCCAATCTACATTTGCTCAGGATGAACTTCATGAGGGACAGACAATTCATGCAATCGAGGCTTCCACATAGCAAGACTGGTCCACACAAATTAGAGAGTACCTAAAGCTTGGTAACCTCCCTCCTAGATTATCGCATGCTACCAAAAGAACATTTAAATGAAAGGCAACAAATTTTGTCTTGTTAGGAGACATCCTATACCGTCGGAGCTATGAAGGAATCCTCCTTCATTGCTTAGAGTATCAAGAATTGACTTGGGCAATGGCCCAAGCACACGATGGTACTTGTGGTGGCCATTTAAGTGGCATGGCCATCAAAATTGCATTCTTCACATGGGCTATTATTGGCCAACTTTAGAGCAATATTGTTGTGCATATGTGAGGAAGTGTGTGAAATGTCAACACCATGCTAACTTGACACATGTACCTTCTTAGGCCTTACAACCGATCCAAGCGGCTTGGCCATTTTCACAATGGGGGTTGGATTTAATCGAGAAAATATCCCCTACATCCTCGGGCCATCACACATTTATCATCATGGCTATCGAGTATTTTACAAAGTGGGTGGAAGCAATTCCCCTTACCACTATGACAAGACCCCGCATAGCGGAGTTCATATTGCATAATATCATTTGTCATTTTGGTATTCCATCCAAGATCATTTCGGATAATGGGACATCATTCAAGAATAAATATGTGCGTTCTTTGACAACAAAGTATAATATCAAGCACATATTTTCAACACCTTATTATCACAAGCAAATGCGTAAGCAGAAGTATTAAACAAAACATTGATTGCTATATTGAATAAAATAGTCAGAGAGAATCATGTTGATTGACACACGCATATGCCACTTGCCCTTTGGGCTTACCGCACTAGCATTAGGATGCCCATTGGGGCAACTTTGTTCTCGCTAGTGTATGGAGCCGAGGCAGTCATGCCTCTAGAGCTAGAAATTCCATAACTACGCATATGTATATAGGAGTTTATTGATGATGATATTGCACGACAAGCTCCCCTAGATAAACTTATGTTGTTGTATGAATGTCACATTAATGCACTTGAGCATCTATGTGTGTATCAGGAGTGGCTCAAGAGAGCCTACAATATGAAAGTACATCTTCTAGACTTTCAGGTTGGTGATCTTATCCTAAAATAGAACCAACATAATTCTAGCTTGTCGCCCCACCTGCGGGACAAATTTATGGCAAACTGGTTGGATCTCTTTGTCATAACTAGTCAAATAGGGCCTATAACTTATCGTCTTGCTTCCCTTGAAGGTGTCGAGGATATTGAACCCTTGAACATCCTTCACTTACGGCCATTTCATACTTAGAGGTCACCCAAAATGCTCCTAGCAGGTTTTCACCATCTAGGTCAAGAAAAAATTCTTCTAGACTATCTACGATCACCTAGGTCAACCCTAAAAGCCCCAAAGGCATCCATAAGCCCTTTGGTCATAGCAAAATACCCCTAGGCAGTCGTAGATACTTTCTAAAGTGTCACTGAATGCCTAGGTCACCCAAAAGGCTCCTAGCAAGTTTTCACCATCTAGGTCAAGTAAAAACACTCCTAGACTATCTACAATTGTCTAGGTCAACCCTAAAATCCCCAAAGGCATCCATAAGCCCTTTGGTCATAACAAAATACCCCTAGGCAGTCGTAGACACTTTTTAAGTATCGTTGAATGTCTAGGTCACCCAAAAGGCTCCTAGCAGGTTTTCACCATCTAGGTCAAGTAAAAACGCTCCTAGACTATCTACGATTGTCTAGGTCAACCCTAAAAGCCCCAAAGGCATCCATAATCCCTTTGGTCACAACCAAATACCCCTAGGAATTCATAGACACTTTCTAAGTTTCGTTGGCCATTTAGGTCACCCAAAAGGCTCCTAGCAAATTTTCGTCATCTAGGTCAAGTAAAAATGCTCCTAGACTATCTACGATCATTTGGGTCAACCCTAAAAGCCCCAAAGGAATCCATAAGCCCTTTAGTCACAATAAAATACCCCTAGGCATGCATAGACACTTTTTAAAAGTGTCGTTGAATGCCTAGGTCACCCAAAAGGCTCCTAGCAGGTTTTCACCATCTAGATCAAATAAAAATTCTCCTGGACTATCTTCGATCGTCTAGGTCAAACCTAAAATCCCCAAAGGCATCCATAAGTCCTTTGGTCCCCCCCAAATTCCCCAATGGCCCCCCAATAAGCACGTTGGTCACATGTGTATACATATCAATCAAAAATTCAAAAAAATCTTCAAAACATCAAAACACAAAAACATTGCATCGCATTACACTTCCATACACATATATCAATAAAAAATTCAAAAACATCATCAAAACACAAAAACATTGCATCGCATTACACTTTCATACACATATATCAATCAAAATTTCAATATATATATATATATATTGCATTCTCATCAAGTTGCATATCATTGCATTAGGCATAATCATCATTGGCACTTTGTATTTTAAGATTTGATCATACATGTCCAGCGCCATTATGGTACACTACTTACTGCTTAAAATCAATGTTGTGAAAGTACTCATAGTTCAATGCCGCATTATCTTTTTCACCCACATTTTTCAAATTTCCATAGTCGTGTCTATTCCCTTCACTTAACCATTTGTTTAGAATGTCAGTAGGGTTTTCAGTCACTCAGCCATATCTAGTTTCTTCTCAGATTTTGTAGAAGGCTAGTGAGATTTTTAAGAGGTAGAGTCTTGCTGATATTGTGCCTCGTATACATAAAATCCCAACACATTTCACATTAATAAATCCAAGTTTATGAAAAGAAAGATGAAACCCACAAAGTGGTCTAGGGTACCTTGAGCAAAAAGTTTATCCTGCTCATCCCCCTATGTGAATGGTTCAAGAATGCTGAGAATTGGCAAAAGGACAAGCTCTTCCCTACCCAATTCCCCTAAATAAATAGTGGTTTTCACCACTATCAAAAATCCCAAACACCCTTGATCCCTAAAGTCATAAGGATGCATACTACACATCCCTGAGAAGGATGGGTAGTCATACCCAAGGCCTAAAATATCAATACCATTAAAAATAAAAATCCCAAAATTTCACCATCAAAATTCCCAAACACCCTTGATCCCTAAATTCGTAAGGATTCGTACTACATGCCCCTGAGAAGGATGGGTAGTCATCCCCAAGGCCTAAAATATCAATGCCATTCACAAGTCAAAAATCCCACAAGCTCAACTTTGAAATCAAAATTCAAAATCAAAATCCTCAAAAAGTAACAATCAAAAGAAATAGTGGTTATCACCACTCCCCAAATCCCTTGCTCAAAGAAAAGCAAATACAAAATAAACAGTGATTATCATCACTACATATGAGCAAGTATCCCTATAAAATTGAATAAAAGAAAGACACCTAAGCATGAATCCATGGAATTCTTAGCATTTGAAAAACTATTTAGGTGATCCTCATTACGGGTTTGGTGGATAGCCTATCCAACAATGACGGTATCCTAAAACTCATGATGATATGTCTACCACATTAGCTTTGCGTGTGTGTAGACTAATGTTTACATATGGACGAGCTAGCTTTTGGTCACCTATACTACCTAATGGTCTAATCCAACTGAGTATAGAACTTTAGATTGTGGCATTCATAGAGTGATCCTCATTACAGGTTTGGTGGATAGCCTACTTGTCAATGGTGGTATCTTTATGCATCTCACAGAAATGAACTCACTTGAACACACAGGGATATGAAGTACCTTGGTCATCCTAGCAGATTCATACCTTGTCAAAAAGTCCTGTATGGTTAGTATACAACTTTTGATAAGTTGATTTAGATTGTTTGAGTCTCATGAAAACCTCATAGGCCTTATAGAACATTCATTTTATTCATTCCATTTTATCACATGTATGTCAGTTTCCATTTGCACAAATCCATTACATAGTCTCATGACAATATTCCACATGAATTGATGAATTTTATACATTCTATGGTGCTAACATAGTATGTCATATAGTGTTCTTATTCCATCAATACACATCAATAGATCATCCATTTCATTATGCATACACACATTGCATATCATAAAATAACATCATCGTACAACACATGCATCCATCAATGCATCCATAAATCATAACACATAATGCATGTAACGCTCCAAATTATCATAATTGCAAATCAAGCAAACATTTTTGTAACATCAACGAGGCATTATTGGTATCATACCTCCCCTAATCAGCAATCAAACTCAAAAAGCCCCAAAGGTATCCATAAACTCTTTGGTCACCCAAAAGCTCCAAAGGTATCCATAAACCCTTTGGTCACTCCAAAAGCCCCAAAGGTATCCATAAACCCTTTGGTCACCCAAAAGCTCCAAAGGTATCCATAAACCCTTTGGTCACCCCAAATGCCCCAATGGCATCCACTAAGTCCATTGGTCATAATAACAACATGTGTAAACCAAATTAATAATGGATAACTTAATCAAGTTAATTGTGTTCATCTTGTGAATCATTGCAAAAGATAGTCATGCACCCCCTTTGCTTGGGGAAAATAAGCAAAAGATCAAAAGCAAATTCAAGAAAACTAGTAAGCTTATCTCCTATTGCCATCAAGGCTAGTATTTGATTTAATTTTATCTCCTATTGCCATCAAGGCTAGGATTTGATTTAAGCTTATCTCCTAATTGCCATCAAGGCTAGGCTAAAGCGTAGACTTGAGCTTGTCTTCCAACTACCACCAAGGCTAGTATTAGACTCAATCTTGTTTGCCAATATGCCAAAGAACACCAAAATCAAGTTCCTTAACTTATCTAAGGCATTAATTCCAAGAGGCATACCATTTCCATGGTTGGGTAATCTAGTGTTGACGATGTATTCTTCTATGAAATCTCATCAAATCTCAAAAATTCAAAAACAATTAAAACACAAAAAAAACAACAAAAAAAGCTAAAGAAAGGATCCAAAACCCACCAAAAATTAAGCCAAATCTGGGTCAAGCGACTCATCACTTTTCTCACTAGGTCATTCCCTCATCAACTCATTGCTTGATGGGGTAGTCATACTCAGTCTAAATCATCAAGCACACACTCAATTATGTGAATTGTGTTTGTTCAACGAATCTTCAATAAAGACAATCATGCTCCTGCTTGGGGCAACAAACAAGCACACAAAATCACATCATAACGCTTGACATTACAGGAATTATGAAATCATAGGCCCTGTACCTTCATGACAGACAATGTTCAATCATAGGCACACTCATTTAATGAGTTAGAAGCAAGTATTCAAGAACGCACGCCCTTTCCATGATTGGGGCATCTAAAGTTGGTTAGGTTATCAAGTAACCTTAATCATTCAACATTTTGGTCATCTATTTTTGCTCAGCGTTGTGTTGCACACAACGCATCTCAAAAAGGGGCATATTTAGACACTAAAATATGGTTAACCTGATTAAGCATCCATAAATAGTGACTAAATTGACATCATATGGCCCCTTGGGTAGCCCTCAGGAGGCTCACAGTGGTTCTAGCCACTCCAAAAGGATTTTTGGAGGCTACTAGCCCAATTTTGGGAGGTTTTGGTCCAAAATTCACCATCGTCCCACCTTGGGATGGTGGCATATTCCCACCATCCCACCTTGGGACAGTGGTGAGCCATCGTCCCAGGGTGGGACGATGAGCAATTTTGAATCATAAAAGTCAAATCTGGGCCAAATGGTACCTAGAAACTGTCATTTACCCCATCAAATGAAGCATGCAGGTTAGAGGCCACTGAATCCTTATGACACACTTCTTAATGGAGGCCCAAATTGGATATTATCTTCCACACCCATTGCATGCCTCCCGATTGACAAATGGCGCCTCCTGCCATGCATGCCCTTGCATGCCTTTTTGCACATGAGCCCCTTTGGGCTATAAAATGGATACAATTTCTACAAAAAAATGCACACATATAGGGAGAGGAGTTCTAGGATATGCAATGGAGTACTGCCAATATTTCTTCCCAACTTATTGAGCTTTCTTGCCTTCGAAATCTCCTCTTAGCGAAGGAGGTTATCGGGTGACTTCAAGAGGGCCTTTTGAGCATAACTTTTCCATCCGGGTGAATTTATTCACAAAATTCGATGACACCACCCCTCATAGTATTTAGGATCATTCCTCAAAGATATTGGTAGCAAAATATGGGCAGAATTTGTGGGTATCCCCTCCCAGGGTGCCCTCCAATTAGTTGTAGTCACCACCGTTCCCCCTGTGACGAGGGTAAATCCTTGCACAATTTGATTACTTATTTTTAATTATATTATTCTATATCCTCATATGATATTTTGGTTTAAATTTCATGTAATTTAAGTTAAATTGATCGAGTTATAGCATTTTTAAGTTTTTGCAGGTCCGTAGGACCCATCCGAGAATCCTAATTGTATGCAGGTGTATTTGGGCCTCAATTTGAAACTCTAACCATATGGGTTGTCTTTAAATTTCCATTTATGCATTCTATTCAAATTTCATGAGTTTTGGATATGTTTAGGTTCAAGATTTGCTTGTCTTGGTTTTCGTAGATTACAGGCAGGCATCACAAAATCGAGGGGTCTACAGGTGTAATTTCTGATATGTTTTCAGTGATATCCTCTCAAAACATCCTCTTTAACATCTCCAAAAAATTTCAAGTCATTATTATCTGATTTGAATTAGTTTTAATTTATGCATTATTTTACCCTTGTGGGGATTGCATGTTTTCCACCATACACCCTTGCTATTTGACCCCTTTTGCTTCCTTGTGTGTAGGTGTAGGTTCTTAGAAGGCATTGGGAAGGAATATCAGACATCATATATTTAATATACAAGTAGCGGCGACATTGGCCTACCCACCTCGATTGTGGGTATGCAGAAAGGCACTGGATGTGCACCTTGATTCCTTGGAGGAATTGATCCTTGAGAACCCCCAAACTTTGTAAAAAATTGTATCACATTTTTATCCCTCAAGGAGACTATTTTGTAACCTTTTATTTGATCCACCCAATTAATAAATAAGACACTCGTTTCATTTCATTCTTTATTGTTTGGTATCACTTCATTTTTAGATGCATGCTTTCATTTGATGCTCATGTGCAAGATAGGATAGATACACATATTTTTTCTCTTTATTAGGTGCACCGCTTTTCCTTACTTCACTTCGATTGTGCTATCTCATCCTTTGGCATGCATCCTTGAGAATATTTTCTTGGTCATTCATCCTATTAGCAACCACTAAGGTGTCATGTAGGCCTTGCAATCATGCAATCACATAGTCTTGGAATGATGCTCAATTGCATATATATATATATATATATATATACCAAGAAATTAATCCTAATTTATGTAATATTAAAGCCAAATAATAGTAAAGTCAAAGAAAATGCATACCTCATTATTAGAAAGTTTTCATGCATATTTTGGATGCAATGCTTATTACATACTTAGGAGTACTGAAATTTGAAATATGCATAAATGCAGTCATTAGAATTTTACAAACACTAAAAATGTTTGCAAGGCAAACAAGTCAAAAATCGATTTTTATGTAAGCCTTAATCCAATAGCACCTCAATGAGGTTTTCACTATCAAATCATCCAATATTTTTTTTAGAGTCATATATGATCATTCTAATTCCATGGTAGAAGAGGAAACATCTTCCATAACATATAAGTTTGATGACGAAAGAAATTATTGTGCAAATTTGACATTTGTTGGTGGCTTAATATACAATCGTAAATGATGTCCATTTACCACCAATTTCCTTCTTGATTCATCAATGGGAGAAAGTTGAACAACTCCATTCTTGAGCACTTCTTCAATTTGGCATGGTTTTAGTCATCGAGTTTGTAGCTTACCAGGAAAATTAACATAGCAAGATCAAACAACAATACCCAATCACCTAGTTTGTACTTGTTGCTCCTAATGTGACTATCATGCCATATTTTTTGTTGTTATTGAATGATATTTTTTTAGTGAAGTGCCTCCAATCGAAGTTCATCCATAAGAAAACATCACATACAATCACATATAGTCATGATCATTACCTTTGTATGAGAAAGAGAAGTAATAAAGGTTGCATACATTTTGAGCAATTAATATTGTAAGTTGTTATTCATGCATAGTACATGAATGATTAAGGCTATTACATTCATATATATTTTTTTAAGAAAAAAACCCCTTGCGGAGCCACCTTGGTCTAAGAGACCATAAACAGGGGGTTCTACACCGTCAAAGTCACCCAGGGGTCGCACTCGACCCTGCCTACACCAACATTATCAATTGGATTTTAGATACCCAATTCAGCTTTTGGGTAGGGTGGATATTTGAACCTGGGACCTCCCTTGGAGGATTGCCCTCTCCTCTCCAACTCACCTACAACATATTGAATGTTATTTTATTTATTATAAGCCTTATTTTACATATTATTCTACTCTTATCATTGTATTGACCTTATTATATTGTGGCTATATTATATTTGGACCTATGATATTTATGATGGTATTAAGGATTAAAAAGCCATCAATGGTATTAGATCTACCACCAGACTCTATCTAGATTGACAAGAGTTTGTTTTAGTCACTATTACAAAATTGTTTTTATCCAATTTGATAAATTCAATTAAGAGTTTGTCCACTTTAAATGCAGTGAGACTGGGACTCTATTTTAAGTTCATATTGAGTAGAAATGCTAGGGTATTTCCATGGTTGAAGAATAACCAATGAATACTAGGACTCAACTATATTTATTGAAAGGCAAATCAACTTTAAGATAGTTGATTATTCAAGGTCATAGCCAACCCTTGACATTGAATTTTTGAAGGAAATTAAAGATACAAGGACATTCAAAGTCACCTTGACATTATATTGGATTCTCTAGTAAGGAGAATCATATTGAGTTCTTAGGTTTGACCTAAGATATTATTGATTTCAAAAAAGAGTTGCAATAGAGATTAAGATATTAAGCTATAGAAGTGTGAGAAGATTCCTACAAAGGATAGAGAAGAGTTTTAGTTTTTAAGAGCATAAAGTATTAAAAGATAAAAAAAGAGCAAAGAATATTGAAGAAAATAAAAAGATAGCAAAATATTGAGAAGCACTCATAGCTTCCTAAGAGAAGAGAAAGTAGAACATAAATCAAAAATTGATCTTGAAGAAGTATAAAGAATAATCTAACTTACTTTATAATACTTCAAGCATTGGATTAGTATATACATTGATAAGAGTTACAAGATATTGATAATTGGTTCAAGAAGCCAATATAGAAGAAAGGGTCCCCAAGAGGTCAATGTTGAAGAATAGAGACCCTTCAAAGAAAGAGATATGTATAAAGAAATATTGAAGAATAGAGACTCTTCAAAGAAAAGAGGTCCATATAGAAAACATTGAGGCTCTTGAAGGAAAAGAGGCCCATATAAAGAATTGAAAAGATAGAGGTATGTATAGAGAAAATAAAATGACCATTAAAAAATAAAAAAATAGATAATATAGAAGCTTGTATAGAAATAAAGAAGGCGTACAATGAATAGAAAAGTAAGAGGCATGCATTATAAGCTACAAGAGGTTCTTAAGGCCTAAGCAAAAAGAATGAGGTAATCCAAGAAAAAATAACAAGGCGGTCCATGCTAGAAGAACAAGTTAACCTAAGCTAAAGGAAGAAAGGACATTCATCCAGCTTCAATAAAAAATAGGAAGAGCACACAACTATCAGTGATCTTCATAAACAATAAGAAAAAGGAGTTAACAACAATATTAAACTAAGCAAATCAATAAAACAGTGTAGAATAGGTATTCATTTGTGCTACTTGGTTGTTATAGAATGGCATTAGTCTGAGGCATGTAATAAAAGGAGTAATTTGACGCAGTGACTATTAAGCCAACATTAGGCCAACTCACATAGACAAGGAGGCTATCAAGCAAAGCTATCAGATCAGTTTATAAGTTAATAAACCAAAGTATGTAGATTAGGGTCAAAGCATCGTCTTCATCAATTCATACATATTCTAGAAAATTTATGTGCATTGCTTCATAGGAGAAATAAAGTGAAAGTGTCTCCTACATGCAGCGCATTTCGAGAGTTACGCAGCAAAATAGTTGTATGTAGAACACCTAACCAAAAACTGGATTTCCTAAGCAGAATCTAGAGAGTCTAAATGCCAATATGTGCACCAAAAGAACATATTCTAACATCTAAACTGTAGTTTGTGTGCCATTGAATATTTTCTAACATCAAGGAAATAATCATAATATCCAAGGAAGAAGGTTGAGTGTTACAAGAGTGTCAATGAGCGATATATGAGCAGGTTGTAACGTCCAAAAGAAGACAAGCATCTCCATGCAAGCCTACACATGGAAAATTGTTTCCAGCACCCTTAAAGTATGAAAAGAGCTTTGAAGAATTCACACAAGCAATTCGAACAACCAGAAGGAAAGATGTGCATATGCAAAGAGCTCTCATAAAAGGTTGGTGATAATATTAGGGTTTGGTTGAAGCTTAATATTTAATGTCTGATTAAATTTTATATTATGAGATATAAGGTATTTACATTTGGAGTAATAAGTTTAAAGTTTTTAAGGTTTATAAATTATTTTGAAATATATGAGAAATAAATTTTTAAATAAGGTTTAATTAAGTTTTTTTAAGTATTTATATTTGGAGTGATAAGGTTAATGAATTAAAGTTATTTAAAGTAGGGTTTGATAGTTTGTTTATTTTAAGATGAGTAATAAGTATTTTTTTGAAAGTGTTGTTTTTTTTATAAATTTGGAGTAATAAGGATTTCAACTAGTTTATTTAATTTTTTTAAGTTTTTCAAGTTTGAATTTTTTTGAAGGAAATTTTAATTTGATTTTACGTTTGCAAATTTAAATATTTAGGAGATAATAGTTTTTCAACATCAAAAATTACGAAAACATAAATTTGTAAAATTTCATATTAGTTTCTAAAACTAGGGAGACAAGGTTTACTACTCCATAGGAATTAAATTAGAAACTTTGAATTATTTAAACCTAGGAGTTATAAGGTTTTCTACATCAAAGGTTTTTTTGAATGAGTTCTACTATGTCTAACAACAAGTTTTTCCTTTCTAAGTCTCAACTTCTGAAAGGACCAAATTTTGCTTCATGGAAAAATAAAATGAAATCAATTCTAGTTGTAGAAAAACTTTAGGATATAGTTAGTGGAACAAAAACAAAACCTACTAAATATGAAAGAGAAATTTAAAGATATGAAGAAGGTAATGCCAAAGCACTTATGTGAATAACATCTGGAATAATTGATGAAATGCAACCTTACTTTAGTGGAGCAAAAACTTCTATAGAAGCATGGAATACTCTATGCAAAATATTTGAAGGAAAAAATAAAGCTACTATTCTCAATCTTCAATCTCAATTATATTCCTTAAAAGTTAATAGTGGTGAAAGTATTGAACTATTTCTTCGAAAGGTAGCAGATATAAAAGTAAGACTATTAACTCTAGGAGAGAAAGTAGAAGATAAATTTCTTGTTCAAGTGATATTAAGAGCACTTCTAGAAAGCTACAAACATCTAGTCACATCTTTGCAAGTTTTAAGCAAGGAAACTATATTTGATGATTTAGTCAATATTCTTCAAGAATATGAAGTAGAAAACTCAATCAAAGATGAAATGACTAATAATGCCTTGGTATCAAAAGATAATACACAAGGTAATATTGCTTCAACTTCAAAATACAAATCTAAATGAAATCCAAGATATTGTCAAATATGTAAGAAAAAGGGTCATAGCACAAATTTTTGTAGATACAATCAAAGAAATCAGTATCAAGGAAATCAGATGAATATAAATCAAAGTGGTCAAACAAAAGAGTCAGTATTGCAAAGGCAATATTTATCTTAATATCAATACAATCCTCAACAAAAATAGCAATTTCAATCGCAATAGTTTCAACGATAGTATCCTTCTCAATATCAGTATAGTCATCAACAACAACCTCAATTACAATATAGAGAGGGAAACCAAAAAGGAAATCTAACTCAAGAAATTCATGAAATACAAGAATTAGAAGAAGTTGAAGAAAATGAATTCAAAGCTCTCTTAGTAAAATTTATAATTAATAAAGATATATCTCTATCAAAGAATTATAAAGGTACTAACTTCAATTATTATAAAACATCAAGATATAGGAAGGCAACATGATAAGACCAGGGCAGAAAAGAACAGAATGAAGAGGTAAAAAAAAGATCAAGAAAATTCAAAAGAAAGAAAAAAAATAACAAAGCAAGCATGGGTCCTAGGGTGACTTGAAGAATGAAGACAAAGACGAAGACTATGACCAAATAATGTAATACAAGGGAGTTGTTGGAGTATATTACATTATTTTTTACATGCTAATGTATCCCCATGGTACCTTCATGGCACATTTGTAAATAATAAATTAGAGTTGAGTTATAGTTTAGAGTGTGAGTAATATTTTCCCTTTTATGTAAGTGTGAATGTGTAGGAAATGCACAAGTGTCATGTAAAGTTATAATATGCAGGAAATGCACACGTGTCATGTGAGTTAGTGCACAAGTGTAAGTTGAGTCTATGTGCATAAGTGACTTGTATGTATGAGATCAATATGCAATGTAAAGATGTGCACAAGTATCATAGATTAGAGTGTGCAAGTTATAGAAGTGTAAAAGTCATGTATAGGTGTGCAAGTATTATAGTGTCAAGTGTTCATCAAGTATACAAGTGGCAAGTAGATAAGCTAAGATTCATGAGACTTGGCATATAGAAAGGAATAGTTAAGTATCCAAAGAGTCATACTATTATGGCTATATTATGGAGATAATACTCCATAAGCAAGCATCACATACAATACATATAGTCATGATCATACCTTTGTAAGAGAAAGAGGAGTAATAAAGGTTGCATACATTTTAAGCAATTAATATTATAAGTTGTTCTTCATGCATAGTACATGAATGATTAAGGCTATTACATTCATATTGTTGCTTATTATTGAATGTTATTTGATTTATTATAAGCCTTATTTTATATATTAATTTGCTCATATTATTCTACTCTTATAATTTTATTGACCTTATTATATTATGGTTATATTATATTCGGTCCTGTGAAATTTAACCTATGATATTATATTATATTCTTTATGATATTTATATTATGATATATTAACCTATGTGGTTATATTATATTATTTATTAATTGTAGACTTATCCTCCTTAGGAAGATTTGGCATTTCCAAAGGAGCTTCCATTTTTATGATCATATTGTTTGGGCAAACCAGGTCAAATACCCATATTTATGGTAAACTCTATATCTGAAGGGCAGTGCCTCATAATCCAATTGTTGAATCCAAGATAGTCTTGCAAGTTCGAGTTCTACCTCTACCAAGAAAGGTTGGTTGAGATTCATTTCCACACATAATCTACCATAAACAATTGTGTTTCCTTTTATTGTGTCTCTAGAACATCCAAATATCTTCCAAGGAAATTACCAATGATTTCCAATGCCTGCTCACTCCATAAATTCATAGGGAGTGCATACAAACATACCCAATCCAAGATAATTGTGGGTTCAATTTGAGGATAAAATCCCACTCTTTAGGGCTGAACAAATAATCCTATCAAACCGTGATTCATATTTTCTAATTTGAAAGCCTTATTTATATCGACAAGTTAAGAAAAACTAACATCAAAATATCCATCACTCATAAACCACAAAGAATACTCACCAAGAGACTCCCGTTTTTCTCAAACCCATGAATGCAAAACATTCAAGGTAGGACAAATACCCATGAATTTACATATTAGGTCATGATTGACTCTATATAAGACTGTTTCTTCTACTATACTCTATTCAATGACAATCTTTGGCCTTGATTTTGATTGTGGTAAGCATCCATTGACTTTTTGAGATGTTTATCTTTTTCAAACAACTAAAAAAAGAATTTTTAGTGCAGTTTTTTGTTCTTCTTTAATCTTTGTTGAAGATATTTTCTTCAACAAATTTGCAAATAAATTTTATTTTATCTAAGACAAGATCTAGAGATATCCCATTAAGTTCTCTTAGGACAACAATCTTATTTTTTATTTTGCAACAATCAAAAAGTACTTTATCTTTCATAATTATAAAGTTAATATATATATATATTAACATATATTTAATTTTATCTTTAAATTTTTATAGATCAAATATTATATAAGTGAAAGAATTTATCATGGTATAAATGAACTTTTATAAATACTACTTGTTGAGTAAAGATAAAATCAATAAACCTCGACAATATCAACACTCCATTACTAATTAATCTAATGAACAACTTTCTAAGTATGATGTTGGAGTGGAGTTTCGTGCACGTAAGTGGCCTATGGAAATTGGGAAATTGTAAGTTTTTTTTTTCCTTATCTGGAAGTTTCCTTTTACAAATATGTACTCACATACGTCAATGCTATATTGAGAACCGAAGTCTATCAACATCCCGTTGGAAGGGAGAAGTGAATATATATTTTGGGCACGTAAAAGTAAATAAATATAAAACATTTGTTATTTTTACCTATATTTTAGGTGGTTTTTGGATGATTATTATTATTATTTAAAAGTTGATTTTTTTTAATATATATGTGCAGGTAACCGAAGTCTATCAACATCCCGTTGGAAAGGAGAAGTGAATATATATTCTAGGCACATAAAAGTAAAAAAATATAAAACATTTGTTATTTTTAGTAAATTTTAGGTGGTTTTGGTTGATTATTATTATTATTATTTAAAAGTTGATTTTTTTAATATATTTGTGCAGGTAATTTGAATTTAGGTTTCCAAAAACCAAAACAAATTAATACGATTTTAAATATATTAATAAATTATAAGGGTTAACATATTTAAATTGTGATTTTTTTTATAAGGGTTAACATATTTAAATTGTGATTTTTTTTTCTGCAAAGTTTTTACAAGGTGTTTATTCCCTCATTTTAATTTTTTATATTAAATAGTTTTTTTTTTTTTACATATAAGAGTTGGTAACAACCATTATTTTTAAAAATTGGTTAGCTCATGGTTCAAACCAGGGACTGCGTCTAACAAATCTATCTGTCTCATTAAGGTTAACTGGCGTGAGATGGGGACCATAGTTGCTAGAGATTCATATCGTCATCGTCGGTTTGATGCGCACTCAAAGGATTTAGAACATACTACTACCTTTGCTTACAGGCACCACCAAAGTTTGAACCTAGGTCTTTTTTTTTGGTTAGGTTATTGTGAGAAACCTCTATGGCCAATGTACATGGCTGAGCAGTCTCCTCCCAACCATGACCCCTCGTAAAGCCGAAAGTTATACTTATCAACAGAGAATTTAACCTAAGTCTCCTCTTGATAAGTGCCCAACCAAACTAGCACTTACCAATCCACCTAGCCCTTGGAACTTATTTTAAATAAAATTTAAACCTTAAACCTTTCAAAAAAAAAAAAAACCAAAACACTTAAAACTTATATCTATAAATTTTATTTATTTTAATTAAACATATCAAAATTATAATTAAAAATATTTATAATTTAAATTTCAATTTTTTAATTAAAAATCCTTATATAAAATAAGATTTATTAAAAAAAAATAGAATACTTCATCACTTTCGAGAACCCCTGCTTTATAGCGGTTATGCATAAAACCTTAAAACTAAAGAAGACACGTTCAAGATAGTCAGACGATAGACCCAATCCACAATCCATAGTTACTATATTCTACTTAATTTTGACACTTACCTTGGTAGGATAAATGCTGTATTCTAAAGCTATAAGGTTTTAACAAAATTTAACAAAAATATGAATAGAAATGTTAAAAGTAAAAAATTATTTGGATAGGACACAGAGATTTAAAGCATAATAAAATATATATAAATTTGTTCAAAAAAATTCCCTAAAGTAATTCTTTTCTAAATTTTCATAAAACATCCACCATTTTAACTTGTTTCTTTTCGAGATTAGCTTAGCCATTTTACTTTAGCTTCTTTCCTTTTTAAAATAGATTCTCTTAGGCTTCATTAAAAAAGAGTTGGACTCCTTCCCAGAGAAGACCCACGAATCCCTATAAAAGCTGATGACTGTTCTTATGCTATTATTTCATGCCGAATTTAAAATAGAAAGATGGGTGGGCTCATTGCTACAGCCAACAATAAGGCCTGTGGGAAAGAATCCAGCCTAGACTGAGCTGACACAATTGGCACAACTATCAAACTGTGGGTATATTATTGCCCTAATTTATCATAGAGCTTGAATTAGAAGGAAACTTCCATCCTCGTTTTCCAAACCTCCAACTCTCCATTATAACATTCTTAATTTGTCGTTAGAGACCAACGCGGAGATTGAGCCGGCAACCCAAAAATCATTAAATCATAGTCTGAGTCAATGCATATAAAAATCAATCACGTCTCTCTCCTCTTAATTGTTTATTCGACCTAAACAGAAATATCCAGTAACAGTGCCCAAGGCAGGTGTTTTCCTTGGTCCCGGTTGAAGATAAACTATATAAATAAAATACGGTCGTCATCGGAAGTGAAAATTAATGGTAATAATATTAAATAATTACATATTTTACTTTTTTTTCCCAAAGTTTTAGCCAAAGAAGTAAATCAAAAAGCGTATTCTTTCACTGCATGGAGTGGACTTTACGACGTCGTTAAAAGGTGGATTCGTCTAGAAACGTATGAATCTACAAATCTGAAAAAACATGCATTGATATATTATACTTTAATAACATGTTAAACATTTTAAAATTTATTTACTTGTTAAAATAACTATTAAATAACGAATCTTTTGTGTATTTAATTGAATTTTATATTTTCTTAAAATTCATTAATTATGATGGAATCTTTTTTTTAAATTTGTATTTGTTTTAAATTTGTAGATTGTTGGAAATTTAGCTGGAATGAAATAAATAGATAAATAGATAAGTATTAATTTGGAATGGAATTCCAATCATAAAATATGTCACTAGACTATCTATATATTTAGTAAAAATGAAGTTAATAAAACCCTAATCTTCTAAAAACCTCGTGGATAGACACTTTACCCTACCAATAGACCTACTTTTATATTTAAATAGGAAATAAAAAAGATTCCTAAAAGTTTTTTAAACGCTTAACGATGACGTTTAGAAAGCGTGTATAAGGTGAGTTGGCCATGGGAAGAAGGTTTTTTTCTTTTTAAACCTAAACCAAAACCTCTCCACCAATAGTAGTCACTATTCAACCAGAAATGAAGAGTTGTCCAATTGACAAATGTGTTGCATGTGTCCTGGCTGTTACGCGGTCATGTTCGTTAGCATTTTTCGCCCGCCAGGAGGACCCCACGACCTACCCAGACTCTTCCCGGAGGGTGCTCTTTTGCTTCCACAAACATCACAAAGGCCGGCGTGTATTTAGCAAGGTAATGAGTGTAAGCTACACGTTTTTGTATTTGAACCCACAACTTCATTCATTAATCTGCCACTTTTTTCTTTTTTAGACTTCATCAGTGAAGGGAGCGTATATGCCTTTTGCGGATGCGCCGGTTCATAGTTCATGCCCATGTCATGGCCTCTGGCTATCCTTCGTGCTCCGCAAGATCTGGACTAGATACCCATCATTGTTTTCTGGGATAAATGCATAATGGAAGATCGGTCCAGAAATGGGGATGATGCAGTCCATGTGAAAGTGAGGGCCAAGGATAGATATGAGAAAAACCAGCACCATCATCATTTGCGGTTGGATTATGGCAATGATAAGGCATTCTTGATCAGGTCCAGCTCTAATAAATTTGGGAGGAGCCATGGAGATTCTTTGGCGAGAAGGTCTTTGGCATGGAGATCGCTGATCTATACTTGCATTTTCTTCTGCTGCCTTTTTGTAGCGAATCAATTTATCGGTAAGAAACAAAATCCCTTCCGCCTGCGAGTATGTATTTAGCACTAGCAGATTTTTGCATTAGAACAGTTTGTGACAATTTTGAACTAATTCTTAAGACCAAAGAATGTTGTGTTTTGTTTGGTATGATGAGAATATCATTGAAAGAATGTGTCTGTTGGATCATCTGGGCAGGCCCACTTCACCCTTTGAGTACTTGACCAGGGAACTGATATGAAGGCACAAACTAAAAATTCATCTGTTGTACTTTTGTTAGGTTCTGCATACCTGTTTGTGAAAAAACATCGACTGTGCTGATATGTATTTTAGATGAGATTGGCCTAGCTAGTCATGGATCAGATAGTGAAAATTTTGAGGAATCCTACTAAGCCTGATAAATGGTGCTCTCATGACCTCTCATGGACCTATTAATAAGCATAGAACCCAATTGAAGGATCTACTTTTGTTTTGACAACCAGGTACCCATTAAAAGGAATCTATAATTTTGTCCTCTGCATATAGGTCATAGACCAAAATAGCAAAACAGGGTATTAAGTCCAGAACAAAGAATTGTTGTCTTGGACCTCCTTGCTTCAAATTATCAACAAGAATGAGCTGGCTTATTCATTCCATGCCTGCATCTTCTTTCCTGTGAGATTTGTTATTGGTTCCGAAAGTTTTTCTTTATTTTGTTGTTGATTGAAGCCCCCTGTGCCAAAATTGCAGAGACTTGTTTCTAAAAGATAAGTACGGATAGGAATAGGATGGTAAAATTTTGAATGTTAGCTGCCTTGTTTTTTTTTAAGGGTCTTCTGATGTAATCGTTTGATTTTGTGGCAGATTTGTTCCATCCAGATGCAGAAGGACTTCTCATTCAAGCACATCATAATCAGCAATACCTTCCAGTAAGTAACGTTGTAGAATACCATCAGCAATACCCCCCAACGAGTAACGCAGCAGAAAATCACCTAGAGTCCCTCCCAATAAGTAACGCAGCTCAACATCATCAAATATCCCTCCCCATAAGTAACCCAGCACAACATCATCATAAACCCGTCCCTGTAAGCAATGCAGCAGAAGAAAGAGTTGTGGGTGAGGTCGAATCTCTGCTGGTTCAAGATTTTGCCACTTTACCGGAAAATGTGTTGCTGTTCGTGAAAACTTGTGATGGGTGTTCTCTCCTGCAGAAAAATGATTATGAATGTGTGTACGGTGGGGGAAAAGGGAGGACCTACCGAACATCAGTCATCTCTGTGGATATAAAAGCACAAGACTTGCAGATTGTGAGATGCCAACATCCTCCACGGCCAAAATTTGCACAAGAATTGAGCTTGACTCTAAATCTCAAGGAAATGGGGATGTTGGTCCCTTCAAAAGTTCAATACTCCAATAAGTTCAGATGGAGAATGCTGACTTATGAAGCAGTGGTTGAAGAAAAAAGTGTGCTCCTGTTTGTCAAAGGATTGAACTTGAGAAGAGGCAAGATCTCTAGCACAGACAATCTTTTATGTGTTTTTGGTTCAGATCTGGACAGCCTACAATATGTCAGGGATTTAAGGAGATGGGAGAGAAGGGTTTCCAAAACTAAGGTCATTATGGCTTCTCAAGAGGTGATCAGATGTGAGAAGCCTAAAGACTTTGAATTACAGAAGTCTCAGGGGATGAAGGTCTCTGTATGGGAGTTCAGAAGAGGGGTGCTTCCCTCTGTAGCTCGGCTTAACGATAAGACCATAAACACTAACAAATATGAGAAATATTCGAGGCCTATGCATAAGGTCTGTGCTTGCACAATGCTTTGGAATCAAGCTGCTTTCCTGAGAGAATGGATTATGTATCATGGGTATCTGGGTATACAAAGATGGTTTCTTTATGATAATAACAGTGATGATAACATAGACGAAGTGGTGGATTCCTTGGGCTTTTTCAATGTGAGTAAACATATATGGCCTTGGATTAAAAGCCAGGAGGCTGGATTTTCTCATTGTGCACTGAGAGCTCGCCAGGAATGTGAATGGGTGGCATTCATGGATGTAGATGAGTTTCTAAATCCTGTAGGTTATATTCATAATGGGACCATGCCAATGCCAATCGATTTGTCTGAAACAGGGCCTACAGTGATGCAAAGGCTAATTGACAAGGCAACTTCTGCAGATAAAAGAGTCTATAGAACAGGGGAAATCAGAATTGATTGCCATAGTTTTGGTCCATCTGGGTTGAAGAAACATCCAGCCCAAGGTGTGATAGCAGGCTATACATGCAGATTGAACAAAACAGAACGGCATAAATCCATTGTTCGCACGTCTGCATTGAACCCGAGTCTGTTAAATCTGGTTCATCACTTCCATCTCAAACGTGGGTATCGTTCAAGAAGCCTCCGTAGAGGATTTGCTGTATTTAATCACTACAAGTACCAAGTTTGGGACACATTCAAGGCCAAATTCTTCAGAAGGGTTGCTACATATGTAACAGATTGGCAAGAGAATGAGAACGAAGGCTCTCAGGACCGGGCACCGGGCCTTGGAACAGAGCCCATTGAGCCCTCAGATTGGTCTGAAAGATTTTGTGAAGTTGCAGACACACGTCTCAGAAATTTCACCATGGAAACTTTAACATACCCCACTACGCACTTGCTACGATGGTAATAATTTGTGTGCATATTGGCTTTTGTCTTTACCCAAAATCCAAATTTGATTATGCCATCGGCATTATATGTCCATAACATTGTTTTTTCTTTAGGTTCCCAATTTTCATGGTGCTTCTGTTCATGAGAGCACCATGCAATATGATATTCTTTATTCTTTTTTCTGAGACAGAGATATTATTTCTTGTGAGCTCTCTCTGGCAATACCCATTTTGATTGTTAATTAATTTCCTTCACATAAAACAAACATCATGGTGTGCATTTATGTATTGGCAAGGCCAAGGACTTATCTGGATCTAAAAAATAACCTATATGCTCTTACCTTGTGATCAAATGTTACAGCTTTAGGGTCTGGTTAAGAGGATAAAGACAAAATTTCCGTTGGATCTAATTCTATGTAGCTGACATTCGCTGTACTGACTTGAAAAACGTGAAATGATACTTCTCCATATTCACACATTCACAAAAAAATGATTGGCCCCCCACAACTTCGTTGAATTCTGTCTAGGTGTTTATATTGAACCGACTAAAAAGAAGGAAGGGCTATAATTAAAATATTAACAACATCCAAAGCTGTGACGTGGGGCACTTATTGAAGTGGTAACTAAGCCGGACATTTGTCGAACTATATTTCGCTGTTATAAAGTGGTGTGAGAGTGAAAGCACTATTAATTATAAATTGACTAAAAAAGGAAAGACAATTCAAACCAACCAACAAATTGATTCAAATTTAAAGAAGGAAAATATTAATGGAGATAGACCACTACGCCAGGAACAAAAATCACAAATTTTTAAATATTTTTACAAAAATTAAAATAATTATCCTAAAAATTAGGAAGTGTTGGCTACATAAAACTAACGCGTAAAATAAAGCAAATTTAATTTAGTTATGGAGAGACTAGTCCAAATAAGGCCGCTGTCGTGCTTATCTAAACATGATAGGCATTTATTTTGGGATGTTTATAGTTTAAACGTGGCGACTGTCGTGTTTAAGCCTATTGTTTTCAATAGAGGGGTATGTTGGTGGAAAGAAGAAAAGGTGTATGTGTGCTTTTTTATTTAGATTAGACGTTTCATTCTTGTTTTTTATTGTTATATAATTTAGTGGGTCCTACAATTCGCAAGTTGCTTGCCATGAATAGAGACGAATAGAGACGGCCCTTTTAGCAACCCACAAGTTGCTTGCCATGAATAGAGACGGCCCTTTTAGCAACTCACAAGTTGCTTGCCATGAATAGAGACGGGCCTTTTAGCACTTAGAAATACTAAAGATATTGGGGGAACGCAATGTTAGAATATTTTATTATATTATTTTAGTATTATAATTGGTTCATGTATTTTTAGGTGAACAGTTATTTATTTTTTAGGTGAGCATTATTT
The DNA here is from genome assembly GCA_028583015.1 of Wollemia nobilis. Taxonomy (NCBI): domain Eukaryota; kingdom Viridiplantae; phylum Streptophyta; class Pinopsida; order Araucariales; family Araucariaceae; genus Wollemia; species Wollemia nobilis. The sequence goes on from JAQPPZ010003333.1 coordinate 1,140,881, forward strand.
TATTTTGCATATAACTATATTTTTTTATGGGGGTTTATCGAGAGTATTGATCTTTCAGTTTGTAATTTTAAATAGGTTCTGGCTTCAATGAATAAATTGTTAATTTGTTATTATTGGTATCAAAGCAAGGTAATCTTGAGTATGCTTTAAGTTTTTGTTCTAGTTTATTAGAAAGGAATTTTTGGTTGCAAATCCAAAGCCACTCTTAGGAGAGTGTGTGAGGTCTAAGACAAAAGACAATAATCATCATTCGATGACATTATCTTACTTATTTAATACATGCAAAATTTGATAGGTAGTTTTCATTGATTTGATCGTAAATGTGAGCAAGTAGATAACAACCAATAGTAGGATTGACAACCGGGCAGGATGACTATTTTGTGAACAACTAAAGCATTTTTTTATTATTGTTTGGAAGTTATTGAGTGTTAATGTTGGATCACACAGAAAATAAGGGCATGTAGATGAAAAATTGAGGTTCAAATATTGCACACCTTTATCTTGGAGGATGGACAATTGAGTAGGATGAGTATTTTGTGAACAACTAAAGCATTTTTTAAAACTGTTTGGAAGTTATAGAGTGTTAATGTTTGATCACATGGAAGATAAGGGCATCCATAGGTGAAAAATTAAGGTTCAAATCTTGCACACCTTCATCCTGCTCAAATAATCTTTCGTTGCAAACAAGGGTAAACCGTGACCCATGGCCCACTTGTTCAACATGTGTAGAGGTATCGAGATAGACACCGACCAATTCACGGTGAAGTCCTCGCTCAAAGTGGATTCAACATCAATTTAGATTAGCACATGGTACACGTTTTCCTTTCTAGTTGATCCATCAAAATCCAAAACCTATAAATGCTCTTTTTTTTAATTGCTTTAAAAGTTTTTTTTTAATTATTAAAGTTAAAAAATAATAAAAAATTTGATTTTTTTAATTAAGGAGGCCTTTCATTTAAAAAAGCGAAAAGCTTGAAGGAGGAACTGATGGCAGGAGCAGGAGCAGGAGCAGATGCAGGACTGGGGACAGGTTCAGAGAATGGTGCAGGTTTCTGGGTGGGATCGAGTTCAGGATCGGGATCAGGCACGTCAGGGCCCGGTCTCGGGCCTACAGGACCCTCGACGGGCCCAGAGGATGGCTCTGCGCCTGATCTGAATGGCGGCCAGGGCGGGGACGACATCTTGGGCCCTGGCCCCCAGGCCAGCCTCGATGCGAGCACAAGCCTAGGGAAAAAGCCCCCTGATCCTGGGCAGGGCTCTGTCCCGGGCGGGCCCAAACCCTCCTATCAGCAGATCTTGGCGGGCACCAGGGCCCCTTCTCGGGCCCTGGGGCTAGGTCTTTCCCTCGAGGGCACCCACATTTCTATTCAGGAGGAGGTCTACTCCTCCCTGGTAGCTGGTTCCTCTGCCTCCCTGGTAGGGAAATTCCTGGGAGGGCGCCCAGACATGGAAACCGTCCGCAGATGGGTGGCTACCAAATGGAAGGTTTTCGAGCATATTCAGCTGGTTGCCCTGACCAAGGGCTTCTTCATCATCAAACTAAATAATAGTGAGGACGCCAAAAAGATCCTGTCGGGTGGGCCCTGGTTTCTAGGGCGCAAAAGCCTCTTCCTCAGGCGTTATGGAGCTGACTTCCACCCCAGCACCCAAAGCATCAACTTCGCCCCGGTCTGGGTTCGTCTCCCAGACCTTCCCTTCCACCTGTGGCACGAAGACGTCCTAAGACTCATTGCTCAGTCGATCGGGGACCTGGTGGCCTTCGACCCTACTACCAAGGCAGGATCTCGAATGGTGCATGCCAGATTTTATGTCAATGCCAATCTCGAATCTGAACTCCCCTCTTCGGTGACCATCTCTTCTGGGTCCTTTTGGTGCCAGCCCCTGATCTATGAAAACAAACCTGCTTTCTGCCCCACCTGTTGCACTCAGGGTCACCTCTCCCACCAATGCCCGGTATCCAAAAAGGCTGATGGCCCTATCCCCAAACTCCCTTCCCGATCAGGTCGGGCCCCGTCTCGAGGACCCCCTCGTGATGGCCTCAGATCCCAGGCCTGGACCAACAAGGAGGCCCCCCTTCTACCCCAAAGGACTCTCATGTGGACCCCGGTCTAGAGGGCGGTCTTCCCTAGGTTTCCCCTTTCGCTGCTCCCTCCCCTGGGTCGTCTTTCGGGGCCCCGATCCCAGGTTCTCCCTCCCTGCCCGCTTCGAATCCCTCCCCGCAGGCCCCTGCTTGCGCCCCCTCCAGGCATGCGAGCCGCCCGGGCTCCTTTCCCCATCGGCTCCCACCTCTGTCGGGGCCCCCTTCTCCCCCCCACTCCCGCTATCCCCCCATCGACCCCCCCGCCCCTCCCGGTGATCCCTGTTGGGCTTCCTCCCTTGGAGTGCAGATCTGAGAGGTCAGAGGAAGAGATTGAAGCTAGTTCTCCATCCGGGCCCGATGAAGTCAGCCCCAAGATGACCCGTAGCAGGACTTTTGCCACAGACTTCGATAGCAAACTCAAAAGAGGGCGGCCCACCCTGGGCGACCAGCGGACCAGGATCACTAAAGATGACATAGCCAATGGCTCCTAGGCAACTCTCTCTGACGTAGGTGCAAGCTTCTCCAAGATGGATGCCATCCGACCCAAACCCCCCGCTCAAGCCGAGAAGGGGGGCAAGCGACCCCACAAGGGTGTCAAATGAAGCTCATCACCTAGAATATCAGGGGACTCAATGGGGCCCCCAAGAAAAGGATCCTCGGCCAACTCCATAGGGATCACCGCCCGTCCTTCCTCCTTCTTTAGGAGACCAAAATAGATGACGTTGTTGCCCGACGTGTAGCCCAAGCTACCTGGCGCAATTGCGAGTCCCTGTCTACCCCTGTGGCCGGCTCAGCCGGGGGTTTGCTGTGCATGTGGGACCCCCGGTCTTTCGAGGGAAGACTCATATCTTTGTCTCCTAGAATAATCAACATTCTGGTCCATTGTGTGAAGTCAAGGCGATCATGGATTCTGTCCAACATCTACGCTCCTAACACCCCAGTCGAGAAAGCGGCCTTATGGAAGGAAATTAGTTCGATGAGAGAAGCCTTTGCCCCCCTACCCTGGATCCTGGCCGGGGACTTCAACAGTCCCCTATTCCTCTCTGATAAAAGTGGGGGCTCAGCGGTTCAGGGCAAGAGCATGGAGGACTTTGGAGCCTTTATCACCCTCAATGAGCTCATGGACGTCAACTTGAAAGGAGCCAGGTTCACTTGGTCCAATAGAAGAGCGGGAGCAAACCATATCCAAGCTAGACTAGATAGAGTTTTCTTGTCCAAGGAAGCCCTTCCCATGTTTGTCGACGCCACCCTGTTGGCCCTCCCCAAAATCGGGTCTGATCATAGCCCCCTCCTCCTCGAAACCGATCATCGCCCCTCCCCCAAGAGGCCTTTTCGGTTCAAGTCCATGTGGCTGCATCACCCTGACTTTCGGGCCCAGGTAGGCCGCTGGTGGGCTCCCCCAGTCCTCGGACGCCCCGCTGAACAAGTCTTCTACAAGCTGAGATGCCTCAAAGAGCAACTCAAGGTATGGAATAAGGAGGTGTTCGGTAATATCTTTGAAAACAAAGCAATACTTAAAGAAAAACTCGAAGACCTCGAGTCCAGATTTCAAGCAGGCTCCCAAGACCCGGGGCTCAGGGAAGAGGAACGCCTTGCTCTCAACGAGTATCACAACATTCTGGCCAGGGAAGAAACCTTTTGGAGATAGAAGTCGAGAGCCCTGTGGCTCCAAGATGGCGACACAAATACTAAGTTCTTCCATGCGTCGACTCTCAAGAACAGGGGTTCCAACAGAATTGCTGAGTTGGTGGGCAGTGACGGCAGAATCATCAAGGAAGAAGAGGACATCCGGGCTGAAGCCACCCACTTCTTCTAGGAGCTCCTGGGTGACAGCCCCCCCAGGTCCCCAGAAGTGGCTGAATCCCTTCTGGAATATATCCCTTCTTCTGTCTCGGCCATGGCAAATGAGATGCTTGTGCAGCCCTTGTCTGACTCTGAAATCCATGCTACCACTTTTTCCATGAAGGCTGAGGCGGCCCCGGGCCCGGACGGATTCCCCCCTGATTTTTCCAATCATTCTGGGACATCGTCGGGCAAGAAGTGTGTGCTGCCATCCGGGACCTGCAGACTGCCAGCTCCATCCCTAGAGGTATCAATTCCACTTTCATAGCCCTGATCCCCAAGACCCAGGCAGCCAGATCCCTCTTAGATTTTCGCCCCATCAGCTTGTGCAATGTCCTGTACAAAATCTTGACTAAATCCATGGCCTCCCGCCTCAAGGATATCCTTCCCCTGATTATTGCCCCCTGTCAGGGCAGCTCGGTCAAAGGCAGACTGATCATAGACGGTGTCATAATCATGCACGAGGCCATTCACTCGATCGTCCTATCCAAAAAGGCCTCCTTTCTGCTCAAGTTGGATATGAACAAGGCCTTTGACAGAGTTGATTGGGATTTCCTGTCCAAGGTCCTCCTTAAGTTCGGGTTCCACCCCTCCTAGGTTCGGCTCATAAGCAACTGTGTGTCCTCCCCTTGGTTCTCTATCCTCGTCAACGGGTCCCCTATCGGGTTCTTCCCCAGTTCCAGAGGCCTCCGCCAAGGTGACCCCCTGTCCCCGATCCTCTTCATCATCCTGGCTGAGGCCCTGGGGCGTACCATCTCGGGCGCTGTGACCCGCGGTCTCATTTCGGGCATCAGGCCTGCACCGGGCCTACCCCCTGTGTCCCACCAGCAGTTCATGGATGACACCATCCTCGCCACCTCTGCCTCAATCCCTCAAGCCAAGACCCTCAAGCATATCCTGACCCTATACGAGGAGGCGACCGGGCAAAAAATCAACCTCCGAAAAAGCAAGATTTTCTTCATCCATACTCCCTTGGCTAGGCAGATCAGAATCGAGAGGATTTTGGGCTGCACCCCTGGTTCCCTTCCCTCCTCTTACCTCGGGCTTCCCCTGTTCACAGGTGCGTCCTCCAAGGCCTTGTGGGGTGGGGTGATTGAGCGGATTTAGAGGAAGCTGCCCCCTGGAAAGGTCACCTCCTCTTATAGGCTGGCAGAGCCACCCTCTTGGCGACAGTCCTACAAAGCATTCCGATATACTTCATGTCGGTCTTCAGAATCCTGGCCTCTATTGCAGCTCACATCGAACAAATTCAGAAATGATTTCTCTGGTCGGGTAACGAAGATAAGAAGAGGATTCCCCTGGTCTCCTGGCCCCTGGTCTACCACCCCAAAGGCGAGGGAGGGATCGGTCTCAGGCGGGTGACCCTCATGAACAAGGCCCTCTTGGCCAAGCACGCCTGGAAGGTGTTCACCAACGCCCCTGATGAGTGGGTCAACATCGTGCACAGGAAATACTGCCACCATCACCCCTTCCTCAGCGAATCCTAGCCCCAAGATGGATCAGCCTTCTGGAAGTCCCTGATCTATGCCAAAGACATTATTCGAAAAGGGACCAGATGGATACTCGGGGACGGAGCCAAGATCAATTTTTGGGAAGACAGATGGATCCTTGATGAGGCCCTGACTGCTGACAGAGATTTCCTCGTCCTCAAACCAGGGCTGGCAGATAGAGGGCCCAAAGTTTTGGCCTATCTTTCCCAGAACCAGGGGCGGGTTACTTGGAAACCCATCCTGAACCCCAGGCACCCGCTTCAAGCCTCTAGGCTTCAGCGTCTCCTCAAGGTGACTGTTATTTCGTCCTCCGAAGGTGATGACAGATGTGTCTGGCATGGCACTCCTAGTGGTGTCTTTTCTATCAAATCTGCCTACAACCTTCAAAGAGTCCCTGACGAGGCCCCCTTTCCAACCCGACAGGTGTGGGCCAAGAAGCTGATCCCCAAAATCAGCCACTTCGTCTGGGCGATCGTCCAAAACAAGATCCTGACTATCGAGAACCTGATCAAGAGGGGCTTCTAGATCCCGAACAGATGCTTCCTCTACTGTGCTTCCTGGGAGTCCACTAATCACCTCTTTATCAGATGTCCCTTCTCTTTTGAAGTCCTGGGCCTCATCCTTTCCCAATTCTCTATTCAGTGGGTGGCCCCCAACTCCATCTCTGACCTCCTGTCTCAGTGGCCCAACCCCTTCACCCATCCTTTCATCCGCTTCCTCTAGGGGTCTTGCCTTCCTCATCTGCTTTGGCAACTCTGGCTTGAGCGCAACAGCAGAGCCTTCTCCTCCCCGGCCCGTTCCCCCCAGTGGATAGCGACCAAGGCGGTGTCCTTCGCCCTCGAGAATTCTCGTTCCATCCCCTTGACCGAGGTGCCCCGACGACTGGGCGAGGTCACCCTCCTATCATCCCTGGGAGTTCAGCTTCCCCCCGGTCCCCCCCCGCCCCCTCTCGGCGTTCTATGACGAGGTGGATTGCCCCCCTGGATGGGTCAAGCTTAATTTTGACGGAGCTTCTAAAGGAAATCCCGGGCCCTCTGGAGCAGGCGGGGTCATCAAAGACTATCACGGGGCCCTGATCGTGGCGTACGCTGCACCGCTTGGCATCCAGACTAACAACTTCACCGAAGCAGCAGCTCTCCTCAATGGGTTGACTGCCCTCAGGGAGTCCACCTCAAAAGTCATCATCGAGGGTGATTCCCAAGTTATTATCAAAGCCGCCCGCAGCCCGGGAAACTGCTCTTGGTGCATTCACAATTCCATCCGGGAAAGCCTCACCATTCTCCAAGGACTCCCCAACCATGCCTTTCGGCATGTGTACAGAGAAGGCAACAGGGCTGCCGACTTCATGGCAAATCAAGCCATCTCAGCTGAAGACTCCATCTCCTGGACCACGAACTTCCCTGAAGCTCTGGTCCAAATAGCTTCGCAAGACTATACTAGCATCGATGAAGGCCCTGGTGCTTAGCCCACCCCGAGTCTCGGGGCCCTCGAAGTCTCGCTCATAGCGCCCCTCTGCGTGAGGCAGGAAGGACGATGGCGATGGCGGGAGCGGGAGCAGGACTGGGAACTGGTTCAGAGACTGGTGCAGGTTTCTGGGTGGAAGCGGGATCGGGATCGGGGCCGGGCACGTCAGGGCCTGGACCCGAGCCCGTAGGGCCCTCTGTGGGCCCTTAGAAGGGCTCAGAGACCGAGCAGAATGGTGGCCAGGGTGGGGACGACATCTTGGGCCCGGGCCCTCAGGCCAGCCTCGATGCATCACGTCGACTGGCCCCCATCCTTTTCTTGCTCGTGAGGAGTGGAGCTGATCTGACAGGGTGGGCCCCGTCTAGGCCAGGCCCGGCTGCAGGACCTCTCGGAGTGACGGCGTTCAGTTTTTGCGATCTTGGTGTTTGTCGTTTTACGGCTTTTTCTTGTTTTGGTGGCCACAGGCCAAATTTTGTTGTTTTGTTTCTTAGTTGGCCCGATTTTTGTAGGCACCAGGGCCCTGGGCCCCGGACCGTTGCCTAAGGTTTTCAATCTTAATTTCAGCCTCGGCTGTCTATGTAACTAAGGTTTTGGGATCCTTCTTTAAAAAACCCACTGTAAATATATTGCTACTTATCAAAAAAAAAAAAAAAGCGAAAAGCTTTGTTTTAATTTTTTATTTTTATTTTTTTTTTTGTAAAGAGGTGTTTTTTAATTTTTTTAAAATGTATTATTTTAATTAAAATAAAATACTTTTTAATTTTTTCAATTAATGCATATGTAATTATTAATAAAAAAGGTTTTTTTATGTGTATGTTTTTTTATTATAAAAGAAAGCATTTTATTTTAAAAAAGAGTGAAAAAAATTCTTTTTCATACACTTTACTTTTTTTTCAATAAGTTTAACCAAATTTTTATGAGGGGTCTCAATCCGCTCATACTAAGTGGGGTTTGAACCTTAGACCTCTCAAAGAGAGGCCAAAGCCCTTACCACTATAGTAAGCTTGCAATTGTTCATGCATTTTAATTTTAAAGTAGGGTGTATGAGTGAATTGTTTTCCTTATTTTGCATTAATAAGGGTGATTAGATCTTGCAAACTTTAAAATTCTATTTTGCAATATTACTCAAGCATTGTGATTGTAAAAGGTGCAATATCAATGAAGTCTGACACCTTACCCTTCTTACAAAACTTTACAATTGTAAAAGGTATATTTTTGGCAGACTAACACCTTAAAACATGGGAATAGCCAAAACAAAGCAAGCCCTAAATCAATCAAAAATTCACAAGTATACAAGATAAGGGTCTTTACTTCCTAGAAGGTGAAGATCTTTATGAAGATGGAAAATTTGTCACTCTAAGGAGTTTTTTGCACACAATTATCGAAGCTGCTAATGTTTGCAAAGATCTTCAAACTAGTGTTATAATACCTATATATGTAGTAAGGACGATATACATGGCATTAACCACCTTTTACATATATTCAAAGGAAATAGGACATACATAAGTAGTTGAAGGTCAAGCCCATAATGACAAATGCTTGTTGTGACACAAGCAAGCTCAAGCCCTTGTTTGTTGTGACACAAGCAACCTTAAGCCTTTAATGACAAATGTCTATTGTGACACAAATAATTTTATCACAAAGATAGATTTAGCTTACGATACTTATGACTTGATTTCTATTGATGATAGTGGTGACCATGATAAAGGCTATATTACTACAGGTATTGAAAGCCATGTTGAAGATCAATAAATTGGGTGCTTTGAAAAGCATACCAAAGGAATTGACTCAAAGCTTATGAAGCAAATGGACTACAATGGTATAAGATTTGGAAGAAATGGGTAAGGTATCATACAACCCATAATACCACATATCAATCCAAAGAAATAATGCCTTGGTTATAATGGTCAAGAAAGAACTAGTAACATTAAGTTTGTGAAATCAAAATATCATGAATCTCCTAGAACCAACTGTAGGTACAAACAAAAAATGATCAAGGTACATATTGATTATGGATGGAAAAATATCACATAATGGGACAATATGAAAGCGACGTTGAATATATTCTATAAAAGAAGGAGGTCGACCTAGTGGTAGACCTGGAGGTCAATCCAAAGATCGATCCATTGGTAGACCCTAAGGTAGACCTAGACATAGCAAAACCTAGAGGTGGACCTAGAGGTAAAAAACCTAGAGGTAACAGACCCAAAGGTGAACCCAAAAGTGTTTACCCAAGCAAGAGCCAAGAGCAATAGTAAGAGCCAAAGCTATAAGTTAGAGCCAAAGCCATAAGTCAAAGACACGAGCTAGAACCAAGAGCCAAAGCCTAGACTCTAAATTAAGGGGGGTCCTAATATTTCCTACCCCAATTAATCTAATGAGGAAATTTTAGGAATATTTTATTACATTATTTTAATATTATAATTAGGTCATCCATTTTTATATAGAATATTATTTTAATATAACAATCTCCTAATCAAAAGTATTGATCTTCCAATTTATAACCTTAAGGCATATATTAAATAAACTCTTGCTTCAATTGATGAATTGTCAATTTGCCATCAAGCAACAAATTTATTTAAAAGTTAAGTTTTATTTATTTATTGTAAAAAAATATAATAGTTTTTTTTTTTTTACATTTGTAAAGTTATCAGTCATATAAAAATATGATGTTTCCTTAATATATGGTTATTTAACCATACTTTCATTACAAAAATATAATGTACAACCTTAACTTGTAGGATTCGAACAACGAATATTCAAAGTCTCAAAACCTCCACTTATTATTATATAATAATAATAAGTTTTCACTTTCTCTATAACTAAGGGAGGACATAAACAAACAAAAAAACACAAAAAAATTAAAGGAAGACATAATATCTATCACATTGTGGAAGTTATCAAGCATGTAATATTTTTTTCTGTTTTATTTGGTTGTTTTGAAATGCTCCCAACATATAAATATCAAATTCAATATAAATGTTTTTCCATGTATAACCTTTAGGGCAATGGATTCAAATTCAAATATTACCAAGAGATACATGTATAATTGGTAATTTTATGGTATAACCACTATGTGATCATGATGTAATACATGTGGGACCCATTTCAATCCCATATAGTCATTTTAAAAAATACATGCATTTATAAGCATTAATATAACATAACATTGACCTAATATTATTTGACTTTAGAAAATCATGTCATTTACATAATATAGTATTAATACAAGTAAATAGAAGATCACCAATGTAAAAGACTATCATTACCAAGTTGTTGAGTAAAATAAGCTAATCATTTATGGTACATCATAATTATTAGTGAACTTGGCCCTGTTGGCAACCGAACCTGCCTAGATACAGTTTTTCTAAGTCTACAATGCCCTAGGCTTGCTGCCAAGCATTGAATACCCAAAGGAAAGGAATCTCCTCTGTAGCAATCTCCAATAGGGTTGGTTTCAAAAATAAAAATGAGGGATTGGATATAAGGGTTAGGAAGATACCGAAAGGAATGGGAAATGGCTAAAAGCCAAAAATACGGGGTGATGGACCAGAAGCATGATATACAACCTAACTACTTGAACCAACAACAATCAAAACAATAGACTGTGAACATAAACTAGTATTAAATTTTCTGAACCATGCAAACTCCAGCAAGTATTTCAGGGACTAGTCCTCTATTTGATAGTGAAATCCATAAAATAGAATTAAACTATGAGATAAAGAGAGTAATTTAATAGAAATTACATAATAGAAGTCATACACAAAGGTAGAGAACTCAAAACAGGAGCCAGAAGCCTTTATTTCGAAAGCAGATTTCTAAGTACAAAGTTGCTTCTCTAGCAGAAGTTATCCATCCTTTGTTATAGAGAAGAAGTTAACTTTTATAGAAGAAATCTATCGCTTAAAATATTAATGCTCAACCACTCCCATGATAGGCAGATTTGATCTTGATGATGACTTGAAACAGTCAATTTGGGTTTTCAGATAACTGAGCATTGAAGACAGAAGGTTCCAAAAATTACCTGAAATAGTCAATCCGGATTTACAGAATGCAACTTGGAGTCGGTTGGAAGGTTTCTCTTAGTCACTCGTTTGAGGAGTTCGCTCCACTAGTAGAGCACTTGGAAGAGGCGCTCCACTAGTGGAGCGAACTCCTCAAACAAGTGACTAAGAGAAACCATTGACCATTCAAACCGACTCCAAGTTGCATTCTGTAAATCTGAATTGACTGTTTCAAGTCATTATCGGAACCTTCTGTCTTCAATGCTCAGTTATCTGAAAAGCTTGAATTGACTGTTTCAAGTCATCATCGAGATCAAATCTGCCTGTCATGGGAGTGGTTGGGCATTAATGTTTTAAGCGGCAGATTTCTTCTATAAAAGTCGGCTTCTTCTCTGTAACCAAGGATGGATAACTTTTGCTAGAGAAGCAGCTTTGTACTTCAAAATCTGCTTCCGAAATAAAGGCTTCTGGCTCCGGTTTTGAGTTCTCTATCTCTGTGTATGACTTCTATTCTGTAATTTCTATTAAATTAGTCTCTTTATCACACAGTTTAATTCTATTTTCTGGATTTCGCTGTCAATAGAGGACTAGTCCCTGGAATACTTGTTGGAGTTTACATAGTTCAGAGAATTTAATATTGGTTTCTGTTAAAAGTCTATTGTTTTGATTGTTGTTGGTTCAAGTAGTTAGGCTGTCTATCGTGCTTCTGGTCCATCACCCCATATTTTTGGCTTTTAGCCATTTCCCATTCCTTTCAGTTATTTTATCCCTTTCAGTATCTTCCTAACCCTTATCTCAAAACCCCCATTTTTATTTTTGGAACCAGCCCTACTGGAGATTTCCATGGAGGACATTCCTTTCCTTTGGGCATTCAATGCTTGGCAGTGGGCCTAGGGCACTGCAGACTTAGAAAACCTGTATCTAGGCCGGTTCGATTACCAATAGTTTCTGGCACGCCCGGTGGGACGCAAACGTTCCACGTTTAACTAGTATTAAGAAGTGATGTTCATCTTATTACTATCAAATATGAACATCTGGTGACTCTGCTGAACTCAGATACCTCCGAGTCTCGTAGACCAATGTAAAAACTCACGCCTTCATGCGTACGATATGGAGAGCTAGAAACACAGAAGAAGAAATCGAGTTCTACGAGCTTGACATTGATGCTTTAGGAGAACATCCTAGGGTGGTCAGGCCGAATATCCCGCTAGACGGGACATCTTCACAGGAAGCTATCGTTGCTACACGGACTCCAACTCTCGATAGCACAATGACTAGCTTACCTCCAAATCCACCAAATTCTCTAGATCATTAGTATACTCTGGCTCCACCGAACGTTCAACCAGGTGCTCCGAGTGTTTCGACCATTCTAGCTCAGCAAGTTCTACCAACTCCACCACTCCATACAAATCCGCCTCCCATATGGTGCAACCAACTCCACCCAGATTGTTCCCAGCCTGGAATCATACGAGACCCCTTGCCCTACAAGCTCAACACACGATGTTGCCCATAGCGCTCAAAGCTCTACCTACTTATGATGACATGGGAAAGATGATGCATGAGCACATCCAAGACATCATGAGACTAGCAACTATTCACCAAATCATCGAAGAAGATATCATGGTGAAGTTGTTGGTTCTTTCACTGAGAGGTAAGCTCCTCTACTAGTACCGGTCGCTTCCGCCCGACACCATCACCTCATGGGACCAACTGGCGGGCCAACTTATAAGGGGCTTCAAAACAAGAGACCACTTCTCTTTATTCAAAGGCATCCTCAGGAAGAGATAGTTGACTTCAATGTCAGGTTCACTCGAACCTAGTAGAGAGTCACCGACGGCCTTCGACCCACACCTGAGCAGGTCACATTCTATTACTTGAGAGCGTTTCACTCGAATATTAGCATGAGCATCCGACATGCTAATATCAATACATTCCCTACTCTATATGAGCAGGCATAGAAGGTGGAAGCTGACCTGATAGCTATCGAGAAGTTACCTCCCAAGGTGATGACTCTGATTTACCCAGACTTCCCATAAAATATGTACCCGAGTGCATCCGCTCCTACATCCTAGATGTATCCTAGCCAACCATGGAATCCAACCCCTCAGTATCAAGTGGTACCCACTCCACAATTCCAAGCACCTACGCCACCATATCAAGCACCTGTCATCCCTCAACTTCTAACTCCTATCCAATATCCGACATTACCTGCACCATTGACTCCATTGCCATTATCCGCAAGTCAGGCAATCACCAATCAGGCAGCTGTAAATGAAGCTCAGGCCAAAGAATTGCAAGAGGTAAAGGCATACATGAAGACGATGGTGAATCAGATGATCATCATGAGGAGGAGGTAGGATGACCAAGGCTTCCAGCAGAGAAGATTCCCTCCTCCCTCGATCACGAAAGAGCAAGCATCATCCGCTCACCGATAGCCCAAAAGAAATTTAGTTGTGATGAGCAGTGGAGAGGCCAATGTTTCAGACCCAACATATTGGTGTACCACGTGCAATGATCCACACAATGAAGAAACCTGCATGGTGCACCTCAACTATGTTCAGACACTATCCGATGGTGCTTACGAGCAAGTCAACATGATCAGGGAAGTTGGTCATAATTTTATGATGTCTTCTATCGAGCAAGTCTCAATCCTCACCAGAGCTGGGAAGAAGTCTATTGAGGTAGATCCAGCTCAGATGGAGCCATTGAAGGTTCCAGCGCCACCCAAGCCATGGAGCCAAAAGCCCCAGCCTTCGACAAAAGCTTCCAATGCAACAATGACCTCAGAGCCTCCTAAATTGCTGAAGGACTACCTATCGCCTCGCACTAGAGAAAAGGTGCTCCAGCCTAGAGCTCTGACTTCTCAGCCGTAGGCCGAGACACAAGACCAAGCTAGGGAGAAACTCAAATATCCCTCACTGACCAAGCACCAGTAGGTTGATGCCACACAATAGTACCAAAAAATGTATGAATCTGCAAAGGGAGCAGGAGAACCAAGCACTTTGACATACAACATAGTCAAAGAAATGAAGAAGGCCCCGACTAAGGTAAGCCTTTATGATGCTCTCCAACTCTCGGGTCAAGTTGACCTTTTGCAGGAATCTCTCAAGTCTATTAAGGATAAGGAGAGTAGGCCGACACAGATGGTGTTTGCATCACCGCTGACGACTTCGGCCACAGGTAAGAATCGGCCCCCACCATTCTACCTTTCCCTTCGGATGGAAGGGTGGATCATGCATAACTGCATGATCGACTCTAGCACCACGACAACCATCATGCCCAAAGTAGTGTGTGAAATCATGGGCATGGAGTATACCCAGAGCAGTCCTGGAGTGCTGCAACTAGACGAAACTCCCGTGAAGATGGTAGGAGTTATCAAAGATGTTCCCATCCAACTCCACAAGATGCCGCAGGTCACGATCATCCAAGAGATCATGGTGGTCGACTTAGAGCCATACTTTAGTATGTGCCTCTCATGAGAATTCACCGCTAAGTTGGGAGGCTATCTCTCCCTCGACTACTCACACTTGGAGATCCCATTCAAGGGGAACAAATTTAAGCTCTTCAATGAGAAGCCTACCACTTTTCATGTTGAAAAACTTGAAGATGAGGAGAAGGGCTCGGTCTCTGTCAACCTGATGATAGAAGAAATGCAAATGGTGGACCTGATGGAAGAATCTCTTGGTGAGCTCCAAGTTGAAGATGAGTTCTCCATGACTGATTTTAATGTTGTCATCGAGACCGATTTGGGTTGCTATTCACTAACAAAGCCTAAAAAGGCTGAAATAGAAGCACCCGTAGAAGAGTCCTCGACACCCGACCAGCTATGGAAGTTGTACTTTGATGGTGCACGATGCAAGAATGGCGCAGGAGCTGGCATCGCGCTCATTTCCCCATCAGGCGAACAAAAGACTTATTCGTACAGGCTCGCATGGAGTTGTACGAATAATGCAGCAGAGTATGAGGCTTTGTGCCTCGGACTCAAGAAAGCCAAAAACTCGGCATTAAGCAGTTGTAGATATTTGGGGATTCTGAATTGATCTGCAACCAGGTTACCAGTAAGTGCATCTCCAAGCAGCACTATTTGAAGGCGTACCGCAACAAGGTGTGGGATTTGCTCGAATCCTTCATCGCACTGAACATCAAGTCAATTTTGTGAGAGCAAAACAAGCTTGTGGACATCTTAGCCTCCATCGGCGCTCGATTTTCACCGAATGGATGATATGATGCATAAGCCGAAGATGGTGAGGCTGATCTACAGGCCTTCTGTGCCTGATAAAAAACTCCACTGGTAGGTGTTCGACAATGATGAACAACTTGTTAATTTCTTGGTGAATGAAGCATCCTCCATCGAAGAGTGGACTCTCAATGAGGAAGACCATGAGGGATTGATTCAATTGAAAAATAACCACATCCCGAAGGGTCTGATCATGCTGGAAAGTCTCTTCGACCGGAATGATAGGTCTATCGGCCACAAGATCAAGGTGGACCAGAAAGAGTTCATGGACCTGGAGTTAGAGCCGGGAAAGGTTATCAAGGTAGGGGTCGACTGCACAACTGAAGAGCTTCAGCAGATTCATGCCCTGTGCAAGGAGTACCCCGACATCATCGCTTGGTGCTACCAAGATCTAAGGGGGTACGATAAGAATATCATCCAACACACCATCGAGCTGGAGGAAGGAGTCAGACCATTCAGGAAGAAGCAATGACCCATCAACCCAAAGATCAAAATGTTGATGAGGGTCGAGCTTCTAAAAATTCTTGAAGCAAAGATCATATACCCGATCAAGCATTCCTCCTGGGTGGCCAACCTTGTTCTAGTATGAAAGAAGAATGGCGACATCCGCTTGTGCATTGATTTCTAAAATCTCAACCAAGCATCGCTCAAAGATCACTACCCGCTACCTCAGATCGATCAAATCCTTCACGTGGTGGCGGGAGCACAGAGGTTTTCCTTGCTAGATGGCTTCT
The DNA here is from genome assembly GCA_028583015.1 of Wollemia nobilis. Taxonomy (NCBI): domain Eukaryota; kingdom Viridiplantae; phylum Streptophyta; class Pinopsida; order Araucariales; family Araucariaceae; genus Wollemia; species Wollemia nobilis. The sequence goes on from JAQPPZ010003333.1 coordinate 1,156,732, forward strand.
TTGGCTACAACCAGATTTGGGTCAAGGATGAAGACCAACACAAGACTGCGTTCACCACCAAGTGGGGGACCTTCGCCTACCAACGCATGCCCTTCGACCTTTCAAATGTCGGAGCGACTTTCTAGAGAGCGATGGACCTCACCTTTGGTGAACTATTGAATCATGTCATCATAATTTACTTAGATGACATGACAGTCTTCTCCCATAAGAGGGAGGAACATGACCTACATTTACGATAAGTTTTTGAAAAATATTGGGAGTTTGGGGTCTCCATCAACCCCAAGAAATCAATCTTCGTAGTGAAAGAAGGAAAGCTACTCGGGCATTTAATCTCTGAAAAGGGGTTAACTGTTGATCCCGCTCGAGCTGAGGTGCTTCTCCACCTTCCACTACTAGCAAATAAAAAAGCCTTGCAGTCCTTTTTTGGATAGATAAACTTCATCAGGAAGTACATCGTCGACTTTGCCCAATTGATAAAGTCGATGGCCGAGCTCCTGAAGAAGGATGCTGAATTCAAGTGGACCGATGAAAGGAGGTAGGCTTTTCAAGAAATTAAGGAGTGGATCGCCCAAGCTCCCATCCTCATCAACCCCGACTATTCATGAGATTTTATCTTATATGCAGTCGGGGAGCCAGAAAGCTATGCAGCTATTCTGACATAGAAGGGCGAAGATGGAGATGAGCGCCCGATAGCGTTCCTCAGCCAAATCATCCAGCCACATGAAGAAAAGTTCAATTTCATTGAATGACAAGTGCATGCGATGATGAGGTCACTCTAGAAGTTTCGATATTTCATCTCTCAGAGCAAAATGATAGTGTACGTGATACACCCAGATGTTCAAAATTTCATCATCCAAGGTGAGTTGGGCAATAGGAGAGTTGGATGGGTTACTAAGATCCAAGAGTTCGACATCGAGGTACGCCCCACCAAGTTAGTTCGAGGTAGAGCGCTCTGCCAAGAGCTGGCCAAAAATGCCATGGCTAAAACTATGAACCCCAACTCGGACAACCCTGCACCCGATAGCAATCTTGCCAATCTATCGGTTGATAGTCCAGATTGGATAGACAATCTGGTTAAATACTTTGACATGGGTAGATGCCCTTCTCACTTCAATGCTTCGCAAAGAAGGAGATTTCACCTACAGGCTGGCAAGTATGTCCCGATGCCTAACGGACTATTTTATCAGAACATCGATGGAGTTCTCCTGAGATGTATCAGAGAGTCAGAGAAGGCAAAAATCTTGGAGGAGTTTCACTCTAGGATTTTGGGAGGACATTTTGCTGGTAGACCGATGGCGCTGAAGATCATCAAAGTGGGCTATTATTGGCCCACCCTTTTCTCCGATGCTTTCAAAGTCAGCCAGCGCTGTGATAGTTGCCAATGCTACTCGGGTAGGACTAGGAATGCATCGCTTCCTCTCCACCCCATCCAAGTGGAATCCCCGTTCCAATAGTGGGGTCTGGACTTTATCGGGATCATCAATCCCAACTCCTCCGTCGGCCACAAATACATTTTGACCACCATAGACTACTTCACTCGGTGGTCAGAAGCAATTCCGACCAAGCAGGCTGACCAAGAAGTGGTTATCTCCTTCCTTGAAGGACTGATCACTCGCTTCGGTGTACCTGAAGCCATCATGTCTGATAATGGCTCCCCTTTCACCGATGCAAAGATCTATGATTTCACAATCAGGTATGGAATCTATTTGAAAACCTCGTCTAACTATTACCCGTAGGGCAATGGACTGGTGAAATCCACAAACAAGAACCTGCTATGGATATTGAAGAGGACGTTGCAGAAAAATAAGTGGAGCTGGCACCTACTCTTGGACCAGTCGCTTTGGACCGACCGCATTTCTATCAAGTGATCAATCAAAACTTCGCCCTACTCACTGGTGTATGGGAAAGATGCAGTCTTACCCACGCACATCGAGCTACCCGTGTTGCAGTTGCTTAAGTGGCTCGACACCGAAGAGGGCCAATTCAATCCGATGGATGCGAGGTTAGCTTAGTTGCTACAGTTAGAGGAAGAAAGAGAGAAAGCTTATGAAGCCTTCGCCAAGCACGCCGAATCCACTAAAGGCTGGTTCGAAAAAAGACTTTCGACCGAACCTTCAGTGTCGGAGATTTGGTCTTAAAGTGGAATGAAAACAAGTCCAAGCCGGGGAACCACAAGAAGTTTGACGCCTTCTGGGAAGGCCCATTTCGAGTCTCCGGTGTTAACCAGATCAACTCATTCATTCTGCAAGATATGGAGGGTTTCACTCTCCCAATTTTAGTGAACGACTTTATTTTGAAAGCTTATCACCCATCGAGCTCCGAGGAAGATCGTTGATCCACCAGGTATTTCTCGTGTATATAATCTCTTTCAAAGTCTGTACAGTTGCTTGTCGCTCCAATTTTTTGAGCATAACTAGAAAAATTGATAAGGGAGAGGGAGTTCTCTGTCGCTCCATTTGTGGAGCGAAAGCCCTCTAGCACTCCACTAGTGGAGCGACGACTTCCCATTCTCCAAAAAAAGAAAAATTTCCTAAGGGTAGCTTTCCCAAAGCGCTCCACCTGGAGCGCTTCTCCCAAAGTGCTCCACTTGTGAAGCGCTTGAAGAAAGGGGGAGCACCTAAGAGGAAAATTTCCTAAGGCCTAGGTAGCGCTTTCTCCAAGTGCTCCACCAATCAAACCCCGACCCCCAACCCCAGGAGAGCTCAAACAGCCTAGGAGCGTTGAGGAAGTTTTAAAGAAGAATCCTATTTCCAAAGCACTCCACTTGGAGCGTTTCCCAAAGCGCTCCACCTAGGGGACTTAAAAAAGGATGGTTTCTTTTAAATTAAAAGCGCTCCACCTAGGGAGCGAGCGTCCCCCTCCCCCTTAAAAGTTTTTTTATTTTTATTTTATTTTAGCCCATCCATTCAGATTGTGCCAAGTGTCACGGAGAGATAAGTTAGTTTTCAAAAGCATGTTCTAAACCCTAAAGTGCAGTATTTTAAAAGGGGTCATACGACTATCCAATCAAAGCACCCCCGCTCCTCATCAGCTGAAACGTGTCCTCTAGAAGATTCGTACGAGCTCCCATCCCAATAAGCAATGCGTACCCCAAGGAAGTGTCCTTGTCTACCACCATTATTTATCATTTCCAAAGGCAACCACCCGCACATGGGTAATTAAAGATGCACATTTGCATGCACGACCTCTACCGACATTATTTTTAGGTGCCCTAGGTACAAGGTGGTAGATTTATCAGAAGAATTTTGAACCCTCTGAAGCATTTCCAATTTCTCCATTGCCCTAGTGCCCTGTCTGCATCCAGAACTTCTATCGGTCCAGAGTGTGAACTACATCAGTGCATTCGACAGCCATGGGTAAAATAAAAGATGAGACTAAGGAGAGGGCACCGAAGGAAAATATGGCACCTGCTGGAGAGTCCAGCTCAAAGAAGCAGAAGAAGTCGTAGAAGCGTGAGAGGAAACCAACACTGCTGACAGCCCCATAAAACAATCTCTTTCGGTATCGAGATTGCCTGGTGACAAACAAAGATATGGAGCAATTGCGCTAGGACGTAGAGAAGGCACATAGGGAGGACCCGATCGGGAACCCGCTGGCTGCCATCTACCATTCGCACCTATTCTTCTACATGTGCACGCCGATACATCACTGTTCAAAATTTGTATAGGTTGTCTCATGGTTCTATGATGCCCAATCAAGGATGATGTGAAATGCAAAAGTAGAAGCATTATTCGCCATCACAACCGATGATATTCCAGGATGATTTCACCTATGGGAGGAAGCACTCATCCAAATTTATCTTGAGGAAAATCTAGATCGAGGAAGAGGGTGCCAAGTATCAATCGACGCTAGAGATGTGCAACTTTGTAAGGGAGCAGTTGGGAGGTGCGGCATCATCTGACGAATTTCCCTAGCTATCAAAGCCCCTAGAGGAATTCGCCCAGCCTGACATCTACTCCATTCTGGCATGGGTAATGGGGCTTGCAACAGATGAGTGGGTCTCTGACTAGCAAGTCTCCATGGTGCAGGCCATATTGGAGAATGAAATTTATTTCCCCTCCAAAGTCAGGTCGGGTGCTATTCCTATTTTCTATGACTAGGTAGAGTTTCTGGTACGATAGTTGCATGGATGTCTAGCCTATGTTCAGAACCATAGAGCAGACTAGTTCAGACTCTGCTCCCTCTTGGTGTGGTACTTTTTCTAGCACTTGCACCAAAAATTCTTATACATCACAAAAAATAGATAGATGAGGAGGGCAGAGCATTTCCAGTTTATCTCTAGATGAACAACTTGTCCAGAGATGAATCATACTACATCTTCAACCAGGTTTTCCTTGGGCCAACACTGGAGCTGATATATGGCCACTACGAGCGAGTTCCTATGGAGTTAAAGGACAAGGTGGTAGATGAGCGATGGGGAGATACATTTCTGCTCACCTAGGGCTTGGTTATCAGGCTCTACGGGTTTACAGAAAAGCCTTTTCTGTTACCCTATTACACCACGCCCTATATTTTTTCCATGGAGGTCGCCCGACAGCTCGACTTCACTAACGAGGCGTATGGGAAAGGTCGAGGAAGAAAAGTCATAGTTTCAACACCATTTGAGTTTGAAGATATCAAGATAACGTAGTGTGGCCAGAATGTGGTGCTGACAGTGACACTTTTCGACTACGGGTTGGTTGAACTTCCCCACCGCTGGAGATGGGACCCACTTGGCATCATCCAGAGGCACCTCGAGGTGAAATATTTTCACTTTTGCCCTTGCCCCAACATGGAGAAGTAGCGTAATAATCCGTTGGACCTCGAGCTAGAGTGGCACATCGACGAAATGAAGCCCTTGCCTCCTTGGTTGGATTTTTACACCATGGAGACCGAGTATAACCCGACAGTCAATTCAGAGCAGAGACTACCCAGGGCTATTTTAGCGACAATGAGGGTCAGACATCCGTAGTGGTCAGAGGATAAAATTAAACAATGGTGGATCATGAGGGTCCATAATGATAAGATATCCTCGAACAACCCACTGGCTATTGATGATAAGTTCTCAAAGTTTTATGATGAGAACATAAATACTTATCAGCCCCTTTCATTTGGTGATATTGTTCCCCATGGTGGACGCAGCCCTGATGAAGTAGATGATCTGGCAGACCCAAGGTACGAGGTGCAAGGCAAGGGCAAAGCCATTTTGGGTGACCCATTATGTATTGGTAGGAAGAAGCCAGTGCCTCATCAGAAGGAGAGCGCCCCCTCCAAGAGAAAGGCTGAAATGCCTCTCTTGTAGCAGGTCACGAAGAAGCCATGCACCAACACCCAGAAGCCCTTCGGAGCAATCTTTTGGGTGGTGCTTGAGACCCCTTCAATAAGCTCTACCAAAATGGCTATGGCAACGCAGGTTGAAGAGCAAAGAGATGAAGACATAGGGCTCATCAACATGGATGCGCTAGATATGGAGGAGAAAGGGGAAGTAGACGTGCCAAACATAGAGGAGAAAGGAGAAATGGAGGTGCAACGCCCATATTCCTTGGCTCCCTTAATCACGGAGCCCGAAGGTACGCATTCATCTCCTCCCCCTTCTTCTTCCCCATCTACATTACCAGTTTTCGTAATCTCGATGTCTATTTGCTCGACACCTAAAAAGCCTATTTTAGTAATAGTTTTAGTGCCCCTTGTATCAAGTGCACCCCCATTGCTCCAATCCATGTTTCCCTTCATTTTAGTTTTCTCGGCATTATCTGTGCCATCATCTGCATCATCTTCTATTCCTTCGTCTGTAACATTCAAGTCCTTCGCGGGGAACCTTAACACTTTTTCAATCTCTACCATAGAAGTGAGCCCTTTTTCTATGTCACCTCCTCTCACCCTGTCTTTAGGGTCTACTGATTTCTCAACACCCAAACCGACAATTTCCATTGTAGTAGTCCAGACCCAAGCACCTCTGAGGGTTAGCATAATCGCTTCCCCTCCCACTTCCTATGCAATGTACGATTTTGAGCCCCCTCTCCCACTTCTTCCCTTCACACTAGTCCTTGGAATAGGTATTCAGGAGCCATTGGAGTCTGAGCTAGAAATGACTCAATAGCTCGCTATTGCGTAAAGAATCATGCTTCTAGTCCATCATCCGGCATTTCTAGATTTTAGCTATTTCCCATTCCTTTTAGTTATTTTATTCCTTTTAGTATCTTCTTAAACCTTATCTCTAATCCCCCATTTATTTTCAAAACCAGCCCTACTGGAGATTTGCCATGGAGGACATTCCTTTCCTTCAGGCATTCAATGCTTGGTAGCGGACTTAGGGCACTGTAAACTTATAAAACCTATATCTAGGCCAATTTGATTACCAAAAGTTTATGGCACGTAAATTTTCCACGTTTAACCAGTATTAAGAAGTGATGTTCATATTATTACTATTAAATCTGAACATCTGGTGACTCTGCTGAACTCAAATATCTTTGCATCTCGTAGACTAGTGTAAAAATTCATGCCGTCATACGTACGATATGGAGAGCTAGAAACACAGAAGAAGAAATTGAGTTCTACAAGCTTGACATTGATGCTTTAGGAGAACATCATAGGGTGGTCAGGCCAAACATCCCACTTATCGAGACATCATCCCAAGAAACTATTCTAGATTTACAAAATCTGACTCCCAACAGCATGGTAACTAGTTTACCTCCAAATCCATTGAATTTCCCAGATCATCAGTATACTCTAGCTCCATAGAATTTTCAACAAGGTGCTCCGAGTGTTTTGACTATTCTAGCTCAGCAAGTTCTACCAACTCCATCGCTCCATACCAATCTGCCTCCCTAGATGGCACAACTGGCTCTGCCCAGGCAGTTCCCTGCTTGGAATCATATAGGATCCCTTGACTTACTTGCTCAACACATGGTACCACCTGCAGCTTTGAAATATCTACTTGTGTACGACGATACATGAAAGATAGTGCATAAGCACATCTAAGATATCGTGAGACTGAAAACTATTCACCAAATCATTGAAGAAGACGTCATGGTGAAGCTATTGGTTCTTTCACTAAGATGTAAGCTCCTCTACTGGTACCGATCACTTCCACCCGATACCATCATCTCATGGGACCAACTAGCGGGCCAACTTATAAGAGGCTTTAGTGAACAAGTGGACTCTTTCTCTTTGTTGCACTAGTTTACTACTATCCAAAGGCATCCTCAAGAAGAGATAGCTAACTTCAATGTCATGTTCGCCCAAACTTGGCAAAGAGTTATCGATGGCCTTTAGTGTACACCTAAGCAAGTCGTGTTCATTTCACTCAAATATTACCATGAGCATCTAACATGCTAATATCAATATATTCCTTGCTCTATATGAGCAGGTGTAGAAAGAAAAAGCTGACCTAATAGCTATTAGGAAGTTACCTCCCAAGGTGACGAATCTGATTTACCCAAACTAATGGAGAGCCAAATTTTCTCAATACCACTTGATGGAGATCCAAACTTTCTCAAACCAATTCTCATTCAAAAACTTGGAAAGATCCCCTCACAAACCCTCATTCTGTGGCTATATAGCCAAAAAAAACCCTAAAAATTGAAATGAGTCGGATGGGGCCCAAAATTGGGGTGCGCATCCCTCTTACAATAGAAAAGCCAAAAATAAAGTTTCCAGTCCTAACTCTAAATACATTAACCTCCGAACAGCTCAAAAAGCATAAAAAACTAGGTAAGTAATTTTAAAACCTAATTTTGGGGCACTAGATGATGGAATTTGGCCCCGAAAACTGGATTTTTTGGACAAATAGGACTCAAGGGAGTCATATTTGTTTAGAACTCTCCCAACTAGCTCCCTATCAAATTTCACATCAATCGGAGCTACGATTGAGAAGTTATGGCCTTGAAAATTTCGTTGGATGCTCCTGCATCACAAACTTCTTGCAAAATATGTACTCAAGCACATCCGCTCTGCCTACATCCTAGATATATCCTTTCCAACCATGTAATCCAACCCCTTAGTATCAAGCGATACCCACTCCATAATTTCCAGCATCCATGCCACCATATAAAGTGATTGTTGTCCCTAGGCTTCCATATCTTACCCAATATCCGACATTGCCTGCACCATTGGCTCCATTGCCATTATCTGCAAGTCAAGCAGCCACCAATCGGGCAACTATGAATGAAGCCCAGGCCAAGGAGCTGCAAGAGGTAAAAGAATACATGAAGACAAAGGTGAATCATATGACCATCATGAAGAGGTGGTAGGATGACCAAGACTTTCAACGAAGAAAATTCCCTCCTCCCTCAATCACAAAATAGCAAGCATCATCTGCTCACTGATAGCCCAAAAGAAATTTAGCTATGATGAGTAGCAGAGAAGCCAGTATTTCAGATCTAGTAGATTGGTGTTCCATGTGCAATGATCCACAAAGCAAAGAAACCTGCATGTTGTACCTCAACTATGTTCAGACACTGTCCGATGGTGCTTATGAGCAAGTCAACATGATCAAAGAAGTTGGTCATAATTTTATGATGGCTTCTACCAAGCAATTCTCAGTTCTCACTAGATCTAGGAAGAACTCTATTGAGGTAAATCCAGCTCAGATGGAGCCGCTGAATGTTCCAGTGACACCCAAGCCATGGAGCCAAAATACCCAACCTCTGATAAAATCTTCTAATGCAATAGCGACCTCAGAGCCTCCTAAATTGCTGAAGGACTACCTACTGCCTTGAACTAGAGAAAAGGTGCTCCAACCTAGAGCTCTGACTTCTCAACCATAGGCCGAGACATAATATCAAGCTAGGGAGAAGCTTAAATACCCCTGGCTGAAAAAGCACCAATGGGTTGATGCCACACAATAGTACTAAAAAACGTATGAATCTACAAAAGGAGTAGGATAATCAAGCACTTCGATGTACAACATAGTCAAATAAATGAAGAAGGCCCTGGATAAGGTAAGCCTTTATGATGCTCTCCATCTCCTAGGTCAATTTGACCTTTTTTAGGAATCTCTCAAATTTGTTAAGGACAAGGAGAGTAGGCCGACACAGACAATGTTCACATCATCGCTAACAACTTTGGCCATAGGTAAGAGTCGACCCCACCATTATACCTTCCCCTTTGGATTTAAGGGTGGGTCATGCATAATTGCATGATCGACTCTTGTGCTACAAAAACCATCATGCCCAAAGTAGTCTGTGAAATCATGGGCATGGAGTATACCCAGAGTAGTCATGAAGTGCTGCAGTTATATGGAACTCCCGTGAAGATAGTAGGAGTTATCAAAGAAGTTCCCATCTAACTCCACAAGATGTCTCAAGTCACGATCATCCAATAAATAAGTGCATCTCTACCTCAAACTCAAGAAAGCCAAAAAACTCGTTATTAAGCAGTTGTAGATATTTGAGGTTTTTGATTTGATTTGCAACCACATTATGAGTAAGTGCATCTACAAGCAACACTATTTGAAGGCATACCACAATAAGGTGTGGGATTTTCTCGAATCCTTCACCGCGTTGAACATCAAGTGAAATTTGTGAGAGTAAAACAAGATTACAAATATCTTAGCCTCTATCGACACTTGATTTCCATTGACGGATGACATGATGCATAAGTCGAAGATGGTGAGGCTAATCTATAGGTCTTTTGTACCTAATAAAATCCTCCATTAATAGGTGTTTGACAATTATGAACTTGTTAATTTCTTGGTGAATGAAGCGTCCTCCATCGAAGAGCAATCTCTGAACGAGTAAGACCATGAGGGATTGATTTAATTGAAAAATAACCACATTATGAAGAATATGATCACGCTGGAAAGTCTCATTGAATGGAATGACAGGTCTATTGGCCACAAGATCAAAGTGGACCAGAAAGAGTTTGTAGATCTAGAGTTGGAGCTAGGAAAGGTTATCAAGGTAAGGGCCTACTGCACAACCAAATAGCTTCAGTAGATTCGTTCCCTGTGCAAGGAATATCCTGACATCATCTCTTGGTGCTACTAAGATCTAAGGGGGTATGATAAGAATATAATCTAACACACAATTGAGTTGGAAGGAGTCAGACCATTCAGGTAGAAGCAGCGACCCGTAAACCCAAAGATCAAAATAATTATGAGGGTCGAGATTTTAAAAATGCTTGAAGCAAAGATCATATACCCGATCAAGCATTCCTCCTAGATGGTCAACCTTGTTCTAGTACAAAATAAGAACGACGACATCGGCTTGTGCATTGATTTTGGAAATATCAACCAAGCATCACTCAAACATCACTACCTGCTACCTCAGATCAATCAAATCCTTCATGTTGTGGCAAGAGCATAGAGGTTTTCCTTACTGGATGGCTTCTCTATCTACAACCATATTTTTGTCAAGGATGAAGACCAACACAAGACTACGTTCACCACCAAGTGGGTAACCTTCGTCTACCAACGCATGCCCTTCGACCTTTCAAATATCGGAGCGACTTTACAAAGAGTGATGGACCTCACCTTCGGTGAACTTTTGAATTATGTCATCATGATTTACTTAGATGACATGATAATCTTCTCCCATAAGAGGGAGGAATATGACCTACATTTGCGGTAAGTTTTTGAAATATATCGAGAGTTTGGGGTCTCCGTCAACCCCAATAAATCAATCTTCGTAGTGAAATAATGAAAGCTAATTGGGCATCTAATATCTGAAAGGGGTTAACTGTTGATCCCACTTGAGCTGAGGTATATCTATGCCTTCCACTACCAGCAAATAAAAAAGCCCTATAGTCCTTTTTCGGATAGATAAACTTCATCAGGAAGTTTATCACTGACTTTGCTCAAGTGATAAAACCAATGGTCGAGCTCCTAAAGAAGGACACTAAATTCAAGTGGACCGATGAAAGGAGGTAGTTTTTTCAAGAAATTAAGGAGTGGATCACCCAAGCTCCTGTCCTCATCAACCCTGACTATTCATGAAATTTTATCTTATACGTAGTTGGGGAACCAGAGAGCTATGCAACTGTTTTGACACAGAAGGGCAAAGATGAATATGAGCACCTGATAGCATTGCTCAGCCAAATCATCCAACCACACGAAGAAAAGTTTAATTTCATTGAATGACAAGTGCATGCGGTGATGAAGTCACTCCAAAAGTTATGACATTTCATCTCTCAAAGCAAAATGATAGTGTACGTGATATACCTAGATGTTCAAAATTTCATCATCCAAGGTGAGTTGTACAATAGGAGAGATGGATGGGTTACTAAGATCCAATAGTTCTATATCAAGGTATGCCCCACCAAGTTAGTCTGAGGTAGAGCGCTTTGCTAAGAGCTAGCTAAAAATGTTGCGATCAAAACTACGAATCCCGACTCAGACAACCCCATTCCCGATAGCAATCTTGCCAATATATCAATTGATAGTTTATATTGGACAGACGATATGGTTAAATACTTTGACACGGTTAGATTCCATTCTCACTTCAATGCTTTGCAAAGAAGGATATTTTACCTGCAAGCTGGCAGGTATATCCCCATGTCTAATGGATTGTTTTATCAGAACATCGATGGAGTTCTCCTGAGATGTATCAAAGAGTCATAGAAGACAAAAATATTGGAGTTTCACTCTGGGATTTCGAAAGGACATTTTGCTGGTAGACCAATGGCACTGAAGATCATCAAAGTGGGCTATTATTGGCCCACCCTTTTCTTCAATGCTTTCAAAGTCATCCAGCACTGTGATAGTTTCTAGCGCTACTTGGGCAGGATGTGGAATGCATTGCTCCATCTTCACCTCATCTAATTAGAATATATGTTCCAACAGTGGGGTTTAGAATTTATTGGGATCATCAATCCCAACTCCTCCATTGGCTAGTAATATATTTTGACTACCATAGACTACTTCACTCAGTGGTCAGAAGCAATTTCTACCAAACAAGATGACCAATAAGTGGTTATCTCCTTCCTTGAAGGATTGATCACTCGCTTCAGTATACCTGAAGCCATCGTGTCTAATAACAGTTCTCATTTCATTGGTGAAAAAATCTATGATTTCACGGTTAGGTATGGAATCTATTTGATAACCTTGTCTAACTATTACCCATAGGGAAATGGACTGGCAAAATCCACAAAACAAGAACGTGTTGTGGATATTAAAGATGATGTTGCAGAAAAATAAGTAGAGCTAGTACCTACTCTTGGACCAATCACTTTGGGTTGACCGCATTTCGATCAAGCGATCAATAAAAACTTCACCTTACTCACTAGTGTACGGGAAGGATGCAGTCTTACCCACGCACATCGAGTTGCTCGAGTTGCAGTTGCTTAAGTGGCTTGACACCAAAGAGGGTCAATTCAATCTATTAGATGCGAGGTTAGCTCAGTTACTGTAGTTGGAGGAAGAAAGGGAGAAATATTATGAAGCCTTCACCAAGCACATCAAATCCACTAAATGCTGGTTCAAAAAAGACTTAAAATTGAACCTTCAGTGTTAGATATTTGGTTTTAAAGTAGAATGAAGATAAATCAAATTCGGGGAACCACAAGAAGTTTGACGTCTTCTGGGAAGGTCTATTTCGAGTCTTCGGTGTTAACCAACTCAACTCATTCATTCTGCAAGATATGGAGGGTTTCACTCTTTTGATTTTAGTGAATAACTTTCTTTTGAAAGCTTATCACCTACTGAGCTCCGAGGAAGATCATTGATCCACCAGGTATTTCTCGTATATATAATCATTTTCAAAGTCTGTACAGTTGCCTGTCACTCTAGTTTTTTGAGCACAGCTAAAAAAAATGATAAGGGAGAGGTGAGTTCTCTATCGCTCCATTTGTGGAGCAAAAGCCCTCTAGCACTCCACTAGTAGAGCGACAACTTCCCATTCTCCAAGAAAAATAAAAAATAAAAAATAACGAATGAAAATAAAAATTTCCTAAGGGTAGTTTTCCCAAAGCGCTCCACCAGTGGAGTGCTTCTCCCAAAGTGCTCCTCTTGTGAAGTGCTTGAAGAGAGGGGGAGTGCCTAAGTGGAAAATTTCCTAAGATTGAGCGGAGCGCTTTCCCCGAAGCAATCCACCTAGGGAGCGCTTCCTTTTTCAAAAGTACAAAGTGCTCCACTGTTGGAGTGCTTCCTTTTTCAAAAGTACAAAGTGCTCCACTATTGGAGTGCTTCCCTAAAAGCGCTCCACTTAGGGAGTGCTTTTCAAAAGTGCTTCGCCTAGGAAGCGCTTGAGGTAAGTTTAAAAAAAAAAGAGTCCAGGGGAGTGCTTTCCCAAAGCGCTCCATTGTTGAAGTGTTTTCCCAAAGCGCTCCACGTAGGGGACTTAAAAAAAAGGGGGGGTGTGTTTTCCTTTAAATTTTAAGAGTCAAAAGCACTTCACCTAGGAAACAAGCATCCCCCTCCCCCTTAAAAGTTTTTATTTTTATCCCATCCATTCATATTGTGCCAAGTGTCACAGAGAGATGAGTTAGTTTTCAAAAGCATGTTCTAAAACCTAAAGTGTAGTGTTTTAAAAGGGGTCATACGACTATCCAATCAAAGCACTCCTGCTCCTCATCAGCTAAAACATGTCCTCTAAAATATTCGTACGAGCTCCCATCCCAATAAGCAATGCATACCCTAATAAAGTATCCTTGTTCATCATCGTTATTTATCATTTCCAAAGGCAACCACCCGTGCGTGGGTAATTAAAGATGCACATTTTCATGCACGACCTCTACCAAAATTATTTTTGGGTGCCCTGGGTATAAGGTGGCATATTTATCAGAAGAATTTTGAACCCTCTAAAGTGTTTTCAATTTCTCCATTGCCCTAGCGCCCTATCTACATCTAGAACATCTATCGGTCCGAGTGTGAATTGCATCTGTGCATTCGACAACCATGGGTAAACCAAAAGATGAAACTAAGGAGAGGGTGTCGAAGGAAAAGGTAGCACCTACTGAAGAGTCTAAGTTGAAGAAGCATAAGAAGTCGTGGAAGCGTGAAATGAAACCAACACTCTTGACAGCACCACAGAATAATCTATTTTGGTACCAGGACTTCCTGGTGACCAACAAATATATGGAGCAATTACGCTAAGATGTAGAGAACGCACATAGGGAAGACCCGACCGAGAACCCACTGGCTACCATCTACCATTTACACTTGTTTTTCTACATGTGCACGCCTATACATTACTATTCAAAATTTGTATAGGTTGTCTTCAATTTTATGACATCCAATCGAGGATAGTGCGAAACACAAAAGGAGAATCATTATTAGCTATTACAGCTTATGCTATCCAGGATGCTTTCACCTATGGGAGGAAGCACTCATCTAACTTTATTCCAAGAAAAATCTAGATCGAGGAAGAGGATTCCAGGTATTAACCGACACTAGAGATCTACAACTTTGTAAATGAGCAGTTGGGAGGTGCAACATCATTTGATGAATTGCCCCAGCTATCGAAGCCCCTGGTAGAATTTGCCTAGCTTGACATCTGCTCTATTCTTTCTTGGATAATGGGGCTTGCAATAGATGAGTTGATCTCTGACTGGAAAGTCTCCATGGTGTAGGCCATATTAGAGAACGAAATTTATTTCCCCTCCAAAGTCAAATTGGGTGCTATTCCTGTTTTCTATGACTAGGAAAATTTTCTAGCATGACAGTTGCATGGATGTCTAGCCTATGTTCAAAATCGTAGAGAATACCAATTCAGACTCTTCTCACTCTTGGTGTGGTACTTTTTCTAGAACTTGCACCAAAAATTCCCGTACATCACAAAAAAATAGATAGATGAGGAAGGCAGAGCATTGCCAATTTATCTCTGGATGAACAACTTGTCCAAAAATGAATCATATTATGTCTTCAATCAAATTTTCCTCGGGACAACACTAGAGCTAATAGATGACCACTACGAGTGAGTTCCTATGGATTTGAAGGACAAGATGGAGGCTGAGCAATGGGGAGATACATTTCTACTCACATGGGGCTTGGTTATTCGGACTCTACGAAGTTTACAGAAAAGCCTTTTTTGTTACCCTATTACACCATGCCCTATATTTTTTCCATGGAGGTTTCCCGAAATCTTGACTTCACTAATGAGGCATATGGGAAAGGTCGAGGAAGAAAAGTGATAGTTTCAACATTATTTGAGTTTGAAGATATCAAGATAATGTAGTGTGGCCATAATGTGGTGCTGATAGTGACACTTTTTGACTACGGGCTGGTTGAACTTCCCCACCGCTAGAGATGGGACCCGCTTGGCATCATCCAGAGGCACCTCGAAGTGAAATATTTTCACCTTTGCCCTTGCCCCTACATGGAGAGGCAACGTAATAATCCATTGGGCCTCGAGCTAGAGTGGCACATGGAAAAAATGAAGCCCTTGCCTCCTTGGTTGGATTTTTACACCATGGAGACCGAGTATAACCCGACAGTCAATTCAGAGTAGAGACTGCCCAGGGCTTTTCTAGCAACAATGAGGGTCAGACATCCATAGTGGTCAGAGGATAAAATTAAATAGTGGTGGATCATGAGGGTCCATAATGATAAGACATCCTCGAACAACTCATTAGCTATTGATGATAAGTTCTCAAAGATTTATGATGAGAACATAAATACTTATCAGCCCCTTTCATTTGGTGATATTATTCCCCATTGCGGATGCAGCCCTAATGATGTAGATGATTTGGCAGACCCAAGGCACGAGGTGTAGGGTAAGGGCAAAGCCATTATGGGTGACCCATTATGTATTGGTGGGAGGAATCCAACGCCTCATCAGAAGGAGAGTACCCCCTCCAAGAGAAAGGTTGAAATGCCTCTCTTGCAGCAGGTCACGAAGAAGCCATGCACCAGCACCCAAAAACCCTTCGGAGCAATCTTTTGGGTGGTGCTTGAGACCCCTTCGGAAACCTCTACCAAAATGGTCTATGGCAATGGAGGTTGAGGAGCAAATATATGAAGACTTAGGGTTCATCAACATGGAGGCACCAGATATGGAGGGGAAAGGGGAAGCAGACGCGCTAAACACAAAGGAGAAAGGAGAAACAAAGGTGTAGCACCCATCTTCCTCATCTCCCTTAGTCACGGAGCTTGAAGGTACGCGTTTATCTCCTCCCCCTTCTTCTTCCCCATCTACATTACCAGTTTCCATAATCCCGGTGTCTGTTTGCTCAATACCTAAAAATGCTATTTCAATAATAATTTTAGTGCCCCCTATATTAAGTGTGCCCTCATTGCTCCAATCCATGTTTCCCTTCACTTCTATTTTCCTAGAATTATCTGTGCCATTATCTACATCATATTTTGTTCCTTCATCTATAACTTTCGAGTCCTTCATGGGGAACCTTAATGCTTTTTTAGTCTCTACCACAGAAGTGAGCCTTTTTTCTATGTCACCTCCTCTCACCTTGTCTTTAGGGTCTGCTGATTTCTCAACACCCAAGCTGAAAATTTCCGTTGTGGCAGTCTATACCCAAGTGCCTCTGAGGGTTAGCGCAATCGCTTCCCCTCCCACTTCCTATGCAATGTAGGATTTTGATCCTCCTCTCCCACTTCTTCTCTTCATGCTCGTCCTTGGAATAGGCATTCAGGAGCCATTGGATTATGAGTTGGGAATGACTCAACAACTCATTGCCGTGCAAAGCATCCATAAGGTGCACATGAATACGATGCACTATTTGAAAGACCATAGAAAGAGAGAAGTGCAAGCTCTGACTTATACTTAGAAGGCTTGCATTATCGATCTAGAGATGATGAAGTTGCACACCATTGAGAAAATACCACTAGTTCAGAAGCCCTTGGGGAAAATGACCCCGGTGGATTATGCTTTTCACCATACTGAAGAAGATGTGGCTAGGATGAACACACATAAAATATGGGGGATGTCCAAGTTGGCATGGGCTCCATTTATGCTCATGGCGAGTATTATAAGGACCACTTCTTCAAAGCGCAGTCCAAAAATGATGAGCTCGAAGAGGCCCTAGTAGTGGCGAGAAGGTAGATTGAAGCGCTAGAGTCTAAGTCAAAGAAATAGGTTGAAGCGCTGGAGTCTGAGATTGAGTAGTTGAAGGAACGGATTTATTTGCTTGAGGATGAAAATAATGAAGCATCCAAGCTATGCGATAACCATGTGAGGGCACGCGCCCAAGAAAACTAGGAGATACAGGCACTCACTATCCAAAGAAATGAGTTGCAAGCTAAGTTGTCAGAAAGAACGGAGCAACCATTTCCTTTCTCTAAGGAGCACCTCAAAGAGATGCATCTATAGTTCCTGGGAGAGTTCATGGTAAGAGCAAAAAAGGGAGTTATAGTCTGGAAATTTTTCAAATAAGTGCACGAGGCAATTATTGTCGACAGTCCAATACTAGAATACGCTCAGGAAAACATCAACTATTGGTTGGACTTGGCCACACAACTTAGAAATATTGAAGATATGCATGTCTACTTTACCCCTATGAGTGATCTAGCTCAGTCATGGTCAATGAAAAAGACAAATCCGCACTACTTCTTCACAAAGGTTGAGCTAGCCAAAAAAACATGTCTACTCTCAAACTCCCTTATGCAAGAAAGAGAAGTTTCACTGAGATATTTTGATACCTTGGCCAAAATCGATGTGTCGAGCTTCACTGATCTGGAAGGACCCATCCCATCGGTTGAGGATTTAGAGCCCATATGGTCTACATTTGTTGATAGTTCTAAAGACATTGATGCTTGGGAAGTCCTAACTCGTGATGCGCAGGTAATTCTCTTCATGGCAAAATACACCAAGATCAAATCTTATTTATAGGAGTTCGAGAGGACACTAGATTTTGTTGATATAGAGTGCATCGAGACATACCGTTGCCTAATCCAGGAGCTTCAGAAGCAGTCAAATTTCCCTTTGGAGCGTTGGGTTGATGCTTCCATAGTTTACAAGCATGTTTTTAACAAGTCTTTGGACAAATATCTCCCTCAGCCGCCCAAGCAAGACAAAGAAAAGGAAGCTGAAAGTGAGTCAGATTCAAAGGCTCGAGAGTTAGAAGAATAGGAAGAAGGGACAAAAGAAGAAGAATCAAAATATGGAGAAGAAGAAGATAAGGAGTCCAACAATAATGAAGAAAAATCATAGGAGCAGTCCAAAGACTTTGAGAGTAAGGAGGACTCTGCTGCCCAAGGATAAGGTCTGGGATCTTCACATTGAGGTAGGCTCAATGCCTCATGAGCCACCAGATGTGTTGCCAATTTTGCCACACCTTATTAAAATTTGTATTGTATGCAGTTTCGAGACCATTCATTGTAAAAACTTCTCTTTTTCCATAGAAAAATGGTTAAGATGTTGTTATGTTGTGCTTTCACCGACTATCTCTAGTTTAAAACTATACTCTGTTGCATTATGTGGTTCCTCTGCTTTTCTGTATTTTTCTCTACGTTTTTTATACTTTCCTTGTTATGTTGCATGTAAAATTGTGAATGTTTTAGCATGGGCATTTTTTTGATGGTTTTGCTTCCTTATTTTTTGTCTTTAAATCCTCTTTTTCATATTTGCACATACGATTGTAATTTCCAACACTTAGGCACTTGAGTACGTTTTTCTATTAAAAATATGAAGTCACTCCAGTAGAGTAAGAATAGGAAAATACGGCTAAGTATGAAAATCTAAATGTGGTCAAAGGGCAGAGCGCTCCACCCAGGGAGCGCCTCTCCAAAGCACTCCGCCTGGAAAGCGCTTGATGGGAAAGGGAACGCAAAGCATGAAGAGTATGAAAAAGGCACTAAGGGTGAGGGTGCAGTAAAATAAGTCAAATGGCCAAAATGTAAAGTGCTCCACTAGTGGAGCACCTCTCCAAAGCAAAGGTAGAATAAAGTAGAAGATAAGTTAGATCTTTAAGTACAAAAGACAACTCCTAAGTAAAGTCAATATGGTCAAAGAGCAAAGTGCTCCATAGATGGAGCGCCCCTTCAAAAGCGCTCCACAGGTGGAGCACCCATTCAAAAGTGCTCCACAGGTGGAGCACCTCTCCAAGGCAAGAAATATAAAAGAATTCAAGGCAAAAGAAGTCAATTTGGTCAAAATGTAAAGCGCTCCACTAGTGGAGCGCCTCTCCCAAGTGCTCCACTAGTGGAGCGAACTCCTCAAACGAGTGACTAAGAGAAACCTTCCAACCGACTCCAAGTTGCATTCTGTAAATCCGGATTGACTATTTCAGGTCATTATCAAAACCTTCTATCTTCAATGCTCAGTTATCTGAAAAACCCGAATTGACTATTTCAAGTCATCATCAAGATCAAATCTACCTGTCACGGGAGTGGTTGAGCATTAATGTTTTAAGAAGCAAATTTCTTCTATAAAAGCCGACTTCTTCTCTGTAACAAAGGATGGATAACTTCTACTAGAGAAGTAGCTCTGTACTTCAAAATCTGCTTCCAAAATAAAGGCTTCTAGCTACGATTTTTAGTTTCTCTATCCCTGTGTATGACTTCTATTCTGTAATTTCTATTAAATTAGTCTCTTTATCACACAGTTTAATTCTATTTTTTGGATTTCATTGTCAATAGAGGACTAGTCCCTGGAATACTTGCTAGATTTTACATAGTTTAGAGAATTTAATATTGGTTTCTATTAAAAGTCTATTATTTTGATTGTTGTTGGTTCAAGTAGTTAGGTTGTCTATCGTGCTTCTGATCCATCACCCCGTATTTTTGGCTTTTAGCCATTTCCCATTCCTTTCAGTTATTTTATTCCTTTTAGTATCTTCCTAACCCTTATCTCAAAACCCCATTTTTATTTTTGAAACCATCCCTACTGGAGATTGCCACGGAGGACATTCCTTTCCTTTAGGTATTCAATGCTTGGCAGTGGGTCTAGGGCATTGCAGACTTAGAAAACCTATATCTAGACTAGTTTGATTGCCAATAGGCCCATGGTATCATTAACACAATATTAACAATATCAACATAGTATAACATAAATGTAAGTTATAAAAAGGTAACCAATATTAAAATTATCATAACTAGGATGTTCAATACAAGAATCCATTGTACAAAGTGGCATTAGCTCAACTGGTCAGATTCCTCAATGTTTAAGGAGACCGAGGTTCGAATCTTGCCAAAGGATACATGGATAATATCCAAGGTTTGTTGTAATACCACGATGTGGTGATGATGTAATACGGGTGGGGCCCATTTCAATCCCATATAACTAATTGAAAAAAATACAAGAATCCATTGTTATAGGCTAATAAATCATTACAAACAACATTGGACATACCCCTCCATAGCAAATGGAGTGCATAGACCTCTATTATCAACAACATTATGAACCATAATGCATGTGGAAGTAGCTTGACGATAGATAATCTTATCGAGAACTCAACAATTTAATGAACCTAAGGTTGTAGTTGTTATTTATTATTGCTACTACTTGAAATAAATAATTCTAGTTAAGACTTGAAGTAGGATATAGAATAGATGATGTATTAAATGCATTGGTTGGAAAGATAAGATGATCAAATAGCATTCATTTTTTTTCATTTAGAAGATTAATCAAAATGGATTAAATCATAAGGAAATTTGGGTTAAGTATATGTTTTGCTAAAAAATGGATAAATCTAGCAAGACATTACACCTTTGAATGAAAGCAACACTTGTACAAATCCAAAATCAAATAAAAACAAATAAAAAGGGAGAAAATTGAGAATCTTAGGTTGGAACATGAAGGGGTTATATCCTAGGATATGATCTAAAGGGCTAATTATGATGCAAGCACAAGTTATGAAAAACAAAACAGAGTGTTTAAACCTTGCTACCAATTACACAATGTACAAACAAAGCACAAACAATATTAGTATTTTTGTATTAATTCAAAGGCATCATACAACATACAATTTTTTATTCTTCATGCATTCCCCTCTCTCACTATAGGCTTCAGTGGTCTTCTATCTCCCTTCCTAATACTTCCTCTTGAAGCTTCTTTTTGCTTTTCTCTATATTTCTATATTATTCCTGAAACTTCTGTTATTTACCTTTTTTAAAAGTTTGGAAAGTTCTCTTTTTCACTCAGCAAAAAAAAGAAACTACCACGTCATACTCCCTTTTAAAGCTCTTGCATCATACTCCCAGGGTAAGAAAAAGTTTTAGCATGAGCTCCTGCTCATGCCAAGGCTTGATATTATTCAACTGTGTGCCCAAATTTTTCCAGTTCAGCTGGTTTCATCCACGTTGCATCTTATAATGGCCTGTTACTCCACTTAACCAAATATTCAAAATATTATATTTTCCTGATCTTCGTATACATTCTTTTATCTATTATATCTTCGATTTTTTCCTCTTGTTGTTTAGGCATCTGTTGCTCCCAATGGACCTTTTCAGCTTGATCTATGTGTTATTATCTATAGCGAAGTCTGGATAAGCATACAAATATGCAACATTGAATATTGGAGAAATCCCAATTCCATTCAACAATTCTATCTCATACGCATTATTCCCAAATATTCAGCACTCTACACGATCCAATTTTCTTTGAATTCAGCTTATTATATTACCCCTTCGAAAACCTTTCCTTCCTAAGGTAAGCATATACCACTTCTCCAACCTAAAAATTGAGTTATCTTATTTTCAAATATGCATGTTATTTGTACTTTTCGATACGTATTTGCAACCTCTTTCTTACCTCAATATGCATCTCATGTATTACCTTCACAAACTCCTCAGCATCAACACTCCTCTTATTCAAATTTGCTATATCCCTCAATTCACAAACTCCTCTTGGGTATATCCATACACAATCTGAAATGGTGTTTTTTTGGTGCTCTTGTTTACTAAATCATTGTATGCAAACTCAACCTGTGCTAATACCAAATTCCATTGTTTCGGTTTATCACTTGCAAGACACCTCAATAATTTTTTCAAACTCCTATTGACAACCTCTGTTTTCCCATACGTCTGAGGGTGATAAGCTTAACTAAAACTCAGATTTGTTCCCAATTTATTCCACAATGTTCTCCAAAAGTGACTTACAAATTTAGTATTTCTATCTGAAACAATGCTTACAGGCAAACCGTGCAATCTCACTACTTCTTTGAAGAATAAATTAGCTATATGTGTGGCATCATTACATTTGCTACAAGCCACAAAATATGCCATTTTGCTAAATATATCAACAACAACAAAGACGGAGTCCATACCTTTATCCTAGGCAATCCAAGCACAAAATCCATACTTATATCTTCCCATGGCCTTTTCAGAATAAGCAATGGCTTGTACAACCCTGTATTTTGACTTTGGATTCTTCATTTTTTGTGGCATCAACGTGTATGCAGCCTTGTTAGGTAGGCTTGAACCCAGAATTAGGTCCATATGATGATTGATCTTCCTCATAGGTGGTAATCCACTTGGCAAATCTTCTGACATAACATCCACATACTTCCCCAAAAATTTGCTGATCTCTTTTGGATATTATTCCTTCCTTTTCTCACCCTTTACATCTATTGGTTTAGCTACCATATCCAAACACATCCCTTCATTTTCCTTTATTTGTAGAAATTTATTTCTTGTTATCAACATTACCTTGTGTTCTTGTTCCACCTCTTCCTGATTATCCTACAATGGCTTCAACTTAAATTTTGTTTTGTCCTTCCATATGGTGCATGTATTTTCTCTCCCATCATGGACAACATGCCTATCATACTACCAAGGCCTTCCAAGCAACAAGTGGCAAGCATCCATAGGTATAATATCACAAAAACTTCATCATAATAATTACCAATCTTACTTTTGCAGCCACACCACCTTGTAGGGTGTAGGATGAGGCATCCTCTTCAATTCTAGCTTAGTCACCATCTCCTCAAACACAAGGTTATATGTACTCCCGTTGTCCATGACCACTTTGTAACATTTTCCCCTTGCCTTGCATATAGTTCGAAATAAATTTCTCCTTTGTGAAGGCTCAACTTCCATTCTATTGGTGGTTTCATTAAAATCCGTCTCATGACTATGATTCTTCATGCTTCGGTGATGTACACTGCAACCTACCTTCATGCTTCTCCTCATATACAATATGAGCCTTACCCTCAGGTGCTCTTTGACTAGTTGTGGGTGCATTTTTAGGATACTCAAATGGCCTATGCCCAAAAAATCGATTGCATCTAAAACATTTTCCTTTAAAACTTTCACCTTGTCCAATGTTATAAGACCCTCTATTATAAGACTCTCTTCCTCTAGCTGAATATCCACCTCTTATACCAGTATCTTGATAATGTGCATGAGTGGTTCCTTCATCCCTTGAATAAAATTTCTTATTGTTACATTCCTCTCTTGGTTAGGATCACTAGTTCTCTCCTCCTTGAGATCTTCCTCTCATTAATTGACCTCTTCCTCTAGGGCTACTCTGCATTTTCCTTGTTAATTTCTCCTCCGCCTTCAATGCATAGTGGTATGCAATTTTTACGGACTTAATGTCTATTAATTTTATTTCATCCTAAATGTTATACCACAATCCATTAATGTACCTAGCCACTTTTTTCGGTTTTGAGTCATCATGACCAGCTCTTATGGATAATTTATAAAACTCCTCCATGTAATCTTGGACACTCATCTCTTTTTACCTAAAATTTTGTAGTTTTTATAAAAGACCCACTTGGTAATCAGCAGTCATGAACTTGAATTTCATCCTGGATACCATATTATCCCAATTTTTAATTTTCTCCTTTCCTTTCCTTTGCCTCTCATTCTGAATGTTATTCCACCACAATAATGCATGATCTTTCAGCCTTGAACTTGCATATTTTACATTTTTGTTATCTTCTACCGATTCCAAGTCAAAATACCTATCCATTTCATTGATCTAATTGATTAATTTGTTAGGGTCAAGACTTCCTTCATAACTAGGGACCTCAACTTGGGGTTTACCTCCAATTTTTGCTATGGACCAAATTAATATTTTACTATCATTATCTAATTGATCTCCTTGGACTTCCTCAAATTTTGGTTCCTCATCACTTTCCTCTGCAACAGGTGTTCCTCTACAGTGTGCTGCCTCAATAGCATCTAATCTAGTTGTGAAAGCTCTCACCATTTCATTCAATTCTTCTCTTTCTAGTTCTCTTATTTAGACTATGCCCCTCTACGCTACAATGTTTCTTCTCCTTTCAAATTCACCCGTAAGTATATTTTTTACCACTTACCCAATCAATAGCTCTCACTGCCCTCACCTTGGTCTTTTTCACCCAAGTCTATTGGTTACAATTTCTCTTCGCAAGATCTAATCCTCTTTGATACCAAACTAATGCAAGCACAGGCTATGAAAAACAAAATAGAGTGTTTAAACCCTACTACCAATCACATTGTACACACTGTACAAACAAGGCACAAAAAATATTAGTATTTTTGTATTAATTCAAAGGAATCATACTGTAGACACCTAAATCGTGTCATGCTTAGGGGAGCTGCTCACATAGACACATTTATAAGATCAAATGACATAATATTGGACTTTACAAGCATCAAAAGTGGTTCTCACCACTCATTTGGGGTCTTTTTAAGCCATCCAATCCTAGCCACTCAAGCCAAGAGCAGCCAGATCCTAGCCACTCAAGCCTAGAGCAGCCAGATCTTAGCCGCTGAAGACGACAGCGGCCAGATCTTAGTCACTGCAGACAATAGTGGCTAAGCCATGAGAAGCAGTTTTATCGACAAACAGGCCTAATCACGGGAGGAAGTGGCATTCTGCATGCAATAAATGTGAGCAAGAGTAACTTTGCATTCCTTTTCATGACTAGTTCACATAAGAGACTTGAGTTTGCATTTAGACTTGAGTTAACTGGCCTTCAAACATAGAAAAGATAAAAAGCTTCTCATGCTAACTTACACTACGCATGAGAAATTCATTCCTAGGGCTTGGACATAGACCTAAGGTTTCACACTATAAAATGTGCAAGCCTAAGAGCACCAAGAGGATCTGAATCGATCTTTTATCAATCTTGGTCATTGAGGTGAGCTTTCAAGACTTGGAGAGTTCCCTTGGAGATCACGAGTATGGCAAAGCCCTGATGGATTGAAGAGCATAGCAACCATTATTTCAACATTAAATACAAGCTTTGGTCCATGGCTTTGGAGCAAAGAGGACAAGAGTCACTTTAGCAGTCGTTGTCTCAGACAGTGACCCACAGGCTTAGCTTAGGGTTTTAGACATTAGATTCATTATTTTAGCATACCATTGGCATAACATCATTTCATTTGTTTGCATCCATAGCATTAGTCTAATTTGCATTTGCTTTCATTTGTTATATTCAGTAATAACAACCACATTCAGGGAGGCATTCTTGGACATCTAAGTGTGTGTTGTTGTTTCATTTCTTACAGGGCCACAGGTTGATCGAAAAAAATTTGCAACATACGAGAGCAAAAGGGACCCCTTTAGGAAATAGACCTGGATAAGGATGCATCTGTAAACCCTCATACATTTTTGTGTGTGAAATTGGTAATCTTTTGAAAGCGTACCACCTCTTCGTAAAAGGGGCACTCTTTACCTATTTGTAACCTTATTGTATCAAAATGGGTATCCCTAAGAGGGACCGACATGTAACCAAGTTTCAATATGAATAAAAAGATCCATATTTGTTATTTCCATGTTTGATGGCAAGCCGAGATTCACACGACAAAATTCATCGTAATTTTTTTCAATTAAATTGCTTAATACAGTTTTTACAGTCTTTCCAGGCATACAGCTCTCCCCCTTAATCCCGAACTCACCATCCTTCCTTTACATTTTTCTCGAGTTTTTATCGAGGCCTCGGTCCTCCCGGCAATTAATGCCCCGCCTAACAATTCCTGCAGTTCATTTTCCCTCCGGTCGAGTTTTTCAAATTTTTTGCCATTAATGGGCAACTGCCCGACCCACCATGACGCTTGCATTGATGGCCTCCCTCAACCTGCACCGGCCGCTCTGTTCTGATCTGTCCTCGCACTGTTGTCTCCTTCATAAAGCCATCACCTGTAATTGCAGTATTGCTAGAAATAAATAATAAGAACGATGCGTGGCCGACACCTCCCTTAACAATTTACATGACCCTCATTTTAGTTTTCATACACGTAGCCGACCGCGCGTGTAAATCTGGCCATGCCTTCTCCTTGTCGCAATATATTTGACACACGTGCCCTTCACAACTGTCATGACACACGTGGCCGCCCACGTGTCAATTTTTGCTTTGCCCGGTCGTCGGCTTATCTTCTTTTGGTCTTGTTCTCACCTGGCCGCGATATCGCGATAGGTCGCGATATCGTGACCAAAAGCGCCTCTCACCAGCTGAAGCCCTTTGGAGTCACGATTTCGTGACATGTCACGAAATCGTGACATGTCGCTATTTCGTGACCCCCTCCCCCCGTCTTTGCCTTGTTCACCAGCCTTCCTCAACTTTTGGTGTGGTCGGACAACATGCCACGTGTCGGCTTTTAACTGGCCGCGATATCGCGATGGCACTTCCCCTCCGCCCTTGCCTTGTTTTCTATCTTCGTTAACTTCCGCAGCTTTCAAAAGACAAGCCACGTGTCGGCTTTTAACTGGCCGTGATATCACGATAGGTCGCGATATCGCGACCCGTCGCGATATCGCGACGGCACTCTCCCTCCGCCTTCGCTTCGAAAAATCGCGACATCACGATATCGCGACGAAACTTGCCATAGCTACGATGCAGCCATTGAGGTCGCGATTTCGCGACCCCTTCCCCCTTGCCTTAAAAAACTTCCTCCCAACTGAAAAATTGCTTTACAAACTTCCTCCAAACTGAAAACAAATAAAACAAAATGCAAAGTACTTAGAAATTTTGGAAAAATTTTGGAAGATGCAAGATTGCTCTACTGCCGTCGGATGCTCCTGCATCAGACACCTGGGGTAATTTAAAAGTGATCCTCACTTCTATTTTGTTAGAGGAAGACCCAGGCGGTCAACCTCCATTTTTGACAACCAAGTTGCATCTTCAACAGGTCTGCCCTTCCACTTTATCAAATATTCATAATACTGTTTGTTTCCGGTGCTTCTGCCTTCACGAGTGTCTAATATTTCTTCGACCTCGTCTGTGGTTGAAGTAGATGCTGGAATTTGCCATACTTCTATACTTGGTACCTCTGCACTCTCTCCCTCATGATATTCCACTAAATCTGAAATATTAAAAATAGGTGAAATGTCAAGCCAATTTGGCAATTCCACCTTATATGCATTTCCTGACTCCCATTTTTCCAGTATTCTGCATGGTCCAAACTTCTTCATCTTCAATTTGTTATAAGTCTTGGCAGGAAACCTCTCCTTCCTGAGATGCACCATGACCTCATCTCCTACTTTGAACTCCTTGAACCGCCGCTTCTGGTCTGCCCGTGTCTTATATTGAGCATTCATTTTTAAAATTTGTTTCCTTACCTCTTCATGCAGACTTTTCATATGTTCCACAAATTCTTCTGCCTCGGCACTGCACTTTTCTCTCTTATCCAACTTTCTCAGTTCAGACACATTTCTCGGGTTGTTTCCATATATTATCTGGAATGGAGATTTATTTGTGCTCTTATTGACGAAACTGTTATATGCAAACTCCGCCTGCGGTAAAACTAAATCCCATCCCTTGGGTTGATCCGCTATCAAGCATCTCAACAAATTACCCAGGCTTCTATTCACCACCTCTGTCTATCCGTCAGTCTATGGGTGGTATGCAGAACTGAATTTCAGATCTGTCTTCATCTTCTTCCACAAAGTTCTCCAGAAGTACCCAACAAACTTTGTATCTCTATCAGAAACTATGCTTCTTGGTAGACCGTGAAGTCGTACCACTTCCTTGAAGAATAACCTAGCAATGTGAACTGCATCACTTGTCTTCTGGCAGGGAATAAAATGTGCCATTTTGGAGAATCGGTCAACCACCACAAATACAGAGTCATTTCCCCTCTGTGTTCTCGGCAATCCAAGAATAAAATCCATGCTTATGTCCTCCCATGGCCTCTCAGGTACAGGTAACGGCTGGTATAATCCTGTGTTTTGCCTTATGCCCTTTGCCATCTGACATATTCTGCAACCTTGCACAAACTTCCTCACATCTTGCTGAAGTTGTGGCCAGTAATAATTTTCATCCACTAGGGCAATAGTCTTATCCCTACCAAAATGCCCAGCCAGTCCTCCGCTGTGCTTTTCCTTGATCAAGTTCTCCCGCATGGAGCTCCTTGGAATGCATAATTTACTTCCCTTGAACAACATTCCATCTTGGATTAGGAAATCCAACCATTTTGTTCGGTCCACGATAACGAGTGTTAAGCAAGCCGTCCAGGCTTCGCAAAATCCGGATCTTCAGGGTACAAACCCTTCAGTTCCTCAAATCCCACTACTTCCATTGTCAATTTAATCAGTAAAGTCTGCCTTCTGCTCAAGGCATCTGCAACCTTGTTTGATTTCCCACTTCTGTGCTTCAGCACAAAGGTATAACTTTGGAGGAACTCCACCCACTTCATGTGCCTTTGATTCAGTTTTGTTTGACTGTTAATGTACTGTAAAGCCTGATGGTCAGTAAATAGAACAAACTCCTTTGGCAATAAATAGTGTCTCCACTTTTTCAGAGCCTGAACTATAGCATAAAATTCCTGGTCATAAACTGAATACTTTTTCCGAGCATCATTTAGCTTCTCACTGAAATAAGCAACAGGTCTGCCTCCTTGACTCAGTACAGCCCCTATTGCATTGCCATTGGCATCACGAGTCCACTTGAAATACCTTGTCAAAGTCTGGGAGTGCTAAAACAGGCTGTTCTGTGACCTTTCTCTTTAATGCATCAAAGCTCCTTTCAGCCCCTAATGTCCACTTGAACTCTTTTTTATCCCCCCTCATTGTTTCCGTGAGAGGTGCACAAATGCTGCTGAAGTTCTTTATGAACTTCCTGTAAAAGCTGGCTAGACCATGAAATGATCTTACTTCTATTGTGCTTCTTGGGGTAGGCCATTCGATGATGGCTCTCACCTTCTCTGGGTCCATTTTTAGGCCTTCTACTGAGATTACAAACCCCAGGTATACTAACTCTTTCTTGACAAAATTACACTTTTTCAGATTTATTAATAACTGCTCTTCCCACAGCTTTTCAAAAACCCTCCTGATATGCATCAGGTGTTCCTCCAGTGTTCTGTTTAATATCAATATATCATCTAAATAAACAATGACAAACTTTCCCAGAAACTCCTTTAGTACTTCATTCATCAGCCGCATGAAGGTACTAGGTGCATTGGACAACCCAAATGGCATGACCAACCACTCATACAAGCCTTCTCTTGTCTTGAAGGCTGTCTTCCACTCATCTCCCTCTCGGATACGGATCTGATGATAACCACTTTTTAGGTCAATCTTCGAGAAGTACTCAGCTCCACTTAAATAGTCCATGATATCATCCATCCTTGGCAATGGGAATCTGTATTTGATAGTGATTTTGTTGATGGCCCGTGAATCTGTACACATTCTCCATTCTCCATCCTTCTTTGGTGCCAGCACTACAGGTACTGCGCATGGACTCAAACTTTCCCGAATCAATCCCTTCTCCAACAATTCTTGGACCTGCCTGTTTAACTCCTCAGTCTCTACAGGCGTCATTCTGTGTGCAGCTTTATTTGGCAAACTCGATCCTGGCACCAAATCTATATGGTGGCTGATTTTCCTTACTGGGGGTAAACCCTCAGGCACATTATCAGACACAATATCTAGAAATTCCTCCAGCGAGATCTAGGACTTCTGTTGGGGTATCCTGGCATTCCTTCTCCCTAACTCTAGGGATTATTGCATAACATAAATGTTCATGCTTCAACCCGTCCAGGAACTTTCTCCCTTCAACTAAACAGATTCTGGAGTTGTTACACACCTTTTCATCCGCTTCCTTTAAGGGTTTCAGTTTGTGGCACACACCATTCTTTTTCAATGAGTAGGTGTTGGCTCGACCGTCATGCACTGCACTCCGATCGAACTGCCAGGGCCTTCCCAGCAACATATGGCAAGCATCCATAGGTAGGATGTCACACAGGACCTCATCACAATAATTCCCAATGTTAAATTTAACGGAGCACTGCTCACTGACCAAGGCCCTATGGTCTTTTTGTAGCCATGCGACCCGGTATGGATGCGGGTGCTTCTTCCTTTCTAACTGTAGCTTGGTAACCATTTCTTCTGAGACCAGGTTATCTGTGCTACCATTATCAATAATAATATTGCAAACCTTGCCCGCACATTTACACCTTGTGCGGAATAAACTTCTTCTTTGATCTGTGTCCTTCTCCTCATTCAACAGGACTCTCCTCACGATCATTGTCTCCCCTCTCTTCGCTTCTTCTGAATGTTCAGATTCAACATCTTCCTCTGCCACAGCAGCTCTGGCCGGACCCTCAGGCCTCTTGTTCATTCTTTCCCGGTGTTGTGGACACTCGAATGCTCGATGTCCTTCTTCACCACAGTGGAAACATGTCCCACGAAATACTCCTCTTCCAAATCCTCGTCCAGATCCACCCCGTCCTCTTGGGTAGCTGTTCTGATCTCGGGGCTGATAAACATCTTCTTCCCTTTGATCCTGGTTACTATTGGCTTCACCAGTCTTCTTCGGGTCCTTATACTTTTCTCCACTGGTTCTCCCACCAGTTCTTCCACCATGGCCCCTTCCTCTTTGCTTGCCTTCAAACCGCCTATTCAGTTTTTCTTCCACCTTTAAGGCAAACTGGTAAGCATCCTCAATGGTGCTTACCCGAACTAGGCTCAGCTCTTCCTGGATGCCGAGTCTCAACCCATTGATATAACGGGCTACCTTTTCTTTGTTTGCCTCTAAATGCCCAGTTCTAATAGAAATCTTGTAAAACTCCTCGGTATATTCTTGGACAGTTTTGCTTGTCTGTCTCAAACTCTGCATTTTTCTTAGCAGATCCAACTCGTAGTCTGTCGGAATAAACTATCTTTTCAGCTTTTCCACCATTCTATCCCATCTTGTTATTCTCTCCTTTCCTCTTCTATTCCTCTCCAACTGTATTCCTCTCCACCAAATGCTGGCATGACCCTTCAACTTGGTCTTAGCAAATCTGACCCGGTTAGGGTCTTCAACCTCCTCGTATTCGAAATACTCTTCTAAATCATTTATCCAGTCAATCACCTCTTCTGGATTTAGGTTTCCCGAGTATGTAGAAACCTCCATTTTAGGTTGCTTTCCAATCTGAGAGATGGCCTTGTACAACCTGGCTTGTGCAGGATCCACAACCTCTTCTTCTTCCTCAGACTGGTCTTCTTCTTCAACTTCGTCTTCACTTTCCTCATCCCTTTCGGGCTCGTGCCTTCTGCGTAACTCTGCTTGCAGGGCTTGAACTTGTCTCTGCAAGGCTCGGAAGTCTTCGGCCGGCACCACATTTCCTACTCCACCACGGTTTCTTCGTGGAGGCATCTTCTTTTTTTTTTTTTTAAATCCTTCCACAGATCCTGGTGTAACTGCCTCTCTCCGGTGATCTGTTACACGCTCAGGAGCTCCCGCTCTGATACCACTTGATGGCAAGCCGAGATTCACACAACAAAATTCATCGTAATTTTTCAATTAAATTGCTTAATACAGTTTTTACAGTCTTTCCAGGCATACAGCTCTCCCCCTTAATCCCGAACTCACCATCCCTTCCTTTACATTTTTCTCGAGTTTTTATCGAGGCCTCGGTCCTCCCGGCAATTAATGCCCCGCCTAACAATTCCTGCAGTTCATTTTCCCTCCGGCCGAGTTTTTCAAATTTTCTGCCATTAATGGGCAACTGCCCGACCCACCATGACGCCTGCAATGATGGCCTCCCTCAACCTGCACCGACCGCTCTGTTCTGACTGTACTCTGCACTGTTGTCTCCTTCATAAAGCCATCACCTGTAATTGCAGTATTGCCAAAAATAAATAATAAGAACGATGCATGGCCGACACCTCCCTTAACAATTTACGTAACCCTCATCTTTGATTTCATACACGTAGCCGACCGCGCATGTAAATCTGGCCATGCCTTCTCCTTGTCGCAATATATTTGCTACACGTACCCTTCACAACTGTTTTGATGCACGTGGCCGCCCACGTGTCAATTTTTGCTTTGCCCGGTCGTCGGCTTATCTTCTTTTGGTCTTGTTCTCACCTGGCCGCGATATCGCGACAGGTCGCGAAATCGTGACATGTCGCGATATCGCGACCAAAAGCGCCTCTCACTAGCTGAAGCCCTTTGGAGTCACGATTTCATGACATGTCACTATTTCGTGACCCCCTCCCCTTGTCTTTGCCTTGTTCACCAACCTTCCTCAACTTTTGGTGCGGTCGAACAACATGCCACGTGTCGGCTTTTAATTGGCCGTGATATCGCGACGGCACTTCCCCTCCACCCTTGCCTTGTTTTCTATCTTCGTTAACTTTCGCAGCTTTCAAAAGACAAGCCACGTGTCGGCTTTTAACTGTCCGTGATATCGCGACGGCACTCTCCCTCCGCCTTCGCTTCAAAAAACTGTTGCGATATCGCGATGAAACTTGCCATAGCTACGATGCAGCCATTGAGGTCGCGATTTCGCGACATGTCGCGATTTCGCGACCCCTTCCCCCTTGCCTTAAAGAACTTCCTCCCAACTGAAAAATTGCTTTACAAACTTCCTCCAAACTGAAAACAAATAAAACAAAATGCAAAGTACTTAGAAATTTTGGAAAAAATTTGGAAGATGCAAGATTGCTCTACTGCTGCCGGATGCTCCTGCATCAATGTTATATGCTTTTTCATTGTCTTCCATTTCATCTTGTATTTTTAATAACATTGTAAGTAGAGTAAAGTGGTGCGTGCATCTCGAGGTCACTACAGATGGTGATCACGGTGGGACATCCACTGATTTTCATTTGCTGTCAAAATACTAACTTAGTTTTATGTGCAGGTCTAGCCTCTTTGATCTATAGTGGCTATACATTAGCCACTCTAAGTTACAACAGCCAATAGAGCTTTAGTCGCTCTGAGCTACATCAGCCAAGAACCAGTCGCTTTGGTCAACAACGGCCAGAATTGGAGTGCAGTAGAGGTCAAAACATCGACTCTCTGAGATGGATAAAAGGTTGGTATAGCTTATATAATATTTACATCTTTATGTCTGCTTCTGTGTGTCTAAAATAGAGAACTTAAAACACATTTATGTTTGGAAATTGAAAGAATAAAAGGAGAAAGAATTAAGCATTTCGCATATCTTAGATCTTCTTTTAAAATTTCCACTAGGCGTTGCTAGGAACAACGACTTATGCCTAAA
Source organism: Wollemia nobilis (assembly GCA_028583015.1). Taxonomy (NCBI): domain Eukaryota; kingdom Viridiplantae; phylum Streptophyta; class Pinopsida; order Araucariales; family Araucariaceae; genus Wollemia; species Wollemia nobilis. The sequence goes on from JAQPPZ010003333.1 coordinate 1,189,904, forward strand.
AATTTTGCCCTAGAATCCAACGTGCTAGACATTGTATGTTGTTTTCTTGCTTTGAGGCCCTGCTAGAGGCCATAGATGCACAAAATAAAGTGTGCTCATACAAATCATAGTAGTTCATGCATATTTCTGAATATTGAAACATATTTTTGCACTTAGGCATATAAGAAAGATTCATTACTGCTATATGATGCACTTTATGTTATGCAAGCTTAAAATGAACACCACACATGCATATCTCATTTAAATATTGGGGAGTTGTATTTCATCACCAACCTTAAATTTAGTCCAGTGACATTGGAATTCATCTCCTTCCATTGGTTTACCCCCTAGAGCTTCCTAGAAATGGATTGAGAAACTTACTTATAGTGATACTAAGTTACTTGTGCTCAAACTGTCTCCCACTATTGGAACAATCATTGGTTTAGAGTGGAAGAGCTAGGCGAACCCCCCATTGGGTCTTCAATGGTGTACCCTAGCTTCTTTTGAGAAAATCATGTTTGGCATGGGTGTACTTGATTGTCACTATGGATGAGTCTTCTCATTCTTAATCCAAGAACAAGAGTAAGAAATTGAAAGAACAACACATCAAAACACACCAAAAAATTTAGGGCACACTTAAATCGGTAATCAAGATATATATGTGTTTGGTATTGTGTGGCTATTCTTAAATTGCAACTCAAAAGATCAATTCATAAACAACATGGTCAAAATAAGAAGTAAGCACCCTCAGTCTGATACTGAGGGAGAGACTGAAGCAACTCATACCATAGGTGGAGTCATAGTAACATTGAACGAACTACCCGTAAGATCGTGAGACATAGCTTCGCGAGCCTAAGGGATGATAATTCAACCCTTGGGAGATCTCCTCAAGAAACCCCAAGTAAGTAACCACATCATGGAATAAAGTCACGTAAACAAAAAGAGGCTTCACAGCCATCCTCATCAAGGAGACATGAGGAGACCTCAAAGGCCCCCTCTAAACAAATAGAAACATCTCAAAGATGTGAGGAAACTTCAAGGGCCTCCTCCTCACATGGACATAAAGAAGGTTATAAAACTCATTCTTCACATAGGTATGACGAGACTGCTACATCTCCATACACATGGAGAAAACATGTCACAAAGCCCTCTTCATCAAGAAGGCACGCAAGAGTTGCAACACCCCAAGATTCACAAGAAACATATGAAACAGGTCTACCTACTAAAGGGAAGGAAACTAGAGCTACATATAGTCATGGGAATTAGATAGAAGAAACCCTTCACACAAAAGGAAATATTCCTATATACTATGACCTATAGAAGTAAATGGTACCCCATGGGATCAACCATGGAAAACAAGACAACTAGATGGGTTGGATCGGTTTCCTACGCAACCAACTCAAATAACTATAGCTACTGAGAACTCTGCATGTGGAAGCTCACGAATAATGACTTATAAACAAATATCTTAGTCTAGGGGTACCTCACAATGACCCCACAGTAGACACACAAAATTTGATCATAGGGATACTCAATAGTACATTGAACAAGTCACATTAGCTAAAAAGAGTACAAGTACAGTAAAAACCTCCTTGAGGAATCTATGAGTTAAGACAACAAGAACAGAGTCAGATAAACATGAGTCATCTGTAATAGTGCAAACTGACCTAATGAGGTGGTTAGAAAATGCATTACATAAGGAGAAAGAGCTAGTGGAAGCTCTTGAATAGGATAAATAAAGATAAAGACTCTTGCGCCAACATGAGCAGTGCTTAAGAGAGCAGGTTGAGCGGATAGCTCTTAATAATTTATAGACAAATGGTGGTGACCACCAAATAACTAGATGCGCTAACTCACCTAAGGAGAGGTACACTAGATAAGATAGCCACAACGAAATACCCCACCAAATCATGAATGAAATCTAACTAGTGGGAAAAGGGTAAACACAACAAATTAGGATCACAATCCTAAGTCCCCTCGTAGGAGGGAGGAAAACATAACAAATCAAATGGATAGAGAGTTACCTCCATTGCCACTGTGGGTAGGCCTACAAGAGGAGGAAATACATGCATCAAAGGCATTTCAAGAGCTTGCTGAAAATATGAAAACCTTTGAGAAACAAGAGGTAGCTGGGAACTCGCCAACATTGAGCAAAATACACAACCAACCATTGTGCCCATCAATCCCTAGCCCTCCATATCCTAAGCACTTTGAGATGCCTAGGTTAGAAAATTTTAAGGGTGAAGAGGATGCACAAGAGCATGTCACCAATTTTATCAATACCTATTTTCATCTTGAAGACAATGATGCTCTCATGCTAAGAACATTCATAATGACATTTTTAGGTGCTACCACTCAATGGTTCAACCAACTACCTAAGCATAGCATAACCAATTTTGAACAACTAGTAAACGCATTCCTAAAGTGTTTCTCCTTTGGTGCTAAGAAGAAGGTGAACCTTTCAGACCTGGCCAACTTGAAACAATATGATGATGAGCCAGTAATGGATTATGGGAATAGATGGAGAAAATTCATGGCAAAATTATCATTCTTCGTTCCCACAGAAGAGATCATTCACATGTTCACCAAAAGTTGCTCTAAACACATCTCCCTCTTGCTACAAATTCAGCAGTATCCTTCATTTGAGGAAGCTTTGGCACAAGCCAAGCTCATCGAAGAAATAAAAGTAGATGAGGGAACCATTAAACTCCAAAACAAAAAGGAGTGGAACAAGAATGGTAAGAATGACAAGTAAAGAAGTAGGCAACCTGCTCCAGTCAATCAAGTCATATTGGCTACACCCAAGGATGGGGGTGCACAACAACCCCAGAACTATCAAGCACATCCCCTACCAGCCAATTACGACCAAAGGAACAATCAGGGAAGAAACAGAGAACGCAAGCCACCTCATTATTTCATGCCTCTGACATAATCAATGCAATCAATCTTTAATCAGTTGAGCGAGGCCAGGAGGATCAGATTTCTTGATATACCTCTTATAGATCCCAACCATCCTAAGCCAAAAGGATATAGGGAAGATCAATTTTTCCCTTATCAAAGGATACCGGGGCATGACATTGAGGCTTGCATTGGTTTTAAGCATCAAGTGCAAAACATGATTGAGGTGGGAGAACTCAAAGTTGACAACCCACTGGCTCCCGATAACAAAGACATGGGCATATACAGAAACCCATTGCCCAATCATGAGGCCCCTAGAGAGCAAGGGGCCCAAGTCAATCAGGTTCAAGCTGATATACCTACCCATGGATGTGTTGGGATGGTTGAGATTGTTAACATAGCAACAAGGACTAGGTGGTATGGTCAACCGCAACCTCTTGTAGCTCCCATGAACGTCCCAGTCGCACCTAGGCAAAGGTAAGACAACCTTCCAGGTCCACCAACACGACCTGTGGTAACTATCCGGAGTAGATTGGAGCAAAACTTATAGATGACTCCAGCTAAGTTATCCATCTATGAGCTCATACAATAGTCCCCAAAGCATAGGGAGACTCTAATGGAAATTTTAAGGACAATTGAGCTCCAACCGCAAGATGCAAATGCATTCACTCACTTTGTGGGACAAGTACAAGAATGCCAGGAACCTGTAATCCGATTCTATGATCATGAGATTAAGACAATTTCTACTGCCTTACCAGACCCTCCGCTAAACATTATAGCGGCAATCAACAACTTACCTTTCAAGAGGGTCTTGGTCGATACATGTTCATCGATAAACATCATTACAACAACAACAATAGAGCACCTCAAGATCCCCAAGTCCAATATCATTCCAGGAGCTTACACATTGAGAGCTTTTAATGATGCTTTATGTAATATTGTGGGAACGATAGTCCTACCCATCAAGGTGGGGTACAAGACCATCCCTGTGATGTGTCATGTCTTGGAAGGAGCTATGCAGTACAACATCCTCTTAGGGCATCCTTGGATAAGGGCCATGAAGTGTGTGCCTTCGATCTTGCACCAGTGTGTCAAGTATGTGCACAAGAACAAAGTCTATGTGGTTCTGGATGATGAAGAGCCTTTTAAATACATCCATCAAGTGGACATTCTAGGAGAATTTGTAATCCCTTCTACTCACCTGTACGTAGTGCCTTCATCCCCAACCACACAAATGGATAACAAAGACAAAAGGGTAAGAAAAGACCCATGCACATCAACACCTCCTGGTGCACTCAAAATAGTCAATGCTTCTAAAGTACCATCAACGTCAAAACCAAAAGATAATCAGAAGCTAAAGGCACCCTTAGTCAAGGAGGAAAGGCCCAAGGAAGTGCCAACTGTAGCCATTTCTGAAATGCCAAGTCCTATGGAAGAAGAAGATCTTCAAGATCAAGATGAAGATAGTGATTACCACCCCGCTTCGCTAGTATCATCCGTAGGGTCATCCACATCGCATGCATCAATACACTTGGCAAGCACAGGCATAGGGGAGTACCTTGTGCAGAATATTACCTTTATGCCTATCATTGAGTCTGCACAAAATATGGGAAGGCCTAAGGACTTGAGATCGCCAGTGGGAACAGTGGTTCCACTTGGAATCCCTCCCAACCAAACCAATTTTGTCTATGTCGGCCTGGACTGCGCCCATAAGTCTTCAGACATAGAAGAGGATAGTGATAAATTATTCACGGTCAATGTTCGTTACCTCTCTAACCTCGAGTTTGCTCTAAGATACTTTGAGCATTGTCATTGGCATGGCTATGGCCTTGGCATATATGAGCAAGGGCACAGGCGGCCATATGAGCCACAATATCAGCTTCCCTCCGATATATTTGGCTTAGGCTATTATATCGGAGGTCGAGATGACTCTCTTATAGTGGCATTGGATAGATTAAGCTTAGGGTTAGGAGAAGACATTGATTTCATTCCTTATCACCCCCTAAGAATAGGAAATTTGAGCAACAGACAAGTGGCCACGGTAAACATACCACCACCAAAAATTTATCATCCAAACATCTCAATTGATTCCACCCCAATAGGGTACAACTCATGGGATGAGGAGAATGGATATGAAGCAAGTGATGATGAGGCACAACTTGGCTTAGCCTATCAGGGGCCTCGCTATTTACAAAGATTCACATGGTCCATCCACGATGAGAGTGGATATACATTAGAGGAAAGTGACTATGAATCAGAAGACTCAATAGAAAGAGCCTACTTAGGCCTAAGCCATCAACCCCTAACTTTGGGGTAAGAGAAAAATGCAAATGGATTCTTCATAAGTGATGAAGAATATGAAGATGAAACAGAGATGGCCTACTTAGGGCCAAGACATGAGCCCCTTGTCTTAGGGCCGCATACCAATGCTAACGGTTTTTGGATAAGCGATGATGACTTTGAGGATGAGACCGAGATGGCTTATCTTGGACCTCACCACTTGCGGCAAGTCAACGAGCTAGTAGAGAGAGAGGCGGCACTCCATGCTATAGACCCTCATCTATGATTTTTTGGGAGACCTATTGACCTAGCTGCCATTCACCGGATGGTCAATCCCCCTCCACCTACATTCAGAGAGCGATTAGAGCCCAATGATCCTATTGTCCACCCTACTCATGGGCCAGATCCAAAAATTCCCATTCCTCCAGAACCTCATCGCGAGTATGGAAGGGAAACCCCTGAGATAAGATTACACCCATGTGGTCCTAGAGATTTCATCCCATCCATCAACATGATCTCCATTGATTTGACCACTCCACTTCATAATCCAGTAGATCCTACCAAATCATTGCATCTTGATGTAGAGGCTATTGATTGGGATCACGCTAATTCGCCCATAGAGCCTGAAGACATCTTCCCCAATGAAGAGATGTTACAACCATTCCATTTTGCATCAGGTTGTGCATATGACATCTTCCATGTTGGTTTGGAACCTGAGTCAGTAGGTCCTGTAAATCCCACCAATGACATTCATTTGATACCCATGCCTCATCAACTAGAGGATGGGTCACATATGGCTATAGAAGTGACTTTCAAGGTGGACATCAGCGATGATCCTACCCAACCAAGAAAATTCAAGTTCAAAGAAAGTCTATCTCCAAAGGAACAAGCCATCCTAATTCCTCTCCTCAAAGAGAGGCCAAATATTTTTGCTTGGACTTACAAAGACATGCCAGGGATAGATCCAAAGTTAGTCATTCACAACCTTTCATTGGATCCCATGAAGAAGCCAGTCAAGCAAAAGCTGAGGAAAATGCATCCAACCATCGCTTTGATGGTGAAGAACAAATTGCAAAAACTACTGGATGCAGTATTCATAGTTCCTATTGACTACCCTGAGTGGGTGTCAAACATGGTACCCATGGGGAAACCCGACGGAAGAGTCCGTATCTGCATGGATTTTAGAGATTTAAATAGGGCAACACCAAAGGATTCATTCTCATTGCCAAACATAGATGCTCTTGTAGATGCAACCACAGGTCATGAGATGCTCTCCCTAATGGATGGTTTCTCTAGATACAACCAGATCTAGATTAAGCCCGAAGATCAACATAAAACTGCTTTCATTACTCCATGGGGAACATTCTGTTACAAAGTGATGCCATTCGATCTCAAAAATGTTGGTGCCACATATCATCGGGCCATGACATACATATTCCATGACTATATGCATAAGATCTTGGAGGATTACATGGATGACTTACTAGCCAAGTCCCTATTGTGGCAAGAGCATGCTGAAGTCCTTAGACAAGTATTTGATCGCCTCATAGAACACAACGTTCGATTGAATCCTAAGAAGTGTGTATTTGGCATAACTTATGGCAAGCTTTTGGGATTCATCGTATCCAAGAGAGGCATCGAAGTCGATCCTACAAAGGTAAAGGCTATACTAGAAATGGCCACCCCTACCAACATTAGGGAGTTGAGGAGCCTACAAGGCAAGATAGCATCCATCAAAATATTCATCACGCAATTATCAGACAAATACCGACCTATGAATCGGTTGCTACGCAAGGAGGTCCCCTTTCATTGGGACGAAGAATGCCATCAAGCCTTTGCAGAGATCAAAACTTATCTAGCAACGCCGCTAGTATTGGCTCCACCAAGGCCAAACATACCATTTTTACTATATATATCGGCTACTGATTTCGCATTGGGCACCATGTTAGCCCAAAAGAATGCACAAGATAAAGAGCAAGCCATATATTACATTAGTCACACCTTGGTGAGTTATGAGCTAGGATATGCGTATGTTGAGAAGTTGTGTTTAGCAGTGGTCTTTGCAACTCAAAAGTTGTGACACTACATGTTGAGCCATACGACCTACGTCATATCAAAACAAAATCCTTTGTAGTACATGATGAGCAAGACATATCACAATACACGTACCATAAAGTGGATCATGCTATTGACAGAATTTGATCTAGAGTTCATAAGCCAAAAGTCCATCAAGGGACAAGTCATAGCAGATCAATTAGCAGAGGTGCCTCTTCAGGATAACAAGCCTCTCACTATAGAATTTCCTGATGATGCGGTCTTTGCATTATCAGATCCGCCAAAACTTGAAGAACCTAAGAAAGAAAGAGACATGTCATTGTTCTTCGATGGTTCAAAGTGTGAACAAGGGGGTAGAGCAGGGATTGTCTTTATCACACCACAGGGTGCTCCATTACCCTTATCATTCAAACTAGACTTCCCATGCACAAACAACAATACAGAATATGAAGCATTGATCCTGGGACTCCAAATAGCCATAGCAATGGGCATTAAAATATTGAATATCTTTGGTGACTCCTTGCTCATAGTAAACTAGGTCAAAGGACTATTCCAATGTAGGTGCCCACTCCTAAAGACTTACAAGGAACTTGTTGACACCTACCTAGCTTGGCTGGAATGGTATGACATCGAGGCAATCCCTCATACATCAAATAGATTTGCAGACACCATGGCCTCTTTGGGATCCTTAATCCCTCATAATCCATCTACTGATTTTACAACCGTTCATGTAAAAGTGCTTTCGCACTCAACAATACACCGTGAAGCTTTTGACAATCAAGAATCAGTCAACATGATCAACATCGAGCCAAATCAAGATTGGTCCTTCATAGCCAGAGATTTCTTGCAAATGGCACCTTGGGGGTCTTTGATCTCCCAAGGACCTATGGAGTGTGGTGCAACCATACACCATAGAGTTGTTCCTCAATCCGTGTTCACTAGCTCAAAAATATAGGAAAAGCAAGTCATATTTTCTATAGAAGTCGTGGCTTATCAGGATTGGCTTTCCCAACTACGGGACTTCCTAAAACTTGGAATAGTACCTCAAGGTTTTTCGCATACTGAAAGGTGAACGTTCAAAAAGAAAGTAACAAGATACATCTTGCTAGGAGAAATCCTCTACAGACGAGGATATGATGGAGTATTACTCCATTGTCTTGAGCCCCAGGAAGCATCCTGGGCAATTTTGCAAGCTCACGATGGCACATGTGGAGGGCATTTCAGTGGCATGGCCATCGTTAAGCGCATCTTGAGAATGGGTTACTATTGGCCCACCATGGAAAGGGACTACTGCGAGTATGTCAAGAAATGCAGTAAGTGCCAACATCATGCAAATATAACACACTTACCATCGCAAGCCTTACAACCCATCCAAGCAACATGGCCATTCTCATAGTGGGGACTAGACTTGATTGGGAAGATCTCACCCCCATCCTCAAGCCAACACACATTCATCATAATGACCACAAAATACTTCACTAAATGGGTGGAAGCAATCCCCTTAACATCAACAACTGGACCAAGGATTGCGGAGTTTATACTCCACAATATCATAAGTCATTTTGGGGTCCCTTCTAAGATAATATCGAATAATGGGCCATCTTTCAAGAACAAAAATGTGCGTGCTTTAATGAACAAATACCATATTTAGCATAGTTTTTCAATGCCTTATTATCCGCAAGCAAACGGGCAAGCAGAAGCCTCAAACAAAACAATAGTCTCCATCTTGAGGAAGACGGTGCAAGACAATCACAAGGATTGGCACATGCAGTTGCCTCTTGCACTATGGGCATACAGGACTAGTATACGGACGCCCACTAGGGCAACACCATTTTCACTAGTATATGGCACTAAGGCCATCATGCCACTAGAGTTGGAAATTTTGACTCTACGCATAGCATTAAAGGACTTCATAGATGATGATGTCGCGCGGTAAGGCCACCTTGATCAGTTGATGCTTCTTGATGAACGTTGAGTCAATGCTTTAGAGCATCTTCACGTTTACCAAGATCACCTTGCGTGAGCTTACAATAGTAAAGTCCACCTAAGGGAATTCAAGGTTGGAGATCTAGTGCTCAAAGAAAACCAACAGAATTTGAATCTGTCGTCGCATCTACGAGACAAGTTCACGGTAAACTGGATAGGCCCATACATGATTTCACAGAGGGTTGGGTCTAGATCATATCACCTTATATCATTAGATGGTGTTGAGGAGCCTAAGCCTCTCAATATCATTCACTTAAAGGTATTCTACACATAAAAAAAAAAAATCAAATATGTCAAAAACACAAAAACATTCAAATATGTCATAAAACACAAAAACATTCAAATATGTCAAAAATACAAACAAATCATAAAAACATAAAATTTCAAAATCAAATCAAAACGCTCCAAGGGTATTCAAACCGCTTGGTCAACTCCAATCAATTCAAAATGCTCCAAGGGCATTCAAGCCGCTTGGTCAAAATCAATTCAAAATGCTCCAAGGGTATTCAAACCGCTTGGTCAACTTCAATCAAAAAGCTCCAAGGGTACTTCATGCTACTTGGTCAAAAATCAAAAAGCCCCAAAGGCATAATAAGCCCTTTGGTCAAATCAAACAAAAATACAAAAACAACATAAAAATAAAAAATACAAAAACAATTGCATCTCACATCTTGCATCCACATCATTGCATTGCATTTTCATATCCACTACAATTGCATATGTCATGAGAGCCTTAAAAGTGATACCACAGTTTGTCACACAAATCATTCAAATCCATACCTCCATCAACACATGTGTGTAATTGTGTTTTTCAACACAACCATTATTTGTTGCTATACATAATATACTAAGGTTTTTCGGTTAATCAACCACACCTAGTGATCTTATCAACTTTTGTGGAAAACAACTTTGATTAGTAGAAGGTAAGGTCTAGTTGTGATAATGCCTTGGATATTCAAGATCTCATCACTAATTGAAACACTAAAATCCTAGCTGGTACAAGGAAAATATGAAAGTTGCAAAAGAGGTCTAGGTTACCTTAAGCGAAAAGGATTTTCCTTGCTTATCCCCCTGTGCAACCGGTTTAAAGGTGCTGAGAATTGGCAAAAGGACAAGCTTTACCCTATCCAAATCCCTTGCTTAAATCAAAATAAGCAAAATCCCGAAGCAAAGTACATATTCAAAAGGCCAAGCATACAAACCAGATTTCAAAGCAATAATCCAATACACAAATCAGAAAATTCAAAAAATCCTCGCTCAAAGAAAAATCAATAAAAAATAAATAGTGATTTTCATCACTACATATGAGAAAAATAAACAGTGATTATCATCACTACAAAAAATCCTCGCTCAAAAAAAATCAATCAAAAATAAAAAGTGATTTTCATCACTACATATGAGCAAATATCCAAAGCCAAAAGGAAGCCAAAAAAGGAATAAAGCTTGAATCCCTGGAATTCTCAGCATTGTACAAAACTGGAAGGAGAGATCCTTATGCATGACGATATGTCTACCACAATTGCTTCATGCATTTGTGTAGACCAATGTTTGAATGTGGATGAGCTAGCTTAGGTAACCCAATATTGCCTAGTGGTATAGTCCAACTAAGTCCAACATAAGGATGAGATGAACACTTGAGGATCCCTGATCTTAGCAATGGGCTGAAAGAATCCCACCTGACATTAGAGGAAATGCTTGAGTTCTACCTCAAAATATACAATCACTTGCACACACAGAGATCATGAAAAACCAGGTCCATGGTAAAAGCCTTACTTTTCAAAAGTCTAAGTGGTCAGTAGACAATTGTTGATAAGGTAACTAGAGTGTTTGAATCTCCGAAAAGCCCCAAAAATTCTTACATAGCAACAAATCATATCATCATTCACACCATCATTTTCTTTATAAGATTCTATAAATTAGGGGGTATCAACATAGTAGGACAAATACCACATATATATTAGAAATAGTATATAGACGACCACTGACTACTTTATATCTTTTAATTTACAAAAACTTATCAAGAAAATATATCATACACCATTACATCTCATATATGAATACTTAATCAATTCTTATGATAAGAGTGATTATTTAAATTCATGATTATTTTTTTACTTTCTATGGTATCACCCATTAAGATTGTCAATGTCATATGCATCCCATATGTTTTAAGTGATTAAAGCATACAAGTTCATTTATACCATCCCATCACATAAGTTAGATGCATACAATTAAAGCAAAATTAAACATGCATTTAACAATAACATCGCATCCACAAACACAAGTCATGAATCATCCATCATCACATCATAAAGCACATCATAAAACATATAGGCAATATCCATTTGCATACAATCATGAATTCCTCATTCATAATCAAAATACATCACGTCATATCATCAAATCATATAAGCATTTACACATCCATAAAAGCATCTACAATATCATCTATCATCTAACATATACATCAAATCATCATAATGCCATCATCACATCACATCATAAAACAAAATAACAACAAAAACATGAGCAATAAAAGATACACATAATGAGTCATAATGAAAATATATCATAAAAGTATGTGTGTCAAGTCCATGGATGTACAAAAATACCCATGGGTAACAGTCATATAGGTCATCCAACCTCAAAAATGAATCAAAACCAAGAGTATCATCAATCAAATACTAGGCCTGTGCCCCCTGTAGCACCGCCCCCTATGGACGGATCTCTAGGAGAATGGTGCGAGCTGGACCCTACTGGTCTCTCAGTACGAGGTCGGGCCCCATGACCAGGACCAAATGGAAGACTGCCCTACTGTAGAGCTCCTGCTGACCTGTGACCCACCTGTGGCTCCTCTCGCCCTAGGTATGGTGCCTAGCCTAATGATCTACCTCGAGAGAGTGGTAATCTGGGCTGCGTCCTCAACAATCTGAACATCACTCTCATCCAGAAAACCCTATAGATGATGGATCTCAGTCTCAAGAGCTACCCTCAAAGGATCCTTAAGAGCAGGAGGGGAAACAACAACCTGCATCTGGGTAGCTCCCCCATAGCAGCCTGCAAAGCCCGTATCTAGTCTGACAGCTGAGCTATAGTAGTATCCCTCTGAGCTATGGTGGCATCGTGCTGTTGTACCTGTATCTTGGTCGACTAGAGCTCGGCCTCCACATCATGTAGTTGTGCCTTGAGAGGAGAATCTCTCTCCTCAGGCTCCATATCCTCCTCTACCTCCTTAGAATCCTCCTACTCCTCCACTACCACTTGCTCTTCTTTTTGGCCCCACGTCATAGTCCTAGCGCAAACCCTATGCCCCGTTGGGTTTTCTCGATCTCCTCTATCATCCTCTCGGCCAAGACTGCCCTCACCATACCACATCAGGTCACCCCACCACCATGCAAATGCCTCTATGACTCCACCAACTACTCTAGGATCAACAGTTGGGGCATCCTCCTCATCAGCCAACTCTGTAACCTATCAAGGAGGGAGGTCTCTCTCTGCTTTGATGCGCCTATACAAAAATGGTACTAGTGGCACATCCTGCTGCAACCCATACTGAAAAAGAACCCGAGAGTAGAAGAAGTGCTCCTGGATGTTGACCTTGTGGCCAATGAGCCATCACTCATGTCGCGTCCTAGCAGTAAAGCTATCAGGGTCATCCCAAGTAGGACACTCATGATAAGGGTGCCATATGATATCTCCATCCCGGAGTCTAGTGAAAGTATTAGTGTAATGAGTCAGCTCCCCTATGAATGTGTGGCTCTTGCACTCCTCGCTCTCTCTGGCCCACCTAGCACCATAGCACTGCATCCTCCCATCCATAGTTGTGATCTCAATAGGAATCCCCTTAGGGTGATCTACCCTAATGTGCTCCCATCCCTAGACTTGCAGAAGCCAACTACAGGTGATGTTGACGTGACCCCTTCGACGGATGTGGTACAACTCGTCATAACACTGAGCCAATAGAGACCTGCCCCATGCATATATGATAGGATCCTCACTACTACGGTCTAAACCATGGAAGGGTTCAGGGGACCCCAAGAGAAAAAAAAAAGGGAAAAAAAATGATGACCATCAGCAGCACTACATGCCTCATTATGAAAACATGCTCCCGATACCAATGGATGATAGACACTCTAGATTTTTTGTCCTTGAGAGCATCCTCAGAATACCTCCCGAACACCCGAGTGAAGACAACCACCTTAGCATTAGTGGTCAAAGAAACAATAGCCACCCCATAAAAAGGGATCCGGAAGATCCTGTACACATCCTCCGGCGTAATGGTCATCTCACCGATCGGGAGGTGGAAGGTATTAGTCCGAGGGTCCCAGTGATGGGCCAAAGCCATAAGATAAGCCTGGTCCGACATGAGGTGAGGTAATCTGGTAACATACTAGAGCCCACGAGCCTTGAGCCATGCCCAGTCCGTGTCGTCCAAGCGAGGAAGAAGGTCAAGCAAGAGCTTTGGGTCCCGAGCCCGAGTAGTAAGGATATAAACAAAGCAAAAGAAAGATGAAACATGACTACAGTGCAATACAGGCTAAAGAATAGTTCAAAATTTTCAAAAAAATTCAAAAACTATCTCAAAAATCCAATAAAAAGCAAAAATTGTGCAAAAAAATGGCTAAGGGATTTAGTCGCTGTCGCCTACACGGCCGAAAATTGGACAATAAGACAACAGCAGCCAAGATCCAACGGTCAAATTTTTTATCGTTGGGGTTCAAACCTAGCCGCTCTGAGCAACAACGGCTCATAACCGGTCGCTTTGAGCGACAGCGACCAAGGGACAACACGACAAACCCATGAACCCTCGGCCATAAAAGAACAAAAAAAATCAAAATATTGTAAAAATGACATAAAAATATAAAAGAGAGAGGGGAAAACAAAAAAAATTAAAGGTAAATTCCCACTCAAGCATCAAAACAAAGCTAAGTCCAAACACGCTTAAAATGGCAGCAACAGGTGAATAACAAAAAAATTCAGAAACCCTAGGCTAAAGCCACTAGCAAAAAAACAAAATAAAAATTGGGGACTAACCCACCAGAGCAAAAAGTAAGCTAAACCTAGCTACGGGTTTTGATTCGTTACTAACAGGTTTAGTGAGGTTCATTTTACCAATTACTTAGTGAGGTTCAGTTTTACCCAAATAAAGGAAAAGAGAGCTAGGGTTTAGAAAAAGAGAAATACCCGAGAAGCTCTAGCTCCTCCAGCAACTGATGTCTCACCCTGCATAGCCATGTCCTCAATGCCAAGTAAACTCCAAAGTCGCAACCGTCGTTGTCACACCAGAGCTCTGAAAAGCGAATCTTCAACAATGAAAATGAAAGGTCAAACCCTAGAAAATGCAAATTTTATATTTCTTTAATTATGCCTTGGCCGCTACTGATGTTAGTGGCCCGAAATTCGTGGTCGCTCAAGGCGACATCGACCACAAGCAGGAACTCAGAGGTCGCTGGACCTGATAGTGGCCAGATCCACAGATCAAAACAAAAGGTTTCCTCCTTGAGAAATCACACAAAAATAGTAAATATACACACTTTGATGGTTTAATATCATCAGAATGTTCAAAATAACAAAAAAATCACATAAAAGCACAATCTTAGGTAGGCCTCATATTCAGTCACCTACTCTATCAACTCGACGATTGCAGCGATTCACACTCCATGTATTTTGGTGAGATGAGTAGATAACCATAAGGCCACTTGGGGCAAAAACAACTCATTTTGGAATTATGATGTGCCACCCTTCAATCCCGAAGAAGACCAATATGGTCGAACTGCTCCACGGGTGCGAAAGGATCATCCTAATTCCCCTATGATATCAAAAACATTAAGCCAAAGTGATACAATCTAAACATAAATAGAATCACTCATCCTAACTCCCTAAGAAGGCTATTGATAGTTGGACCGCTCCTCGGGATAGGGATAGATGATTATCATAAAAAATTGGAATCACACTTGGATGTGGGATTGCCCATTAAAAGCAACAAATGCTAGAAAGGAACCAGATTAGTCATATTGGTCAAGCGACTTGTCGCTTCATTCATTGTCATTTCTTCACCAATCCATTGTGTAGGGAAGTAGTTCAAAACTTCAACATAATCATAATAAAAATCAAAAAAATATCACTTGATCATAACAAAATTATGTTCGTCCTACGAATCATTGCATACAACAATCACAAATTTCCCTTGTTTGCTGAGAACATAAGCAGACATGACATCTTCAATTGTAGCTCTCCTATCGATCAAAATTTTTGTAGCAGTTGAAGCTACCCGATTGAGTTTGAGGAATGAGTGCAATTTAACATGCCCAAGACACTGAGCTAAGTCCTTCGAACGTTGAGGCAATGATTCAAGGGATGTGCGCCATCTTGCATGATTGGGCCATCCAGCGTTGATCAGACCATTGATCCTCATACACCCTACAAAAAAATTAGTCTATGTTTTTGCTCAGCGTTGTGTTTTCCACATAGCGCATCGCAAAAAGGGGCATCTGTAGACACCTAAATCGTGTCATGCTTAGGGGAGCTGCTCACATAGACACATTCATAAGATCAAATGACATAATCTTGGACTTTCCAAGCATCAACAGTGGTTCTCACCACTCATTTGGGGCCTTTTCAAGCCATCCAAGCCTAGCCACTCAAGCCAAGAGCGGCCAAATCCTAGCCTCTCAAGCCTAGAGCGGCTAGATCTTAGTCATTGCAGACGACAATGGACAGATCTTAGTCGCTACAGACGATAGTGGCTAAGCCATAAGAAGCAGTTTTGCCGACAAACAGGCCTAATCACGGGCGGAAGTGGCAGTCTGCATGCAATAAAGGTGAGCGGGAGTAACTTTGCATTCCTTTTCATGACTAGTTCACATAGGAGACTTGAGTTTGCATTTAGACTTGAGTTAACTGGCCTTCAAACATAGAAAATACAAAAATCTTCTCATGCTAACTTACACTACGCATGAGAAATTCATTCCTAGGGCTTGGACATAGACCTAGGGTTTCACACTATAAAAGGTGCAAGCCTAAGAGCACAACAGGAGAGATCTTTTATCAGAGAATCGATCTTTTATCAATCTTGGTCATTGAGGAGAGCTTTTGAGACTTGGAGAGTTCCCTTGGAGATCACGAGTATGGCGAAGCCCTGATGGATTGAAGAGCATAGCAACCATTATTTCAACATCAGATACAAGCTTTGGTCCATAGCTTTGGAGCAAAGAGGACGAGAGTCACTTTAGCGACCGCTATCTTGGACAATGGCCCATAGGCTTAGCTTAGGGTTTTAGACATTAGATTCATTATTTTAGCATATCATTAGCATAGCATCATTTCATTTGTTTGCATCCATAGCATTAGTCTAATTTGCATTTGCTTTCATTTGTTATATTCAATACTAACAACCTCATTCGGGGAGGCATTCTCGAACATCTAAGCATGTGTTGTTGTTTCATTGCTTACAGGGCCACAGGTTGATCGGACGGAATCTGCAACATACAAGAGCAAAAGGGATCCCTCTAGGAAACAGACCTGGAGAAGGAGGCATATGTAAGCCCTCATACATTTTCGTGTGCGGAACTAGGAAGATTTTGAAAGCGCACCACCTCTTCGTGAAAGGGGCACTCTTTGCCTATTTGTAACCTTATTGTATCGAAATGGGTATCCCTAAGAGGGACCGACATGTAACCGAGTTTCAATACGAATAAAGAGATCCATCTTTGTTATTTTTGTGTTATATGCTTTTTCATTGTCTTCCATTTCATCTTGGGTTTTTAATAACATTGCAAGTAGAGTAAAGCGGTGCATGCGTCCCGGGGTCGCTACACATACAACATACAATTTTTTATTCTTCATGCATTCCTCTCTCTCGCTATAGGATTCGGTGGTCTTTTATATCCCTTCTTGCTACTGCTCTATCTCATATAAATATTTATTTATTATTTGTTTACTTCCTCTAGAAGCTTCTTTTTGTTTTTCTCTATATTTCTATATTCTTCCCAAAACTTTTGTTATTCTTTTTGTTTTTCTCTATATTTCTATATTCTTCCCAAAACTTCTATTATTTACCTTTCTTAAAAGTCTGGAAAGTTCTCCTTTTCACTCATCAAATAAAAAGAAACTACCACGTCATACTCCCTTTTAAAGCTCCTGCGTCAAATTACAAGAAGTAAAATGATACACACAAGACTAATATGGGGTATGCTAAATAAATTTAATGCCACGCAAGTAAATGAAATACAAGTGAAGCAAATGAAATGAACTTGAAACATAAAAGAGATGAAAAGCCTACCTATTGGAAGATGCTTGACTTTGCTTGAATTTTCTTTAAGCTTGAGATTGATTCCTTGCTCCTTGGATGATCTCCTTAATGTTGGTAAAGACATATTTTTTATCAAAGATCCACACTATTGAATTTGAAGCAAGGATGATAATTCTTTCTAATTGCAACTAGGACCAAGGAAAGAATAAAGTGTAACAAAGAATGTTTATCCTCTATTGATTCTTAAGTAGGTTAAGGTATAATATTGCAAGCCTATTTTTCCTCTTTGCATTCTCCTTAGGCAAAATGAAAGGAAGAAGGTAAGCACTCCTATTGGTTTGTGAAGAAAAGTGAATATATAAGATATACTATTATCCTTACCCTTCACATTGAAATGACATTGGAGACACTCTATTTATATATTTTTCATTTGATATTTAATCAACAAGTGCATTGATCGATAGGTGGTGATATATCAACTGGAAAAGAAATAACTAGGGTGTAGGGTAAAATAAGAGTAAATTGTCTAACTTTTTTTAAGTCTCTCCTTGATTTGATGAAAACATCAGTTTAATTAAACATTTGACACTTTAGTATCTTCAAGCACCACTATAGTTAGAACAAAATTTAAAGGATATGCAATATGGTCTTATGATAAATCATAAGCAACATTTTTATCGGAGTGAGTGGAAACAAGTTGTAAGGGATGATGGGGATATGCCATAAGTGTATCTAAGGCTAATCCTTACCTTAAAGGCTACCCATTACCTATACTAGGGGAGGTTACCAAAGAAATGCTGGAATTCACAATATTTTTTAGAAATAAATAGAAGCAATCCATCCACTCAAATCTTGTATAAAAAACATAAAAAATGAAAGAAATAAAAAATAGACCTAGAGATTTAGGGGCATCTTTAGAAACCATAAATAATTATTACATTATCCATATATAAGCTTCACTACACTTCGATGATAAAATGAGGAGTGGTGGGGAGTATTTATACCAATACCAAAACCCTCAATACATAACAGAACTTAACCTTAAGCTCACATAACAAGATAGGATTTAAGGTTAATTATAAGTTAATAAAATAGGTTAACATAACAAGGTTAACCATGGCCCATAGGGCTTACATAATAAAACATTACAATAAATTCAATACATTGTATAATGAATGCTCTTAGGCCTATCGAATATTACATCATACAATGTTGACCTTGACCCTGAATTAGATTACATTTTCAACACATCTCATAAAATAAAATAAGGGGCCAAGGAGAGAATACATTAGTGACAATAATATCTTCTTCCCATAATGGATGCTCTAATGGGCCTATTCAGTTGAGGTAGATTCTTTAGAATCTTGCTTATTTAGAAGATGTCTGTAATGACCCACCTCACACTATTATTGGTTAATAAGTAAAATTGATAATAATCTTGTCTTTTTCTTGAGAATTGTGGTATCGTTGATAGTTACTGTGAGTGCAGGACCAGATTCAAGTTGTCGATGAACGAAAGCAAGTCGATGAAAAAGGTAATAAGGGAAGCGATAATTCGATCCACGAGCACATGGAAACTCACGCCTTGCATATCATATAGGTGCATTCTAAAATATTTACATTATTGTGTGAATCATGTTTGAATTTTTATTGTTTGTTAAAAATGATATGCTTGCATATTAGGTGATGGCAATGAAAATGCTATAAAAAGCATGGGAGCCATGGTGTTGATTATGAATTGATTATTGTTTGTTTGTGATTGGAAAATATAAATTTTATTAAAGTTAATTGATAAAAATAAAATAAAAAATTAAAATAAAGGTAACACCATTTGGTTTACGAGTGGGTTGAGTGACATGGTGTGCATTCGGTAGAGAAAGTGGATATGTGTATTTTTAATGATTCTTTTACCCCTTACTCTAGTGAGGATGAAGGAGAGTTAGTTGGGAGTGGTTTATGCATGCTTTTCCATAGGTAAAAGAAAGAGGAATCTCTACACTTTTAGTGTGCTGGTAGCTGGTAAAACTTGGCAAGTGATTGGAAAAGGTTGAATAGGAGTTTTCATATCAAGTGTCGAATTCAAGTGTGTATTCTAATAATTTACAGGATATTGCTGGCAGTGTTCTAAAGCAAGTGCATGCCTAAATTCTTTGTACGAAAATGTTTATGAGAGCTTCTAAATACTTGAAACTTGTATTGTGATGTTTCAATAAAATATGTTATGGTTTATATTATTTATGAGGAATTTGAGTGCATGGAATTCGTCTTAAGACATTTGATTATTGTGTTTCCGAAAAATGAACAATGTGGTTCATTTGTGTTTGCTAAAATGTTGTTTTCTTGAGTAGCAATGTTATTTTGATGAGAAATGGTTGAGGAACTAGGATAGAAAATTGAATCTTTCCTATAGCCATTGTATGTTGAAATTTTGTGTTTCACTCATAGAAAACTTGATGCAATACCTAAGTGGTTGTTGTGTTTTTGGGTAACTGAATGGTCTACTACTGTGTATTGTAAACTGGTTGAGTGTATGAATTTCTATTGTATTCGATAGGGAGATACAATGTTATGCTACCATAAATAAACCATACAATTCTTTGTATCAAATTCATATAAGAACCTGGAAAGAGTAGCAAGATTGAAAGTGGACATTTATATGTTTATGTTTTTTTTTTAATGTTCGAATGCTAGGAACTTGCATGGCATTGTAAGATATATTTTTCCCAAAATATATAGTCATAGGGAATTCTAGACATCATATTAGCATGAAATGGATCGATTTTGATCCCTTAACTAGCTACCCTAGTGATGGTGTCAAGGAGTGACGCGAAGAGGATTGGGACTGTAGTGAATGTAGCTGGGAATAAATATTTGATCAAATATTTTGTTAGCTGATATTTGAAGCATTTCTTTGTAGAAGGAATGGGGTTCGCAGAAAGTCTAGTAACCTTGTTGTAAATTGAAACATTAGCTTTTCACTGAAATTATAAAACTTTCTAAAATTCAAGGAGAAGTTTTGAATATGAGTTGGGTTGGGCTCCTTATATTCTTTAAATGTAATAATTGTTTCTATTTTACTATCGAAGCTAAGAAAAATTGTATCTTAATGCTCTACTTAAACAAGGAAAAGATAATTGAGGAATAAATTTTAAATATGGAAAAGCCCTTGTGAATCATATGATTGAGGACTTCCATAAAGTTGTCTAGGAAACAAAAGAGTTTTTAGATGATTAAAACTCTGATTAATACCATTTTAAAACGAATATAAAAGTTATGTTGTCATTGGTTAATGAAAACAAATTCAAAAGGAAAGGTTTTACTTTTTCTCTTTAATAGTTTCAAAAAAATTATTGTTAAAGTTTATGAGGCTGAATATTTATTTTATAAGATAGGAAATTAGAATACCTAAGCTTAAATTGAGTACAAATTGTTGTTGGTAAATATTAGTGACCCTGTAAAGTTTAACTGAGGTCTAATGTAGAGAGTTAACCATAAACTCCAATGCTGGTCAGTGTAACCATGTTTCCTTGATGCGTAGCAGGGGATGAAAGAGTTTAATTACTTTGTAAAATAAATAAATGATCTCCTTTGTATAGTTAAGGTGGAGTCAAGTTGAGACCACATGGAAACAAATATTGAATTTGGTGTTGAAAACATAGTTTAAATTCTAGAACATCTTATAATGGCTTAGGGTAGAAACCACCAAAATCTAGTAAACTTTGTTATTAACATATTTAGCATTCCAATATTATTATTATTATTATGGTTTACGATATGTTTTTACCTCGTGATTGAATTACTAAATTTATAAAGAAACCTTGAAAAGAACAAGGAACATTGAATTACTAAATTTATAAAGAAACCTTGAAAAGAACAAGGAACAGATTTGACTTTGAATTACCTTATTATATGATGACACATTTATATTAAGCACGTTTGGTTCCTAAAATGGGTATAAAGGAAAAGAAAGTAAATGATTTGGTTATTTACTTTGATTATCATTTATAAATCAGAAGGCTCACTATATAGTGCTTGGTTTTGGAAGAAATCCTAATTAATAGTTGGAAGTCTTTCTAAGACACTATTAGTAAGAAAAATCGGGATGAGCAAAACATAGTTGGTTTATAGTAAGATAATCTAATAGCAATAGAGAGGCAGTTGACTTAAATATGTTAGTTTGCTCTTTATTATTTAAGATCTTATACCTTAAACCTAAATCAAAATTTGAAAACGAAATTCTTTCAAAATGTCATTGGGGAGGGATGACCAATTAAATGGACACCCAATGTAGTTGAGGTGCGGGTATGCACACAACTATTTTCGAGGTAACTATAGATTGACGAATTTGGTCTAGATAAGTGACTAAGTCAATACTTATAACGAGGAGCGGTATGGGGCACTACCCCTAGGTTGTTGCTTGGATAGTATGGTGATAAGTCCTATGTTCATTTGACTTAGCTAACTTAGCCACATCACTTGGTATGGGACAAGCGATCATGAGTCATAATGGGTATGTATGATGAAGTCCAAGATCAGGGTATTGATATGGAACTATCTGACTTCGGGAAGGGGACAATCAGTTAGTCATAGAGGCATAAGTACAGTATTTTACTTTCATATAATTAAATGGATAAGTCGACCAAGTAGTCAAAGGTTTAGAATGATAAGTAATGGGGGAAGCAAGCGTCCACCCTCTAGGTGTTATGGGTCCTAGAGGATAACCTGTATCGTGATTCGACCCTCATGGCAAAACATGAGGACGTTAAATGAGATAATTCGACTCCACTAATGGCACCTTAACAGGATTCGATCAATCTCGTCCACTTGGGTGACTGTCTGCAACAGTCTAGAACCCAAAAGTGGTATAATATGTTTGTACTAACTAAAGTTTATATTTAAGATTTATTGGTTGAAACATATTCGCTATGAACCTAAAAGCAATCCTACAAATAAAAATAGTAGTTGAAAATGAAAAAAA
This sequence comes from Wollemia nobilis, assembly GCA_028583015.1. Taxonomy (NCBI): domain Eukaryota; kingdom Viridiplantae; phylum Streptophyta; class Pinopsida; order Araucariales; family Araucariaceae; genus Wollemia; species Wollemia nobilis. Next base: position 1,212,331 of record JAQPPZ010003333.1, read on the forward strand.
ATTACCTTATGTTTTCACTTGCTTATTTTTAGTGGTACAACCAAGTGAGTAGGTCTGGGCTGTTACAATATCCATTGATCTTTAGAAGCTCAACTTCAATCCTTTACAATTTCAATAAGCAATTGGATGTCCCTCCCTCTTGTACTATTTGCAAATGGTCGGCTTCTTTGAAGACTTAGCCTAGCCCTTAGGACCTTGGGTCTTAGCATTCTTAGATTTGAATTCCTTTGCATGAACCTATATTTGTGGAGTGCCACCATAATTCCTCATTTCCACATAAAAATGAACTAGAAGAGAAAAAACCCGATCAAGAGTAAGAGTCTTTTGAGATTCCAAAAATGTAGGAATCATATAAATCATTAGGTTTAACATCTAAAAAGAAGGGAAGGGGTTAGCATAAGCAATCTTCATGCATTCTGCATCATCTTTCTTTTTTCCTCAAAAAGATCCAATATTTGTTTTCAATACCTTTAGTCTCACAATATAGTCCTCAACACTATCAAACTCAACAAATATAAGAGAGAGCTCTATTTCCAAGAGACTTACTTTAGTAGTATTAGCTTTCCCAAATAATTCCTGCAATTTTGACCATACCTTGATAGGTTCATTCTCCTATTTGATATAAAAAAGTAATTTGGTTCAATCAACAAGGAAAACTGGCCAAGAACTTCTTCTCTTTGGTGGTAGGTTTTTTCATCAAAGATTGATGATTGATCTTCTTGAAATATGCACCACAAGTTCTTATTGTATAACAAGCCAATCATTTAGGTTGGCCAAATATTGTTATTTTATCCATTAAGATGAGTGATTGGGTCCTTATGATTCATCTTACACAATTTGACCCCTAGCACTATTATGTGAACTAATGCCACCATTATATAAAGCTCAAAAAATCATACAATTTGAAAAAAATAACTTAAAATACTTTTGTATCTTATAAATTATGACCTCCAAAAGATTTACCCTAATAAACCTAAAAATGCAAAAATTAAATTCCCCAATCTTAAAGTTACAAGTACCAATCCGAGGGCAAATTTTGATTCGCTACTATGAGAGCAATACCCATTGTTGATTGTTCATTTCCTCTACATAAAACAAACATTATGGTATGCATTTATGTATTGGCAAGGCTAGGGAAGCTCAAAATAGAAGTAAAATAAGTTTTTCACTGGCAATGAGAGTGCGGACTTCTCTGGATCTAAAAATTAACTTATACGTTTTTACCTTGTGATCAGAAGTTACAGCGTAAGGTAAGGTAAAGGGTCTCGTTGAAGACAAAATTTCCGTTGGCTGTGGTTCTTTGTAGCTGGCATTCGCTGTATTAAACTTGATGTGGTACTCGATATTCACACATTCACAAAAAAAATGATTGGCCCCTATCACAACTTTATACTGAAATGACAAAAATTACGGAAGTGGTGTGAGGGTGACGCCCAGCGTGAAATCAGCATTAATTAAAATATAAACTAAAAACAGCATTATAAGCCAAACCAAAGACAATCCGAACTAACCAACAAATTGATCAAAGTTTAAAGCGGCAAAAGGTTCGTGGAGCTAGACCAGTACCGCAGGAACAAAAATCACAAATTTTATTTTGAATATGACCTTCCCAACCCAAGAAATACCTACCATTCAGATTTTTGAATGGTTGCTATTTAACTTTTTTTGTAATAGTCTTTTTAGTACATTGAATTAATATGGTGTATATCTTATGTAAGTCTTTTTAGTACATAGAATTACCATCCTTAAGGCACTTGAAGAATAGATTATATAGATTAAATAATGAAAAATTAAAGATATAACCATAAAATTAAGGATGAGCCAAGATATATTAATATAACTAAAGATGGTGAAAAATAATAAAATAAAATTTTACTTATAAATTAATATTTAAAATCAACTCTCAAACTAAAATAATATTTACGATGTAGAACTTTTTAATGGTGATTTCTCAAACCAGAATAACTTGTAAGACATTTTTCATTAAATTCAAAAAAAAAAAAAACATTTAAAATACTTATATATATATATATATATATATATATATATATATATATATATATATATATATATATATTTTTTTTGGAAAACATTTCAGAAGGGATGCCACTTTCGAGTAAGACTCAAGGAGGCAGGGTATCCATTCTGCAAAAATCGTCCAGGACTTGAACCTGGCCTACCACCTTTGACATACTCAAGGAGCAAACAAACACACAATAAGATTAAAAAATAATAAAATAAAATAAAAAACATGCTCCTTGAGTGTGTCAAAAAGATAAAGCACAACCAAACACACAATAAGATAAAAAAAAAAACCACAACTTGAATCACATAGAAAAAACACAAGAACAATAAAACAAAACACAAACATGACAAAAACAACAGAACACTACAAAGACATAACCAACAAAAAACAACCAATAACATATAATAAACAAAAACGAAAAACATAGAAAACACTCACACACAAAAATATGTATTAACACAAACATACAAAAACAAAGAACAACAACAAAAACACAAGAACAATAACAAAAAATACAAAACAACAAAAACACAAGAACAACAAAAAAAACACTACAAAATACACAAGAAATACCTACCATTCATTTTTGAATTGTTGTTATGTAACTTTATTTGTAATAGTCTTGTACAACAAAAAAAAACACTACAAAAAACACAAGAAATACCTACCATTCATTTTTGAATGGTTGTTATGTAACTTTATTTGTAATAGTCTTGTACATAATTAATATGGTGTACATCTTATGTAATAGTCTTTTTAGTACATAGAATTACCATAAAATTAGTATGAATGACTCCTTATATTTTAAAAAAAATCTGGAAAAATCTGAAAGGCACTTGAAGAAGAATAGATTATATAGATTAAGTAATGAAAAATGAAAGATAACTATAAAATTAAGGATGAGTTCAAGATATATAATATAATTAATGATGGTGAAAAAATAATAAAATAAAAATTTATTTATAAAATAATATTTAAAATCAATTTTCAAATGATTTTAACTATGTAAAATGGTTTCTCAAACCAAAATAACCCACAATTATTTTTAACTAAATTAAAAAAAAAAATAACATTTAAAATACTTATATTAATAATAAAATTTAACTTGCCTAAAGAAGAGCCTAATATTTCACCTATATTATTTTTTTGTTAAAAATAGATAACTTTAAGCTACTATGATATTTTGTTGTTAAAAATAAATAACTTTGAGCTACTATGCTATCTTGAGAATCCACTTAAAACATCATTTACTAAACTCCCATTTCGCACTCAACGATTAAATTTATGATAATGAAAAAGATGAAATAAAAGGAAATGAAAAAATCTATAATTACATTAAATATATATTATTTAAAAATTTTGATTTATCCAAATAAGGCTGCTGTCGTGTCTATCCCTATAATTTTGATGACGTCAAACATGATAGGTATTTATTTTTTGGGTGTTTATAGTCAAAAACAAGGCGGCTGTCGTGTTCAAGCCTCCATCTATTGTTTATAGGTATTTGCCTCCATCTTGGTGGTCCTACAACTCACAAATCCCTTATAGGGACAGCCTTTTAGCACCTAGAAATGCTAAAGATATTATTGAGAAGGCAGCATGCTGTTCTAAAGTTGATTTATTTATTCTTTAAATAATAATAAATGTTTTTAATATAAAATAATTAATAAAATAGATTATTTATTTAATTTATAATTATTTAGGTATATTTATGTTATTGATTTTTTTTATTCAGTAAATACTTCGTATACATATACATATTTGTCATGAGGATTGAACCCAGGTCACATCACCGATAATGCAAGTGGCATCCTTATCGGTAGATCACATCACGTAGATGTTATTGATTTTAAGAAAACTGAGTCGGGATGTTTTAGGGTAGTTGATGGAACTCCGATTGTTAAGCTAGATATGGGTGTCATTCAAACTGACATAAAAGATTTGGAAAAAAGATGACTAATTTATTGTTTCTTAGGTTTTTTGTTTGAGTCTATCTGCTTTCAAAGTTTGGGCTATAAAAAACTAGAAAACAAAAGGTGAGTTACAAATATCTATATATTTAAATGGTTATTTTCTTGTTTTATTTGCTAATAATGAAGATAGAGAGAAAATATTTCAAGGGAGTAGGGCAGGACTTTTCATGAAGCCTTGGCATAGTAAATTTAAAGTCGAAGGAGAAATGCCTTTTACAGGTCCTGTCTAGGTTAGACTCTTTGGCCTCCCAATTGAGTTCTGAAATCCGACTATTTTTTCTTCAATTGGAAACTCTTTAGGAACTTTTATGATGACTGTTGATTGTACTAAAAAATTAGAACATATAATTTATGTTTTAATGGATTTTGACAAAATCCTACCTAAAAAGATTTCATTACAATTTGGGAAGGACACTTGGAAGCAAGTGGTGGACTATGAGAACATTCATTTTCATTGCCAAATTTACCATAAATATGGTCATTTGGCTAGGTCTGCCCAAATAAAATTCTAGATCAAAAGAAAAACGATACAAACTTAGCAGGTTTACCACTAGGTCGACCTCCTTATTCTATAGAATCTATTCAACATTGCTTTCATATTGTCCCATTATGTGATATTTTTCCATCCACAATCAATATGTACCTTGATCATTTTTCATTTGTACCTAAAGTTGGTTCTAGGAGTTGCATGGGATTCTGATTTCACAAACTTAGTGTTACTAGTTCTTGCTTGACCATCATAGCCAAGGCCTTCATTCTTTGGCTTGATATGTGGTATTATGGGTTGTGTGATACCTTACCCATTTCTTCCCAATCCTATATCATTGTAGCCCATTTGCTTTATTAGCTTTGAGTCAATTCCTTTGGTGTGTTTTTCAAAGCACCCAAGTTCTTGTTCTTCAACATGGCTTTCAAAACCTGTAGTAATATGGCCTTTATCATGGCCACCACTATCATCAATAGCAATCAAGTCATTAGTATCACAAGCTAAATCTATCTTTGTGATAAGATTATTTGTGTCACAATAGACATTTGTCATTAAAGGCTTAAGGTTGCTTGTGTCACAACAAGCATTTCCCATTATGGGCTTGACCTTCAACTACTTCTTTATGTCATCTTTCCTTTGACTGGATGTAAAGGGTGGTTAATGCCATGTATATCGTCCTTACTGCATCTATAGGGATTATAACACTAGTTTGAAGATCTTTGCAAACATTAGCAACTTCGAGAATTGTTTGCAAACAACTCCTTAGAGTGACGAATTTTTCATCTTAATAAAGATCTTCACCTTCTAGGAACTAAAGACCCTTATCTGGTGGTGTATACTTGTGAATTTTTTATTGATTTAGGGCTTGCTTTCTTTTGGCTTTTCCATGTTTTAAGGTGTCAGACTGCCAAAAATATACCTTTTACAATTGTCAAGTTTTGCAAGAAGGGTAAGGTGTCAGACTTCATTGATATTGCACTTTTTACAATCGCAATGCTTGAGTAATGTTGCAAAATAGGGTTTTAAAGTTTGCAAGATCTAATCACCCTTATTAATGCAAAAGAAGAAAATAAATTCACTCATACACCCTACTTTAAAATTAAAATGCATGAATAATTGCAAGCTTACTATAGTGGTAAGGACTTTGGTCTCTCTTTGAGAGGTCTAAAGTTCAAACCCCACTTAGTATGAAAGGATTGAAACCCCTCATAAAAACTTGGTTAAACTCATTGAAAAATGAAATAAAGTGCATGAAAAATATTTTTTTTCACTCTTTTTAAAAATAAAATGCTTTCTTTTACAACAAAAAAAAAACATACACATAAAAAAACATTTTTTATTAATAAAAAACATACGCATTAATTAAAAATAAATAAAAGTATTTTATTTTAATTAAAATAATGCACATTTTTAAAAAATTAAAAAACACCTATTTACAAAAAAAAATAAAAATAAAAAAATTGAAACAAAGCTTTGAGCTTTTTAAAATGAAAGGCCTCCTTAATTAAAACTTTAATAATAAAAAAAACCTTTTAAAGCAATTGAAAAAAAAAAGTATTTATAGGTTTTGAATTTCGATTTTAATATTTTAATCTAAATAGATGTTGACTCCACTGTGGGTGGGGGCTTCACCATGAATTGATCGGTGTCTATCCAAACGCCTCTACACATGTTGAACAAGTGGGCCACGGGTCACGGTTTACCCTTGTTTGCAATGATAGATAATTTGAGCAAGATAAAGGAGGTGATTTGAACCTCGACTTTTCACCTATGGATACCCTTATCTTCCATGTGATCCTACTTAGTTATTAACGCTCAATAACTTCCAAACAGTAATAAAAAAATGCTTTAGTTGTTCACGAAATAGTCATCCTATTTAGTTGTGAGTCCTCCAAGATGAAGATGTGCAATATTTGAACCTCAATTTTTCATCTATAGATGCTCTTATTTCCTGTGTGATCCGACATTAACGCTCAATAACTTCCAAACAATAATAAAAAAAATGCTTTAGTTGTTCACAATATAATCATCCTTTCCGGTTGTCAATCCTCCTATTGGTCATTATCCACCTGCTCACATTTACGATCAAATCAATAAAGGTTGTTTGTCAAAACTTGCATCAAATGAGTAAGATAATGTCGTCGAATGATGATTATTGTCCCTTGTCTTAGTCCTTGTCTTAGTCCTGACACACTCTCCTAATGATGGCTTTGAATTTGCAACCAAAGATTTCTTTCTAATAAACTACAAAAATTTAAAGCATACTCAAAATTACACTCAAGATTACCTTGCTTTAATACCAATAATAACAAATTAACAATTCATTCTTATAATAACAAATTAACAATTCATTCGATGAAGTAAGAACCTATTTAAAATTACAATCTGAAAGATGAATACTCTCGATAAACCCAATAAAAAAAATAGTTATATGCAAAATAAAATAATGCTCCACCTAAAAATAAATAACCTATCAAAGTTCAATTCCCATTATAGATGTATATAAAAAATATTACTCTGATCACCTAAAAATACGTGACCAATTATAATAAATAAATAATATAATAAAATATTATAACATTGAGTTCCAACAATATCTTTAGTATTTCCAAGTGCTAAAAGAGCTGTCTCTATTCACCGTAAGCAACTTGTGGGTTGCTAAAAGGGCTGTCTCTATTCACCGTAAGCAACTTGTGGGTTGAATGTAGGACCCACTAAATAACAATAACAATAAAACGTCAAATCTAAATAAAAAAGCACACGTACACCTTTTCTTCTTTCCAACAACATACCCAAAATAGATGAAGGCTTAAACACGACAGCCGCCTTGTTTAAACTAAAAACATCCCAAAATAAATGCCTATCATGTTGAGATAAGCACGACCGCCGCCTTATTTGGACTAGTCTCTCCATAACTAAATTAAATTGCTTTAATTTACGCGTTAGTTTTATGTAGCTTTACTTAATAATTTTTACAATAATTATTTTAATTTTAAAAACATTTAAAAAAAAATTATTTTTGTTCCTGGCGTAGTGGTCTATCTCCATTAATATTTTCCTACTTTAAATTTGAATCAATTTGTTGGTTGGTTTGAATTGTCTTTGCTTTTTTAGTCAATTTATTATTTAAAAGTGCTTTCACTCTCACACCACTTTATTATTTTTTAATAACATACCATAGCGGGGTGGAAAACTTAGCCAGGAGCCTCATTCTCTTTCTCTGGCCCATCTGTTACATAAGTAGCCACCCTTCTGAAGAATTTGGCCTTGAATGATTAAATACAGCAAATCCTCTTCGGAGGCTTCTGGAACGATACCCACGTTTGAGATGGAAGTGATGAACCAGATTTAACAGACTCGGGTTCAATGCAGACGTGCGAACAATGGACTTATGCCGTTCTGTTTTGTTCAATCTGCATGTATAGCCTGCTATCACACCTTGGGCTGGATGCTTCTTCAACGCAGATGGGCCAAAACTATGGCAATCAATTAAAATTTCCCCTGTTCTATAGACTCTTATCTGAAGATGTTGCATTGTCAGGTGCAGGCCAGTTCTTTTGCTACCTTGATGTAGTTGCAAACAACCTCTTATTAGAGAAAAAGTGTAGTGAAGCTTATCTATGGATAATGTAATGATTATTTATGGTTCCTAAAGATGTTCTTAAGGTTTATTTTTTCTTTTTTTCATTTTTTTTTATATTTTTTGTATAAGATTTAAGTGGATGGATTGCTTTTATTTGTTTCTAGAAAATATTATGCATTCCATCATTTCTTGGGTAACATCTCCCAGTATAGGTAATGGGTAACCTTTTAAGATAAGGATTAGCCTTAGATACACTTATGGCCTGCCCATGTCATCCCTTACTATTTTTTCCACTCACTCAAACAATAATGTTGCTTATGATTTACCATAAGACTATTTTTCACATCCTTTAACTTTGGTTCTAACTGTATTGGTGCTTAAACATACTAAAGTGTCAAATGTTTAATTAAATTGATGTTTTCATCAAAATCAGGAAGAAACTTAAAAAAAAATTGGACAATTTGCTCTTATTTTACCCTGCACCTTAGTTATTGCTTATCCAATTGATATAAGCACCACCTATCAATCAATGCTTTTGTTGATTAAATATCAAATGAAAAATATATAAATAGAGAGTCTCCAATATCATTTCAATATGAAGGGCAAGGATAATTCACAATAATAGTAGATCTTATATATTCACTTTCCTTCACAAGCCAATAGGGGTGCTTACCTTTTTTCTTTTATGTTGCATAAGGAGAATGCAAAGAGGAAAAATAGGCTTGCAATATTATTCCTTATCCTACCTAAGAAACAATAGAGGATAAGTGTTCTTTGTTACACTTTCTTTTGTCCTTGGCCCTAGTTGCACTTAGAAAGGATTCTCATCCTTACTTCAAATTCAATGGTGGAGATCTCTAATAAAAAAAGTGTCTTTAACAACATTAAGGATATCATCCAAGGATCAAGGAACTAATCTCAAGCTTAAAGCAAATTCAAGCAAAGTCAAGCATCTTCCAAGAAGTAGGTTTTTCATGTCTTTTATGTTTCAAGTTCATTTCATTTGCTTCACTTGTATTTCCTTTACTTGCATGTCATTAACTTTATTTAGCATACCCCATTTTAGTCTTGTGTGTATCACTTTTCTTCATGTAATTACCCCTTTAGATCATATCCTAGAATATAACCCCTTCATGTTCTAACCTAAGCTTCTCCATTTTCTCCCTTTTTATTTGTTTTTATTTGATTTTGAATTTGTACAAGTGTTGCTTTCATTCAAAGGTGTAATATATTCCTATATTTATCCATTTTTTAGCAAAACATACCCCAAATTTCCTTATGATTTACTCCATTTTAATTGATCTTCTAAATGATAAAAATGAATGCTCTTTGATCATCTATCATTTTCAACCAATGCATTGAATGCATCATTTATTCCATGTCCTACTTCAAGTCTTAACTAAATTTATTTATTTCAAGTTGTAGCAATAATCAATTACAACGACAACCTTAGGTTCATTACATTGTTGAGTTCTCGATAAGATTATCTATCGTCAAGCTACTTCCACATGCATTATGGTTCATAATGTTGTTTATAATAGAGGCCTATGTACTCCATTTGCTATGGAGGGGGATGACCAATGTTGTTTGTAATGATTTATTAGCCTATAACAATGGATTCTTGTATTTTTTTCAATTAGTTATATGGGATTGAAACTAGCCCCACCTGTATTACATCATCACCACATCGTGGTATTACAAAAAAACTTGGATATTATCGATGTATCCTTTGGCAAGATTCAAACCTAGGTCTCCTCCTTAAACATTGAGGAATCTAACCAGTTGAGCTAATGCCACTTGATACAATGGATTCTTGTATTGAACATCCTAGTTATAATAATTTTAATTTTGGTTACCTTTTCATAGTTTACATTTATGTTATACTATGTTGATGTTGTTAATATTATGTTAATGATACCAAGGGCCAAGTTCACCAATAGTTATGATGTACTATAATTGATTAGCTTATTTTACTTAACAACTTGGTAATAATAGTCTTTTACATCCTAGTTATAACAATTTTAATGTTGGTTACCTTTTCATAATTTACATTTATGTTATTTTTTTTTGTTTGTGAAAAACACCCCAAATGGGATGCCACTTTCGGGTAAGTCCCAAGGAGGCAGGGGTATCTATTCCGCCAAAAATGCCCAGGGCTCGCACCTGGCCTATCCCCTTTGGCACACTCAAAGAGCATGCCTAAAACAACAAAAACACAAACAAACAAACAAACACAAAAACAAAAAACAACCAAAAACAATAATAAATAAATAAATAACACAAAAACAACAAAAAACACAAAACAAACACAAAAACATAAAAACAATAAAAAACAAAAAACGCAAAACAAACACAACAACAAAAAACGTAAAAAATAACAACAAAACAAAAAAAACACAACACACAAAAAGAACAAAAACACAAAAATAAAATAGAACAAAAACAAAACAACACACACACCAAAAAATAAAAAAGGAGGAAAAAATAGAAAACAAGTTTGGCCTTTCTAGGCCAAAAGGCTATTCATGCAAGAATCAACAAAGGAAACATAAGAATGATCAGTCTGAGCAAGGGAACTAAAATACCCTGACCGAACCAAAGAGAAGCAAAAACAAAGAAAAAAGAACTAGGTACCTCTAGTACTGGAGCCATCTAGAGAAGTGATAGAAAGAAGAGCTTCCCTTATTTGTGAATCCCACCATCTGGGAGGGTGGTCGTAGTAAGTAAGATCACCTTTGTCCAATGCCCAATTAGCTAAAGCATCAACACTCTTGTTCTGTTCTTTGACCACATGATTGTATTCAACTTTCAAAAAGCCCATATGGATTAATTGAATTTTCTCAACAATTATTTTTATTCTCCAATCAACCTTATGATTCTTAGGAGTCTTCAACAAATTAATCATGACTTGAGAGTCAGATTCAACCAACACCTTTTTCCATCCGACCTTAGTAGCCTCTCGAAGGCCTCTAAGGATACCATACCCCTCAACAAGGTTATTGGAAAGGATACCCAAATTCTCAATAAAAGTGAAAACTAGGGAACCATCTGAAAGTCTACCAATTCCTCCCGCACTAGCTTTTCCAAGGTTCCCCCTAGAGGCTCCATCGGTATTGACTTTTCCAAAATCCTTAGGAGGAGGCTACCAATTCCTTGTTCTATCCATATTTTGATTACTCACATTCCCTTTAAGCTAGTTGCCCTTAAAAGAGTTAATCTTCAATCTTTGCATCACTTGATCCCATCTTTGGTGGGAGTTATGGGGGTGTTTAAGGAGTTGTACTAATTCAACTAAGTTGGCAATGGTATTTTGCTAGATATAGTGAATGTCCTTTCTTTCTTGATTGAAAATCTGGTTGTTTCTTTCTTTCCAAATATTCCAAGGTAGGATGGTAGAACCCATCCAAACTAGTTGCCTAATAAAGTGATCAACACCCTCCTGATTAGGCCAATCCCTCCAAAGCTGTTCAAAAGTAAAAAAATTGGACCATTGTAAGCCAAGTAAGATGGCCATTCTCCTCCATAGCTCAGAGGCTAAGGTACACTCAATAAAAATATGGTTGAGATTTTCCACATTCTCTCCACACATTTCGCATCTAAACGGGCCATGAAAACCATGTTTCATAAGTTGCTCACTAGTAAGCACCCTACGATGCAATAAAATCCATGTAAAGAACCTCACCTTAGGCTAGAGCTTTTGAGCCCACAACTGAGTAAATATTTCATATGATTGGTTGGGATTATTATGGCATAAGGCCAAATAACCTTGAGCAACTGAATACTCACCCTTAGTAGTGTTGTTCCATCCAAAATAGTCTTTATCATGGGACCAAGAGAGAGATCTCATATGAAGGATGCTTTGGATATCTTTTCTTTGCATTTATGGTATTTGAATAGGCCACTCCTCAACAGGGATCCAATATCTACCAACCTCTGAATTACCAATATGGTACCAATAGTAATTAGCAACCTTTATCTAGTTAGCTCGATGAAGCTCCTCCATCCAAGGCCTCCAATCAAGAAACTAAGTTATCAAAGGTTGGTGACCATCCCAAGAATCTATCCAAAAATTTACCTGTTGACCATTATGAATGATCCAAAATAACTTTTTCTTAATCAAATCCTCACCAGTCTTAAGAACCGCTAAAATGGGAGAACCTTTGGTAGGCAATTGATAGCGAACAAGGTCTTCAGGACTTTTGTTCTCAACATATTTAGCATGAAGATTCTTGGTCCAAAGAGCATTGGGGTTATGCAAAATCCTCCAATACATTTTAGCAACTAAAGCCTTATTGTTATTAATAGCAGACTAGAAACCTAACCCCCTTCATTCTTGGGAAGGCATAAAGTATCCCATTTCACCAAGGCCCATTTTCTTTTCTCCTTAGTACCACTCTAGAGGAACCGATGATTGATTTGATCTAATTCTCAAAGAACAACCTTTGGGATATTCAACATAGTAGAAACATAAATAGGTATAGCTTGAAGGACTAATTTTACCAAGGTAATTTTGCCCCCAAATGAAAGCCACCTATTGGTCCACTTTCCAATTTTCTTCTTAACTCTATCCAACAACCAATTCTAGTCTTTCTTTTTCTATCTTTGAATATTGAGAGGAATGCCTAAATAAGTGATTGGAAGGGAGGTCTTCTTATATCTTAATTTATCCAAGACCATGGATTCCTGTCTAGGAGAGCAGTGAAAGAAAATGACTTTAGATTTATCTTCATTGATTAGTTGCCCAATAGCATTAGAAAAATAGTTGATGATTTGCTTAATTTTAGAAGCTTCCTTAATTGTAGCTTTACCTAACAGAGTAGAGTCATCAAAAAATTGAAGATGAGAAATAGGCCCAACTCCACGAGCAATGGTAACTCCCTCAAGGGTTTTGTTATCTCTATTTTTTGTTATAGTCCTTCCCAAGCATTCAACAAGAATGATGAATAAATAAAGGGAGAGGGGGTCACCTTGCCTAATACCTCTAGAAGCAAGGAACAGTTGAGAAGGCTTGCCATTGATAAGAACAGAGTAGGATACCAAAGAGATACATCCCATAATCCAATCCATCCAATCCTGAGAGAAGCCAAATTGCCTTAAAACTTTGACAAGGAAGTGCCAATCCACTCTGTCATAAGCTTTAGATAAGTCTAAACGAATAAACATAGATGGATATTTTTGCATTTCCATGGAATGGATGGCTTCCTGAGAAAGAACTATCTCATCCACTATTTGATGCCCTTCCACATAACCCCCTTGTTCAGGGGAAATAATCTTATGCAAAATAGGCTTCAACCTTTCTACCATGATCTTTGTAATAATTTTGAGAAGAACATTACATAAAGCTATAGGTCTAAAATCTGAGATATGATCTACCTCTTGAGCTTTTGGGACAAGAGCTATATAAGTTTTATTGATAACCTTCAAAATTTCTTTGGCTTTCCTGGCTTCTTCCACCACCTCTAATAAATCAACATGAAGGATATCCCAAAACTCTTGATAGAACTCAATAGGAAAACCATCAGGACCTAGGGTTTTTCCTTTTTGTATTTTAAAAACCACCTGTTGAAGCTCATTGATAGTAACTGGAGTAGTCAAAATAGAGTTCTCCTTAGAAGTGATAAGAGTAGGGATGGCTTGAAGAATATTCTATTGAGAAGTCGAGTCAAGAGGAGTAGCAACAAACAGATTGGAAAAGTAATTGACAACAATAGAGTTCATGCCATCCCAAGTGTAGACAACATCTCCAGAATCAGATTTCAGGGAAGAAATAAAGTTGTGAGATCTTCGAGCTAGAAGAGATTTGTGGAAGAAATTTGTGTTTCGATCTCCTTCTTTGAGCCATTGGATCCTAGATTTTTGCTTCCATAAGAGTTCTTCTTTTTTCCCATTCCTCTAACTGAGCAGTGAGTCTAATTTCATTTGTACTTCTACTCTCCATGAGGCCATCTAAACGGATTTTCTTATTCAAATTTTCAAGATGAGCAATAACTTCATATTTTTTTTGCCAGACATCTCCAAACTTCTTCCAATTCCAAATCTTGATTTTGGATTTAATGTATTGCAACCTTTTGGTAAAACAAAATATCTTAGTCCCATACCTTGGTTTACCTTCCTTCCACCATTGTTGCACTTGGGGTCTGAAGGAACTATCTCTAAGCCACATTAACTAAAATCGAAAAGGTAAGAAACTCACATTGGTTTTCCAAATTTCCACCATGATTGGCCAATGATCCGAACCAACATTATTAAGAGTCTTCACCTTAGGAATGTGACCATGGATTAAGAAATTATCAGAGAACAAGAACCTATCCAATCTCTCCATAATACAAGCTAAGCCTTGACTTCTATTAGACCAAGTCATAAGGCCATTATCTGGTTGGATGTCCACAAGATGAAGGTTTGCAATATATTCACTCATGAGATCAATGCTTTTGTCCAAATTTCTATTTCCCCCCATTTTCTCATCCAAAGAGAGGATGGTATTGAAATCTCCTCCGATCAAGATCCAAGCTTTAGGAAAATGAGAGATAATATAAGTTATATCCTTCCACTGTCTTCTCTTTTCCTCTAAAGTAGTCGGAGCATAAACAATTATACAAAGCATAATTTGGTTAGAATGTCTACTTTGAATAACTATAGCCAAAAGACCCCATCTACCAACCATATGGTGAATAACAACCTCTTTTGGGTCCCAAAGGTAAGCAATGCCACCAGAAGTCCCCTAGGAACTAAGGGAAGCAACTTTTCTAGTTGGCCAAATTTTACTAGCAATTGAATCCATTTCCTCTATTGAAATCTTTGTTTCCTGAAGGAAAACAAGATGTGGATGGTTTGTCTAAATCATTCTTCTAATTTCATTTTGTTTTGGAAGACTCTCTTTGAGTCCTCTAATATTCCAAGTGATGATCTTCATTAATACCAGGGCTAAAAAAATTGGTAAGGGCAATAATCTTACCTTCCTCTACAAGCTTTTCACCTTCTTTTACCATATGATGTTGATTGGTCTTGCGACCTACCTTTTGGTTGGAATCCATTTTTATTTTTTTTTCCTTGTTTCTTGACTTACCCCAATTGAATTTGAGGTGGCTTCTAACCTCGAATATTGCATGTATAAATCCAAAGTGTTACTGGAAGGTTCAACATAGTCTATCTTGGGACCTATATTATCTGAAGTCTCAACATTTAAAAGATTGTTTTTCTTGTGTATATTTCCTCTTTTTTTTCTTGTTGAAAACCTTTAATTTGTTGGTTTGTCTCTAAGTCTTTCCCTGCATCTTTAAATTGTGTTTCTAAGATTTTTGTCTCCATTATTTCCTCTTCCTCACGTGGGACATCATTTGTGGAAAGAATTTCAAACATATTAGTTGATAACTTCGATTGATCCTTCATAATTGATTTTTTCTTAGTGTTCTTCTTCTTAGGCATTTGGAAACCTTCTAAGTTTGTATCCTTTTTCTTTTGATCTAGAATTTTATTTAGGCAGACACTAGCCAAATGACCATATTCATGGTAAATTCGACAATGAAAATGAATGTTCTCATAGTCCACCACTTGCTCTCAAGTGTCCTCCCCAAATTGTAATGAGATCTTTTCAGGTAGAGGTTTGTCAAAATCCATTAAAACATAAATCCGAGCATAAATAATATGTTCTAATTTTTTAGTACAATCATCAATCATCATAAAAGTTCCCAAAGAGTTTCTAATTGAAGAAAAAACAATTGGATTTCAAAATTCAATTGGGAGGCCAAAGAGTCTAACCGAGACAAGACCTGTAGAAGGCATCTCTTCTTTGACTTTAAATTTGGTATGCCAAGGCTTCATGAAAAGTCTTGCCATTTCAAATAACCACTTACCCAATCGATTTCTCTCACTTCCCTCACCTTGGTCTTTACTTGAATTTGCTTTGCACTTGAGATTGATTCCGTGATCCTTGGATGATCTCCTTAATGTTGCTAAAGACATATTTTTTTATCAAATATCCCCACCATTGAATTTGAAGAAAGGATGAGAATCCTTTCTAAGTGCAACTAGGGCCAAGGAAAAAAGAAAGTGTAACAAAGAATGTTTATCCTCTATTGATTCTTAAGTAGGATAAGGAATAATATTGCAAGCCTATTTTTCCTCTTTACATTCTCCTTAGGCAACATGAAAGGAAAAAGGTAAGCACTCCTATTGGCTTGTGAAGAAAAATGAATATATAAGATCTACTATTATCCTTGTCCTTCACATTGAAATGACATTGGAGACACTCAAGTGTGTTTTTTGAATAGGAGTTTTTGTATCAAGCATCGAGTTCAATTGTGTTTTTTGAAAATTTGCAAGATATTGTTGGTAATGTTTTGAAGTAGTGCTTCCTAAAATTCTTTGTATGGTAATGTTTATGAGATCTTCTGAATACTTGAAACTTGTATTGTGATGTTTCAATAAAATATGTTATGGTTTATATAATTTATGAGGAATCCGAGTGCATGGAATTCGTCTTAGGATATTTGATGATTGTGTTTTCAAAAAATGAATGATGTGGTTCATTTGTGTTTGCTAAAATATTGTTTTCTTGAGTAGAATTTTTAATTTGATTAGAAACGGTTGAGGAACTAGGATAGGAAATTGAATCCTTCCTATAGCCACTGTATGTTAAAAATCTATGTTTCACTCATAGGAAACTTGATGCAATAACTAAGTGTTTGTTGTGTTTGTGGGTAACCGAATGGTCTCCTACTGTATATTGTAAACTAGTTGAGTGTATGAATTTTTATTGTATCCGGGATGGAGATACAATGCTATGCTACCATAAATAAACCATACAATTATTTGTATCAAATTCATACAAGAACCTGGAAAGATTAGCAAGATTGAAAGTGCACATTTATATGTTTATGTTTTTTTTTTAAGTTTGAATGCTAGGAACTTGCATGGCATTGTAAGATATATTTTTTCCCAAAATATATAGTCATAGGGAATTCTAGACATCATATTAGCATGAAATAGACTGATTTTGATCCCTTAATCATCTACCCTTGTGATGGTGTCGAGGAGCGATGCAAAGAGGATTGGGGTTGTAGTGAACGTAGCTAGGAATAAACATTTGTCCAAACATTTTGTTAGCTAATATTTGAAGCATTTTCTTGTAGAAGGAATGGGGTTCACCAGAAGTCTAGTAACCTTGTTGTAAATTGAAACATTAGCTTTCCATTGAAATTATAAAACTTTCTTAGATTCATGGAGAAGTTTTGAATATGAGTTGGGTTGGGCTCCATATATTCTTTAAATGCAATAATTATTTGTATTTTACTCTCGAAGCTGAGAGAAACTATAGCTTAATGCTTTGCTTATACAAGGAAAATATCATTGGAGAATAAAATTTTAAATCTGGAAAAGCCCTTGTGCATATTGTGATTGAGGACTTCCATAAAGCTGTTGTCTAGGAAATAAAAGAGTTTTTAGATAATTAAGACTCTGATTAATACCATTGAATGTAAAAGTTATGTTAACGTTGGTTAATGAAAACAAATTCAAAAGGAAATATTTTACTTTTTCTCTTTAATAGCATTGGAAAAATTATTCTTAAGGTTTATGAGGTTGAATATTAATTACGTCGAGAGGTGTTCCTACAATGGCAGACAGGGGGGTGGGAGGCAAAGAGGTCATACATGTCACATCATAAACAATTTTTTTTTTTAATTAAAAAAGTCGACATTAACAAAAACATTTAAAATATTTAAACTAAAACAATTGACTAACCAACCTTTGCAAACATTTAAAATATTTAAACTAAAACAGTTGACTAACCAACCGTTGCAATTGTTTAATAAACTAGCTTAGAAATAAAGGATATATATCTAAAAACGTCGAGAGATATCAATCCCAAGGCGCCTATCTTGGAGATCACATCCCCAAAAAATAGATAGGCGCCTCGAGATTGATAACTCTCGATATATATATCCTTTATATCTAAGCTAGTTTTATTAAGCTATTTTTATAAGACAGTAAATTAGAATACCTAAGTTTAAATTGAGTACAAATTGATGTTGGTAGATATTAGTGATCCTGTAATGTTTAACTGAGGTCTAATGTAGAGGGTTAACCATAAACTTCAATGTTGGTCAGTGTAACCATGTTTCCTTGATGCTTAGCAGGGTGTGAAAGAGTTTAATTACTTTGTAAAATAAATAAATAATCTCCTTTGTATAGATAAGGTGGAGTCAAGTTGAGACCGAATGGAAAAAAATATTGAATTTGGTGTTGAAAACATAGTTTAAATTCTAGAACACCTGATTATGGCTTGGGGTAGAAACCATCAAAATCTAGTAAACTTTATTATTAACATATTTAGCATTCCAATGTTATTATTATTGTTATTATTATTGTGATTTTACATTGTGATTGAATTACTAAAATTATAAAGAAACCTTAAAAAGAACAAGGAACATATTTGATTCTGAATTGCCTTATTATATGATGATACATTTGTGTTAAGCATGTTTGGTTCCCGAAATGGGTATAAAGGAAAAGAAAGTAAATGATTTGGTTATTTACTTTGATTCTCATTTATAAATCAGAAGGTTCATTGTATAGTGCTTGGTTTGGGAAGAAAACCTAATTAATAGTTGGAAGTCTTTCTAAGACACTATTAATAAGAAAAATTGGGGCTGAGCAAAACATAGTTGGTTTATAGTAAGATAGTCTAATAGCAATAGAGAGGAAATTGACTTAAATATGTTAGTTGGTTCTTTATTATTTAAGATCTTATGCCTTAAACCTGAATCAATATTTGAAAATAAAATTCTTTTAAAATGTCATCGAGGAGGGATGCCCAATTAAATGGACACCCCATGTAGTTTAGGTGCGGGTATGCATGCAACTATTTCTGAGGTAGCTATAAATTGACAAAAATTTTGCCTAGATAAGTGACTAAGTCAATACTTATAACGGGGAGTGGTATGGGGCGCTACGCCTAGGTTGTTGCTCAGATAGTATGGTGATAAGTCCTATGTTCATTTGACTTAGCTAACTTAGCCACACCACTTGGTTGGGATAAGCGATCATGAGTTGTAATGGGCATGTATGACGAATTCCAAAGTCAGGGTATTGACATGGCACTAACTGACTTCGGGAAGGGGACAATCAGTTAGTCATAGAGGCATAAGTACGCAATTTTCCTTTCATACAATTAAATGGACAAGTTGACCAAGTAGTCAAAGGTTCAGAATGATAAGGAACGAGGGAAGCAAGCGTCGATCCTCTAGGTGTTATGGGCCCTGGAGGATAACCCCTATCGTGGTTTGACCCTTATGGCTGAACACGAGGACATTAAATGAGATAAGTCGACTCCACTGATGGCACCTTCACGAGGTTCGACCAATCTCATCCACTTGGGTGACTGTCTGCAGCAGTCTAGAACCCAAAAGTGGTATAATATGCCTATACTAACTAAAGTTTATATTTAAGAATTATTGGGTGAAACATATTCGCTATGAACCTGAAAGCAATCCTACAAATAAAAATAGTAGTTGAAAACGAAAAAAAATTACCCTGTGTTTTCACTTGTTTATTTTTATGGTACAACCAAGTGAGGAGGCTTGGATTGTTACAATATCCATTGATCTTTAGAAGCTCAACTTCAATCCTTTACAATTTCAATAAGCAATTGGATGTCCCTCCCTCTTGTACTATTTGCAAATGGTCAACTTCTTTGAAGACTTAGCCTAGCCCTTAGGACCTTGGGTCTTAGCATTCTTAGATTTGAATTCCTTTGTATGAACCTATATTTGTGGAGTGCCACCATAATTCATCATTGCCACATAAAAATGAACTAGAAGAGAAAAAACATGATCAAGAGTAAGAGTCTTTGGAGATTCCAAAAATGTAGGAATCATATAAATCATTAGGTTCAACATCTAAAAAGAAGGGGAGAGATTAACATAAACAATCTTCATGCATTCTACATCATCTTTTTTTTTTCCTCGAGAAGATACAATATTTGTTTTCAATACCTTTAATCTCACAATATAGTCCAAGTCCTCAACACTATCAAACTCAACAAATTTAAGAGAGAGCTCTATTTCCAAGAGACTTACTTTAGTAGTATTAACTTTCCCAAATAATTCCTACAATTTTGACCATAGCTTGATTGGGTCACTCTCCTATTTGATATAGAAAAGTAATTTTGGTTCAATCAACAAGGAAAACTGGCCAAGAACTTCTTCTCTTTGGTGGTAGGTTTTTTCATCAAGGATTGTTGATTAATATTCTTGAAAGATGCACCACAAGTTCTTATTGTGTAACAAGCCAATCATTTAGGTTAGCCAAATATTGTTATTTTATCCATTAAGATGAGTGACTCGGTCTTTATGATTCATCTTACACAATTTGATCCCTAGCACTAGTCTGTGAACTAATACCACCATTATATAGAGCTCAAAAAATCATACAATTTGAAAAAAAAAACTTAAAATACTTTTGTAAGCAAAAGTTATGACCTCCAAAAGATTTGCTCTAATAAACTCCAAAAATGCAAAAAATTAAATTCCCCAATCTTAAAGTTGCAAGTGCCAATCCGAGGGCAAATTTTGATTCGCTACTATGATGTAATTCTATTTTTCCAATTTTAACTCTTTTGTGTGCATATTGGCTTTACCAAGGTTCGATCTCCCACGATAAATGTGTATAAGAAATATTATTTAAAAAAAAAATCCAAATTTAATTATGCCATCGACATTATATGTCCATAACATTGTTTTTTTTAGATTCCCATTTTTCATGGTGCTTCTGTTCATGAGAGTACCATGCAATGATATTCTTTATTCTTTTTTCTGAAACAGAGATTTATTCTCTTTGTATGGCAATACCCATTGTTGATTGTTAATTTCCTTTACATAAAACAAACAATATGTTATGCATTTGTGTATTGGCAAGGCGAGGGAAGCTCAAAATAAGAGTAAAACTATCCTTAGGTATAAAGACATATATCTCAAAACGTTGAGAGTTATCAATCTTGAGGCGCCTATCTTTTTTTTGGAGGTGTGATCTTCAAGATAGGCGCCTCGGTGTGATCTTCAAGATAGGCGCCTCGAGATTGATATCTTTCCCGTTTATTAAATATATATCTTTTATATATCTTTCGAGATTGGTTAGTCAAATGTTTTAGTTTAAATATTTTAAATGTTTGCAACGGCTAATTAATCAACTGTTTTAGTTTAAATATTTTTGTTAATGTCAATTTTTTAATAAAAAAAAAAATTGTTTACAGCACGATATAGATATAGATGACCTCTTTACCGCCCCATTTTAAGGACGCCTCTCGGCGTAATAAGTTTTTCACTGGCAATGAAAGTGCGGACTTCTCTGGATCTAAAAATTAACCTATACGTTTTTACCTTGTGATCAGAAGTTACAGCGTAAGGTAAAGGGTCTCGTTAAAGACAAAATTTCCGTTGGATGTGGTTCTTGGTAGCTGACATTCGCTGTATTCAACTTGATGTGGTACTCGATATTCACACATTCACAAAAAAATGATTGGCCCCTATCTCAACTTTATACTGAAACGACAAAAATTATGGAAGTGGTGTGAGGGTGACGCCCAGCGTGAAATCAGCATTAATTAAATTATAAACTAAAAACAGCATTATAAGCCAAACCAAAGACAATCCACCAACTAACAAATGTTTAAAGCGGGAAAAGGTTAGTGGAGATAGACCAGTACGGCAGGAACAAAAATCACAAATTTTATTTTGAATATGACCTTCCCATTCCAAGAAATACCTACCATTCAGATTTTTGAATAGTTGCTATTTAACTTTATTTGTAATAGTCTTGTTAGTACATTGAATTAATATGGTGTAGATTTTATGTAAGAGTCTTTTTAGTACATAGAATTACCATAAAATTAGTACGAATGGCTCCTTAAGGCAATTGAAGAATAGATTATATAAATTAAATAATGAAAAAATTAAAGATATAATTATAAAATTAAGAATGAGTTTAAAGATATATTAATATAATAAAAAATGGGTGAAAAAATAATAAAATAAAAATTTATTTATAAAATAATATTTAAAATTTGGTTCATCCAAACCTTATAAAGGGGCGGAGGTCCAAGGTTCAAATCTCGGGCCTTGCCGGACTGAACGCTTGTCCCTTTCCTGGTGCTTTCAACGACGTAAAAGGCTTAAAATGATTGTGGCATGATGGTTATAGGGGCAAATTGCGCGAAGATCTGTGTGGCGGCTTCTAGGGCAGACAACACAGAATACTGTGACGGCCATAAAAAGCTAGACAGCTTACCCGAATTCGTGGCGACTACCGATTCCACCATGTAAATTCAAAAAATATATATATATATTTAAAATCATTTTAGGTGATGGTTTCTCAAACTAAAATTGCTTTGCAAAAAAATTTCGCTAAATTCAAAAAAATAACATTTAAAATATTTATATTAATAATAAAATTTGACTGAGCCTAATATTTCACCTATATTATTTTGTTGTTAAAAATAGATATGCTATCTTGAGAATCCATTTGAAACATCATTTACTAAACTCCAATTTCGTATTCAACAATTAAATTTATGATAATTAAAAAATGAAATAAGTAAGTGAAAAATCTATAGTTAGATTAAATATATATTATTTAAAAATTTTGATTTATCCAAATAAGGCTGCTGTCGTACTTATCCCTATAATTTTGATGACGTCAAACATGATAGGTATTTATTTTTTTGAGTGTTTATAGTCAAAACAAGGCGGCTGTCGTGTTGAAGCCTCCATCTATTGTTTATTGGTATTTGCCTCCCATCTATTGTTTTCAGTATAGGTATTTGCCTCCATCTTGGTGTTCCTACAACTCACAAATCCTTTATAAGGACAGCCCTTGTAGCACCTGTAAATGCTAAAGATATTATTGAGAAGGCATCATGCTGATTTAAAGTTGATTTATTTATTTTTTAAATAATAATAAATGTTTTTAATATAAAATAATTAATAAAATATATTATTTATTTAATATATAATTATTTAATTATATTTATGTTATTGATTTTAGGAAAACTGAGTCGGGATGTTTTAGGGTAGTTGATGGAACTCCGATTGTTAAGTTAGATATGGGTGTCATTCAGATTGACATAGAAAATTTGGAAAAAAAAATGACTAATTTATTGTTTCTTGGGTTTTTGTTTGAGCCTATTTACTTTTAAAGTTTGGGCTACAAAAAATTGGAAAACAAAAGATAAGTTACAAATCACTATTTATCTAAATGGTTATTTTCTTGTTTTATTTGCTAATAATGAAGATAGAGAGAAAATATTTCAAGGGGGCCCCTGGTTCTTTGGAAGGGCAAGACTTTTCATGAAGCCTTGGCATACTAAATTTAAAGTCGAAGAAGAGGTGCCTTCTACAGGTCTTGTCTGGGTTAGACTCTTTGGACTCCCAATTGAATTCTAAAATTCGAATGTTTTTTTTTTCAATTAGAAACTCTTTGGGAACTTTTATGATAACTGCTGATTGTACTCAAAAATTAGAACATATAATTAATGCTCGGATTTATGTTTTAATTGACTTTGACAAACCCCTACTTGAAAAGATCTCATTATAGTTTGGGAAGGACACTTGGAAGCAAGTGGTGGACTATGAGAACATTCCTTTTCATTGCTAAATTTACCATGAATATGGTCATTTGGTTAGTGTCTGCCCAAATAAAATTCTAGATCAAAAGAAAAATGATACAAACTTAGAAGGTTTCCAAATGCCTAAGAAGAAGAACACTAAAAAAAACCAACTATGAAGTATCAATCGAACTTATCAGCTAATATGTTTGAAGTTCTTTCCACAAATGATGTCCTAGGTGAGGAAGAGGAAATAATGGAGACAAAGATCTTAGAAACACAATTTAAAGATGTTGGAAAAGACTTAGAGACAAATAAACAAATTAAAGGTTTTCAATAAAAAAAAAAGAAATATACACAAGAAAAACAATCTTTTAAATGTTGAGACTTCAGATAATACAGGTCCCATAGACTATGCTAAACCTTCCAGTAACACTTTGGCTTTATACATGCAATATTTGAGGTTAGAAGCCACCTCAGATTCAATTGGGGTAAGTCAAGAAATAGGGAAAAAAACTAAAAATGGATTCCAACCAAAAGGCAGGTTGCAAGACCAATCAACATCATATGGTAAAAGAAGGTGAAAAACTTGTAGAGGAAGGTAAGATTATTGCCCTTACCAATTTTTTAGCCCTGGTATTAATGAAGATCATCACTTGGAATATTAGAGGAATCAAATAGTCTTTCAAAACAAAATGAAATTAGAAGAATGATTCAAAAAAAACATCCACATCTTGTTTTCCTTTAGGAAACAAAGATTTCAATAGAGGAAACAGATTCAATTGCTAGTAAAATCTGGTCAGCTAAAAAGTTGCTTCCCTTAGTTCCTAGGGGACTTCTGGTGGCATTGCTTACCTTTGGGACCCAAAAGAGGTTGTTATTCACCATATGGTTGGTAGTTGGGATCTTTTCAAGGGGGTCCCTGGTTCTTTGGAAAGACAAGACTTTTCATGAAGCCTTGGCATACTAAATTTAAAGTCGAAGAAGAGGTGCCTTCTACAAGTCCTGTCTGGGTTAGACTATTTGGACTCCCAATTGAATTCTAAAATTTGAATGTTCTTTTTTCAATTAGAAACTCTTTGGGAACTTCTATGATAACTACTGGTTGTACTAAAAGATTAGAACATATAATTAATGCTCAGATTTATGTTTTAATTGACTTTGACAAACCCCTACCTGAAAATATCTCATTACAGTTTGGGAAGGACACTTGGAAGCAAGTGGTGGACTATGAGAACATTCCTTTTCATTGCCAAATTTACCATGAATATGATCATTTGGTTGGTGTCTGCCCAAATAAAATTCTAGATCAAAAGAAAAATAATACAAACTTAGCAGGTTTCCAAATGCCTAAGAAGAAGAACACTCAAAAAAACCAATTATGAAGTATCAATCAAACTTATCAGCTAATATGTTTGAAGTTATTTCCACAAATGATGTCCCAGGTGAGGAAGAGGAAATAATGGAGACAAAGATCTTAGAAACACAATTTAAATATGTTGGGAAAGACTTAGAGACAAATCAACAAATTAAAGATTTTCAATAAAAAAGGAGGAAATATACACAAGAAAAACAATATTTTAAATGTTGAGACTTCAGATAATATAGGTCCCATAGACTATGTTGAACCTTCCAGTAACACTTTGGCTTTATACATGCAATATTTGAGGTTAGAAGCCACCTCAGATTCAATTGAGATAAGTCAAGAAACAGGGAAAAAAACTAAAGATGGATTCCAAGCAAAAGGCAGGTTGCAAGACCAATCAACATCATGTGGTAAAAGAAGGTGAAAAAATTGTAGAGGAAGGTAATATAATTGCCCTTACCAATTTTTTTAGCCCTGGTATTAATGAAGATCATCACTTGGAATATTAGAGGAATCAAATAGAGTCTTTCAAAACAATATGAAATTAGAAGAATGATTCAAACCATCCACATCTTGTTTTCCTTTAGGAAACAAAGATTTCAATAGAGGAAATGGATTCAATTGCTAGTAAAATCTGGTCAGCTGAAAAAGTTGCTTCCCTTAGTTCCTATGGGAATTCCGGTGGCATTGCTTACCTTTGAGAACCAAAAGAGGTTGTTATTCACCATACGGTTGGCAGTTGGGATCTTTTCAAGGGGGTCCCTGATTCTTTGGAAGGGCAAGACTTTTCATGAAGCCTTGGCACACTAAATTTAAAGTCAAAGAAGAGGTGCCTTCTACAGGTCATTACTGGGTTAGACTCTTTGGACTCCCAATTGAATTCTAAAATTTGAATGTTCTTTTTTCAATTAGAAACTCTTTGTGAACTTTTCGAATGTTCTTTTTTCAATTAGAAACTCTTTGGGAACTTTTATGATAACTGTTGATTGTACTAAAAAATTAGAACATATAATTAATGCTCGGATTTATGTTTTAATTGACTTTGATAAACCCCTACCTGAAAAGATCTCATTACATTTTGGGAAGGACACTTGGAAGCAAGTGGTGGACTATGAGAACATTCCTTTTTATTGCTAAATTTACCATGAATATGGTCATTTGGTTGGTTAGTGTCTACCCAAATAAAATTCTAGATCAAAAGAAAAATGATACAAACTTAGCAGGTTTCCAAATGCCTAAGAAGAAGAACACTCAAAAAAACCAATTATGAAGTATCAATCGAATTTATCAGCTAATATGTTTAAAAGTTATTTCCACAAATGATGTCCCAGGTGAGGAAGAGGAAATAATGGAGAGAAAGATCTTAGAAACACAATTTAAAAATGTTGGGAAAGACTTAGAGACAAATCAACAAATTAAAGGTTTTCATTAAAAAAAAAAAGAAATATACACAAGAAAAACAATCTTTTAAATGTTGAGACTTCAGATAATACAGGTCCCATAGATTATGTTGAACCTTCCAGTAACACTTTGGATTTATACATGCAATATTTGAGGTTAGAATCCACCTCAGATTCAATTGGGGTAAGTCAAGAAACAGGGAAAAAAACTAAAAATGGATTCCAACCAAAAGGCAGGTTGCAAGACCAATCAACATCATATGGTAAAAGAAGGTGAAAAACTTGTAGAGGAAGGTAAGATTATTGCCCTTACCAATTTTTTAGCCCTGCTATTAATGAAGATCATCATTTGGAATATTAGAGGAATCAAATATAGTCTTTCAAAACAAAATAAAATTAGAAGAATGATTCAGACAAACCATCCACATCTTGTTTTCCTTTAGGAAACAAAGATTTCAATAGAGGAAATGGATTCAATTGCTAGTAAAATCTGGTTAGCTGAAAGATTTGCTTCCCTTAGTTCGTGGGGGACTTCTAGTGGCATTGCTTACCTTTGGGACCCAAAAGAGGTTGTTATTCACCATATGGTTGGCAGTTGGGATCTTTTCAAGGGGGTCCATGGTTCTTTGGAAGGGCAAGACTTTTCATGAAGCCTTGGCATACTAAATTTAAAGTCGAAGAAGAGGTGCCTTCTACAGGTCCTGTCTGGGTTAGAATATTTGGACTCCCAATTGAATTCTAAAATTCGAATATTTTTTTTTCAATTAGAAACTCTTTGGGAAATTTTATGATAACTGCTAATTGTACTAAAAAATTAGAACATATAATTAATGCTCGGATTTATGTTTTAATTGACTTTGATAAACCCCTACCTGAAAATATCTCATTACAGTTTGGGAAGGACAATTGGAAGCAAGTGGTGGACTATAAGATCATTCCTTTTCATTGCCAAATTTACCATGAATATGGTCATTTGGTTAGTGTATGCCCAAATAAAATTCTAGATCAAAAGAAAAATGATATAAACTTAGCAGGTTTCCAAATGCCTAAGAAGAAGAACACTCAAAAAAATCAATTATGAAGTATCAATCGAACTTATCAGCTAATTTGTTTGAAGTTATTTCCACAAATGATGTCCCAAGTGAGGAAGAGGAAATAATGGAGACAAAGATCTTAGAAACACAATTTAAATATGTTGGGAAAGACTTAGAGACAAGTCAACAAAGTAAATGTTTTCAATAAAAAAAGAGGAAATATACACAAGAAAAACAATCTTTTAAATGTTGAGACTTTAGATAATACAGGTCCCAAGATAGACTATGTTGAACCTTCCAGTAACACTTTGGCTTTATACATGCAATATTTGAGGTTAGAAGCCACCTCAGATTCAATTGGGGTAAGTCAAGAAACAGGGGAAAATATTAAAAATGGATTCCAACCAAAAGGTAGGTTGCAAGACCAATCAACATCATATGGTAAAAGAAGGTGAAAAACTTGTAGAGGAAGGTAAGATTATTGCCCTTACCAATTTTTTTAGCCCTGGTATTAATGAAGATCATCACTTGGAATATTAGAGGAATCAAATAGAGTCTTTCAAAACAAAATGAAATTAGAAGAATGATTCAGACAAACCATCCACATCTTGTTTTCTTTTAGGAAACAAATATTTCAATAGAGGAAATGGATTCAATTGCTAGTAAAATTTGGCCAACTGAAAAAGTTGCTTCCCTTAGTTCCTAGGGGACTTCTAGTGGCATTTCTTACCTTTGGGACCCAAAATAGGTTGTTATTCACCATATGGTTGGCAATTGGGATCTTTTGGCTATAGCTATTCAAAGTAGACATTCTAACCAAATTATGCTTTGTATAACTATTTATGCTCCGACTACTTTGGAGGAAAAGAGAAGACAATGGAAGGATATAACTTATATTATCTCTCATTTTCCTAAAGCTTGGATCTTGATCAAAGGAGATTTCAATACCATCCTCTCTTTGGATGAGAAAATGAGGGGAAATAGAAATTTGGACAAAAGCACTGACCTCATGAGTGAGTATATTGCAAACCTTCATCTTGTGGACATCCAGCCATAAAGTGGCCTTATGACTTGGTCTAACAGAAGGCAAGGCTTAGCTTGTATTATGGAGAGGTTGGATAGGTTCTTGTTCTCTGATAATTTCTTAATCCATGGTCACATTCCTAAGGTGAAGACTCTTAATAATGTTGGTTCGGATCACTGGCCAGTCATGGTGGAAATTTGAAAAACCAATGTGAGTTCCTTGCCTTTTCGATTTTAGTTAATGTGACTTAGAGACTGTTCCTTCAGACCCCAAGTGCAGTGATGGTGGAAGGAAGGTAAACCAAGGTATAGGACTAAGATATTTTTTTTTAACAAAAAGTTGCAATACATTAAATCCAAAATTAATATTTGGAATTAGAAGAAATTTGGAGATGTTCAGAAAAAAAAAAACATGAAGTTATTGCTCAGCTTGAAAATTTGAATAAGAAAATCCATTTAGATGGCCTCACGAAGAGTAGAAGTACAAATGAAATTAGATGCACTGCTCAATTAGAGGAATGAAAAAAAAGAACTTTTATGGAATCAAATGTCTAGGATCCAATGGCTCAAAGAAGGAGAACGAAACACAAATTTCTTCCACAAATATCTTCTAGCTTGAAGATCTCACAACTTTATTTCTTCTCTAAAATATGATTCTAAAGATGTTGTCTACACTTGGGATGGCATGAACTCTATTGTTGTTAATTGCTTTTCCAATCTGTTTGTTGCTACTCCTCTTGACTCGACTTCTCAATAGAATATTCTTCAAGCCATCCTTACTCTTATCACTTCTAAGGAGAACTCTATTTTGATTGCTCCATTTACTATCAATGAGCTTCAACAGGTGGTTTTAAAATGCAAAAAGGAAAAACCCTAGGTCCTATGGTTTTCCTATTGAGTTCTATCAAGAGTTTTGGGATATCCTTCATGTTGATTTATTAGATGTGGTGCAAGAAGCCAGGAAATCCAAAGAAACTTTGAAGGTTATCAATAAAACTTATATAGATTTTGTCCCAAAATCTCAAGAGGCAGATCATATATCAGCTTTTAGACCTATAGTTTTATGTAATTTTCTTCTTAAAATTATTGTAAAGATCATGGTAGAAAGGCTAAATCCTCTTTTGCATAAGATTAATTTCCTTGAACAAGGGGGTTATGTGGAAGGACATAAAATAATGGATGATATAGTTCTTGCTTAGGAAGCCATCCATTCCATGGAAATATAAAAATCTCCATTTATGTTTATTCGTTTAGACTTATCTAAATCTTATGACAAAGTGGATTGACACTTCTTTGTCAAAGTTTTAAGGCAATTTGACTTCTCTCAGTATTGGATGGATTGGATTATGGGATGAATCTCTTTGGTATCCTACTTTGTTCTTATCAATGGTAAGCCTTTTCAACTGTTCCTTGCTTCTAGAGGTATTAGGCAGGGTGACCTCCTCTCCCTTTATTTATTCACCATTCTTGTTGAATGCTTGGGCAGGACTATAACAAAAAATAGAGATAATAGAACGTTACCATTGCTCGTGGAGCTGGGCCTATTTTTCATCTTCAATTTTTTGATGACTCTACTCTGTTAGGTAAAGCTACAATTAAGGAAGCTTCTATATTTAAGCAAATGATCAACTATTTTTCTAATTCTATTGGGCAACTGATCAATGAAGACAAATCTAAAGTCATTTTCTTTCATTGCTCTCCTAGATAGGAATCCATGGTCTTGGATAAATTAAGATATAAGAAGACCTCCCTTCCAATCACTTATTTAGGCATTCCTCTTAATATTCAAATACAGAAAAAGAAATACTAGAATTGGTTGTTGGATAAAGTTAAGAAGAAAATTGGAAAGTGGACCAATAGGTGGTTTTCATTTGGGGGCATAATTACCTTGGTAAATGCAATCCTTCAAGCTATACCTATTTTTGTTTCTACTGTGTTGAATATCCCAAAGGCTATTCTTTGATAATTAGATCAAATAAATCATCAGTTCCTTTGGAGTGGTACTAAGGAGAAAATAAAATGGGCATTGGTGAAATGGGATACGTTATACCTTCCCAACAATGAAGGGGGGTTAGATTTTCGATCTGCTATTAATAACAATAATTTTTTATCTGCTAAACTATATTGGAGCATATTGCATAACCCCAATGCTCTTTGGACCAAGAATATTCGTGCTAGATATGCTGAGAACAAAATTCCTTAAGATCTTGTTCATTATCAATTGCCTACTAAAGGTTCTCCTATTTTAGCGGTTCTTAAGACTGGTGAGGATTTGATTAAGCAAAAGTTATTTTGGATCATTCATAATGGCCAAAAAATAAATTTTTGGATAGATTCTTGGGATGGTCACCAACTTTTGATAACTTAGTTTTCTGATTGGAGGCCTTGGATGGAGGAGCTTCATCGAGCTAACTAGATAAAGGTTGCTAATTATTGTTGGTACCATACTGGTAATTTAGAGGTTTGTAGATATTGTATCCCTATTGAGGAGTGGCCTATTCAAATGCTATAAATGCAAAGAAAAGATATCCAAAGCATCCTTCATATGAGATATCTCTCTTGGTACGATGATAAAGACTATTTTGGATGGAACAATACTACTAAGGGTGAGTACTCAGTTGCTCAAGGTTATTTCACCTTATGCCATAATAATCCCAGTCAATCATATGATATTTTTACTCAATTTTATGCTCAAAATATCTGGCCTAAGGTGAGGTTCTTTGCATCGCTTTTATTGCATCGCAGGGTGCTTACTGGTGAGCAACTTATGAAACATGGTTTTCATGGCCCATTTAGATGCAAAATGTGTGGAGAGAATGTGGAAAATATTAACCATATTTTTACTGAGTGTACCTTAGCCTCTGAGCTATGGAGGAGAATGGCCATCTTACTTGGCTTACAATGGTCCAATTTTTTTTTACTTTTGAACAACTTCGAAGGGATTGGCCTAATTAGGAGGGGGTTGATCACTTTATTAGGTAGCTAGTTTGGATGGGTTCTACCATCCTACATTGAAATATCTGGAAATAAGGAAACAACCTGATTTTCAATCAAGAAATAAAGGACATTCACTATATCTAGCAAAATATCATTACCAACTTAGTTGAATTAGTACAATAACTCCTTAAACACCCCCATAACTCCCACCAAGATGGGATAAAGTGATGCAAATATTGAAGATTAACTCTTTTAAGGGCAACTAGCTTAAAGGGAATGTGAGTAATCAAAAGATGGATAGAACAAGGAATTGGCAACCTCCTCCTAAGGATTTTTGAAAAGTCAATACTAATGGAACCTCTAGAGAGAACCTTGGAAAAGCTAGTAAGGAAGGAATTGGTAGACATTTAGATGGTTCCTTGGTTATCAATTTTATTGAGAATTTGGGTATCCTTTTCAATAACCTTGCTGAGGGATATGGTATCCTTAGAGGCCTTCAAGAGGCTACTAAGGTCTTATGGAAAAATGTTTTGGTTGAATCTGACTCTCAAGTCATGATTAATTTGGTGAAGACTCCTATGAATCATAAGGTTTATTGGAGAATAAAAAGAATTGTAGAGAAAATTCAATTAATCCAGATGGGCTTTTTGAAAGTTGAATACAATCATGTGGTTAGAGAACAAAATAAGAGTGTTGATACTTTAGCTAATTGGGTATTGGACAAAGGTGATCTTACTTACTACGACCACCCTCCCAGATGGTGGGATTCATAAATAAGGGAAGCTCTTCTTTCTATCACTTCTCTAGATGGATCCAATACTAGAGGTACCTAGTTCCTTTTTTCTTTATTGTTGCTTCTCTTTTGTTCGGTTAGGGTATTTTAGTTCCCTTGCTTAAAAAGATCATTCTAATGTTTCCTTTATTGATTTTTGCATGAATAGCCTTTTGGCCTAGAAAGACCAAATTTGTCTTTTTCTTTTTCCTCATTTTTTGTTTTTCGATGTGTGTGTTGTTGTTTTTACGTTTTTTTGTTGTTTTTTGTTTTTGTGTTTGTTTTGTGTTTTTTGTTGTCTTTTGTTGTTTTTCTATTTATTTATTTATTTATTATTGTTTTTGGTTGTTTTTATATTTTTTGTGTTTTTTTGTTTGTGTTTTTGTTGTTTTAGGCATGCTCTTTGAGTGTACCAAAGAGGGCAGTCTAGGTGTGAGCCCTGGGTGTTTTTCACAAACAAAAAATATTAACATAAATGTATATTATGGAAAGGTAACCAACATTAAAATTGTTACAACTAGGATGTAAAAGAATATCATTACCAAGTTGTTGAGTAAAATAAGCTAATCAATTATGGTACATCGTAAGTATTGGTGAACTTGGCTCATGGTATCATTAACATAATATTAACAACATCAACATAGTATAACATAAATGTAAATTATGAAAAGGTAACCAACATTAAAATTGTTATAACTAGGATACAAGAATCCATTTTATCAAGTGGCATTAGCTCAACTGGTTAGATTCCTCAATGTTTAAGGAGGAGACCCAAGTTTGAATCTTACCAAATGATACATGGATAATATCCAAGATTTATTGTAATACCATGATGTGGTGATGATGTAATACGGGTGGGGCTAGTTTTAATCCCATATAACTAATTGAAAAAAATACAAGAATCCATTGTTATAGGCTAATAAATCATTACAAACAACATTGGCCACCCCCCTCCATAGCAAATGGAGTAACTAGGCCTCTATTATCAACAACATTATGAACCATAATGCATGTGGAAGTAGCTTGACGATAGATAATCTTATAGAGAACTCAACAATTTAATGAACCTAAGGTTGTAGTTGTTATTTATTATTGCTACTACTTGAAATAAATAAATATAGTTAAGACTTAAAGTAGGATATGGAATAGATGATGCATTCAATGCATTCGTTCAAAATGATAAGATGATCAAAGAGCATTCATTTTTATCATTTAGAAGATCAATTAAAATGGAGTAAATCATAAGAAAATTTGGGGTAAGTGTATGTTTTGCTAAAAAATGGATAAATATAGGAAGATATTACACCTTTGAATGAAAGCAACACTTGTACAAATTCAAAATCAAATAAAAACAAATAAAAAGGGATAAAATGGAGAAGCTTAGGTTGGACCATGAAGGGGTTATATCCTAGGATATGATCTAAAGGGATAATTACATGAAGAAAAGTGATACACACAAGACTAAAATGGGGTATGCTAAATAAATTAAATGCCATGCAAGTAAAGGAAATACAAGTAAAGCAAATGAAATGAACTTGAAACATAAAATACATGAAAAACCTACTTCTTGGAAGATGCTTGACTTTGCTTGAATTTACTTTAAGCTTGATATTGATTCCTTGATCCTTGGATGATCTCCTTAATGTTGTTAAAGACACTTTTTTTTATCAGAGATCCCCACCATTGAATTTGAAGCAAGGATGAGAATCCTTTCTAAGTGCAACTAGGGCCAAGGAAAAAAGAAAGTGTAACAAATAACACTTATCCTCTATTGTTTCTTAGGTAGGATAAGGAATAATATTGCAAGCCTATTTTTCCTCTTTACATTCTCCTTAAGCAACATGAAAGAAAAAAGGTAAGCACTCCTATTGGTTTGTGAAGGAAAGTGAATATATAAGATCAACTATTATTGTGAATTATCCTTACCCTTCACATTGAAATTATATTGGAGATATTCTATTTATATATTTTTCATTTGATATTTAATCAACAAGAGTATGGATTGATAGGTGGTGCTTATATCAATTGGATAAGCAATAACTAAGGTATAGGGTAAAATAAGACTAAATTGTCCATTTTTTTTTAAGTTTCTCCTTGATTTTGATGAAAACATCAATTTAATTAAATATTTGGCACTTTAGCATCTTCAAGCACCAGTATAGTTAGAACCAAAGTTAAAGGATATGAAGTATAGTCTTATGGTAAATCATAAGCAACATTATTGTTTGAGTGAGTGGAAAAAAATAGTAAGGGATGATGGGGGCAGTCCATAAGTGTATCTAAGGCTAATCCTTATCTTAAAGGCTACCCATTACCTATACTGGGGGATGTTACCCAAGAAATGTTGGAATACACAATATTTTCT
Source organism: Wollemia nobilis (assembly GCA_028583015.1). Taxonomy (NCBI): domain Eukaryota; kingdom Viridiplantae; phylum Streptophyta; class Pinopsida; order Araucariales; family Araucariaceae; genus Wollemia; species Wollemia nobilis. The sequence continues at coordinate 1,246,895 of JAQPPZ010003333.1, forward strand.
AGAAAAAAATAGAAGCAATCCATCCACTCAAATATTATATAAAAATTATAAAAGGATGAAAGAAAGAAAAAATAGACCTAGATATTTGGGGGCATCTTTATGAACCATAAATAATCATTGCATTTTCCATAGATAAGCTTCACTACTCTTCGATGATAAAATGAGGATTGGTGGGGAGTATTTATACCAATACCAAAATCCCCAATACATAAAAGAACTTAACCTTAAGCTCACATAACAAGAGAGACTTTAAGGTTAATTACAAGTTCATGAGTTTAACCATAACAAGGTTAACCATGGTCCATATGTCTTTCATAATAAAAATTATAATAAATCCAATACATTGTATAATGAATGCCCTAAGGCCTATCGAATATTACATGATACAATGTCAACCTTGACCATGACTTAGATTTTATTTTCAACACATCCCATAATCTAAAATAAGGGGCCAAGGAGAGAAGAAATTAATGATAATAATATCTTCTCCCCATAATGGATGTTCTTATGGGCCTATTCAGTTAAGGTAGATCCTTTAGAAGCCCCCTCATTTGGAAGATGTTCATTGATATTTAGAACCTTAGCTTCAATTCTTTACAATTTAAATAAGCAATTGGATGTCCCTCCCTCTTGTACTATTTGCAAATGATCGAAATCTTTGAAGGTTTAACCTAGCCCTTAGGACCTTGGGTCTTAGCCTTCTTAGATTTGAATTCCTTTGCATAAACCTATATTTATGGAGTGCCACTATAATTCCTCATTGCCACCTAAAAATTAACTAGGAGAGAAAAATATTGTTCAAGAGTAAGAGTCTTTTGAGATTCTAAAAATGTAAGAATCATATAAATCATTAGGTTCAACATCTAAAAAGAAGGGGAGAGATTAACATAAACAATCTTCATGCATACTCATAATCTTTCTTTTTGCCTCAAGAAGATGCAATATTTGTTCTCAATACCTTGAATCTCACAATATAGTCCTTAACATTATCAAAGTCAACAAATTTAAGAGAGCTCTATTTCCAAGAGACTTTAGTAGTATTAACTTTCCCAAATAATTCCTGCAATTTTGACCATACCTTGATAGGGTCACTCTCCTCTTTGATATAGAAAAGCAACTTTGGTTCAATCAACAAGGAGAACTGGCCAAGAACTTCTTCTCTTTGGTGGCAAGTTTTTTCAACAAGGATTGTTGATTGATCTTCTTGAAAGATGCACCAAAAGTTCTTATTGTGTAACATGCCAATCATTTAGGTTGGCCAAATATTATTATTTTGTCCATTAAAATGAGTGACTAGGTCTTTATGATTCATCTTACACAATTTGACCCTTAACACTATTCTGTAAACTAATGCCACCATTAAGTATATTATCATAATAAAAGGGACCATGGCCTGGGTCTATTGTATGAAAACCTAGAGACATACCACTGCAATATCCCTCAAAATATTAACATCTTCAAAATTAATTGCTTCTCTTTCTCTTTTCTTAAAAATTAAGTATATTATCATAATAATTTTGACATAAAGATAACACGGAGTTTTTAAAAGGGACCATGGTCCCCTTGTACTAGAGTTTGAACTTGGTCTATTGTATGAAAACCCAGATACACTACCACTACCAACTAGCCTATCATTTTTTGGGCTTAAAAAAGTTAGGATAAAGCACGAGTTTTTAAAAGGGACCATGGTCCCTTTGTACTGGAGTTTGAACTTGGGTCTGTTGTATGAAAACCTAGAGACATACCACTACAGTATCCCTCAAAATATTAACATCTTCAAAGTTATTTGTTTTTCTTTCTCCTTTCTTAAAAATTAATTATATTATCATAATAAAAGGGACCATGGTCCCCTTGTACTGGAGTTTGAATTTGGGTCTGTTGTATGAAAACCTAGAGACATAACACTGCAATCCCTCAAAATATTTGCATCTTCAAAATCAACTGCTTTTCTCTCTCCTTTCTTAAAAATTAAGTATATTATCATAATAATTTTGACATAAAGATAACACAGAGTTTTTAAAAGGGACCATGGTCCCCTTGTACTAAAGTTTGAACTTGGTCTATTGTATGAAAACCCAGAGACATTGTCACCACCAACCAACCTATCATTTTTTGGGCTTAAAAAAATTAGGATAAAGCATGAGTTTTTAAAAGGGACCATGGTCCCCTTGTACTAGTTTTTGAACCTGGGTCTGTTGTATGAAAACCTAGAGACATACCACTGCAGTATCCCTCAAAAGATCAACATATTCAAAGTTAGTTGCTTTTCTTTCTCATTTCTTAAACATTAAGTATATTATCATAATAATTTTGACATAAAGACAACACATTTAGTAGGTTTTTTTCAATTGGTTACAAAGGATTGAGACGGGTCCCATTCGTATTACATCATCACCACGTAGTGGTATTACAAAAAAGTTTAGATATTATCCACGTATAGCTTGGTAAGATTTGAACCTTGGTCTTCTCTTTAAATATTGAGAAATCTAACCGGTTGAGCTAATGTCGCTTGATACAACAACACATTTAATAGGTTATATATATAATTTTTAACAGGTTACATGGGATTAAAATGTATCACTTGTATTTACATTATGTCCACATAGTGCTATTACAATAAGTAGACAACTATGAATGAATTGTTAAGTAGAATTGAAACCTTTGGTCACCTTATTGAAAGTCAAGGAATTTAACTAATTAAATTAATGCCTTAATTATATAACATAGAATTTATTTTTATTTATTTTTGCTAGATAATAAGGGGTTGTATTGGGGTCCTCCACACTTAACAAATTATAACTCTCTTTTTTAGAGCTTGAGAGTTTACAAATAGATACACTTCTCATCTCAATTGAGATGTTATAGCTAGAAACCTACATCATTTTATATAAAATGTTTGAATTCTTGATTTTCATTTTCTGGATCTTTCATTTTTTTGTATGATTACAAATATTTCAAAATTTAGCATCATTCTTGACATTTTTCTATAGTAGCCTTCACAATACCAAAACTTTACCTCTACTATCTATGTAGTGCATCTTAGTAGAGTATTATTTTCAAAACATTGAACTATCATAGTCTGCTTTACCAAATCTGGATTGCTAGTTTCCTTCCTAAAACACAAGTGCAACCACAAAAATTATAATAAATAGTTTATATGAAAACACATTAATGTTATAAAATAAAGCAGATATTACCAATGGAAAATATTAAAATAAATCTTAATCATTATTTTATTTAGACAATCAACATTTTCTTGTCAGCTTTAGCTAAACTTACTATTTCCTCTAACCATAGAAAGAAGAATTTAACTTCACGATTCTCAATCAAAACCCCTCTATTGGCTAGCCTATATGCACATTTGTTTTATTCACTTAATGTATGTGTAAACCTGATTTCTTCAAACTCTTTAGCAAGAATCTTGAATTTCCATAAGTATCTCTTGTATGTTCCATGGGGTATTTGCTTTCCTCAAAAGTGCATTTATTACTATGAGAGAATCACCTTCCATCCATACTCTATTCCATTTCATTTGTTTGCATATATTTAACCCTTCTAAAGTTGCCCAAGGTTTAGCTTAATTATTTATCTGAAATCCACTATTGAAAGCGTAATGAGATAAAATCTCTCCTCTATTATTTCTAATTATTCCTCCTCCTCCTGCTAGTCCTAGATTTCCTTTAGAGGCTCCATCAAAATTCAATTTAACCAACTCCACATCGGGTGGTTTTCACTTTATATTCTTTGACTTCTTTTTGCTTCTCTTGTACCCAACATCATAAGTCCATTTAATGACTTGGATTCATCTATCAAGGCTCTTTGCTTCCATATTAGGGACTAGGTGAGTTGATAGGGTTGGTTTAGACTCCTCTATGGCTAAACATATCTTCCTTTTCATTACCTCTAAACTACTTTGCTTTCCTTTAAATATTCTTCTATTTCTTTCTAGCCATACAATCCAATGTATTGTATCTTTTGATATAAGCTCATATTGTCTATAAATACTCACTTGTATAAGTGCTCTACCATTGCTTTATCCATTCTTCAATTATGCTATTCATCACCATGCATTTACCAAGCATTTTAAGAATCCATTGCCATAGTTTCTAGACTATTGAGCAATGCCCAAGAAATGGTCGATACTCTCCTCTTCCTAAGAACACATTAAGAGGAGCCATGAAAACCTCTTTTCATAAGGTTATCCCAAGATAAAATTCTTCTATGACCTACTAGCCAAACAAACATTTTGACTTTAGGAATGCTTGGGCTATCCCAAATATCTCTCTATATTCTAGTGATATTACTATTTTGTTGGTGCTTTACATTATATTCACTTGTCGTGTATTCTCCTGAACTATTCAACTCCCAAATCACTTTATCCTTGGCTTCCCTTGGAATAATCACAGTTGTTATCTTTCTACTCAATTGTATCCTAACATCAATGTCTTGTATACTTGTAAAAAAATATCCTATCCATTTGTATCTTGTTGGAATATATTACATTATTTGGTACATGCCAATGTACCACCTTGGGTACATCTTTAGATTAGGAGTTTGTCTTAGATTAGGATTTGAGTATTTACTTTATGCAATGTAATAAATGCACAAGTGTTAGAATGTGCAAAGTACTTGATGATGTAAATGTGCATGTAGTCCACATGTACATGAGTCGTAGAATAGGAAGATGAAGAGTCATAGGTAGGTGAAATGCCAAGGGACATATGTCCCTATATATAGGCCTTTGATAGAGTGAATAGTAGAGAAGAAGCATATAGAATACCAGAGAATAGTGATGAGAAGAGAAGGTAGATACAATGTAGATCATGCGTGAATTTAAGAGTGTTTGAGACCTCCATCATACAATATTGTACAATTTTTGTGAGATTTCATTAATGGCTATTTTACGAGTTATTGCATAAGTTTCTCATATATTTTTCTTGCATATTATATTGCCATTATCATATACTTAATATTACTTGCTTATTATCTTGATATTTTATAATGGGCGGGAAAACGAGCTCTGGCGATTTTTTCCTCTGAACCAGGATTTCTGCATCCTCGAATAATCTCTGGCTTCTGCTGATTTGCTGAAGTGCCTTTGGGGTATGGTGGATCTGAAGGTCAGATCGGTGCCCCAGGAGGGTCCAATGGGGACTTCTCCGGCTCCTTGCCCAGGAAGCACCAGCTCTTATGCTGATCTGTTTAAAGACGATTCTTCTTCGAAGACCGTCGAAGCCCAAAAGATGGCATATAAAAAGCTCTTCACGGCTGTTGGGAATCGGTCGTCAGCTCATCGGGTGAATGGTTGTTTGTCGTAGGCCGAATCCAGGCCAAAAATCATCATTGAGCCCAGCATGGTTGAAGAATCAGTCCTCTACAGAGCTAACCATGATTTAATCTGCAAGTTCATGGGTATTCGCCCTTCCCTGAACTTCCTGCATTCCTGGATCCGTCAAAACTGGGAGCCCCACGGTGAGTACTCATTGTGGTTTATTAGTAATGGTTATTTTATTGTCAGCTTCTCGGCTCTGGTTGATAGAAATAAGGCTTTTGAGTCGAAGAATAAAAACCATGGCCCGGTAGGGCTATTTGTTCAACCATGGAGGGTGGGTTTCGATCCTCGCATTGAGCCTACTGCTGTACCAGTATGGATTCGATTATATGCCCTACCAATGGAGTTTTGGGGTGAGGAGGTATTGGCAATGATTGGCAATTCGATTGGTAGACATCTGGGTGTTTCCAGAGACACTATTGAAGGGAGCATGGCGATGTACGCTCGAATCTGTGTGGAGATGGATCTCAGCTAGCCTTTGCCGGTTGAGTTGGATATTAAACTAGCAGGTCTCACCTGGATCCAACAGCTGGACTATGAGGCCCTACCCTTCAGATGTAGGGTTTGCCATAAGCATGGACATCTAGCCTGTTTTTGTCCTATTAATATGAATGCCAAAATGGAGGCCCCTTCAGGAATGCCAAACCTACCTAAAGAGGATAAGGCTGCTCCTAATACAGATCCTAATAGCACTGGTCAGGGCCAGGACACTCCGAGAGAGGGTTTTGAATAGCCCAGAAGAAGAATACGGACAAAGAAAAAGGAGGGAAAGGAGCAATCTCATCTCAGGCCTGCCAATAGGTATGAGATTTTTAAGTCATTGGTTGATGAAGAGGATCACTCTATGGAGGGCTTGGAGGGTTTCAAGGAAACTTCTAATATTCCTGGGCATCTCCCCCTCTCATCTTCTCTCGTCATACAGCAGGTAGTTGATCTCTGTGAGGTATCACAACCAGTGTCTTCTGGTGCCTTGGTAGTCCATAACCCAGAGCAGACAGTATCTCAGGATGTTCACATGGGGATAGCAGAGAAGAACAGGGAAAGGCCATCTTTGGGGATAACCCAGGTAGAAAAAATACCAAAAAATAGCAATTCTTAGGGAGCAGGTAGAAGATCCAATAAGGAACTGCTAGCAGCCCAAGGAGACAAATTGATCATGGGAGGATCGATGAGGACAATTGAATCTTATTGCTCCCAGGGTAACCCATGATTATACAATCTTGGAATGTGAGGGGTTTAAATAGCAGAACCCATCAATCTGTTGTTCAAAGGCTATTAGAGAATAGCAATACTGATTTTTTGCTTTTACAAGAGACTAAGATGTCTTTGGATCTTATGTCTAAAACGATCAACAGAATTTGGAGGGGTGCTGGTCACATGGATGTGGCTGCCCAAGGTGCCTCAGGGGGGATTGTTACTCTGTGGAACTCTCTGGAATGGTCTGCAATAGATCACCTTGCCTGGAGGGGTGTTCTCACTTCTCTTTTTAGGAATAATGTCTCGGCGAAAGTCGTTCTAATCACTAACTTTTATGGATCTCAAAACCTAGAGGGTCAGAGGTGGCAGTGGAAGGTTGTGCATGATATGCGAGCATCCAGGGAAGATCTAGACTGGATTATAGCGGGGGAATTTAACACTAAATTATCTTCTAGAGACCAGGAAGGGGGAACACCTCTTTTGGATCCAGGGGACCGTTTCATGATTGCTCAAGTCCAGGCTTTGCACCTAGTGGACATCAAATGTCCTGGCAATAACTTCACTTGGACTAATAAAATGCGGGAGCCACATAGTAGGAAGGTGAAGCTAGACCACTTTCTACTTTCAGAGGAGACGTTTGTAAAATGGAATATCAATTTTTAGATTTTAGCAGGCCCTGTTTTTGATCACTGTCCTATTCTGTTGGAAGGTGGGACTGGGAGGGGACACCATCACAAACCTTTCAGATTTGAGAATTTTTGGCTTCAAAAAGAAGAACTTCGGGAGAAAATCCCACAGTGGTGGGAAGAAGGCCGCCTAGCTTATGGGAGAGCAATGTTCAGAATCCACAAACAACTTCAATATGTCAAAACTCAGTTGAAATATTGGAGGCGTTCTAATAAAACTGACTTCCAGGCCCAAAGAGCTCCGTTGGTGGCCCGATGGGATGAGGTCCAAAAATAGTTCAGAGAAGGAGTAATTATAGACCAGCTCAAAGCTGAGGATGATGCCTTGCATACAGCGGTGGAGGACATTGACAACCAGGAGGAGACCTATTGGCGACAGAGAGCAAGAACCACCTGGTTATTGGAAGGGGACCGAAATACAAAATTCTTTCATCGGACTGCTTGTGCTCGAAGACAGATGAATAAGATGGAGGCCCTTCAAGATGAGAATGGTCATTCCTTTGATACTCTTCCAGCTATACATTCCCATGCTATGGACTATTTCTCAAAGCTTTTTAAGGAAAGTGTGGTTCAAGATGTTGAGGCCCAAAATGAAGTTATTTCTGTCATTCCTGCTCTCATTTCTGAGGATGAAAATCGAGGCCCTCCTCAAACCCATTGATAGAGATGAACTGACAGCTATGGTCTTTGGAATGAGTACTGGTAAAACTCCAGGTCCAGACGGTTTCCCCATTGAGTTTTTTCAGGCCTTCTGGGATTACTTAGAGGAAGATGTTAGAGCTGTTGTTGAAGAATCCAGAGAAAATAAGAGAATGCTTAAAGCTATAAACCACACTTTCATTACCTTAATTCCAAAAGGGGAGGAGGGGGTTCATATTTCAGATTATAGGCCTATTGCCTTATGTAATGTGCTGTATAAAATAATCACCAAGGTAATGGGTGAGCGTCTAAAACCCCTTCTTCACGAGCATTATCTCCTCCGAGCAAGGGGGTTTTGTTGAGGGTCGGCAGTTACGGATGGGGTGGTTACGGCCTAGGAAGCAATACATTCAATGCACACTTACGGGAATAAAGGGATGTTCATAAAGCTGGACATGTCTAAGGCTTATGACAGGGTTGAATGGAGTTTCCTAGCCAAAATGATGGCTGCCTTTGGTTTCTCTCGGAATTTGGATAGAGTGGGTCATGAGTTGTGTCTCTTCCCCGACTTACTCTGTTCTAATCAAGGGCCTTCCTTCGCAGCCTTTTGGAGCCTCTCGGGGTCTCCGCCAAGGGGATCCTTGTTCTCCTTATCTGTTTCTAATTATGGCTGAAGGTCTTGGCAGACTTTTCTTGAGGAGAAGACAGCAAGGCAGATTATTGGGTGTTAGGGTGGGGGACGAAGTTTTATCGCATCTGCAGTTTGTGGATGATACTGGTCTGATGGGAGTTGCCAGCCTCAGGGAAGCAAGATCGATTAGGGATACTCTTAATGTATATCTTAGGGCTACTCAACAGGTCATTAATGACAAGAAATCCAAAGTGGTCTTTTTCAATCTGGAGCAAAGGCTTCAGAACAGAATTTTAGAAATCCTGGGATTTACTAGGACTTCTCTCCCTGTGGTTTACTTGGGGATCCCCTTGCACTTTAAGAAGCTGAAATTAGACACATGGAGGAATTTGCTTGAGTGTATCAAGGACAGAATTAATCATTGGTCTCACAAGTGGTTAAGCTATGGTGGCGGAGTAACTTTCTTACAGTCAGTCATTCAAGCCATGCCTATCTACAAATTCTCTATCTTGGTTGCCTCGCTTACAATCTGGAAAGAGTTGGACAGGATGGCTAGAAAGTTTTTGTGGGAAGGAGCAAAGGGAGAGAGAAAGTGGGCCTTAGTGGGCTGGGATAAAGTTACCCAGCCCAAGGTAAAAGGTGGGCTGGGACTGAGAGGATCCAGGTTAAATAATAAAGCTTTGGCTGGAAAGTTGTACTGGAGGTGGATTTCCCAACCAACTTCCTTATTCAGTAGAATCCTCACTAGTAAATACTTGGGTCATGTCAACCCCAATGAGGTGGGCCGTTTCCCTTTGGATGGTTCTGGATCCTTAGTGTGGCAAGCTCTCAAGCTAGGATCTCAGGTTATTAAAGACCAGCTGTTTTGGAAAGTGGGGAGAGGGGAGAAGGCCCGTTTTTGGACAGATTCATGGGATCAGTTTCCACCCATCATGGTTGAATTCCCCGAGTTACTCCCAATAAAATCTGCCATAGAATCCAAGGGTTGGGTCCAAATTGAAAGTTATTTCAATACTACTCAGTTGGGGGGGTATAAGTTTAAGAAGTTTAAGAGGTTAGAGGAGTGGCCAATTTCAATCCCTTCGGAGTTGGCACCCATCTTGACCAAAATCTTGGCAGAAAGGTTTCTCACAGGGAGAGACGAGGAGGATGAATTAGCTTGGGGCTATGGGAGCCTTGGCGTATATACTATAAAATACGGATATGATAACATCCTCCCTGAGCCTCCCCCCCTTGCTTATCCGGTTGAGGATTGGAGAAATATTTGGCACTCCAAGGGCTGGCCGAAAGTGAACTTTTTTGCCTGGCAGTTTATGCACAATGGAATTCTCACTTTCGACAATCTCAGGTGTAGAGGAATCATCGGTCCATCTCAATGTGTTTTATGCCATAAGAACGAGGAAACAGCTGATCACCTGATGTTTGAATGCCCTTTCACGCGTCAGATCTGGAAGCGTTGGTTCTCTCACTATAAAATCCAGCTTAATGGTGATTTGAATCGGATTAATATTTTGGAAATATGGAAGAGGGGTAGATTTAAATCTAAAGCTCTTCGAATTGGTTGGGAGCTTGGCTTAAACTTCATTTGGTGGCAAGTGTGGTTCAAGAGAAATGCTAGAATTTTTTGAGAAACGTTTTCCACGCTTGATGGAGTTTGGCAGGTCATCTGGAGCAAAGTCACAGAAGCAGTTGTCGTCCACGCTAATGAGGAAACTCAGGTTGATCCGGGGCCAATGGAAGAGGGAATTGAAAAGCAAGAGGGACAGGTCAGAGCTAGTTGGAAACCTCCTCCAGACGGTTGGATTAAAATCAATACTGATGGAGCTGCAAAGGGCAATCCGGGCAGTGCTGGCATTGGTGTGGTCTGCCGAAATCACGAGGGATCCATGCTCTACTGGGAACTGCAAGGCTTGGGAAGAGCCACAAACAATGAAGCTGAAGCCATTGCTATCAAATCTGCTTCTATTTGGGCAGTTAATCAGGGCCACAGGAGGATAATTCTTGAATCTGACTCTCAAATACTGGTTGGAGCTCTTGATTGCATGAGGAACTTTGCTTTGAAAGCATGGAGGTTGAGGATTCTGGTCTCTCAAATCAAGGAATTATGGAGGGAATTAGATGATGTGATTCCAGTTTATGTGAGTAGAAATCTTAACAAAGCGACATATTTCCTGGCTAAGATGGGTGCTGAGAAAGAGGTTGGGGTGCAGCTGCATAGTGACATGCCTATTGAGGATGAGGTGATTAGGCAGGGTCTTGAAAGATCCTTGAACCAATGATCAATGAAAAAGCTAAGGGTGGTTTTTGTCGCGATATTGCGACCTGTTTTTGTCGCGATATCGCGACATGTTGGGACGTCGTGGGCGTTGGAGGAAAGCTGTCGCGATATCGCGACATGCCGTGCCGTCGCGGCCGCTGGAGGAAAGCTGTCGCGATATCACGACATGCTACGAGGTCGCGGGTGCTGGAGGAAAGTTGTCGCGATATCGCGACATGTTGCGCCGTCGCAGGCACCATTGGAAAGTTGTCACGATATCGCGACATGTTGTGTCGTCGAGAGCATCTTTGGAAATTTGTCGCGATATCGCGACATGTTGCGCTGTCGCGGGCACCATTGGAAAGTTGTCGCGATATCGTGACATGTTGCGTCGTCAAGAGCATCTTTGGAAAGTTGTCGCGATATCGCGACATGTTGCGCCGTCGCGGGCCCTGAAGGATTGTTGTCATAATTTCGTGACATGTTGCGTCGTCGCGACCCCTGGTGGAAAGTTGTCGCGATATCACGACATGTTGCGCCATCGCGGCCCCTGGTGGAAAGTTGTCGCGATTTCGTGACATGTTGGACAAAGGTGATCTTACTTACTACGATCATCCTCCTAGATGGTGGGATTCAAAAATAAGGGAAGCTCTTCTTTCTATCACTTCTCTAGATGGCTCCAGTACTAGAGGTACCTAGTTCCTTTTTTTTTTTTTTGCTTCTCTTTGGTTCGGTCAGGGTATTTTAGTTCCCTTGCTTAGAATGATCATTCTAATGTTTCCTTTGTTGATTTTTGCATGAATAGCCTTTTGGCCTAGAAATGCCAAACTTGTTTTATGCTTTTCCCTCCTTTTTTGTTTTTTCAGTGTGTGTGTTGTTTTGTTTTGTTTTTGTTCTATTTTATTTTTGTGCTTTTGTTCTTTTTGTGTGTTGTGTTTTTTTTTGTTTTGTTATTTTTTTTACGTTTTTTTGTTGTTTTTTTTGTTTTTGTGTTTTTTTGTCTTTTATTGTATTTATGTTTTTGTGTTTGTTTTATGTTTTTTGTTGTCTTTTGTTGTTTTTGTATTTTTAAAATTATTTTATTATTGTTTTTTGTTGTTTTTCTATTTTTTGTGTTTGTTTGTTTATGTTTTTGTTGTTTTAGGCATGCTCTTTGAGCGTGCCAAAGGGGGCAGTCCAGGTGAGAGCCCTGGGCATTTTTGGCGGAATAGATACCCCTGCCTCCTTGGGACTTACCTGAAAGTGGCATCCCATTTGGGGTGTTCTTCACAAACAAAAAAAATAACATAAATATAAATTATGAAAAGGTAACCAACATTAAAATTGTTATAACTAGGATGTAAAATACTATCATTACCAAGTTTTTGAGTAAAATAAGCTAATCAATTATGGTACATCATAAGTATTGGTGAACTTGGCTAATGGTATCATTAACATAATATTAACAACATCAACATGGTATAACATAAATGTAAATTATGAAAAGGTAACCAACATTAAAATTGTTACAACTAGGATGTTCAATACAAGAATTCATTGTATCAAGTGGGTTAGATTCCTCAATGTTTAAGGAGGAGACCCATGTTTAAATCTTGCCAAAGGATACATGGATAATATCCAAGCTTTGTTGTAATACCACGATGTGGTGATGATGTAATATGGGTGTGTTAGGATCCTATCCTAACATTAATTAATAATCTTAATAATAATAATATATTATATCCTATGGTCATAATAATAAAATAATATAATAATAAATAATATAATAATTAATTATATTATTTATTATATTATTATAAGATTAGGGTTAGGAAGCATTGCAACCTTTCACCTATAACCCTAGAGGGGTATAAAACATTGTAAGAACTTATCATTCAATCATCCATGAATATGAAATATAATACAATTTATTGAAGGGACTTCCCGACAATACAAAAGGCGATTCTTTTAGTTTTAGTTTATTTATTATTTATTTATCATTTTATGTGCTAGGAACCCTAAAAGGGTTCCATACAAACGTCTTAGCCTTATGGATCCAACCATATTGGTCAAGGAAATGAAAAATGACATTGCAAAAATTAGAAGAATGATTGAACAAAAACAAAAAAAAACAAATGGAACGTTCTGATCGTATTATACAATATTTAATGGAAATGCAAGAGGAGACCCTAGCCATGGAATCCCAGGAAGAAGAGGAGCCCATAGCCATGGAATATGAGGTGGAGGAGGAGCCCATAGCCAGGGAATCCCGGGTGGTACCCATTTCTCTCCCCAAGAAAGAAAAAAATGCAATTGAACAAATTGCTCCAAACCCTAAATTAATTGTTTCTTTGGATGAACTCATAACCATAGAACTTCCGGAAATACCTATTGCACTTCTGGAAGAAAGTAATAGAAACCCTAATAATTTAAAAGAGATAAATGAAGAGGATGGTATCCAAGACAAAAGGCTGCCACAATTATGTTTTGCAGATCTGCCTAAGGGTGATGCACATAGCCAAAAGATGATCTTGATGCAACAAACATTTTTTTTCAATATCTCCAATACTTGTCCGAAATATTTTCTGGAATAGTTTAATTAATGCCAAGGAAGGAAGTGTATTTACAAAATCAGTATATGATCCATTAGGAAGAAATACACTACCAGTAGCACCTGATGTCACCACATGTGGGCATCTATCTTCTACAAGGCCTCCACCTTGGCCACCGCCATTGTTCAAAGAAGTTATCGAGATATGCCCTTACCAATAGCTAGTATACCTGCAATTTTTATTTAATCTCCACAAGATAGAAATAATTGGGTTCATGCTCATGAAAGACCAAATAAAATAAAATGAATTTTATTTTAGAAAGAAAAAATCCAACTCATATGGACACAAAAAGAATAATAACTCTGGAAATTATGAACAAACTAAAATGATGCTTTCATTGACAGCAGTGACTACGAACTTAAGTAACTCAAAACGAGCAACATAGTTGCAGGTGTTTTCAGGTGGATTTCGTCGTGTATGTCAATTTTGTGGAATCTATGCCTTTGGTATAAAATCCATATACACGTTCCGTTATAGCTGTGTTTGGATATAGAACCAATTGGTGTGATACGACCTTGACCTTCGTGCAAGTATACACGAGTGATTCTGATGACAAATTTTATATTTGAGTGAACTTTACTGGAAGTATCGTAATTTAAAAAAAAAAAAAATTAATACCATTTATGTAACTTTTGAATCTGGCTATTACATACGTTTTTAAACCTTTTTGAGTGACATGAAAATATTGCCTCAAGGCAATAGAGTGATCATTCTACAAGTTGAGCCAAAAAAAAAAATCACATTAAAAGACTAATAAGATAAAATAATATTAGGAACTATTTAAAGATATGTGAGTGAAGACAGTAAACTCCTTTTTGAACTTTGATTGATGTATGGTAAAACTACAACTAGATGTCAGTTTTATTTCTACATCATTTCAAACGTAATTCTTACTTTTAAGGAGAGAAAGTAATACCCAGATACATGCAAATCGCCTCACACTTTCAAAGATTAAATTCTATTCCTCTAAATAGGCATAGTACCAAGGAAGACCTTGTTGTGTATATAACGAATGCCTCACATATATCCATCAACAACGGACGTCTATTCCCTCTGTGCACTCAAGATCATAACCTCCATTTGTGCAAAAGATGGCCTCAGATATTCATGTTTCCCGTTTTCCTCCTACCAAGATATCATCGAACTAGCCGACACTAAAGTTTTTGTGCACAACCTTCACAACGAGAACAAGAACGTCACCATGCTTTATACCGAGGAAGACGAAAACCACGCAGACGTGGGATACGATTTTGATGTTTCTGTGCTGGCCAACGCCACAGACATGGACAACAACGATGATGATTCTGAAGAAGAAGATAGCGTGAGTGATATTTCAATTGTATTAGGCTAAAGTTTGCATGTTTATGATAAGTTCCCAAAAAAAAGTATTATTTCTACATCTCAGATTATAACCAAAGCAAGTGTGCAAGTACAATAGCAAAGATTCTAGTTGCTTAAGCATTCCAAAAGTCATAGGTATTTCTCCGGTAATATTATTATTGGACACATTGAAAGCATGTAGACCTTTAAGATTCCCAATTTCTGAAGAAATCTCACCTAAACAGTTCATTACCAGATAAATCAATGGATATTATAAGTGACAAAATAGAATCAGAATATACCATGGTCATTTGTTTGGTTGTCACTTGCACTTTTTCTTGCAGTAATATCGGTCTCAAATTTCTAAGCTTTTCACTTGTTCATTCTGCATTGCTACCAAGTTTACCAACTCTCTTGGAATGAAACTTGTTAACTTGTTATGTGATATGTCCAAGACATGAATGCTTGACATATTACACAATTCATATGGAATACATCCTTGATATTGATTTCCCCTTAAGTCAAGTACCATCAACTTAGAAAATTGAGCTAGCCAAAGTGGTCCAACTCCAAAGAAGGAATTTTGTTCGGCGTCCAGAATCTACAGATTTGAGCATTTGAGAAGACTAGATGGCAAATTTCCCAGCAACATATTCCCATTGAGGTGCAAAGATGCAAGTTTCTGTAGCCGTCTTATATCTGATAGAATTTTTCCTCCCAAATTAGTGTTACCAAGTTCAGTTTTACCAAATTTGAGCAATTGGTGATGCTCGATGGTATTACTCTAGACAACGGGTTCTCTGACAAATCTAAAACCTGCATTATTTAAAGATGGCCAATGGAAGGAGGAATCTCACCACTTAGATTATTCTTTGAAAATGATAAGAACACAATATGATGGAGAACGGTGCCAAGTTCCTCTCGGATTATGCCTGTGAATGCATTGTAGGAGAGGTCTAATACACCCAATACGGCTACCTTGAAGGGAACGGGAAGAAAGCCACTGAACATATTGTTATCCAAATCTAGGACATAATATTGGTGTAGTTTTAGGCTGATAGGAACTTGACCTTCGAAGTGATTGTATGAGAGGTTAAGACTTAACAGATGATCAAGTTCCTCCAGCCAACTTGGAACACTTCCGTAAAGGTTGTTGTTAGAGAGGTCCAAACTAACTAACTC
This sequence comes from Wollemia nobilis, assembly GCA_028583015.1. Lineage (NCBI taxonomy): Eukaryota > Viridiplantae > Streptophyta > Pinopsida > Araucariales > Araucariaceae > Wollemia > Wollemia nobilis. The sequence continues at coordinate 1,262,730 of JAQPPZ010003333.1, forward strand.
GTATTGTGCTGAAATAAATTCAGGCACTAGACCTTCTATGCTACAGGAAGCCAATTGCAAATATTCAAAGAGCATACTTGGTATCCAATCTGGACTAATATGGACAATCAAACTATTTTATGATAGACTCAAAAATAAGAGACTAGTGCAGTTTTGGAAAGAAGTCTCTTTGAAAGACTTAAAATACTCGGACAATCTGTTCATCTTTTAAATAAACGAGTATCGCATGCATCCATTGATAAGTCAATTCCCAAATATGGAGTTTTATGAAAACCATATCATAAATGACCCAACGTTAAAATGGAAACGTATGACAACCCCTATGTTAAGTCTGAAATGAAGTATGGTAAATATGCTTTTATTAATGTGGCAGATGGAAGAGAAGAGAAAGATAATTTTAGTAGGAGTAAAAGAAACCTTGTGGAGGTTGTTGTTGTCTTGCATATGCTTTCAAACCTGTATAAAGTTTGTGACAGAGAAGGCAAAAAATTTAGTGTGGGTGTGATATCACCTTACATTGCTCAAGTTCTGTACCTAGAGAATAAGTTAATGAAACAAGATGAATAGTTTTTTTGATCAAAATGTCAATCCACTACAAGACCAGGACGCTTGGAGAATTACACACTACAATTTCAGCTTTGAGGACAAAGCTATTTTCAAGAGGGGTGGAATGTTAGGATCCTATCCTAACATTAATTAATAATCTTAATAATAATAATATATTATATCCTATGGTCATAATAATAAAATAATAAATAATAAATAATATAATAATTAATTATATTATTTATTATATTATTATAAGATTAGGGTTAGGAAGCATTGCAACCTTTCACCTATAACCCTAGAGGGGTATAAAACATTGTAAGAAATTATCATTCAATCATCCATGAATATGAAATATAATACAATTTATTGAAGGGACTTCCCGACAATACAAAAGGTGATTATTTTAGTTTTAGGTCTATTTATTATTTATTTATCATTTTATGTGCTAGGAACCCTAGGTTCCTACCAGGGTGGGGCTAGTTTCAATCCCAAATAACTAATTGAAATAAAAATACAAGAATCCATTGTTATAGGCTAATAAATCATTACAAACAACATTGGCCATCCCCTCCATAGCAAATGGAGTACATAGGCCTCTATTATCAACAATATTATGAACCATAATGCATGTGGAAGCAGCTTGACGATAGATAATCTTATTGAGAACTCAACAATTTAATGAACCTAAGGTTGTAGTTGTTATTTACTATTGCTACTAATTGAAATAAATAAATTAGTTAAGACTTGAAGTAGGATATGGAATAGATGATGCATTCAATGCATTGGTTGAAAATGATATGATCAAAGAGAATTCATTTTTATCATTTAGAAGATCAATTAAAATGGAGTAAATCATAAGGAAATTTGGGGTAAGTGTATGTTTTGCTAAAAAATGGATAAATCTAGGAAGATATTACACCTTTGAATGAAAGCAACACTTGTACAAATTCAAAATAAAATAAAAACAAATGAAAAGGGAGAAAATGGAGAAGCTTAGGTTGGAACATGAAGGGGTTATATCATAGGATATGATCGAAAGGGGTAATTACATGAAGAAAAGTGATACACACAAGACTAAAATGGGGTATGCTAAATAAAGTTAATGCCATGCAAGTAAGGGAAATACAAGTGTAGCAAATGAAATGAACTTGAAACATAAAAGACATGAAAACCTACTTCTTGGAAGATGCTTGACTTTGCTTGAATTTGCTTCAAGCTTGATATTTATTCCTTGATCCTGGGATGATCTCCTGAATGTTGTTAAAGACATTTTTTTTTATCAGAGATCCCCGCCATTGAATTTGAAGCAAGGATGAGAATCCTTTCTAAGTGCAACTAGGGCCAAGGAAAAAAGAAAGTGTAACAAAGAAAACTTATCCTCTATTGTTTCTTAGGTAGGATAAGGAATAATATTGCAAGCCTATTTTTTCTCTTTGTATTATCCTTAGGCAACTTGAAAGGAAAAAGGTAAGCACCCCTATTGGCTTGTGAAGGAAAGTGCATATATAAGATCTACTATTATTGTAATTATCCTTACCCTTCACATTGAAATGATATTGGAGACACTCTATTTATATATTTTTCATTTGATATTTAATCAACAAGAGCATTGAATGATAGGTGGTTCTTATATCAATTGGATAAGCAATAACTAAGGTGTAGGGTAAAATAAGAGTAAATAGTCTTTTTTTTTTTTTTAAGTTTCTCCTTGATTTTGATGAAAACATCAATTTAATTAAACATTTGACACTTTAGTATATTCAAGCACCAGTATAGTTAGAACCAAAGTTAAAGAATATGAAATATAGTCTTATGGTAAATCATAAGCAACATTATTGTTTGAGAGAGTGGAAAAAAATAGTAAGGGATGACGAGGGCAGGCCACAAGTGTATCTAAGGCTAATCCTTATCTTAAAGGCTACCCATTACATATACTGAGGGATGTTACCCAATAAATGCTGGAATGCACAATATTTTCTAGAAACAAATAGAAGCAATCCATCCACTCAAATCTTATACAAAAAGTATAAAAGGATAAAATAAAGAAAAAATAGACCTAGAGATTTGGGGGCATCTTTAGGAACCATAAATAATCATTGCATTATCCATAGATAAGCTTCACTACACTTTGATGATAAAATGAGGATTGGTGGGGAGTATTTATACCAATACCAAAACCCCCAATACATAAAAGAACTTAAACTTAAGCTCACATAACAAGAGAGACTTTAATGTTAATTAGAAGTTCATAAGATGGGTTTAACCATAACAAGGTTAACCATGGTCCATATGGCTTACATAATAAAAATTACAATAAATCCAGTACATTGTATAATGAATGCCCTTAGGCCTATCGAATTATACATCATACAATGTCGACCTTGACCATGAATTAGATTAAATTTTGAACACATCCCATAATCTAAAATAAGGGGCCAAGGAGAGAAGACATTAACGACAATAATATATTCTCCCCATAATGGATGTTCTAATGGGCATATTCAGTTGAGGTAGATCCTTTAGAAGCTCCCTCATTTGGAAGATGTCCACTGAGATTTAGAAGCTTAGCTTCAATCCTTTACAATTTCAATAAGCAATTGGATGTCCCTCCCTCTTGTACTATTTGTAAATGATCGACTTCTTTGAAGGTTTGATCTATATCCCTTAGGACCTTGGGTCTTAGCCTTCTTAGATTTGAATTCCTTTGCATGAACCTATATTTGTGGAGTGCCACCATAATTCCTCATTGCCACCTAAAAATCAACTAGAAGAAAAAAAAATTGTTCAAGAGAGAGTCTTTTGAGATTCTAAAAATGTAGAAATCATATAAATCATTACGTTCAACATCTAAAAAAAAGGGGACAGATTAGCATAAATAATCTTCATGCATTTTGCATCATCTTTATTTTTTCCTCAAGAAGATGCAATTTTTTTATCAATACCTTGAATCTCACAATATAGTCCTCAACATTATCAAAGTCAAAAAATTTAAGAGACTCAAACAATGTCGTCGATGCTAGAGACAATGCACTAACCAATACTTTGGCATGCCCTTTGCTAATAAGAGTTTGTTTCCAACCACATCAAAGTAGCAAAAGAACTGGCTTGCACCTGACAATGAAACATCTTCAGAAAAGAGTCTATAGAACAGGGGAAATAAAAATTGATTGCCATAGTTTTGGTCCATCTAGGTTGAAGAAGCATCCAGCCCAAGGTGTGATAGCAGGCTATACATGCAGATTGAACAGAACAAGGCGGTATAAATCCATTGGCCCATCTGCATTGAACCCGAGTCTGTTAAATCTGGTTCATCACTTCCATCTCAAACATGGGTATCATTCCACAAGCCTTCCTAGAGGATTTGTTGTATTTAATAACTACAAGTACCAAGTTTGGGATACATTCAAGGCCAAGTTCTTCAGAAGGGTTGCTACATATGTAACAGATTGGCAAGAGAATGAGAACTAAGGCTCTCAGGACCGAGCACCGGGCCTTAGAACAGAGCCCATTGAGACCTCAGATTGGTCTGAGAGATTTTGTGAAGTTTCAGACACACATCTCAGAAATTTCACCATTGAAACTTTAACAGACCCTCCTACCCACTTGCTACCATGGCAATGGCAATAATTAGTGTGCATATTGGCTTTTGGCTTTACTCAAAATCCAAATTTGATTTGGATTTTTGATTGTGCCATCGGCATTATATGTCCATAACATTGTTTTTTTGAGGTTCTCAATTTTCATGGTGCTTATGTTCATAAGAGTACCATACAATATGATATTCTTTATTCTTTTCTAAAACAACGATTTTTTTCTTGTGAGCTCTCTCTCTCTCAATACCCATTGTTGATTGTTAATTAATTTCCTTTACATAAAATAAACATTATGGTGTGCATTTATGTATTGGCAAGGCAAATGACTTATCTGGATCTAAAATTAACCTATATGTTTTTACCTTGTGATCAAATGTTATAGCTTTAAGGTCTGGTTAAGGATAAAGATAAAATTTCCGTTGGATCTAATTCTATGTAGATGACATTCGTTGTACTGACTTGAATTGAATGTGAATTGAATTTGTATTAATTTCCATCGGTGACCAAAAGAGGTCAATAGGACTTTAAGGTTAAGGATAAAGATAAAATTTCCATTGGATCTAATTCTATGTAGATGACATTCGTTGTACTGACTTGAATTGAATGTGAATTGAATTTGTATTAATTTCCATCGGTGACCAAAAGAGGTCAATAGGACTGTAAAGTAAGACATATACAAAGTAACGAGAGTGCCTATATGCAACTCCATATAAAATAAAGTAAGAAAAATAGTAAACAGAATGACATATGATATATAAGATATGTGGATCAATGATTACTCCCAACATTCAAGGCTGAAGAGAAGTGAATGATATAAGAGTTGGATGTCGTCGTAGATGTTCTTTGTTGGAGTCGATGACGAGTTGATCTTGTTGTATCTCTGTGATCACCCTGGCGCTTCCTGGTCATGGCCTCTAGAGGCTGGAAGAATGAAGTGATAAGTCGGGATCCTATTATCTTCTGGAAACTGTTAGTTGTTCTTTCCTAAGATTGAATAATTCCCGGATGAAAAGGGCAATGCATCTCTGAAATCTCATCTCGAATACCCTTATTGGAGTATGGTGCATTGATTGATGCTTTAGTAGGAGGAGGTCTCATGATATCTTCTCATGTCCAGCATACAATGAAGTCTACGCAATTAAAAGACAACAAGAAATATTGCTGTTGTAAGCAATGGACGAGCACCAAACTCAGTTAGAATGATGGGATGTGGAACAGTTCTTTTGGAACGAATGGACTTGGACAACATTGAGATGAGGACCCTTTCAATACGAGACCAACCCAACTGTCTGAGGCTAGGGCCCCAAACTTCACAACCATAGAGCAGTGTAGGGGTAACAAGAGTGTGGAAGAGTTTGATCTTCATACTGATGTTCGAAAATTGGAGTTGAAAGCATTGTTTATCAAGAGAGGCTTAGGCAGCATAACCTTTGTTTAATCTTGCTTAAGATGCAGGGATCAAGTTGAAGGTAGGTCCTGTGAAAAGAAATCCCAAGTATGTGTACGATGTGACAATCTCAACAACCTTCCCTTTATATATGATGTGAACAGAAAAGAGATCTTTCTTGGGTAGGTTGAATGTCATGATTTTTGTTTTCTAGAGATTAACTTCTAATCCATGCAAGTCAGAGTATGTGTCAAGTATGTCCAGTTGTTGTTGAAGTCCTCCTGTTGTATGTGACATTAGGATAATGTCATCAAAAAATAGCAAAATGGCAATAACACTACCAAAAAGTAAGCAACCTGTACTCTTATTCAGAGAGTCCATAATGAGCACCTCTAATTCATCAATATACAATCCAAAGAGTGTAGGTGAAAGTGGGCAACCCTATTTAACCCCAATAGTATTATGAACATCTTTTGTTTTGAGATATCCAATTTTAACATGTCCAGTGACTTTTTCATATAAGGTCATAACCAACAAAGTAACCTCCTCTGGAATTCCTGAAATCCTTCAACCTCTAAAGCAGTAATTGTCTGGGAATAATATCAAATGATTTCCTGTAGTCAACAAAACAACAATAGACCCTACGTTTATTGGCTTTGAATTCTTCAATGATAGATCTGAGAGTTAGAATGTGATCACAGGTACAATTATTTCTTCTGAAACCTGCCTACCCCTTTGCATGAAGTTTCTTAGCCTCAATAAAATCAGAGATAAAAACATCAAGAACTGTTGCAAAAGGTTTTGCAAGAGTATGACCAGCCATAATAGTTCTGTAATTGTTTGGATTTAGTGGATCTCTGGATTTATGGATGGGATGTATGATGTTCGAAGACCAAGAGGGTGGGAACCCATGAGTAACTATATGATTGAAGAGTTTGGCAATATGGACCGCCAAGACTCTAGGGCTATGATTAAGAAATTATGCCTTCAAATTTTCAATATCAGCTGCTTTACCAGTCTATAGTTTACGAATAGCATGAAAAATCATTTCATTAGTAAAGAAGTTACAATGTGATGACCGTGGGTTGGGGATAATTGGGGCATGGTTTGAGATATCATAGAGTGAGCCAACATAAGTGTACCAAGTGTGAGGGTCAAAAATGATGACTTGAAAAACGTGAAATGATACTCCATTTTCACACATTCACAAAAAAACGATTGGCCCCCCACAACTTCGTTGAATTTTGTATATGCGTTTATATTAAACCGACTAAAAAGAAGGACCGACTATAATTAAAATATTAACAACATCCAAAGCTATGACGTGGGGCACTTATTATTGAAGTGGTGACTAAGCCGGACATTTGTCGAAATATTTTTTGTGGTATGAGAATTTGAATTTGAATTTGTATTTAATGTCCATCGGTGACCAAAAGAGGTCAATAGGACTGTAAAGTAAGACATATACAAAGCAACGAGAGTGCCTAATGCAGCTCCAGAGAAAATAAAGTAAGAAAAACAGTAAACAAAATGACATATGATATATAAGATCTGTGGATCAAGGATTACTCCCAACATTCAAGGCTGAAGAGAAGTGAGTGATATAAGAGTTGGATGTCGTCATAAATGTTCTTTGTTGGAGTCGATGACGAGTTGATCTTGTTGTATCTCTGTGATCACCCTGGCGCTTCCTCATTGTGGCCTTTGGAGGCTAGAAGAATGAAGTGATGTGTCGGGATCCTGTTATCTTCTACAAATTGTTACTAAGTAGTTCTTTTTTTAATTGAATAATTTCCAGATAAAAAGGGTAATGCATCTCTGATCTTCATAATTAATCCAAGATTTTAGTGTATGGCTGTCTCTGAATAAACAATAATATCTACTTTGTATCTCGTAGTAGACAGGGCAGGTGAAAATGAAATGCTCTTCATATTCCACATCAAAATTGCACAATCTGCAAATACGCTGAGAGTAAAAGCACTTTTAAATTATAAATAAAATAAAAACACGGTCACAAGCAAAGACAATTTAAACCAACCAACAAATCAATTCAAGTTTAAAGCAGGAAAATATTAATGAAAATAGACCACTACGCAGGAACAAAAATCACAAAATTTTAAATATTTTTAAAATTAAAATAATTATTGTAATTTTTTTTTGAATTATTGTAAAAATTAGTAATTGTTAGCTACATAAAACTAACGCCTAAAATAAAGCAATTGAATTTAGTTATGGAGAGAGTAGTCCAAATAAGGCGGCTGTCGTGCTTATCTAAACATGATAGGCATTTATTTTTGGGATGTTTATAGTTTAAACAGGGCGGCTGTCGTGTTTAAGCCTCCATCCATCGTTTTTCAATAAAGGGGAAAGAAGAAAAGGTCTATGTGTGCTTTTTTATTTAGATTAGACGTTTCATTTTTATTTTTTATTGTTATTTTATTTAGTGGGTCCTACAACTCACAAGTTGCTTACGGTGAAGAGAGACATGAATAGAGACAGCCCTTTTAGCAACCCACAAGTTGCTTACGTTGAATAGAGACAGCTCTTTTAGCACTTAGAAATACTAAAGATATTGTGGGAACGCAATGTTAGAATATTTTATTATATTATTTTAGTATTATAATTAGATCATGTATTTCTAGGTGATTATATTATTTATTTTTAGGTGGAGTATTATTTTATTTTGCATATAATTATTTTTTTATTGGGTTTAATAAGAGTATTGATCTTTTAACTTGTAATTTTAAATAGGTTTTTGCTTCAATGAATGAATTGTTAATTTGTTATCTTTTTTAGGAGATTAAGTTTTTTTAGGTAGAGTGTTATTTATTTTGCATATAGCTATCTTTTTATTGGGTTTATCAGGAGTATTGATCTTTCAACTTGTAATCTTAAATAAGTTCTTGCTTCAATGAACTTGTAATCTTAAATAGGTTCTTGCTTCAATGAATGAATTGTTAATTTGTTATCATTGGTATCAAAACAAAGGTAACTTTGAGTATGTTCTAAATCTTTGATTTGGTTTATTAGAAATGAATCTTTGGTTGCAAATTTAAGCCACCACTAAGAGAGTGTGTGAGGTCTAAGAGAAGGGACAATCATCATCATTCGACGACATACTCTTACTCGCTTGATACATGCAAGTTTTGATAGGCAACCTTCATTGATTTGATCATCAATGTGAGCAAGTAGATAACGACCAATAGGAAGATTGACAAGTGGGCAGGATGACTATTTTGTGAACAACTAAAGCATTTTTTTATTATTGTTTGGCAGTTATTGAGCGTTAATGTTGGATCACACACGAAATAAGGGCATCTGTAGGTGAAAAATTGAGGTTCAAATATTGCACACCTTCTTCATCTTGGAGGATTGACACTGGGTAGGATGATTATTTTGTGAACAACTAAAACATATTTTTATTACTGTTTGAAAGTTACTGAGTATTAATGGTGGATCACATGGAAGATAAGGACATCCATGCGTGAAAAGTTTGAGGTTCAAATCTTTCACACCTCCATCATGCTCAAATAATCCTTCATTGCAAAGAAGGGTAAATCGTGACCCGTGGCCCACTTGTTCAACATGTATAAAGGTATCAAGATAGACCCTAACCATTCATGGTGAAGCCTCTCAACATCTATTTAGATTAGCACATGGTGCACATTTTTCTTTTTACTTGAACTATCAAAACTCAAAACCTATAAATGCTCTTTTTTTTAATTGCTTTAAAGCTTTAAAAGTTTTTTTTATTTAAAAAAACTGTAAAACTATTTTTTTTAATTAAGGGGATCTTTCATTTTTTTAAAAATGGTAAAGCTTTGTTTTAATTTTAATTTTTTTTTTGTAAAGAGGTGTTTTTTTAATTTTTATAAAAGTGCATTTTTTAATTAAAAATTTACTTTTAATTTAATTGTTTTATATTAATGCATATGTTTTTTATTAATAAAAATATATATTTTTAATGTGTATGATTTTTTATTATAAAAGAAAACATTTTATTTGAAAAAAGAGTGAAAAGAAATGCACTTTAATTTTTTTTAATGAGTTTACTCGGGTTTTTATGAGGGGTCTCAATCTCCTCATACTAAGTGGGGTTTGAACCTTAGACATCTCACAAAGAGGCCAAAGCCCTTACTACTGTAGTAAGCTTACAATTATTCATGCACTTTAATTTTAAATCAAGGTGTATGAGTGAATTTTTTCTTCTTTTGCATTGATAAGGGTGATTTGATCTTTGCAAACTTTAAAATTCTATTTTGCAACATTACTCAAGCATTGTGATTGTAAAAGGTGCAATATCGAAGATATCATTTTTATTAAGAGGTAAAATCTCACTCATGTTAGGGTTTGATGAGGAAAAACTGCTCTGCTAGGGTTTGGGTCTGCCGTCATTCGTAAATGGCTAGCTCAGTTGCTACTGAGCCGACTAGGGAGAGCAATGGCACCAGGGAAGCACCCGAGAAAGTTTGTCTCGAAAGTGTTTCACAAGGTAAGAGTACTATCCCTGTTGTTTCCATTCCCTTGCATGAGTTTCATAATGCTTGCCACTGGTTTGAGTCACATACCCTTGTCGGGTATTTCCTGGGTAGAATTTCCAATGATACCCTCATTAGGTCCTGGGTGCAACAAGTTTGGGGTTTGCATGGTGTGATAGTTGAGAATGTTCAGAATCTCACCAAAGGTTATTTCCTTTTTCGCTTCCCTGATCCTACTCAAGCTTAAAAAGTGTTAGCCAAAGGTCCCTGCATGGTGAGAAATTTCCTGTTAATTTTGTAATCTTACACTTGTGACTTCACAGCCAGTGACCAAGCTAAGTTAGAAGTTCTCATCTGGATTTTATGAATCCTAACATAAAATTCAGTTTACTTTGGGGCCTATGTGATTCCAAGGATGTCATGGATATTATGAATCCTGACAAGTCCTCATGCGAATTTTGTTTATGAAAAACTGACCAAAGCCCAATTCTTGAAGCATAGTGTTTGTTCAGGTATGACTATTAGAGGCAGTAGAGGTCGTAGCTTATGTGCAACATGTATTCTACCAAGCATTTGTCTGGGAAAGGAGGAGCTATCATAGAGGTAGAAGAGGTCATAGCTTATGAGCAACATGTATTCTACCAAACATTCCAAGTTGAGTCAGTCAGGGTCCTCCTCAACGGACTCTAGTTGGCGGTAATGCAAAAGAAGGATGGACTGTCCCAATCTCTTAGGATGACAATTGATAGTGTGTTAAGAGGAAGATAACTTTCATCCCGCTCCTTGATATTTGTTTAATGATTATGTCTTGGGATGTCTGTGTAATGATTGCTCGCGACGACGTGTAGTAATGTTTTTTGGACCTTGTTTTTATTGGGGAGGTGTGATTTCCTCCACCTAGAAACTTTTATGGTTTATGGGGTGTGCTAATTCCACCCGCCATTTTTTGTATGATTAATATTAATTAATATAAGGTTTTTTCATTCAAAAAAAAGGTGCAATATCAATGGAGTATGACACCTTACACTTCTTGCAAAACTTGACAATTATAAAAGGTATATTTTTGGCAGACTGACACCTTAAAACATGAGAATAACCAAAAGAAAGCAAGCCCTAAATCAATCAAAACTTCAAAAGCATACATCAACAGATAAGGGTCTTTACTTCCTAGAAGGTGAAGATCTTTATGAAGATGGAAAATTTGTCACTCGAAGGAGTTGTTTGCAAACTACTCTCAAAGCTACTAATGTTTGCAAAGATTTTCATACTAGTATTATAATCCTTATAGATACAGTAAAGACGGTATACATGGGATTAACCACCCTTTACATTTCGTCAAATAAAAGATGACAAAGAAGTAGTTGAAGGTCAAGTGGATAATGGTAGATACTTATTGTGACACAAGCAACCTCAAGCCCTTGATGACAATTGCTTGTTGTGACATAATCAACCATAAGCCTTTAATGATAAATGTCTATTGTGACACAAATAATCTTTTCATAAAGATAGATTTAACTTATGATACTAATGACTTGATTTCTATTTATGACAATGGTGGCCATGATAAATACCATATTACTACAAGTATTGAAAGCCATGTTAAAGACTAAGAAAGACTAAGAACTTGGGTGCTTTGAAAGGCACACCAAATGAATTGACTCAAAGCTTATGAAGCAAATGGGCTACAATGGTATAATATTTGGAAGAAATGATTAAGGTATCACACAACCCATAATGTCATATATCAATCTAAAGAATGAAGGCCTTGGTTATGATGGTCAAGCAAGAACTAGTAACACTAAGTTTATGAAATCATAATATCATGCATCTCCTAGAACCAACTAGAAGTACAAACAAAAAATGATCAAGGTACATATTGATTGTGGATGGAAAATTATCACATAATGGGACAATTTGAAAGTAATGTTGAATAGATTTTATAAAAGAAAGAGGTCGACCTAGTGGTAGACCTAGATGCCAATCCAAAGGTCGACCCATTAACAGACCCTAAGGCAGACCTAGATGTAGCAAACCTAAAGGTGGACCCAAAAGCAACAAATCGAAAGGTAGACCTAGAGGTAACAAACCTAGAGGTAATAAAGCCAAGAGCTAGAGTAAGAGCCAAAGCTATAAGTTAGAGCCAGAGACAAGAGCTAGAGCTAAGAGCCAAAGCCTAGAATTCTCTAAATTAAGGGGGGTCCTAATATTTCCTACCCTAATTAATCTAACGAGGGAATGTTAAGAATATTTTATTACATTATTTTAATATTATAATTAGATCATCCATTTTTAGATGGAGTATTATTTTAATATTTTTTTTGCATGTAACAATATTCTAATCAAAAGTATTGATCTTCCAATTTATAACCTTAAGGCATATATTAAATAATCTTTTGCTTAAATGAATGAATTGTTAATTTACCATCAGGCAATAAATTTATTTAAAGTTGAGTTTTATTTATTTATTGTAAAAAATAAAATAGTTTTTTTTATATATTTATAAAGTTATCAATCATATGAAAAGATGATGTTTACTTAATGTGTGGTTATTTAACCATTAATTTCATTACAAAATATAATGTACAACCTTAACTTGTAGGATTCAAACGTTAAATATAATTTAAAGTCTCAAGACCTCCAATTATTATTATATAGTAATAAGTTTTCACTTTCTTTATAACTAGAGGATATAAACAAAACAAAAAACACAAAAAATTAAAGGAGGACATAATATCTATCATATTGTGGAAGTTATCAAGCATGTATTATGTTTTTTCCCTTTTTTATTTGGTTGCTTGGAATTGAAATGCTCTCAACATATAAATATCAAATTCAATATAAATATTTTTCCATGTATTACCTTTAGGGCAATGGATTCAATTTCAAATATTATCGAGAGATACATGCATAATTACCAAGCTTATTGTACAACCAGTATGTGATCCCTGATGTAATACATGTGGGGCCTGTTTAAATCCCATATAATCATTAAAAAAAATACATGCATTTATAAGCATTAATATAACATAACATTAACCTAATATTAGTTGATTTTAGAAAGTCATGTCATTTACATAATATAGTATTGATACAAGTAAATAGAAGATCGCCAATGTAAAATACTATCATTATCAAGTTGTTGAGTAAAATAAACTAATCAATTATGGTACATCATAATTATTGGTGAACTTGGCCCATGGTATCATTAACACAATATTAACAACATAAACATAGTACAACATAAATATAAGTTATGAAAATGTAACCAACATTAAAATTATCATAACTAGGATGTTTAATACAAGAATCCATTGTATCAAGTGGCATTATCTCAACTAGTTAGATTCCTCAATGTTTAAGAAGGAGACCCAGGTTCGAATCTTGCCAAAGGATACATGGATAATATCCAAGCTTTGTTGTAATACCATGATGTGGTTATGATGTAACATGAGTGGGGGTCGTTTCAATACCATATAACTAATTAAAAAATACAAGAATTCATTGTTATAGGCTAATAAATCATTACAAACAACATTGACCATCCCCCTCCATAGCAAATGGAGTGCATAGTCCTCTATTATCACAACATTATGAACCATACTACATGTGGAAGTAGCTTGATGATAGATAATCCTATTGAGATCTCAACAATTTAATGCATGTGGTTGTTATTGATTACTGATACTACTTGAAATAAATAATTCTAGTTAAGACTTGAAGTAGGATATGGAATAGACGATGTATTCAATGCATTGGTTGATAATATGATCAAAGAGAATTCATTTTTATCATTTAGAAGATCATTAAAATGGAGTAAATCATAAGAAAATTTGGGGTAAGTGTATGTTTTGCTAAAAAATAGATAAATCTAGGAATACATTATACTTTTGAATGAAAGCAACATTGTACAAATCCAAAATCAAATAAAAACAAATAAGAAGGGAGAAAATAGAGAAGTTTAGGTTGGAACATGAGGGGGTTATATCCTAGGATATGATCTAAAGGGATAATTACATGAAGTAAAGTGATACACACAAGCCTAAGCTGGGGTATGCTATGAAGAACATGTGCTTATACTGAGAGGGGAGGGTGAACAGTATAAGATAAATATTTTTTCTTTTTAATCCAAATAATAGCATCAACAATATTAAAGCAATAAACATCACACAAAGCATCACACACATGAGAGACATGATTTTACGTGGTTCACCCAATGTGGGTTACTCCACGGAGAAAATATTTCTTATAAATTTTTCTCAAATAAATTCTCTTGGGAATCATTTCTCCACAATGTTTATGGACCTCTATCCAAAGGAGACATCCATCCCCTTGATCAAGTTAGTGGATATTTGTCCACAGGAGACACCAATATCCTAACTTTGTTCTGGTTGGTGATCCTTTAGAAGGCCTTTACCTCCACTACCCTTAGCAAATGGAACTCTATCCATAGAAGACACATGTCCTCCCTGCTATGGCTAGAGACCTCTGTCACATCCAAAGCTCTGTCTCAAATATATACTAAACATAGTCCTTTGGTCTAGCACAAATCTATCCTCAATATTTGTCTCTGGTCTGACACAAACCTATCCTCAAATCTGCACCAAAATTTTTCCTCGAATTTTTCCTCAAGCCTTAACTCAAAGCTTGACTTAATCTCAAATCAACTCTGTTGGATCTACCCCAAACCTTAACTCAAGATTTGAACAAATCAATCAATCAACTCTGCTCTCAAGTCTTCTCAAATACTTGTCTCAAATCTGCCTTGTAAGCTTCCACAAAAGCTCACACCAATTTGTCCTCAAGTTCTCTCTAGAACTTGTCCAATCTGCTCAATAAGTTCTCACAAGAACTTATCCAAATCTGCTCTCAATCTATATTGTAAGCTTCCATAAAAGCTTACCCAAATTTGTCCACAAGTGTTCTCAAAGACTTACCTCAAATATGCTTAATAAGTCCACACTAGAACTTGTCCAATCTCATAGAAACATAAATATAATTGTTAGAGACTCAATATATTTCACACTCATCAATACTCAATATCTTTCTCAAATCAATTTAGAATATAGAATAGTTTGTTTTATAGAACTTGAACAATCACTTCACACATCCACTTAACTAGGCTCAACCAACTCTACTCACCAATCACTCAATGAAACAATCTTTGCTTACAATCCCTAGTCCAAGCATATAAACCTTCACTCAAAATGTTTCCAACAATGCTTATCAACCAATCTCACATAACAATGATATTCATGTTCTTTTCAAACCCTAGTTCAAGTTCTTCATACAACTAATGGCTTCAACAACAATGCTTATAAAACAAGGTTTTAACAACAACTCTTTATTCTAGAAAACCTTGAAGCATTAAATCAACACACTCAATAAGGAGACCTACTTAAGTCCTTTTCACTCCAAACTTGTTTTCCAGAAAACCAACCAATCAACTCAACTATGGAATAATATGCCCATACCTTTTTCTTGATGATGAAGTAACCTCAAAAATCTACCACAACCACAAACACTTCTTTGCCAAGCTCAAATAAGTTATAAGATGATAAACTCTCTCAAAGATATAATGTAAATATCAAAACTTACATACACCTTATTACTCCATATTAAAGAAATCATCCATCAACAATAATTGACCAAACACACCTTACTCTTCTCAATATTGCAATAATTGATTAAGTCACTTTACCAAATATATGCAATAAATCAATTTTTAATTCCCTAAGGTAAAAACAATATTACCCTAGTAAATTTTCATTTACCACTTAGGTAAATATCATAACCAATTTACCCCTTATCTCTCCCTAGCCTTAGCAAAGCAAAGAATAATTTTTATTTCTATTAACAACCCTTATCTCTCCACTACCTTAGCAACTTAATCAAAAAATTAAATCAAAAATATAAAAACCTTTTATATCTCCCACTCCGCATTTCATGGGATTCGATCTTGCACTCTCTCCCTTGCTAGCGCATTGGCCACGTCTTGCTAGCTGTGTGAGCCAAGTGCTCACGTGCCCACTAAAAGCACAAAAGGCACTTTAATATTTTGTCGAATCCTTTAGAGCCCTTGGCTCCCTTCTCCTCTTGCCACGTAGTGTGTTCGATGCACTTCCTCTCTCACTAAATGCACGAGCCATTTGTTCGCTGCTCCTTGGCGCTTTCTCCATGAATCTTAGCACGATTTTGAATGCAAAAATAATCGAAGGAAATTCGAATACTTGGTTTTGAACTTAGGTAAAGGTTTAAATACCTTTTGCCTTCCAAATATTGCACGTTGGTGGTGTATTAAACTTGGACGTCGACGCCTTTAAAATATGCATAATTAATTTATAAATCAGAAAAATTCTATTTAGAATTTAAATTTTATAAATTAACTTTGTAACCTTTGGCTTTATAAAAAATTAAAGCCTCCTTGGGGGTTAAATAAAAACTTTTTGTTGCTCATAATGATTTAATAAAAAATCATTTTGCCACCATGGTTTTAATAAAAACCCTTTATCTTTGCCTCACATAATATAAAAATAATATTATGACATCTTTTCAATCAACCTCTCGCATTATTCCTTTTGACCTTTTGACATCAATTGTAGCTTATTCCTTGAAATCAATGACAACTTTGACTCAAAATGTCCAACATGCTAAATAAAGTTAATGCCATGCAAGTAAAGGAAATACAAGTGAAGCAAATGAAATGAACCTGAAACATAAAAGACATAAAAAAACTACCTCTTTGAAGATGCTTGACTTTGCTTTAAGTTTGAGATTGATTCCTTGATCCTTGGATGATCTCCTTAATGTTGCTAAAGATACTTTTTTTTTATCAAATATCCCCACCATTGAATTTGAAGCAAGGATGAGAATCCTTTCTAAGTGCAACTAGGGCCAAGGAAAAAAGAAAGTGTAACAAAGAATGTTTATCCTCTATTGATTCTTAGGTAGGATAAGGAATAATATTGCAAGCCTATTTTTCCTCTTTGCATTCTCCATTGGCAACATGAAAGGAAGAAGGTAAGCACTCCTATTGGCTTGTGAAGTAAAGTGAATATATAAGATCTACTATTATTGTTAATTATCCTTTCCCTTCACATTGAAATGATATTGGAGATACTCTATTTATATATTTTTCATTTGATATTTAATCAACAAGAGCATTGATTGATAGGTGGTGCTTATATCAATTGGATAAGAAATAACTAAGGTGTAGGGTAAAATAAGGGTAAATTATCCAATTTGTTTTTTAAATTTTCTCCTTGATTTTGATGAGAAAATTAATTTAATTAAACATTCAACACTTTAGTATCTTCAAGCACCAGTATTGTTAGAACCAAAGTTAAAGGATATGAAATATGGTCTTATGGTAAATCATAAACATCATTATTGTTTGAGTGAGTGAAAAAAATAGTAAGAGATGACGAGGGCAGACCATAAGTGTATCTAAGGCTAATTCTTACCTTAAAGGCTACCCATTAACTATACCAGGGGATGTTACCCAAGAAATGTTGGAATCCATGATATTTTCTAGAAACAAATAGAAGCAATCCATCTACTCAAATCCTATACAAAAAATATAAAAAAATGAATGAAAGAAAAAATAGATCTAAATATTTGGGGGCATCTTTAGGAACCATAAATAATCATTGCATTATCCATAGATAAGCTTCACTACACTTCGATGATAAAATGAGGACTGGCGGGGAGTATTTAAACCAATACCAATACCCCCAATACATAAAAGAACTTAACCTTAAACTCACATAAAAAGAGAGGATTTAAGGTTAATTACAAGTTTATAAGATGGGTTTAACCATAATAAGGTTAACCACCCATAGGGCTTACATAATAAATTACAATAAATCCAATACATTGCATAATGAATACCCTTAGGCCTATCAAATATTACATCATATAATGTCATCCTTGGCCATGAATTAGATTACATTTTCAACACATCCCATAATCTGAAATAAGGGGCCAACGAAAAAAGACATTAGTGACAATATTATATTTTCTTCCTAATGGATACTCTAGAGGGCCTATTTAGTTGATATAGATCCTTTAGAAGCCCTCTCATTTGGAAGATGTTCATTAGTCTTTAGAAGCGCAACTTCAATCCAATACAATTTTAGTAAGCAATTGAATATCCCTCCCTCTTGTACTATTTGCAAATGGTTGAATTCTTGAAAAACTTAACCTAGCCCTTAGGACCCTAGGTCTTAGCATTCTTAGATTTGTATTCCTTTGCATGAACCTATATTTGTGGAGTGCCACCATAATTTCTTATTACCACATAAAATGAACTATAAGAGAAAAAACATGATCAAGAGTAAGAGTCTTTTGAGATTCCAAAATTGTAGGAATCATATAAATCATTAGGTTCAACATCTAAAAAGAAGGGGAGAGATTAACATAAACAATCTTCATGCATACTCATAATCTTTCTTTTTGCCTCAAGAAGATGCAATATTTGTTCTCAATACCTTGAATCTCACAATATAGTCCTCAACATTATCAAACTCAACAAATCTAAGAGAGGGCTCTATTTCCAAGAGACTTACTTTAGTAGTATTAACTTTCCCAAATATTTTCTCCAATTTTGACCATACCTTGATAGGGTCACTCTCCTATTTGATATAGAAAAGTAATTTTGGTTCGGTCAACAAGGAAAACTGGCCAAAAACTACTTCTCTTTGGTGGTAGGTTTTTTCATCAAGGATTGTTGATTGATCTTCTTGAAAGATGCACCACAAGTTCTTATTGTATAACAAGCCAATCATTTAGGTTGACCAAATATTGTTATTTTGTCTATTAAGATGAGTGACTGAGTCTTTATGATTCATCTTACACAATTTGACCCCTAGCACTATTCTGTGAACTAATACCACCATTGTATCGAACTCAAAAAATCATACAATTTGAAAAAAATGATTTAAAATATTTTTATATGCAAAAGTTATGACCTCTAAAAGATTTGCCTAATAAACCCAAAAATGGAAAAATTAAATTCCCCAAACTTAAAGTTGCAAGTGCCAATCCGAATGCAAATTTTGATTAGCTACTATGATGTAATTCTATTTTTCCACTTTTAATTCTTTTATGTGCATATTGGCTTTTGTCTTTACCCAAAATCCAAATTTGATTATGCCATCGGCATTATATGTCCATAACATTGTTTTTTTTAGATTCCCATTTTTCATGGTGCTTCTGTTCATGAGAGTACCATGCAATGATATTCTTTATTCTTTTTTCAGAAACAGAGATTTATTCCTGTGAGCTGTCTCTGGCAATACCCTTTGTTGATTGTTCCTTTCCTCTGCATAAAACAGACATTATGGTATGCATTTATGTATTTGCAAGGCCAGGGAAGCTCAAAATAGAAGTAAAATAAGTTTTTCACTGGCAATGAAAGTGCGGATTCCTGTGGATCTAAAAATTAACCTATACGTTTTTACCTTGTGATCAGGAGTTACAGCTTAAGGTAAAGAGTCTCGTTAAAAGACAAAATTTCCGTTGGATGTGATTCTTTGCATCTGACATTCGCTGTATTAAACTTGAAAAACGTGAAGTGGTACTCGATATTCACACATTCACAAAAAAAAATGATTGGCCCCTATCAAAAATTACGGACCGGCTATTATTAAAGTATTAACAATATCCAAAGCTATGACGTGGGGCACTTATTGAAGTGGTGACTAACGAACACATCTGTCAAATCATTTTTCGCCGTTATGAAGTGGTGTGAGGGTGACGCCCAGCGTGAAATCAGCATTAATTAAAATATTAACTAAAAACAGCGTTACAAGAGAAACCAAAGACAATCCGAACCAACCAACAAATTGGTTAAAGTTTAAAGCGGGAAAAGGTTTCTGGAGATAGACCAGGACGGCAGGAACATAAATCACAACTTTGATTTTGAATATGACCTTCCCAACCCAAGAAATACCTACCATTCAGATTTTTGAATAGTTGTTATTTAATTTTTTTTAGATCTTATGTAATAGTCTTTTTTTTAGTACATAGAATTAATCTTTCTAAGGACACTTTACGTTTAAATCATAAAATTAGTATGAATGACTCGTCATATTTTTTTTTTTTTTATTATAGTACGTGAAGGAAAATATATTATATAGATTAAATAATGAAAAAATTAAAAATATAACCATAAAATCAAGGATGAATTTAAGATATTTTATTACTAACTTTCATATATAAAGGATATATATCTAAAAACACCGAGAGTTATCAATCTCGAGGAGCCTATGTCATTTATTTGGGGTGTGATCTTTTAGATAGGCACCTCGATCGGTGTTTTTAAATATATATCCTTTATATCTAAGCTAGTTTATTAAACAGTTGCAACCGCTGTTTTAGTTTAAATATTTTAAATGTTTGTAACGGTTGGTTAGTCGGTTGGTTTAGTTTAAATATTTTAAATGTTTTTGTTAATGTCGTTCTTTTAATTAAAAAAAAATTGTTTACGGCGTGACATATATGACCTCTTTGCCTCCACCCCATGTCTGCCATTGTAGGAACACCTCTCGCCATAATAACCAAAAATGGGTAAAAAATAATAAAATAAAAATTTACTTATAAAATAACATTTAAAATGCTTATATTAATAATAAAATTTGACTTGTCTAAGGAAGATCCTAATATTTCACATATATAATTTTGTTTAAAAATAAATAACTTTGAGCTACTATGCTATCTTGAAAATCCATTTAAAACATCATTTACCAAACTCCGATTTCGTACTGATAATGGAAAAGATGAAATAAAAGGAAATGAAAAAAATCTATAGTTAGATTAAACATATTATTTAAAAAAATTGATTTATCCAAATAAGGCTACTGTCGTACTTATCCCTATAATCTTGATGACGTCAAACATGATATTTTTTTTTTTGAGTGTTTATAGTCAAAAACAAGGCGGCTGTCGTGTTCATGCCTCCATCTAATGTTTTCAGTATAGGTATTTGACTCCATCTATTGTTTTCGGTATAGGTATTTGACTCTATCTTGGTGGTCCTACAACTCACAAATTGCTTATAGGGACAGCTCTTTTAGCACCTAGAAAAGTTAAATATATTATTGAGAAGGCAACATTCTGATCTAAAGTTGGTTTGTTTATTTTTTGAATAATAATAAATGTTTTTACTATAAAATAATTAATAAAACATATTATTTATTTAAGTATATTTATGTTATTGATTTTAAGAAAATTGAGTTAGGATGTCTTAGGGTAGTTGATGGAACTCTGATTGTTAAGCTAGATATATGTGTCATTCAGACTGATATAGAAGATCTGGAAAAAAGAGGACTAATTTATTGTTTCTTGGGTATTTGTTTGAGCTTATTTGCTTTCAAAGTTTGGGCTACAAAAAACTGGAAAACAAAAGGTGAGTTACAAATCTCTATTTATCTAAATGGTTATTTTCTTGTTTTATTTGCTAATAATGAAGATAGAGAGAAAATATTTCAAGGGGGCCCTTGGTTCTTTGGAAGGATATGACTTTTCATAAAGCCTTGGCATACTAAATTTAAAGTCGAAGAAGAGATGCCTTCTACAGGTCCTGTCTAGGTTAGATTCTTTGGCCTCCCAATTGAATTTTGAAATCCGGCTGTTTTTTCTTCAATTGGAAACTCTTTTGGAACTTTTATGATGATTGTTGATTGTACTAAAAAAATAGAACATATAATTTATGCTCGGATTTATGTTTTAATGGATTTTGACAAACCCCTATCTGAAAAGATCTCATTACAATTTGGGGAGGACACTTGGAAGCAAGTGGTGGACTATGAGAACATTCCTTTTCATTTCCGAATTTACCATGAATATGGTCATTTGGCTAGTGTCTACCCAAATAAAATTCTAGATCAAAAGAAAAATGATACAAACTTAGCAGGTTTCCAAATGCCTAAGAAGAAGAACACTCAGAAAAAATAAATTATGAAGGATCAATCGAACTTATCAGCTAATATGTTTGAATTTCTTTCCACAACATGATGTCCTAGGTGAGGAAGAAGAAATAATGGAGACAAAGATCTTAGAAACACAATTTAAAGATGTAGGGAAAGACTTAGAGATAAATCAACAAATTAAAGGTTTTCAATAAGAAAAAAAGAGGAAATATACACAAGAAAAACAATCTTCTAAATGTTGAGACTTTAGATAATACAGGTCCCATAGACTATGTTGAACCTTCCAATAACACTTTGGCTTTATACATGCAATATTCGAGGTTAGAAGCCACCTCAGATTCAATTGGGGTAAGTCAAGAAATAGGAAAAAAACTAAAAATGGATTCCAACCAAAAGGTAGGTCGCAAGACCAATCAACATCATATGGTAAAAGAAGGTGAAAAGCTTGTAGAGGAAGGTAATATTATTGCCTTTACCAATTTTTTTAGCCCTGGTATTAATGAAGATCGTCACTTGGAATGTTAGAGGAATCAAAGAGAGTCTTTCAAAACAAAATGAAATTAGAATAAGAATTCAGACAAACCATCCACATCTTTTTTTCCTTTAGGAAACAAATATTTCAATAGAGAAAATGGATTCAATTGCTAGTAAAATTTGGTCAGTTGAAAAAGTTGCTTCCCTTAGTTCCTAGGGGACTTCTAGTGGCATTGCTTACCTTTGGGACCCAAAAGAGGTTGTTATTCACCATATGGTTGGTAGCTAGGGTATTTTGGCTATATCTATTCAAAGTAGACATTCTAACCAAATTATGCTTTGTATAACTATTTATGCTCCGACTACTTGGAGAAAAAGAGAAGACAATGGAAGGATATAACTTAGATTATCTCTCATTTTCCTAAAGCTTGGATCTTGATCGAAGGAGATTTCAATACTATTCTCTCTTTAGATGAGAAAATGGGGGCAAATAGAAATTTGGACAAAAGCGCTAACCTCATAAGTAAATATATTGTAAACCTTCATCTTGTGGGTATTCAACTAGATAATGGCCTTATGACTTGGTCTAACAAAAGGCAAGGCTTAGCTTGTATTATGGAGAGGCTGGATAGGTTCTTGTTCTATAATAATTTCTTAATCCATTTTCACATTCCTAAGGTGAAGACTCTTAATAATGTTGGTTCGGATCACTGGCCAGTCATGGTGGAAATTTGGAAAACCAATGTGAGTTTCTTGCCTTTTCGATTTTAGTTAATGTGGCTTAGAGATAGTTCCTTTAGACCCCAAGTGTAGCAATGGTGGAAGGAAGGTAAACCAAGGTATGATACTAAGATGTTTTGTTTTAACAAAAGGTTGCAATACATTAAATCCAAAATCAAGATTTGGAATTAAAAGAAATTTAGAGATGTTCAATAAAAAAAACATGAAGTTATTGCTCAGCTTGAAAATTTGAATAAGAAAATCCGTTTAGATGGCCTCACAGAGAGTAGAAGTATAGATGAAATTAGACGCACTACTCAGTTAGAGGAATGAAAAAAAAAATAACTTTTATGGAAGCAAAAATCTAGGATCCAATGGCTCAAAGAAGGAGATCGAAACACAAATTTCTTCCACAAATCTCTTCTAGCTCGAAGATATCACAACTTTATTTCTTCCCTAAAATCTGATTCTAGAGATGTTGTCTACACTTGGGATGGCATGAACTCTATTGTTGTCAATTACTTTTTCAATCTGTTTGTTGCTACTCCTCTTGACTCGACTTCTCAATAGAATATTCTTCAAGCCATCCTTACTCTTATCACTTCTAAGGAGAACTCTATTTTGATTGCTCCAGTTACAATCAATGAGCTTTAGTAGGTGGTTTTTAAAATATAAAAGGAAAAACCCTAGGTCCTAATGGTTTTCCTATTGAGTTCTATCAAGAGTTTTGGGATATCCTTCATGTTGATTTATTAGAGGTGGTGGAAGAAGCCAGGAAAGCCAAAGAAATTTTCAAGGTTATCAATAAAACTTATATAGCTCTTGTCCCAAAATCTCAAGAGGCAGATCATATCTCAAATTTTAGACCTATAGCTTTATGTAGTGTTCTTCTCAAAATTATTATAAAGATCATGGTAGAAAGTTTGAAGCCTCTTTTTCATACAATTATTTCCCCTGAACAAGGGGGTTATGTGGAAGGGCATAAAATAGTGGATGAGATAGTTCTTGCTCAGGAAGCCATCCATTCCATAGAAATGTCAAAATATCCATCTATGTTTATTCGTTTAGCCTTATCTAAAGCTTATGACAAAGTGGATTGGCACTTCCTTGTCAAAGTTTTAAGGCAATTTGACTTCTCTCACGATTGGATGGATTGGATTATGGGATGTATCTCTTTGGTATCCTACTTTGTTCTTATCAATAGAAAACCTTCTAGAGGTATTAGGCAAGGTGACCTCCTCTACCTTTATTTATTCATCATTCTTGTTGAATTCTTGGGCAGGACTATAACAAAAAATAGATATAATAGAACCCTTGAGGGAGTTACCATTGCTCATGGAGCTGGGCCTATTTTTCATCTTTAATTTTTTGATGACTCTACTATGTTAGGTAAAGCTACAATTAATTAAGCTTCTAAAATTAAGCAAATCATCAACTATTTTTCTAATTCTATTGGGCAACTGATCAATGAAGACAAATCTAAAGTCATTTTCTTTCATTGCTCTCCTAGATAGGAATCCATGGTATTGGATAAATTAATATATAAGAAGACCTCCCTTCCAATCACTTATTTAGGAATTCCTCTCAATATTCAAATATAGAAAAAAAAAGACTAGAATTAGTTGTTGGATAGAGTTAAGAAGAAAATTGGAAAGTGGACCAATATGTGGCTTTCATTTGGGGGTATAATTACCTTGGTAAAATCAGTCCTTCAAGCTATACCTATTTATGTTTCTACTGTGTTGAATATCCCAAAGGTTGTTCTTTGAGAATTAAATCAAATCAATCATTGGTTCCTCTGGAGTGGTACTAAGGAGAAAATAAAATGGGCCTTGGTGAAATGAGATACTTTATACCTTCCCAAGAATGAAGGGGGGTTAGGTTTTTGATCTGTTATTAATAACAATAAGGTTTTATTTGCTAAACTGTATTGGAGGATTTTGCATAACCCCAATGCTCTTTGGACCAAGAATCTTCATGCTAAATATGCTAAGAAAAAAAGTCCCAAAGATCTTGTTTGTTATCAATTGCCTACTAAAGGTTCTTCCATTTTAGCGATTCTTAAGACTGGTGAGGATTTAATTAAGCAAAATTTATTTTGGATCATTCATAATGGTCAATAGATAAATTTTTGGATAGAGTCTTGGGATGGTCATCAACTTTTGATAACTTAGTTTTCTGATTAGAGGTCTTGGATGGAGGAGCTTCATCGAGCTAACTAGATAAAGATTGCTAATTACTGTTGGTACCATACTGGTAAATTAGAGGTTGGTAGGTGTTGAGTGGTGTTTTCACCCGGTTGTGAAAGCACACTCTCCGGTAGGATCTGAGTCCCAAAATCCTCTGCTTGCAAAGAAAGTAATTTCTCCAAGGTTCCTGTTATGTTGATTCTTTGATTACCAATGATGTTGTTCAAATGAAATGCTAGGAATACCTTAGGGTTTGCAAGTGGATGTTAACAAGGGGCACTGTGGTTTATTTAATTTGAATTTACAGTGGACTCAAAATGAATAAATCTATTCTAATCTTTAGTTCTGATGGATTTTCTACTACTTATTTAAATACAGTAATTAAACTACAGAAAATAAAGTAAGGGTTTGAAAAATAAAGCAAAGCAAATGAAAGTGAAACTAAACTACAGTCAGAATGTTGTCATCAATTCGATGAAACCGAAGATAATGAGGTTTTCTGCATGCAACCTAACCTAATGAACCTGCAAATTCGCACAATCCAAATAAGCTAGGTGCGGGTTTCTAGGGTTTCTACTGTAATTCCAGATTTAGGCATTCGCATGAAGCAACCAAGAACACTTGCATTAAACTTCACCTAAAAGCCTTAGAAATCTGAAATGAATGATAAAACATTAAATCATGCATGCAAAAAATGACTCCTTCTTTCTCATCAATGAGATGCCAACTCTGTATTTTCATATTAAATGATATATCAATTACATTTACAGAATGTTCCAGGCATAAATATTCCAGAACAAATGAAGGAAATTGCCCAAGTGCAGGCCCAGAATGGCATGAAGCCCTTGTCTCTGCAACTCTGCAAGCAGCAATTTCCAACCCCTCTTCAATCTGCGCTTCTGGATTTATCCTATCTGGTGCGGCTCTTCGATTCTCCCTGTGTCGCTTCGCTTCACCTTCCTACATGTGACCTTTCAAATTCTTGCCTTTTCCTTGCTTTTGATTCATGCTCAATGCCGAAACGTGCGAAATCTTCCATTGCATGTAACGCTTCTGCAACCCTGACACCTGTATGCCACGTGTCCCACGTTTTCTGTGCCTTCTGTAACGTCTTTCTACGAAAATCGTGACAAAAATGGCATGCAACCTATTCACCTTCCTGGTCACGAAAACGCGACATGTCACGAAATCGTGACATGTCACGATATCGCGACGCCTTCTTCGTCCGTATGCCTTCGGCCATTTCTCGTCGCGAAATCGTGACCATTTTCTCTTTCGGGCCTTCTTTCCGCAAACTGTCACGATTTCGCGACCATTTTTGTTTTCGTACACCTTCGACTGCACCCTGTCGCGAAATCGTGACGCTTCTCTACTTCGAGCACCTTTGTTGCATGCTGTCACGATTTCGCGACGTTTTTCCCTTCCGTACGCTTGAGCTTCAACCCGTCATGATTTCGCGATGCTTTTCTCTGTCCGTACCACTTCGTTGATTCGAAACCGCGAAACCACAACCTGTCGCGATTTCGCGATGCTTTTCTTTGTCCGTACTACTTTCCTGCAATCTGTCACGATTTCACGACGTTTTTCACTCGGCACCCCTTTGCTCAATGTTGTCGCGATTTCGCGACGTTTCTCTTCTCCGTACGCCATGCTATTTTTCTGTCACGAAATCGTGACGCTTTCATCCTTGACATGCATTGCGGCTTTCTGTCATGAAATCGTGACGCTTTTCAATTTCGGGCTGCTCTTCCTGGTTTGACCCACGAAAACGTGACATGTCATGAAATCACGACACTTTTCTGTTTCGTACACTTTAGCTGTAACCTGTCGTGAAATCATGACGCTTTTTCGCTTCGGGTCCCTTCGCTGTTTCCTGTCGCGATATCGCGACATTTTTCATTCTTCGTACGCTTCGGCAAAACCTGTCGCAAAATCGCTACCATTTCCTCTTTCGAACCATCTCTCCGAAACACGTCGCGAAATCGCTACCACTTCTTCGTCCGTACACTTTGCCCAGAACACGTCGCGAAATCGCGACACTTCTCATTTCTAAGCAATGGCAGCTCCATACGTCGCGAAATCGCGACGATTTTCATTCTTGCCTTTCTCTCTCCTGCCTGGGCCACGACGGAGCAACATGTCATGATTTCGCGACACCTTTTCATTTTTACCAGCGACATGTCGCGATTTCGCGACACCTTTTCATTTTTTTCAGCGACATGTCGCGATATCGCGACAACTTTTCATTTTTTCCAGCGACATGTCACGATTTCGTGACACCTTTTCATTTTTCCAGCGACATGTCGCGATTTCGCGATATCTTTTTTTTTCTTTTCTCTCTCCTCTTTCGGGCCGCGACGGGGCAACATGTCGTGATTTCGTGACACTTTCCTATTTTCGGCAGCGATGGCGCGACAGGTCACGATTTCGCGACATGTCGCGATTTCACGACACTTTCAACACTTAGGCATTTTTTTCTCTTTTCTTCATTTTTAGCATCTGGGTCACTGAGATTTCTTTCGCAAGCTTGCAAAAAGGTGGGTCCCCAATTTTGGGGTGTGTTGTGGATCAGCCACAACAAATGGCGACTCTATTTGTCAAATGCTCTTGAGCATTTTTAGTAAGAACCCAACTCTGAAACATATCACAAACTCGAAAACATGTGTTAGCACATAAGCAATATAACAAATGCCCAAAGATCGGAAGTACATGAATCATCAGAATCATCAAGTATTAGCTCAGTGTGTGCAATGAATTTCTTTCCCTATCATTTGAAATTGATCCACACTCCATTATCAATTTTGCATGAATGCATATGTGGGATGGTGAATGATTTGTGTACCCTAATGAATGTGCTAGGAGATTTTGCTTTCATAAAAGGCATGGTCATTCTTCTATTATTATGTACAAGCATTCAAGATTGCCAAACCCTCTTAGGATCCACTAATTCATTACCTTATTGTATCCCAAAGTTGGTTATGAGTCCCTACTATCCGGAACCCATGTGCAAGTGAATGTGAAATCAGAACTTTGGGGAATCAGACTCCCAACCAACCGAGATGAGAGTTTAACCCTATCCTTACTATTCTGATTTAGAGTTCATTACCTCACTTTAAGCAAAATAATTAAACCAATTATGGAAGAAATGGTCATGCTAGTCTAACCCTCTAGACAATCAGTGGTCTTGTTTTTTAGGCAAGACATGATGCCATGCATGGGCATATCTAACCCCACAATCCAAAACTTATCCTCATTTCTTTGGACCTTGGGGATGACTACCCATCCTTTGTAGAGGACCAGTAGTACAATCCTTACAACCCAATATAAATACGAGATGGGAAAAATTTGTTTTTTACTTCTTGGACCTTGGGGATGACTACCCATCCTGGCTAGGGACATGTAGTACGATCCTTACAATCCAAACTTTAGATGAAAAATATTAATTTTGTTGCTTAGACCTTGGGGATGACTACCCATCCTTTGTAGAGGACAAGTAGTACGATCCTTACAATCCAAGATTTACTATGAAATGAGACATAAGAGCTTTGGGGAATCGGATTCTCAACCTAAGCGAGATGAGAATTTATGCCCTATCCTTACTACTCCATGTGGGTCAAATCAAAGCTTTGGGGAATTGGATCCTCAACCTAAGTTCGATGAGGATTTAACCCTATCCTTACTACTCCGATTTTAGGCTTTAAGCTCTATGGAAGTGGTCAAAACCACTGTTTTAAGGATCATGTTGCATAATAGGATAGACATGAAAAACTTCTTTCGCCCAACCTTTTCCTCCAAGTTAGGCTTTGATCATTTTGCTCAAGATCCTTTTTAATGTATAAGACGTGCTTGGTTCTAGATATCTCAAGACTCAGTTTCCAACCTTAGGATTTACTTACATATATGTTATAACACAACCCTAAGAGGATTTGACATACTTTAATGGCTTGTACCTAAGATGCATATGCAACTAAGATGAAATGTATGTAAGGTGAGATGGAACATGAATGCATTATTTCTTGAATTGCAAATGAAATGATTTGTCATGCAAAACTGACTCTTTCATGCATCACAAAATCAAACAATATAACTTAAGATGTTTATGTTACTTGTGGAGCTTTTTACAGGACAATTCCAATATTTCATATTCTCCTAACCTTAAGCATAAGTTGACATCTCAATACATTTTTATTTTTATTTTTATTTTTTATTTTTTTCAAAATAAACAAAACATGTCAGTTGAAATCAAATCCACAACCAAAATCCTAACTAGACTAACAATCCTAAATAATGAAAACAAAAACTGAAAATCCCCACCAAAACCGAAAGAATAATATCAAAATCTCACAACCTAAGGGCTAAAATAATGCTTTAAAATCTGCCCATTAACCGGTAGCATGAAATCTCTCCCTTCTAAGGTTTTTAGCCTGAAGGTATTCTTCCCAAGAATCTCCAAAATCTGATATGGGCCTAACCAAAGACAATCAAACTTTTGATGATTCCCTTTTTCCTCATGTCTTTTGTCCCATAGTAATACCAAATCTGAAATTCTGAATGATTTAACTTTGGCCCTTCTGTCAAACCATCTTTTAATAACTTCCTGGTGTTTATTCATGTGATTCATGGCCTCTTCTCTCTTTTCATCAAGGTGCAGCAAATGACTTGACCTGGCTTCAACTTGATCATCTGTCCCCAAGTACTCTTGTATGAAATGTAAAGTCTGCAACTTCAAATTTGCAGGAAATATCGGGTCTTGCCCATAGACCAAATGATAGGGAGTATTCCCTATAGATTCTTTCACTCTGGTCCTATCTGCCCAAAGGGCAAACTTCAATTGGCTGTGCCGATCCGAGGGTTCTTTTCCAACAACTTCTTAATGGTATTCAACAAATTCTTATTTGAAGATTCGGCCAACCCATTTCCTTGAGGATAGTAATTGGATGCAAATTTTAAGCTCACCTTGTTATCATATGCCCAATCTGCAAATTGTGTAGAAATAAAAGCTTTACCATTGTCATCGACAATAGAATCGGGCATTCCAAATCTTGTTATAATTTGATCCTCAAGGAATTTAATCACAACGTCCGTGGTGGCATGTTTAGTAGGAATCGCTTCTGTCCACCTTGTACAGTAGTCTGTAGCTGTCAAAATGAATTTATGAGAATCAAAAGAATTTGGGTTAATAACCCCAATGAAATCTAGTCCCCACTGTGCAAATGGTCTCATTTCAACTACAGGTTGCAACGGCATGGCTGCATTTCTTTCTCTATTTGCAGCCACTTGACAGATATGACAAGATCGTACATGGGCATGTGCATCTTTGAAAATATGTGGCCAGTAGTATCCTGCTCTCAGGATTTGATGTCTTTGTAGCATTGGCTGCACCATGACCAGTTCCATGTTTCCCGTGAAATTCCTGCAACACCCTGGCGGCTTCTTCTTTGTTCAAGCACCTCAGGTAGATACCTTCATGATTCTTCCTGTAAAGCACACCAGATTTCATCAGATAATTGACAGACTTAAGCCTTAAAGCTCTTCTCTGTGTTGAATTCAGATTAGAAGGACACTTACCAGTCAATAAAAATTGCACAATATCAACATACCAGTCGTCCTTAGCAATGTATTATGTATTTGAGCATTGGCCTGTTATTTGCGGATTATTTTCTGCGATCGCCTTCGCCAGTCCCTGTCCTCGAACTAGTTTCATAGGTTGGATTTCGAGATCAAATTCTTGGATGGTTGAAATCCATTTTCCTCTCTTCTCACCTAGTTCATTTTGTAAAAACATGGTCTTGACAGCGAGTCGGGCACGATGGCAATAACTCTGCTATGTACAATGTAGTGTCTAAATTTTTTCACGGTTTTAAAAAGTGCGTACATTTGCTTATCAAGGATTGAATACCTTAATTGAGCATATTTCGGGGGGGCACTTAAAAATGCTATGGGTTTTTCGGCACTATCCTTGTCTTTTTGGGTTAAGACACTCACAAAGGAGTGTTATGATGCAAAAGCATAAATATAGAAAGGCTTGGAGTAGTCCGGGCTTATAAGGACAGGGGCTCCGGAAATGGCATCTTTGATGTTATGGAAGGCCACTCTGCTTTCCTCGTTCCATTTTACATCCACATCTTTCTTGAGCATCTTGTTCAGAGGCTTGGCTATCTCGGCAAAGCTAGAGATAAACTTCCTCACAAAATTAACCTGCCCAAAGAAAGATCTCAATTCTTTCTTACTACTCGGGAGAGGTAGGTTTTGGATAGCTTGTATCCTTTCTGGGTCGATGGATATGCCCTCTTTTGAAATGATGTGACCCAACAATTTTCCTTCTGTTACTCCGAAAATGCACTTTTTGGGATTTAAGGAAATTCCATGTTCTCTGCATCTTTGAAGCACTTTCTTTAAATCTTTGACATGGTCCTCTCTCTTCTTTGAGAAAACTGGGATATCATCCACATACACGATGATGCATTTGCCTATGAGCCCTTTGAATGCATAATCCATGGCGCGTTGAAAAGTTGCACCAGCATTTAACGATCCGAACGACATTCTCTTATATGCAAATGTCCCCCACTTGGTAGTGAAGGCTGTTTTCATCCTGTCATCTGGATGTATAAGAATTTGATTGTACCCAGAATACCCATCGAGAAAGGACATCATTTCAGATCCATTCACCATTTGTAGAATTTCATCGATTGATGGCAATGGATAATTATCCTTTTGAGAGGCTTTATTAAGATTTCAAAAATCTATGCACAGCCTAATCTCTCCACTCTTTTTTCTCACTGGAACGAGGTTAGCCACCCAGGTTGAGTGCCTAACGGGAAAAATGATTTTCGCTTCCAATAATCTTTTAACCTCCTTTTCGATCAAAGGCTCCAATAGCGGGTTAACAACTCGTTGTCTTTGCCTAAAAGGCTTGGAGTCTGGCTTCAAAGGGATGGTATGTGTGATAATGTTTTGGTTGTATGTCTTCAGCTCATTGTAGTTCCAAGCAATACAATCTATGTAATGCTTCAATGCCTGCATTATATTGCTCCTTTCTTCATCTGTACATGCCTTTGCAATGTACACCTCCTTTGGATTGTCTGCACTCCCTAGATTAATTGAATCACAGGCATCTTTAGGGAGTGGGACTCTTTTTCCTTTCTTGGTCTTGCATCCCATGTCGAACATCTTTTCCAATGAAACCACGTCTTTAGGAATTTTATTGGATTGATACGCAGTTTCAATTTCATCTTCTGTTTCATCCTGCCACCTTTGCTCCTCATCAATCACCTGATTTTCAAAAATACCCGAGTTCGTGACAAATTTGAAAATATGTCTGTCACTTTCAAAAACTTGGAAATTCTTTACATTATCGGGTATTGATGGACAAGGAACCAGTTCAATGGAAAACTTTTTACATCTTCTTATATCAACCGGGTTCAACATGCCTCGTGCGACTGCAAGAGAGTCTGCTATTCGATTTCCTTTTCTAGAAATAAGGGCTATATTGAATGCATCGAACTCCTCCATGAGGTCCATAACCCTAGTTCTATAAAGGCTCAGTCTTCTGTCGCGGCATGTATATTGTCCTTTGATTTGCTTGACTACCAACTCAGAATCTCCCAGAACCTTCAAGCATTTAACATGCTTGCTCAATGCTAGACGTAAACCATAGATCAATGCTTCGTATTCTGCCACATTGTTCGTGCAAGGAAATTGCAGTCTGTAGGCAGCCAATAATGGTTTACCTCCTGGACCAGTGAGCTCGACTCCAGCTCCTGCTCCCTGTCTAGATTTTGATCCATCGAACCTGAGCAACCACGTGTAATCATTTTCCTCGGAAGAGCCACCATGACACGCCTCCTCTTTAGGCTCTTCGGCGACTTCCTCAACATCAAGTGCATAAACTCCTAGTTCTGGCTCGAAAAGCCGAACTTCATTTGGCTTGTTAAAATCTGTTATAATCTCCTTAAGCCTCGGTTCGTTTTCCACTCTTATTTGGTTTGCAATTCCCTTCCATGGTAGCCACATATGTGAGCATTCTGTTGAAAAATAGCCATTCAAAGTTTTCATCCAATCCCTCGCAAGTAACATTCCATACCTACTTGGGATATTAACCACCAAAATGTCTACAACCTGCTTGGACCCTGGGTTCAGAATTCAATTGAATCTTGACATCATATAAGGTCCCTACCACATTTACCTCTGATCTGTCCGGTTGCAGGACTGTACATTTGGATGAAACAGTGCGAGACCTAGCATTTTACATATTTCTGCAGGCATGAGGTTGCTCGTGGCACCTGTGTCCACCAAACGGTTATGCAAATTCTTACCCGCAATTCTCGAGTCGGTAAGAATGGTGGGACATCCCTTCTCTCCTTTCGCAAAATGAGATGGGATTCAACTCTTTTTCCTTCCACATTGGATCAGGTGAGTTCAAAGCTTTTATCAATGCCTCCTTTTGGCCAGGCAATCTAGTTGCATCCAAGAACGAAAGGCTAGATTTGGACTTCTTTAGATCCTCCACTATGTCATAGTTTGGCTTTTCGAATTTGACTGTCTTTTGCACATCATTAGACATTTCTCTTCCGAGTGGAGGGGGAGGATTATTATTTGCCTTTGTATCTGGAGGAAGAATAGAATTGTTTGGAGGTGTTGATGAGGTTTTAGGGGCTTTAGACTTACTTCTCAAATGGTATCCATGATTCCCCTTTTCGAAATCTCGAAAAGCTTGCACCTCCTGTTCCAGAATTTCGTCTTCTTCCTCACTCTCACCTTCTTGATGATATACGATTTCCATCACCATAATATTATCATCTTGATGTTGTGATGGACTCTCATTTGATACCAGTTCCAAATCATCAACTTGTGCCCGAAGACAATGAGTGTATCTAGCAATCTCAGGACAATTCCTCTCATTGTGTTCTTTTGTGTTGTGCAACCTGCACCCCCTTTCCCATGCCAAATCCGAAAGATTCAAAAGAGAATTGGATTGGCTAGGTCCTGTAGAAGCATCTAATTGATTAGCAATGGGAGCGGGAACTCCCCCATTGTTAGGTTTGGTGTTCCAGTGCCTCCCTCTATTGTTAAAATTTTGATTTGGGTGAGGGGCATGGGACTCATACTTCTGTTGTTGAACCCTGTCATTGCTCAGTTTATGAACTAATTTCTTGAGCTCTTCGACTTCTGAATAAACATCTTTTGGTGGAATCATATTGTTGTTAACCCCCGTTGGATTCGCATAATTAATGGGGTCTTGATTCAACACTGGGGTCGGGTTATGAGGAATTGGATTCCCGTATGGATTGACACTTTGAATCGGGGTAGGATTTGGAAAAGGAACTATGGCATGAGGATTGACTTGGCTAGTTCCTTGCATAGTTGATTGACTGTTACGCAAAAATGCAGGGACGAGTGGAATGGATGTGAGTGGTTGGATTGGAATGGGTGCATACGCAGGTGCTGGTGGATACGGCTGCTGATATGGGAAGGCGTTCATGCTTGGCATTTGTGGTGCCATGAGTTGATTTGCCTGGGGAGCTTGACCATATGGAGCATACTATCCCATCACGGGCATCTGGGTAAACCCGTAGCCTTGTGGTGTCATTTGCTTGCTCGATAGTCATGGCTTCATTATAGGCCAAAGCCAGCGTGGTAACTTGAGGATTGCGCCTTGCAAACATGGCTGTCATGGGGTCCAATGCCCCAAAATATATCTGCAAAGCCACTGCGGGATCAATAGCAAAGTGCCTAATTGCTCTATTATAGCACTTTTGGAACTTTTGATTAAACATTCTAATCGGTTCCCCTTGGCCCCTTTTGCATGTAATAAACTGATTGTAAATAGTTGCGGGATCTAAGGGTGACCTGAATTGATTGACAAAGGCATTTTCCATTTGTGTCCAAGAGGTGATTGAACCAGTTGGCAAGCATATATACCATTCATATGCTATTGGATCTAAGCTCATGGGGAGCAGTCTGCGAGGCCACATCTTCATATTGAACTTGCGGCCTAATTAAAACATCCCTATAGGCTTGGATATGTTCTTCTGCTGTTCTTGGGCCATCTGGTTTGTATTTAGGCAGAAATATTTCAATGTTCTTGGGGATTTCATGGATATCCCCAACAATATTCAAAGGAGTATTGTTAGCTCCATACCAAGGAGCTGCTGGAGCTTGAGCCATTTGACTCAAAATTGATGAAGACAGACCTACAATAGCAGTAGAAATATTACTTACTATAGGCACACTAGGGGCAACGGATATTACTGGCGTAGGTCCACTCGATGTTCCTGGAGAAAACAGGTCTTTTGTGACTGGTGAACTTACGACTTGCTTGGCTTTACTCTTGGGAGTACCAGTAAGGTCATGAAAAATGGTTTCTCCCGGTTGTTTGGGACCTGGTCGCAATACGACGTGGTGGGTCCAGCCTGCCTGATGAAACCCTCGGCTATTTCGAAGAAAACCTGCAACAGAAACAAAAATAGTGTTGCAGTTTAGCCGTCTGTGAGATTTATTAAATGATTTCAAAATTAGATCAAAAACAAATTATTCAGGTATGAAAATTAAAATCAAAATAAACCAATTCGGGCCCTCCTTCTAGCGCCAATCTGTTGAGTGGTGTTTTCACCCGATTGTGAAAGCACACTCTCCGATAGGATCTGAGTCCCAAAATCCTCTGCTTGCAAAGAAAGTAATTTCTCCAAGGTTCCTGTTATGCTGATTCTTTGATTACCAATGATGTTGTTCAAATGAAATGCTAGGAATACCTTAGGGTTTGCAAGTGGATGTTAACAAGGGGCACTGTGGTTTATTTAATTTGAATTTACAGTGGACTCAAAATGAATAAGATCTATTCTAATCTTTAGTTCGATGGATTTTCTAGCTGCTTATTTAAATACGAGTAATTAAACTGCAGAAAATAAAGTAAGGGTTTGAAAAATAAAGAAAAGTAAATGAAAGTGAAACTAAACTACAGTCAGAATGTTATCATCAATTCGATGAAACCGAAGATAATGAGGTTTTCTGCATGCAACCTAACCTAATGAACCTACAAATTCGCACAATCCAAATAAGCTAGGTGCGGGTTTCTAGGGTTTCTACTGTAATTCCAGATTTAGGCATTCGCATGAAGCAACCAAGAACACTTGCATTAAACTTCACCTAAAAGCCTTAGAAATCTGAAATGAATGATAAAACATTAAATCATGCATGCAAAAAATGACTCCTTCTTTCTCATCAATGAGATGCCAACTCTCTGTATTTATGTATTAGATGATATATCAATTACATTTACAGAATGTTCCAGGCATAAATATTCCAGAACAAATGAAGGAAATTGCCCAAGTGCAGGCCCAGAATGGCATGAAGCCCTTGTCTCTGCAACTCTGCAAGCAGCAATTTCCAACCCCCTCTTCAATCTGCGCTTCTGGATTTATCCTATCTGGTGCGGCTCTTCGATTCTCCCTGTGTCGCTTCGCTTCACCTTCCTGCATGTGACCTTTCAAATTCCTGCCTTTTCCTTGCTTTTGATTCATGCTCAATGCCGAAACGTGCGAAATCTTCCATTGCATGTAACGCTTCTGCAACCCTGACACCTGTATGCCACGTGTCCCATGTTTTCTGCACCTTCTGTAACGTCTTTCTACGAAAATCATGACAAAAATGGCATGCAACCTGCTCACCTTCCGCGACATGTCGTGATATCGCGACGCCTTCTTCGTTCGTACGCCTTCGACCATTTCTCGTCGCGAAATCGCGACCATTTTCTCTTTCGGGCCTTCTTTCCGCAAACTGTCATGATTTCGCGACCATTTTTGTTTTCGTACACCTTCGGCTGCACCCTGTCGCGAAATCGCGACGCTTTTTTGCTTCGGGCACCTTTGTTGCATGTTGTCGTGATTTCACGACATTTTTTCCTTCCGTACGCTTGAGCTTCAACCCGTCACGATTTCGCGACGCTTTTCTCTGTCCGTACTACTTTCTTTCGGAACCACGAAACCGCAACCTGTCACGATTTCATGACGCTTTTCTTTGTCCGTACTACTTTCCTGCAATCTGTCATGATTTCACGATGTTTTTCACTCGGCACCCCTTTGCTCAATGTTGTCGCGATTTCGCGACGTTTCTCTTCTCCGTACGCCATGCTATTTTTCTGTCGTGAAATCGCGACGCTTTCATCCTTGACATGCATTGCGGCTTTCTGTCGTGAAATCGCGACGCTTTTCAATTTCGGGCTGCTCTTCCTGGTTTGACCCGTGAAAACGCGACATGTCGCGAAATCGTGACACTTTTCTGTTCCGTACACTTTAGCTGCAACCTGTCACGAAATCGCGACGCTTTTCCGCTTCGGGTCCCTTCGCTGTTTCCTATCGCGATATCGCGACATTTTTCGTTCTCCGTACGCTTCGGCAAAACCTGTCGCGATTTCGCTACCGTTTCCTCTTTTGGACCATCTCTCCGAAACCTGTCGCGAAATCGCTACCATTTCCCCGTCCGTACATTTTGCCCAGAACACGTCGCGAAATCGCGACCACTTCTCATTTCTAAGCAGTGGCAGCTCCATACGTCGTGAAATCGCGACGATTTTCATTCTTGCCTTTCTCTCTCCTACCTGGGCCGCGACGGAGCAACATGTCACGATTTCGCGACACCTTTTCATTTTTACCAGCGACATGTCGCGATTTCGCGACACCTTTTCATTTTTTTCAGCGACATGTCGCGATATCGCGACAACTTTTCATTTTTGCCAGCGACATGTCGCGATTTCGCGACACCTTTTCATTTTTGCCAGCGACATGTCGCGATTTCGCGCGACATGTCGCGATTTCGAGACACCTTTTGTTTTCTTTTCTCTCTCCTCTTCCGGGCCGCGACGGGGCAACATGTCACGATTTCGCGACACTTTCTTGTTTTCGGCAGCGATGGCGCGACAGGTCACGATTTCGCGATTTCGCGACACTTTCAACACTTAGGCATTTTTTTCTCTTTTCTTCATTTTTAGCATCTGGGTCACCGAGATTTCTTTCGCAAGCCTGCAAAAAAGGTGGGTCCCCAATTTTGGGGTGTGTTGTGGATCAGCCACAACAGTAGGTATTGGATCCCTATTGAAGAGTAGCCTATTCAAATACCAGAAAGGCAAAGAAAATATATCCAAAGCATCATTCATATGAGATATCTCTCTTGGTCCAATGATAAAGACTATTTTGGATGGAACAATACTATGAAGGGTGTGTACTCAGTTGCTCAAGGTTATTTCAACTTATGCCATAATAATTCCAACCAATCATATGATATTTTTACTCAGTTGTGGGCTCAAAATCTCTAGCCTAAGGTGAGGTTCTTTACATGGGTTTTATTGCATCGTATGATGCTTACTAGTGAGCAACTTATGAAACATGGTTTTCATGGCCCGTTTAGATGCGATATGTGTGGAGAGAATGTGAAAAATCTCAACTATATTTTTATTGAGTGTACCTTAGCCACTGAGGTATGGAGGAGAATGGCCATCTTACTTGGCTTACAGTGGTCCAATTTTTTTACTTTTTAACAACTTCAGAGGGATTAGCATAATCAGGAGGGGGTAGATCACTTTATTAGGCAACTAGTTTGGATGGGTTCTACCATCCTACATTGAAATATTTGGAAAGAAAGAAACAACCTAATTTTCAATCAAGAAAGAAATGACATTCACTATATCTAGTAAAAGATCATTGTTAATTTAGTTGAATCAATACAACTCCTTAAACACCCCCATAATTCCCACCAAGATGGGATCAAGTGATGCAAAGACTCAAGATTAACTCTTTTAAGGGCAACTAGCTTAAAGGGAATGTGAATAATCAAAATATGGATAGAACAAGGAATTGGTAGCCTTCTCCTAAGTATTTTAGAAAAGTCAATACCGATGGAGCCTCTAGGGGGAACCTTGAAAAAGCTAGTACAAGAGGAATTGGTTAATTTTCATATGGTTCCCTGGTTTTAAATTTTGTTGAGAATTTGGGTATCCCTTCCAATAACCTTGCTGAGGGATATGGTATCCTTAGAGGCCTTTGAGAGGCTACTAAGGTATTTTGGAAAAAGGTGTTGGTTGAATCCGACTCTCAAGTCATGATTAATTTGTTGAAGACTTCCAAGAATCATAAGGTTGATTGGAGTATAAAAAGAATTGTTGAGAAAATTCAATTATTCCAGATGGGCTTTTGAAATTTGAATACAATCATGTGGTTAGAGAATAGAACAAGAGTGTTGATGCTTTAGCTAATTGAGATTTGGACAAAGGTGATATAACTTACTATGACCACCCTCCTAGATGGTGGGATTCACAAATAAGGGAAGCTCTTCTTTCTATCACTTCTCTAGATGGCTCTAGTACTAGAGGTACCTAGTTCATTTTTTCTTTGTTTTTTCTTCTTTTTGGTTTGGTCAGGGTATTTTAGTTCCCTTGCTCAGAATGATCATTCTAATGTTTCCTTTGTTGATTTTTGCATGAATAGCCTTTTGGCCTAGAAAGGCCAAACAATTTTTCTGCTTTTTCCTCCTTTTTTGTTTTTCGGTGTGTATGTTGTTTTGTTTTGTGTTTGTTCTTTTTGTGTGTTGTGTTTTTTTGTTTTGTTGTTTTTACGTTTTTTTGTTTTTGTATTTGTTTTGTGTTTTTTGTTGTCTTTTATTGTATTCATGTTTTTGTGTTTGTTTTATGTTTTTTGTTGTTTTTCTATTTATTTATTTATTATTGTTTTTGGTTGTTTTTCTATTTTTTGTGTTTGTTTGTTTGTTTGTGTTTTGGTTGTTTTGGGCATGCTCTTTGAGTGTGCCAAGTGGGGCAGTCCAGGTGCGAGCCCTGAGCATTACCCCTGCCTCCTTGGGACTTACCCGAAAGTGGCATCCCATTTGGGGTGTTTTTCACAAACAAAAAAATAACATAAATGTAAATTATGAAAAGGTAACCAACATTAAAATTGTTATAACTAGGATGTAAAAGACTATCATTACCAATTTGTTGAGTAAAATAAGCTAATCAATTATGGTACATCATAAGTATTGGTGAACTTGGCTCATGGTATTATTAACATAATATTAACAACATCAACATAGTAAAACATAAATGTAATTATGAAAAGGTAACCAACATTAAAATTGTTATAACTAGGATGTTGAATACAAGAATCCACTGTATCAAGTGGCATTAGCTCAACTGGTTAGATTCCTCAATGTTTAAGGAGGAGACCCAGGTTTGAATCTTACCAAAGGATACATGGATAATATCTAAGCTTTGTTGTAATACTACGATGTGGTGATGATGTAATACGGGTGGGACTAGTTTCAATCTCATATAAGTAATTGAAAAAAAATACAAGAATCTATTGTTATAGGCTAATAAATCATTATAAACAATTTAAAATGGAATAGATGATGCATTCAATGCATTAGTTGAAAATGATAAGATGATCAAAGAGCATTCATTTTTATCATTTAGAAGATCAATTAATATGGAGTAAATCATAAGGAAATTTGGGGTAAGTGTATGTTTTGCTAAAAAATGGATAATTCTAGGAAGATATTACACCTTTGAATGAAAGCAACACTTGTAAAAATTCAAAATCAAATAAAAAGGGATAAAATTGAGAAGCTTAGGTTGGAACATGAAGGGGTTATATCCTAGGATATTATCTAAAGGGTTAATTACATGAATAAAAGTGGTACACACAAGACTAAAATGGGGTATGCTAAATAAAGTTAATGCCATGCAAGTAAAGAAAATACAAGTGAAGCAAACTTGAAACATAAAATACATGAAAAACCTACTTCTTGGAAGATGCTTGAATTTGCTTTAAGCTTGAGATTGATTCCTTGATCCTTGGATGATCTCCTTAATGTTGTTAAAGACACTTTTTTTTTTTTATCAAAGATCCCCACCATTGAATTTGAAGCAAGGATGAGAATCCTTTCTAAGTGCAACTAGGGCCAAGGAAAAAATAAAGTATAACAAAGAACACTTATCCTCTATTGTTTCTTAGGTAGGATAAGGAATAATATTGCAAGCCTATTTTTCCTCTTTGAATTCTCCTTACGCAACATGAAAGCAAAAAGGTAAGCACCCCTATTGGCTTGTGAAGGAAAGTGAATATATAAGATCTACTATAATTGTGAATTATACTTGCCCTTCACATTAAAATGATATTGGAGACATTCTATTTATATATTTTCATTTGATATTTTCATTATATAAATTGGATAAGCAATAACTAAGGTATAGGGTAAAATAAGAGCAAATTATCCATTTTTTTAAAGTTTCTCCTTGATTTGATGAAAACATCAGTTTAATTAAACATTTGACACTTTAGCATCTTCAAGCACCACTATAGTTAGAATAAAAGTTAAAGGATATGCAATATGGTCTTATGGTAATCATAAGCAATATTATTGTCTAAGTGAGTGGAAACAAGTCGTAAGGGATGACGGGGACATGCCATAAGGGTATCTAAGGCTAATCCTTACCTTAAAGGCTACCCATTACCTATACTAGGAGATGCATTTATACAAATACCAAAACCCCCAATACATAAAATAACTTAACCTTAAGCTCACATAACAAGATAGGCTTTAAGGTTAATTACAAGTTAATAAGATGGGTTAACATAACAAGGTTAACCATGTCCTATAGGGCTTACATAATAAAATATTACAATAAATTCAATACATTGTATAATGAATGCCCTTAGGCCTATCCAATATTACATCATACAATGTCGACCTTGACCATGAATTAGATTACATTTTCAACACATCTCATAATCTAAAATAAGGGGCCAAGGAGAGAAGAAATTAATGTCAATAATATCTTCTTCCCATAATGGATGCTCTAATGGGCCTATTCAGTTGAGGTAGATTCTTTAGAAGCCCCCTCATTTGGAAGATGTCCATTGATCTTAGAAGCTTGGATTCAATCCTTTACAATTTCAGTAAGCAATTAGATGTCCCTCCCTCTTGTACTATTTGCAAATGATCGACTTCTTTGAAGGCTTAACCTAGCCCTTAGGACCTTGGGTCTTAGCCTTCTTAGATTTGAATTCCTTTGCATGAACCTATATTTGTGGCCATCATAATTCCTCATTGCCACCTAAAAATGAACTAGGAGAGAAAAAATTTTGTTCAAGAGAGAGTCTTTTGAGATTCTAAAAACGTAGGAATCATATAAATCATTACGTTCAACATCTAAAAAGAAGGGGAAAGATTAGCATAAATAATATTCATGCATTTTGCATCATCTTTATTTTTTCCTCAAGAAGATGCAATATTTGTTATCAATACCTTGAATCTCATAATATGGTCCTCAATATTATCAAAGTCAACAAATTTAGGAGAGAGCTCTATTTCCAAGAGACTTACTTTAGTAGTATTAACTTTCCCACATAATTCTTGCAATTATGACCATACCTTGATAGGGTCACTCTCCTATTTGATATAGAAAAGTAACTTTGGTTCAATCAAGAAGGAAACTGGCCAAGAACTTCTTCTCTTTGGTGGTAGTTTTTATTATTATCAAGAATTGTTGATTGATCTTTTTGAAAGATGCACCACAAGTTTTTATTGTGTAATAAGCCAATCATTTAGATTGGCCAAATATTGTTATTTTGTCCATTAAGATGAGTGATTAGGTCTTTATGATTCATCTTACACAATTTGACCCCTAACAATATCCTATGAACTAATACCACCATTGTATAGAGCTCAAAAAATCATACAATTTGAAAAAAATGACTTAAAATACTTTTGTATGCAAAAGCTATATCCTCCAAAAAAAAATCTGCCTTCAATAAACGCAAAAAATACAAAAAATGAATTTCCTAATGAATCTCAAAAATGCAAAAGTTAAATTCTCAAATCTTAAAGTTGCAAGTACCAATCCCACAAAAAAAAATTTGATTCGCTACTACGATGTAATTCTATTTTTCCACTTTAACTCTTTTACTTTGCAAGTGCCAATCCGAAGGCAAATTGATTCGCTACTATGACGTAATTCTATTTTTCCACTTACAACTTTATTACTTTGCCAGATCAGTGACACTTGCCTCCATATGATTGGTACATCGGGTATAAATAGGAAAAAAATATGGTATGAGTGGCACTACGAACATCCACCTCAGCCATAATTTCACCACATCCACACATCTTAGAAATTTCACCATTGAAACTTTAACAGACCCTACTACCCACTTGCTACCATGGCAATAATTTGTGTGCATATTGGCTTTTGGCTTTACTCAAAATCCAAATTTGATTATTACATCCACATTATATGTCCATATCATTGTTCTTTTTAGATTCCCATTTTTCATTGTTCTTTTTAGATTCCCATTTTTCATGGTGCTTCTGTTCATGAGAGTACCATGCAATATGATATTCTTTATTCTTTCTTCAGAAAGAGAGATTTATTCTTGTGAGCTCTCTTGTTGATTGTTCATTTCCTTTACGTAAAATAAACATTATGGTATACATTTATGTATTGGCAAGGCTAGGGAAGCTCAAAATAGAAGTAAAATAAGTTTTTAACTGGCAATGAAAGTGCGGACTTCTCGTTTTTACCTTGTGATCAGAAGAAGTTAGCGTAAGGTGAAGGGTCTGGGTAAAGACAAAATTTCCGTTGGATCTGGTTCTTTGCAGCTGACATTCGCTGTATTAAACTTGAAAAACGTGACGTGGTACTCAATATTCACACATTCACAAAAAATGATTGGCCCCTATCACAACTTCGTTGAATTCTGTATAGGCGTTAATACTGAAATGACAAAAATTACGGACCGGCTATTATTAAAGTATTAACAACATCGAAAGCTGTGACGTGGGGCACTTATTGAGGTGGTGACTAACGAACAGATCTGTCAAATCATTTTTCGCCGTTATGAAATCAGCATTAATTAAAATATAAACTAAAAACAGCGTTACAAGCGAAACCAAAGACAATCCGAACCAACAAACAAATTGATTAATGTTTAAAGCGGGAAAAGGTTTCTGGAGATAGACCAGTACGGCAGGAATATAAATCACAAATTTATTTTGAATACGACCTTCCCAACCCATGAAAT
This sequence comes from Wollemia nobilis, assembly GCA_028583015.1. Classification (NCBI taxonomy): domain Eukaryota; kingdom Viridiplantae; phylum Streptophyta; class Pinopsida; order Araucariales; family Araucariaceae; genus Wollemia; species Wollemia nobilis. The sequence continues at coordinate 1,307,114 of JAQPPZ010003333.1, forward strand.
ACCTACGATTCAGATTTTTGAATAGTTGTTAACTTTATGTAATAGTTTTTTTTAGTACATAGAAAATTAATGTTTTTAAAGTAAAATTTAAGTTTAAATTATAAAATTAGGATGAATGATTATTTATATTAAAAAAAATTATTATAATATAAATTATATAAATTAAATAATGAAAATATTAAATATATAATTATAAAATTAAGGATAAGCTCAAAGATATATTATTATAACCAAAGATGGATTAAAAAATAATAAAATAAATTTTTTCTTATAAAATAAGATTTAAAATTCTTATATTAATAATAAATTTGACTTGTCTAAGGAAGAGCTTAATATTTTACTTATATTAGTTTGTTTTAAAATAGATTACTTTGAGCTACTATGCTATCTTGAGAATCCATTTAAAACATCATTTACTAAACTCCGATTTCGCACTCAACCATTAAATTTATGATAATGAAAAAGATGAAATAAAAGGAAATTAAAAAATTTATAATTACATTAAATATTTTATTTAAATTTTTTGATTTATCCAAATAAGGCTGCTCTCGTACTTATCCCGATGACGTCAAATGATAGGTATTTATTTTTTTGGGTGTTTATAGTAAAAAACAAGGCGGCTGTCGTGTTCAGGGCTCCATCTATTGTTTTCAGTATAGGTATTTGCCTCCATCTTGGTGGGTCCTACAACTCACAAATTGCTTACGGCGATTAGGGACAGCCTTTTAGCACCTAGAAATGCCGAAGATAGTGTGACTAGGCAGCATGCTGATTTAAAGTTAGATTTATTTATTAATTGTTTTTTACATGAATGTGAATTTGAATTTGTATTAATGTCTATTGGTGATCAAAAGAGGTCAATAGGACTGTAAAGTAAGATATATACAAAGCAACGAGAGTGCCTAATGCAACTTCAGAGAAAATAAAGTAAGAAAAACAGTAAACAAAATGACATATGATATACAAGATATGTGGATCAAGGATTACTCCCAACATTCAACGCTGAAGAGAAGTGAATGATATAGGAGTTGGATGTCGTCGTAGATGTTCTTTGTTGGAGTCGACGATGAGTTGATCTTGTTGTATCTCTGTGATCACCCTGGCGTTTCATGGTCGTGGCCTTTGGAGGTTGGAAGAATGAAGTGATAAGTTTGGATCCTATTATCTTCTGCAAAATGTTACTAAGTAGTTCTTTCCTGAGATTGAATAATTCTGGGATGAAAAGGGCAATGCATCTCTGATCTTCATAATTAATCCAAGATTTTAGTGTATTGGTGTCCCTGAATAAGCAATAATATCTATCTCGTATCTCGTAGTAGACATGACAAGTGAAAATGAAATACTCCTCAGATTCCACATCAAGACTGCACAATCTGCAAATACGTTGATCTCTAGGGAGGTGATGATCTGTCTCAATACGTAGCTGGTGGGAGCAAACTCGTAGCTGAGCTAGAGGAAACCTGAGGCTGTGTGACATCTATATTAAGTTATATTTTGGAGTAGTGATCAATCCATTATCTAGTTGGAGATAAAAGTGAGAGTAATGGAGCAGTCCAAGTAGTTTTTATATAAGCTAAGTAAATCTCATCCTTATTGGAGTATGGTGCATTGATTGATGCTTTAGTAGGAGGAGGTCTCATGATGTTTAGGCCAAGAGATTGAAGTAGAGTAGTAGTCTGAGCATACCAATTCCTGACCCCTTGATTTGCAACTGTCTTGAGGATCGTAGTGCTAAATATGAATATCTTCTCATGTCCAGCTTATAATGAAGTCTACGTAGTAAAGAGACAACAAGAAATATTGTTGTTGTAAGCAATGGACGAGCACCAAACTCAGCTAGAATGATGGAATGTGGAACAGTTATTTTGGAACGAATGGACTTGGACAACATTGAGATGATGACCCTTTCAATACGAGACCAACCCAACTATCTCAGGCTAGGGCCCCAAACTTCATAGCCATTGTAGGGGTAACAAGAGTGTGGAAGAGTCTGATCTTCGTACTGATGTCCTGAAACTGGAGCTGAAAGCATTGCTTATCCAGAAAGGCTAAGACAACATAACCTTTGTTTAGTCTTGCTTGAGATGCATGAATCAAGTTGAAAGTAGGTCCTGTGAAAAGAACTTTCAAATATATATACGATGTAACAATCTCCACATCATTCCTTTTATATGTAATCTGAATGGAAAAGAAATATATGATAAAAGTATTATTTATTTAATTATATTTATTTTATTAAAATATAATATAAAACCATAATCAAATTTTTTTATTATTATATAATAAAAAAATTTAAATTGCTCTATACCTAAAAGAGAAGTTATCCAAACGTATAATACATTTTTCCTTTTTCATATGGTTGCGTGAAATGCTCCAAAGGTGTAATAATTTTTTCCGTTTTATTTGGTCACAAGGAGCTGAAATGCTCTTAACATATAAATATCAAATTTAATATAAATGTTTTCCTTTATTACAATTAAAGTTTTTAACATAATCCTCATCAAAAAAGTTTGTGGATGAGACTTAATAAGATTTAAAAGTATCTGGATTGAGACTTAATAAGATTGATGATTAGTTGTAAGTTTATTAGGTTTTGATTTTTTTGAGATGTCTAAGGTTCAAACCCTACTTAATATTAGAGGATCAAGACTTCCCATAAAAACTTATGTAAATTTGTTGAAAAAAACATTGATATAATCATTTTATATCAAAATATTTTTTAATAAATTATATAATAATATTATAATAATTAACAATTTTACACATATTTATATCTTCAAAGTTTTATTTTTTCCATAAAAAAAACCTTTATAATTTCTAGCTCATTAGGTAAAGATGAAGTCAATAGGTCTCAACCTTCCATGAATTAAGATTGGCGCATTACACTGCCACTACCAACCAGCGTATACTTTTTAGGCTTAAATTATATAATGATATTATAATAATAACAATTTTACACATATTTGTATCTTCAAAGTTTTATTTTTTCCCTAAGAACCTTTATAATTTCTAGCTCATTAGGTAAAGATGGAGTCAACGGGTCTCAACCTTCCCTGAATTTGGGGCATTACACTGCCACTACCAACCAGCCTATTATTTTTTGGGCTTAAAAAAATTAGGATAAAGCACGAGTTTTTAAAATGAACCGTGGTTCCCTTGTATGAGAGTTTGATCTTGGTCTATTGTATGAAATCCGAGAGACATACCACTGCAATATCCCTCAAAATATTAACATCTTCAAAGTTAATTTCTTCTCTTTCTCCTTACTTAAAAGTTAAGTATATTTTGAACCATGAATTCAGATTGGGGCAACACACCACCACTACCAACCAACCTATCATTTTTAGGCTTAAAAAAATTAGGATAAAGCAGAAATTTTAAAAGGGACCATGGTATCTACTGGAGTTTGAAATTGGGTTTGTTGTATGAAAACCTAGAGACATACCATTGCAGTATCCCTCAAAATATTAACATCTTCAAAGTTAATTGTTTCTCTTTCTCATTTCTTAAAAATTTAAGTATATTTTCATAATAATTTTGACATAAAGATAACACAAAGTTTTTAAAAGGGACTATGGTTCCCTTTACTAAAGTTTGAACTTGGTTTATTGTATGAAAACCCAGAGACACCGTCATTACCAACCAACCTATCATTTTTTGGGTTTAAAAAAATTAGGATAAAGCACAAGTTTTTAAGAGGGACCATGGTCCCCTTGTACCCGAGTTTGAACTTGGGTTTGTTGTATGAAAACTTAGAGACATACCACTATCCCTCACAAGATTAACATCTTCAAAATTAATTGTTTCTCTTTCTCCTTTCTAAAAAATTAAGTATATTATCATAATAATTTTGACATAAATATAACACAGAGATTTTAAAAGGGACCATGGTCCCCATTGTACCAGAGTTTGAACTTGGTCTTAAATATAAAGCACAAATTAGATAAAGCACAAATTTTTAAAAGGGACCATGGTCCCCTTGTATTGGAGTTTGAACTTGGGTCTGTTGTATGAAAACCTAGAGACATACCATTGCAGTATCCCTCAAAATATTAACATCTTCAAAGTTAATTGCTTTTCTTTTTCCTTTCTTAAAAATTAAGTATATTATCATAATAAAAGGGACCATGGTCCCCTTGTATCAGAGTTTTGAATTTGGATCTGTTGTATGAAAACCTAGAGATATACCACTACAATATCCCTCAAAAGATTAACATCTTCAAAATTAATTGCTTCTCTTTCTCCTTTATTAAAAATTAAGTATATTATCATAATAATTTTGACATAAAGATAACACAAAGTTTTTAAAAGGGACCATGGTACCCTTGTACTAGAGTTTGAACTTGGTCTATTGTATGAAAACCCAAAGACATTGTCACTACCAACCAACCTATCATTTTTTGGGCTTAAAAAATTAGGATAAAACATGAGTTTTTAAAAGGGACCATGGTCCCCTTATACTGGAGTTTGAATTTAGGTTTGTTGTATGAAAACCTAGAGACATACCACTGCAGTATCCCTCAAAAGATTAACATCTTCAAATTTAATTGCTTTGCTTTCTCATTTCTTAAAAATTAAGTATATTATCATAATAATTTTGACATAAAGACAACACATTTAGTAGGTTTTTTAAATTGGTTATAAAGGATTGAAACGGGTCCCACCTATATTACATCATCACCACATAGTGGTATTACAACAAAGCTTGGGTATTATCCATGTATAGCTTGGCAAGATTTGAACCTTGGTCTCCTTTTTAAATATTGAAGAATCTAACTGGTTGAGCTAATGCTGCTTGATACAACAACACATTTAATAGGTTATATATATAAAATTAATTTTTAATAGATTACATGGGATTAAAATGTATCACTTGTATTTACATTATGTCGACATAGTACTATTACAATAAGTAGGCAATTATGAATGAATTGTTAAGTAGAATTTGAACCTTTGGTCACCTTCCTGAAAGTCAAGGAATTTAACTAATTAGATTAATGCCTTAATTGTATAACATAACATTTATTTTTATTTATTTTTGTTAGATAATAAGGGGTTGTATTGGGGTCCTCTACGCTTAACAAATTACAAATCTATTTTTAGAGCTTGAGAGTTTACAAATAGATACACTTCCCATCCCAATTGAGATGCTATAGCTAGAAACCTACATCATTTTATATAACATGTCTGAATTCTTGATTTTCATTTTTTGGATTTTTTCAATTTTTTGTAAGATTATAGATATTTCAAAATTTAGCATCATTCTTGAAAATTTTCTATAGCAGCCTTCACAATACCGAAACTTCACCTCTACTATCTATGCATTTCATCTTAGTGGAGTATTATTTTCAAAACATCGAACTATCAAAGTCATCTTTACCAAATTTGGATTGCTAGTTTCCTTCCTGAAACACAAATGCAACCACAAAAATTATAATAAATAGTTTATATGAAAACACATTAATTTTATAAAATAAAGTAGATATTACCAATGGAAAACATTAAATTAAATCTTAATCATTATTTGATTTAGACAATCAACATTTTCTTGTTAGCTTTAGCTAAACTTACTACTTCCTCTAACCATGGAAAGGAGAATTTAACTTCACGATTCTCAATCAAAACCCCTCTATTGGTTAGCCTATATGAACATTTGTTTTCTTCACTTAATGTATGTGTAAACCTGATTTCTTCAAACTCTTTAGCAAGATCTTGAATTTCCATAATTATCTCTTGTATGTTCCATGGAGTCTTTGCTTTCCTCAAAATTGCATTTATTACTATGAGAGAATCACCTTTCATCCATACTTTGTTCCATTTCATTTGTTTGCATATTTTTAACCCTTCTAAAGCTGCCCAAGCTTTAGCTTCATTATTTATCTTAAATCTACTATTGAAAGCATAATGAGATAAAATCTCTCCTCTATTATTTCTAATTATTCCTCCTCCTCTTGCTAGTCCTAGATTTCCTTTAGATTATCCATCAAAATTCAATTTAACCAACTCCACATCTGGTGGTTTTCACTTTATATTCTTTACCTTATTTTTTTTTCTCTTATACCCAACATCATAATTCCATTTAATGACTTGAATCCATCTATCAAAACTATCTGCTTCCAGATTAGGGTTTGGGTGAGTTGATAGGGTTGGTTTAGACTCCTCTATGGCTAAACCAATATTCCTTTTCATTACCCCTAAACTGCTTTCCTTAAATATTCTTCTATTTATTTCTAGACATACAATCCAAAGTATTGTATCTTTTGATATATCCCATATTTTCTATAAAGGCTCACTTGTATAAGTGCTCTACCATTGCTTTATCCATTCTTCAATTATGCTATTCATCACCATGCATTTACCAAGCATTTTAAGAATCCATTGCCATAGTTTCCAGACTATTGAGTAATATCCCAAGAGATGGTCTATACTCTCCTCTTCCTTTTTACAAAGAACATATTGAGAGGGGCCATGAAAAATTATTTTCATAAGGTTATCCCAAGATAAAATTCTTCTATGACCTACTAGCCAAATAAACATTTTGACTTTAGGAATTCTTGGGCTATCCTAAATATCTCTCTATATTCTAGTGATATCACTATTTTGTTGGTACTTTACATTATATTCACTTCTTGCTGTGTATTATCCTGAACTATTCAACTCCCAAATCACTTTATCCTTGGACCCCCATGGAATAATCACAGTTTTTATCTTTCTACTCAATTGTATCCTCTCATCAATGTCATATGTAAAAAATATTCTTTTCATTTGTATCTTATTGGAATACATTACATTATTTGGTACAGGCCAATGTACCACATTGGGTATATCTTTAGATTAGGAGTTTTTCTTAGATTAGGATTTGAGTATTTACTTTATGCAATGTAATAAATGCACATGTGTTAGAATGTGAAAAGTACTTGATGGTGTAAACGCACATGTAGTCCACATGTACATGAGTCATAGAATAGGAAGATGAAGAGTCATAGGTAGGTGAAAGGCCAAGGGACATATCTCCCTATATATAGGACTTTGATAGAGTGAATAGTAGAGGAGAAGCATATAGAATAGTAGAGAATAGTGATGAGAAGAGAAGGTAGATACAATGTAGATCATGCATGAATTTTGGAGTGTTTGAGACCTCCATTATACAACATTGTACTATTTTTGTGAGATTTCATTAATGGCTATTTTATGAGTTATTGCAAAAGTTTCTCATATATTTTTCTTGCATATTATATTGTCATTATCATATAGTTAATATTTATTGCTTACTTTAGATCTTGTGATTGCATTTTCTTAAATATATATCATCAAAAGCTAACAATGGTATTAGAGCACAAGGTAGATTGATAGGAGATAGTGAGAGCCACAAGAGAGATTGAGAGGAGATAGGAAATCTCATTTTAAAATTTTTTAAAATTGTATTTTGGCTAGAGTCTTTCCATAGAGTTGCAAAAAAATTGGTGAAGACTAGGACTCAACATTGATTCCACTAGATTGACAAATCAACTAGTGAAGTTCATTTTATTTAGATTTAAAGAAATTTACTTTTTATCATTTTCTAATACTTTATTGCAAAGAAGATTTGATTCAAATAAAGTTGAGAAACTTCCTACAATAGCTAGGAAGAATATCTTCTTTGGAATTGATCTAGTACCTAAAGCAAAAAATGGAAGATTGAATATTGGTGGTAGAAGATCGAAGACTCCATATTGAAGAAAGAAGAGACTCAAGAGAAGAAAATCTCATTTCAGATTGAATATTGAGAAGAGAGAAAGAGGCCAAAATGAGCCTATTGAATATTGAAGAAAGAGAAGACTCAAGAAATAGATCTCCATATAGGATTGAAGATTAAGGAGAATCCAGGAGGAGGTTCTCATAAAAGTTTGAATATTGAAAAATTTCAAAGATTAAAGAAAGAAAAGGACTAGAAAAGGTCCTATTGCAAATTTGAAGAAGCAGAATTTGAAGATCCAAGAAAGAGATCTCATTGCAGAACTTCTATAGTTGGAATATTGAAGAGATCAAAGAAAGATCTCATTGAATTTTGCAAATTTTGAAGGCCCAAGATAAGAAGGCCTCAAGAAAAATTGAAAGGAGAAAGGAGAAGGCTAGGAAAGCCTCATTGAAGAGATTAAAGAAGTGATCATTGGAGGAGACTTGAAGAGAGCTCAAGAGAGAAGATTGCTAGCAAGGAGAAGTTCCTAATAAATAAGAATTTGGGATAATTATCACCATTCGAAAACAAGCCCAAAAGGAATAAGGATTTGGCAAGAAGTTTGCCAAATTTTGGAAAGGTTATTTGAAGATCTCAAGATATTTAGATTCTTGAGAAAGAAGGCCACTAAATAGACCAATGTTGAATTCAGATTTGACAAGAGGATTGGAGGAGAAAAAATCTAGAAGAAGTCAACAAATTTGAGAGTTTTGAGGACAACCATAAAGGATTTGAAGGTTGATTTATGGAAGAGAAGATTGCTAATTTTTGCAGCAAAAATTAAAGAGTCACAAACCAACAAATTGAAGGTGATATATAGTGGCAATTTGAAGAAGATTTGGGTAGATTTTGAAGAGCCCTTTAGGAGAAATATTGGACAACATAGAAGTTGATTGTTAGGTAGTATTAAAAGCTGCGAATTAAAGGATTTTAGGATAGAAAGAAGGTATCATTTTAGACAACAAACCAAAGGCTAAAAGATAGAGAGAATTGGGTAGTATTATAGCTACAAAATTATACATTCTTGGACAACAAGATTAGGAGAAGTATTCAAAAAATTGAAACTTCTTGAAAAGAAAGATAGAGCTACAAGATAGACAAGTCTAGGGCAACAAAGCATAAAGTAGTTGAAGCTACAAAGTTTACAAATCTAGGGAAGCAAATAGGTGAACCAAGTCACCAAGAAATATTTCTACAAAGGAGGCCAAAATAAGGTTAAAAATTGGTGTTAAAGTTTTATTCAAAGTATTATTTAAGTTTCTTGAAAACACCATATTAAAGTTATTAAAGGTAGCAAAAGGAGTTTAAGTTTAAAGGTCTTCAAATTAAGTAAATAGGTATCATTATTATCTTGAAACCTGCAAAATACATCAACATAAGTTAGTGTTAAAAGTTGCTTAAAAGGAGTAATAAGAAGTAGTAGATAGTGCTTAATACATGTTATTTCTTGAGAGCTACAAAAGTGAAAAAGTATTAAGAAAGGTAAGGAAGAACAATGCTAAAGAATAAGGTTGAGTTAAAGTGTAAAAAGACACCATTAAACACAAGTAAAGATGATATGGAATGAACACTCGAGAGCAAGCACAAGAATTGCATGATGAAAAACTGAGTTTGCATGCACACCAAAAATAATTTTATAGGCATGTTTACCTTTATAAAATCAACATTTAATGCACCCAATCCATGTGAGAATTCAATGTTGTATAATGTGATCTGTGTGAATAGGTATAATATTAAGAATTAAATATTAATCCCTATCATTTCTCCCCATCATAGAAGCATTGGGCTCCAATGCATCCAAAAGAGAGCGAAAATCATGAGCTAGCTATAATGAAGTGATCCACTTAGCTTGGTGAGGAAGTTATCCACATCGTGCAACTATATATAAAGTGGATGAACCTTGGAAAGTGTGTCAACTCTTGGTGTCGAACAAACGATCCTCCTCCAATGGAAACTGGAAATCTGGTGCAACTAGATATAAAGTGGATGAACCTTGGAAAGTGTGGCAACTCTTGGTGTCGAAAAAACGATCCTCCTCCAATGGAAACTGGAAATCTGGAACAACATTGGCAGGATGACTAATGGCTGGTGGGCTCTCTAATGTTGACTCATGATATGGACGAAGTAGATAAACATTGACAACATCATGAATACCCAAGTGTGCTGGAAGGTCCAATCATAATGCATTTTTGGATAGCTACTGAATGATGGTGTAAGGCCCATAGTAGAGAGGTTTGATATTGCTATGTGCCTTCTTGAAGAACATGTGCTTATACTGAGAGGGGGGTGAACAGTATAAGATAAAACTTTTTGCCTTTTAATCCAAATGATAACATCAACAATATTAAAGCAGTAAACATCACACAAAGCATCACACACATGAGAGACATGATTTTACGTGGTTCACCCAATGTGGGCTACTCCACGGAGAAAATATTTCTTATAAATTTTCCTCAAATAAATTCTCTTGGGAATCCTTTCCCTACAATGTTTATGGACCTTTGTCCAAAGGAGACACCAATCCCCTAATCAAGTTCATGGATCTCTATCCATAGGAGAACTCCTTTCCCCTAAGCTCTGACTGGTGATCTTCTAGAAGATCTATTGCCCCCACTGCTCTGGCTGATGGATCTCTATCCACTGAAGACACCTATCCTCACTGCCCTGGCTAATGGATCACTATCCACTAGAGACTGTCATCTTCTATACTCTGTCACCTCCAAAGCTCTATCTCAAATCTGCACTAAACACAGTCCTTCGGTCTAGCACAAATATATCCTCAATATCTATCTTTGATTTGGCATAAACCTATCCTCAAATATATACCAAAATCTATCCTCTAATATATCCTCAATATCTATCTCTGATCTAGCACAAACCTATCCTCAAATATATACCAAAATATGTCCTCTAATCTATATTGTAAGCTTCCACAAAAGCTCACATAAATCTGTCCACAAGTCTTCTCTAAGACTTACCTCAAATATTCTCAACAATATCACACTAGAACTTGTCCAATCTCATAGAAACATAAAGAGAATTGTTAGAGACTCAATATGCTCTACATTCATCATAATGCTCAATCACTTTCAATCACTCTCTTAGAAACATATAGAGAATTTTTAGAGACTCAATATGCTTCACATTCACCTCAATACTCAATCACTTTCTCAACTCAATTCAGAATATAGAATAATTTGTTTCATAAAACTTGAACAATCACTTCACACATTCACTTGACTAGGCTCAACCAACTCTACTCAACCAATCTCACATAACAATGATACTCATGTTCTTTCCAAACCCTAGTTCAAGTTCTTCACTCAACTCAATCACTTCAACAACAATGCTTATAAAATAAGGTTTTATCAACAACTCTTAATTCCAGAAAACCTTGAAGCATTAATTCAAAACACTCTCAACAATGCAAACCAAACAATCCTTTTCACTCCAACTTTCCATTCACAATTTTCAACAATCACTCACTAGGAAGAATATGCCCATACCTTTTGTTGGATGTAGAAGTGCCTTTAGAAAACCTGTCTTAATCACAATTTCTTCTTTCCAATTCCAATGGTTAAACACAACAATATCACTTCAACACTTTCCAAAAATATTCCTTGGACATAAAACAATCACAACTCAATTTATGCCTTATTGCTCCCTTTTAAAATTAACACTCATCATAACATACATAAAGATAATTTCCTTGATACACCTTATAAACTCCAACTTAAAATAATATCCAACACCATAAAAATATCAACCAAACACCTTACAATATTTTCAAAACATTTGAGCAAACAACATTAAAAATTTAATTTTGCAAAAACCCTTATAACTCCTTTAGCAACCTTAGAACCAATTTAAATATGCAAAAATTAATTTTTAAATGCCCAAACTATATTCCCAAAATTTTTGGCGACCAATTTACAAGCATACCTCTTTCTTCCCCAAAAGGGGATTCGACGAGATTCGATCCGTCGTCTCCTCTATCCTAAGCGCCTTAGCGCTTGGGAGCCCACCGCGTGGGCTACGAATGCCCACGTGAAGGAAGGTAGAACCCCTTCCTCTTATGCCTCCACTCATCGTCTATTTCTCACGAAACTTGCACACCCTTTCCTTGCTTTGGACGCAGCGCAATTCGTAAGGCTCACAATTCTAAAGCTCGCAATAATAATTGAAGGCATGGTAAGGTTTGGTAGGGTGGGAGTTCCCCCCTTATATACACGTTTTTAATTTCTCCTCACATCAGCGGTGCTTTATTCAAAATCAAATTTTAAATATTAAATTTGATAACCCACCTTAGGGTTATTTAACCTTAGCTTAAATTAATTTATAATTAATAATTAAATTAATTAATAATTAATTTAAATAACTTTATAAGTTAAGTAAATTAACTAATAAATTAATTTAAACTTAATTTATAATTAATTATAAAACCCTTGCATAATATTATAAAATAATATTATAATATTATTTATTTGGGCTTTTTCTTGCACTTTGGACCTCATCTGACTTCCTTGAACCGGATCTTGAAACTGAAACCGAAATGGATGTTGCCAATCGAAATCATCATCTGGTCGGTGACTTGACATCAATGACCACTCACTCTTGACATCAATGACAACTTATCACTCAAAATGTCCAACAATCTCCCCCTTTGTCATTGATGGCAACCCAAATTCTTTTTACCAAATCTTGACCTTTTTCCTGTTCTGCTCCCCTTGACTCAATGCTTTCTCCTTAAACCAAATCTCTCTCCCCTTACTCAAATCTCTCCCCCTTTGACATCAATGGCAAAGGGTCACCTTTGGGGCTCGGGGCTAAGAATGAATCTCTTAGCTTAGCCCCTCCCCCACCTCCTCTTGAGGTGGTTAATTCTGGGGTGGGAGTCTTACTTCTCCTAGTTTGAAGATACTCAAAGGTCTCCTTTGAAAGTGGCTTAGTGAAAATATCTGCTATCTATTCCTTTGTAGTAACATATTCCAACTTGACCTATTTATCTATCACCTGTTCTCTCAAAAAATGATACTTAATCAGAATGTGCTTTGTCCTGGAGTGCATCACTGGATTTTTTGAGATACTTATAGCACTTGTATTATCACATAGTATGGGAATAGGATGATCATGTTTTATCTTGAAGTCTTCTAGAGTTCACTTCATCCATAATACCTGTGTACAACTGGCTACTACTGCAATATATTCTACTTCTACTGTAGATAGGGATACTGAAACTTGCTTCTTACTTAGCCAAGAGACTAAACAGTCTCCAAGAAAGAATGCTCCTCCACTTGTGCTTTTCCTGTCATCAATGCTGCCAGCCCAATCTGCATATGTATATGCTGTGAGTGTGAAACTATCACTTTTGGGATACCAAAGCCCAAAATCCATAGTCCCTTTTAGATACCTGAGAATTCTTTTTACCGCTGCCACATGTGTTTCCTTAGGTGCTGCTTGAAACCTTGCCACTAATCCCATTGACTGTACTATGTCTGGTCTTGTAGTTGTAACATACAATAAGCTGCCAATCATAGATCTGTATAGTCTCTGATCTACCTCGAAAGATTCATCATCCTTACTTAACTTGCATCCTGTGACCATGGGGGTACTTACCGGTTTGCAATCTTCTAACCTGAATTTCTTTAACATTTCTTTTATATACTTGGTTTGTGAGAGAAACACCCCTTTCTCTGATTGTGAAATCTGAAGTCCAAGAAAGAAAGACAACTCACCAAGCATAGACATCTCAAATTCATTCTGCATGTTCTTAGCAAATTCTTTACACATCTTATCATTGTTTCCCCTAAAAATGATGTCATCAACATAAACAACCACAATTAGTAGATTATTCCCTTCATTTTTGATATATAAGTTGTTGTCTGCTATTCCTTTTCTGAATCCCTGTTCCTGAAGATACTTATCCAGTCTTGAGTACCATGCTCTAGGAGCCTGCTTTAGACCATACAATGCCTTTTTCAATCTGCATACATAATCTGGTTTATCTGTTAACATGAATCCCTCTGGTTGTTCAATGTACACTTCTTCTTCTAGAACACCATTTAGAAATGTTGACTTAACATCCATCTGATATACTTTGAAGTTTTTAAAACTTGAGAAAGCTAAAAATATTCTTATGGCTTCAAGTCATGCAACTGGAGCAAATGTCTCATCAAAATCAATTCCCTCTACCTGTGCATAGCCTTTGCACACTAACCTTGCTTTGTTCCTTACTACTTGTCCGTATTCATTTAGCTTATTTTTGAATACCCATTTTGTGCCAATCACATTCTTGTCCTTTGGTCATGGGACAAGTTCCCAAGTCTTGCTTTTTTCTATCTGATCTAATTCCTCATCCATTGCCTTGATCCAGAACTCATCTTCACTTGCTTGTTTGAAGTCTTTTGGCTCAATCTTAGATAGCAAAGAAAAATTTGCTTGTTGAGATGGTGTTATTATCCTTCTCCTTGTCTGTCTTACATCTGGATTCCCAATGATTTGTTCTTTTGGATGATGCTTTTGTACATACCTAGATGGAGTTTTAGGAAGAAGCTTTTGTGTTTCTTCTTCTTCTTCATCTGATTCCTCATGAAACTCTTCTTGACAACTTCCATCTTCCTGATACACAATTTGCTGAACTGGTTCTCTTGAATCTATCTTTTCATCAATTGTTACATTTATACTTTCTACAATAGTGTGTGTTCTCTTGTTGAAGCATCTATAGGCTTTACTCTTTGAGGAATAACCAAGGAAAATTCCTTCATCACATCTAGGATCAAACTTGCCTAAGTTTTGATCTTCTCTTCTTATGTAACACTTGCTTCCAAAAAACTTGAAGTGTTTTACAGTGGCCGGTCTTCCTTTCCAAAGCTCATATGGAGTCTTGTGATGGTTTACCCTCATTTGAGCCCTAGTGATTATGTATATTGTTGTGTTGACTGCTTCTCTCCAAAATCCATCTGAGAGCTTAGACTCATTTAACATAGCTCTAGCCATATTCTCAATAGTTCTATTTTTCCTTTCAACTACTCCATTTTGTTGAGGAGTTCTTGTTGCTGAATATTCTCTCTTAATCCCATGTTGTTCACAAAACTCTACAAACTCATTTGAGGTAAATTCTCCTCCTCTATCAGATCTCAAACACTTAATTCTCTTATCGGTTTCATTTTCAACTAGTTTCTTAAATGTTTTGAACTTTTCAAAAGCTTCTGATTTCTCTTTCAAAAAATCTACCCAAACCATTCTTGAGTAATCATCTATAAATAGAATAAAGTAACTCTCACCCTGAATGCTCTATGTTCTGGTAGGACCACATAGATCAGTATGTATTAGACTCAATGGCTCAGATGACATATATCCTTTTGACTTAAAGCTTGTTCTAGTTTGCTTTCCATGTTGACAAGGTGCACAGATTGTGTTTTGTGGCCTTTTTATTTTGGGTAAATCTCGACAAGTCTGCTTATTGCTTATGTTGACTATGTTGTCAAAATTCAAGTGACCCAATATTCTATGCCACAACCAACTCTCATATTCTTGTGATAGAAAGCACTTTTCCCCTTTGATCTCACTAAGCATGTATAGATTGTTTGGAGTTCTTCTTGCATTGGCAATGACTTTTCCAGTTTCTGATTTTCTTATCTCACATCTATCTGGATGGAATGTAACCATATGCCCTTGATCACAAAGTTGACTTACACTTAACAGATTATGTTTTAACCCTTTAACATACAACACATTTTATGTTCTTGTTTTCCCATTATCTAAACTCAAAGTTCCTCTTCCACCAATCCTTGCTGATCCATTATCACCAAAACTTACTGATCCTCTATTGGTTTCTTTTAATACAATGAATTTGTCTTTGTCTCCTGTCATGTGACTAGAGCAACCACTATCAAGATACCATTGTTCTTATTTATCCTGAGCATGAAGGGCTGTTTGAACTAACATTGATCTAGCTTTTACATTTCCCCTTTCATCTTTCCTAGTTGTTGAATCTGTTTTTCTTTTACTAGACTCAGGAAGTATCATTTTACACCATCTAGCCTTGTGCCCAAAATTATTGCATTTGTAACATATAATATCATTATCCATAAGAGGTGCAAAAGAATTGAAATTTCTATTGACATTGTTTCTTGCATGACTAATACAGTGTACAACTCTATGACCATATTTATTACAAGAAAAGCAATGACCATGGAAGAAATTATGTAACCTGTTTGGATGCCCTTGAGATTGTGGTGGAGTATTCCTCCTCTTGTGATTAACTCTCATCCAAGGTTCTTCTTTGCTTTCTTCCTTTCTGATATCCTTTGCTTGCTTATCCTTGTTTGAAGTTTCTGCTTCTTGAAGACTTGATTCCCTTTTTGATTTCTTATCCTCTACATCTTGTAGTACCTTGGTCCTTTCAACTTCATTCCTTAGATAAATAATTTTTGCTTCCAATATTTCACATTATGTTTCTCTTGCTCTTAACAGATCTATCATATCCTGCTCAATTTTCTTTCCTTCTTCCACCCTTATCTTGAGTTCTGTGAGATTTTGTAGAAGTTCCATCCTTGCTTCTTCATCCTCTTGAATTTGTTCCTTCAAGCTTGAATTCTTCTCTCTAATTCTTTCCAACTTTATGAGAGCAGCAAATAATTCCTCTTTTATATCAAACATAGTCTCCTCTTCATTTTTTGAAGTCATGTGTGTTACTGATGGATCCTCCTCCAAGCTGTTAGTCTTTTCATGGAGAGACCCACTCTGATACCAATTGAAGAACATGTGCTTATACTGAGAGGGGGGTGAATAGTATAAGATAAAAATTTTTGCCTTTTAATCCAAATGATAACATCAACAATATTAAAGTAGTAAACATCACACAAAGCATCACACACATGAGAGACATGATTTTACGTGGTTCACCCAATGTGGGCTACTCCATGGAGAAAATATTTCTTATAAATTTTCCTCAAATAAATTCTCTTGGGAATCCTTTCCCTACAATGTTTATGGACCTCTATCCAAAGGAGACACCAATCCCCTAATCAAGTTCGTGGATCTCTATCCACAGGAGAACTCCTTTCCCCTAAGCTCTGACTAGTGATCTTCTAGAAGATCTGTTGCCCCCACTACTCTGGCTAATGGATCTCTATCCACTGAAGACACCTGTCCTCACTACCCTGGCTAATGGATCACTATCCACTAGAGACTATCATCTTCTATACTCTATCACCTCCAAATCTCTATCTCAAATTTACACTAAACATAGTCCTTCGATCTAGCACAAATCTATCCTCAATATCTATCTCTGATCTGGCACAAACCTATCCTCAAATATGTACCAAACTCTATCCTCTAATCTATCCTCAATATTTATCTCTGATCTGGCACAAACCTATCCTCAAATATGTACCAAACTCTATCCTCTAATCTATATTGTAAGCTTCCACAAAAGCTCACATAAATCTATCCACAAGTCTTCTCTAAGACTTACCTCAAATCTATCCAACAATATCACACTAGAACTTGTCCAATCTCATAGAAACATAAAGAGAATTTTTAGAGACTCAATATGCTCTACATTCATCATAATGCTCAATCACTTTCAATCACTCTCTTAGAAACATATAGAGAATTGTTAGAGACTCAATATGCTTCACATTCACCTCAATACTCAATCACTTTCTCAACTCAATTCAGAATATAGAATAATTTATTTCATAAAACTTGAACAATCACTTCACACATTCACTTGACTAGGCTCAACCAACTCTACTCAACCAATCTCACATAACAATGATACTCATGTTATTTCCAAACCCTAGTTCAAGTTCTTCACTCAACAACTCACTTCAACAACAATGCTTATAAAACAAGGTTTTATCAACAACTCTTAATTCCAGAAAACCTTGAAGCATTAATTCAAAACACTCTCAACAATGCAAACCAAACAATCCTTTTCACTCCAACTTTCCATTCACAATTTTCAACAATCACTCACTAGGAAGAATATGCCCATACCTTTTGTTGGATGTAGAAGTGCCTTTAGAAAACCTGTCTTAATCACAATTTCTTCTTTCCAATTCCAATGGTTAAACACAACAATATCACTTCAACACTTTCCAAAAATATTCCTTGGACATAAAATAATCACAACTCAATTTATGCCTTATTGCTCCCTTTTAAAATTAACACTCATCATAACATACATAAAGATAATTTCCTTGATACACCTTATAAACTCCAACTTAAAATAATATCCAACACCATAAAAATATCAACCAAACACCTTACAATATTTTCAAAACATTTGAGCAAACAACATTAAAAATTTAATTTTGCAAAAACCCTTATAACTCCTTTAGCAACCTTAGAACCAATTTAAATATGCAAAAATTAATTTTTAAATGCCCAAACTATATTCCCAAAAATTTTGGTGACCAATTTACAAGCATACCTCTTTCTTCCCCAAAAGGGGATTCGATGAGATTCGATCCACCGTCTCCTCTATCCTAAGTGCCTTAGCACTTGGGAGCCCACCGTGTGGGCTACGAATGCCCACATGAAGGAAGGTAGAACCCCTTCCTCTTATGCCTCCACTCACCATCTATTTCTCAAGAAACTTGCACACCCTTTCCTTGCTTTGGACGCAATGCAATTCGTAAGGCTCACAATTCTAAAGCTTGCAATAATAATCGAAGGCATGGTAAGGTTTGGTAGGGTGGGAGTTCCCCCCTTATATACACGTTTTTAATTTCTCCTCATGTCAGTGGTGCTTTATTCAAAATCAAATTTTGAATATTAAATTTGATAACCCACCTTAGGGTTATTTAACCTTAGCTTAAATTAATTTATAATTAATAATTAATTTAAATAACTTTATAAGTTAAGTAAATTAACTAATAAATTAATTTATAATTAATTTATAACTTACTTTATAATATTATAAAATAATATTATAATATTATTTATTTGGGCTTTTTCTTGCACTTTGGACCTCATCTGACTTCCTTGAACCGGATCTTGAAACTAAACTGAAATGGATGTCGCTAACCAAAGCGCCATTGACTGGTGCTAAAAGTTCGACATCAATGACAACTTATCACTCAAAATGTCCAAAAATCTCCCCCTTTGTCATTGATGGCAACCCAAATTATTTTTACCAAATCTTGACCTTTTTCCTGTTCTACTCCCCTGCGAAACTACTCCCCCTGACTCAATGCTTCCTTCTTAAACCAAATCTCTCCCCCTTACTCAAAATCTCCCCTTTGACATCAATGGCAAAGGGTCACCTTTGGGGCTTGGGGCTAAGAATGAATCTCTTAGCTTAGCCCCTCCCCCACCTCCTCTTGAGGTGGTTAATTCTAGGGTGGGAGTCTTACTCCCAATTTTCCTCGAAGATACTCAAAGGTCTCCTTTGAAAGTGGCTTAGTGAAAATATTTGCTATATGTTCCTTTGTAGTAACATATTCTAACTTGACCTATTTATATGTCACATGTTCTCTCAGAAAATGATACTTAATCGGAATGTGCTTTGTCTTGGAGTGCATCATTAGATTTTTTGAGATACTTATAGCACTTGTATTATCACATAGTATGGGAATAGGATGATCATGTTTTATCTTGAAGTCTTCTAGAGTTCACTTCATCCATAATACATGTGTACAATTGGCTACTACTGCAATATATTTTTCTTTTGCTATAGATAGGGATACTGAAACCTGCTTCTTACTTAGCCAAGAGACTAAACAGTCTCCAAGAAAGAATGCTCCTCCACTTGTGCTTTTCCTATCATCAATGCTGCCAGCCCAATCTACATCTGTATATGCTGTGAGTGTGAAACTATCACTTTTGGGATACCAAAGCCTAAAATCCATAGTCCCTTTTAGATACTTGAGAATTCTTTTTACCGCTGCCACATGTGTTTCCTTAGGTGCTGCCTGAAACCTTACCACTAATCCCACTGACTATACTATGTTTGGTATTGTAGTTGTAACATACAATAAGTTGCCAATCATAGATCTGTATAGTCTTTGATCTACTTTAGGAGATTCATCATCATTAACCTGCATCCTATGACCATGGGAGTACTTACCGGTTTGCAATTTTCTAACCTAAATTTCTTTAACATTTCTTTTATATACTTTGCTTGTGAGAGAAAAACCCCTTTCTCTGATTGTGAAATTTGAAGTCCAAAAAAGAAAGACAACTCACCCAGCATAGACATCTCAAATTCATTCTGCATGTTCTTAGCAAATCCTTTACACATCTTATCATTGTTTCCTCCAAAAATGTTGTCATCAACATAAACAACCATAATTAGTAGATTATTCCCTTTATTTTTGATATATAAGTTGCTGTCTGCTATTCCTTTTCTGAATCCATGTTCCTGAAGATACTTATCTAGTCTTGAGTACCATGCTCTAGGAGCCTGCTTTAGACCATACAGTGCCTTTTTCAATCTGCATACATGATCTGGTTTATCTGTTAACATGAATCCCTATGGTTGTTCAATGTAAACTTCTTCTAGAACACCATTTAGAAATGGTAACTTAACATCCATCTGATATACTTTGAAGTTTTTAAAACTTGAGAAAGCTAAAAATATTCTTATAGCTTCAAGTCATACAATTGGAGCAAATGTCTCATCAAAATCAATTCCCTCTACCTGTGCATAGCCTTTGCACACTAACCTTTCTTTATTCCTTACTACTTGTCCGTCTTCATTTAGCTTATTTCTGAATACCCATTTTGTGCCAATCACATTCTTGTACTTTGGTCACGGGAAAAGTTCCCAAGTCTTGCTTTTTTCTATCTGATCTAATTCCTCATCCATTACCTTGATCCATAACTCATCTTCACTTGCCTATTTGAAGTCTTTTGGCTCAATCTTAGATAGCAAAGAAAGATTTTCTTGTTGAGATGGTGTTATTATCCTTCTCCTTGTCTGTATTACATCTGGATTCCCAATGATTTGTTATTTTGGATGATGCTTATGTACATACCTAGATGGAGTTTTAGGAAGAAAATTTTGTGTTTCTTCTTCTTCTTCATCTGATTCCTCATGAAACTCTTCTTGATAACTTCCATCTTCCTAATACATAATTTTATGAACTGGTTCTCTTGAATCTATTTTTTCATCAATTGTTACATTTATACTTTCTATAATAGTGTATGTTCTCTAGTTGAAGCATCTATAGGCTTTACTCTTTGAGGAATAACCAAGGAAAATTCCTTCATCACATCTAGGATCAAACTTGCCTAAGTTTTGATCTTCTCTTCTTATGTAACACTTGCTTCCAAAAACCTTGAAGTGTTTTACAGTGGTCGGTCTTCCTTTCCAAAGCTCATATGGATTCTTGTGATGGTTTACCCTCATTTTAGCCCTAGTGATTATGTATATTGCTGTGCTAATTGCTTCTCTCCAAAATCCATCTGAGAGCTTAGACTCATTTAACATAGCTTTAGCCATATTCTCAATAGTTCTATTTTCCTTTCAACTACTCCATTTTGTTGAGGAGTTCTTGTTGTTGAATATTCTCTCTTAATCCCATGTTGTTCACAAAACTCTACAAACTCATTTGAGGTAAATTATCCTCCTCTATCAGATCTCAAACACTTTATTCTCTTGCCAGTTTCATTTTCAACCAGTTTCTTAAATTCTTTGAACTTTTCAAAAGCTTCCGTTATCTCTTTCAAAAAATCTATCCAAACCATTCTTGAGTAATCATCTATAAATAGAATAAAGTAACTCTTACCTTGGATTCTTTATGTTCTAGTAGGACCACATAGATCAGTATGTATTAGACTCAATGGCTCAGATGACATATATCCTTTTGACTTAAATCTTGTTCTAGTTTGCTTTCCATGTTGACAAGGTGCACAAATTGTATTTTGTGGCCTTTTTATTTTGGGTAAATCTCTGATAGTCTGCTTATTTCTTATGTTGACTATGTTGTCAAAATTCAAGTGATTCAATCTTCTATGCCACAACCAACTCTCATATTATTGTGATAAAAAGTACTTTTCCCATTTGATCTCACTAAGCATGTATAGATTCTTTGGATTTCTTCTTTTAATGGCAATGAATTTTCCAGATTTTTATTTTCTTATCTCACATCTATCTGGATGGAATGTAACCATATGCCCTTGATCACAAATTTGACTTACACTTAACAGATTATTTTTTAACCCTTTAACATACAACACATTTTCTGTTCTTGTTTTCCCATTATCTAAACTCAGAGTTCCTCTTCCACCAATCCTTGTTGATCCATTATCACCAAAACTTACTGATCCTCTATTGGTTTCTTTTGATACAATGAATTTATCTTTGTCTCCTGTCATGTGACTAGAGAAACCAGTATCAAGATGCCATTGTTATTCTTTATCCTGAGCATGAAGGACTGTTTGAACTACCATTGATCCAGCTTTTACATTTCCCATTTCATATTTCATAGTTATTGAATTTGTTTTTCTTTTACTATTCTCAGGAAGTATCATTTTACACCATCTAGCCTTGTGCCCAAAATTATTTCATTTGTAACATATAATATCATTATCCATAAGAGGTGCAAAAGAATTAAAATTTCTATTGACATTATTTCTTGCATGACTAATATAGTGTACAACTCTTTGACCATATTTATTACAAGAAAAACAATGACCATGGAAGAAATTTTGTAACCTATTTGGATGCCCTTGAGATTGTGGTGGAGTATTCCTCCTCTTGTGATTAACTCTCATCCAAGGTTCTTATTTGCTTTATTTCTTTCTGATATCCTTTTCTTGCTTATCCTTGTTTGAAGTTTTTTCTTCTTGAAGACTTGATTCCCTTTTTGATTTCTTATCCTCTACATCTTGTAGTACATTGGTCCTTTCAACTTCATTTGTTAGATAAACAATTTTTGCTTCCAATATTTCACATTCTATTTCTCTTACTCGTAATAGATCTGTCATATCCTACTCAATTTTATTTCTTTCTTCCACCCTTATCTTGAGTTCTATGATATTTTGTAGAAGTTCCATCCTTGCTTCTTCATCCTATTGAATTTGTTCCTTCAAGATTGAATTCTTCTCTCTAATTCTTTCCAAATTTATGAGAGCATTAAAGAATTCCTATTTTATATCAAACATAGTCTCCTCTTCATTTTTTAAAGTCATGTGTGTTAATGATGGATCCTCCTCCAAACTGTTAGTATTTTCATGGAGAGACCCACTCTAATACCAATTGAAAAACATATGCTTATACTAAGAGGGGGGTGAATAGTATAGATACAACTTTTTGCCTTTTAATCCAAATGATAACATCAACAATATTAAAGCAGTAAACATCACACAAAGCATCACACACACGAGAGACATGATTTTACGTGGTTCACCCAATGTGGGCTACTCCACGGAGAAAATATTTATTATAAACTTTTCTCAAATAAATTCTCTTGGGAATATTTTCCCTACAATATTTATGGACCTCTGTACAAAGGAGACACTAATCCCCTAATCAAGTTCATGGATCTCTATTCACAGGAGAACTCCTTTCTCCTAAGCTCTAACTGGTGATCTTCTAGAAGATCTATTGCCCCCACTGCTCTAGCTAATGGATCTCTATCCATTGAAGACACTTGTCCTCACTGCCCTGGATAATGGATCACTATCCACTAAATACTATCATATTCTATACTCTATCACCTCCAAAGATCTATCTCATTTCGGTACTAAACACAGTCCTTCGATCTAGCACAAATCTATCCTCAATATTGTCTATGATCTAGCATAAATTTATCTTCAAATCTATGCCAAACTCTATCCTCTAATCTATCTTCAAAATTTGTCTCTGATATGGCATAAACCTATCATCAAATATGTACCAAAATCTATCCTCTAATCTGTATTGTAAGCTTCCATAAAAGCTCACATAAATCTATTCACAAGTCTTCTCTAAGACTTGCCTCAAATCCGTCGAACAATATCACACTAGAACTTGTCCAATCTCATAGAAACATAAAGAGAATTGTTAGAGACTTAATATGCTCTACATTCATCACAATGCTGAATCACTTTCAATCACTATATTAGAAACATATAGAGAATTTTTAGAGACTCAATATGCTTGCCATTCACCTCAATACTCAATCACTTTCTCAACTCAATTAAGAATATAGAATAATTTGTTTTATAAAACTTGAACAATCACTTCATACGTTCACTTGACTAGGCTCAATCAACTCTACTCAACGAATCTCACATAACAATGATACTCATATTATTTCCAAATCCTAGTTCAAGTTCTTCACTCAACAACTCTATTGAGCAAGGTGCAGCAAAAGTATTGTCATTTTTGCCAACACAGACAGATAGATCAGTTGATGTAGTTGACGCAGGATCAGTTGATGCAGTTGAAGTAGTGAACAAGAGTTCTGAGATCAGTCAGATCATGTATAGTGAAATTCCAAGAAAACAAAAGTGACCCAGATTCAGAAAATCAAAGAAAAAGACAAATAAGAAAATTGTCGCGATATCGCGACAGGTTGAGAAGTTAGAAGGCAGAATGAAAAAACGTCGTGATTTCGTGACATGTCGAAGGAGAGAGAAGGCACAAAGAAAATTGTCGTGATTTTGCGACATGGATGAGGAGAGAGAAGGAGCAAAAGAAAATTGTTGCAATTTCACGACATGGACGAGGAGAGAGAAGGTGCAAGCAAAACTGTCATGATTTCGTGACATGTTGCAGGCAAAGAAGCTAAGTGGAAAAACTGTCACGATTTCATGACATGTTGCAGGAAAAGAAGCTAAGTGGAAAAACTGTCACGATTTCATGACATGTTGCAGGCAAAGAAGCCAAGTGGAAAAACTATCATGATTTCGTGACATGTTGGAAGCAAAGAAGGCAAGAAAGAAAGTTGTCACGATTTCGTGACATATTGACAGAAAAGAAAGCAAGTAGAAAAACTATCGCGATTTCGTGACATGTTTGGAGAAGCGCCAAGGAGAAAAAGTGTCGCGATTTCGCGACATGTCGGGTTTTCGTGACTCTACGGGAAGAAAAGCGCTAAGGAGAAAAAGTGTCACGATTTCGTGACAAGTTCCAAGAGGAAGCGTCAAGGAGAGTAGATGTCGCGATTTCGCGATAGGATCAAAGAAAAAGTGCTAAGGAGAGAAGATGTCACGATTTCACGATAGGATCGAAGAAAAAGTGCCAAGGAGAGAAGATGTCGCGATTTCACGACAGGATCGAAGAAAAAGTGCCAAGGAGAGAAGATGTCACGATTTCGCGATAGGATCGAAAAGAAAGTGCCAAGGAGAGAAGATGTCACGATTTCGCGACAGGGTCGAAGAGAAGGGCAAGGAAGAGAAAGATGTCGCGATTTCGTGACATGTTCCGTTTTCACTGGCCAAAGACAGAAAAGGCACAAGGTAGCGAAAGTGTCGCGATTTCGTGACATGTTTCGTTTTCACGGGCGGAAGGAAGAAAAGGCACAAGGAAGAGAGAGATGTCGCGATTTCGTGACATGTTCCGTTTTCACGAGCGAAATGTAGAAAAGGCACAAGGCAGCGAATATGTCGCTATTTTGTGACATGTTTCGTTTTCATGGGCAAAAGGTAGAAAAGGCATAAGGCAGCTGAGAATGTCGCGATTTCGTGACATGTTTCGTTTTCGCGACGACAAGACAGAAGGAGAGCAAGGAGGCCGAGAATGTCACGATTTTGCGACATGTTCCATTTTCGTGACGAAAAGACAAAAGGAGAGCAAGGAGGCCAAGAATGTCATGATTTCATGACATGTTTCATTTTCGCGGTGACAAGAATGAAGGAGAGCAAGGAGGCCGAGAATGTCACGATTTTGCAACAGGTCACAACTGCACGATAACAGACTGTTAACTGGCACAAAATGATAGTTAAAGTGGCAGTTGTAGAAGAATAGCATGCAACCAAATTAAGAAGAGTTAACTGTAGTAAAAGCGATAGTTACAGATGCATTTACAGATAGAAATCATGCAGCTATTTTAAGAACAGACAAAAAGGAGAAATCGAACAGTCGCATAAATAGAGTTGTAACATGCATCGTGTTTGACAAAAGGCCTACTCTATTTTAGACAAAAGTAGTTACAGTTAGAAAGCAATACAACTGACAAGTGGTGCATGAGAAATATTAAAAGCAGTTCAGTTGACAAGTGGTGAAAGAGATTTTTTTAAAAGAAACAGTTACGGGTTGCATACGAATTTATGAAAGCTAAAAATAGAGACTTTCATGCTATAAAAATAGGTCTGCATGAAGAATATTGCTACTGCTGTTATTATGAAAAGTGCTGCCATAAGAGGGTGAAAAGAGTGTTGTAAGAGAGCAACAAGCTGAGCAGTGAGTAATTACTCGTGTTTTAAATTGGAGACCAGTCAGGGTCTTGTAATAGTGAAGGCATTTGTATGTCATTGATTTAACTTTTCTGTGATTCAAGTTGGTGCTTGGATAGGGGTTGGTGCTCCTTTCTATAGGTGCAAATAAATCAGGGGTTGGTGCTCCTTCCAAGGGTGCTGGTAAAAAGATTGTAAAATTGATGTTTTGCAAAGGTTGGATTTGGACCGTAGTCCAAGCAATCATTCTTGAGGAGTAGCCAAATTGGTGAACCTCGTTACATTGTGTTTTGTGGTGTGCTCTCTTGTGTTTACTGCTTTATTTGTTTTTAGTTCTCTTTGGTTCAGTTTTAAGAATTGCAGATCAAAATTTTTAGCTACACTGATTCACCCCCCTCTCAGTGTCATTGTGAGAATATCAATTGGTATCAGAGCAAGGTTCCTGAATAAGCTTAATCAGCTAAGGTGATCTTGGAAGGAACACAATGGCAGGTAGTGAAGGTTTCTCATCAAACAAAGCTCCTCTATTCAATGGAACTAATTACTCATTTTGGAGACTCAAGATGCAAACATATCTGAGTGCTTTAGGATACGACATTTGGGAGTCAGTAGAAAGTGGATACACAACACCCATTACTCCTCCAATAGATGTTGTCGGTAAGAAACTGTCTGAGAATAATGCCAAAGCAAAGAATGCAATAATGTGTGGGCTAGTAGACAGTGAACTGATAAGGGTCATGAGCTGTAAATATACAAAAGACATATGGGACAAACTAAAAAGCATTCATGAAGAAGACAACAAGATCAAGGAAGCCAAACTGTAAACTCATCGAGCTCAGTTCGAGGTATTACAAATGAATGACGAAAAGAACATTGAGACCTATATGCTGAGAGTCAATGGAGTCATCAATGCAATCAGAGGACTCGGCGAAGAGATCGAAGATGCAGTTGTTGTGAAAAAGGTACTTAGAACTCTTCATAAAAGATTTAATTCTAAAGTTTCTGCAATAGAAGAGGCTAAAGATCTAAATAATTTTAGCATGGATGAGATGCATGGTTCCTTGACTGCATACGAAATGAGAATAGGACAAACTAAGCCCATAGACAAAGAAGCTACTTTTAAAGCACACAAGAATACAAAAGCTGAACAAGAATCTGAGGTTGAAGAAACATCGGATGAAACTGAAGCCAACTTTGTTTGAAAACTTACAAAAGGAAAAGGAAAATATAGAGGAAAGTTGCCATTTAAGTGTTTCAATTGTGGAGGGGTCGGTCACTTTGTAGCTAAGTGTCCCATGAATGAAAAAACTAATAGTAATGAAGGGTCATACAAAGAAAGAAGTGACTGGAAAAAGAAACCAAACTTCAAGAAAAGCAATTTCAAAAAGAAAAGTTTCATATCCAAAAATGTCAGCTCTTCTGAAGATAGCTTAGGTGAAGATTCTAAAGAAGAAATAGGTGAAGCTCTGTTCATGGCATTTGAAGAAGCAAAAACAGAAGAAAAATAGGAAGATGATACAAAAAATAAGGATGAGGTTGAAGTTTATCTGGAAGGTGAGTTGGTTGCGGCACTTAAAGAGTTGAAGTCAGAAAGGAAAAAGAATAATAAAGTCTCAAAAAAGCTTGAAGATGTGAATGACATAATAAACAACTTAAAAGTACAGATAGAAGAATTTAAGAAAATGTCTGAAGAACTTGAAGTACAATTAACCATGAGAATAGATGAGTGCATCAAACTAGAAGAAGAGATTGTTATTTTAAGAATGCGGCTAGAAGAAAATAATAAAAAACTGAGCTGCTATCACAAACTTGAAGGAAGTTCTCCAAAGCTTGAAAAGATTATAAATAGTCAGAGGACTACAGACATCAAGTTTGGCTTGGGGTTTGTCGAAGGAGAATCATCAAGTGAATCAAAGGCCATAACTGTAGAACCAGTAAAGAAAGAGGATAAAATCAAGGTTGACCAAAGAAAAATGAATCTTGCAAAAGAAAGCAACAATGGCAGGCATGAGAAGACTGTTGACAATGAGGGATTCACAAAAGTCACTCATCAAAGGAGAAGAAAATTTGTGGCTCCTACTACAAATTGGCAAAGACCAACTCCCAGGTTCAATCATTCTTTTTCTCGGTTATTGTTTTAAATGCAATACTTACGGTCATAAGATTTCAGACTGCATTTATAATATAGGACAAAGAAATTTTTCCAGTAGAAATGTATTTTCACCCTTGATAGATTATGCAGTAGAATGCTATAACTGTCACAACTTTGGACATATTGCAAGAAACTATAGAAGCACATATGCAGCAAATAAATATCAGGGAAGAAGAACTCAACCAAACAGTTTAAAGCAAAACAAAAAATTCCTAGATAAACATGCACAGGCCACTGACAAAGAAAAGTCTAAACAAATGACCAAAACTACAACCAAATCAGAATGGAAGGAAAAAGAGCAACTCAAAGAAGAAAAGGAATCCTTGATTGTCCAGATAGCATTCAAAGCACAGAACAAATCAGCACCATGGATATTGGATAGTGGATGCTCCAGTCATATGACCGAAGATAAACAAAAATTTGAAAAATTACAGAAATATGAAGGGGGCTCGGTAAAGTTTGGAAATAATGATGGGGCCAAAATAGTTGGAAAAGGATCAGTCAAGATAAGTGATGGAAAGATCAATTCCAAAAAAGTTTTGTTTGTAGTTGGTTTGAAGCACAACTTACTGAGCGTAAGTCAAATCTGTGACAGAGGTCATGAAGTCATCTTTAAAAAATAGGGTTGTGAAGTAAGAAAAGCACACAGTGGGAAGCTGGTAGCTACTGGATCGAGGACTTCTGGAAATATATACACCCTCTCAGAAAATTTAGAAGGATCATGCTTGATTGGACAGGAAGATGAAAACTGGCTATGGCACAAGAGGCTCGGGCATATCAGCTTTGACAATCTGGTAAAAATAAGTTCAAAAAGAGTAGTAAGAGATATACCCACCATTGGCAAACCGGTAAATAGCATCTGTGCTTCATGCCAAAAAGGGAAGCAAACCAGATCCATATTTAAAGCAAAGGAATATTTCACCAGCAAACCGTTAGAGCTGATTCATATCGATTTATGTGGACCCATGAGAACACAAAGCATAAATGGTGACAAATACTTTATGCTGTTCATAGATGACTACTCCAGAATGAAATGGGTACTGTTTTTAAAGCTTAAATTAGATGCCTTTGAAATGTTCAAGATTTTTAAAAAGCGAAGTTGAGAATCGGATTGGAAAAAGAATTAAATGCCTAAGATCAGACAGAGGAGGAGAGTTTATCTCAGAGGAGTTTCCTGAATACTGTCAAAAATATGGGATTAGAAGACAATTTTTAGTAGCAAGGACACCTCAGAAGAATGGTGTTGTTGAAAGAAAGAACAGAACTGTGCAAGAAATGGCACGGACAATGTTGGTTGAGAACAAAATAGCCGACAGATTCTGGAAAGAGGTAGTACATACTACAGTTTACATTCAAAACAGGTGCATGCTAAGAACACATGAAAGCAAAACACTGTATGAATTGTGGTTCGACAGGAAAGCAACAACAAGATACTTCAAAGTGTTCGACAACAAGTGTTATATCAAACGAACTGAAGATAATCTCGGTAAGTTCGAAGATAGAGCTGACGAAGGTATTTTTCTCGGTTACTCAACTAAAAGCAAAGCCTACACATGTTACAACAAGCGGTTAAAGAAAATTATTGAGAGTGCTGATGTGAAAGTTGATGAAGGTAGAGAAAGAGAAGTTACGTATCAAGAAAACTACCCTATTTACGAAGACGTCATTGAAGGAGATGAAGAAATAGAAAAAGAAGAAAATCAAAAAATTGACACAGCTGATTTAAGAATCGACTTAGAAGAAGAAGAGAACAATAAATTCAAAATAGGCAGCTGGTAGAAAAATCATCCCAGAGAACAGATTATTGGGGACCCAACAGTTGGTATTCAGACAAGAAGAGCAGTAATTCGAAACTACTCTTTATTATCTAGCATTGAACCCAAAAATATTGCTGAAGCAAGCACAGATGAAAGTTGGATGAAGGCAATTAATGAAGAACTAGATCAGATTGAGAAAAACAAAACCTGGGAATTAGTACCACGACCAACAAATAAAAACATAATTGGCACTAAATGGATTTTTCAAAATAAATTAAATGAAGACGAACAGGTTGTCAGAAATAAGGCAAGATTGGTCTGTAAAGGCTATGCTCAGGTTGAAGGCATTGATTTTGAGGAAACATTTGCACCAGCTTGCCGACTAGAAGCAATAATAATGTTTCTGGCTTTAGCAGATCCATAAAAACTTCAAAGTATATCAAATGGATGTAAAATCAGCATTTCCGAATGGAAAAGCTGGAAGAAGAAGTTTACATTGAACAGCCAGATGGCTTCCAACTCGGTGACAATCCTGATTTTGTTTGCAGGTTAAAGAAAGTGTTGTATGGTCTGAAACAAGCACCCAAAGCATGGTATGCAAGACTGGATAACTATCTTATTAAACAGGGGTTCAAGAAAGGTATGGTGGACAACAATTTATATATCAAAACTGAGAATGGCCATCTTATTGTACTTGTTGTTTATGTAGATGATATAATATTTTGCAGAAGCATGGATAAATATTGTAGAGACATAGCTAATAAAATGAAGACAAAATTTGAGATGTCAATGATTGGTGAAATTTCTTATTTCCTTGGATTGCAATTCAATCAAAGTGAAAAGGGGATTTTTATCTCTCAAGTAAAATATGTGAAAGAAATGCTGAAAAAGTTTACAATGGAGGATAGTAAACCTGTCAGCACTCCCATGACTACAGGTTGCAAGTTGAGCAAGGATGACAAATCTCCAGATGTAGATCAAACCATGTACAGGTCTATGATTGGAAGCCTGCTGTATTTGACAGCCACTAGACCAGATATATTACAGGCAGTATGCATGGTAGCAAGATTTCAGGCTAGTCCCAAAGAGACTCATGTGACAACTATAAAAAGGATTTTTAGGTACCTCAAGTGTATTATGGAGTATGGGTTGTGGTACCCAAAAGGTAAGGACTTCACTCTTATTGCATATTCTGATGCAAATTGGGCAGGATGTATTGATGACAGAAAGAGTACCAGTGGAGGAGCATTTTATCTTGGAGACAGTCTGGTAGCATGGCACAACAAGAAACAAGAATCGGTCTCTCTATCCATAGCAGAGGCGAGAATACATTGCAAGCAACAACATGTCGTACACAGATATTATGGATGAGACAAACATTGAAAGATCTTGGTATTCACTTCAAAGAGCCAATTTTAGTTAAATGTGATAACACCAATGCTATAAACATATCAAAGAATCCGGTTATGCATTCTCGAACCAAACATATTGCAATCCGGTATCACTTCTTGAAGGATAAAGTTGTAGAAGGTGAGGTCAAATTGGATTTTGTTCCAACTACAAAGCAAGTAGCAGATATATTTACAAAACCATTGCCCAAGGAAGTTTTTGAGTACCTTCGAAGTAAGTTGGGAGTAGTCACATTTCCAAAAAACTGACTATCAATTGGGATCACATTCTCAGGGGGAGTACTTATGCCTATGTTTATAGTTTTGCTCATATTCATTATTTTTGCTAACTATAACAAAGTGTATCTGAGAATGTTGTGCATAGACTCAGGGGGAGTCTGCAGTAGCCCTTTGGTATTATTGTCAAAGGGGGAGAAGAATTACAGGAGAGTGCATGAGTGTTACTAACAATTCCAAAGGGGGAGATTGTTGAGCAAGGTGCATAAAAAGTATTGTCATTGTTGCCAACATAGACAGATAGATCAGTTGATGCAGTTGACGCAGTATCAGTTGATGCAGTTGAAGTAGTGGACAGGAGTTCTGAGATTAGTCAGATCATGTACAGTGAAATTCCAAGAAAATAGAAGTGACCCAGATTCAAAAAATAAAAAAAAAGACAAGTAAGAAAACTGTCGCGATATCGCAACATGTTTTTTGTCGTGATATTGCGATAGGTTGAGAAGTTAGAAGGCAGAATGAAAAAACGTCATGATTTCGCGACATGTCGGAGGAGAGAGAAGGCACAAAGAAAATTGTCATGATTTCGTGACATGGACGAGGAGAGAGAAGGAGCAAAAGAAAATTGTCACGATTTCGTGACATGGATGAGGAGAGAGAAGGTGCAAGCAAAACTATCACGATTTCATGACATGTTGCAGGCAAAGAAGCTAAGTGGAAAAACTGTCACGATTTCATGACATGTTGCAAGCAAAGAAGCTAAGTGGAAAAACTATCGCGATTTCGTGACATGTTGCAAGCAAAGAAGCCAAGTGGAAAAACTGTCACGATTTCGTGACATGTTGGAAGCAAAGAAGGCAAGAAAGAAAGTTGTCACGATTTCGCGACATATTGACAGAAAAGAAAGCAAGTAGAAAAACTGTCGCGATTTCGTGACATGTTTGGAGAAGAAGCACCAAGGAGAAAAAGTGTCACGATTTCGTGACATGTCGGGTTTTCGTGACTCGACGGGAAGAAAAGCGCTAAGGAGAAAAAGTGTCGTGATTTCATGACAAGTTCCAAGAGGAAGCGTCAAGGAGAGTAGATGTCGCGATTTCGTGACAGGATCGAAGAAAAAGTGCCAAGGAGAGAAGATGTCATGATTTCACGACAGGATCGAAGAAAAAGTGCCAAGGAGAGAAGATGTCACGATTTCACGACAGGATCGAAGAGAAAGTGCCAAGGAGAGAAGATGTCGCAATTTCACGACAGGATCGAAGAGAAAGTGCCAAGGAGAGAAGATGTCATGATTTCGTGACAGGGTCGAAGAGAAGTGCAAGGAAGAGAAAGATGTCACGATTTCACGACATGTTCCGTTTTCGTTGGCCAAAGACAGAAAAGGCACAAGGCAGCGAAAGTGTCGTGATTTCGCAACATGTTCTGTTTTTGCGGGTAGAAGGAAGAAAAGGCACAAGGAAGAGAGAGATGTCGCAATTTCGTGACATGTTCCGTTTTCACGAGTGAAAGGCAGAAAAGGCACAAGGCAGCGAAGATGTCACAATTTCACGAAATGTTCCATTTTCGTGGGTAGAAAGCAGAAAAGGCACAAGGCAACCGAGAATGTCATGATTTCATGACATGTTTCGTTTTCGCGGTGGCAAGACAGAAGGAGAGCAAGGAGGCTGAGAATGTCATGATTTTGCGACATGTTTCATTTTCGCGACGACAAGACAGAAGGAGAGCAAGGAGGCCGAGAATGTCGCGATTTCACGACATGTTCCGTTTTCATGGCAGCAAGACTGAAGGAGAGCAAGGAGGCTGAGAATGTCATGATTTCGTGACAGGTCACAACTACACGATAACAGACTGTTAACTGGCACAAAACGATAGTTAAAGTGGCAGTTGTAGAAGAATAGCATGCAACCAAATTAAGAAGAGTTAATTGTAGTAAAAGTGACAGTTACAGATGCATTTACAGATAAAAATCATGCAACTATTTTAAGAACAGACAAAAAGGAGAAATCGAACAGTCGCATAAATAGAGTCATAACATGCATCGTGTTTGACAAAAGGCCTACTCTATTTTAGACAAAAGCAGTTACAATTAGAAAGTGATACAACTGACAAGTGGCGCATGAAAAATATTAAAAGCAGTTTAGTTGACAAGTGGCGAAAGAGATCTTTTTAAAAGAAACAGTTACGGGTTGCACGTGAATTTATGAAAGCTAAAAATAGAGACTTTCATGCTATAAAAATAGGTCTGTGTGAAGAATATTGCTACTGCTATTATTGTGAAAAGTGCTATCGTAAGAGGGTGAAAAGAGTGTTGTAAGAGAGCAACAAGCTGAGCGAGTGAGTAATTATCGTGTTTTAAATTGGAGACCAATCGGGGTCTTGTAATAGTGAAGGCATTTGTATGTCATTGATTTAAATTTTTTGTGATTCAAGTTGGTGCTTGGATAGGGGTTGGTGCTCCTTTCCGTAGGTGCAGATAAATCGGGGGTTGGTGCTCCTTCCAGTGGGTGCTTGGTAAACAGATTGTAAAATTGGTGTTTTGCAAAGGCTAGATTTGGACCGTAGTCCAAGCAATCATTCTTGAGGAGTAGCCAAATTGGTGAACCTCGTTACATTGTGTGTTGTGGTGTGCTCTCTTGTGTTTACTGCTTTATTTGTTTTCAGTTCTCTTTGGTTCAGTTTTAAGAATTGCAGATCAAAATTTTTAGCTACACTGATTCACCCCCCCTCTCAGTGTCATTGTGAGAATATCAAACTCACTTCAACAACAATGCTCATAAAATAAGGTTTTATCAACAACTCTTAATTCCAGAAAACCTTGAAGCATTAATTCAAAACATTCTCAACAATGAAAACCAAACAATCATTTTCACTCCAACTTTCTATTCACAATTTTCAACAATCACTCACTAGGAAGAATATGCCCATACCTTTTTTTGGATGTAGAAGTGCCTTTAGAAAATTCGTTTTAATCACAATTTCTTCTTTACAATTCCAATGGTTAAACACAACAATATAACTTCAACACTTTCCAAAAATATTCCTTGGACATAAAATAATCACAACTCAATTTATGCCTTATTGCTCCCTTTTAAAATTAACACTGATCATAACATACATAAAGATATTTTTCTTGATATACCTTATAAAATCCAACTTAAAATAATGTCCAACACCATAAAAATATCAACCAAACACCTTACAATATTTTCAAAACATTTGAGCAAACAACATTAAAAATTTAATTTTGAAAAAAACCTTATAACTACTTTAGCAACCTTAGAACCAATTTAAATATGCAAAAAATAAAATTTAAGTGCCCAAACTATATTCCCAAAATTTTTGACGACCAATTTACAAGCGTACCTCTGTCTTCCCCAAAAGGGGATTCGACGAGATTCGATCCACCGTCTCCTCTATCATAAGTGCCTTAACGCTTGGGAGCCCACCACATGGGCTACCAATGCCCACATGAAGGAAGGTATAACCCCTTCCTCTTATGCCTTCACTCACCATCTATTTCTCACGAAACTCGCATACCATTTCCCTACTTTGGACGTAGTGCAATTCGTAAGGGTCACAATTCTAAAGCTCGCAATAATAATCGAAGGCATGGTAAGGTTTGGTAGGGTGGGAGTACCCCCCTTATATACACGTTTTTAATTTCTCCTCACATCAGCGGTGCTTTATTCGAAATCAAGTTTTGAATATTAAATTTGATAAGCCACCTTAGGGTTATTTAACCTTTGCTTGAATTAATTTATAATTAATAATTAATTTAAATAACTTTATAAGTTAAGTAATTTAACTAATAAATTAATTTAAAATTAATTTATAATTAATTTTAAACTTTGCATAATATTATAAAAAATATTATAATATTATTTATTTGGGATTTTTCTTGCACTTTGAACCTCATATGACTTCCTTGAACCAAATCTTGAAACTAAAACCAAAACGGATGTTGCCAACTGAAACTGCCACTAGCTGGTGCTGAAATTTTGACATCAATGACAACTTATCACTCAAAATGTCCAACAATATCCCCCTTTGTCATTGATGGCAACCCAAATTATTTTTATGAAATCTTGACCTTTTCCCTGTTCTACTCCCCCTGGGAAACTGCTCCTCCTAACTCAATGCTTCCTCCCTAAACCAAATCTCTCCCCTTACTCAAATCTCTTCTCCTTACTCAAATCTCTTCCCCTTTGAAATTAATGGCAAGGGGTCACCTTTGGGGCTTGGGGCTAAGAATGAATCTCTTAGCTTAGCCCCTCCCCCACCTCCTCTTGAGGTGGTTAATTCTGGGGTGGGAGTCTTACTCCAAGTTTTCCTTGAAGTTACTCAAAGGTCTCCTTTGAAAGTGGCTTAGTAAAAATATCTGCTATCTGTTTCTTTGTAGTAACATATTCCAACCTGACCTATTTATATGTCACCTGTTCTCTCAAAAAATGATACTTAATCAAAATGTGCTTTGTCTTGGAGTGCATCATTAGATTTTTTGAGATACTTATTCGACTTGTATTATAACATAGTATGGGAATATGATAATCATGTTTTATCTTGAAGTCTTCTAGAGTTCACTTCATCCATAATACATGTGTACAATTGGCTACTACTGCAATATATTTTTCTTCTGCTGTAGATAGGGATACTGAAACCTGCTTCTTACTTAGCCAAGAGACTAAACAGTCTCCAAGAAAGAATGCTCCTCCACTTGTGCTTTTACTATCATCAATGCTACCATCCCAATCTACATCTATATATGCTATGAGTGTGAAACTATCACTTTTGGGATACCAAAGCCTAAAATCCATAGTCCTTTTTAGATACTTGAGAATTCTTTTTACCGCTACCACATGTGTTTCCTTAGGTGCTGCTTGAAACCTTACCACTAATCTCACTGGCTGTACTATGTTTGGTCTTGTAGCTGTAACATACAATAAGCTGCCAATCATAGATCTGTATAGTCTCTAATATACCTCGAGAGATTCATCATCCTTACCTTGCATCCTATGACCATGGGAGTACTTACCGGTTTACAATTTTCTAACCTGAATTTCTTTAACATTTCTTTTATATACTTGGTTTGTGTGAGAAACACCCCTTTCTCTGATTGTGAAATCTAAAGTCCAAGAAAGAAAGAAAACTCACCAAGCATAGAAATCTCAAATTCATTCTGTATGTTCTTAGCAAATCCTTTACACATCTTATCATTGTTTCTCCCAAAAATGATGTCATCAACATAAACAAACCTAATTAGTAAATTATTCCCTTTATTTTTGATATATAAGTTGCTATCTGCTATTCCTTTTCTGAATCTGTATTCTCGAAGATACTTATCTAGTATAGAGTACCATGCTCTAAGAGCCTACTTTAGACCATACAATACCTTTTTCAATCTGCATACATAATTTTGTTTATCTGTTAACATGAATCCCTCTGGTTGTTCAATGTACACTTCTTCTAGAACACCATTTAGAAATGGTAACTTAACATCCATATGATATACTTTGAAGTTTTTAAAACTTGATAAAG
The DNA here is from genome assembly GCA_028583015.1 of Wollemia nobilis. Lineage (NCBI taxonomy): Eukaryota > Viridiplantae > Streptophyta > Pinopsida > Araucariales > Araucariaceae > Wollemia > Wollemia nobilis. The sequence goes on from JAQPPZ010003333.1 coordinate 1,344,233, forward strand.
CTAAAAATATTCTTATAGCTTCAAGTCATGCAATTGGAGCAAATGTCTCATCAAAATCAATTCCCTCTACCTATGCATAGCCTATGCACACTAACGTTTATTTATTCCTTACTACTTGTCTGTCTTCATTTAGCTTATTTTTGAAAACCCATTTTGTGCCAATCACATTCTTGTACTTTGGTCATGGGACAAGTTCCCAAGTATTGCTTTTTTCTATTTGATCTAATTCCTCATCCATTACCTTGATCCATAACTCATCTTCACTTGTCTGTTTGAAGTCTTTTGGCTCAATATTAGATATAAAAGAAAAATTTTCTTGTTGAGATGATGTTATTATCCTTCTCCTTTTCTGTCTTACATCTGGATTCCCAATGATTTGTTATTTTGGATGATGCTTCTGTACATACCTAGATGGAGTTTTAGGAAGAAGCTTTTGTGTTTCTTCTTCTTCTTCATCTTATTCCTCTTGAAACTCTTCTTGACAACTTCCATCTTCCTAATACACAATTTGCTGAACTGGTTCTCTTGAATCTATTTTTTCATCAATTGTTACATTTATACTTTCTACAATAGTGTGTGTTCTCTAGTTGAAGCATCTATAGGCTTTACTCTTTGAGGAATAACCAAGAAAATTCCTTCATCACATCTAGGATCAAACTTGCCTAAGTTTTGATCTTCTCTTCTTATGTAACACTTGCTTCCAAAAACCTTGAAGTGTTTTACAGTGGTCGGTCTTCCTTTCCAAAGCTCATATGGATTATTTTGATGGTTTACCCTCATTTGAGCCCTAGTGATTATTTTGATGGTTTACCCTCATTTGAGCCATATTATCAATAGTTCTATTTTCCTTTCAACTAATCCATTTTGTTGAGGAGTTCTTGCTACTGAATATTCTCTCTTAATCCCATGTTTTTCACAAGAGTCATTTGAGGTAAATTATCCTCCTCTATCATATCTCAAACACTTTATTCTCTTATCGATTTAATTTTCAACCAATTTCTTAAATGCTTTGAACTTTTCAAAAGCTTCTGATTTCACTTTCAGAAAATCTATCCAAACCATTCTTGAGTAATCATCTATAAATAGAATAAAATAACTCTTACCCTAAATTCTTTGTGTTCTGGTATGACCACATAGATAAGTATGTATTAGACTCAATGGCTCAGATGACATATATCCTTTTGACTTAAAGCTTTTTCTAGTTTGCTTTCCATGTTGACAAGGTGCACAAATTGTATTTAATGGCCTTTTTGTTTTGGGTAAATCTTTGACATTCTGCTTATTGCTTATGTTGACTATGTTGTCAAAATTCAAGTAACCCAATATTCTATGCCACAACCAACTCTCATATTCTTGTGATAAAAAGCACTTTTCCCCTTTGATCTCACTAAGCATGTATAGATTGTTTGGAGTTCTTCTTGCAGTGGCAATGACTTTTCTAGATTTTGATTTTCTTATCTCACATCTATCTGGATGGAATGTAACCATATACCCTTGATCACAAAGTTGACTTACACTTAACAGATTATGTTTTAACCCTTTAACATACAACAAATTTTCTGTTCTTGTTTTCCTATTATATAAACTCAAAGTTCCTCTTCCACCAATCCTTTTTGATCCATTATCATCAAAACTTACTGATGCTCTATTGGTTTCATTTAATACAATGAATTTGTCTTTGTCTCTCGTCATGTGACTAGAGAAACCACTATCAAGATGCCATTGTTCTTCTTTATCCTGAGCATGAAGGACTGTTTGAACTAAAATTGATCTAGATTTTACATTTCCCCTTTCATATTTCATAGTTGTCGAATCTGTTTTTCTTTTACTAGACTCGGGAAGTATCATTTTACACCATCTAGCCTTGTTCCCAAAATTATTGCATTTGTAACATATAATATCATTATCCATAAGAGGTGCAAAAGAATTAAAATTTCTATTGACATTATTTCTTGCATGACTAATATAGTGTACAACTCTATGATCATATTTATTACAAGAAAAACAATGACCATGGAAGAAATTATGTAACCTATTTGGATGCCCTTGAGATTGTGGTGGAGTATTCCTCCTCTTGTGATTAACTCTCATCCAAGGATCTTATTTGCTTTCTTTCTTTCTGATATCCTTTGCTTGCTTATCATTGTTTGAAGTTTCTGCTTCTTGAAGACTTGATTCCATTTTTTATTTCTCATCCTCTACATCTTGCAGTACCTTGGTCCTTTCAACTTTATTCCCTAGATAAAAAATTTCTGCTTCCAACCTTTCACATTCTATTTCTATTGCTCTTAATAGATCTGTCATATCCTGCTTAATTTTATTTCTTTCTTCCACCCTTATCTTGAGTTCTGTGAGATTTTGTAGAAGTTTCATCCTTGCTTCTTCATCCTCTTGAATTTGTTCCTTCAGGCTTGAATTCTTCTCTCTAATTCTTTCTAGTTTTTTGAGAGCAATAAATAATTCCTCTTTTATATCAAACATAGTCCCCTCTTCATTTTTTGAAGTCATGTGTGTTAATGATGGATCCTCCTCCAAGATGTTATTATTTTCACGGAGAGACCTGCTCTAATACCAATTGAAAAACATGTGCTTATACTGAGAGGGGGGTGAACAGTATAAGATACATTTTTTTGCTTTTTAATCCAAATGATAACATCAGCAATATTAAAGTAGTAAACATCACACAAAGCATCACACACATGAGAGACATGATTTTACGTGGTTCACCCAATGTGGGCTACTCCACGGAGAAAATATTTCTTATAAATTTTCCTCAAATAAATTCTTTTGGGAATACTTTCCCTATAATATTTATGGGCCTCTATCCAAAGGAGATACCAATACCCTAATCAAGTTCATGGATCTCTATCCATAGGAGAACTCCTTTCCTCTAAAGTCTGACTAGTGATCTTCTAGAATATCTGTTTCCCCCACTACTCTGGCTGATGGATCTCTATCCACTGAAGACACCTATCCTCACTAGCCTGGATAATGGATCACTATCCACTAGATACTGTCATCTTCTATACTCTATCACCTCCAAATATCTATCTCATTTCGGTACTAAACACAGTCCTTCGATCTAGCACAAATCTATCCTCAATCTCTGTCTCTGATCTAGCACAAATTTATCTTTAAATCTGTACCAAACTCTATCCTCTAATCTATCCTCAATATTTATCTCTGATATGGCATAAAACTATCCTCAAATATGTACCAAACTCTATCCTCTAATTTGTATTGTAAGTTTCCATAAAAGCTCACATAAATCTATCCACAAGTCTTCTCTAAGACTTGCCTCAAATCCATCCAACAATAACACACTAGAACTTGTCCAATCTCATAGAAACATAAAGAGAATTGTTAGAGACCTAATATGCTCTACATTGATCACAATGCTTAATCATTTTCACTCACTCTCTTAGAAACATATAGAGAATTGTTAGAGACTCAATATGCTTCACATTCACCTCAATAGTCAATCACTTTCTCAACTCAATTCAGAATATAGAATAATTTTTTTTATAAAACTTGAACAATCACTTCATACATTCACTTGACTAGGCTCAACCAACTCTACTCAACCAATCTCACATAACAATGATACTCATGTTCTTTCCAAACCCTAGTTCAAGTTCTTCATTCAACAACTCACTTCAACAAAAATGCTTATAAAATAAGGTTTTATCAACAACTCTTAATTCCAGAAAACCTTGAAGCATTAATTCAAAACACTCTCAACAATGCAAACCAAACCATCCTTTTCACTCCAACTTTCTATTCACAATTTTCAACAATCACTCACTAGGAAGAATATGCCCATACCTTTTGTTGGATGTAGAAAACCTGTCTTAATCACAATTTCTTCTTTCCAATTCCAATGGTTAAACACAAAAATATCACTTCAACACTTTCCAAAAATATTCCTTGGACATAAAAAATTCACAACTCAATTTATGTCTTATTGCTCCCTTTGTAAATTAACACTGATCATAACATACATAAAGATAATTTCCTTGATATACCTTATAAACTCCAACTTAAAATAATATCCAACACCATAAAAATATCAACCAAACACCTTACAATATTTTCAAAACATTTGAGCAAACAACATTAAAAATTTAATTTTACAAAAACATTATAAATCCTTTAGCAACCTTAGAATCAATTTAAATATGCAAAAAATATTTTCTAAATGCCCAAACTATATTCCCAAATTTTTTGATCAATTTACAAGCATACCTCTTTCTTCCCCAAAAGGGGATTCGACGAGATTTGATCCGCCATCTCCTTTATCCTAAGCGCCTTAGCACTTGGGAGCCCACTGCTTGGGCTACAAATGCCCACGTGAAGGAAGGTAGAACCCCTTCCTCTTATGCCTCCACTCATTGTCTATTTCTCACGAAAATCACACACCCTTTCCATGCTTTGGACATAGTGCAATTTGTAAGGCTCACAATTCTAAAGCTCGCAATAATAATCGAAGGCATGGTAAGTTTTGGTAGAATGGGAGTTCCCCCCTTATATACACGTTTTTAATTGCTCCTCACGTCGGTGACACTTTATTCGAAATCAAATTTTGAATATTAAATTTGATAACCCACCTTAGGGTTATTTAACCTTAGCTTAAATTAATTTATAATTAATAATTAATTTAAATAACTTTATAAGTTAAGTAAATTAACTAATAAATTAATTTTAAACTTCCTTTGCATAATATTATAAAATAATATTATAATATTATTTATTTGGGCTTTTTCTTGCACTTTGGACCTCATATGACTTCCTTGAAATAGATCTTGAAACTGAAACCGAAACGGATGCTGCAAACTAAAATTGCCATTGGTTGGTGCTAAAATTTTGACATCAATGACAACTCACTCTTGACATCAATGATAACTTATCACTCAAAATGTCCAACACTTCTTTGTAAATCTCTTACGATCAAGGTACAACCAAACGCGGTTACCAATCTGAAAGGAGTGTGGAACACGGTGATGGTCCATTACCTATTTTTGATACTGCTATGTATTCAATAGGATGTGAAAAAACTTGGATTGGAGCTGCTGCAGATGTTGTATAAATGATTGTGCTTTATCTTGTTCCTTCTGCACATGGACTGTGAGTGGAGATGAAAGTGCCAAGGGTAACTCATATGGAGCGATAGGTTGAAACCCTAGATATACCTCAAAAGGACTATGACCTATGGACGAATGGATAAACCTATTGTACGCATGATCTATATGAGTTATACTGAGATCCCACTTGGCTGGTGATACATGGTGGTAGACTAGAAGACTCTAGACAAGTGTACGATTGACGACTTCTATTTGATCATTAGATTGTGGATGAAAAGTTGTGGAAAAATTAAGGGATGCACCTAAAAATTTCCACAAAGACCTCCAAAAATGATTGACAAAATAGAACCATGATCAGACACAATGCTTGTGGGAAAACCAAATGAACACCAGACAACATAAAAGAATAGTTGGGTTAAGTTGGCAGTAAAACTTATTTTTCAACATGGAATGAACTTAGCCATCTTGCTGAAACAATCGACTATGATAAAAACATAATCATGTTGACAGACAATCATGGGAAAAGCACTGACAATATCCATAGATATACTCTCCCATGGATGTGGCGCAATGGGTAAAGGCATACTAAGACTAAGCTTATGGTTTGACAACTTAGACCGACTACATGAGACACACTGTTTTAAGTACTTGAGAACATCTCATTGCATATGTGGAAAATATAAGAATCTTTGCAGATGGTGAAGTGTTTTGTTTACCAACATGACCGTCATAGAGGGTGGAATGAGCCAATATCAGAAGGGATGATTCGCTTTCAATGGGAACACAAAGTTTATCTAGACGTTAAAGCAACCCCTCCTTGAGATGGAAATCTTGAAAGGGACTTAAATTAGAGGAGGATGAATGCTGTAATTTTTGATAAATTGTGGTAAATTTGAGATCATAAGGATACTCAGAAGTCCAATATTGGAAGCCTAAATGAGAGGTAGTGACTATGGTTAAAGCTTGAGAAGACAGAGGGTGGGAGAGATAATCGATAATAGAATTTTGACTTCCATTCTTGTATTTTATGAATAAGTGAAACTGCTGAATATAGGAGGCCCATTTCATGTTGCGTGCTTCTTGGATCTTTGTTTGGGATTGAAGAAACTGCAAGGGAAAATGATCTATGTGGACAATAGTTTCTTTACCCAGAAGGTAGTGACGCCAATAATTTATATCTTGGACTAAGGCATAAAGTTCCTTATCATAAGTGGAGTAATTATATTTTATTGTGGAAAAGGACTTAGAATGATAAGTTATGGGGTGGCCATTTTGTTTGAGAACAACACCAAGGGAAAACTGAGAGGCATAAGTTTCTATTTCAAAATGTCATTAAAGATTAGGAATGGCTAAGATAGGAGCTGAGCAAAGCTTATCTTTGAGAGTAGTAAAATCTTGTGTATGGGTATCTGTCCAATGAAAAACAAATTTGGCCTTAGTCAAGGAATGCAATGGGGTAGCGATTGTGGAGTAGTCTAGAATGAATTTGTGATATAAGTTAGCAAGGCCAAGAAAACTTCGTACTTCAGTGATGGTGGTTGGAGTAGACCATTTGAGAAAAAATTTGACCTTGGCAGGATCAAATTTAATACCTTCAGTGTTAATGATGAAACCAAGGTATGATATGGATGTTTGGCCAAAGAACCTCTTTTGCATACTGGCATATAACTGATTCTTTTGAAGGATGGCAAGGACATGCTCAAGATGTTATAAATGTGTCGGCCAGGTCTTTAAAAAGATCAATATATCATCCAGATAAATGATTATATATTCATCTAGGCACTCACAAAACACCTCATTCATGAGCCTCATAAAGGTAGCTGGAGCATTAGTTAGGACAAAGGGCATAACCAACCATTCAAACAATCCCATATTTGTCTTGAAAGTTGTTTTCCATGTATCCTCTGCTTGTATTCTAACTTGATTATAGCCACTCTTAAGATCAAGTTTGCTGAAGAATTCAACCCCTTGGATTTGATCTAACAAGTCATCAATGCGAGGAAGTGGATACCTATTTTTTATTGTTATTTTATTTAGTGCCCTGAAATCAATACAGAATCTCCAAGTACCATATTTTTTTAGAACAAGCAAAATTGGTGAAGCACAAGGAGAAGTGTTGGGTTTGATAAAACCCTTATCCAATAATTCTTGTAATTATTTCTTTATTTCATCATATTGTAGAATGGGTTGCTTATACATTGGAAATTTTGGAATATGTGCTGCTGGAATTATCTCAATTGTATTATTAATTGCTCTTACTGGTGGTAAAGTAGTGGTCTCCTAAAATACATTTTCATACTTATGCAATATATTGTTTACTTGTTCATTATGAGATTTCAAGCTATTTCTATGCCCCTTTTCATTTACGTGCTCTTGTTATCGAATGAAAATTAGTGCTAGTGCTTGAGCATTATTAGTGGCTTTTCGAGCTTGTCTGCAAGTGAGCAAAATATTAGATGTTTTCTTTGTTTGTTGTGTTGCTTCAATGAGATAATACTTGTGATGCTTTTGTAATGTATATGTGTTGTTAAATACATCATAAGTAGCACGTCTATCATATTGGTAAGGTTTACCTAGTAGTAATCCACAACAATCCATGTGGGTGACATCACAAGTCACCTTATTCTTAAATTTTGGCTCAAATGCAAATCCAAATGTGCAAGTGTGTGTGATTTTTGAGGTTTTGATACTATCCTTCCACCCAAGAGAGTATGGGTGAGGAAGTTTGACTATAGGAAGCTTTAGCCTATAGACAATGGACTTCACGATGAGATTATTTTGCGAGCCATTGTCGATTATACAATCTACTACAAAGTTGTGAAGGAGGTGAGCTTTAGTGAAAAAAAATGGTCACGGTAACCCCCTTAAGAATTTTTATTCATGAGTGTGATATTGTTCAATTGCCCTCTCAATTCCTCTTACACTTCATCACTACCAATAGCCTTGATGGGGTTATCATTTGATCCTTAATCTGACTGTAAAAACAAATTCTTCTTCCTTTGTAAGTTAGGACATTGATTTTTGTCATGCCCTTTCTTTTTACAATTTGTTATATAACTTCTCAGTTGAGAAAATGAAGAAGAATAATAAGGAGAAGAAGAGAAGGAAGTTTTAGAAGAAAGGGATTGATGAGAAGTGAGATTAACGAAAGAAGTATGAGAATATCTTCTTCGGCCCTATTGCTCCATGGACACTTTGACGGTTGAGCTACCTAAAAACAATTGAGGCTCCTTATGTTATGCATAAAAATTCTCTTCCACAAGCTATGCAAAGTTGAATGCATAATCCAATGTAGTGCAAACATAATATTTTAGCTCCATGTAAAGATGTGCAAATATAACACTCTTAAAATTTACAATCAACATCATATTAGGATCAACAATGGCAAGTAACACTCAGAGGTAGTTAAAATGGTGAATAAAATCTTGCACAGATTGTATTTTTCCTTGGCAAAGTCTTAGCCATTGATTGAGTAAATCATCCTCATAGTTGGATGGATAAAATGAAGCCTTTAAGACTTTGACTAGCTCCTCCCATGTTGTAATTAGGTTTTGGTCTTGTTGGGGATTGGAGATGAGCACCTTGGCAATATTGGAAAGTTTGAGTTTGACAAAGGGAAATTTTTGGGCATCAGGAGTATTACAAAACTCAAACCAAGTTTCCATGTCAAGTATCCATCTGTTTAAGATATCGGGATCTCGAGAACCTTCATAGATTTGGACTTCACATCAAACATTAGGGCATTGGGAGGACGAGGAAGAAATTTGAAGCGATTGCATCATGGCTGTTAATTCATGTTGGGCTATAGTAATTTTAGTTAATTTATTTTCTAGGGCTATGCTAGATACCATTGGTCTACTAAGAGTGGACAAATGTTTACTAGGTACCTATGCACTAGGTAAAAAAAAAAGGATCAACAACAAAAATTTTAGGCAACTTATAATGGGCCTTCCCTCTTCGATTGGCCAAGGATTAGACTACAAGGTAATTAATTAGGCAATTAATGAGGATGGCACCACTTTACAAAGTATGCACTTAACACCATGTCATATATACAATGGGAAGTATAATCACCATAAGGGGCCAATGATCACTATTCACCCAATGTTCACCAATGGTAAAATCAACTCAACGTTCACCAACGGTCAAATCAAGTCAACTTTATCCCAACGTGATCACAATCCATAAGGCACCAACGATCAATAAAAATCAAATCTACCTCAACGATCAAAAATATTCCACAACTCCACCATAACCAACGATGACCAACAAATGAGGTAGACAACTGGTAATGGAGATGACCTAACCCAGGGATTATGTGTGATTGTAGGAACAGACAACTTAAGACAAACATGACCCGACCTGAGGACTCGCATGACTGACAGGACAAAGAACTGGCAATGGACACGTGCGACCCAATCTGAGGACTTTGGTGAGTGACATGAGAATTTTGGTGAGTGACATGAGGACTTTGGTGAGTGACATGAAGAAGACTATAAATTTGATGACATGCTGGACTTCGACGAGCGATATGAAGGAGATAAAAAATTGGATGACATGCTGGACCTGACGAGTAAACACGAGGGACATGAAATGGTTAATACGGGAAACACGAATGGTGAATGCAATGCACACATGGCATGACAAATGGATGACCAGATACGATGAAGGTCCAAATGAGGGGGAAGGTAGCCAACATATGCTAGCTACCATAAATGGGTAATGTTGGGCTTAAAAACGAAGGACGATGCCTTCATCTCATGGATGTGGGATAATCCTACTACACAAATTTGAAGAGACTTGGCGTATCGGCCGACGTTGGGGACCCATGTCACTGGTGATAACTACCCCACCAAAAAATAAACCACGTCACTATAAAAATGAGAAATTAATGCACAAACCTTAGAAACAAATAATTTGGTTGCCAGATTATTTTTGGAATTGTTGGTGTGATTTTACTCAGAAGGCTGTCAAAACGTGTTTGAAAGTAGGTTGGGATCGTCAACAGCCAGATATTGCTTCGAGAAAGGTTTTAGAGTTTATCAATCTCCAATGTCACCATGATTTAGAGTGAGGCTTACTTTTCTCACTACTGTGTTGGTGAAGGATATCGTCTACCATTAGGATTTTGTGTTCTCATGAACGATGACTATGATGTTGGGAAACACAGAGGTAGACCGATGCAAAGGTGTAGAATGAAGAAAATCGATGTTGAAGAACTGATGCAGTATGTGGTAGATCAAGATGCATGAGCAACAATAGCATCAAATAATTCTTCTGTTCTCCTTCACTTCCAAATTGTGCTAAGAGTAGATTGTTGTGATGAGCAAAGTTTTACTACCTAACATGGGTATACTGTGAATTGTTGGCTGAAGGGAACGAATGCGTCAATGAGGTAGAAAAATGTGGATGATGCTGATGAGGTGAGAAAAGCCCCAATATGCTCTCAAAAAAATCATGAAAAACCATGTCAGAGAGCGTAGTTCCACCCGAAGAATTGCTAATAAATCAAGAAATGCGCCAACAATACGAATCCAAGGGTAGATCTAAGAGATTTTACCACACAAAAAATGGTGAATCCAAGGATAAACACTTAGATCAATAGCTGAAGGTCAAGGTTTAAGGAACCCAACTAGATGTGAGTCGGTGATTAGGAGGACCCCAATGAAAGTTTTTCAAAAATGGAGTGCTTGAAGGATTTTTCAATGGAGAAGAGTGCTCCTTCCAAGCCAAGATCCACTAGTGGATTTCTCATTTCTCTTTTGAAAAAAACTGGTTTAGATGAAGAGGATACTTATAAATCCAACGCTCAGCTCTGATACCACTAATATGGAATGAAAACTCGAGAGCAAGCACAAGAATTTCACAATGAAAAACTGAGTTTGTATTCACCCCAAAAACATTTTTATAGCCATGTCTACCTTTACAAAAGTGGCATTTAATGCACCCAATCCATGTGAGCATTAAATGTTATATAATGTGATCCATGTGAATAGGGATAGTATTAAGAATTAAATATTAATCCCTATCAAAATATGTAGCAAGTCTTGGTGAAGAGAGTTTTCCAAAGGAGTAGTACAACCACCAAGAGAAAGAGGAGGTGTTTCCATATTAAAACAAGAAGGGGAATTTTATAAAGACAAGAAGACAAGGAGACTAAAAGGTCTCAAATTTCTAGTGCAATAAAGGTATTCTATCTTAGTTTATAAACATATTCATTTCTAGTTTATAATAGCACTATATTTATCTTTTCTAAAGTAGCATAAGAAAGACAAGAGTTGAAGTGTCGTAAGACACCAAAGAGGCACAAAATTAACAACCATTAGTGGTAGAATCATCAAGTTGGAAAGAAGAAACTACGAAGTGAAGGAGGAAGAGCCAAATAAGGGCTCAAAGTTAAAAAATTCAAGGTGTCTAAAGATACCAAATAGGGCATCATAATTACAATAAGGCATCGCCCATAGTGGATAGAAACCTGCAACAAGAGAAAAAAGAAAAAAATAAAGGAAAACAAGGACAAAGGTGCAAGTAGCAAGGAAAATAAAGCAAATAACAAGGTGTTACCCAAGAAGAAGAGAACCAAATATCTGGTAGAATAACCACCAAGGAGATAATCATTGAAACACCACAAAAGGAGGAGCCACCTTCATTGGAAGGGAGCCATATTCGTTGGAGAGGAGCCACCACCATACGTTGAAAATCAAGAAGAACTCAACAGTTGTAAAAGAAGACCAAAAAACTTGCAAAAAGTTGGCAAGTATGTTAAGAAAAAAGAAGGGAACATTGAGCACTAAGAATAGGTTACATGCAAGAGAAGAAGCCACCACTTGTCATAACGAATAAAAAATCATATGCCACTTGGCACAAAGGAGAAGAGCGCCAATAGTCCTTAGTAATACCTCAAATGAGCAAGGAGGGAATATATCATCATAAATCAAATGTTAAAATATTGAAATAATGCTTGCACCACCTAATAGCAATGTCTAAAGACTATAACATCTACAACACCTAATGGAAATATCCAAATATTGTAACACCTGCACCACCTAATAGCAATGTCCAAAGATTATAACTTCTATGCCACCTAACTAAGAAAAACTATGTCCAAAGGCTACATTAAGTGCCATGTGGCATGCAATGCAAAGGATATAGTCAAGTATTAATAGCCCAAAGCCGAAGAGAGCATGTATATCAAGCTTCCAAGGCTAGATAAAATTGAAGAGGATAAGGACAATAGTCTAAAGTGGAAGAGTATGCCATAGAAAGAGGAGAAATAAATACAATATTGTTACCTTGAAGTCCGAGGAGAGAATAGTGCCCAAATAGCTTGGAAAGTGCAGTCAAAGGAGGAGCCAATAAATATGTAGTGCCTCACCAAAAAGAAGGGTATATTGACATTAAATTATTATTTCCATTCCATAAAATTTAAGAAGGCATAAGGTCTATTATTTATAAGGTTAATTTTAAGTAATTAATACATGGAGATATAAGGAAATTATAACCTTAGATAATTCATTGATGTATTAGAAAAGGCAATTGAAGTAAGGAAATTATGACTTAAGAGTTTTTTCAAAATTGCATTATTCGAGATTCAAGTATCAAAATATTTGCAAATAATTAAACTAGGAGATATAAGGTTTTGTACCTTGAAATTGAAGCATTATTTTTGTAAATATCCTCGTTTTCTAAATTTCTAATTAGGGAGATATAAGGAGTTCAACACCAAATTAAATATCTTAAAATTTAGAAACCATATCATTGAGAATTAAAATATATAGGAAGTAAAACATTGAATTGCTTGGAAGTTGAAAAACTATTGTTGATACAAGTCCCCTATACAAATTAAAAGGACAAAAGGAATCCAACTATAGGGTCTTGAAAATAGAGAATATTATGAAGCATTGATCATACACTCAAGATAGATATAGTATTTTACAAATTCAAATACTAGAGAAGCAAGACAAGGCGGAAGATTTTTTCAGCAATCGACATAATCCATCCCTATGATGAAAGTTTAGGGCACGTGCAATTTTTGTGATGGCGATCCCCATCAATAATTTCCCTGCACTGTCACCAGACTCCCTCGCACCATTGATCTTTTGGTTATTAGGGACTAGCACGACATGTGAATGTGGAATGTAAAGGTTCCCCATGATGCCGCCAAGCATTCCTAAGTTTGGGGACTACGATGCCCTGAACCCTAGAGAGACTGAGTCCATGGCCTGCGACCGAATCAGTCTGCTCTTAGGAGGAGACAAGAATCTCCATGCGACCCTCTAACTCTTCGAGGCTGGAATCCTTAGCGGGAAAGCATCCTTCATCGATATTTTGCAAAAATAATAGTTCCCTCCCTCATCCACGGTAAACAAATTCATCACCCATGGAAGTGACATTTTATGCCCTAAAAGCCTTATGGAGGGCTATGAGTCCCGAGACACCTACTCCCTGGTGGAAAAATTTATCGGAGGCCACCCTGATATGGATGTCATCTGCAGATGGGCTACGTCCAACTGGAAAACCCTGGGGAATATGGAGATCTTAGCAATAACCTGAGGGTTTTTCATGATCCAACTCAACACCCACAAAGACGTCGAGTGCATCTTATCCAGAGGCCCATGGTTCTTCAGAAGGTGAAGTATGTTTCTAAAAAAGTGGCAAGCAAAATTTGATTCCAATTCCTAGAATATTAACTTCGCTCCCATCTGGGTCAGGCTCCTGAATCTCCCAGCCCACTTCTTCTACGAAGATGCCCTCCAGGGTCCTTCCAAGGCCATTGGCGAACTCATGGCCATTGACCTGGACAATCATGCAAGGACCCGTCTAACCCAGACACGTGTGTGTGTAAATGTAAATTTGGAGAGCTAGTTGCCAAATCACCTAAACTTAATTTACAGGGACTTGAAGTGGAAACAAACGCTCATCTACGAAAACAAATCAAATTTTTCCTCGAATGTCAATCCCAGGGTCATCTCCAGTCGTAGTGTCCCAAGCTTTGATTTTCACCCCAAATGGCCCGCTCTAAGGATCATCCAAGAATGATGTATCGCCACCAGTATTCCATTCCTCTAGCATAGAACATAACCATCGCTAGACCCCTGTCGAGACAACTCTCTCATAAGGTAAGTACCTCTATTCCCATGGCCAATAAGTTTAGTGCTTTACAAAATTCTATTTCTATCGAGGATATTCAGGAATAGGAGATCTCAGGGAGCTCTAAGCCGATTCCCATCCCCTCGATCCTCCAAACCCCTTCTATCATCCCTCCCCACCCTTCCTAAACCATTCCCTTGTCCAAGAAAACTCCCATCCCCATCCCTCCTCAAGCCCTAGCTCCCTTGGGAACCCTTCGAAGCCTCCCTCCAACCCACCCCATATTTCTCCCTACCTAATTTGTGAAACCCCAGCATCACCAGCCCCATTTGAGCCCGTCACCTCTGAATGTGAGGATGAGGATATGTCATCCCCTGAGCAAAGGAGCCCTAGACAGACTCGAAGCTATAGAAAATCCTAGATGGATGTGGGGAAAGAAAAAAGAAGTGCATACCGATGAATTCAGATATAAGGAACAAAGACACAACAAAAGACATAGCCAATGGGACCCAAAGAGTGCTCTTTCAGGAAGGGGCAAGCAGCTCAAAGGATGAAGGCCAAAGAACCAAAACCCTTGCTCAGCAAGGAAAAGGGGACAGGAAAACCTCCAAGAGTTCTAAATGAAAGTCCTCTCCTAGAATGCGAGAGGACTAAATGGGGCAACCAAACAAAGACTGGTTGTAGCCATGAGAAGAGAGCATAACCCAACTATATTTCTAATTCAAGAAATAAAACTAGGCGATCAGTGGTCTCCTAGAATTGATAGAAATATCTGGTGAAACTGTGACTTTGTGCACTCCCTAGTGTCCAGGATGTCAGGAGGACTCCTTTGCTTATGGAACCCTGCCAAAGTCTAGGGAAACCTCATTTCAAGATAGGATATGGTAAGCAATATTCAGTTCCATGATCCTGAGTCCCAGCTTTCTTGGGTAATGTCAAATGTGTATGCCCCTAATTCCCTCCTGGGAAGGGAATCTCTATGGAACACGTTCACATCCTTGAGGTAAGCCTTTAAAGGAACCCCACGGATCCTAGTAGAGGATTTCAATTCCCCCTGCCCTTCAGTGACAAGAAGGGCAGAGCCAGAATCACTCACAAGGATATTGAAGCTTTTAGGCATTTCATTGATTCCAATTCTCTCATGGATATCCACCTCCAGGGATACCTCTTCACCAGGAGCAATAGAAGGAAAAAAAATAGTCTCATCCAGGAGCGCCTAGACAGATTCCTCCTTTCCCAGGAAGCCCTCCCCTGGTTTGGAGATGCTAGTCTACAAGCCCTCTCGAATATCAGTTCTGACCATAGCCCGTTGTTGTTAGAATCAGACAATAAGCCACAGTTTAAGACTTCCTTCATATTTGAATCAATGTGGACCCACCACCCTGATCTCAAGGGGCTGATTGAGTCATGGTGGAAGCAAAAATTCCTAGGGTCTACCACTAACCAGGTCACCTAGAAACTCAGATTCATCAAAGGAAACCTGAATAAGTAGAACAAGGAAACCTTCGAGAATATATTTGAATCTAAGCAGCAGGTCAAATCCCAAATCAGCTAGATTGAGGACACCTTTCAGAGAGGTGAAGGCAGTGAAAACCTCAGGGATGAGAAGCGTAACCTATTGACTGAGTACCACAATATCCTCTCTAAAGAAGAAACCTTTTGGTGCCAGAAGTCAAGGTAGTTGTGGCTCAGGGAAGGGGATTCCAACACCAAGTTCTTACACATTTCAACCCTTAAGCATAGAGGATCCAACAAGATCAAGAGACTAGTCAATCAAGATGGGGCAGCCACTTCAGACATCCATATGATCAGGGACGAAGCTGTTAGCCACTTCAAAACCCTCCTAGTCCCCTCTTCTTCCCAGTACCCTTTGGACATGGAATCCATCCTTGCCAATATCTCCACCCTCATTTCCCAGGATTCCAATGAGTTCCTCCTCAGCCCTCTGTCCCACAAAGAAATCCACCAGGCCCTTCTTTCCATGAAGCTTGACAAAGCTCCCGTCTCGGATGGATTCCTGCCCATGTTTTTCTAGACCTTCTAGGATGTTTTGGGCCTAGACCACTATGCTGCAGTCAGGAAATGCAATCTTCCAAAACCATCCCTAGAGATGTTAACTCCATGTTCTTGGATCTTATCCCCAAAGGATCTAATCCTCTATCCCTCTCAGACTATCGCCCCATCAGCCTTTCCAATGTCATCTAAAAAATCCTTACCAAATCCATAGCCACCTGACTATCTAGCATCCTCCCTGCCATCATTGATCCATGCCAAGGGAGTATAGTCAAAGGCTGCAACATTCTGGATGGGGTCATCACCATCCATGAGTTGATTCACTCTGCCCATATGTCCAAGACCACTGATTTTTTCCTCAAACTAGACATGAATAAAGCCTTCGATCGGGTCAACAGGAAATTTCTCAGCCAAGTCCTCCTCAAGTTTGGGTTCCATGAGGCCTAGGTGAATCTGGTCTACAATTGCATATCCTCTTCCTAGTTCTCGGTTATGGTGAATGGTTCTGCTGTAGGCTACTTCCCGAGTTCCAGGAGCCTGAGACAAGGAGACCCTATGTCTCCTATCATGTTCATCATTCTTGCTGAAAGTTTGGAAAGAACTATCAAAGAAGCTTGTTATAGCAGTAAACTCTCTGACATCAAAGCAACTTCAGGGCTCCCCCCTCAACCCACCAACTTGTGGATAAAACCCTACTTGCAACCAAAGCCTTTGTTGAAGACACCATCATGATCAAGGATATCCTTAACCTCTTTGAAGAGGTTGCTAGGCAGAAGATCAAATACACCAAAAGTAAGCTATTTTTCATCAACACTTCGATCAGAAGGCAGTGCAAGATTACCAAAATTCTGGGATGCTCCATAGTAGACTTCCCAACCACCTACCTTGGCATTCCCATGTTCTAGGGAAGGGCCCACCCTGGCATGTGGGAGAACATGGTGGACAAGATCTGCAATAGGCTAGTAGGATGGAATGACATTCTCCTCTCTAGCGTAGGGAGGGCAACCCTAGTAAAATCAGTCTTGCAGAGTATTCCCATGTATTTTTTGTTAGTTTTAAAAATCTCAGCGATCGTGGGTGAAGCCATTGAAAAAATTTAAAAATAGTTCTTGTGGTCAGGGTTCAAAACCTAGAAAAAGTTCCACCTTATGGCCTGGGATAAAGTCTGCATCCCCAAAGATTAGGGAGGCCTGGGTCTGCATCGCATCGATGTCACCAAACTAGCGCTCTTGGCCAAGCAATCTTGGAGAGTGGTTACCAATGCTAGCACTGAGTGGGTGAAAATTGTGAAAAGAAAGTACCTCTAGCATCAACCCTTTCTCCAAGCCACCATACCCCGCAATTGCTACCATTTCTAGAAATCCATTTCGCTCTCCCAAAGCATCATCTACGAAGGGTCTGGGTGGATTTTTGGTGATGGCTCTAATATCAACTTCTGGGAGGACATTTGGGTTGGGAAAGAAGCCCTCAACAACAATCCTAAGCTAGTTGTAGTTAGGCATTTGACTGACAACAAGTTTGGGACCAGAGTTGCTGACTTCATTTCCTCTAACCAAGGCATCCAATATTGGAAGCTGATCAAGTTTAGGATTACTAATGATACCATCACCAAGGCAATAGAAGAGATCCAAGAGGTCCTAAGGTCTGTTTTTCTTCCCTAGTCCAGGAAGGAGGACAAAAAATGCTAGAATGGCACCATCAACAGGAATTTCTTAGTCAATACTATGTCTCAACTCTATGAAAGGAAGGCCATTGGGGAAGGCTCCAACAATGGGAAAATGGTTGCCCATAGGATATGGCTCAGGTCCCTCATCCCCAAAATAGCCTACTTCTGTTGGACCTCTGTTCATAATAAAATCCTCACCACGAAAAACCTAATTTTTAGAGGGGTCATGGTCCCTGACAAGTGCTACCTTTGCATGCAGTATTGGGAATCAGCCCATCACATCTTAATGGACTGTTCCTTTGCTAGGAAAGTGTTTTTTGTAGCCACTGATAGATTCCAGGCCTGTTGGGCATGGCCTAAATTAGTCAAAGGGTTTATCAATCAATGGCTAAGACCCTTTAGGCATCCCAGACTCAGTTTCCTATGGAGTTACATCATCCACCACATTTTTTGGCAAATTTGGCTAGAATGTAACAGGCGAGTTTTCAGCAAAGAACCCAGAACCCAAGATGCAGTGGTTGTTAATGCCTTGGCCTTCACCAAAAAAAATAGTAGTTCATCCCCTGCCAGTTCTTGCCTTTGCCTAGGATTTAAGAGTAGCTCTGTTATTCCCTTAAGATCCCTCAAGACTACTGTAAAACCAAGAACCCCTCGAAGGACAGAGCCCTTGTCAAGTGGAATCCCCCCTCAAGGCTGGCTAAAGGCCAACTTTGATGGAGCATCCAAAGGGAACCCAAGAAAATTTGGGGCATGTGGAGTCATCAGAGATCATAAATGCAGCATCATCAAGGCCCTTGCTGAAAACCTGGGCCCCCAAACCAATAAATTTGCCAAGGCTAGAGCGGTTTGGAGGTGCATGGATTTATGCAAAAACTTGGCAAGCCCAGTTATCTTTGAAGGGGACTCTAAAATCATAGTGAACCTTATTCAGAGTAGCAGTAGGGGAGAAAAAAATATCCAAAATATCATCTTGGATTGCCAATGATGGGTCCATGATAGGGAGAGAAACCAAATCAAGCACATCTATAGAGAAGCCAACCAAGTGGCTGACATCCTCACCAATAGAGCTATCAGAGGAAGCTCCCTCATCATTTGGGAAAGCAATTTTCTCTCTAAATTTATCAAAAAGGTTAACCATGATATGGGAAAAATACCCACCAGTTAGCTTTGTCCTGTCAAGGTATAGTCTTAGGCTAGGCCCA